>CM029023.1:77027252-78319752 GCA_016801055.1 Panax notoginseng
ATCAACGTCAGGATTTTATTTGTCCCTTTTTTGTTCTTGTTCTTTGGTGTTCTTATGTTAGGTGAGATTTGTTTGAAAAAATAAGTTGTGAAAAGGTCTGACATTTATATGTCGAAGATTTGACTGTAAGAGTCACCAGTTGGTTTTTTAAATGGTTGTGCCAACACAACCGAGAAAAGGTTTGCACATTGACCCAGTGATGTGACACTGCTAAACGGGTCTGTGAAACCGAGATTCATTAGGGTCCGGGGACTTGCTTATGCGGAGGGAAGGTGTTTGGCACCCCCCGACATCCGTGTTTCCACGGTTACCACCACTTTTCAAGAAACTGTTATATGAATGTCCGTGTGTGTGGATCAATGTGTAGTTATGTGGATCAATGTGTGTGTGTGGATCAATCTGCAGATGTTGACCGTCCTCAGTGTTATTTCTGAGATGTGCCTGACTTCCCGGGGTTATCTCCGAACTTGGAAAATGAGTGCCTCGGGGCCATTGTCGAGTGTTTGAAGCTGATTTCATGGGTTTGAAACAATCATTTTTGGGGTTATCTCCGGAACTGCAACTACAAATGCATGCCTCGGGGTTATCTCCGAGGTTGACGCTGTCTTTCCCGGTGTTATTTCCGGGACTGAGACTAAGTATCTCGGGGTTATCTCCGAGATGACACGGTCTTCTTCGGTGTGCTTTTCGGTATTTGAACTGTATTCCTCGGGGTTATCTCCGAGGTTGAGACTGAAACTCTCGGTGTTGTTTCTAGGGTTGAGGTTGAAACTTCCGGTGGTATTTCCGGGTCTGAGCTTGATGTCTCGGGGTTATCTCCGAGATGGTAATAACTGAATATCCCAGGGTTATCTTCGGGATTGAACTGAGCTATCTTCCAAGGTTATCTCTGAAAGACGATTCTGCCCTCCTACAATGTTAGTAAGAGGTATGCAGAAAATTTCGAGTGTCTACAAGAGTTCTTAAAATAAATGGATTAGAACCTATTTAAATTGGCCAAACATGACCTAGTGACATTTGAGAAACCAAAATTGCAAGAACCTTTTCTCTTAATGTGTTATTAAGCTAAATAGGAGTTACGTTAAAACTCATAAGCCTCACTTTTTAATTTTAGAAAAAACTGAGTTTAGAGAGGGTAAGGGAAAGAAAAGATGTTCTCTATGAAAATTGAGAAGAAGGCTGAGGAATCAAGGAGAAGCAAGGAGAGGATTAAGCAATTATTCTTCATCATCTAACTAAGATTAAGAAGAATCAAATGTATTACTCTAGTTCTAAAGCTTTAATTTATAGTTTAAAGTTTTTCACATAAAAAGCTATTTTGGTTGGATGATGTGAAAATATGTTGTATATATATATGCTTATGGGCTTGTGTAATCCATATTATATCATCTAAAAGTGGTTTTAGAGTATTCAAATTCATGAGAATGTGTTGAAAGATGAAGATTAGAGCTTTGTTATAAATATATGTGTTTTGGTTATTTTGAGGTCAGAATTGGTTAGGAATTCGAGTTATAATCTGTAAATTGTTGGGTAAATTCTAGATACGCTCAACACGTAAGTATACGTGGTCAACAAGTAATATAATAGAAGTAGAGTATCTGTGACGCCCCCAAATCCGGGTTCCCTAACCACGGGTTTGGTGCTCACGATCCATCAAATATATCACATCTAACTACTCATTCATTAATGAAAAACATCATTCATAATATTCCTTAATACAACTTATAGCAATATCCCAGGTTAACTAACCTTGATATAATTTACATACCCTTATATAACCAAAAGGTTTACATAAATAATTACATAATAAAACATAACCATTAAAAGTTGACACTAACTACTCCTGAACCTTGCCCTTGCCTTTGTCCCTGTTAGAACCTTCTGTTACTTCGACATTAGCTGAAATATTTTATTTAAGCAAGGGTGAGCAACGAGTTTGCCCAGCAAGTTAAAATATACAATAAATGATATATATATATATATATATATATATATATATATATATATATATATATATATATATATATATCATGAATAGAAGGGTCTAGCTTCTTTAGAACTTCAACAATAATCAAAATATTTCAAAGTAGCTGAATAATAATTCAATCTCAATAATAAAAATTCTCCCATTTCATACTGAATAACATATCAGAGATGAAAGAGTAAAATTCTTTCAAAGATTCAATAATATTCAATTGAATAATAAGAATTAACAATACTGCAACAATATTCAATAAAGTGGGATATACCCAGATTTCATGCGGAGGGATCACAAAAGGATCATGAACTACTAGAGGAATCATTTAGTTATTAAAACTACACTACCACAAGAATATAAATTAGTTATAAAAACTAAAATATACTCTTCTGCAAGTACCTGGAGCGGCCAACTCCTTTGTACCCTATATTATGCATAATACTCAATAATAGCGCATAGGTCGATTTACGATATTAAAATTTGTTCATCTCAGTCTTACATCACGAGTCCGTACCACAACAATATGGTTTGGATTACTTTCAAAGAAATACTATGATTTCAATAATTAATAAAAATACTAATCTAGCCGAAACCAATGGCATAGATCTTCCAATAGCAATTCAGTTCATAATAAATAGAACATTTCAAACTTTAACAAATATTAGTCTTGCTAAAACAATTAGATGAGACATGATTTATAAATAGTTCAAATAATAGAACAAGAATCATTTGCACTACGTGCGAATTACAACAATTATTATAGATGTGAATAACTATCAATAATTATTCACTACCATGCTTGAAAAATAGTAACTCAAGTTGAGTTAGGAAACTTGCCTGATTCGTTGACTACTGCTACGTAATTTAAGTTAACTTCTTTTGTAATACCTATCATTAATAAGATTGATCTTTTAATCAGCATATTATACTTTGTATCATAGTACAATTACTTTATCAATCAATTATCTAACACTTAATCACATAATTAAATATTAGTTAACACCTTACAATATTAGTATTATTATCATCCTTTGCTAATTCTTTAATCTATATATCATATACATTATGATTTAACACTTACTTTTTCATTTCATAAGTTATTCTTTAACATCTAATAAGTCACATACTAATCTAGCAACTTGGATGCTAAATCTAACAATCAAATTACCAATTCAGCAGTCTGGATTCTAAATCTAGCAACCTGGATTCCAAATTCATCAACTAGATTACAATCCAGTAAGCTGGATTCAATATATTTTCAATTCAGTAAACTTCTTTTCAATCTAGCAAGTTGGATTCATCAGATTTTTCAATCCAGCAAGCTGGATTCCATATCCTTTTCACGAAAATACCAAATCAACTTATTATTTTTCTATCATTTGTCCAAACACATATACATATATTTCATACACAAAAAGTATTTTTCTATAATTTTCCAACTTCCTTTAGTATTTTTCAAAAAATATTTTTAGTTAATTCCTCAAGAAATTAGCTACCTCGTGCTTAACTCCAAAAATTTCCATCTCTTGACATAATCTTATACGTGTTAACGTGAGCCTTCAGTTTAAATTTCGTGGCCATCGGAGTTATAGAACTCCGGTTATAGCGATTTTTGTCCAAAAAACCCAAATATTGAATTGGTCATAACTTGGTCATTTTAAGTCGGAATGAGCTCATTTTTGGACACAACCTACTTTATCCCATATATTTTCATTCTCCAAAAGGCCTGAATTTATTTCACAACTTAAATTGCCGAAACAGCCCTTACAATTTCTTTCGTAGCTTATTTTTGTCATTTTGCATCTTTGGAGTCCTTTGCTAAAACTAGTCCATACGGAAATTTACAACTCCTTTTTCAGTGATTCCACTTGGAGATGTTAGAAAACTTATAGATCTAACTCTAGGACTTGACCACACTCAAAAATTCGAAATATAATAGGAGATATGGTCATTTGAATTTCATGTTTCTTTTTTACAAAAATCTGACTTTCCATCCTTTGTGGTTTCTAAGAAAACTTCTATGTTCTCACATAATAACCAACATACCTCATCATACTACCTACTCATACTTCATATACCCATGAATCTACCATAATACATGATCTATTTCATCAATCAAGTATCAAACACAAAGTTAAACACCATCAAGGCTAATAAAAAATTAGGTTCTCTACATTTTGAAAAATCTAGTTTCTATCTCATACTTTAGATTTAACTTTTGATCCTCAAAAAGGTTAGATCAAAACGTGAAACACTTATATACACCTAGATCTAAGGTTTTAAACCTCAAGATCAAAATTTCAAATTAAAAAAAATCAAATCAAACTAAAAAAGAAATTAGACTACATAAGTAGAAATTTTGTTATACCTTAGCCTTTCCTTCTTCTCTTTCTTCCTAAACCTTGATTAGGAACTACGAAGCTTTCAAAAACTCTCCCTCTCTCCTCTCTCTCTATTGCCGAAATTCCTTAGGCTTTCTCTGTAAGACCCCAACTTTTATAAATAAAGATGAATTTTCTATAAATATCATTTTTGAATATTATGGAGTTAATTTGATATAATGTTATAGTTGTGGGTAATATTTATAAATTTTGCAAAGTACGCAAGTTGTTATATAATATTCGATTGGTCGGGGAATATTCATTTTAACAGGGAATATTCGTACAACGGCACAATCATTGGTGGACCCCACAACGGAATTATTATCGGATTGAGAAAACGACAAAAATATTTTATTAAAAATAACGGCGGAAGTTTTACCATTGTTACTGTTGAACTACTCGGTAGTAAAAGTACAGTAATACGTGTGGTTGTATAGTAGCACACGGTATTGATTATTAATGCTTATGTGAGAAGTCACTCAGTTTGATTCAATTATTGTTAGTTAATAATATGAATTATTTAGCGATAATGACGTTTTGTTTTATTCGTATTATTAACGTAATAAAACAGAAATATCTTTTTATATAAAACAGAATACTTTATTAAAGTTATTCTATAAATAGAATATATTATATTTTATTTAAAAGATTTTTCTTTAAATATGGACCGTCAGATTAAAGTAATCAATCTGGACCGTTTATGGATTAGTTATTATGCATTCTATTTTTCTATAAATAGCAGCTCATTCCTTCATTATTTCTTACGAATTCACTGAACTCCAGAGAGAGAAACTATAGAGAGAGAGAGAAGAAGGGTATTCTGCTACTTAACAACTTCCTTATTTCAGTTTTTCTTTAAAACGGTAAGGGGTGTTATTCTTTCTTATTCATGAAGAGAACTGTTGTTATTTCATTTTTTATTATTCTTTGGAATAACCATGTATACGCGGTCTACCTATACTTGTGACAATTCTTCTGTTATTCTGTTAGAACATCCTGTCTATGTATTTTACACCGGACCTGGTTCTATTTTTATATTATTCTGTTGGAACATCCTGTCTGTGTGTTTTACACCGGACCTGGTTCCGTTTTTATAATATTAATTCTGTTGGAACATCCTGTCTGTGTGTTTACACCGGAACCTGGTTCCATTATTTATTATTCTGTTGGAATAACCTGTCTGTGCGGTCTATCGCATGTATGGTGATTTCTTTTGTTATTCCATTCTTTATTATACTCAGTTGGTTAAGTTTTGACTTCTATACTCCATGAAATTTGTGGAATATCCTTGATAATTGCGTTTCATCCAGTATTTTTTCATGAAAATATTCTTCTAAGCATTCTTGAATTTTACTTCACAAAGCAGTATCATGTTGACAATTTGGACGTTGTTAGTTCTTGGATAAATTAATTCTTGAACTTGTTTTATTGAATTCTTATATCATTGTCGTCATCCTCATGTTTATAAAATGTTGAAAGTCATCTGTGGCTTGTAGTGCATAGATGGACTTGGTATGATTATGACCAGGGATTATTCGTATATCACGACCATAATGTTACAAAGATGTGGTAAAAGTCCTCATTGGCCCGTAGTACATTGATGGACAGTTGTTGGCATGATCATGACCAATAATGAATACACGAATATCCTTGGCCGTAGTGCAGGTGTGATTCGATGATGTGGATTATTTTATTAAGCTGAGTCCCAGCGATAACAGTGTTGAAAAACCTTTTAAATCATAAAAGATAGTAGAGTTTATTTTTTACTTGACTCTTTTAATGGATTGCTTGTTCCGTTGCAGTTAAACTTGATGTCTATTATATTTTCCAGTTTAACATTGTTGAAGGCTAATGATAATTTTTCTGCATTATCTTAGTCATAATATTTCTTACTGGCTAGTTGAGCTCACCCTTTCTTTCACTGTTCTCTTCAGGAAATGAGAACGTAGCTGGGGCAAGTCGGGGAACGGTGTGATGGTCCGAATGATAGTATTAGTTAGTAGTCCTCACTATTCTATGTAATAGTGTGTTAATAAATGTAATGAGGACTCCTTTTGAGTATGGATACTCTCTAGTAGACAATATTTGTATTCAAACTCACAATTTATGTTTTGTCATATTGAACACGACAGTTGTATTATTAAGTTGTATTTGAATTCTGTACCATGTATCTGACGACCCAAGATGGGTGATGTATACCAAATTTTGGGGGCGTCACAGTTGGTATCAGTGGTAATCAGGGCCAAAAAAATAAGGATGATCATTTCAATAAGAGGAGATTCAACAATGATGGAAAGACGTCAGCACCATCACCCGTTGTTAAGGAAGGAGAACGACCACCTATCATATGTTTCAAATGCGGAGGGGAGGGGCACATCAGTCCAAACTGCGCGATGCTTAAAGCATGTTATAATTGTGGAAAAGAAGGTCATTTAGCTTGATTTTGTCGTTTACCAAAAATAAGTTCAGCCAAGATGGAGACACCAAAGGCCGTCCTAGAAAAGTCAAAACCGGTAGTGCAAGAGAGAGCGTTTGTTGTGACCTCCCAGAAAGCAAGGAACCCGAATGAGGTCATCACGGGTAAGCTTATCATAAACTCTAACGAAGTCTATACTATATTTGATACCGGTTCTACCCATTCTTTTATTTCTCCTACTTGCGCTCATCGATTAAATTTGACTCCGGAGAAATTAGACTTTGATTTATCTGTTGAAACTCCATGGGAAACCTTCATTACATCCACGGTTTATAAGTCTTGTTTGGTTCAAGTTGGTACCCACACTTACCTGTTGATCTTATTTCATTAAAAATACTTGCATTTGACGTGATTCTAGGGATTGATTGGTTAACTACTCATCATGCAAAAATTGATTGTTTTCGTAAGGTTGTTAGCTTTCATATTCCTAATCGACCTATTATGCGAATTCAAGCAACAAAACCATTAAAATCAATCGCTGTCATCTCAAGCCATAAAGCTATTCGTTTATTGAAAAACGGATGTCAAGCTTTCTTAGCTCATGTCACGGATCTAAACAAAAATACGTCAGTTTTGAATGATATTTCTATTGTTAATAAATTCCCTGACGTATTCCCTGAAGAACTTCCTGGCCTACCCCCAGAGTGTGAAATTAAATTTTGTATCGACCTTGAACCCGGTACAAAACCCATTTCCAAAGCCCCATATCGAATGGCTCCTATTGAACTTCAGGAGTTAAAGATCCAACTGCAGGAATTGTTAGACATTGGCTTTATTCATCCTAGTACTTCTCCTTGGGGTGCTCCTCTGCTATTCGTGAAGAAGAAAGATGGAAGTATGCGACTTTGTATTGATTATCGGGAGTTGAATCATGTCACCATCAAAAACAGGTACCCATTGCCACGTATTGATGACCTGTTTGACCAGTTGCAAGGAGCACAATTCTTTTCAAAGATCGATCTTCGTTCTGGATATCATCAGCTGAAGGTTAGAACTGAGGATATTCCAAAGACGGCTTTCAGAACTCAGTACGGGCATTATGAATTCCTAGTCATGTCCTTTGGATTGACTAATGCTCCTGCTGCCTTCATGGATATGATGAACCGGGTATTCAAAGAATATTTGGATCACTTTGTGGTCGTCTTTATTGATGACATCCTTATTTATTCCAAAAGCCGTGAAGATCATGAGCAACACTTGAGGCTGGTACTCTAAAAGCTTCGTGAATACAAGCTTTATGCCAAGTTGAAGAAATGCGAGTTCTGGTTGGAGGAGGTAGCATTCCTTGGGCACGTAGTATCAAGTCGTGGAATATCGGTTGACCCGGCAAAGATTGAAGCTATTCAAAGCTGGGAGCAACCTAAATCAGTGACCGAAGTACGTAGCTTTCTTGGTTTAGCTGGTTATTATCGGAGATTCGTGGAAGGATTTTCTCGAATCGCTACTCCATTAACTCAGCTGACTCGGAAAGATACAAAGTTCGGTTGGAGCGAAGAATGTGAGCAGAGTTTCCAAGAACTCAAGAGGAGACTCATTTCAGCACCTGTTCTAACAATAGCATCTGGCTCGGAGGGATTTGTCATCTACAGTGATGCTTCGAGCAAAGGGTTGGGATGCGTTCTCATGTAACATGGAAAAGTCATAGCCTATGCATCAAGACAACTCAAGGAATATGAGAGGAATTATCCTACTCATGATCTAGAGTTGGCAGTTGTTGTCTTTGCACTTAAAATTTGGAGGCATTACTTGTATGGAGAGAAGGTGGAGATCTTTACGGATCATAAAAGCCTCAAATATTTCTTCACTCAAAAGGAACTCAACATGCGACAACGACGTTGGCTTGAACTGTTAAAAGATTATGATCATACCATTCAATACCATCCTGGAAAAGCGAACGTGGTAGCTGACGCATTGAGTAGAAGATCATATGCAAGTACGAGTGCGATATTGTCAACACAAAGGCCCATTTTGTGTGATTTACAAAGGATGGAGATAAAGTTAAAGACTCCAGGGACCCATGTGATGATGACGAATATACGAGTAGAACCAACTTTAATCGATAAAGTTAAAGCTGCTCAAGCTACAGACCTGGAGCTGATGCGTATGAGGAAGAAAGTGCAAGAAGGTGCTATGCCGGAAGCAAGAATCGATGAAGAAGGAATACTTCGAGTCAACTCCAGACTTTGTGTTCCTAACAACCCTGATTTAAAGTATGAAATTATGATGGAGGCGCACAACACACCGTTTGCAATCCATCCTGGAAGTACCAAAATGTATCATGATCTTCGTCATACATTTTGGTGGAGCATTATGAAGAGAGAGATAGCGCTGTTTATCTCAAGGTGTTTAACTTGTCAACGAGTCAAAGCGGAGCATCAAGTACAAAAAGGTCCATTGCAACCACTTGAAATTCTAAAATGGAAGTGGGAGCACATTACCATAGATTTCGTTAGCGGTCTTCCTAGGGTTTCTCAAGGTATTGATGCGATTTGGGTCATTATTGATAGATTGACCAAGTCTGCTCATTTCTTATCGATACGAGAAATTTATACACTTGAACGTCTTGCTTGTATGTACATAAACGAGATTGTAAGACTTCATGGTATGCCAGTATCCATAGTTTCTGATCGAGACCCAAGATTCACTTCACGATTTTGGGTTAGTTTACAAAAAGCTATGGGCACAGATTTACGATTTAGTTCGGCATATCATCCTCAGACGGAAGGACAATCAGAGAGGACTATTCAAACTCTTGAAGATCTATTAAGACTCTGTGTCTTTGACTTCAAGGGAAGTTGGGACAAGTTCTTACCATTGGTGGAGTTTTCCTACAACAACAGTTATCAAGCAAGTATTGGCATGGCTCCATTCGAAGCATTGTATGGAAGAAAATGTCGTTCTCCAGTATACTGGGATGAGGTGGGTGAAGCAATGTTGTTGGGACCAGAGTTGGTACGTATGACTACAGAAAAGATTCAAACGATCCGACAACGTATAAAAATCTCACAAGATCGACAAAAGAGTTATGCTGATCTTTATCGAAAGGACGTGGAATTTGATGTAGGAGATCATGTGTTCTTACGTATTGCTCCATGGAAAGGAGTTACGAGATTTGGAAAAAGAGAAATGCTCAATCCTCGATTCATCGGTCCATTTTTAATCCTCGATCGAGTAGGAACTGTGGCTTATAGACTCGCTTTACCGCCAAGTATGTCTCGTGTTCATAATGTTTTTCACATATCCATGTTACGCAAATATGTGGAAGACCCGAACCACATTATTGAGTTAGAACCGGATGAAATAGCGGAGGATTTGACGTATGAAGAAGTTTTTGTTCAAATCTTAGATAAGAAGGAACATATTCTACGCTCCAAGGTTATACCTCAAGTCAAAGTTTTGTGGAGAAACCACGATGTTGAGGAAATGACTTGGGAGTTAGAATCTGAAATGAAATCAAGGTATCCTAACCTCTTCGACATACCAGGTACGTACCCTAATTTCGAGGGTGAAATTTCATAAGAAGGGGAGGTTGTAAGACCCCAACTTTTATAAATAAAGATGAATTTTCTATAAATATCATTTTTGAATATTATGGAGTTAATTTGATATAATGTTATAGTTGTGGGTAATATTTATAAATTTTGAAAAGTACGCAAGTTGTTATATAATATTCGATTGGTCGGGGAATATTTGTTTTAACAGGGAATATTCGTACAACGGCACAATCATTGGTGGACCCCACAACGGAATTATTGTCGGATTGAGAAAACGACAAAAATATTTTATTAAAAATAATGGCGGAAGTTTTACCATTGTTACTGTTGAACTACTCGGTAGTAAAAGTACAGTAATACGTGTGGTTGCATAATAGCACATGGTATTGATTATTAATGCTTATGTGAGAAGTCACTCAGTTTGATTCAATTATTGTCAGTTAATAATATGAATTATTTAGCGATAATGACGTTTTGTTTTATTCGTATTATTAACGTAATAAAACAGAAACATCTTTTTATATAAAACAGAATACTTTATTAAAGCTATTCTATAAATAGAATATATTATATTTTATTTAAAAGATTTTTCTTTAAATATGGACCGTTAGATTAAAGTAATCAATCTGTACCGTTCATGGATTAGTTATTATGCATTCTATTTTTCTATAAATAGCAGCTCATTCCTTCATTATTTCTTACGAATTCACTGAACTCTAGAGAGAGAAACTATAGAGAGAGAGAAGAAGGGTATTCTGCTACTTAACTACTTTCTTATTTCAGCTCTTCTTTAAAACGATAAGGGGTGTTATTCTTTCTTATTCATGAAGAGAACTGTTGTTATTTCATTTTTTATTATTCTGTTGGAATAACCTGTATACGCGGTCTACCCTATACCTGGTGACATTCTTCTGTTATTCTATTGGAACATCCTGTCTGTGTGTTTTACACCGGACCTGGTTCTATTTTTATTATTATTCTGTTAAAACATCCTGTCTGTGTGTTTTACACCAGACCTGGTTCTGTTTTTGTTATTATTCTGTTGGAACATCCTGTCTGTGTGTTTTACACCGGACCTGGTTCCATTATTTATTATTCTGTTAGAACATCCTGTCTGTGTGTTTTACACCGGACCTGGTTCCATTATTTGTTATTCTGTTGGAATAACCTGTCTGTGCTGTCTATCGCATGCATGGTGATTTCTTTTGTTATTTCATTCTTTATTATACTCAGTTGGTTAAGTTTTGACTTCTATACTCCATGAAATTTGTGGAATATCCTTGATAATTGCGTTTCATCCAGTATCTTTTCATGAAAATATTCTTCTAAGCATTCTTGAATTTTTACTCCACAAAGCAGTATCATGTTGACAATTTGGACGTTGTTAATTCTTAGATAAATTAATTCTTGAACTTGTTTTATTGAATTCTTATATCATTGTCATCATCCTCATGTTTATAAAATGTTGAAAGTCATCTGTGGCCTGTAGTGTATAGTTGGACTTGGTATGATTATGACCAGGGATTATTCGGTATAATCATGACCGTAATGTTACAAATGATGTGGTAAAAGTCCTTATTGGCCCTTAGTGCATTGATGGACAGTTGTTGACATGATCATGACCATTAATGAATACACGAATATCCTTGGCCGTAGTGCAGGGGTGATTCGATGATGTGGATTATTTTATTAAGCTGAGTCCCAGCGATAACAGTGTTGAAAAACCTTTTAAATCATAAAAGATAGTAGAGTTTATTTTCTACTTGACTCTTTAAATGGATTGCTTGTTCCGCTACAGTTAAACTTGATGTCTATTATATTTATTAGTTTAACATTGTTGAAGGCTAATGATAATTTATTCTGTATTATCTTAGTCATAATATTTCTTACTGGGCTATTTGAGCTCACCCTTTCTTTCACTGTTCTCTTCAGGAAATGAGAACGTAGTTGGGGCAAGTCGGGGAACGGAGTGATGGTCCGAATAATAGTATTAGTTAGTAGTAATCACTATTCTATGTAATAGTGTGTTAATAAATGTAATGGAGACTCCTTTTGAGTATGAATACTCTATAGTAGACAATATTTGTATTCAAACTCACAGTTTATGTTTTGTCATATTGAACACGACAGTTGTATTATTAAGTTGTATTTGAATTCTGTACCATGTATCTGACGACCCAAGATGGGTGATGTATACCTAATTTTGGGGGCGTCACATTCTCTCTCTCTTAGTTGCTTTTGCTAACTTAGGAAGTGAGAGATATAAAAGATGAAAATGAAATAAAAAATAAAAGAGAAAGGAATTAGATGTTAGTAAAATTGTATAGATATATTTTGTATATCTAGATAACTCCCCCACACTCTTGCTCTTTGTCTCTCTCATAGACTATGTGGTTACTTGCACTTAATTCTTAATGTGTTGGTTGAATGGAACTTGGACACTTGTTATAAGTTGTTCACCTACTAAAGTAACTAATCATCACATTCATCCCCCTCCTTTTTGCCTCTCTAATATCCGGCCACATGGCCTTAGATTGTCCCAATTTGGCTTTCCTTTTATGCTTTAATTAACTTACTTAATGTCCAACATGTCCCCTCCCACTTGAGCTAAAGGTTGGGCCACTTCTTTAATTCTTTGGGCTAGTAATTTTAATTCTATGGACTTGCAAATCAACATAGTTCTATACTTATTAATTTTTATCCATTCCCCACTATTTAATTAGGGTTCCATTACACCTATTAGCAAGTTAATTTCTTACTCATATATTTTTAATTTCATAACCCAATTAGACTTGCTATTCTTTAGGTTATAAGATTAATTAATTGAGATGCTTCAAATAAATCTCTTAGGATTAGTATATATTTTTAAATACTATCATTCTCTTAAATTATAACACATTAGGTTATTTAATTATCATACCTAATAAATGTATTAGGTTACATAACTTTATTCTTCATCTCTTTACAAAATAAATGTAGACACATTATATAATACATATTTACTCAATCACGTACATAACTCACATATGTCATAACATATCCCTCTAGTGTATTAACTTGATATCCCTAATCGACTTAATAAGTTATAAACACTCACATAATCATCAATACAATTACTTAAGGATTGTAAATCCTTTTAATTTAATAATCAAGGCTAACATTCAAGCCATATTAATTTATTACATAACTTTCATTTCTCTTCCTTGAAAATGATTAAGTATACTTCTTAGTTAATAAATTAACTATCTAGCTTCATTATTATATACATTTATATGATTCAAGTGCTTTCTCTTTATTCTTTTTCAAAAAAAAAAAAAATTTATTCAAAAAATTTGAATTATGTGAAATTATGGGTTCTCACATTCTCCCCTCCTTATAAGGATTCTGTCCTCGGAATCACCGCTTTCTTACTCTCTAATATCTTTTAAAGTTTTATCATCAATTCATTTATATCAACACAATATTAATTTGTGTTTAAAATACTAACTTGTGACTTGAGATCTATAAAAGAAAACCATTCACAGCTATATCTATCTAATATTTCTCGCGTAATTCATTTACTTAACTAAATCATTACCTTTCACCACCTCCTGGGCAGCTACTGCATCATGCAACGTCATGTTGAACGTGTGCGCTGTCGGTCTTCCCGGCTGAGCAGGTCCTTTGATCGCCAGTGTTCCACTGCTGTTTCCTCTATTGTTGCTTCCTCTTTCTGCATTCTTCTTTGGACAGTTACGAATTTGATGTTCTAGAGATCCACATGAAAAACAACCTGGTATCTTCTTTGGACTTAGACAATTTGGAGAGACGTGTCTCTCTTGTCCACAGTTAAAACACACTCCTTTTCCCTTCAAACATACTCCTGAATGCTTTTTACCGCAATTTGCACATGCCTCACCTTTCTTCCTATTATCTCCTGACTTGTCTCCAGATTCAGTATTGTCCTTCCACTTACGCTTATTAGAGTTACTTCCTCCACTGCTACCTCCTTCATTCGTCTTTTTCTTCTTCTCTTGATGATACCTCGACACAGATTCACTTCCTCCTTCGACGATGATTGCTTTTTCCAATAGGGCCGAAAATGTCTTAATCTGCAACACATCTACCTTGCTATATATCCCTGGCTTCAGTCCATTCTCAAACCTTTGCACTTTTCGTACCTCAGTGTCCACCTGATGCGGAGCAAATCTCGCTAGTTCGTTAAATTTGGCAGCATATTCTGCAACCGACATATTTTCCTACTTCAACTCCAAAAAGTTTACTTCCATTCTTTCTTGTATACTTTCTGAGAAATAATTTTCAAAAAATAACTCCTTAAACGTCCAGGTTACTACTTCTGTACCAGCTCTAGCTTTGTTTGTCTCCCACCAATAATTCGCCTCACCCTTCATCAATTAGGTAGCAAAATCTGTCTTTTGCTCCTCCGCTACTCTAGCAATAACAAAAGCTTTCTCCATCTCCTTTACCCATGTCTGGGCTTCTATAGGGTCAGTGGTTCCCTTGAATTCCGGCGGTCCTACGACCTTAAAGTCTTTAAAGTTAGCCAATGGATTAGTTGGTCGATTTCTTGCTGCGGGGGCTCTAGTTTGCATAGCTTGAGCTATCATGTCTGCAAAGTTCTGCATTGGATCAGCTTGATTTCCTTCATTATTCACAGATCGCTCCTCCCTTTGGTTACGATTTTGTCATCTTGGCGGCATTATCTGATGAAATAAAGACTTACATTAATACTTTGTCTTTATGCAACATCTTATTAGTAGTAAAAATTTTTAAACTTAAACCAATTTCAGCTTCCTGGATTATTTAATCTAGCTTACTGAATTATCAAATTCTTCAGATAATCCTCTTAATAATTTAATTCTCAGAATTTAATTACTTATTCAAACACATAATCATATCATTGCATTTATATTTATGCCAATAGTACATAGTACATACAGCTACAAACGGTTAATATCCCTTTGTGACAAAAGTCGGGATTCATTACTACAACTTTACACAAAAAGTTGAGACATACAAAAGTTATTTTAATATTCATACCAAAGAGAATATTATACTCCCAAAATATTATACTCCTCACACTTAATTTTTCTTACGTCCACTTCCTTCACCTGTCTTCTTTTTAGGACAATTCTTAACTTTATGACACGTTCCACCACATGCAAAACATCCTCCTTTCTTTGGTTTAGGACAATTTGGTGATAGATGTCCTTCTTGACCACAATTGTAACACACATTCTTACCCCACATACATTTCCCCGAATGGTTCTTTCCACACTTGCCACATGCTTGTTTCTTTTTTGAATGCGAATTCTCTGAGTTGTTGTCACTGTCGTTGTTCTTTTTCCTTTTATTACCCTTCTTTTTCTCACTTACATCTTTAGATGATACATTACACTTAACCCTCATTCTATCGACTTGTGCCTTCAGATTATTTCTTTCTTCTGTCATCTCGCGTAATGCTCTTTCTGTCTTCCATAATTCCTCTAGGAGAAGTACTTTAGTCCTTAAATCTTGAACTTCTGCAGATGCTTGACCTTCTTCAATTGCTACTTTGCCTTCTTCCCCATCTTTGATCTTTATTTTTGGCTCCACCTTAGTTTCTTTGGAATATACTTCTTCCTCTTCATCCAGCTCCATCTCGGGGTACTCATCATGATCGCTTGCTAGATTTACCGCAAGTTTGTCTTTTAAAACTTCCTCAACTGACTCACTCTGAGCTGGCACCTCGACTAATGGCATTGGTGAAGCTGCTAACATTTCCGTAATCATCTTATCATCTTCTGACATCCTGTCACCAGTTTTAAATAACTTCATTAGTACATCACAATCAAACTTAATCCATAAACACTGAGTGTCCCCATATATTACAACTGATGAATTTTCCTAATCCATCAGTTAGAACTCTAAACGAGTTTTCTTTATCCTATTTATGGTTATATTCCTAAGGCTTTTCCCCCCACCTAAGGTTTATAACCTACAGCTTTGATACCAACTTGTGACGCCCCCAAATCTGGGTTCCTTAACCACGGGTTTGGTGCTCACGATCTATCAAATATATCACATCTAACTACTCATTCATTAATGAAAAATATCATTCATAATATTCCTTAATACAACTTATAGCAATATCCCAGGTTAACTAACCTTGACATAATTTACATACCCTTATATAACCAAAAGGTTAACATAAATAATTACATAATAAAATATAACCATTAAAAGTTGACACTAACTACTCCTGAACCTTTCCTTTGCCTTTGTCCCAGTTAGAACCTTCTGCTACTTCGGCATTAGCTGAAATATTTTATTTAAGCAAGGGTGAGCAACAAGTTTGCCCATCAAGTTAAAATATACAATAAATGATATATATATATATATATATATATATATATATATATATATATATATATATATCATGAATAGAAGAGTCTAGCTTCTTTAGAACTTCAACAATAATCAAAATATTTCGAAGTAGCTGAATAATAATTCAATCTCAATAATAAAACTTTCTCCCATTTCATACTGAATAACATATCAGAGATGAAAGAGTAAAATTCTTTCAAAGATTCAATAATATTCAATTGAATAATAAGAATTAACAATACTGCAACAATATTCAATAAAGTGAGATATACCCAGATTTCATGCGGAGTGATCACAAAAGGATCATGAACTACTAGAGGAATCATTTAGTTATTAAACCTAAACTACCACAAGAATATAAATTAGTTATAAAAACTAAACTATACTCTTCTGCAAGTACCTGGAGTGGCCAACTCCTTTGTACCCTATATTATGCATAATACTCAATAATAGCGCATAAGTCGATTTACGACATTAAAATTTGTTCATCTCAGTCTTACATCACGAGTCCGTACCACAACAATATGGTTTGGATTACTTTCAAAGAAATACTATGATTTCAATAATTAATAACAATACTAATCTAGCCGAAACCAATGGCATAGATCTTCCAATAGCAATTCAGTTCATAATAAATAGAATATTTCAAGCTTTAACAAATATTAGTCTTGCTAAAATAATTAGATGAGACATGATTTATAAATAGTTCAAATAATAGAACAAGAATCATTTGCACTACGTGCGAATTACAACAATTATTATAGATGTGAATAACTATCAATAATTATTCACTACCATGCTTAAAAAATAGTAACTTAAGTTGGGTTAGGAAACTTGCCTGATTCGTTGACTACTGCTACGCAATTTAAGTTAACTTCTTTTGTAATACCTATCATTAATAAGATTGATCTTTTAATCAGCATATTATACTTTGTATCATAGTACAATTACTTTATCAATCAATTATCTAACACTTAATCACATAATTAAATATTAGTTAACACCTTACAATATTAGTATTATTATCATCCTTTGCTAATTCTTTAATCTATATATCATATACATTATGATTTAACACTTACTTTTTCATTTCATAAGTTATTCTTTAACATCTAATAAGTCACATACTAATCTAGCAACTTGGATGCTAAATCTAACAATCAAATTACCAATTCAGCAGTCTGGATTCCAAATCTAGCAACCTGGATTCCAAATTCATCAACTAGATTACAATCCAGTAAGCTGGATTCAATATATTTTCAATTTAGTAAACTTCTTTTCAATCTAGCAAGTTGGATTCATCAGATTTTTCAATCCAGCAAGCTGGATTCCATATCCTTTTCACGAAAATACCAAATCAACTTATTATTTTTCTATCATTTGTCCAAATACATATACATATATTTCATACACAAAAAGTATTTTTCTATAATTTTCCAACTTCCTTTAGTATTTTTCAAAAAATATTTTTAGTTAATTCCTCAAGAAATTAGCTACCTCGTGCTTAACTCCAGAAATTTCCATCTCTTGACATAATCTTATGCGTGTTAACGTGAGCCTCCAGTTTAAATTTCGTGGCCATCGGAGTTATAGAACTCCGGTTATAGCGATTTTCGTCTAAAAACCCAAATATTGAATTGGTCATAACTTGGTCATTTTAAGTTGGAATGAGTTCATTTTTGGACACATCCTACTTTATCCCATATATTTTCATCCTCCAAAAGGCCTGAATTTATTTCACAACTTAAATTATCGAAACAGCCCTTACAATTTCTTTCGCAGCTTGTTTTTGTCATTTTGCATCTTTGGAGTCCTTTGCTAAAACTAGTCCATACGGAAATTTACAACTCCTTTTTCAGTGATTTCACTTGGAGATATTAGAAAACTTATAGATCTAACTCTAGGACTTGACCACACTCAAAAATTCGAAATATAATAGGAGATATGGTCATTTGAATTTCATGTTTCTTTTTTACAAAAATCTGACTTTCCATCCTTTGTGGTTTCTAAGAAAACTTCTATGTTCTCACATAATAACCAACATACCTCATCATACTACCTACTCATACTTCATATACCCATGAATCTACCATAATACATGATCTATTTCATCAATCAAGCATCAAACACAAAGTTAAACACCATCAAGGCTAAGAAAAAATTAGGTTCTCTACATTTTGAAAAATCTAGTTTCTATCTCATTCTTTAGATTTAACTTTTGATCCTCAAAAAGGTTAGATCTAAACATGAAACACTTATATACACCTAGATCTAAGGTTTTAAACCTCAAGATCAAAACTTCAAATTAAAAAAAATCAATTCAAACTAAAAAAGAAATTAGACTACATAAGTAGAAATTTTGTTATACCATAGCCTTTCCTTCTTCTCTTTCTTCCTAAACCTTGATTAGGAACTACGAAGCTTTCAAAAACTCTCCCTCTCTCCTCTCTCTCTCTATTGCCGAAATTCCTTAGGCTTTCTCTCTCTCTTAGTTGCTTTTGCTAACTTAGGAAGTGAGAGATATAAAAGATGAAAATGAAATAAAAAATAAAAGAGAAAAGAATTAGATGTTAGTAAAATTGTATAGATATATTTTGTATATCTAGATAACTCCCCCACACTCTTGCTCTTTGTCTCTCTCATAGACTATGTGGTTACTTGCACTTAATTCTTAATGTGTTGGTTGAATGGAACTTGGATACTTGTTATAAGTTGTTCACCTACTAAAGTAACTAATCATCACATTCATCCCCCTCCTTTTTGCCTCTCTAATATCCGGCCACATGGCCTTAGATTGTCCCAATTTGGCTTTCCTTTTATGCTTTAATTAACTTACTTAATGTCCAACATGTCCCCTCCCACTTGAGCTAAAGGTTGGGCCACTTCTTTAATTCTTTGGGCTAGTAATTTTAATTCTATGGATTTGCAAATCAACATAGTTCTATACTTATTAATTTTTATCCATTCCCCACTATTTAATTAGGGTTCCATTACACCCATTAGCAAGTTAATTTTTTACTCATATATTTTTAATTTCATAACCCAATTAGACTTGCTATTCTTTAGGTTATAAGATTAATTAATTGAGATGCATCAAATAAATCTCTTAGGATTAGTATATATTTTTAAATACTATCATTCTCTTAAATTATAACACATTAGGTTATTTAATTATCATACCTAATAAATGTATTAGGTTACATAACTTTATTCTTCATCTCTTTACAAAATAAATGTAGACACATTATATAATACATATTTACTCAATCACGTACATAACTCACATATGTCATAACATATCCCTTTAGTGTATTAACTTGATAGCCCTAATCGACTTAATAAGTTATAAACACTCACATAATTATCAATACAATTACTTAAGGATTGTAAATCCTTTTAATTTAATAATCAAGGCTAACATTCAAGCCATGTTAATTTCTTACATAACTTTCATTACTCTTCCTTGAAATTGATTAAGTATACTTCTTAGTTAATAAATTAACTATCTAGCTTCATTATCATATACATTTATATGATTCAAGTACTTTCTCTTTATTCTTTTTCAAAAAAAAAAAATTTATTCAAAAAATTTGAATTATGTGAAATTCTGGGTTCTCACACTATCGTTCCCACAAAGACAAGTATGAAATTTAATCTAACAATTACCAATTTTATATTATTTCAATTTTATTAAACAATTCAAATTAATTATGGCAAATAATGAAAATACTACTGAAAATCGAAACAAGTCAACACAACTAATAACTGTAATTTTAATCAGATAATAGAGAATTAAGCCTACAATTTTACTTTAAGTTTCACTCTGATTATCACACCTTTTTCCAGTTTAATTTACTATCTCAGTTCATTAATCAAGAATACTCAAGTAGAATTAGTCATCTCTCGATGCACTAACACCGTATTAACTTAAATCCACAAATTAATTAAATTAAGACAAACACTCTAATTAACTATTTTACTATAGCTCTATGTGAATTAAAATCAAATAAGGTTTAAATTCCAAGTTCTTTACTCGATTACATGCGATGTTAGGTATATCTCTATCCTAAACATTCATTAAGAGTTCCATCAAAACGCAGAATTCAAGAACACATACTATTGTGATTAAGTCTAGATTCATACATCATCTCTCAAGTCCATACAAATCCACATAAAATTGGTGATCAAGAAATTCATAAATTAAGTATAAATCACAATAGATGAACTGAATTGATATTATTATTAAACTGAAACTAAAGCATGCCAATCATCGTTCAACATTAAAGATCCATTGTATGCCTAATTAAGAATTTAGTTCATTATAGATAAATTAAAAACTGAATAAAATAAAAAATTCATCATCTCAATTACAAAATTTGAATTGAAAGACTAAAAACAGTAATACACCACCCTTATCCTCACTCCAATCTGCAATTTTCATGATCTTGACCTTCTTGCTCTGCACCTCCAATGTCTTCTATGAAATTAGGGCTCCAAATTGCTAATTGATTGTTGTTAAATTCAAGTTTGTGTTATATCCAACATAAGTCATGTAAAACACTGATAAAGACGACCAAAAACAGTCCCAATCCAAGCCAAAGTTGCCTTGTTCAAGCATCTGCAGTATTAGAATTGAATCAGAAGTCTTTCTTTGTCCCCGTACCCCCGCCCTGGCGAGGGTTTTTAGCTTGTTGATGCTCGCCCCGGTGGGGGGTCTTGATCCTGACTGCCACGTGCACCCTCGTCCTGGCGGGGGTTTTGTTCGCTATAGGGCTAGCCCCGGTGGTTCTTCTCTATAGAGCCCGCCCCGGTGGGGGTCAAACTGTAGGACTTGCTGATTTTTGCCTTTCCATGCCAAATCTTGCCACATTGCCACCATAATGCCACCAATGACACGTAATGCAACCTAAACACAAACCACATCAAACTGTACAAAAATAGACAGAATAAACACCGTTTAAGTCCAAATAGGAACCCAATTCGTAGGTATAAAACTCACTCATCAAACTCCCCCAAACTTAGACCGTGCTAGTCCTCGAGCACAACACAATACGCAATGCAATGAAATGCAGCTAACTATATGCCTACGAATCCAGCAATAAGACATAACATAATCTAATCACACAGCCTAATAGAAATCAAGTAAATATGACAATATATCATATCAAGGTAAATCAATAACTTCCCAGTCAATCATCAAATCTTAAACTGTTCTAACTGATATAGTGTGTGTGTGCTCAACAACCATGCTCATTGATATAAAGTCAAATATAACACATAATAGGTCTCTTTGAAGGAATCATACAGTGTACACTCAAGAAATCCAAAAACAAGTAAGATCCGACTAAAAATCAAATAGTTACCAATTTCAAGGGTTCAAATGGGATACTTATGCTTTATTTTTCACTTACGAGGGCTTTTTGCTCTTTTTTCCCCATTTTTCACTTTTTATTTTCCTCATGGTTGTGCAATGTCTAGTTCTTTTAGGCTTTTCAATGCTACCCCTTAGCGAGCTTTCAACCAACGGCTCCCAAACCGTAAGGCTTTAGGGCGCTAGGTGTAGAGACATCCCCTCGGGCATACTTACTCAAGTAACAAAGGCTACAGAACTAAACTAACCATGATGTTTATTCATATTTTTTTCTTTTTTTTTCTTTTTCATATAAGCATATCCCAAATTTTCCCCAAAACTTAGGTTTTTATCTAATTTTAGCCATCTCTGCCTATTCATGAGTTCCTTTCATTTAAACTAGCATTATCCTTTAGAGTTCCATTATGTGTCCATTTAAACTCAATCAGTCAACATAGGTATTTCTAAGGTGCTAACCTGAGTATATCAATTTCAAACAGATAAAGATTCAATTCATGACAAGAAATCACATCACAGTCTTAATAGTCAATACTGTACTTGTCTACGCAATTCCAATCTCATCATTGGCCAAAACAGACTTAAACTATCTAATAGCTGGAAACATGCAAGTATGGATTAAATGCAATATAAACACAAAAAACTAACTACTATTTTTGAAAATTTTCAAATTTTCAAATTTTTTTATAAAAGAACAAGAAACATAAACTACATTACTACTACTAACTTAAACTACTATGCAACTACAACTATATGAATGCAAATATAATTAACATGAAAACAAACTAAACATGAAAGCAAACTAAACTAACATATGCAAACTAAAACATTAAACATAACATTAAAACTAACTCCCCCAAACTTAACAGTTACAATGTCCTCATTGTAAAAATATGGAAATAAAAGAATAGAGGACTTCCCTGTATCATGCTAAGCAAGAGGTGATGGTGGTGGTGGTGGCCTTTGAACATAAACTCTGCGCTCCTCCGTATTTGAATCTGATGGAGGGTATTGTGGCATGGGCTTAGGTGTCTGGAACTGGAACTGATCTGCAACGGCACATTCAACGAGGCAAACGAACTGTTCATGGTATTAAACATGTGGTCCTGCCTGGCCGCCAGTCACACCATCTTTCTATCAACTACTTTATCTTTATCATCCATAAGTCGCTGAAGACTGCAAAATTGGGAACTGAACATATACTTTGCAGATCGACAGCTCCCCGCAGCTTCCTCTTCCCCCGTCACCTCATCAGCTCGGAACTCCTCATCCTCCGAGGTGTCCTTAGCCTCCTCCTACTCAGGAGCGTCTAGAAATACAAACTCGACACCGCGTGGATGCGACTCCCCTCTAGCCTAAATAGAGTATAGAATCATCTTAGGGTCTAATAGCTGGAGTGGCTGCTGCATAGGCTCATCACCTGACCATCTAACTCCTGACTACCCGCACAACCCACATATGAGAGATGAGTGTGGCAGTTCGCCTGAGAATGGCCCGCACAGACATCGTCGAATGGAGAAACTGATGATCGAGCTGATGTTGATGTCGAAGTCTTTCACTATCGCATATAGTAGTAGCACTTTTTCCCTTGTAACCTCACTGGTATGCGTCGAAGGAAATAACTTCGCACATAGAAACACATACCATATCTTTCCATATAAGTTGAGGTCTTTACTCATGAAAATCGTGCCACCCTTTCTTCCTTTCACCCAAACTGTGCCCCGTTTAGTTATTTCTGTCAAGATCTGGTCATAGTTGGGATTGCTATCTCTGAGTTGAACATACTAGAATACTGTAAGGGCTCGTAGACTGTAGTATTCATTGATTGCCTCTGCACAGAAGGGAGCCTACTTACCCCTCACAAATGCCATATATGGCGCCCTGTCCTCAGCATTTGCATAGAATTCCTTCACCACATTCACTATCACAAAGTTTGGATCATCTGTGAGCATTTCCCAGCCCTGCTTATGTATCTATCTACGCATCTGCCCATCAAATGAATCTGGCGCTAAGCCCCGCTCAGGTGATAGTGCTTTGGGCACTAAGTAGTCATACTTATCTGCTGCGTTTGCACTAACAAACTTCTTCTTGTCAAAGGTTCGGACCGGTGGTGAAGAACCCGAACCCTCTCCCTTTTGGCATTTCGATGGAATTTTAGGTGCCATTGGTATCAACTTCAGTTAACTAAGCCCCCAAACTTGTCTTGGACAATTCCTCAAACACTTGGTGTGCAACACCACCAGAAAACCCAAATTGACAAACTTGAATTCAAAAGTGTGATGAACAACTGAAACTAGTAGCTTACCCACTGATTCCCCTTTCTATTTATGATATTGTTGCAGTAGGTGATGCCCCAATTAAAGTTTACCCCTTCCTTGTTGCTATCAAATTTGAATTTAGTGAAACCCTAGGTTTTTGGTGACTGAAATTAAAGGAAATTGATGTGTAATGGTATGGAATTGATAGAGTTAGGGTTTGATTTACATAAAGTGAAGGTGGTGTTCAAAATTAATGGTTTGTAGAGGAGATTGAGGGAGTTTGTGGGTTATTTCGGGGGATGAAGGAGTTATAGGTTCGATTTTGAGAGTGGAGAAGACCAAGTGCAGAAACTGTTTAAAAAAATTAGGAAACCCGTACCCTCGCCGAGGCGGGGGGTAATTGTACTATAAAGGCTCGTCAAGGCGGGCTATTCCAGAGGACCCCCTTCGCTGAGGCGGGCGTGTCAGGCTGGTAAACCCCCCCATTGGGGCGGGGGTCCCTTTCTGCACAACTTCAATTTTTAAGCTTCTTTTCCCCGTACACATGTCCAACTTCATCATTTATACCTGAAATTCATTAAAACACTAAATATGAGATAATATCATGGAGTGTGAGTAAAAATGATTGAATTTACTAAAAATTAGTAACTAACTAACTAACTAAGAATTGTACACGAATGAACTATGCACTACTAGAATTAGGAACTAAGCTACACATTAAATAAAATAAAATAAAAATACTGTAATTGATACGAAAATTGGGTTACCTCCCAATGAGCACTTGTTTTTGAGTCTATCAGCCTGACTACTCTCTATGTTAGCCTGGATCAGTTGAAATATATTCGGCATGCTGTTTGTTTATTGCACAACACCAACAATGCTTTACTGCATGCCCGTTCAACTGTGTTTCTGAGATTGAATTTGACTTTATATCCTCGATCAATGCTTTTAGACCACTAACCTCTTTGCAATCTTTATACTTGACATGTGTAGACACCTCGTTCACATCCCTTTCCTCCTTGTCAGTAGGAATTAGAATTTCCTTGAATACTTTCACTTTAACTACCTGATCGAACACTTTCATAATTAGTTCTCCGTTAGGTATGTCAATTAGCGTTCGTCCAGTCGCAAGGAATGGTTGTCCCAAGATGATAGGGATATTCTTATCTTCTACAAAATCTAGCACCACAAAATCAGCTAGAAAGATCAATGAGTTAACCTTCACCAACACATCTTGTACTATCCCCAGTGGATATATTATTGATCTATCTGCAAGCTGTAGACTGATGTTTGTGGGCTTTGCTTCCTTTAAACCCAGCTTTCGATAAATGGATAGTGGTATAAGATTTATACTTGCTCCTAAATCACATAGAGCTCTCCCCACAGCTTGATTGCCAATTGCATAAGAAATTGTGAATCTCCCCGGATCTTTTAATTTAGGGGGAAGCTTTTTCTGCAGAATTGCATTGCATTCTTCAGTCAACGCCACTGTTTCAAATTCCTTGAGCCTGTGTTTCTTTGAAATTATCTCTTTCATGGACTTGACGTAACGTGGCATTTGATTAAGTGCTTCGGCGAACGGAATGTTGATGTGTAACTGCTAGAATATGTCCATAAACTGTGAAAACTAATCCTTTAGCTTTTGACTTTCTAATCGTTGGGGGAAAGGCACAGGTGATGTGATTCCATTCTATTTATCTTCCTTAAGCTTTTCTATAACCTTTTCCTTATTTATCCTAACCGAATCACTCTCGCCAATTTTGACATCCTTATCCTTACCTGCTTTTCCATCAAAGTCAGCAACCAAGGTTTTATCGCTCCTCAGTGTGATAGCATTACATTGCTAGTGATTTCCCTTTGGATTCTTTTTCGTATCACTCGACAACGTTCCTTGAGGCCTATTATTCAAAGCCAACGCGAGCTGTTCCATCTGAGTCTCTAAGTTCTTTATCGCCGCCACTTGCGTTTTTATCGCTGCCTCGTTACCCGATATGTACTTTAACAACAGCTCTTCTATATAATTTTGACTTTTTATCTTGTTGTGGAGTTGATTGTTGCTGCTAATTTTGGAAACCCGGGGGGGGGGGTAAGATGGTTGTGGAGCCTGCTGATTTTGATTATTACTCCACAAAAAATTCGGATGATTCCTATTCCCCAGATTGTAGGCATTTTGATACGGATTCCTGCATAATTCTATTATAGCTGCATACAAAATGTACCTCTGCTAGGTTAATGGCACATTGTTTTGTAGGATATTCCCCCACACACAATTCATAAACATATGCAACCTGCTGAGTCTGTGCACCTGTAAGAGCATCCATCTTATTTGATAAAGCTAAAATCTGTGCCGCGAATGTTGTCACCCCATCTACCTCTAACACCCCAGCTACCTTAGGCTATGTCATTCTCGCTGTGGGCCACTGGTAGTTGTTAGCCGCCATCGTCTCTTAGCCATGAAAGCTCCACCCGACGTTGCATCAGTGCTAGTACGTAGATTACAATTCAATCCATTGTAAAAAGTGTTCATCTGCAGCCATTTGGGTAGTCCATGATGTGGACACTTCCTAAGTTGTTCCTTGTACCTCTCCCAAGCTTCGTACAAAGACTCCCCATGCTGCTGCTCAAACATAGTAATCTCATCTCCCATCTTCCCAGTCTTCGCCGGTGGGAAAAATTTGGCCAAAAAATTCTAAGCAAGGTCATCCCATGTAGTAATCGACCCTGGCGGTAGTTGTGATGCCCCCAAATCCAGATCCCTTCGGACCTTGGATCTGGTCCGCATTATACTACTATCGTCAAACTATTTATGTTTTTCATTCATAACTTAATGAATATAACTTTATTTATTACAATTTAGAATATAAATTCATTCCATTTCCAGGATCTGAACAATGACCCCCAAACTTTTATAAGTTTCAAATCTTGGTCATTTACTATTCCTGTATTACATCACATTCGATGTTGTATAAATATGCGAAATAATTTAAACTTTTTCAATCTCCCTTGAAAGATAATCTTTTATTGATATCTTAACTTGAATCAATTATAAATTCTTGAATCAAATTATTCTATGATTCACTTTATTCTATTTCCATATAAATCTTTACATCTCGATTCGAATTTCTCTATGTATCACATAGTACAACTTTACAACTTAACATGTATTACACATCGTAAGTATATATCAAGTACACTCCTAGAACCTAAATATGGTTCAAGTAATAATTCAAATAGTATCCTTCGTTGCGAAACTATCTACTTTATCAACCAAGAAGCACGAAATCTTTACCGTGAATCCTTAACCTGTAAAAGTGGTTATTTACAAGAGTGAGCTCGACAGCTCAGCAATTCAAATAGTTTTCATGCATCACATAGCATATAACATTATACACAGTTCATGCCTTTATTGAAAGTAGTATGCACACAAGCCAATCATGTTTGATGATAAAGCATATACTTTGTAACAATCTTATTCATTTATTAATAAAAAGTATTAATTTATTAAATGCTTTTAATTATCTACATGAAGCTGATTTATAATATGTGATAAACCCATAGTTTTAAGCAATGCTTTTAGAATAATGATGATGATCATTCTAATGAGATCTAAATTCTTAGAAAGCTTAAAATTAAAATTGTTCCCAATCGTTGGATTACTAAATTGGGGATTAGTGAATCTGGATAGATTGGTACATACGTTGCTTGCTCACTGGATGAGAATGATTGATCTCATGATCATTTGTGTGAAGACACTAAAGCAAGTATGTAGGTGCTTATTAGAGAATAAGTTCACTGAACGTAGCTCGCTAAGGAATAACTAATGGAGTTTTACTTGTCTGTCAATAGGAATTCCTATAGTGATAGTAGTACAAGTGATCCTTGGACTTGAGATCATCATAGTATCTTGTGTATGATGAGTTATGTAAGACCCCAAATTATTAATAAATGAAATTTAATTTCCTCTATTTATTATTTGAAATAGTAAGGGTTAAATTGATTAATGAGGTTAGTTATGGGTAAAATGCGCAAATATTTCAAATAAGCAGGTGGTTATAAAATATTCATTGTTGTCGGGGAATATTCGTACGACGGCGCAGTCTTTTGTGGGCCCTATAACGAAAAGCGATGGATGAAGAAAACGACAAGTATAAGTTGTTTATAAATACGGCGTAGTTGTTACCGTTAATACTGTTGGAATACCCGGTGGTTAAAACGCAGTAATACGCGTTGTTGCACAGTAACACACTGTATTGCACCAATTATTGATTCTTACGTAAGAAGACACTACTCAATAATAGTTACAGTAATTACTGTTCAGTATTTTATTTTATTGATTCAATAATTGTTGCGTTGATATTTTATATTACTGTTGTTTCAATAATTATCACTACGCAGTATTTTCTATTATCGGATCAATAATTCATATTATCTGAATAATATTATTAGACAACATTATTGGCAATATCTAGAAAGTTCTGTCTAAGGAGATGTTTGGTCACCTAATTGCGCGCCAGTAAGGAAAAATCCTTATTGGAAAGCCCCCTCTTTCCTGGGAATGGCCTGGTTGCCAGTACTGTGATTCTGTAATATTATTTGTAAATAATTAATTATTGATTTATATGATGAGAAAAATATTCATTTTATGTGGATATAGATGGAGAAAATTTTTAAAGTGACAATTGTTAAAAAATCGATATTTTATCTTTTCTGATAAAATAATATTTTATTATATTATTATAATATATTAATGGTGATATTTTTACAATGAATGTGGGATATATGAGTATATGAGGAGGAAGAGTATTTTGTGGCATTAAATGATTAACACATGTTTTGTGTGTCGGTGGACCCCAGTAATTGACTGAAATTTGATTATAGCCTGTAAAATCGTTCGATTGTGGATTTCGGTCAATTTCTGTTTAGAATTTTAAAAAACTTTCTTCTGCAAAGTTGTAGAAAATTGAATTTCCTATAAAAACTAGCGAGATTCGAATTTTCTGACAAAAGGACTATTTGTTATGAATTATTGAAGTTCTAAAATAATTGATTTTTGGGAGTTTTAGTTAATTATTTTGAGAAAAACATTTTTTTGTGCAATTAGTGGGCTCACATGTGTTATAAATGATCTGAATTCAGATCTTCAAAGGTGGGCTTGACAAAAATTTAATTATATTAATATTTTATTAAATTTTTTGCTTTGGTGTTCTAAGTATTTTCCTATAATAGGGTACTTAGGTTAGAATTGAAAATCACACCAGAAACTGAAATCTTCTCTCTTTCTCTCTCGATATATTGAGTGTATTCTTGTGAGTATTTTAATACTTTGAGTGTTTCTATACGGTGCAAGTTCAAGTCATAGCCTATATCCGGTGTTTCAACTAAAAGTACTGTCTTTACAAGGTAATGGATGTTATTTTCTACGTAAGTGATATTATTTCTTCAATATCATTATGCCAAAATATTGGTTGGAACTTTTTATCAAATTTGGAACTTTTTCATGTCGGGGTTACTATTTATGAGTTACTATTTACGAGTTACTATTCACGAGTTACTATTCACGAGTTACTATTAATCGAAAAATGAAATTTTCTTCTTTTCGTCCAAAATATCAATTCTGGATTCTAGCTTTGATTATATCCATATTTTGATCATTCTTGAATTTTACTTCACTATGATTATTTATAAGGTATTTTTGGACATGGATAAATCGAAATACGAATCCTTAATATTTGTTATTTTGTTTCACTGGATTCGTTTCTTTTAAAATATTTTTCATCATCCTCAATTCTAAATGATGATATAATTGAATATCTTTGGCCTGTAGTGCAAAGATGAATGATTTCTTGATGAATATCTTTGGCCTGTAGTGCAAAGATGAACACGTGTTGAGATGAACATGACCAACTGATGAATATCTTTGGCTTGTAGTGCAAAGATGAATATTGATTGATGTTACAGGGATAAAATGTTGATGATGAACTTTTAAATTCATATATAATCGTAGATTTCATTCTCTACGTAACTCTTCTATGAATTATTATTTTCCGCTGCGAATATTGATTTAAAACTTGTTGTCTATTGTATTCTATTAGATTTTTCCCTGTTGAAGACTAACGATAATTTGTTCTGTATTATCTTAGTCATAATGTTCTTTACTGGGCTAGTTGAGCTCACCCTTTTTCTTTTTGTTCCATTTTTCTCAGGAGGCAAGAATGTAGCGAGTACTAGTAGGGGTATGGAATGATAGTTCTAGAAGTTATTTTAGTAGTCCTCACTATTTTTGTGAATTAATGTATCAATAATTGTAATGAGGACTTATTTGAGTGTGGATATTGTCTAGATGACAATATTTGTTTTTAAACTCACAGTTCTTATGTTGTAATAGTAAAGATATAGTTGTTTCTATACCATGTATTTTGGCGGCTCAAAATGGGTGTTGTATACCTATTTTGGGGGTGTCACAGTTGGTATCAGAACTTAGGGATATGATCTCTGGCGGAGATCGGGGAATAGAACTAGGAGGGGTGAGACGAGTAAATCCTTCGCTAGTGTGTCCTACCTAAGCTTATTTGTTGGTCGGTCATTATATAGGGGTATTATATGATTTGTTAATTTGTTTAATTAACCCTTATTTTATGGCAGTATTTGAGAATGTCGACTGAGAATGTTAACAGTGGAGTAAATGAAACCGTGGAGACGCCTGTACTCACCAACGAGGAGAGCGTGCAACAGGCTGACAATGTTCCTCCTGTGAACAACACCAATGAGCAGATGATGAACGATGGGATGTTTAGAAGCTTTTTGCAATTCATGCAAAACCAGACGAGGGAGACTCGTGTTCAAAATACAGGAGGAAATGATAGCAATTCACGGTTTGTCACAGCCAAGCAGTTCAAAGAATTGGGACCACCAGAATTTAAGGGAAAGCAGGATCCGATCATGGCGGAAACGTGGGTCAAGCAAATTATCAAGATATTCGATGTCTTGGGATGCACAGAGGAACAGAAGGTTCCATTCGCCACCTTTATGTTCCGTGGCGAGGCAGACTACTGGTGGGAGTCTGTGAAGCGTACCCATCCAGCTGCACTCAGCATGTCTTGGGAGACATTTCAGAAGCTGTTCAATGACAAGTACTTTCCTGAAAGTATTCGTCATATGAAGGAGGTAGAGTTTATTAGACTGGAGCAGAATAACATGACAGTGTCCCAGTACGAGGTGAAGTTTACAGAGTTGTCCAGGTTTGCACCTCATTTGGTGGAAAATGACGAACGTATGACGCGGATGTTTCTGAGAGGTTTGAAACCCGGCATACGTCAATATCTCATTTCTCATAAATTTTCTCTCTATTCAGATGTTGTCAATAGGGCTCAATTATTAGAGTGAGATAACGAGTACGGTCAACCGAGGGACCACAACCAGGATCATATCAGTGACAGCAGTCATCAGAACAATGATAACCAGCGGAGAAGGAAAAATACAGACAAGAACGGCAACCACTCTGGTGGTAATCGTGGCTATGAAAATAGAAGAAGCAAGTCGGGAGGAGATTTTAAAAAGAGGAGATTCAACAATGACAATACGAAGACGTTAGCACCAGCAGCAACTGGTTCCAAGGGAGGAGAACGACCACCGGTTATATGCTATAAGTGCAAAAAAGAAGGACATATCAGCCCAAACTGCCCATAACAGTTGAAGGTATGTTATAATTGTGGAAAGGAAGGACATATCGCTCGAGATTGCATTGTAGCGAAACCAAGTCTAGTGGGGATGGTGACTCAAAAAGCTGTCCCAGAAAAGATAAAGTCAACGGTTCCTGGAAGAGTGTTTGTCGTGACTGGTCAACATGCGAGGAACCCAAACGAGGTGATCACGGGTAAGCTAATCATAAATTCATGCGAAGTTTATACCTTGCTAGATACCGGTGCTACCCATTCATTTATTTTTCCTGCTTGTGCTCAACGTTTAAACTTGACTCCGGAGAAGTTAGACTTTGATTTATCTGTGGAGACTCTGTTAGGAGAAACTTTCATCACATCCACTGTTAATAAATCTTGATTGATCCAAGTTGGCACCATCACCTTACCTGTTGACCTTATCTCTTTAAAGATGCTTGCTTTTGATGTGATTTTAGGGATTGATTGGTTAACTACTCATTATGCCAAAATTGATTGTTTTCGTAAGGTTGTTAGTTTTCATATTCCTAACCAACCTGTTGTGCGAATTCAAACAACTAAGCCATTAAAATCAATCACTGTTATATCAAGTCATAAAGCTATTCGTTTATTAAAAAACGGATATCAAGCTTTGTTAGCCCATGTTATGAATTTGAATAAAGACACGTCATATTTGAGTAATATTCCTGTTGTTATTGACTTTCCTGACGTATTTTCTGAAGGACTTCCCGGTCTACCCCCAGAATGTGAAGTTGAATTCTTTATTGATCTTGAACCTAGTACAAAGCCCATTTCTAAAACTCCATATCGAATGGCTCCTATTGAACTTCAGGAGCTAAAGGTCCAACTACAGGAGTTGTTGGACAATAGTTTCATTTGTCCTAGTACATCTCCTTGGGGTGCTCCTGTTTTATTTGTAAAGAAGAAAGACGGGAGTATGCGACTTTGTATTGACTATCGGGAATTGAACCATGTCACTATCAAGAATAGGTATCCGCTATCTCGTATTGATGACCTGTTTTACCAGTTACAAGGAGCACAATTCTTTTCAAAGATCAATCTTCGTTCTGGATATCATCAGTTGAAGGTTAAAACTGAGGATATTCCGAAGACTGCCTTCAGAACTCGGTACGGGCATTATGAATTCCTAGTCATGTCTTTTGGATTGACTAATGCTCCTACGGCTTTCATGGATATGATGAATCGAGTATTCAAGGATTATTTGGATCAGTTCGTTGTTGTCTTTATTGATGACATCCTCATATATTCCAAAAGCCGTGAAGATCATGAGCACCATTTGAAGCTGGTACTCCAAAGGCTGCGTGAAAATAAGTTATATGCTAAGTTGAAGAAATGAGAGTTCTGGCTTGAGGAAGTAGCATTCCTAGGGCACGTGGTGTCAAAATATGGAGTATCTGTTGACCCGGCAAAAATTGAAGCAATACAAAGTTGGGAGCAACCAAAGACGGTGACCTAAGTACGTAGCTTTCTGGGCTTAGCTGGTTATTATCGGAGATTCGTAGAAGGGTTTTCTCGAATCGCTACCCCGTTAACTCAGCTGACTCGGAAAGATATCAAATTCGTATGGAGCGAGTAATGCGAGAAGAGTTTTCAAGAGCTTAAGAGGAGACTCATTTCGGCACCTGTTTTGACCATACCATCTGGTTTGGATGTATTTGTTATCTACAGCGATGCTTCAGGCAAAGGGCTAGGATGTGTACTCATGCAACGTGGGAAAGTTATAGCCTATGCCTCGCGACAACTTAAAGAATATGAGAGAAATTAACCTACTCATGATCTAGAGTTGGCAGCAGTCATTTTCGCGCTAAAGCTTTGGAGGCACTATCTATATGGGGAGAAAGTGGAGATATATTCAGACCATAAAAGTCTCAATATTTCTTCACCCAAAAAGAACTCAACATGCGGCAACGATGTTGGCTTGAGCTGTTGAAAGATTACGACCACACTATTCAATACCATCCTGGAAAAGCAAACGTGGTAGCTGACGCGTTGAGTAGAAGATCATATGCAGGAACGAGTGCGATGATGTCAAGTATACGCATAGAACCAACTTTAATCGATAAAGTTAAAGTTGCTCAAGCCACAGACCCGGAGCTGATGCGTATGAAGAAGAAAGTGCAAGAAGGTGCTATTCCAGAAGGAAGAATCGATGAAGAAGAAATACTTCGAGTCCACTCCAGACTTTGTGTTCCTAACGATTCTGATTTAAAGTACAAGATCATGATGGAGGCACACAATACACCATTTGTAATCCATCCTAGAAGTACCAAAATGTATCGTGATCTTCGACATACATTTTGGTGGAACAATATGAAGAGAGAGATTGCAAAGTTTATCTCGAGGTGTTTAACTTGTCAACGTGTAAAGGCGGAGCATCAAGTGTCAAATGGTCCATTGCAACCACTTGAGATTTCGAAATAGAAGTGGGAACACATTACCATGTATTTCGTTACGGGTCTTCCCACGGTTTCTCAAGGCATAAATGCTATTTGGGTTATTGTTAATAGATTAACCAAGTCTGCTCATTTCTTGCCGATACGGGAGACTTATTCCCTTGAACGTCTTGCTCGTATATACATAGATGAGATTGTGAGACTGCATGGCATGCCAGTATCCATAGTTTCGGATCGTGACCCAAGATTCACTTCAAGATTTTGGGTTAGCTTGTAAAAAGCTATGGGCACGGATTTACGATTTAGTTCGGCATACCATCCTCAAACAGACGGGCAATCAGAGAGGACTATTCAAACTCTTGAAGATCTATTAAGACTTTGTGTCCTAGATTTTAAAGGGAGTTGGGATAAGTACCTACCATTGGTGGAATTCTCCTACAATAACAGTTATTAGGCAAGTATAGGTGTGGCTTCATTTGAAGCATTGTATGGACGAAAGTGCCGCTCTCCAGTATGTTGGGATGAGGTGGGAGAAGCAACGTTGTTAGGACCAGAGTTGGTACAAATGACTACAGAAAAGATCCAAACGATTCAACAACGTATACAAACGGCACAGAATCGACAAAAGAGTTATACGGATCTTCATCGAAAGGACGTGGAATTTGACATTGGGGATCATGTATTGTTGCGTGTGGCTCCATGGAAAGGAGTTACAAGATTTGGGAAGAGAGGAAAGCTCAATCCACGATTTATTGGTTCATTTTAGATTCTTGACCGAGTAGGAAATGTGGCCTATAGACTCGCGTTACCTCCAAGTATGTCTCGTGTTCATAATATTTTTTATATATCTGTGTTACGTAAATATGTGAAAGACCCAAACCACATTATTGAGTTAGAACCGGACGAGATAGCTGAAGACTTAACGTACGAAGAGGTACCTGTCAAGATCTTGGATAGGAAGGAGCATGTCCTACGCACGAAGGTCATACCACAAGTTAAAGTTTTGTGGAGAAACCATGCTATTGAGGAAATGACCTGGGAGTTGGAAACGAAAATGAAAGTGAGGTATCCTCATCTTTTCAAAACACCAGGTACGTACGTCAATTTCGAGGACAGAATTTCATAAGGAGGGGAGGTTGTAAGACCCCAAATTATTAATAAATGAAATTTAATTTTCTCTATTTATTATTTGAAATAGTAAGGGTTAAATTGATTAATGAGGTTAGTTATGGGTAAAATACGTAAATATTTCAAATAAGCAGGTGGTTATAAAATATTCATTGTTGTCGGGGAATATTCGTTTGGTCGGAGAATATTCTTCCTGTCGGGGAATATTCGTACGACGTCGCAGTCTTTTGTGGGCCCCATAACGAAAAGCGATTGGATGAAGAAAATGACAAGTATAAGTTGTTTATAAATAATGGCGTAGTTGTTACTGTTAATACTGTTGGAATACCCGGTGGTTAAAACGCAGTAATACGCGTTGTTGCACAGTAGCACACTGTATTGCACCAATTATTGATTCTTACGTAAGAAGACACTACTCAATAATGGTTACAGTAATTACTGCTCAATATTTTATTTTATTGATTCAATAATTGCTGTGTTGATATTTTATATTACTGTTGTTTTAATAATTGTCACTACACAGTATTTTTTATTATTGGAGCAATAATTTATATTATCTGAATAATATTATTAGATAACATTATTGGCAATATCTAGAAAGTTCTGCCTAAGGAGAGGTTTGGTCACCTAATTGCGCGCCAGTAAGGAGAAATCCTTATTGGAAAGCCCCCTCTTTCCTGGGAACGGCCTGGTTGCCAGTGCTGTGATTCTGTAATATTATTTGTGAATAATTAATTATTAATTTCTATGATGAGGAAAATTTTCATTTTATGTGGATATAGATGGAGAAAATTTTTAAAGTGACAATTGTTAAAAAATCGATATTTTATCTTTTCTAATAAAATAATATTTTATTATATTATTTTAATATATTAATGGTGATATTTTTACAATGAATGTGGGATATATAAGTATATGAGGTGGAAGAGTATTTTGTGGCATTAAATGATTAACACATATTTTGTGTGCCGGTGGGCCCCAATAATTGACTGAAATTTGATTATAGCCTGTAAAATCGTCCGATTGTGGATTTCGGTCAATTTCTGTTTGGAATTTGAAAAAACTTTCTTCTGCAAAGTTGTAGAGAATTGAATTTTCTATAAAAAATCGCGAGATTCAAATTTTCTGACAAAATGACTATTTGTTATGAATTATTGAAGTTCTGAAGTTCCGAAATAATTGATTTTTGGGAGTTTTAGTTAATTATTTTTAGAAAAACATTTTTTTGTGCAATTAGTGGGCTCACATATGTTATAAATGATCTGAATTCAGATCTTCAAAGGTGGGCTTGACAAAAATTTAATTATATTAATATTTTATTAAATTTTCTGCTTTGGTGTTCTAAGCATTTTCCTATAAATAGGGTGTTTAGGTTAGAATTGAAAATCACATCAAAAACTAAAATCTTCTCTCTCTTTCTCTCTCGATATATTGAGCGTATTCTTGTGAGTACTTTAATACTTTGAGTGTTGCTATACGGTGCAAGTTCAAGTCATAGCATATATCTGATGTTTCAACTAGAAGTATTGTCTTTACAAGATAAGGGATGTTATTTTCTTCGTAAGTGATATTATTTCTTCAATATCATTATGCCGAAATATTGGTTGAAACTTTTTATCAAATTTAGAACTTTTTCATATCGGGATTACTATTCATGAGTTACTATTCACGAGTTACTATTCACGAGTTACTATTCATCAAAAAATAAAATTTTCTTCTTTTCGTCCAAAATATCAATTCTGGATACTAGCTTTGATTGTATCCATGTTTTGATCATTCTTGAATTTTACTTCACTATGATTATTTATAAGGTATTTTTGGACTTGGATAAACCGAAATACGAATCCTTAATATTTGTTATTTTATTTCACTGGATTCGTTTCTTTTAAAATATTTTTCATCATCCTCAGTCCTAAATGATGATATAACTGAATATCTTTGGCCTGTAGTGCAAAGATGAATGATTTCTTGATGAATATCTTTGGCCCGTAGTGCAAAGATGAACATGTGTTGAGATGAACATGACCAACTGATGAATATCTTTGGCTTGTAGTGCAAAGATGAATATTGATTAATGTTACATGGATAAAATGTTGATGATGGACTTTTAAATTCATAGATAATCGTAGATTTCATTCTCTGCGTAACTCTTCTATGAATTATTATTTTCCGCTGCGAATATTGATTTAAAACTTGTTGTCTATTATATTCTATTAGATTTTTCCCTGTTGAAGACTAACGATAATTTGTTATGTATTATCTTAGTCATAATGTTCTTTACTGGGCTAGTTGAGCTCACCCTTTTTCTTTTTGTTCCATTTTTCTTAAGAGGCGAGAATGTAGCGAGTACTAGTAGGGGTATGGAATGATGGTTCTAGAAGTTATTTTAGTAGTCCTCACCATTTTTGTGAATTAATGTATCAATAATTATAATGAGGACTTATTTGAGTGTTGATATTGTCTAGATGACAATATTTGTATTTAAACTCACAGTTCTTATGTTGTAATAGTAAAGATGTAGTTGTTTCTATACCATGTATTTTGGCGACTCAGAATGAGTGTTGTATACCTATTTTGGGGGCGTCACAAGTTATACTTTGACTTATTCCTTAAGACCCTTAGGGTATATCAAAGGGTATGCTTGGGTATAATAAATTATACATGAAAATAATGTATGATCAATAAAGAATCTACCGCTTCTAGTAAAAGAAGAGAAATGTCCTATGTGATTCAATAAATGACAACCCAGTAGTCCTTGACCAAGGCAGAATAAAATTAAAAAGGAGTTTCTAATTTGCATTATTTGGAGTTGTGCATTTAAGAGTCGAAATACATATAATTAAATAAAATAAGACTTGACAGTAATTCCATGTCTTATATTTAATTGGGTCATTGTATGGTGGAAGGATTGAATTGTACGGTAACTATTTACTCAAATATTCTTTTATGATTAATGTTGAAGTCTATATTATCTGGAAAGTCGTTTATCGCTAGGGAGGCTTATCCCTATTGTAGAATAAATATTATTTATTTAAATAAATTAATACTTTAATTTATTTATTTAAATAAGATTAAAATTGTTTTAATTGATTTATTCACAACCGGTTTAATATGGAGAACCTAAAGGGTCACACTATAAAAGGAAGAATAATTATTTAAGAAGCAAATGGCATAATCGTAATAATAAGTTAAGTATATTTAATTTAATCTATGGTGATAGAATAAATTAAATAGCTTAATATTTATTATTTAATATTTTGAAAACATTAAATATAAATTAATAAGAGGAGTCTTATTATTATTATTACTATTATTATTATTTAATTTCTAAAAGAGTTTGGAAATTAATTAATAAAAGTACTCTCAAATATCCTAATAAGATTATGAGGCTAATTAATTAAAAGAGTTTAATTAATTATTTCTAATAAGATAGGGAGCCTAATTAATTAAAGTAATTTAATTAATTAAAATAAAACCTAATTTCTTAATTGTTAAGGAGGGTTACCAACATCTATAAATAAGAGGAGTCTTATTATGGGTGAGTGGGTTGTTGACTTTTTCATAATATACGTGATTCCAATTGTTGGAGAGTACGCTCTTTTTCTATAGAGATAGAAAACTAGGGTTTAGCCAACCACCCTTCTTCTTGAATATTTCTTCTTCCTTGGTGGATCACCTCTAGAGGCCAAACACTTGGGTGGCTAACGTTGATCAAAGGAAGGAACCAAACCCGGTGGATTCAAGTTAAACGCGAAAAGGATTGGAGGTGAATTTGTACCTGAGAAAGCTCGAATCTTCAAGGGTATGATTCTTGTTCTTTATCTTTTCGTTTAATTAATAATTACGCATAAAGGGTGATCCGGGTATATGGTTTGTAAAATTTTAAAACTCTGATTTTCCATGCTTTCGCTTATTTGGTGCAATTTGATTGCGTTCATGAATATTAGAAACCTAACATTTATAGTCAATTTATATTTACTACGCATGTTACTTCTCACATAACAAGAATATCATCAAAGATCAACTTTCAATCTTATATATATCTCATATACATTTTATATATAAGTTCACATCATCACAGCATAATATAATTCAACTAATAGTTATCGAATTCATATATCAAATAGGAACTGAAAGACTTGCCTGATGCGTAGTTTAACAACTACGACTTAACTGCTTATAGATATCTGCACTTCGTGAAATCCTACACAGTTATATTAATCATAGAGATCACACTCATCAGCTATACACTTCCATACATTCTCAATATAATAATAAGTATTACATTATTTTCTATCTTGGATCTTAGAACCTTGTTTCACTTTTCTATCATACACTTAGTGTCGTTAGGTACGTATAGTTATACCTTAACCACACTTAATATCAATATTAACACACTTAACTATCTAAGTATTCGACACATATTTAAAACTCATAAATACGTAATCTATATTGCTCTTACATTTCTCAAACCTTATCGAAACCCTTACATTCAACTTTCTAAGTTTCACTTTTTCAAAATCCTTGTCATACTTAAACTAGTCATGCAAGGCTATTATGTTCCTCATGTATACACGTTTATAAGGGCATTAACTCAAGTTTTAAAACCTAGCATGCTCATTCAATTCCAATTCAAAGTTACATGGTTTTCATGTCGGACTTTCATATACCTTAAATAATTCAAGTCCATGTTTCAAGGTCAACTACTAAGGTCATGTTATCACATAACAAGCTTAAACAATACTAAGTAGGCATGCTCGTGCTTATAATACACATGTATACTTAATTACATAGTCTATGCTTTAGAAATTCATTTCCTTGAATATGCGTGCATAGGTGAAATCCAGGTTTCATCACATGATGCTTATGTCAACATGTCTATAGGCATAATGAATCTTAATATACATGCTCGCATGATCATAATGTAACTCACACAGTGTTTGATGCTATCATCTTACACATTCTAAATTTTTTATAAAAATTATACTAAGTCAACAAGGTAACTTAGTACATGTCAAGTGCCTCATAACCACGACTCTCATGTATTAGAGCACCTATACAAGTCACTTATACGTGCTCAAATGATTGGAATGTGGACATCCTATATATACGTCCAAAAACTCTAAGTTTGTCTTTTGAAATCAATGTAGTCTTTAATCATGTATGCTAGTGTGTGCTCAACACTTTAAGCATGCCTTTCATGTCAATATAGGCCACATGACTACGTTCACAAAATCAGAATATATACATGCTATGTAGGCATCAAGGTTCAAATCCAAGACCATAAGTTTTATTAAAAATCATACGTTTTCTTCCATACTATGGACTAACATGGCCATGAAAGTTCATGAACACATACTATAAGTTAATACCAACTCTTATGCATGCCTAAGTCATACAAATGCGCTTACAAGGTCAGAACACATGTTACACATGTATTAAAGTTCATATCAAAAACTATAAGTTTCATTTTAAAACTATAAGTTCTTCATCAATAATGTATACTATCATGCTTATGTCATGTCATGATACTCATATATACATGTTATTTATGTGTACATACTTGTTCTAATGATATACCACATGCTAGCATATAACAGTACCAAACAAAAACTAGAAACTGATTTTGCAGAGGGGCGCGACCGAGCCCTATTTGTACTAGGGAGACGCGCGGCTCCCTTTCCAGACCAGAGAGCTTGACTGCTTCGACAGTTTTAACAACCCATCTCAGAATTTTCACAGCAATTCGAATCTAAACATGCTTCATAATGGTTCTAACATGTTTATAATGGTTATATATCGATTAACAACAATTCTCCAAACCAATCGACATCTAATTAGCAAGAATAAAAAAAAATTGCCATTGATGAACATGAGTGGGAAAATATAGAAATTATACCTCTGTGAAACAATTGATGCTATACCACTCTCCTTCAATATCAGTACACTCACTCTCAATTCACTTACTTATACAAACTCAACTTAGAATCTCAGCAAGTGTAATGAGGGAGAAGGGAATGCTCTATATATAGAAAACCCAAAACACAGTCCATAACTTTTCTCCCTAATTCAAACCAACGGGAATGAGAATTGTATTATGGTTAAGGAAGAGTTGGCGAGTGGTTGGTGAATCCCATTATGTTACCCACTCCCCTTAAAATTATTTACTACACTTTGATGAAAATGAGGGAAGAGTAGGCTAGTCTCTAGAGTTCACGTGAATGAGAAAAGGAAGAGCAATTGGACACTTAATATGGGACAAACAAACCTCAACAACTTGTAAGTATAAATTATTTATGCCCAACTCTTAGTCATATAATAAGTACACTAAGTTATATAATATATGTGTACCATTCCTCCCATATAACTTAGGTTATAATTAAATTACAAATGTAATTTCTAATTACAATGTATCGTATATCATCCATATATATCTCATCCTACCGGATATAATTATATCGGGTATTATCACATTACATTGTCTCCTTTATTATTAAATTTTATTAATCAATAAATGTTTATAATATACTTGTGATGAACTATTTTGATGTTCACACACTTACATTGCCACATACACATTTCATGATGTATTCATATCATATAGTTTTAATATGTCCAATCACAACGTTTCATGTGATATAGGTTAATAAATCTTAATATATGGTTTCTATATAATATAGTCACACCACACTTTACACTTCGTATAATATATAGTTAACTACCATACGTTATACTTTTAATATAGCATACTTGCACATAGAAATTAATAAATTACTTATCTTATCAATTAATTAATAGTATTAATTAATCCATTCATCGTAAATCAATTATTAATCTCTATAATAATTGATTAGCGTTTATATGGTTAATTATCACAATAAATATATATCTTATAATATTTATAACCAATATACTTATTATCATGCTATCACTCGCAATAATAATAATAATTCAATATACCATCAAATAATTACTAGATACTAGTATATTGTCCATAACAATAATTAATATTATAAGACAATATATCTCATTCCTTATCAATACAATTTTTGATTATATTCATAATCAATTTTCTTATTATTACACTATTACTAGTCGTATCAACATACTATAATAATTAATTAATATTCTACGATAATAATTAACAACAATTAACAATTAATATAGATTAATTGTTCACTTAATAAATCCTTCGTTAATTAATATCATCATTAATATATCCCATCACTATGCCACACAAGACATATTTCACAAGCTCGATCTTAAGCTTCTCTCATTCTCCACACTTATTATTCTTTCAATATAATATTTGTGTGACTCAAGCATTTAAATGCTAAACTACCTCAATTAATTATAAGTATAACCTTTACGCTTATAATAATTAATATATACTCTATTAATTATTTAAATGATAACATCCACATTAAAATAATAACTTAAGTTATTTAATATATTAAAATAACTTTGTTTTCTTTAATTAATTAACTCCCTTGAAAATACATTAAAAATTATGTATTTTGTCATAACATAAATATTATGTTTTCTCCGAATAAAGACATTTACGATTAGAAATTAATTTGCTTATTGTCTCAAGATATTATTCTTAATATAATATCAATTTACTATATGTACGCCACATGTACATATATTATATATAGAAAATAGATAATAAGTTTATTTTTTATTATAATAAATTGTTTCCATCAATTTATTTACATATAGCAAATACGTTTTAATATATTTACTATATTATTAATCATACCTCATACAAAAATATATAAGGTAATATTATTATTCAAAAATAACATTTCCCCCTTTTATTAAAATAACTCAATATTAGAAATTATTTTAATATCCTTTATTAGAAGTATATAATTATTATTTCTCTCTCCCTCTATAAATTGTTCCCAAAACAATTTCTTCAAATATTAAATATCCATTTAAAGATATAATGATTTATGTCTCCATTTAATAACGTATATATATTTAACGTTATTCGTACAATAGACTTTCTCACAAATTACCATTCTAAGTAATATATATAAAGTATCACATATTCAACACACATTAATTTACTCCTTTACTTAAGTAAATTAAACCTTGTACTATATTACCATAGTTATTTAAGGTTTAACATACACATTATATTATTCCATAATATAACTCTCAACTATCAATTAACCAATATTTATTCTTATTAGTTAATTCTCTCAACTAACTCATGTTTCACTACCCAAACCCATTTGCGGATAACTTATATACTATCAATAACCTATATTATAATCATACAAGTTATTAGTACACATACACAAGAAAATGACGATTATACATTAATGTCACCCACTTACTATGATAAAATAATCCTATAAACTATTTAATATCGATAGGAAATTTTATCTACTTCTTTTATCTCAACTGAATTATCTCTGCGATAAATAACAATATATAATAATAATAATATATTTATTAATCACAAAATCACATATTACATAGTTCATATTACCCTATGTAACACATTCCTACATACCTCGTATCACATAAATATTTTTATTCGAACCCATTTCACATTTAAGAATTTTATTCATTAAATTCTTATTTAATAATTTCTAAAAATCTGGGTTCTTACAGTAGTGAGTGTAATTAACTTTTTGCATTGTCCCGCAGTGTAAACGGGAACAAGCGAAGTCTAACTGCATCATCTTACACCCCGTTCGCAAATATCTAGAAAGCTAACTAAGTGCTCATTCGGATCGTCGTTGGCTAATCCCCCAAACTGCACCGAATTCTGTATCATTTGTATGGTCCCAGGCTTGATCTCAAAGTTATTTGCAGCAATCGCATGCCTGATAATGCTCGACTGAATCTCAGTTACCCTGGGAGTAGCATAATCCCTCAGCACTTTTTGATCCTCTGCAGCCATAATTTCTTCCTGTTTATCAAAGTTCTCCCTAGTGTCCTTAATCCACTTACTAAGCCTCTGAAACCTTTTCCCGATATCATCCTCAAAAGGAAGCAAGTCTGGCTTCTTAGACCGAGTTTGCATACACTAAGTTAGAGAACCTGGAACAAGAAAGAACAAAACAAAAAGAAAATTTATTTAACTAAAACTGAACTAATTAAACTGATATTAAAAGTAAAAAAATCAAAACTAGTCCCAGGCAACGGCGACGAAAACTTGTTGGGTAAATTCTAGATACGCTCAACATGCAAGTATACGTGGTCAACAAGTAATATAATAGTAAGTAGAGTATCATTCCCACAGAGACAAGTATGAAATTTAATCTAATAATTACCAGTTTTATATTATTTCAATTTTATTAAACTATTCAAATTAATTATGGCAAATAATGAAAATACTAATACTAAAAATTGAAACAAGTCAACACAACTAATAACCGTAATTTCAATCAGATAATGGAGAATTAAGCCTACAATTTCACTTTAAGTTTCATTCTGATTATCACACCTTTTTCGAGTTTAATTTACTATCTCAGTTCATTAATCAAGAACACTCAAGTAGAATTAGCCATCTCTCGATGCACTAACACCGTATTAACTTAAATCCACAAATTGATAGAATTAAGTCAAATACCCTAATTAACTAATTCACTGTATCTTTATGTGAATTAAAATCAAATAAGGTTTAAATTCTAAGTTCTTTACTCGATTACATGCGATGTTAGGTATATCTCTATCATAAACATTCATCAAGAGTTCCATCAAAATGCAGAATTCAAGAACACATGCTATTGTGATTAGGTCTAGATTCATACATCATCTCTCGAGTCCATACAAATCCACATAAAATTGGTGATCAAGCAATTCATAAATTAAGTATAAATCACAATAGATGAACTGAATTGATAGTATTATTAAACTGAACTAAAGCATGACAATCATCGTTTAACATTAAAGATCCATTGTAAGCCTAATTAAGAATTTATTTCATCATAGATAAATTAAAAACTGAATAAAGTAAAGAATTCATCATCCCAATTACAAAATTTGAATTGAAAGACTAAGAACAGTAATATACCACCCTTATCCTCACTCTCATCTATAATTTTCGTGATCTTGACCTTCTTGCTCGGCTCCTCCAATGTCTTCTCTCAAATTAGGGCTCCAAATTGCTAATTGATTATTTTTAAATTCAAGTCTATGTTATATCCAGCACAAGTCATGTAAAACACTGATAAAGACGACCAAAAACAGTCCCAATCTAAGCCAAAGTTGCCTTGTTCAAGCATCTGCAGTATTAGAATCAAATCAGAAGTCTCTCTTTGTCCCCGTACCCCCGCCCCGGCGGGGGGTTTTAGCTTGTTGATGCCCGCCCTGGTGGGGTGTCTTGATCCTGGCTGGCACGTGCTCCCTTGCCCCGGCGGGGGTCAAACTGCAGGACTTGCTGATTTTTGCCTTTCTATGCCAAATCTTGCCACATTGCCACGATAAATGCCACCAATGATACGTAATGCAACCTAAACACAAAACAAACACAAAATACATCAAACTTTACAAAAATAGACAGAACAAACACCGTTTAAGTCTAAATAGGAACCCGATTCGTAGGTATAAAATCCACTCATTATAAATCGATAATGGAAGTTGTTAATATGTTGAAAAATGAAAACAATGAAGGTTTAATGGACTAATTTGGTATGTTATAGTTATATGAATTACAAATCCATAGAATCAAAAATGGACTAATTTGGATGTTTATAGCTTGAGTTATGAAGATTAAAAGGAGGAAAGGGTTAGAAAATTCGCAAGAACAACAAAATTGGAAACAAATTGCATAGCATTCTGCTATTGGGTGCAGCTGCACTGCCCCCAAGTCTATTTAGGGCGCAGTTATGCCGAAATAGTAGTTAGGCGGGACTGTTTTGACCTCCTGTAGTAAAACAACCATTACTATTTCACACGAACTCCGATTGAGACGATTCAGGATGATTCGAAAATATAACGAGTACACCTACAACTTTTGTTTGTTAAGTTTTTCGATTTGAGGTAGTTAGCAGGGTTCAAAATGTCCATCTTTGGGACTGATGTGTATTCGAAGGCAATTAGAGGGCGTCAGGCTTGCACGTATGCAAGTGAAGTGCTTTTGATGATAAAAAATGTTCTAAGTTATAAGACTTAAAAATTATAAAATTTAACGATGTTTAATATTAATCAATGATGTATTAGACAAGTTGTATGAGCATGCTACACATACGCAAGGGAGGTGAATCGGACGTGTGACGTATTAACGTTAAAACGCCATGTAAAGTGGTAATGAACTTAAAAAGTGTTTTGGATCAAATGAAATAAGCATTATAAGATATGTAATGAGGTTAATATAAACCATTAAAGAAGGCATTATGAAGCATGAGATGAATATTAACTCAATCAATTTTAACGAATGCAAGTCACATAATGTAACGCGATGGAAAGCTTTAAGGACTTAATTAAATGTTAAGTAACAATTGAGAGAAATATTTTAAGTCATGAAGTGAAGGTTAGCTTAATTAATGTTAACGAACATTATACATCTGATATGATATAATGACAAGCTATGACGACTTTACCGAATGTTAGGTGTCAATTTAAAGGGAACATAATGCGACTTAAGATAAGGATTAACATAATTAAACCGAATGGATGATAAGGAGTCCTAAAAAGCCTTAAACACATAAATTGAGCATTGTGTATCAAACCTAAAGATGGTGACCATAGGTTGTAAAGTAGAGTTACTTAAATGACTACTAAGCGTTGTTATGTGACAAATATTTGATGTGTATGATAATATATTGTGTAGGATTTATGAAGTGCAGATAACTATAAGCTATTTTCGGTAATTGGTAATCTACGAGTCACGCAAGTTTTTCAGTTCCTTTGTGTTATGTGATCTTATATCTTGATGTCATATGAAATGTTTTTAAGTATGCTAAAGTTTGTGTTATTCTTTATGAACGATGAAAGTTAATATATGAATAAATTGATTGGGTTATGGTACCCACCCAATAAGTATGTGATATATGATATGGACTGACATTGTTTAAAGTATCAATGCATGTATGGTATGGATACTAGAATGATTATGAAATGTATGTTGAGTATGTTATCATGTGTTACGTGATGCATGAAAACTGTTAGATGTCAAACTCAATCTTGAAAATAACCATTTTTGCAGGTTAAGGATTTAATGTAATGCTATGTGCTACTTGAATGACGTGGATTAGATTTAATGCATGAAGATTAAATATTTTAGCCAAAGTTGTTATTCCTGTAAACTATATTTAAGGTTCTGGAAGTGTAATTAATGGTTTATGATGTTATATTAATGTTCAATTATAAAGTTAGAGTTATCCAATAGATAAGGATATTGTTTTGAGATATGAACTTATATAGTAAGTTTGGCAAGGCGAATCTTCATATTAACATGATTCTAAGACATTTAAGTGTAAAAGTTGAAAGTTTTGGGAACGAGAACGATTTGTAATAGAAAATTTTAATTATTGTGTAAATTTTAATGATTGTATTATCGATTAATAATGTAAAATTAGACGTTTAATGTATTGTTACCGACCGATGTCGCAAGGTGAATTATTGAAATTTTGGGGTCGTTTCGTATAATGGTTGTAAAAAATGAACTCCCACGTTCGCTCTCACAAAATAAAGCATTTTTAGAGACTCCAATATTTTTAAACTTATTCAACTAGTAAAAACTAAATCTAATAAACATATGTTAATTTTTTAATTAAAATTATAATACTTTTAAACTTTTACCAATATAAAATTATAAGTAATAAAACACATCTAAATCTAATAATTTTCCTTTTCATATTATTTAGAGTAAACCCATAAAAAAATTACCATAATATTAAAATACAGAATACTATGGAAGTATAATCGAAGCATAATAAAAAATAAAATCATACCAATACCAAAAAAATAATATTTCCATTCCTAATCAAAATCTTATTTCTCGATTGATCTAAGCGTGCATGTAAAGTCAAGAAAATATATATTTTTTAATTATTTTGGTAACCTAATAAAAATCTTCTTTTCATCAATACTAATATATATAACAAGCCGTATGTGATCCTAATTTGAGCCTCGTTGATTGTTATGATACTGATTTTGTTATCGAGTGATAAGAGCCAAGGACATTTTCTTGTGATAAGGACCTGAGCTCTTTATAACCTTTTGAATGATTCTTGCTACCTATTTTTAATGAAAGAATAAGACAAAGAATAGAGAAAAAGAGTGGTTCTTTGAGGCAAACTAGCATCCTACTGCAAAAGCATATATTGAATTAATTTTTAGATTCCCAAAAGAAAACACAGGTTGCTCTTTTATAGACTACTGCAACAACAACTCCTACTAAAATGCAGCAACTAGCAACTACTTCCTAAACAATAGCTATTAGTTGGAACAAAATTATTCAACAACCATTACATTAAAAAACAGGACTACCAATGAAGATTAGGACTTCAACCCAACAACTAAGACTTAATTAGTCAGCTTTTTTATTATAACAGTAAAAATTAAATGACTCACAATATTCCTTCCCCCTTAAATTTCACCCTTGTCCGCAAGGGCGACTTTTAGAAATCAAATTTTCATCTCTTCCAAGTCTTCCCATGTTGCGTCAGATGGTGATAAGCCCTTCTAGTGAATTAAGATTTCTTGTCCCCATTACGAATACTCTTATCTAGCACAACTTATGGTGAAGCTACAATGGTTATTTTCCTTGACAATAATCCTGGAAGTCCTTCTTGTACTTGTATGGTTTCTCCAATTTTCTTCTTCAAACACGATACATGAAAAACAGGATGGATACGCGAGTTGCTAGGTAGTTTCAGCTTATAAGCCACATTCCCAATTTTTTGCAATATCTCAAATGGCCCATAATATCGTAGAGTCAACTTGAGAATTTTTCGAAGAGATAAAGAGACTTGTTTATATGGTTGTAGACGCAAATAAACGAAATCCCCCACATCAAAACTCTTATCAAATCGGTGAACATTATAAAATTTCTTCATTATGTTTTTAGCACTAAAGAGTTGAATCCTTAATTCTTTTAACACCTGATCACCTGATCACGATTAATAAGCTCCTTTTCAATGGCTTCCGCTTGAGTTGCGCTTAGATTAGTAAGTCAAAAGAGTTGGAGGAAGTCGACCGTAGACAATGTTGTTCAGAGTCTTTCTTGTAGAAGTATGTACACTAGTGTTGTAACAATATTTTGCCTAAGAAAGTCAACAAACCCAATTCTATGGTTTATCTCCAATGAAGCAACACAAATACATTTCGACCGTTCGATTCACCACTTCTATTTGTCCATCGGTTTGGGGATGGTAACCTGATGAAAAATTAAAATTTGTTGCAAGTGGAAGAGCTCCTTCCAAAATGTACTAGTGAAGACTGGGTCTATGTCACAAACTATAGATTTTGGCATTCCATAAAGTTTGAAGATGTTATCGAAGAAAGTTGGAGCTACATATGCAACAGCACTAGGATGTGATATTGGAATAAAGTGTGCAAACTTTGATAAACGGTCAACTACAATATATATTGTAGTTTTACCCTTTGAAGCTGGAAGTCCATCTATAAAATCCATGGATATATCAGTCCAAACCTTTGTAGGAATGGGAAGTGGTTGAAGAAGACCAACAAGTGAAATGTTTTCCCACTTTTAACGCTGACAAGTGTCACATCGATAAATATGTTCCTTGATATTTTTCTTCATACCATTCCAATAGAACACTGCTCTAATTCTTTGGAAGGCCTTGAAATATCCTTCATGGGTGTTGGAATGTATTTCCTTCATAATAATAGGGACTAGGGAAGATTATGGCAGCAGAAAGATTCAATCGTTAAAAAATAGAATACATTCCTTATAGCTCCAAGGACCCAAGGCTTCACCTTGTTGCACTAACTTCATAATTTCTTGCAAGTTTGGGATATTATGAACTTAATCTTGAATAAATGTGAGTCATCAGGGTATTGGCTGTGAAATTACAAAACTTTCTCCACCCCTTTTCTCTTCTTGACAATGCATCCACAACTATATTTTCTTTGCCAGGCTTGTAAGACCCCGAATTTTATGAAATAAAAGTATTCAATTTTTCTTATAATTACTATTCAGTAAATTGTTAAATTGATAAAAGTTAATGTTAAGGGTGATATATGAATTTTTTTTTCAAAATACGCAAGTGGTTATAAAATATTCATTATTGTCGGAGAATATTCGTTTAGTCGTGGAATATTCTTTCTGTCGGGGAATATTCGTACGACGGCGCAGCCATTTGTGGGCCCGATAACAGAATAACTGTTGGATGAAGAAAATGACAAATTTGAATTTTTATAAATAATGGCGTAGTTGTTAATGTTAACACTGTTGAAATACCTGGTAGTTAAAATACAGTAATATGCGTAGTTGCACAGTAGCATACGGTATTGCACAATATTTTTTTTAATTATTGATTCTTACGTGAGAAAGCACTACTCAATAATTGTTACAGTAATTTCTGTTCAATATTTTATTTTATTGAATCAATAATTGTTGCGTTGATATTTTATATTTTTGTTGTTTCAATAATTGTCACTGCACAGTATCTCCATTATCAGATCAATAATGCATATTATGTGAATAATATTATTAGATAGCATTATTGGCAATATCTAGAAAGTTCTGTCTAAGAAGAGGTTTTGCCATCTAATTACGCGTCAGTAAGGAGAAATTCTTATTGGAAAACCCCATCTTTCCTTGGAACTACCTGGTTGTCATTATTGTGATTCTGTAATATTATTTGTGAATAATTAATTATTGATCTATATGATAATGAAATATTTATTTGATGTGGATATAAATGATAGATTTATTTATGCGGTTATAAATGAAGGAATTAATGTTGATGTATTTTATCAGTATTTTATCGGATTGGAGGTATTAAAAGATCAAATCAGTATTCTTACAGCTTTATTGTGTGAGTTATAATTTTTAATCTGACCGTTGGATCGTTGTGATTTTTGGATATGTTATACATATATAAGTTGAGTATATGTTCACAAATTTTGAACCGTTAAAAATGAGCGAATGATTTGTTATGAATTTTAAGAGGTGACTGATTTGAAAATTAGATTTATAAATAATTTTGGTTGAAAATTCTAGAAATGGGTGGGCCCCACTTTTGATTGTTGGGGAAGATGGCTAATTTTTGGTGGGTGAAAAAGTAGCAGGTAAAGCCATCAGGTAGCATGTCAAGTCTGCTTCGGCGTGCTAATATTTTTCTATAAATAGAGGGCTAAGTTAGAATTGAAAATCACACCAGAATTCATAAGTTTTCTCTCTTTTTCTCTCTAGATTATCGAGTGTATTTTGCGAGTATTTAGATACTTGGTGAGTTGCTATTCATCAGTGCAAGTTTCCTTCAGCGTCATATCCGATATATTGTCAGAAGTGCTGCTCTTTTGAGGTAAGGGATAGTAAGAGATTTTAAGGGTTGTTATATTTTTCAGTTTCGTAATTTTTCTGACCTTCAAAAATTTTGAAAAAATTTGAAATGATAATTTGATGATTTTTCTTGATTGTGTCCAAAAATGGCAATTTTTGGATGTATAGATTAAGAGTTATGAATTTTATGGAAAAAGACTATTTTAAAAGTAAACCCTTATAACTCCTTGTGGTTAACTCTAAAATTGGTGAAATTTTTATTGGGAGTACATATATATAACAGAAGTATACTCTGTAAATTTCGGAATTTTTGGACAAAAGTACAATTTATGATAAATATCTAAATATTCGGCAGTTTTGGCCATATGAAAAATAGTAAATGAATTTTAAAAATTCTGGAAAAAACATATGTTCAATATGGGACTATATTCTGCTAAATTTCAGAAAAGAAATATTTTTGGGACTGATTTGGTATTTTTCATAAAAATAGACTAGTTATGAGTAAATAAATTAAATATGTTATGTGAAGTAAGAAAATTGAAAAATAAGATTTTATGGCTTGAGAATCCTATATGAGGTATATGCAGATTTTTTATGAAGGTTTTGGTTATTGGTGATAAAATTTTATGAGTTTAGCATTTTAGGATGATTAAATGCATTATTTAGTAAAGTGTAAACAATCAAAATAAATTGTTTATAAATTTAAGAAATGTTATTCTTTCAATATCATTATACCGAAATATTGGTATGAATTTTATTGTGAAATTTCTACCATTTTTATGTCAGGATTACTATTCATAAATTACTATTCATGAGTTACTATTCACGAGTTACTTTTCACGGGGTACTATTTTTGACAAAATTGGTTTCTTTTTCTGATCAAATTATAGTTGATATATGAATATTAAATCTATATGTTGATTATATTAATTTTACTACCATATATAACATTTTTATAACGCTAATGATGATATTTCTCTTTGACTTGAGTGTAAAGATGGGTAGATTTTTGGTATGATCATGACTATGGGTTCCCTTTGGTCAGTAGTGCAAAGTTGAATTTTTGACTGGTATGATCATAATCATTAAAATTATAATTGAATATCTTTAGCTTAAGTGCAAATGTGAAAAGATCAACATGGTTATAATTATTGTTTATATAAATTCTGAAATGATTATATATTTCTTTGAGATATTAATATATTTGGCCTGTAGTGCAAATATAAATTGTTGATGAATATCTTTGGCTCGTAGTGCAAAGATGATCTGTGGTTGAATATCTTTGGCCAGTAGTGCAAAGATGAACTGTTGACGAATATCGTTAGCCCGTAGTGCAAAGATGAATTTATTAGTATGATTATGAACAGAAACTGTGATTTGGTATAACCATAATCTTTGATGTTGCAGGTAAAGACATGTGATGAAAATTATCTTCGTCCTAGATGCGAAGAGAAATTTAGAATCACAATTATGATTATGAGTTATTTATATGATTGTGGACCAGAACTGTTGATTGATGTTACATGGATAAAACATTGTTGACAAATTTTTAACATGGAGAAGATAATAGATTTTATGGTTTATTTGACTCTTCTAATGGATTGCTCGTTCCGCTGCAACTATGGTTGAAATTTTTTATCATCTACCATATATTCTAAATCTCTGATTTATTACTGATGAAGGCTATTGATAATTTAATTATCTTTAGTCATGATATTCTTTATTAGGCTAGTTGTGCTCACCCTTTTGCTTCATAATTTCTTTTAGGTAATAAGAGTGTAGCTGGGTCGAGCGGGGGTAACAAGGGATAGAACGGTGGTCTCTAGCCGTAGAGTTCTCCCTAACCAGTATAGAAAAGTGTGTTGTATACATCATTTAGTAGTTATATTTGGTGAATCATATAGGGTGAGGCGAACCCAACGCTGAAAGGGTGTTTTGTCACTATCATACAAGATGTCTAATGACATACGACCTCGTGTCACCATAAGACAGGGTTGTGCATATCCACTTGCTGAGTATATCTACGAGCACTACCTATATAATCTTGGTGTTTGTTTGAAGTATAATTCTCAATTAGAGACAGTGGAGATAATGATATGTCAAGAGAAGACTCACCATTAGAAAGAATATGATAGTAATCTTCTCATTTTTCTTTGGGGTCTATTAGGTCAACCAAGGATAATTCTGTGGACATATAATATCTATCATAACCTAGACGCATGGTCTCCCATGTACGAAGGTTTCCTTGAGCACTTCCCAAAGATTTTAATTTCTAAAATAGTTATTGACTGTACCTTTATGTGATGTATCAATATGAGGTGTTGTCCATAGTTGGGACATGAGTCACAGTTGGTATTAAAACTCACAGTATATGTGTTGTTGTAATTTACACGACAATTGTGATAATGAAATTGTAGTTATTTTCTGTACCATGTATTTGGCGACTCAGAATGGGTTGGGTGGAATGGACCTATTTTAGGGTTATCACAAGGCTTATACTCAATTACAAAGTCATATCCTATATGTTTCAACAACCATCTTTGTTGAGATGGGGTAGTAACCTTTTGCTCCCAAAGGTACTTTAAACTTTGCTGGCCAGTTCCTCACTATGAATTTCTTCCCCAAGAGGTAATGCCTCCATTTTTGAACTGCAACAACTAAGGCCAACATCTTTTTTTCATATTTAGATAAAAATAAACTTTTAACTTTTAATGTGTGGCAAAAAAACAATATAGGCCTTTTTGTTGCATTAATTATAGTGCCCCCAAATTCGGGTCCCTTGAACCTCGGACTTAGTGTGTCACGATACATCATTTTCTTACATATTCTCTAACTAATTTAGAAAATATAAACATAAATTATTTATACAATAAAATCTATAACATATCCCAAGTTCTACAACCTTAACTTAATGCATACCTTCAATAACTTAAAAGGTTTACAATAATATTAATGTAAGATAACTTAATAAGCTAAATGGTCATAACAATCTACTCTTGAAAATTATCCTCGTCTCTGTCTTTCTTCGAACCTTCGTCTTAATTTGAAAATGTTATCATGATATAGCAAGGGTGATCAACTATTTTGCTCAGCAAGTTTAAATACAATAAAAATATATCATGATTGAAAGAATGAATAAGCTTTCAAATTTTTCAACAATATAATAATTGTGAAAGAGCATGAATAAGAATTTCAATAATTGAATGATTGAACCAATAATGTTCGGTGGTCAACAATGACCATGAACAAATTTAACTAAACCTTATGGTAATGAAGGTGATCAACCTTTCATACCTGATGAACATATGCAACATGCACTAAGTGCGAATCAATAATCATAGATATGGAATAATCAACAATAATTATCCACTAACATGTTTTGAAACATAATAACTCAAGTTTGAGTTAGGAAACTTGCATGTACAGTCGATTATTGCTACGCAATCTAATTTAATGTCTTTATTGTAAAGACCTATCATTGTTAAGATTGATCTTTCAATCAGTATATCATAGTATACCTCATAATACAACTATTTCATAAATAAATTATCTAACATTTAGCTATATAATCAAACATCAGATAATTCCTTAACTTATTAGAAATATTATTGTCCTTTGATAATATTTTAATCACTTAATCATCATCTTAAAATTCTATCTCATACTTAATAATATCTTATTCACTTCTTAATATTATTAACCATTTAATAATATCTTAGTCACTTACAAATATTATTAACCCTTTAATTGTGACAATTCAAAATTTTAGAAATTATTAAACAAGAATTTTAAAAAAAAATCTTATTATGAGATGTGAGATTTAATTGTTAATTAAACTATTAAAGAAAGTGAAGAAAATTAGTTATGAAAAAGGAATATGGTGGCAAAAGAAATTAACTGAATAATATTAGTTAATTTAATTAAGATGGAAATTATATTACGGAATAATATAATTTAATTGGTATGCCTTGTTGGTAATGAAATTATTATGAATTAAATCTCGTAAATAAAGCGAGTAATTCACTTAATTTAAATAATGAATTAATGTAAATATAATTGTTTTAATAAAATAGGAAGGTAATATATTACATGTAAGAGTAATACATTTATGTAATGACTTAATATATTATATTTAGCCAAGTGAATGTAAATGGAGTATGAGAATGAGAAGAACCAATATAATTATAAATAAATATTGGTGTTAGGATTAATGAATTAAATAAATATCTAAATTGTGATTAAAAGTATAGATTAAATAAATTGTCATGAGACAATTTATTAAAGGAAGGAAATTGTATAATTATGCATAATAATTATATAATTTATTAAAATTATTAGTGGAATAAATATTAATTATTTTAATAGAAATGTTTAGTTGATTAAAATTATTTTACTTATGAATGTAATTCCATAAGTCATATGGGTAAATAGATGGGAAGAGTGTTGGCTGAATAATTTAGCAATAAAAAAAAGAAATAAGTGTGACATGTTGGAGGAATTAAAGAAAAAAAGAAGATATATTGTATAGTATGAAAATGAAATAAAAAAAAGATAAGTCAAAGGAGTTTGTTTGAGGTCAAGCCAAACATGGCCTATGTAAGACCCCGAATTTTATGAAATAAAAGTATTTAATTTTTCTATTCAGTAAATGGTTAAATTGATAAATGTTAAAGTTAAGGGTGATATATAAATTTTTTTCAAAATACACAAGTGGTTATAAAATATTCATTGTTGTCGGGGAATATTCGTTTGGTCGTGGAATATTCTTTCTGTCGAGGAATATTCGTACGACGGCGCAGCTATTTGTGGGCCCCATAACGAATAACTGTCGGATGAAGAAAATGACAAATTTGAGTTTTTACAAATAATGACGTAGTTGTTACCGTTAATACTGTTGGAATACCCGGTGGTTAAAATACAGTAATACGCGTTATTGCACAGTAGCACACGGTATTGCACAGTATTTTTGAAATTATTGATTCTTACGTAAGAAGGCACTACTCAATAATTATTACAGTAATTACTGTTCAATATTTTATTTTATTGATTCAATAATTGCTGCGTTGATATTTTATATTATTGTTGTTTTAATAATTGTTGTTGCACAGTATTTCTATTATCAGATCAATAATTCATATTATTTGAATAATATTATTAGATAACATTATTGGCAATGTCTAGAAAGTTCTGTCTAAGGAGAGGTTTGGTCATCTAATTGCGCGCTAGTAAGGAGAAATCCTTATTGGAAAGCCCCCTCTTTCCTGGGAACGGCCTGGTTGTCATAAATGTGATTCTGTAATATTATTTGTGAATAATTAATTATTGATTCATATGATAAGGAAATATTTATTTTATGTGGATATAAACGAGGGATATATTTTTGTGGTTAAAAATGAAGGAGTTAATGTTGAGATTTTTTATCCGTATTTTTGTCGGAATGGAGGTATTAAAAATCAGGGTTTTTGAGATATTTTGCGGGGGTTATAATTTTTAATCCGACCGTTGGATCGTGGTAATTTTTGGATATGTTATACATATATAAGTTGAGTATATGTCCACAAATTTTGAACCGTTAAAAATGAACGTATGATTTATTATGAATTTTACGAGATGACTGGTTCAGAAATTGTTGAATTTTCGGAGTTTATCATTTTGGTGGAAAATTCTAGAATTGGTGGGCCCCACTTGTGGTTGGTGAAGAAATGTGCTGAATTATATTTCAAATGTGGTGGGTGGGAATAGTAGCAGGTAAAGCCATCAGGTTGCAGGTCAAACCTACCAAAATTTTCCTATAAATAGAGGGCTAAGTTAGAATTGAAAATCACACCAGAAACATAAGCTTTCTCTCTTTCTCTCTCTATATTATGAAGCATATTTTGTGAGTTTTTAGATACTTGGTGAGTTGCTATTCATCAGTGCAAGTTTTCTTCAGCATCATATCCGATATCCAGTCAGAAGTACTGCTCTTTTGAGGTAAGGGATAGTAAGGGATATTAAGGGATTTTAAGGGTTGTTATGATTTTCAGTTTCGTAATTTTTCTGATCTTCAAAAATTCTGGAAAAATTTGAAATGATATTTTGATGAGTTTTATTGATTGTGTCCAAAAATGGTGATTTTTGGATGTATAGATTAGAGTTATGAATTTTATGGAAAAGACTATTTTAAAAGTAACCGCTTATAATTCCTTGTGGTTAACTCCAAAATTGATGAAATTTTTATTGGGAGTACATGTATATGATAGAGTATACTCTGTAAATTTCAGAATTTTTAGACAAAAGTACAATTTTTGATAAATGTCTAAATATTCGGCTATTTTGGCCATATGAAAAATAGTAAATGACTTTTAAAAATTCTGAGAAAAATATATGTTCACTATGGGACTATATTATGCTAAATCCCAGAAAAGAAATATTTTTGAAACTGATTTGGTATTTTTCATGAAAATGGTCTAGTTATGAGTAAATGAATTAAATATGTTTTGTGAAGAAAGAAAATTGGAAAATAGGATTTTATGGCTTGAGAATCCTATATGAGGTATATGCAGATTTTTGATGAGGGTTTTGGTTATTGATGATAAATTGTAAGAGTTGGCATTTTATGATGATTAAATGCATTAATTAGTAAAGTGTAAACAATTAAAATAAATTGTTTATAAATTTAAGTAATGTTATTCTTTCAATATCATTATACCGAAATATTGGTATGGATTTTATTGTGGAATTTCTATCTTTTGTATCGGGTTACTATTCATGAGTTACTATTCACGATTTACTATTCATGAGTTACGAATATTACTCTTGAGATTAAAACTATATGTTGATCATATTATTTTCATCATATAAACATTTTTATAACCCTGATGTTGAAATTCTCTTTCACTGGAGTGTAAAGATGGGTAGATTATTGGTATGATCATGACTAGGGTTCTCTTTGGCCTGTAGTGCAAAGTTGAATTGTGACTGGTATGATCATGACCATTGAATTTATAATTGAATATCTTAAGCTTAAGTGCAAAGGTGAATTGATCAACATGGTTATAATTATTGTTTATATAAATTCTGAAATGATTATATATTTCTTTGAGATATGAATATATTTGGCCTGTAGTGCAAATATGAATTGTTGATGAATATCTTTGGCATGTAGTGCAAAGATGGCCTGTTGATGAATATCTTTGGCCTGTAGTGCAAAGATGAACTGTTGTTGAATATCTTTGGCCCGTAGTGCAAAGATGGTTTGTTGATGAATATCTTTGGCCCGTAGTGCAAAGATGGATTTGTTAGTATGATTATAAACAGGAACTGTGATTTGGTATAACCATGATCTTTGATGTTTCAGGTAAAGACAGGTGATGAAAATATTCTTCGTCCTGGGTGCGAAGAAAAATTTATAGTCACAATTATGATTATGAGTTATTCATATGATTGTGGAAAGGAACTGTTGAGTGATGTTACATGGATAAAATATTGTTGGTGGATTTTTAACATGGAGAAGATAATAGACTTTATAGTCTATTTGACTCTTCTAATGGATTGCTCGTTCCGCTGCAACTATGGTTGAAATTTTTATCATTTACCATATGTTCTAAATCTCTGATTTATTATTGATGAAGGCTATTGATAATTTAATTATCTTTAGTCAAGATATTCTTTACTGAGCTAGTTGTGCTCACCCTTTTATTTCACAATTCCTTTCAGGTAATAAGAGTGTAGCTGGGTCGAGCGGGGTAACAAGGGAATAGAACGGTGGTCATCATTTAGTAGTTATATTTGGTGAAGAAAATAGGGTGAGGCGAACCCAACGTTGGAAGGGTGTTTTGTCACTATCATACAAGATGTCTAATGACATACAACCTCGTGTCATCATAAGACAGGGTTGTGCTCATCCACTTGCTGAGTATATCTATGGGCACTACCTATATAATCTTGGTGTTTTTTGAAGTATAATTCTCAATTAGAGACAGTGGAGATAATGATAAGTCAAGAGAAGACTCACCATTGGGAAGAATATGATAGTAATCTTCTCGTTTTTCTTTGGGGTCTATTGGGTCAACCAAGGATAATTCTGTGGCCATATGATATCTATCATAACCTAGATGCGTGCCTCCCATGTACGAAGGTTTCCTTGAGCACTTCCCAAAGATTCTAATTTCTAAAACAGTTTTTGACTATACCTTTATGTAAGGTGTTATTGTGAGGTGATGTCCACGGTTGGAACATGAGTCACATTTGGTTATATTTGTATCCAAACTCACAGCATATGTGTTGTTGTATTTTGCACGACAATTGTTGTAATAAAGTTGTAGTTATTTTCTGTACCATGTATTTGACGACTCAGAATGGTTGGGTGGAATGGACCTATTTTGGGGTTGTCACAGGGGTATCAGAGCCATAAGTAAAGAGCCCCGAGCCTCTATCTGGTGACACCTGTTGATGGGGATGCACCGAAGCCAGACTCCGTAGGGGACGCCGTTCTGCGGTGGCAAGCTGATAGGTACCTTTGTGAGGTGCTGACACAGATGGTGTCCAATGTCACAGGTGGTATCAGAGCTTAGGGATATGATCTTGGCGGAGATCGGGGAATATAACTAGGAGGGGAGAGATAGTAAATCCTTCGCTAGTGTGTCCTACCTAAGCTTATTTGTTGGTCAGTCATAATATCGGGATATTATGTGATATGTTAATTTGTTAAATTAACCCTTGTTTTGAAGCTGTATTCTAGAATGATATCTGAAATACAGGAGATGAGCAATGGAGAAATCATGATGATAAGGAAGATGGAATCTGAAATGAAAGCAAGGTATTCTCAACTCTTTGAAATACCAGGTACGTAAATTTCGGGGACGAAATTTCATAAGGAGGGGAGATTGTAAGACCCCGAATTTTATGAAATAAAAGTATTCAATTTTTCTATTCATAAATGGTTAAATTGATAAAATGTTAAAGTTAAGGGTGAAATATAAATTTTTTTCAAAATACACAAGTGGTTATAAAATAATCATTGTTGTCGGGGAATATTCGTTTGGTCGTGGAATATTCTTTCTGTCGGGGAATATTCGTACGACGGCGCAGCTATTTGTGGGCCCCATAACGAATAACTGTCGGATGAAGAAAACGACAAATTTGAGTTTTTACAAATAACGGCGTAGTTGTTACCGTTAACACTGTTGGAATACCCGGTGGTTAAAATACAGTAATACGCGTTATTGCACAGTAGCACACGGTATTGCACAGTATTTTTGAAATTATTGATTCTTACGTAAGAAGGCACTACTCAATAATTGTTACAGTAATTACTGTTCAATATTTTATTTTATTGATTCAATAATTGCTGCGTTGATATTTTATATTATTGTTGTTTCAATAATTGTTTTGCACAGTATTTTCTATTATCAGATCAATAATTCATATTATTTGAATAATATTATTAGATAACATTATTGGCAATGTCTAGAAAGTTCTGTCTAAGGAGAGGTTTGGTCATCTAATTGCGCGCCTAGTAAGGAGAAATCCTTATTGGAAAGCCCCCTCTTTCCTGGGAACGGCCTGGTTGTCATAAATGTGATTCTGTAATATTATTTGTGAATAATTAATTATTGATTCATATGATAAGGAAATATTTATTTTATGTGGATATAAATGAGGGATATATTTTTGTGGTTAAAAATGAAGGAGTTAATGTTGAGATTTTTATCCGTATTTTTGTCGGAATGGAGGTATTAAAAATCAGGGTTTTTGAGATATTTTGCGGGGGTTATAATTTTTAATCCGACCGTTGGATCGTGGTAATTTTTGGATATGTTATACATATATAAGTTGAGTATATGCCACAAATTTTGAACCGTTAAAAATGAACGTATGATTTATTATGAATTTTACGAGATGACTGGTTCAGAAATTGTTGAATTTTCGGAGTTTATCATTTTGGTGGAAAATTCTAGAATTGGTGGGCCCCACTTGTGGTTGGTGAAGAAATGTGCTGAATTATATTTCAAATGTGGTGGGTGGGAATAGTAGCAGGTAAAGCCATCAGGTTGCAGGTCAAACCTACCAAAATTTTCCTATAAATAGAGGGCTAAGTTAGAATTGAAAATCACACCAGAAACATAAGCTTTCTCTCTTTCTCTCTCTATATTATGAAGCATATTTTGTGAGTTTTTAGATACTTGGTGAGTTGCTATTCATCAGTGCAAGTTTTCTTCAGCATCATATCCGATATCCAGTCAGAAGTACTGCTCTTTTGAGGTAAGGGATAGTAAGGGATATTAAGGGATTTTAAGGGTTGTTATGATTTTCAGTTTCGTAATTTTTCTGATCTTCAAAAATTCTGGAAAAATTTGAAATGATATTTTGATGAGTTTTTTGATTGTGTCCAAAAATGGTGATTTTTGGATGTATAGATTGAGAGTTATGAATTTTATGAGAAAACTATTTTAAAAGTAACCGCTTATAATTCCTTGTGGTTAACTCCAAAATTGATGAAATTTTTATTGGGAGTACATGTATATGATAGAAGTATACTCTGTAAATTTCAGAATTTTAGACAAAAGTACAATTTTTGATAAATGTCTAAATATTCGGCTATTTTGGCCATATGAAAAATAGTAAATGACTTTTAAAAATTCTGAGAAAAATATATGTTCACTATGGGACTATATTATGCTAAATCCCAGAAAAGAAATATTTTTGGAACTGATTTGGTATTTTTCATGAAAATGGTCTAGTTATGAGTAAATGAATTAAATATGTTTTGTGAAGAAAGAAAATTGGAAAATAGGATTTTATGGCTTGAGAATCCTATATGAGGTATATGCAGATTTTTGATGAGGGTTTTGGTTATTGATGAAAAATTGTAAGAGTTGGCATTTTATGATGATTAAATGCATTAATTAGTAAGTGTAAACCAATTAAAAATAAATTGTTTATAAATTTAAGTAATGTTATTCTTTCAATATCATTTATACCGAAATATTGGTATGGTTTTTATTGTGGAATTTCTATCTTTTGTTATCGGGGTTACTATTCATGAGTTACTATTCACGATTTACTATTTCATGAGTTACGAATATTACTCTTGAGATTAAAACTATATGTTGATCATATTATTTTAATATATAAATCATTTTTATAACCCTGATGTTGAAATTCTCTTTCACTGAGTGTAAAGATGGGTAGATTATTGGTATGATCATGACTAGGGTTCTCTTTGGCCTGTAGTGCAAAGTTGAATTGTGACTGGTATGATCATGACCATTGAATTTATAATTGAATATTCTTAAGCTTAAGTGCAAAGGTGAATTGATCAACTGGTTATAATTATTGTTTATTTAAATTCTGAAATGATTATATATTTCTTTGAGATATGAATATATTTGGCCTGTAGTGCAAATATGAATTGTTGATGAATATCTTTGGCATGTAGTGCAAAGATGGCCTGTTGATGAATATCTTTGGCCTGTAGTGCAAAGATGAACTGTTGTTGAATATCTTTGGCCCGTAGTGCAAAGATGGTTTGTTGATGAATATCTTTGACCCGTAGTGCAAAGATGGATTTGTTAGTATGATTATAAACAGGAACTGTGATTTGGTATAAACCATGATCTTTGATGTTTCAGGTAAAGACAGGGGATGAAAATATTCTTCGTCCTGGGTGCGAAGAAAAATTTATAGTCACAATTATGATTATGAGTTATTTCATATGACTGTGGAAAGGAACTGTTGAGTGATGTTACATGGATAAAATATATTGGTGGATTTTTAACATGGAGAAGATAATAGACTTTATAGTCTATTTGACTCTTCTAATGGATTGCTCGTTCCGCTGCAACTATGGTTGAAATTTTTTATCATCTACCATATGTTCTAAATCTGATTTATTATTGATGAAGACTATTGATAATTTATTATCTTTAGTCATGATATTCTTTACTGGGCTAGTTGTGCTCACCCTTCTATGTCACAATTCCTTTCAGGTAATAAGTGTAGCTGGGTCGAGCGGGGGTAACAAGGGAATAGAACGGTGGTCATCATTTAGTAGTTATATTTGGTGAAGAAAATAGGGTGAGGCGAACCCAACGTTGGAAGGGTGTTTTGTTACTATCATACAAGATGTCTAATGACATACAACCTCGTGTCATCATAAGACAGGGTTGTGCTCATCCACTTGCTGAGTATATCTATGGGCACTACCTATATAATCTTGGTGTTTGTTTGAAGTATAATTCTCAATTAGAGACAGTGGAGATAATGATAAGTCAAGAGAAGACTCACCATTGGGAAGAATATGATAGTAATCTTCTCGTTTTTCTTTGGGGTCTATTGGGTCAACCAAGGATAATTCTGTGGCCATATGATATCTATCATAACCTAGATGCGTGGCCTCCCATGTACGAAGGTTTCCTTGAGCACTTCCCAAAGATTCTAATTTCTAAAACAGTTTTTGACTATACCTTTATGTAAGGTGTTATTGTGAGGTGATGTCCACGGTTTGAACATGAGTCACATTTGGTATATATTTGTATCCAAACTCACAGCATATGTGTTGTTGTATTTTGCACGACAATTGTTGTAATAAAGTTGTAGTTATTTTCTGTACCATGTATTTGACGACTCAGAATGGGTTGGGTGGAATGGACCTATTTTGGGGTTGTCACAGGTGGTATCAGAGCCATAAGTAAAGAGCCCCGAGCCTCTATCTGGTGACATCCTGTTGATGAGGAATGCACCGAAGCCAGACTCTCCGTAGGGGACGCCGTTCTGCGGTGGCAGCTGATAGGTACCTTTGTGAGGTGCTGACACATGATGTGTCCAATGTCACAGGTGTATCAGAGCTTAGGGATATGATCTTTGGCGGAGATCGGGGAATATAACTAGGAGGGGAGAGATGAGTAAATCCTTCGCTAGTGTGTCCTACCTAAGCTTATTTGTTGGTCAGTCATAATATCAAGATATTATGTGATATGTTAATTTGTTAAATTAACCTTGTTTTGAAGCTGTATTCTAGAAAGATATCTGAAATACAGAAGATGAGCAATGGAGAAATCATTGATGATAAGGAAGATGGAATCTGAAATGAAAGCAAGGTATTCTCAACTCTTTGAAATACCAGGTACGTAAATTTCGGGGACGAAATTTCATAAGGAGGGGAGATTGTAAGACCCCAAATTTTATGAAATAAAAGTATTCATTTTTTATATTCAGTAAATGGTTAAATTGATAAATGTTAAAGTTAAGGGTGATATATAAATTTTTTTCAAAATACACAAGTGGTTATAAAATATTCATTGTTGTCGGGGAATATTCGTTTGGTCGTGGAATATTCTTTCTGTCGGGGAATATTCGTACGACGGCGCAGCTATTTGTGGGCCCCATAACGAATAACTGTCGGGTGAAGAAAACGACAAATTTGAGTTTTTACAAATAAGCGTAGTTGTTACCGTTAACACTGTTGGAATACCCGGTGGTTAAAATACAGTAATACGCGTTATTGCACAGTAGCACACGGTATTGCACAGTATTTTTGAAATTATTGATTCTTACGTAAGAAGGCACTACTCAATAATTGTTACAGTAATTACTGTTCAATATTTTATTTTATTGATTCAATAATTGCTGCGTTGATATTTTATATTATTGTTGTTTCAATAATTGTTGCTGCACAGTATTTTTTATTATCAGATCAATAATTCATATTATTTGAATAATATTATTAGATAACATTATTGGCAATGTCTAGAAAGTTCTGTCTAAGGAGAGGTTTGGTCATCTAATTGCGCGCCAGTAAGGAGAAATCCTTATTGGAAAGCCCCCTCTTTCCTGGGAACGGCCTGGTTGTCATAAATGTGATTCTGTAATATTATTTGTGAATAATTAATTTTTGATTCATATGATAAGGAAATATTTATTTTATGTGGATATAAACGGGATATATTTTTGTGGTTAAAAATGAAGGAGTTAATGTTGAGATTTTTATCCGTATTTTTGTCGGAATGGAGGTATTAAAAATCAGGGTTTTTGAGATATTTTGCGGGGTTATAATTTTTAATCCGACCGTTGGATCGTGGTAATTTTTGGATATGTTATACATATATAAGTTGAGTATATGCCCACAAATTTTGAACCGTTAAAAATGAACGTATGATTTATTATGAATTTTACGAGATGACTGGTTCAGAAATTGTTGAATTTTCGGAGTTTATCATTTTGGTGGAAAATTCTAGAATTGGTGGGCCCCACTTGTGGTTGGTGAAGAAATGTGCTGAATTATATTTTCAAATGTGGTGGGTGGGAATAGTAGCAGGTAAAGCCATCAGGTTGCAGGTCAAACCTACCAAAATTTTCCTATAAATAGAGGGCTAAGTTAGAATTGAAAATCACACCAGAAACATAAGCTTTCTCTCTTTCTCTCTCTATATTATGAAGCATATTTTGTGAGTTTTTAGATACTTGGTGAGTTGCTATTCATCAGTGCAAGTTTCTTCAGCATCATATCCGATATCCAGTCAGAAGTACTGCTCTTTTGAGGTAAGGGATAGTAAGGGATATTAAGGGATTTTAAGGGGTTGTTATGATTTTCAGTTTCGTAATTTTTCTGATCTTCAAAAATTCTGGAAAAATTTGAAATGATATTTTGATGAGTTTTATTGATTGTGTCCAAAAATGGTGATTTTTGGATGTATAGATTGAGAGTTATGAATTTTATGAGAAAAGACTATTTTAAAAGTAACCGCTTATAATTCCTTGTGGTTAACTCCAAAATTGATGAAATTTTTATTGGGAGTACATGTATATGATAGAAGTATACTCTGTAAATTTCAGAATTTTTAGACAAAAGTACAATTTTTGATAAATGTCTAAATATTCGGCTATTTTGGCCATATGAAAAATAGTAAATGACTTTTAAAAATTCTGAGAAAAATATATGTTCACTATGGGACTATATTATGCTAAATCCCAGAAAAGAAATATTTTTGGAACTGATTTGGTATTTTTCATGAAAATGGTCTAGTTATGAGTAAATGAATTAAATATGTTTTGTGAAGAAAGAAAATTAGAAAATAGGATTTTATGGCTTGAGAATCCTATATGAGGTATATGCAGATTTTTGATGAGGGTTTTGGTTATTGATGATGAAATGTAAGAGTTGGCATTTTATGATGATTAAATGCATTAATTAGTAAAGTGTAAACAATTAAAATAAATTGTTTATAAATTTAAGTAATGTTATTCTTTCAATATCATTATACCGAAATATTGGTATTGATTTTATTGTGGAATTTCTTTCTTTTTGTGTCGGGGTTACTATTCATGAGTTACTATTCACGATTTACTATTCATGAGACGAATATTACTCTTGAGATTAAAACTATATGTTGATCATATTATTTTCATATATAACATTTTTATAACCCTGATGTTGAAATTCTCTTTCACTGGAGTGTAAAGATGGGTAGATTATTGGTATGATCATGACTAGGGTTCTCTTTGGCCTGTAGTGCAAAGTTGAATTGTGACTGGTATGATCATGACCATTGAATTTATAATTGAATATCTTAAGCTTAAGTGCAAAGGTGAATTGATCAACATGGTTATAATTATTGTTTATATAAATTCTGAAATGATTATATATTTCTTTGAGATATGAATATATTTGGCCTGTAGTGCAAATATGAATTGTTGATGAATATCTTTGGCATGTAGTGCAAAGATGGCCTGTTGATGAATATCTTTGGCCTGTAGTGCAAAGATGAACTGTTGTTGAATATCTTTGGCCCGTAGTGCAAAGATGGTTTGTTGATGAATATCTTTGGCCCGTAGTGCAAAGATGAATTGTTTAGTTAATATTAATATGATTATAACAGGAACTGTGATTTGGTATAACCATGATCTTTGATGTTTCAGGTAAAGACAGGTGATGAAAATATTCTTCGTCCTGGGTGCGAAGAAAAATTTATAGTCACAATTATGATTATGAGTTATTCATATGATTGTGGAAAGGAACTGTTGAGTGATGTTACATGGATAAAATATTGTTGGTGGATTTTTAACATGGAGAAGATAATAGACTTTATAGTCTATTTGACTCTTCTAATGGATTGCTCGTTCCGCTGCAACTATGGTTGAAATTTTTATCATTTACCATATGTTCTAAATCTCTGATTTATTATTGATGAAGGCTATTGATAATTTAATTATCTTTAGTCATGATATTCTTTACTGAGCTAGTTGTGCTCACCCTTTTGCTTCACAATTCCTTTCAGGTAATAAGAGTGTAGCTGGGTCGAGCGGGGGTAACAAGGAATAGAACGGTGGTCATCATTTAGTAGTTATATTTGGTGAAGAAAATAGGGTGAGGCGAACCCAACGTTGGAAGGGTGTTTTGTCACTATCATACAAGATGTCTAATGACATACAACCTCGTGTCATCATAAGACAGGGTTGTGCTCATCCACTTGCTGAGTATATCTATGGGCACTACCTATATAATCTTGGTGTTTGTTTGAAGTATAATTCTCAATTAGAGACAGTGGAGATAATGATAAGTCAAGAGAAGACTCACCATTGGGAAGAATATGATAGTAATCTTCTCGTTTTTCTTTGGGGTCTATTGGGTCAACCAAGGATAATTCTGTGGCCATATGATATCTATCATAACCTAGACGCGTGGCCTCCCATGTACGAAGGTTTCCTTGAGCACTTCCCAAAGATTCTAATTTCTAAAACAGTTTTTGACTATACCTTTATGTAAGGTGTTATTGTGAGGTGATGTCCACGGTTGGAACATGAGTCACATTTGGTATATATTTGTATCCAAACTCACAGCATATGTGTTGTTGTATTTTGCACGACAATTGTTGTAATAAAGTTGTAGTTATTTTTGTACCATGTATTTGACGACTCAGAATGGGTTGGGTGGAATGGACCTATTTTGGGGTTGTCACATGGTATCAGAGCCATAAGTAAAGAGCGAGCCTCTATCTGGTGACATCCTGTTGATGAGGAATGCACCGAAGCCAGACTCTCCGTGGGACGCCGTTCTGCGGTGGCAAACTGATAGGTACCTTTGTGAGGTGCTGACATGATGTGTCCAGTCACAGGTGGTATCAGAGCTTAGGGATATGATCTCTGGCGGAGATCGGGGAATATAACTAGGAGGGGAGAGATGAGTAAATCCTTCGCTAGTGTGTCCTACCTAAGCTTATTTGTTGGTCAGTCATAATATCGGGATATTATGTGATATGTTAATTTGTTAAATTAACCTTGTTTTGAAGCTGTATTCTAGAATGATATCTGAAATACAGGAGATGAGCAATGGAGAAATCATGATGACAGGAAGATGGAATCTGAAATGAAAGCAAGGTATTCTCAACTCTTTGAAATACCAGGTACGTAAATTTCGGGACGAAATTTCATAAGGAGGGGAGATTGTAAGACCCCGAATTTTATGAAATAAAAGTATTCAATTTTTCTATTCAGTAAATGGTTAAATTGATAAATGTTAAAGTTAAGGGTGATATATAATTTTTTTCAAAATAACAAGTGGTTATAAAATATTCATTGTTGTCGGGGAATATTCGTTTGGTCGTGGAATATTCTTTCTGTCGGGGAATATTCGTACGACGGCGCAGCTATTTGTGGGCCCCATAACGAATAACTGTCGGATGAAGAAAACGACAAATTTGAGTTTTTACAAATAACGGCGTAGTTGTTACCGTTAACACTGTTGGAATACCCGGTGGTTAAAATACAGTAATACGCGTTATTGCACAGTAGCACACGGTATTGCACAGTATTTTTGAAATTATTGATTCTTACGTAAGAAGGCACTACTCAATAATTGTTACAGTAATTACTGTTCAATATTTTATTTTATTGATTCAATAATTGCTGCGTTGATATTTTATATTATTGTTGTTTCAATAATTGTTGTTGCTGCACAGTATTTTCTATTATCAGATCAATAATTCATATTATTTGAATAATATTATTAGATAACATTATTGGCAATGTCTAGAAAGTTCTGTCTAAGGAGAGGTTTGGTCATCTAATTGCGCGCCAGTAAGGAGAAATCCTTATTGGAAAGCCCCCTCTTTCCTGGGAACGGCCTGGTTGTCATAAATGTGATTCTGTAATATTATTTGTGAATAATTAATTATTGATTCATATGATAAGGAAATATTTATTTTATGTGGATATAAATGAGGGATATATTTTTGTGGTTAAAAATGAAGGAGTTAATGTTGAGATTTTTATCCGTATTTTTGTCGGAATGGAGGTATTAAAAATCAGGGTTTTTGAGATATTTTGCGGGGGTTATAATTTTTAATCCGACCGTTGGATCGTGGTAATTTTGGATATGTTATACATATATAAGTTGAGTATATGTCCACAAATTTTGAACCGTTAAAAATGAACGTATGATTTATTATGAATTTTACGAGATGACTGGTTCAGAAATTGTTGAATTTTCGGAGTTTATCATTTTGGTGGAAAATTCTAGAATTGGTGGGCCCCACTTGTGGTTGGTGAAGAAATGTGCTGAATTATATTTCAAATGTGGTGGGTGGGAATAGTAGCAGGTAAAGCCATCAGGTTGCAGGTCAAACCTACCAAAATTTTCCTATAAATAGAGGGCTAAGTTAGAATTGAAAATCACACCAGAAACATAAGCTTTCTCTCTTTCTCTCTCTATATTATGAAGCATATTTTGTGAGTTTTTAGATACTTGGTGAGTTGCTATTCATCAGTGCAAGTTTCCTTCAGCATCATATCCGATATCCAGTCAGAAGTACTGCTCTTTTGAGGTAAGGGATAGTAAGGGATATTAAGGGATTTTAAGGGTTGTTATGATTTTCAGTTTCGTAATTTTTCTGATCTTCAAAAATTCTGGAAAAATTTGAAATGATATTTTGATGAGTTTTATTGATTGTGTCCAAAAATGGTGATTTTTGGATGTATAGATTGAGAGTTATGAATTTTATGAGAAAAGACTATTTTAAAAGTAACGCTTATAATTCCTTGTGGTTAACTCCAAAATTGATGAAATTTTTATTGGGAGTACATGTATATGATAGAAGTATACTCTGTAAATTTCAGAATTTTTAGACAAAAGTACAATTTTTGATAAATGTCTAAATATTCGGCTATTTTGGCCATATGAAAAATAGTAAATGACTTTTAAAAATTCTGAGAAAAATATATGTTCACTATATGGACTATATTATGCTAAATCCCAGAAAAGAAATATTTTTGGAACTGATTTGGTATTTTTCATGAAAATGGTCTAGTTATGAGTAAATGAATTAAATATGTTTTGTGAAGAAAGAAAATTGGAAAATAGGATTTTATGGCTTGAGAATCCTATATGAGGTATATGAGATATGCAGATTTTTGATGAGGGTTTTGGTTATTGATGATGAAATTGTAAGAGTTGGCATTTTATGATGATTAAATGCATTAATTAGTAAAGTGTAAACAATTAAAATAAATTGTTTATAAATTTAAGTAATGTTATTCTTTCAATATCATTATACCGAAATATTGGTATGGATTTTATTGTGGAATTTCTATTTTTGTGTCGGGGTTACTATTCATGAGTTACTATTCACGATTACTATTCATGAGTTACGAATATTACTCTTGAGATTAAAACTATATGTTGATCATATTTTTTTCATATATAACATTTTTATAACCCTGATGTTGAAATTCTCTTTCACTGGAGTGTAAAGATGGGTAGATTATTGGTATGATCATGACTAGGGTTCTCTTTGGCCTGTAGTGCAAAGTTGAATTGTGACTGGTATGATCATGACCATTGAATTTATAATTGAATATCTTAAGCTTAAGTGCAAAGGTGAATTGATCAACATGGTTATAATTATTGTTTATATAAATTCTGAAATGATTATATATTTCTTTGAGATATGAATATATTTGGCCTGTAGTGCAAATATGAATTGTTGATGAATATCTTTGGCATGTAGTGCAAAGATGCCTGTTGATGAATATCTTTGGCCTGTAGTGCAAAGATGAACTGTTGTTGAATATCTTTGGCCCGTAGTGCAAAGATGGTTTGTTGATGAATATCTTTGGCCCGTAGTGCAAAGATGAATTTGTTAGTATGATTATAAACAGGAACTGTGATTTGGTATAACCATGATCTTTGATGTTTCAGGTAAAGACAGGTGATGAAAATATTCTTCGTCCTGGGTGCGAAGAAAAATTTATAGTCACAATTATGATTATGAGTTATTCATATGATTGTGGAAAGGAACTGTTGAGTGATGTTACATGGATAAAATATTGTTGGTGGATTTTTAACATGGAGAAGATAATAGACTTTATAGTCTATTTGACTCTTCTAATGGATTGCTCGTTCCGCTGCAACTATGGTTGAAATTTTTATCATTTACCATATGTTCTAAATCTCTGATTTATTATTGATGAAGGCTATTGATAATTTAATTATCTTTAGTCATGATATTCTTTACTGAGCTAGTTGTGCTCACCCTTTTGCTTCACAATTCCTTTCAGGTAATAAGAGTGTAGCTGGGTCGAGCGGGGGTAACAAGGGAATAGAACGGTGGTCATCATTTAGTAGTTATATTTGGTGAAGAAAATAGGGTGAGGCGAACCCAACGTTGGAAGGGTGTTTTGCCACTATCATACAAGATGTCTAATGACATACAACCTCGTGTCATCATAAGACAGGGTTGTGCTCATCCACTTGCTGAGTATATCTATGGGCACTACCTATATAATCTTGGTGTTTGTTTGAAGTATAATTCTCAATTAGAGACAGTGGAGATAATGATAAGTCAAGAGAAGACTCACCATTGGGAAGAATATGATAGTAATCTTCTCATTTTTCTTTGGGGTCTATTGGGTCAACCAAGGATAATTCTGTGGCCATATGATATCTATCATAACCTAGACGCGTGGCCTCCCATGTACGAAGGTTTCCTTGAGCACTTCCCAAAGATTCTAATTTCTAAAACAGTTTTTGACTATACCTTTATGTAAGGTGTTATTGTGAGGTGATGTCCACGGTTGGAACATGAGTCACATTTGGTATATATTTGTATCCAAACTCACAGCATATGTGTTGTTGTATTTTGCACGACAATTGTTGTAATAAAGTTGTAGTTATTTTCTGTACCATGTATTTGACGACTCAGAATGGGTTGGGTGGAATGGACCTATTTTGGGGTTGTCACAGGTGGTATCAGAGCCATAAGTAAAGAGCCCCGAGCCTCTCGCTGGTGACTTCCTGTTGATGAGGAATGCACCGAAGCCAGACTCTCCGTAGGGGACGCCGTTCTGCGGTGGCAAGCTGATAGGTACCTTTGTGAGGTGCTGACACTGTTGGTGTCCAATGTCACAGGTGGTATCAGAGCTTAGGGATATGATCTCTGGCGGAGATCGGGAATATAACTAGGAGGGAGAGATGAGTAAATCCTTCGCTAGTGTGTCCTACCTAAGCTTATTTGTTGGTCAGTCATAATATCAAGATATTATGTGATATGTTAATTTGTTAAATTAACCCTTGTTTTGAAGCTGTATTCTAGAATGATATCTGAAATACAGGAGATGAGCAATGGAGAAATCATGATGATAAGGAAGATGGAATCTGAAATGAAAGCAAGGTATTCTCAACTCTTTGAAATACCAGGTACGTAAATTTCGGGACGAAATTTCATAAGGAGGGGAGATTGTAAGACCCCAAATTTTATGAAATAAAAGTATTCAATTTTTCTATTCAGTAAATGGTTAAATTGATAAATGTTAAAGTTAAGGGTGATATATAAATTTTTTTTCAAAATAACAAGTGGTTATAAAATATTCATTGTTGTCGGGGAATATTCGTTTGGTCGTGGAATATTCTTTCTGTCGGGGAATATTCGTACGACGGCGCAGCTATTTGTGGGCCCCATAACGAATAACTGTCGGATGAAGAAAACGACAAATTTGAGTTTTTACAAATAACGGACGTAGTTGTTACCGTTAACACTGTTGGAATACCCGGTGGTTAAAATACAGTAATACGCGTTATTGCACAGTAGCACACGGTATTGCACAGTATTTTTGAAATTATTGATTCTTACGTAAGAAGGCACTACTCAATAATTGTTACAGTAATTACTGTTCAATATTTTATTTTATTGATTCAATAATTGCTGCGTTGATATTTTATATTATTGTTGTTTCAATAATTGTTGTTGCACAGTATTTTCTATTATCAGATCAATAATTCATATTATTTGAATAATATTATTAGATAACATTATTGGCAATGTCTAGAAAGTTCTGTCTAAGGAGAGGTTTGGTCATATAATTGCGCGCTAGTAAGGAGAAATCCTTATTGGAAAGCCCCCTCTTTCCTGGGAACGGCCTGGTTGTCATAAATGTGATTCTGTAATATTATTTGTGAATAATTAATTATTGATTCATATGATAAGGAAATATTTATTTTATGTGGATATAAATGAGGGATATATTTTTGTGGTTAAAAATGAAGGAGTTAATGTTGAGATTTTTATCCGTATTTTTGTCGGAATGGAGGTATTAAAAATCAGGGTTTTTGAGATATTTTGCGGGGGTTATAATTTTTAATCCGACCGTTGGATCGTGTTAATTTTTGGATATGTTATACATATATAAGTTGAGTATATGCCCACAAATTTTGAACCGTTAAAAATGAACGTATGATTTATTATGAATTTTACGAGATGACTGGTTCAGAAATTGTTGAATTTTAGAGTTTATCATTTTGGTGGAAAATTCTAGAATTGGTGGGCCCACTTGTGGTTGGTGAAGAAATGTGCTGAATTATATTTCAAATGTGGTGGGTGGGAATAGTAGCAGGTAAAGCCATCAGGTTGCAGGTCAAACCTACCAAAATTTTCCTATAAATAGAGGGCTAAGTTAGAATTGAAAATCACACCAGAAACATAAGCTTTCTTCTTTCTCTCTTTCTCTCTCTATATTATGAAGCATATTTTGTGAGTTTTTAGATACTTGGTGAGTTGCTATTCATCAGTGCAAGTTTTCTTCAGCATCATATCCGATATCCAGTCAGAAGTACTGCTCTTTTGAGGTAAGGGATAGTAAGGGATATTAAGGGATTTTAAGGGTTGTTATGATTTTCAGTTTCGTAATTTTTCTGATCTTCAAAAATTATGGAAAAATTTGAAATGATATTTTGATGAGTTTTATTGATTGTGTCCAAAAATGGTGATTTTTGGATGTATAGATTAAGAGTTATGAATCTTACGGGAAAAGACTATTTTAAAAGTAACCGCTTATAATTCCTTGTGGTTAACTCCAAAATTGATGAAATTTTTATTGGGAGTACATGTATATGAAAGGAGTATACTCTGTGAATTTCAGAATTTTTAGATAAAAGTACAATTTTTGATGAATGTCTAAATATTCGGCTATTTTGGCCATATAAAAAATAGTAAATGACTTTTAAAAATTCTGAGAAAAATATATGTTCACTATGGGACTATATTATGCTAAATCCCAGAAAAGAAATATTTTTGGAACTGATTTGGTATTTTTCATGAAAATGGTCTAGTTATGAGTAAATGAATTAAATATGTTTTGTGAAGAAAGAAAATTGGAAAATAGGATTTTATGGCTTGAGAATCCTATATGAGGTATATGTAGATTTTTGATGAGGGTTTTGGTTATTGATGATGAAATTGTAGAGATTTTAATTATTTTTATGATGATTAATGCATTAATTAGTAAAGTGTAAACAATTAAAATAAATTGTTTATAAATTTAAGTAATGTTATTCTTTCAATATCATTATACCGAAATATTGGTATGGATTTTATTGTGGAATTTCTATCTTTTGTGTCGGGGTTACTATTCATGAGTTACTATTCACGATTTACTATTCATGAGTTACGAATATTACTCTTGAGATTAAAACTATATGTTGATCATATTTTTTCATATATAACATTTTTTATAACCCTGATGTTGAAATTCTCTTTCACTGGAGTGTAAAGATGGGTAGATTATTGGTATGATCATGACTAGGGTTCTCTTTGGCCTGTAGTGCAAAGTTGAATTGTGACTGGTATGATCATGACCATTGAATTTATAATTGAATATCTTAGTTTAAGTGCAAAGGTGAATTGATCAATATGGTTATAATTATTGTTTATATAAATTCTGAAATGATTATATATTCTTTGAGATATGAATATATTTGGCCTGTAGTGCAAATATGAATTGTTGATGAATATCTTTGGCATGTAGTGCAAAGATGGCCTGTTGATGAATATCTTTGGCCTGTAGTGCAAAGATGAACTGTTGTTGAATATCTTTGGCCCGTAGTGCAAAGATGGTTTGTTGATGAATATCTTTGGACCCGTAGTGCAAAGATGGATTTGTTAGTATGATTATAAACAGGAACTGTGATTTGGTATAACCATGATCTTTGATGTTTCAGGTAAAGACAGGGAATGAAAATATTCTTCGTCCTGGGTGCGAAGAAAAATTTATAGTCACAATTATGATTATGAGTTATTCATATGATTGTGGAAAGGAACTGTTGAGTGATGTTACATGGATAAAATATTATTGGTGGATTTTTAACATGGAGAAGATAATAGACTTTGTAGTCTATTTGACTCTTCTAATGGATTGCTCGTTCCGCTGCAACTATGGTTGAAATTTTTTATCATCTACCATATGTTCTAAATCTCTGATTTATTATTGATGAAGACTATTGATAATTTATTTATCTTTAGTCATGATATTCTTTATTGGGCTAGTTGTGCTCACCCTTCTATTTCACAATTCCTTTCAGGTAATAAGAGTGTAGCTGGGTCGAGCGGGGGTAACAAGGGAATAGAACGGTGGTCATCATTTAGTAGTTATATTTGGTGAAGAAAATAGGGTGAGGCGAACCCAACGTTGGAAGGGTGTTTTGTTACTATCATACAAGATGTCTAATGACATACAACCTCGTGTCATCATAAGACAGGGTTGTGCTCATCCACTTGCTGAGTATATCTATGGGCACTACCTATATAATCTTGGTGTTTGTTTGAAGTATAATTCTCAATTAGAGACAGTGGAGATAATGATAAGTCAAGAGAAGACTCACCATTGGGAAGAATATGATAGTAATCTTCTCGTTTTTCTTTGGGGTCTATTGGGTCAACCAAGGATAATTCTGTGGCCATATGATATCTATCATAACCTAGATGCGTGGCCTCCCATGTACGAAGGTTTCCTTGAGCACTTCCCAAAGATTCTAATTTTTAAAACAGTTTTTGACTATACCTTTATGTAAGGTGTTATTGTGAGGTGATGTCCACGGTTTGAACATGAGTCACATTTGGTATATATTTGTATCCAAACTCACAGCATATGTGTTGTTGTATTTTGCACGACAATTGTTGTAATAAAGTTGTAGTTATTTTCTGTACCATGTATTTGACGACTCAGAATGGGTTGGGTGGAATGGACCTATTTTGGGGTTGTCACAGCCTAGACCTTTTGTTTTCTATAATAGTTGGGACTTTTGGGTGTATAACTGATACAAATTAAAATCACGTAAGTTTCATCAGTTTATGCCTCCTTCACATGAGTAGAGAAAACACAGAGAGAAATTGAGAAGAGGGAAGAGAACCTCTGAGAATCAAGAGGAAAAAGAGGATTAAACAAGGACTTCCAATTATCTAACTAGAGCTTAGAAGAATCAAAGGTAAATTCCTAAGTTTCTAGTTTTTGGTTTTTGTTTTCTAAAGTCTCTATAATTAGGTTTTTGGTGGTTGAATGTGTTGAAGTATAGTTTATATATGTTTATGGGTATATATATTCTGTTATATATCATCTATAAGAAATTTTTAGGTAATCGAATTCATGAAATTGTGCTAAAGATGAAGAACTTGTGTTCTTAATGAAATTTATATGTTATGGCTTAGTTGGAGTCAAAGATTAGTTATGAAATCATGATGAAAACCTTAAATTGATGATGTATTATGATAGTACTTGAAAATACGAAAACAACAAAGTTTTAACAGATTGATTTAGTTAAGAATTGAATTCGTGGTGAATAACTTCGCTAAACATGTTAAACCATGAAAATTTAATATGAACATGAGTTTTGGGTCAAGATTTGGGTTAGTTGATGTTTTTGTAAATTGTTGATTCTTTGGTATATTTTAGTTCTATGAATTACGAATCCATAAAATTAAAAACGGACTAATTTGGATGTATATGGCTTGAGTTATGAAGATTAGAAGGAGAAAGGTCAAAAATCGCAAGAACAATAAACTGCTAATTTTGGTTCTGCTAACAGGCGCAGCTGCACTATGCTCTAAGTCTATTGGGGCGTAGCTGCGCTATTTCCAAGGCTTAATTGGGCGCAGCTGCGCTCATGGTGTGTCAGGTGTTACTATTTTGACCTCCTATAGTAAAATGACCATAACGTTTTCATACGAACCTCAATTTAGGCGATGCAGGATGATTCAAAAAGATAACGAGTAGACCTACAACTTTCATTATTTAAGTTTTTCGATTTGAGGTCGGGAACAAGGTTTAAAATGGCCATATTTGGAACTGATTTGTATTCAGAGGCAATCAGAGGGCGTCAGGCATGCACGTATGCAAGTGTAGTCCTTCTGATGATAAAAGATGTTGTTATAAGTTATAAAACATGAATATTATGAAGTGTAATGATGCTTAACATTAATAAATATTATATTAGATAAGTTGTATAAGCATACTAAGCATACACAAGAGAGACGAATCGGGCGTGTGCCGAATGAATGTCGAAACAACGTGACAAGTGTTAATAAACGTAAAAAGTATTTCAATTCAATTAAAGTGAACATTATAAGATATGAAATGGGGTTAATATAAAACCAATAAGGAGTCCTAGCAAGACTTAAACAGTTGAATGAACTTCGAGTACGACTTAAGAAGTAATATAGTGAGATATAAGTCGAAAGTTAGCACAATCAAAGTGAACATTGTGTATTGATTAATAGGAAGGGTTATGAGATGTAGAGTAAAGTTTATATTACAACTACTATGTGTTGCTATGTGACTAATTGTTGATGTGCATGATTATATAATTGTGTAGGGCACATGAAGTGCAGATAGTTGTAAGCTGTTAAACTATTTTTAGTAAACAACGATCAAGGTAAGTCTTTCATTTCCTATTTGCTATGTGAACTTGATGATGAACTGTTTTAAATCTTTATTACAAAGACCATGATGTGTTATACATGTTGAAAGTATGAAACGTTAAAATCAATTTATAACTACGTGATGCATGAAAACTGTTAGATTTGCTGGGTTGTTGAACTCAACCTTGCAAATAACCACTTTTGCAGGTTAAGGATTCAAGGTAACGCTAGGTGCTACTTGAAAGACATGAATCATGCATGAAGATTTATATATTTTTTCTGAGTTGCTATTATTTGAACCATGTTTAATATTCCAGATGATGTACTTGATATTGTATTGTCGACGTCGGGATTTTTATTTATCTATTTTATGTTATTTTCTTTTGGTGTTCTCATGTTAGGTGAGATTTGTTCGAAAAAATAAGTTGTGAAAAGGTCCAACATGTATATGTCGACGATTTGACTGTAAGAGTCGCCAGTTGGCATTTTTAAATGGTTGCACCAACTCAACCGAGAAAAGGTTTGCACATAGACCAAGTGATGCGACACTGCGTAACTGGTCTATGAAACTGAGATTCGTTAGGGTCCGGGGGCTTAGTTATGCGAGGGGAAGGTGTTAGGCACCCCCCGACATCCGTGGTAACACGGTGATCGCTACTTTTCATTTTAAACATTTATCTGAATGTATGTGTGTGTAGATCTATGTGCAGTTGTCTGAAAATAGTGCTATGCCTCGTTTGCACCTATATAAAAAGGGTTTGAATTTTGTATAAAAGTTCAGTTTTAACGAGATATGATAGTGATGTTTTGTAAAACAGATTTTTCAAACCCTTGTGCTCAATAGTAATTGAGGCATTTGATACTTCCATTTTATTATATGTTCGGCTAGATTGCTTTTATTTTTGAGATACAAAGCATCTTCGAGAAAATAAGATATAAAGCAATGCCGAACTCCTTGTGGGCATGAGAGCCGTCTAAGAAAATTCAAACACCGTGAATAATTTACAAGCTAGTTACAGCTGAAAATGTCCATCACGGGAACCGAATCTAAATTCAGGATCTGAATCTGTGATCACATGATTCCTAGGCTCACATGATGATGCAGTATGTAAGAAAGCTGTAAACAGTTATATATTTATATATATATATATATATATATATATATATATATATATATATAAGTTGTAAATATATATATGAACGATCAACCGCCACAAAATAAACTTCAGGCGGGACAAAATGTAAGTATATATATAAAGACGATCAACTGCCACGAAGTAAACTCCAGGCCGGACTAAAGGTAAATATATATATAAAGACGATCAACTGCCACGATGTAAACTCCAAGCATGACTAAATGTATATATATATATATATATATATATATATATATATATATATATATATATATATATAGAAAGGCAATAAAAGCCACAGACCGACGGTCCGTGCATACACACACAACACGACTCTCAATGTGAATAACTGTGTGTGAGCAAAAGTGGAGAAAGGCTTTAAATAATGTGAGATGTTTTATAGTGGGCTGCCAAGAAGACTTTAAATAGCTTTGACTGAATGAATACTCGGTTTTCACCTGTAAAATATAGCAAAACACAAGCTCACAAGTGTTTGAAATGAGAAAGCACTCAGTTTATAGTGTGTACAGAGGAAAATGGACATGGCTTCCTCGCCTTTCTCTTCTTAAAATGGCCACCCAAGCCCTCTATTTATAGAGGGGGAGCCGCAGGTGTACCTACGGCTACCCAGGGTGCCCTGGGCTCTATGGGCCCCACCGTCTCGAAGTACATGCACTCGTGCAACACGTTGTCCGCTCGAACCTTCATAACTTTCAATTCAGGCATCCGATTGAGGCGTATAATACCTTTCTGGAATGTTGTTGTTGAGAGCTACACAATGACATGGGATAAGAGGTTGTACGAAGTCGGGAAGATGGGTCCATGCCCAAATCTTAAAGTCTTCAAATTCTATCCGGTGTGCTGTCTTGTGTAGTAGTCACTCGGGATTGGAGCTATAGTTCATGTAGGATACTTCTGTGTAGCATGTGGGCTGAAATTTTGTTGAGACGATGTGAATATGGGATCGAGGTGGCAAAATGACGATTTTTCCCCTCACCAAGGTTATCTCCGGTTCTGGGATGATTTAGCAGTCGTTGCTCTGGGTTATCTCTGAGATTGGGCTGCTGTATATACTGAATATCCTCAGGGTTGTCTTTGAGGTGTGCCTGACCTCCCGGGGTTATCTTCGGGGTTGGGACTGAGAGCCTCGGGGTTATCTCTGAGGTTGAAGCTGACTTCTGGTATAAAAAATGAGCTTTTTTGGGGTTATCTCCAGAACTGCAACTACATCCCTCGGGGTTGTCTCCGAGGTTTGAACTTTATCTCCCTGGGTTGTCTCCGGGACTGGAACTGAATATGTCGGGGTTGTCTCCGAGATGGTAAACTGTGTCTCCCGGGGTTGTCTCCGGGACTGGAATTGAATATCTCGGGGTTATCTCCTAGATGGCAAACTGAGTATCCCGGGGTTGTCTCTGGGACTGTGCTGATTTAACTTGCAGGGTTATCTCTGGAAGACGACCTCCTGCAAGGTTAGTAACAGGAATGCAAAATTTCTAGTGTCTACATGTATGATGTTTAATAGATGTTGAGTTATAAAGTTTAAATTTTGTCCGATGTATAAAGGGTATTGAACCTGGATGTAAGTTTTATTTATTAACTCTGATAAAGTGAGTAATAAACTAAGTATGGTTCAAAGGTAGGTAAAGATAAATATTTTGATAAATGTACTTGATAATTTATGATGTGAAACTTCATATTTAGTTGTAATGTTTGAGCTACCCAATGTATAAGGGATATCGAGCTGAGATGTAAGATTTTATGTAACAACCCCAAAATAGGTTCATTCCACCCAACCCATTCTGAGTCGTCAAATACATGGTACAAAAAATAACTACAACTTTATTACAACAATTGTCGTGCAAAATACAACAACACATATGCTGTGAGTTTGGATACAAATATATACCAAATGTGACTCATGTTCTAACCGTGGACATCACCTCACAATAACACCTTACATAAAGGTATAGTCAAAAACTGTTTTAGAAATTAGAATCTTTGGGAAGTGCTCAAGGAAACCTTCGTACATGGGAGGCCACGCGTCTAGGTTATGATAGATATCATATGGCCACAGAATTATCCTTGGTTGACCCAATAGACCCCAAAGAAAAACGAGAAGATTACTATCATATTCTTCCCAATGGTGAGTCTTCTCTTGACTTATCATTATCTCCACTGTCTCTAATTGTGAATTATACTTCAAACAAACACCAAGATTATATAGGTAGTGCCCATAGATATACTCAGCAAGTGGATGAGCACAACCCTGTCTTATGATGACACGAGGTTGTATGTCATTAGACATCTTGTATGATAGTAACAAAACACCCTTCCAACGTTGGGTTCGCCTCACCCTATTTTCTTCACCAAATATAACTACTAAATGATGACCACCGTTCTATTCCCTTGTTACCCCCGCTCGACCCAGCTACACTCTTATTACCTGAAAGGAATTGTGAAGCAAAAGGGTGAGCACAACTAGCTCAGTAAAGAATATCATGACTAAAGATAATTCAATTATCAATAGCCTTCATCAACAATAAATCAGAGATTTAGAACATATGGTAAATGATAAAAATTTCAACCATAGTTGCAGCGGAACGAGCAATCCATTAGAAGAGTCAAATAGACTATAAAGTCTATTATCTTCTCCATGTTAAAAATCCATCAACAATATTTTATCCCTGTAACACCAATCAACAATTCTGGTCCACAATCATATGAATAACTCATAATCATAACTGTAGTTCTAAATTCCTCTTCTCATCCAGGACGAAGATAATTTTTATCACCTATCTTTACCTTAAACATCAAAGATCATGGTTACACCAAATCACATTTCCTGTTCATAATCATACTAATAACTTCATCTTTGTACTACGGCCAAATATATTCATTTGTATCACCAGTTGGTCATGTTCATCTCAACATCTGTTCTATCTTCTACTGGAACATATTCAACAACATGTCATCTTTGCACTACGGGCCAAAGATATTTATCAACAATTCATCTTTGTACTACAGGCCAAAGATATTCATCAATAATTCATCTTTGCACTACAGGCCAAAGATATTCATCAATAATTTATCTTTGCGCTACAGGCCAAAGATATTCATCAACAGTTCATATTTGCACTACAGGCCAAATATATTAATATCTCAAAGAAATATATAATCATTTCAGAATTTATATAAACAATAATTATAACCATGTTGATCAATTCACCTTTGCACTTAAGCTAAAGATATTCACTTATAAATTCAATGGTCATGATCATACCAGTCAACAATTCAACTTTGCACTACTGGCCAAAGAGAACTCATAGTCATGATCATACCAATAATTTACCCATCTTTACACTCAAGCGAAAGAGAATTTCAACATCAAGGTTATAAAAATGTTATATATGATAATAAAAACAATATGATCAAAACATGGATTTAATTTTAAGAGCAATATTCATAAATCAACTATAATTTGGTTAGAAAAAGAAACCAATTTTGTCGTGAATAGTAACTCGTGAATAGTAACTCATGAATAGTAACTCCGACATGAAAAGGTAGAAATTCCACAATAATATACATACCAATATTTCGGTATAATGATATTGAAAGAATAATATTCTTAAGCTTATAAACAATTTATTTAAATTGTTTACACTTTACTAATTAATGTATTTAATCATCATAAAACGCCAACTCTTAAGATTTCATCATCAATAACCAAAACCCTCATCAAAAATATGCATATACCTCATATATAGGATTCTCAAGCCATAAAATCCTATTTTCCAATTTTTTTACTTCACATAACATATTTAATTCATTTTCTCATAACTAGACCATTTTCATGAAAAATACCAAATCAGTTCCAAAAATATTTCTTTTCTGGAATTTAGCATAATATAGTCCCATAGTGAACATATATTTTTCTCAGAATTTTTAAGAGTCATTTACTATTTTTCATATGGCCAAAATAGCCGAATATTTAGACATTTATCAAAAATTATATTTTTATCCAAAAATTCCGAAATTCACAGAGTACACTGATATTATATAGATATACTTTCAATAAAAATTTTATCAATTTTGGAGTTAACCACAAGGAGTTATAAGCGGTTACTTTGAAAATAGTCATTCCCCGTAAAATTCATAACTCTTAATCTATACATCCAAAAATCACCATTTTTGGACACAACCAATAAAACTCATCAAAATATCATTTCAAATTTTTCCAGAATTTTTAAAGGTCAGAAAAATTACGAAACTGGAAAATATAACAACCCTTAAAATCCATTATTATCCCTTACTATCCCTTACCTCAAAAGAGCAGTACTTCTGACTGGATATCGGATATGATGCTGAAGAAAACTTGCACTGATGAATAACAACTCACCAAGTATCTAAAAACTCACAAAATATGCTTCATAATATAGAGAGAGAAAGAGAGAAAGCTTATGTTTCTGGTGTGATTTTCAATTCTAACTTAGCCCTCTATTTATAGCAAAATTTTGGTAGGTTTGACCTGCAACCTGATGGCTTTACCTGCTACTATTCCCACCCACCACATTTGAAATATAATTCAGCACATTTCTTCACCAACCACAAGTGGGGCCCACCAATTCTAGAATTTTCCACCAAAATGATAAACTCCGAAAATTCAACAATTTCTGAACCAGTCATCTCGTAAAATTCATAATAAATCATACGTTCATTTTTAACGGTTCAAAATTTGTGGGCATATACTCAACTTATATATGTATAACATATCCAAAAATTACCACGATCCAACGGTCGGATTAAAAATTATAACCCCCGCAAAATATCTCAAAAACCCTGATTTTTAATACCTCCATTCCGATAAAAATACGGATAAAAATCTCAACATTAACTCCTTCATTTTTTAACCACAAAAATATATCCCTCATTTATATCCACATAAAATAAATATTTTCTTATCATATGAATCAATAATTAATTATTCACAAATAATATTATAGAATCACATTTATGACAACCAGGCCGTTCCCAAGAAAGAGAGGGCTTTCCAATAAGAATTTCTCCTTACTGGCGCGCAATTAGGTGACCAAACCTCTCCTTAGACAGAACTTTCTAGTCATTGCCAATAATGTTATCTAATAATATTATTCAAATAATATGAATTATTGATCTGATAATGGGAAATACTGTGCAGTGACAATTATTGAACAACAATAATATAAAATTTTAACGTAGCAATTATTGAATCAATAAAATAAAATATTAAACAGTAATTACTGTAACAATTATTGAGTAGTGCCTTCTTACGTAAGAATCAATAATTTCAAAAATACTATGCAATACCGTGTGCTACTGTGCAATAACGCGTATTACTGTATTTTAACCACCGGGTATTTCAACAGTGTTAACGGTAACAACTACGCCGTTATTTGTAAAAACTCAAATTTGTCGTTTTCTTCACCCGACAGTTATTCTGTTATGGGGCCCACAAATGGCTGCGCCGTCGTACGAATATTCCCCGACAGAAAGAATATTCTCCGACAACAATGATTATTTTATAACCACTTGCTTATTTTGAAAAAAAAAATCATATTTCACTCATAACTTTAAACTTTTATCAATTTAACCATTTACTGAATAGTAATTATAAGAAAAATTGAATACTTTTATTTCATAAAATTCGAGGTCTTACAATCTCCCCTCCTTATGAAATTTCGTCCCCGAAATTTACGTACCTGGTATTTCAAAGAATTGAGAATACCTACCTTTCATTTCAGATTCCATCTTCCCTGTCATCATAATTTCTCCATTGCTCATCTCCTGTATTTCAAATATCATTCTAGAATACAGCTTCAAAACAAGGGTTAATTTAACAAATTAACATTTCACATCATATCCCGATAGTATGACTGACCAACAAATACGCTTAGGTAGGACACACTAGCGAAGGATTTACTCGTCTCTCCCCTCCTAGTTGTATTCCCCGATCTCCGCCAGAGATCATATCCCTAAGCTCTGATACCAAATGTAACGACCCCAAAATAGGTTCATTCCACCCAACCCATTCTGAGTCGTCAAATACATGGTACAGAAAATAACTACAACTTTATTACAACAATTGTCGTGCAAAATACAACAACACATATGCTGTGAGTTTGGATATAAATATATACCAAATGTGACTCATGTTCCAACCGTGGACATCACCTCACAATAACACCTTACATAAAGGTATAGTCAAAAACTGTTTTAAAAATTAGAATCTTTGGGAAGTGCTCAAGGAAACTTTCGTACATGGGAGGCCACGCGTCTAGGTTATGATAGATATCATATGGCCACAGAATTATCCTTGGTTGACACAATAGACCCCAAAGAAAAACGAGAAGATTACTATCATATTCTTCCCAATGGTGAGTCTTCTCTTGACTTATCATTATCTTCACTGTCTCTAATTGAGAATTATACTTCAAACAAACACCAAGATTATATAGGTAGTGCCCATAGATATACTCAGCAAGTGGATGAGCACAACCCTGTCTTATGATGACACGAGGTTGTATGTCATTAGACATCTTGTATGATAGTAACAAAACACCCTTCCAACGTTGGGTTCGCCTCACCCTATTTTCTTCACCAAATATAACTACTAAATGATGACCACCGTTCTATTCCCTTGTTACCCCCGCTCGACCCAGCTACACTCTTATTACCTGAAAGGAATTGTGAAGCAAAAGGGTGAGCACAACTAGCTCAGTAAAGAATATCATGACTAAAGATAATTCAATTATCAATAGCCTTCATCAACAATAAATCAGAGATTTAGAATATATGGTAAATGATAAAAATTTCAACCATAGTTGCAGCGGAACGAGCAATCCATTAGAAGAGCCAAATAGACTATAAAGTCTATTATCTTCTCCATGTTAAAAATCCATCAACAATATTTTATCCCTGTAACATCAATCAACAATTCTGGTCCACAATCATATGAATAACTCATAATCATAACTGTAGTTCTAAATTCCTCTTCTCATCCAGGACGAAGATAATTTTTATCACCTATCTTTACCTGAAACATCAAAGATCATGGTTACACCAAATCACATTTTCTGTTCATAATCATACTAATAACTTCATCTTTGTACTACGGCCAAAGATATTCATTTGTATCACCAGTTGGTCATGTTCATCTCAACATCTGTTCATCTTTGTACTACTGGCCAAAGATATTCAACAACATGTCATCTTAGCACTACGGGCCAAAGATATTCATCAACAATTCATCTTTGTACTACAGGCCAAAGATATTCATCAATAATTCATCTTTGCACTACAGGCCAAAGATATTCATCAATAATTTATCTTTGCGCTACAGGCCAAAGATATTCATCAACAGTTCATATTTGCACTACAGGCCAAATATATTAATATCTCAAAGAAATATATAATCATTTCAGAATTTATATAAACAATAATTATAACCATGTTGATCAATTCACCTTTGCACTTAAGCTAAAGATATTCACTTATAAATTCAATGGTCATGATCATACCAGTCAACAATTCAACTTTGCACTACTGGCCAAAGAGAACTCATAGTCATGATCATACCAATAATTTACCCATCTTTACACTCAAGCGAAAGAGAATTTCAACATCAAGGTTATAAAAATGTTATATATGATAATAAAAATAATATGATCAAAACATGGATTTAATTTCAAGAGCAATATTCATAAATCAACTATAATTTGGTTAGAAAAAGAAACCAATTTTGTCGTGAATAGTAACTCGTGAATAGTAACTCATGAATAGTAACTCTGACATGAAAAAAGTAGAAATTCCACAATAATATACATACCAATATTTCGGTATAATGATATTGAAAGAATAATATTCTTAAGCTTATAAACAATTTATTTAAATTGTTTACACTTTACTAATTAATGCATTTAATCATCATAAAACGCCAACTCTTAAGATTTCATCATCAATAACCAAAACCCTCATCAAAAATCTGCATATACCTCATATATAGGATTCTCAAGCCATAAAATCCTATTTTTCAATTTTTTTACTTCACATAACATATTTAATTCATTTTCTCATAACTAGACCATTTTCATGAAAAATACCAAATCAGTTCCAAAAATATTTCTTTTCTGGGATTTAGCATAATATAGTCCCATAGTGAACATATATTTTTCTCAGAATTTTTAAAAATCATTTACTATTTTTCATATGGCCAAAATAGCCGAATATTTAGACATTTATCAAAAATTATACTTTTATCCAAAAATTCCGAAATTCACAGAGTACACTGATATTATATAGATATACTTTCAATAAAATTTTTATCAATTTTGGAGTTAACCACAAGGAGTTATAAGCGGTTACTTTGAAAATAGTCATTCCCCGTAAAATTCATAACTCTTAATCTATACATCCAAAAATCACCATTTTTGGACACAACCAATAAAACTCATCAAAATATCATTTCAAATTTTTCCAGAATTTTTAAAGGTCAGAAAAATTACGAAACTGGAAAATATAACAACCCTTAAAATCCATTACTATCCCTTACCTCAAAAGAGCAGTACTTCTGACTGGATATCGGATATGATGCTGAAGAAAACTTGCACTGATGAATAGCAACTCACCAAGTATCTAAAAACTCACAAAATATGCTTCATAATATAGAGAGAGAAAGAGAGAAAGCTTATGTTTCTGGTGTGATTTTCAATTCTAACTTAGCCCTCTATTTATAGCAAAATTTTGGTAGGTTTGACCTGCAACCTGATGGCTTTACCTGCTACTATTCCTACCCACCATATTTGAAATATAATTCAGCACATTTCTTCACCAACCACAAGTGGGGCCCACCAATTCTAGAATTTTCCACCAAAATGATAAACTCCAAAAATTCAACAATTTCTGAACCAGTCATCTCGTAAAATTCATAATAAATCATACGTTCATTTTTAACCGTTCAAAATTTGTGGGCATATACTCAACTTATATATGTATAACATATCCAAAAATTATCACGATCTAACGGTCGGATTAAAAATTATAACCCCCGCAAAATATCTCAAAAACCCTGATTTTTAATACCTCCATTCCGACAAAAATACGGATAAAAATCTCAACATTAACTCCTTCATTTTTTAACCACAAAAATATATCCCTCATTTATATCCACATAAAATAAATATTTTCTTATCATATGAATCAATAATTAATTATTCACAAATAATATTACAGAATCACATTTATGACAACCAGGCCGTTCCCAGGAAAGAGGGGGCTTTCCAATAAGAATTTTTCCTTACTGGCGCGCAATTATGTGACCAAACCTCTCCTTAGACAGAACTTTCTAGTCATTGCCAATAATGTTATCTAATAATATTATTCAAATAATATGAATTATTGATCTGATAATGGGAAATACTGTGCAGTGACAATTATTGAACAACAATAATATAAAATTTTAACGTAGCAATTATTGAATCAATAAAATAAAATATTAAACAGTAATTACTGTAACAATTATTGAGTAGTGCCTTCTTACGTAAGAATCAATAATTTTAAAAATACTATGCAATACCGTGTGCTACTGTGCAATAACGCGTATTACTGTATTTTAACCACCGGGTATTTCAACAGTGTTAACGGTAACAACTACGCCGTTATTTGTAAAAACTCAAATTTGTCGTTTTCTTCACCCGACAGTTATTCTGTTATGGGGCCCACAAATGGCTGCGCCGTCGTACGAATATTCCCCGACAGAAAGAATATTCCCCGACAACAATGATTATTTTATAACCACTTGCTTATTTTGAAAAAAAAAATCATATTTCACTCATAACTTTAAACTTTTATCAATTTAACCATTTACTGAATAGTAATTATAAGAAAAATTGAATACTTTTATTTCATAAAATTCGGGGTCTTACATTTTATATAATAACTTTGATAAAGGGAATCATAAAATAACTTGATTCAAAGATGTGTAAATGATAAAGGTTTTGATTCAGGGAATTAAAGTAAGAAGACAGAAAAGTTAAATTATTCCACATTTTATTAAGTTTAACATCGAATAATAATATAAAATCAGAAGTTAGACGTATTATTAACGACCGAAGTCGATAGTTGAATTGTATGAATTTTGGGGTCGTTACATTAATAATATTTTAATCACTTACTAATATTATTAATTATTTAATAATATCTTAATCATATACAAATATTATTAACCATTTAATAATATTTTAATCACACTATAATATTAATCATTTAATAATATTCAAATTATTTACTAATATTATTAATCATTTAATAATATTTTAATCACATTTTAATATTAATAATTAATAATATCTTAATTAACTTCTAATATTATTAACCATTTAATAATATTTTAATTTAAAGTTAATCTAATTTTATTAATAAGTAATAATATTTTAATTAGTCAGTAATATTATTAATTCTTTAATAATATTTTAATTATTTGCTAATAATACTTTAATATACTATTATTAATTATTTAATAATATTTTACTATAATATTATTAATTATATAAATAATATCTTAATATAATATTATTAAGCATTTAATAATATTTTAATCATTTATTAAACTCATAAACAATTTATTTTAATTGTTTACCCTTTACTAATTCATTCATTTAATAAACCTAAAATATCATAAATATAACATCTTATCAAAAATAACCAAAATACCCTTTAAAAATCTGGTTATACCATATTTAAGGCATTTTGTCAAGAAAATCACATTTATACAAATTTTAACATCACATAACTTATTATTCTTATTTATTCATAACTCAAGCACATCCATGAAAAATACCAAAACAACTCCAAATTTTTTTCTTTTATGGGAAATATCAGAGTATGGTTCCCTTATGAACACATATTTGTTTTGGAATTTTTGGATTTCAGTTACTATATTTAAAATAACCAAAACAGTTGAATCTTGCAGAAATTTTCATAAATTGATATTTTGTCCAAAAATTTTGATATTTACACGGTAGACTCCTGTTCTCTTCATGAATAAGAAAGAATAACACCCCTTACCGTTTTAAAGAAGAACTGAAATAAAGAAGTAGTTAAGTGGCAGAATACTCTTCTTCTTTCTCTCTATAGTTTCTCTCTCTAGAGTTCAGTGAATTCGTAAGAAAATAATGAAGGAATGAACTTCTATTTATAGGAAAATGGAATGCATAGTAACTAATCCATGAACGGTCCAGATTGATTTACTTTAATCTGACGGTCCATATTTAAAGCAAAATCTTTTAAATAAAATATAATATATTCTAATTATTGCCTAATAAAACAAACAACTTTAATAAAGTATTCTGTTTTATATAAAAAGATGTTTCTGTTTTAATACGTTAATAATACGAATAAAACAAAACTTTATTATCGCTAAATAATTAATATTATTAATTGACAATAATTGAATCAAACTGAGTGACTTCTCACATAAGTATTAATAATCAATACCGTGTGCTACTATGCAACCACACGTATTACTGTACTTTTACTACCGAGTAGTTCAACAGTATCAACGGTAAAACTTCCGCCGTTATTTTTAATAAAATATTTTTGTCGTTTTCTCAATCCGACAATAATTCTGTTGTGGGGTCCACCAATGATTGTACCGTCGTACAAATATTCTCCGACTAATCGAATATTCCCTGTAAATAGTAACTCGTGAATAGTAACTCATGAATAGTAACTCGTGAATAATAACTCATGAATAGTAACTCGTGAATAGTAACTCATGAATAGTATTCTGACACAAAAAGTACCCCAAAAATTTGAGTGAACAATACTAGAGTAAATAGTAACCGGGTATTTTATGACAACTTGTCTACTTTGAAAATTTTTCACATATCACCTTTAACTTTAACCTTTTATCAATTTAACTATTTACCAAAATAGAAAAATTGAATACTTTTATTTCATAAAATTCGGGGTCTCACAATCTTCCCTCCTTATGAAATTTCGCCCTCGAAATTTACGTATGTACCTGGTATGACAAAGAGGTGAGGATACCTTGAATACCTTTATCGTTGAAAATATTAAATTCATCTTTGCAATACGGCCAAAGATATTTATTAACAATTCATTTTTGCACTACATGCCAACTGTATAACCAATAATCAACAGTTCATCTTTGCACTACAGGTCAAAGATATACAACTATAAAATCAATAATACTGAGACTCAGCTTAATAGTATCACGACCACGAATTATCCATGCACTACATGCCAAAGATAATCGTATTTTCAATTACGGTCATGATTATACCGAACAATCCCTGGTCATAATCATACCAAGTCCATCTATGCACGTAAGCCACAGATGACTTTTACCACATCTATGAATTAATATTTCATTGCTCAAACTCAGCTTAATAATTAATTCACATCATCGAATCATCCCTGCATTACAGGCCAAGGATATTCTTTAGTATCACGACCACGAATTATCCATGCACTACGTGCCAAAGATAATCGTGTTTTCAATTACGGTAATGATTATACCGAACAATCCCTGGTCATAATCATACCAAGTCCATCTATGCACGTAAGCCATAGATGACTTTTACCACATCTATGAATTAATATTTCATTGCTGAGACTCAGCTCAATAATTAATCCACATCATCGAATCATCCCTGCACTACAGGCCAAGGATATTCTTTAGTATCACGACCACGAATTATCCATGCACTACGTTCCAAAGATAATCGTGTTTTCAATTACGGTAATGATTATACCGAACAATCCCTGGTCATAATCATACCAAGTCCATCTATGCATGTAAGCCACAGATGACTTTTAACACAATATAAACATGAGGATCATGACAATGATATAAAGAATCAATCAAATGAGATAAAGGATAAATATTAAACATTTATAATATAATTTATCCAGGGTTCAAGAGTATCCCAATGTTATCAATCACTTAATAATCTCATAATCTAACTTCATTAATATTATAACAATATTTTAATCACTTCTTAAACTTATAAACAATTTATTTCAGTTGTTTACACTTTACCAAATAATGTATTTAATCATTCAAACATGTCATACTCATAAGATTTCATCACCAATAATCAAATTCCTTATCAACAATCTACATATACCTTATATAGGATTTCCAAGCCATAAAATCCTATTTTCCAACTTTGTTACTTCACATAACACATTTAACTCATATGTTCGTAACTAAACTATTTTCATGAAAAATACCAAATCAGTTCTAAAAATAATTCTTTTCTGGGATTTAGCATAATATAGTCTCATAATGAAAATATATTTTTCTCAGAATTTTTAAAATTCATTTACTATTTTTCAAAAATTAATTTCTAATTAATTCCTTAAGAAATTAGCTACCTCAAGGTGAACTCCAAAAATTCCCAAATCTTGGCGGAATCTTACACATGTTAACATGAGCCTCTAGTTTAAATTTCATGGTCATCAGAGTCATAGAACTCCGATTATAGCATTTTTCGTTGAAAAAACCTAAATATTGAAATGGTCATAACTTGCTCATTTTAAGTCAGAATGAGCTCATTTTTGGACAGGAGGTGCTTTATACCATATACTTTCATGTCCCAAAAGGCCGGAATTTTTCTCACAAATTATGTGGCCGAAACAGCCCCTTTAAGTAGCTTTTTTGGGTTTTGCAGCTTTGGACTCCTTTGCTAAAACATAGTCCACACGCAAATCTACAACACCTTTTCCAATGATTCCACTTGGATAAGTTAGGAAACTCATAGATCTAACTCTAGAACTTGACCAAACTCAAAAATTCGAAATATAATAGGAGATATGGTCAATTGAATTTCATGTTCCATTTTTACCAAAATCTGATTTTTTAACCCTTTGTAATTTCTAAGAAACTTTCATGTTTTCTCATAATAACCAACATAACTCATCATAACACTTACTAATACCACATATACCCATGATTTTCATTAGTCCAATGCTTTTATTATGACTTTCATCATAATCCACGTAAACAGATCCTTTTAGTTGAAGAAATATTTGAGGGTTTTAGAAATGAGTTTTGTACTGGGGTCAATACAAAATTCGATTTCATGCTCTAGGGGTAGTTTAAGAAGTCTTCAAAAATACGTCAGGAAATTTATTAACAATAAGAATATCATTCAAAATTGTGACTCTCATCCAAGACTTGGATAGCACATGAAATGAAGGTTTCTCCTAACGGAGTTTCAACCGATAGATAAAAGTCTAACTTCTCTAGAGTCAAATTTAAACGTTGAACGCAAGCAAGAGAGATAAAAGAATGGGTAGAACCGATATCTAATAGGGTATAGACTTCGCAAGAATTTATAATTAACTAACCCGTGCTAACTTTGTTCGGTTTACTCGCTTTTTGAGAAGTCATGAAAAACACTCTTCCTAAAACCAACGACTTTGTTTTGTCCGTATCCGCCTTTGGTGCCACTGTCCCAGCTGGACTTGACTTTGGTGCACGATAAAATCGGGCTAAATGATCTTCTCTTTTTGCAATTTCCACTTCTATTATCTTTGCCAAGATTACCACCGAAGTGGTTACCATTCTTGGCATGATAATTTCCTCCACGATGGTTATCATTGTTCCGATAGCCGTTGCCACCAGTGTGATTATTATCGTGTTGTTGGTCGTTGTTGGTCGTTGCCTTTTGCTTGAGCTGAATCAACACTCTCATGTGCTTCATTGCTTATCTCAGCATTTTCAGATGTCATTCTCAAACACTAACACAAAACAAGGGTTAATTAACATATCACATTTTATTCCTATACTCTGACCGACTAATTAAATACCAAATAAACTTAGGTAGGTCATACTAGCGAAGGAATTCCCCGTTTCTCCCCTCCTAGTTCTTATCTCACATCTCAGCCAGGGATCATATCCCTAAGCTTTGATACCAACTGTGACGCCCCCAAAAATAGGTATACATCACCCATCTTGAGTCGCCAGATACATGGTACAGAATTCAAATACAACTTAATAATACATCTGTCGTGTACAATACGACAGAACATAAACTGTGAGTTTGAATACAAATATTGTCTCCTAGAGAGTATCCATACTCAAAAGGAATCCTCATTACAATTATTATCACACTATTACATAGAATAGTGAGGACTACTAATGCTATCATCTAGGACCATCACTCTGTTCCCCGACTAGTCCCAGCTACATTCTCATTTCCTGAAGAGAACAGTGAAAGAAAGGGTGAGCTCAACTAGCCCAGTAAGAAATATTATGACTAAGATAATGCAGAATAAATTATCATTAGTCTTCAACAATGTTAAACTGATAAAATACAATAGACATCAAGTTTAACTGCAGCGGATCAAGCAATCCATTAAAAGAGTCAAGTAGAGAATAAAATCTACTATCTTCTATGATTTAAAAATGTTTTCATCAACTTTTATCACTGAGACTCAGCTTAATAAATAAACCACATCTTCTAATCATCCCTGTATTACGGGCTAAGGATATTCATTAAATCATCAATGGTCATGACTATACCGAAAAATCCCTGGTCATAATCATACCAAAAACTGTCTATCAATGCATTACAGGCCACTGAGGACTTTTACCACACCACTTATAACATCACAGTTCATGATTATACCGAATGATCCCTGGTCATAATCATACTAAGTCTATCTATGCACGTAAGCCAAAGATGACTTTCAACATAAAATAAACATGAGGATGATGACAATGTTATAGGAATTCAATTAAACAAGTTCAAGAATTAGTTTATCCAGGAACTAATAATATCCAAATTGTCAATATGATACTTCTTTGTAAAGTAACAGTCAAGAATGCTCAGAAGAATATTTCCATGAAAAGATACTGGATGAAGCGCAAATATCAAGGATATTCCACTAATTTCATGGAGTATAGAAATCAAAACTTTAACCAAATGAGTATAATAAAGAATATATGAAACTGCAAATGGATTTTCACCAGCCATGCGGTTGTCCACGTATACAGATCATTTCCACAATTTAATAAGGAATGAATATAAAGGATCATTCACCATGCATGTGGCAATCCACATAGACAGGTTATTCCAACAGAATAATAAAGAATGGAATAACAGAAGGATTCACCATGCATGCGATAGAGACCGCACAGACAGGTTATTCCCAACAGAATAATAAATGCGGAATAATAAATATGGAACCAGGTCAGGTAAAATTCACACCGACAGGATATTCCGAAAGACTAATAAATGTGGAATAATAAATGATGGAACCAGGTCAGGTGAAATTCACACCGACAGAATATTCCGACAGAATCGTAAAGAACGGAATAATGAAAGAGTTTCACCAAGTATGCGGTACTTCGCATAAACAGGTTATTCCAACATAATAATAAAGAATGGAATAATAGAAGAAGATCACCAAGTATTGGGTAAACCGCATATACAGGTCATTCCACCAAGTATAGGGTAAACCACGCATACATGTTATTCCAACAGAATAATAAAGGATGAAATAACATAAGGATTTCACCAAGTATAGGGTATGCCGCGTATACAGGTCATGTATAGGGTATGCCACTTTTACAGGTTATTCCAACAGAATAATAAAGAATGGAATAACAGAAGTTCTCTTCATGAATAAGAAAGAATAACACCCCTTACTGTTTTAAAGAAGAACTGAAATAAAGAAGTAGTTAAGTGGCAGAATACTCTTCTTCTTTCTCTCTATAGTTTCTCTCTCTAGAGTTCAGTGAATTCGTAAGAAAATAATGAAGGAATGAGCTTCTATTTATAGGAAAATGGAATGCATAGTAACTAATCTATGAACGGTCTAGATTGATTTACTTTAATCTGACGGTCCATATTTAAAGCAAAATCTTTTAAATAAAATATAATATATTCTAATTATTGCCTAATAAAACAAACAACTTTAATAAAGTATTCTGTTTTATATAAAAAGATGTTTCTGTTTTAATACGTTAATAATACGAATAAAACAAAACTTCATTATCGCTAAATAATTAATATTATTAATTGACAATAATTGAATCAAACTGAGTGACTTCTCACATAAGTATTAATAATCAATACCGTGTGCTACTATGCAACCACACGTATTACTGTACTTTTACTACCGAGTTGTTCAACAGTATCAACGGTAAAACTTCCGCCGTTATTTTTAATAAAATATTTTTGTCGTTTTCTCAATCCGACAATAATTCTGTTGTGGGGTCCACCAATGATTGTACCGTCGTACAAATATTCCCCGACTAATAGAATATTCCCCGTAAATAGTAACTCGTGAATAGTAACTCATGAATAGTACTCTGACACAAAAAGTACCCCAAAAATTTGAGTGAACAATACTAGAGTGAATAGTAATCGGGTATTTTATGACAACTTGTCTACTTTGAAAAATTTTCACATATCACCTTTAACTTTAACCTTTTATCAATTTAACTATTTACCAAAATAGAAAAATTAAATACTTTTATTTCATAAAATTCGGGGTCTCACAATCTTCCCTCCTTATGAAATTTCGCCCTCGAAATTTACGTATGTACTTGGTATGACGAAGAGGTGAGGATACCTTGAATACCTTTATCGTTGAAAACATTAAATTCATCTTTGCAATACGGCCAAAGATATTTATTAACAATTCATTTTTGTACTACATGCCAACTGTATAACCAATAATCAACAGTTCATCTTTGCACTACAGGTCAAAGATATACAACTGTAAAATCAATAATACTGAGACTCAGCTTAATAGTATCACGACCACGAATTATCCATGCACTACATGCCAAAGATAATCGTATTTTCAATTACGGTCATGATTATACCGAACAATCCCTGGTCATAATCATACCAAGTCCATCTATGCACGTAAGCCACAGATGACTTTTACCACATCTATGAATTAATATTTCATTGCTCAAACTCAGCTCAATAATTAATCCACATCATCGAATCATCCCTGCACTACAGGCCAAGGATATTCTTTAGTATCACGACCACGAATTATTCATGCACTACGTGCCAAAGATAATCGTGTTTTCAATTACGGTAATGATTATACCGAACAATCCCTGGTCATAATCATGCCAAGTCCATCTATGCACGTAAGCCACAGATGACTTTTACCACATCTATGAATTAATATTTCATTGCTGAGACTCAGCTCAATAATTAATCCACATCATCGAATCATCCCTGCACTATAGGCCAAGGATATTCTTTAGTATCACGACCACGAATTATCCATGCACTACGTTCCAAAGATAATCATGTTTTTAATTACGGTAATGATTATACCGAACAATCCCTGGTCATAATCATACCAAGTCCATCTATGCATGTAAGCCACAGATGACTTTTAACACAATATAAGCATGAGGATCATGACAATGATATAAAGAATCAATCAAATGAGATAAAGGATAAATATTAAGCATTTATAATATAATTTATCCAGGGTTCAAGAGTATCCCAATGTTATCAATCACTTAATAATCTCATAATCTAACTTCATTAATATTATAACAATATTTTAATCACTTCTTAAACTTATAAACAATTTATTTCAGTTGTTTACACTTTACCAAATAATGTATTTAATCATTCAAACATGTCATACTCATAAGATTTCATCACCAATAATCAAATTCTTTATCAACAATCTACATATACCTTATATAGGATTTTCAAGCCATAAAATCCTATTTTCCAACTTTGTCACTTCACATAACACATTTAACTTATATGTTCGTAACTAAACTATTTTCATAAAAAATACCAAATCAGTTCTAAAAATAATTCTTTTCTGGGATTTAGCATAATATAGTCCCATAATAAAAATATATTTTTCTCAGAATTTTTAAAATTCATTTACTATTTTTCAAAAATCAATTTCTAATTAATTCCTTAAGAAATTAGCTACCTCAAGGTTAACTCCAAAAATTCCCAAATCTTGGCGGAATCTTACACATGTTAACATGAGCCTCCAGTTTAAATTTCATGGTCATCAGAGTCATAGAACTCCGATTATAGCATTTGGCGACAACGGGACCAACATCAACAAACAAACCAACGAAATCAACCGCAAACGTCTTCAACATGACCGTTCAAGATTTCATGGCAGCCGGGGATGCTACTCCAGGTATTATTTCTAATCAATATTATTTTCTTATATATTATTTTCTTATATATAATAACTTATTTTATAAAGATATTTTGAAAGAGAAATTTGAGTTCTCTTAGAAATCAAATTTCCGTTTAATCAGAAAGACAAGCTTTATGTGAATAGTTAAAGATTAGTTCGATTAATTTTGATCGAGATCTACTCGCAATGATTGTGTATGATATGTACCCTAGTATGTATAGGTTTTAAAACAGTGATTCCGGGGATGGAATCTTTATAAGGGAGGGTGAATGTAACAACCCCATATTTTTTATATAAATAAATCAAGAATTTTGCGTATAATTTTTTTTTTAATTTAAAGATGAGGATTTGTACAAGATAATGTGTGTATGTAATTATGTAATAGATAAAAATATATTTATTACATGAATGTTTACAAATAATTTTTATTTTAGAATTATTGACTATTATAAAGTTTATTCTATTAATAATTAATTTTATAGTGAAAATGTTTTTATTAATTATTTTTCATGAAAACATGATTATTATATCATTTAAATAATATATGAAATGCTTATAGAATTATTATAATAATTATTTATTTTATTATATGAATTTATGTTAGAATAATTAAGTTATTTATTTTAACTTAATTATTAATGGTATATAAGTCAAATAAATCAGATATAGAATCCAAACCCTAATTTTGGATTTTGATCAAGGAATGAGATTAAGAATATTATATTAATTATATTTTAATTTTTCAGTGCTATACTTACGTACAGTATGTGTGTATAGAAAATGGTTGGTCAATTATGGTGTTTAATGTCAAAACCCTAGCATTAATTTATTTCACTCTATTTTGAATTTCAGATGGGAGATTCAAGACTGTGTTATGCGATTTATGTGTATATTATATAATTCTATGATTAATTAGGTAAACCCTAATTAATAGTTAGAAATATTAAATTTCTAGAAATCCTAATAATTATATTAGAAACCATAATATTTAAATTATAATTAAACCCTAGTTCAAGCAGTTAAACCTTAATTCAAGAGTCGAATGCAAGCTTAAGACTGTTATGTAATCATTATAATATGTGTAATGACCGATATTAAAGATATTAACCCTAATTAAGGAGAATCTTAATTATTTTCAAAACCCTAAATTTTTAAAAGGTATAAATCCTTATTATTTTTATACAAATTATAAACCCTAAATTTGTTAATTGTGAACCCTATTTGCTAATTAAGCAAGTTTAATGCTAATTAGTGCACTTTAAACCCTAATGTTCATGTATGATGTAATTAGTAAACATAATCTAATTAGGGATTTCTAAATTGTATTATTGGAAACTAATTTTCATTTTTGGAAGCTAAATTGTTATTTATTTTTCCTAATTTTGGAAATTCTATAATTTTGGCTCTTAAAACCTAAAATATTTCAAAACCTAACTTTCAATATTTAGGATATGTGCTAACTGCAATAAGCAGTACTATGTGTTATAGTATGTTATTCTAATCGATCAAATGATCTTATTACTGATAGGTGTTATATAAAGATAGAACTAAGTTACGAGTTGTAAGCAGCGCATCAGGCAAGTATCTGACCTTTGCATTTTCTTTATGCAATGGACATGAGTAAGAAGTTTTAGAATTATATTATTATTATGATATATTATAAACCCTATTGTGATATATTCTATATTCGATCATTGTTTATCAACATGTTAGTATATGGTAATTCAGATATATATTATGTTCGTTAATTTCTAAATATGGTTATACAAGTGTCCCACTTGGATAATCATTGTATTTAATCACACACACACACATATATATATATATATATATATATATATATATATATATATATATATATATATATATATATATATATATAAGCCGTCTAAGCTATTTGACCAGCTAGACACAGATTTATAAATATCGTTGAATATGATAAAACTTCTTTGTATCCAATCAAATTGTTTTGGTTCGAATTCCAGACTAGTATGAACATCCCAATCACGGGAAAACTTTTATGCGCCCAAGGAGGACATAGTGAACGATCACATCGTTCTTGCAATGCAGTATTGATCAATACAGGGTACATGGGAAGCACAACCTCGTACCCGTAAGTTATGACGGTTTGCAGATGAAGTTCTGTTAAACCTTAGTGAAAACTAAAAACAATGTTCATAGTATGTCAACTACCCTATATATTTAGTGAATATGTAGTTTCAAAAATTTGAGATAGAATTGTTATGTTGTTATTATCGGTTCAGTTTACTTCACAACTATAGATTTGTTGTAGAAGTGATGTACAAAGAAAACATTTAATTCTTTCAGCTAATTATATTTATAATTGTTATTACTTGCTGGGCACCCAAATGCTCATTCTTGCTTTAAATTAAATGTTTTCAGCTAGGCATTATCAACCTGAAGGTTTAGACAAGAGCAAGTGACAAGAAAAGCAAACAGAACATGTTTAATGGTGTCTTTTGTAATAGTTAGACAATATTTAGATCATTGATATATATTATCTATCATGTAAAGAATTATAGTAAAGATTGCGTACTTGGGATTAAACTCTGATAAATATAAATTAAGTTTGATTTTTATATTATTGTTATTATTATTAGTATTATTCCGCTCATAGAAATGGTATCGTGAAGCACCGAGTTCGGGTTTCAAGTATCCGAGTTTGGGGGCTTTACAAGTTGGTATCAGAGCTTTAAGGTTAAAAATCTTAGGTGGGTTAGACCTTAGGCTATAACCTTAGAACAGAGGGAAACGTTGAAAATATAAATAACTCATATAGAGTTTAAAAAGGAAGATGAATTGAATAAGTTCATCGACAAATCAATTAAAAGATAACTTATATAAAATTATTAATTGTTATGTGTATATATTAGGTGATAAGCAAGATAGTTTGTGTGTAGATGTCAGATAGAAAAGGATTAGGATACCCTTAAATCGTAAAGAAGAAGTCAACCTCCATAACCGAGCCAATATCAAAGTCAATAGCTGAAATAGAGACTCACATTGAAAGCTACCTCAATGAGGTGGTTGTTTTGAAAAGTATAGTGCCAGACCCTGAAACGATAGTATGACTGATAGGTAGAGTATAGTTAAAGAATATGTGGGCAATATCGAGTTATTAAACTCATATGTTTGTGGTGAGTTTTTAAACTCATAATGTATGGTAAGTTGGACGAACTAGGTATAGCTAGATGTGAAGGGATTATTGAGGATAATGGGAATAGACAAATTTCTAAGCAATTGATCCTTAGTGGAGGCGTAAGAAATAAGTAGTACTAGTATTACTTGAATATGTATGATTTTATGTTGTGTATATGATAGGTATGTCTGTATAAAGTAATATTTTTCAAATTTTGTATAAGTTATGGCAGCGATTCCTGACTTTTGAGTCACAAAGGGATAGCGGATGATTAAAGCAATATATGCTATGGTATGTCAAGTGATATGAGTATGAATTTATATGGAATTAATGAAATAAGTTGGTATAAAGATAGTAGTTAATTATATGAGTACTGGTTAATGCAGAAAACCAAATTTTCAAAATTTAATATTTTGAGTACATGATTATTTGAATACAAAGTTTTGTATTATATGTTAAGCGTATACGATAAGGTTTAGAATGTAAGTTAATAAGAATAATTTATGATAATGTCGCCAAGACGAAAACGAAACTAAAGGGCAAAAGAACCTGCCAACAAAGTTGGAGGACAACCAGACCCGATACAGAATTTTACGAATATGGACAATCAAGCTATGAAGAACGGAATACCAGTCGCTGGAAGATCAGCCAGATAATCGATCGACGAGTGTCAAAGACTTCAAGGCGATCGTACTGTCAAGATTTAGAGGATCAACTGACCTATAGCAACGTTAGTGATAAGTAGGATAACGAAGGGGCAAATGATAGTTTTGTCACCTATACGATAAAAGGAAAGGATATAAAGGACAAGTCTGCGTGATTTAAGTGTGAATCAATGGAGTATAAGGTGGAAGACTTTCTAAGAAGGAGAAATGAGGCAAGGAATGTGAATACGGGAAAAAGGCAGCAAGACATTGGCGACAACGGGACCAACATCAACAAACAAACCAACGAAATCAACCACAAACGTCTTCAACATGACCGTTCAAGATTTCATGGCAGCCGGGGATGCAACTCCAGGTATTATTTCTAATCAATATTATTTTCTTATATATAATAACTTATTTTATAAAGATATTTGAAAGAGAAATTTGAGTTCTCTTAGAAATCAAATTTCCGTTTAATCAGAAAGACAAGCTTTATGTGAATAGTTAAAGATCAGTTCGATCAATTTTGATCGAGATCTACTCGCAATGATTGTGTATGATATGTACCCTGGTATGTATAGGTTTTAAAACGGTAATTCCGGGGACGAAATCTTTATAAGGGGGAGTGAATGTAACAACCCCATATTTTTTATATAAATAAATCAGAAATTTTGCGTACAATTTTTTTTTTAATTTAAAGATGAGGATTTGTACAAGATAATGTGTGTATGTAATTATGTAATAGATAAAAATATATTTATTGCATGAATGTTTACAAATAATTTTTATTTTAGAATTATTGACTATTATAAAGTTTATTCTTTTAATAATTAATTTTATAGTGAAAATGTTTTTATTAATTATTTTTTATGAAAACATGATTATTATATTATTTAAATAATATATGAAATGATTATAGAATTATTATAATAATTATTTATTTTATTATATGAATTTATGTTAGAATAATTAAGTTATTTATTTTAACTTAATTATTAATGGTATATAAGTCAAATAAATCAGATATGGAATCCAAACCCTAATTTTAGATTTTGATCAAGGAATGAGAATAAGAATATTATATTAATTATATTTTGATTTTTCAATGCTATACTTACGTATAGTATGTGTGTATAGAAAATGGTTGGTCAATTATGGTGTTTAATGTCAAAACCCTAGTATTAATTTATTTCACCCTATTTTGAATTTCAGATGGGAGATTCAAGACTGTGTTATGCGATTTATGTGTGTATTATATAATTCTATGATTAATTAGGTAAACCCTAATTAATAGTTAGAAATATTAAATTTCTAGAAATCCTAATAATTATATTAGAAACCATAATATTTAAATTATAATTAAACCCTAGTTCAAGCAGTTAAACCTTAATTCAAGAGTCGAATGCAAGCTTAAGACTGTTATGTAATCATTATAATATGTGTAATGACCGATATTAAAGATATTAACCCTAATTAGGGAGAATCTTAATTATTTTCAAAACCCTAAATTTTTAAAAGGTATAAATCCTTATTATTTTTATACAAATTATAAACCCTAAATTTGTTAATTGTGAACCCTATTTTCTAATTAAGCAAATTTAATGCTAATTAGTGCACTTTAAACCCTAATGTTCATGTATGATGTAATTAGTAAACATAATCTAATTAGGGATTTCTAAATTGTATTATTGGAAACTAATTTTCATTTTTGGAAGCTAAATTGTTATTTATTTTTCCTAATTTTGGAAATTCTAGAATTTTGGCTCTTAAAACCTAAAATAGTTCAAACCCTAAACCCTAAGGGTTAGATTAGACAGTCAATAATGCCCTTAAAATTTGAAATCAAAATAACCATATTACCCTTTTAGTATTATTTGAGAGATAACTTGCAAATCTAGCTAAAATATGTAGTTGGTAAACCACCAAGATTGCTTATGTGACAAATATAATACAACTCATCCATATATTGACAGTTAATTCAGCCAAATTCATTGCACCAAGAGATTATATAAGAGTTAGAGAGAGAGAGAAAGTACTCATTTTTGTTCATTTCTTTCCAAAGCTCTCACCAACTCTCTCTCACTAAAAACCCACGAAATTATGTAGTATATCAGCTCACAATTCAAGCCCCATGAAATTCCTTAAACAAAACAGAAACATAGAATCAAGATTAGCTCATGGAAAGGTATAAAGCTAATCTTACAATCTGATTTTGAATGATATGTTAAAAGTTATGTTTGTATTGTAACATGTTCTATGTAGTGTCTATAAGTGATCTGGGTTGGCACATGTTAGATCCATAACATCAAAGTGCTCGAAATTGAAAATTTTCAAAATCTGGAAGTTTTTATTTTTGTATCTGACAGTCAAATGTCAGTCCTCATAGATCTTTGTATGTTGTGTGTTTTGTTATTTAAGTGTTTGATGTTGTAGTCTAGTATGAGATCTTTCATCTGGTACAAGAATTAAAGTCAAATCTGTTGTAGATTTGAAGTTATGATCGGTCAAAACCCGTTGACCGGGCATGACCGGTCGAAATCTGGGTAAACCCAGAAAGTATGATCAGCGTTTGACAAGAACTTTGTAAGTCCGGATCTGTCAGGTTTTAAGTGATTTAATGTTTCTGTTTGTTACATGTTGTAGCTGGGAATGTGGAATGTAGATTTATGTCTTAATATCCAATAAACAATCAACATATCAACCGTGACAAGCGGTCAAAGTAGGCCATTTACACTGAATCGACATTTCTGGGAATTTCCAGAAATCATGATGAATAGATTTCTGACATGGTTTGACCATGCCAGATCTTACACATGTTTTGATGATATAATGTTTTGATGTTATGAACTTGTACCTTGACATATATTATATAGATTTGAACCTTTAAACGACATAAATGATAAATAGAACACTTAGATTTTCGGGCATGAAAGTGGCTAGTCGAAGTTCTGGGTTTCTGAAGAAACCCAGATAATGTCGGACATGTATTTCTGCAGCTTAGATCTCCTTATTTTGATGTTGTATGGTCATGCTTGTTGTTGAATATTGTAGTATTACACTAGAACTTTAAGATCTGACCAATAGTGTGTCTAGAAACATTATATGTTACGAATTAAGCTTGGTCAAAGTGAGCACCCCGTCAACTGCATATGAATTTCTAGGATGTATGAATAACACGAAGAACACCTATAGCGACGGTTCTGTCGCTATAGGCAGTCTTTAGCGACAGTTTATTTATAAAATTAATTATTTTTATTAAATAAATCCGAAAATTAGTTTTTAATTATGAAAAATACAAAATAAATTCTTAAAAATTATTTTAAAATTCAAAAATTAGTTTTTAATTATTTTGAATATATTTCATAAATATTTTATATATTTGAAATATTAAAAGTATTTAATTTATTTAATTATAATATTTAATAAATTATTTATAAATAATTTTAATACATGAAAAATTATTTAAAATTATATTATGGTATAAGAAAATAATTTAAGTTATTTTTGATAACTTTTAATAATTTGTGATGAATTTCATTAATTAATTAATATTAATGGTAATTAAAGTTATTTAATAAATGTATTAAATAAATTATGGAAAATAGAATTAATGATTTGAAAATTATATAAAAATTATATAAAGGTTATAAGAATACTTTAAGTTATAAAATATAACTTTTGATATTTTGTCATGAAAAATATTAATATTTTAATATTAATGATATTAGATTTATTTAATACTTATATTAAATAAATTAGTTTAAAAATAATTTTAATATTAGAAAAATCATTTTAAATGAAAATAAATAGTTTAAAAATATTTTAAGTTAGAAAATATAACTTTCAATATTTAAAGGTAAATTTCATTAATTATTTACTATTAAATGATATTAGAATTATTTAATTATTATATTAAATAAATTAGTTTTAAAATGATTTTTAATATTATTAAAATCATTTAAAATGAAAATAAAGTGTTTAAAGATATTTTAAGTTATAAATTATAACTTTTGATATTTAAAGGAAAATTTCATTAGAAATTTAATATTAAATGATATTAGATTTATTTAATAATTATATTAAATAAATAGTTTAAAAATGATTTTATTTATTTAAAAATTATTTAAAAATGATATAAATGAATTAAAAATATTTTAAGTTATGATTAAGGACTTTTAATATTTTGATATGTAATACATTAATACTTTAATATTAATGATAATAGAATTATTTAATATTTAAATCATTTAATAATGATTCTGATGTTTGAAAATTTATGATAAATGATAATAAATGTTTAAAAATTATTATAAGTCATTTAAAAATAATATGACTGATACTTACAGATATTGAACTTTAGGATAAAGTCTTAGACTCGATAATGACCCGATAAAGCTATCGATAGACCGACATGTTTCACAAATTGATCTGAACTAAGATAATTTGATTAGATATGTGTTTATTTGTGATTCAATGGTTGTGGAACATATGTGACAATGTGATTAGGTTATGTGCTAACTGCAATAAGCAGTACTATGTGTTATAATATGTTATTCTAATCGATCAAATGATCTTATTACTGATATGTGTTATATAAAGAACCTTTGCATTTCCTTTATGCAATTGACATGAGTAAGAAGTTTCAGAATTATATTATTATTATGATATATTATAAACCCTATTGTGATATATTCTATATCCGATCATTGTTTATCAACATGTTAGTATATGGTAATTCAGATATATATTATGTTCTTTAATTTCTAAATATGGTTATACAAGTGTCCCCACTTGGATAATCATTGTATTTAATCACATGTTGATATATATATATATATATATATATATATATATATATATATATATATATATATATATATATATATAAGTCGTTTAAGCTATTTGACCAGCTAGACACAGATTTATAAATATCGTTGAATATGATAAAACTTCTTTGTATCTAATCAAATTATTTTGGTTCGGATTCCAGACTAGTATGAACATCCCAATCACGGGAAAACTTTTATTCGCCCAAGGCGGACATAGTGAACGATCACATTGTTCTTGCAATGTAGTATTGATCAATACAGGGTACATGGGAAGTACAACCTCGTACCCGTAAGTTATGACGGTTTACAGATGAAGTTCTGTTAAACCTTAGCGAAAACTAAAAATAATGTTCATAGTATGTCAACTACCCTATATATTTAGTGAATATGTAGTTTCAAAAATTTGAGATAGAATTGTTATGTTGTTATTATCGGTTCAGTTTACTTCACAACTATAGATTTGTTGTAGAAGTGGTGTACAAAGAAAATATTTAATTCTTTCAGCTAATTATATTTATAATTGTTATTACTTACTGGGCACCCAAATGCTCATTATTGCTTTAAATTAAATATTTTCAGCTAGGCATTATCAACCTGAAGGTTCAGACAAGAGCAAGTGACAAGGAAAGCAAACAGAACATGTTTAATGGTGTTTTTTGTAATAGTTAGACAATATTTAGATCATTGATATATATTATCTATCATGTAAAGAATTATAGTAAAGATTACGTACTTGGGATTAGACTCTGATAAAAATAAATTAAGTTTGATTTTTATATTATTGTTATTGTTATTAGTATTATTCCGCTCATAGAAATGGTATCGTGAAGCACCGAGTTCGGGTTTCAAGTATCTGAGTTTGGGGGCTTTACAGTGGGGACTACCCAGGGTAGCCGTAGGTAGATCTGCGGCTTTCGCGAGTTGACCCGCGGCCTCCCATGGGCTATATCTCACTTGCCTTTCCCTTTCACAAGTCATTTTTAAGCTGAAGCCACACAGAAAATCCAAGATTTCTTCTTCAGATCTACTGAGTTCGGGTTATTTTCTGCAAAATCCATCACCGTACAATCGTTCTGCACTATCCTGGTAACGTTTACATGTTTTCTTTTCCAGTTTTGACCGTTGGAAAGTGAGATATCATACAGAATGCTTCAAAACACATAGTAGTGAATATGCATGCTCATATGACTTGATAAAAATTATTCAACGCAGTAAATGTTAGTATTTTACTATGTTGAACGTATTAATGTGAAAAAAATTGACTTTTGAAACAGTCAATTTGGCACCTTTTTTTACTATTTTTTCATCCTATTTAGGGATAAATGAGCAAAGGTTTTGAAGCAAAGTAATCCTGGTAATTAGGCTACCCTTTTGGATAAGACTTTGATGTTTTTTCATGCATATAGGATGTTTACGACTTTGAGTTGATGTGCTACTGAATGCCCACCTAGTCATACCTACGTGCATGTGGATAGTTCTTTTTACAAAGGAGACTCTGGCAAAAAATTTTCACGAGTCTAGGCACTGAATAATCATGCATTTTTAACTCTACTATAGATGTATGTTAAAGTAATGCATGCATGCATATAGCTATGACCTGCATATAATGAGCTCCAGGTTAGAATTTACCACACCCTTTTTGAGGTGATTTGGATACTTTTGTTCAAATATATGGATTCAGACCAGTCGAGTAGCTCCTGTAAGACCTCTTCAGGTGTGAGGAGGAGAGCTTCAGATGTGCCTCGGCCTCACCCAGCTCGATAGACTCATCGATTGGCAGAGTTAGTGATTCGTCTTATCCGGGTTGAGAGACCGGATGTTAAGGACGTGGAAGAGGATGTACCTGTTGCGGATCCCACTTATTCTTCTTCTATTCCCCGCAGGGAACTTCCAGCTATAAACGTGATGATTCTAGAGCTTCTGGATGATTTAAGTCGTCACCCCTCGATCTATCTTCATGCGAACGAGGTAACAATCATGTTAGTCTTCCTTTTCCCATTTGTGGGGGCAAGGGTTTTGATTTTGATTTGCACTGTGATGCACCCAACTTTACACAGCCCAGAGGGAACTGGTTTAACATACATTCTATATACCAGACTCTTCATCTAGAGTACCGAGAGATGGTGCATGCTTGGGGTTTCGAGGCTATCTTTTCCATCCTCCCCCGTCATTGTCCCTGAGGTTATCTCAGGGCTTTGTCTGAGCGCTAGTTTCACCAGACCCAGTCTCTCCATTTGTTGGATTGTGAGGTGATGATGGCACCGATGGATTGATGATTCATCACTGGGATGGAGTTTTCCGGGGCGCCAATGCCTTCGGTTGCTGATATTTCCCCGACAACCGTTAGATCCTTGTTAGGAGTCCCGGCTACGACGCTCAAGGGCAGGACAATCGGTTCTGGTCCCTTGAGTGTAGATCCCATGAGTGGGGCTCTGACTGAGCCATTGCCCAATGATCGGAGGGTTAGAGATCGCCTCCTTCGGCCACAAAGTAAACTCCAGGCCAGACAGAAATGTATATATATATATATATATATATATATATATATATATATATATATATATATATATATATATATGTAAATGCAGTAAACGCATCAGATATTCTATCCAGGCTCATTAAAGTTCGAGTTCGACAGTATATATATGTATAATATAAAAGCAATAAAAAGCCACGGATCGACGATCTGGGCATACCCACTCAACGCGACTCTCAACATTAGTAGATATATATATATATATATATATATATATATATATATATATATTATAGTAGTAGAAAGCTTAAAAATCTAAAAAATCTTAGAGTGGGCTGCCAAGAAGACATCAGATAGCTTTTGATGCCTAAAAACTCAGTTTCCACCAGTTAAACTTCAGTATGTTACAAAACACGAGCTTACAAGTGTTTAAAAATAAGAATCATTCAGTTTAGAGCACTCTAACAGGGGTTACAGACTGAAATGGACTGAGTTTTATCTCCTTTTTCCTTTTTTTTTTCAAATGAGTTTCCAAGAGCTCATATTTATAGAGCAGATGGCCGTGGGTCAACCTGCGACAGTCGCGAGTCTACGCATTGTCCTTCGTCGTCTCGAAGTTCGTGCACTTAGGCTACGCGTTGTCCGCTCGAACCTTCATAACTTTCAATCCGGGCATCCGATAAAAGAGTGCTGTACCTTTTCGGAATGCTGTTGTCGAGAGCTACACAATAACATTGGATTAGAGGTTGTACGAAGCCGGGAAGATGGTTCCATGACCAGATCTCCAAGTCTTCAAAGTCTATCCGTTGTACTGTCTTATGTAGTTGTCACTCAGGATTTGAGCTATAGTTCTTGTGGGACACCTTGGTACGCAGTGTGGATTGAATTGTGCTGAGACGACGTGAATGTGATGTTGATGTGGCAAAATGATGATTTTGCCCCCACCGGGGTTATCTCCTGTAACGACCGAGAAATTCGAATCTAATATAAAATAATTTTATTTAATTAAATAATGAATAAAATTATATTATTTGTTATTATTATGTGTTAGTAAGATGAATGTCGTTCTTTAACCTAGAAACGTCAAAAAGTCATAGTATTCTGACTACGTGAAGGAATTAAAGTGTTTGAATTTCTAAGACGAAAATAAAAGCTTTTCGAGAAATTTTTTGAAAAATACTATTCATCGATTTCTGCTCGGGAAATTTTTTGAACTTCCGAGAAATACGTAACGATAGAATATCGAGGTAAGATGGATTATGTAATAATAATTCACGTATGGCAAACGCATTTTTTCACCTGCGGACTTAATTTGAGAACGGTAGGAAAAATAAAGCGTTAACTAGTTAAAGCAATGATCGTATGGTACGTAGGTATTGCACGAGGTAATGGATACGAGTATGGTATGAAGTATTATACAAGTATGTATGAATAATGGTATGTCATATATTATGAATGAGTATACGAGTTAGAATATGAGATCAATACGTAGAGAATACGTTGTAAGGCTTTAAGCCATATGTAATTGGGCTTATGAGATTATGTAGGAAATGAAAAGTCTAAATGGGATTGTGTTTAAGCCCAATGTAAACTAATGTTAAAGCCCAAGTATTAGTAAATGTATAGTCCAAAGTGAATTAATGCAAGCCCAAAAACATAAATTAAGCTAATTGAATTACAGCCCAAATTAAGATCCAATGGGTAAAGAAGATCCATGGGCCAACCCATGTGGGGCCATGATCACATGGGTGAAATTGGTGACCAAGAAATTAATGTTATGACCAAGTAAATAATGTGATGAGCAAGTTAACTTCATAGCTAGGTAATGAATAGTAAGGAGGTGTTTAAGGAGGTGGGATTTTGCTATTGACTAAATTACCCTAACCTTAGCAATCCTATAAATAGAGAGCTTGGATTTCATTTGTTGTTTGTTTATTTTCATCCAACAACTTTCAACTTAATTGTTAGAGAGAATAAGTAAGAATAAGCTAGACTTTCATTAATGGAAAAGAAGAAGAAAAGCTTGATCATCAAGGGTAAGACTCTTGTCCATTAATCTTCCAACTCTTCAATACTAGTTTGATAGAGAAGTGTGGATTAGTAAAGTATATATGCTAAGAAGTAAAGAAAAGGGATAATTAAAAGACTTAAGTCTTAATAAGCCGTGAATAAGCACTTTGTTCATAGATAAGTTATGAACTAAGGAAGAAATTGTAACTTGTTTTCAAGGATGAAGTTTGTATGATAAGAAGATGTAAGGATGATGGTTAAATGACTTATACTATTATAAGTTATGTAAAATGAAATCATAAGTAGTTTATACTTTTATAAGTTATAAACTCATGAAGAACAAGTAATAACTTATCATGTAAATAAGTTGATGTAATATGTATGTTAAGATGCTAGTATGATGGAAAGAATCCATTTGAAACGATGAACAAATCATAAGTAACGAAGTTATGCCGGAAATCACACGATTAAACGATAATCGTCGAATTCGTGAAATTCTCAGAATGGAAGTTGAATTTTGATATTAAACTTGGTAACATTGGTTTTCGATGGAGAATAGTATCATTTGGCATTATAGAGTTCCGGACTCAAAAATGACCAAATTCTGACTTAGAACAAAGAAACAAGCGTTGAACATTCACGAATGTTTATCGTTTTCATTAAAAATGAACTAAAAGGTGAATTTCGAGTTAATAGATTTGAAAATGTAAAATTCTTGCATGAACACATAGAGTATGTAATTTATGGGCTAATGGCTTTTGAATGAGCCAATTCAGAGTTAAAATGAAGAAGTTATGAGCTAGGGAATCTCACATAAGAAAATGTCTCTCAAATTTTTTCTGAGGCTCAGGGTCCGCGCCGCAGCACGGCCCAAAGAAGAGAGGCCGGGGCCGCAGTGCGAGGCCAAACCATAATACACTATTAGTTGGCGCCGCAGCGCGACACAGTGAAGAAAAAGTGGCGCCGCAGCGCCGAGGTCGAGGCTTGTGCACTGCAAACCCGCGCCGCAGCGCGAGTCCAAGAGGAGAAGCTGGCGCCGCAGCGCCAACACTATGAAAGACCTAGACATGAATGTTTTTGAATATAAAAGAAATAAGTAATTGATTAATGGAAACTTATATGCTTAATTAACTTAATGTAACATCATTTAGTATGTTATAAACCTTAAGTATTGCACTAAAGGTAGAAGGTAAGTCAATTGAATGTCAGAGCAAGGTAATGTAATAAGCCAGAACCAATAATAACAAATCTAATTCATGATTAGATTGAGAAGAATGGTAAAATTCATTAGGAACCTTGTATGTTTATTCATGACCTAATGTGTTACGTTATGTGATCATAGATTGTAGAGATTCTAATGACTGAAAGGAAAAGTGTAATAATAGTAGCAGACGCTGAAGGCAAGTGTTCTAATCCTTGTCTATGTTTAATCTGGACAAGCTTTGTGATTCATGTATTCTTACGCATGAATTGATGTATGATGAAGTCGAAGCCATTTCTTTCGGCTAGACTTACGATATGTTGGATTTCTTATAATCTATCAAATTATTGTCAATGTTTTGCTAAATTATTTGGTGTTTCCAAATGAAGACTGAGTATGCTAAACAAATGTTTTGTCATCAAACGACAGACACGTGAGGTTGCCACAACTTAAACGTACATACGTTTAAAGAATGTATTGTTGATCAACATAGAGTATTATAGGCTGATCATCTAGATGTGCTCGTAAGTAATGTCGGGCTTATGAACTTGGTGCCGGGTTGTCCTTTTTAAAGAAAGTATGAAATGCTCATGGTTTTGGACCGGAATTGATGTTTTACTGAATATTATTCATTGTGAAACGTTTTAAAGAAAAGAGAAGTGCTATTTTGAATTATCGATAGTACTTCATAACTATCATTCAGTTATTGAAGATATACGATTCCTATGTTTCAAGCATATTGTTAAATGAAATTGTCATTCTTGCTGAGCTAGTTATGCTCACTCTTGCTTGAACCATATGAATGCAACTAAGACCGAACGGACCGAATGATCCGATAAAGATAAGGGAAAGGCTAAGGCCGACCGTTGAACTATCTGTGTAATAGTATAGGTTTAATGTTGTAACGTATTTATTATTATGACAAAGAACTTATGTATTGGTTATAAAGAACCTAGGAAGGGAATATTGTTTGGAATATATATAAAACATATTCGTTCTTTTGGAAGGATTTCAATTGAATGTATGTGTGAACTGTAGCACCGTGTAGCACCATATGTCGAGTTGGAAAATACCCGGATTTGGGGGCGACATATCTCCGGCTTTGGCACAGATGTAGCAGTTGTTTCTCAGGGTTATCTTCGAGACTAGGATGCTGTTGATGCTGAATGTCCTTAAGGTTATCTCTGAGGTGTGCTTGACCTCCCAGGGTTATCTCCGGGGTTGAACTATATCCCTCGGGGTTATCTCCGAGGTTGGAACTGGATCTTCTGGGGTTATCTCTCAAACTTGAACTGGATCCCTCGGGGTTATCTCCAGGGTTGGAACTGGATCTCCCGGGGTTAACTCCGAGATTGAAAACTGAGTCTCTCGGGGTTATCACCGAGATTAAAAATTGGACTTCGTTGGGTTGTCTCTGGGGTTGAAACTGATTTGACTTCCAGGGTTATCTCTAGGAGACGATTCTGCCCTTCTGTAGAGTTAGTAAATGAAATACAAAATTTCGAGTGTCTACATGCCCTTTGTTTCCTCCCTCTCTCTCTATATTATTTTCTCTCTCTCTTAGGAACTTAGAAAGTGGAAATGAAGATTAACTTTTGGTAGTAAATGAGAGGAGCTATATTTATGGGCCTTAAAATGTATATATATATATATATATATATATATATATATATATATATATATATCCTCCGCTAGAATCTATCCTTATCCCAGTTAAGAACACATCTGTTGTTGCCAGTCCCTTTAAAATTTCTGATGGCAATAAAGATGATAAAAAATTTATTGAACAATTAAATTTTAGTAATCAATATCTAGCAACTGTTGGAAGACAGCTTGATAGAATTGAAGAAAAATTTGAAGAAACAAGTATTAAAAAACCAGATGCTAAAATTGATTATCCTTTGATTAACTTACCTGAAAATAGAAGTAAATTAGGTTTACCCAATGATGATAGCAACCTAATTAAATCTATTGACAAGTTATTCAAAAAACTAAAAACTAAAACCCCAGTTAAAGAAGTTACCCTTCCAGAATTAAATCAAGAAGTTAATAAACTTAAAAAGGAAATCTCTAATTTAAAGATTGAAGTCTCTAATTTAAGAAAAGACTTAGAAAGCCAAAAATCTGATCTTCAAGTTCATGATTCCTCCTCTAGTGATGAAGATCACGACGAGCCAGAATCTTCAGGAATCAAAGAAGAGCCAGATCTATTCGTTCAAGGTCTTTCATATTGAACCTCATATGAAACCCAGAAATGACCCAGTCAAATTGACCTCCCAGTTCTTTCTGTCTGGCTGGCATTTCATGCCCCTTGCTCCTTATAAATCCCTTGTGTATTATAAGGATATTCTTGTTGAAACAGAGTCAATCTTTATTAAACCCATTTATGCCAACAATGATAAAGCCAAAGTTCTTTACCATTCGTTATATATTAAACAACTTATTCAGATGTCCGAATGGGGAAAACATCCCTCTGATCTTATGCAGCTTTCTAATCAAGATAACTCTTTTTGTTATTATGATTACATGGAAGCTTGGTATAAAGTTTTCCTCCATCAAAATGAGTCACACAGTCATTCTTGGTTTGTTCAGTTCGATCATAAATTCAAAAGATATTTCCCATATTGGTTTTCGCATTGGTGGTCGATATTTGGTTCTACCTATGACCTTCTTCCTGACCCCCTGAAAGTCCAACTCAATCATTTTTGTAATCACAAAAAAATTGATCCAGTATATGAAGGTGTCCCAGTCCTTCTTCAGTTTGTAAGTAAATATAAGATTCCCTGGATTCTTCGATGGGAATATCACATTCAACCCCCAACCAGTGAAATTAGTCACAATGCATCTCCTACGTCCCCTTCTGCAGATCCTTTTCCCCTAGTTACTCGTAAATGGTTTGTCAAATGGTGGGACAAATTTGATGTCAATAGAATTGTAGGTCAAGTCCAGTTAGAATTTCCTGCTTCTCCTCTCAAGGTTCTCCCAGTCTCTACAGCAGAACCTTCTAGTCAAAAATCAAAAGAGTCAAGTGTCAGTAAAAAATTAAAAGAGTCTAGAGTCAGTCCCACTGGTTCATCTTGTTCCCGTAGCATATCTGATTTCAAAGATTGTTCCGAAAAAGAATTAAAATTAATAGCACAGGCATTGAATAAAAGAATCGATGAATTGCATGAAGAGGCCTCTGCAGGTTCTTCATAGGATTCCCACAGTTACTATGAGGAAGATGATGACCCTTATGGCACCATCAACCTACAGGATGCTCAGGACCCATTTGCCTGACATTTCTCATAAGTCACATGCACCTGTTCTCTGCAGCCAGTCAAAAGATGCCCTCAGCCGAAAGCAGATTCGTCTTTTCCACCGAAAGCATCTTCTTCCCACCGAAAGCATCTCCCAAGTCAAAAGTTATGACCACTTTGTCAAAAATTGCCAGACGCGTCAATGAATAGTAAAAAAGTCAGCACTGTTCATGAATAGTAATTTTTGTCTATAATCATTTATTTTGTAATAGTAACTTTGTAATAGTTCTTTCTTTATTCTATAAAAGGAAACCGAACTTAGTTATTAAGGCAGACTTTGAAAGACTCTGAGCTCCTTCTCAGATGAATCTTTAGCCTCCACCACTGTTAAGCCCATCTTAGCCCCTCCTTCTAATCTTCTATATTTCTTAATGTTTTAAGTAAGTCAATTTGTAATTTGTATTCAGTTATTCAGTTTGTATATTTGTAAACAGTTTTAATTTCAATCAATAAAATTATATGTTTTTTAGTAAATAAACTGTTATTACTTGCACCTCTGATTCACTCTGATTCATACTATCTGCTTTCCCCCAAAATGAAACCTATTTTTTAAATATAACTGATTATGTCACCGTAAGTGAGATTATCATAATCAATATATCCTAAGTTTTTACTCAACTCTTCTCTAACCTTATGAGCGAACAATGAAGGCAAACCATTTACAAATTTTTCTTTCCAGAAAGGCTTATTGCTATCATTTTGCAGCATAACTCTAGAGGTAAACACATCTTTGTACCACCTGAAGTCACTAAGAGTGGGACAAGTGAGATTACTGAGTTGATCGTGAATTCTTTCTGTTATGTTACTAGGAGTTCCTACAAAATGTTTTATTATGGTAAAAATTAAAGTATTTACTCCATCTAGCGGACCAATACCGACATCTTCATCAAAGATGGGGTTGCCGTCATCGTCTAACTGGATAGCATAAATTATTGATACTCTAGTATCTTCCGTGAGATGTCTTTCCCACCAAGATCTGAGAATACCAGTGAATCCACTAGCTATTAACTCAACTATTTCTGGTTGTGATAGATTGTTGAATTTAGTGATATAGCTATTTGCTACCATAGACATGTGATTTAATTTGTTTAAAATTTCTTGTTCACTAAGACCATCAATGTTCCATTCATAAATTTTATTAGCTGAAACAGAGAATTATTTATCTAGGTTTCTCTCTTTGAATTGTAGATCCGAAGGAGTAGGTCTAGAATACCAATTCTTGGTTAAACTAGTGTTTTTGACTGTTAACTTGTTCAATTGATCATTAAAATCTGGGAATGAGGCTCAGCCGATAGCTTTGATTTATCGAATTTATTATAAGACCATGAAAACTAACCTAAACGTTCATGCTCTCAATAAAAGTCCAAAATATCAAACTATCTTAATTCAAAGTTCAACTAGTGATGCTAATATTCAGATCCCGAGAACTATTCTCTGGAAAGATATTACTCTCCCTGTGAAGACCCAAAACTCGGGTACTTTAAACCCGAACTCAGTTCTTCACGATACCATTTCTATGAGCGGAATAATACTAATAATAATAACAATAATATAAATATCAAACTTATCTTACATTTATCAGAGTCTAATACCAATTACGCAACCTTTACTATAATTCTTTACATGATATATAATACATATCATTGTCTATGTATTGTCTAACTATTACAAAAGATACCATTAAACATGTTCTGTTTGCTTTCCTTTTTCACGTGTTCTTGTCTGAACCTTCGAGTTGTTCATGCCTAGCTGAAAACATTTAAATTTAAGCAAGGGTGAGCATTTGAGTGCCCAGCAAGTAATATCAATTAGAAATATAAGTATCCGAAAGAATTAAATATTTTCTTTGTACATCACTTCTACAACGAATTTATAGTTGTGAAGTAAACTGAACCGATAATAACAACATAACAATTCTATCTCCAAATTTTGAAACTACATATTGACTATATATATAGGGTAGTCGATATACTATGAACATTATTTTTAGTTTTTGCTAAGGTTTAGCAGAACTTCATCTACAAACCGTCATAACTTACGGGCGTTAGGTTGTACTTCCTATGGGCCCTGTATTGATCAATACTACATTACAAGAACGATAGGATTGTTCACTCTGTCCGCCTTGGGCGCATAAAAGTCTTCCCGTGATCGGGATGTTCATACTTAGACTGGAATCCGAATCAAAACAATTTGATTGGTTACAAAAAGTTTTTTTTTATCATATTCAACGACATTTCAAAATTTATGTATAGCTGATCAAATAGCTTAGACGGCTTATATATATATATATATATATATATATATATATATATATATATATATATATATATATATATATATATATATATATATATATATATATATATATATACCAACATGTGATTAAATACAATGATTATCCAAGTGGGGACACTTGTATAACCATATATAGAAATTAACGAACAGAATATATATTTGAATTACCATATATTAACATGTTGATAAACAATGATCGGGGATATTGAATATATCACAATAGGGTTAATAATATAGCATAATAATAATATAATTCTGAAACTTCTTACTCATGTCCATTGCATAAAGGAAATGCAAAGGTAAGATACTTGCCTTATGCGCTGCTTACAGTTCATAACTTAGTCCTATCGTTATACAACACCTATCAATAATAAGATCATTTGATCGATTAGAATAACATACTATAACACATAGCACTGCTTATTGCAGTCAGCACATAACCTAATCACATTGTCACATATGTTTCACAACCATTGAATCACAAATAAACACATAACTAATCAAATTATTTAAATCCAGATCAATTTCTGAAACATGTCGGTGTACCAACGGCTTTATCGAGTAATTATCGAGTCTAAGACTCTATCCTGTAGTTCAATAACTGTAAGTATCAGTCATATTATTTTTAAATGACTTATAATAATTTTAAAACATTTATTATAATTTATCATGAATTTTCAAACATCGAAATCATTATTAAATGATTTAAATATTAAATAATTCTATTATCATTAATATTTAATTAATATTAAACTATTAATGAAACCATTGCCAAAAGGTTAAAATTATTTATAATAACTCAAAATACTTTTAAAGTATTAATATCACCCTTAAATGATTTTTAAAAGAATTAAAATCATTTTTAAATAATTGTCATTAATATTAAAGTATTAATGAATTACTTATCAAAATATTAAAAGTCCTTAATCATAACTTAAAATATTTTAAATTCATTTATATCCTTTTTAAATGATTTTTAAATAAATAAAACCATTTTAAAATTATTTATTTAATATAATTATTAAATAAACTTAATATCATTTATTATTAATATCATTAATATTAAATTATTAATAAAATTATCCTTAAATATTAAAAGTTATATTTTATAACGTAAAATATCTTTAAATACTTTATTTTCATTTAAAATGAGTTTTATAATAATAAAATCATTTTTAAACTAATTTATTTAATAACCTTAATATCATTAATAATAATTAATTAATAAAATTTACCTTTAAATATAGAAAGTTATATTTTATAACTTAAAATATTATTAAACTATTCATTTTCATTTAAAATGATTTTTTTCTAATATTAAAAATTATTTTTAAACTAATTTATTTAATATAAGCATTAAATAAATCTAATATCATTAATATTAAATAATTAATATTTTTCATGAAAAAATATCAAAAGTTATATTTTATAAATTAAAATATTTTTTATAACATTTATATAATTATTATATAATTTTTAAATCATTAATTCTATTTTTTATCATTTATTAAATACATTTATTAAATAACTTTAATTAACATTAATGTTAATTAATTAATAAAATTCATCACAAAATATTAAAAGTTATCAAAAATAACTTAATTTATTTTCTTATACCATAATATAATTTTAAATAATTTTTCATGTATTGAAATCATTTTTAAATAATTTATTTAATATTATAATTAAATAAATTAAATACTTTTAATATTCCAAAAATATTAAATATTTATGAAATATATTTAAAATAATTAAAAACTAATTTTCGGATTTTTAAAATAATTTTTAATAATTTATTTTGTATTTTTCATAATTAAAAACTAATTTTCGGATTTATTTAATAAAAATAATTATATTTATTAATAAATTGTCGCTAAATGGCCGTATAGTGACGAAACTGTCGCTATAGGTGTTCTTGAGCATGTCAGAATCTTCAAAGCCTGCTAACCGAATACTTACTTTGACTAAGTATAGATCACTGATATATATGTTTCTGGGTTTGCTAATTGTTTATACGTGTAGTAGTAATGTAATACTATAATCACTAACAAGTTTTATGTCGATAAATCATCATAACAGTGTGTTCTGGCCCATTAAAAACCTTGTCAGGACTGTTCTTCAATTTATGGGTTTCCCATAAATGAAGAACAGTCAAGGTACCCTTCTTTCGATCTTTATATCTTGTATCCTGGTTCTGTTTAATGTGATCTAATGGTTTATAATTATAGCCAAGATGTCATAGAACAACTTTGTAACAACAAAGCATCATATCATCATCACACAAGAAAGATCAAAGATAGTCAAACATTGTCAGAGAATGTGTTCTTCCGGTTTATGGAATTTCCAGAAAAGTAACTCGTGATCAGATGGTCAGGTTTGACCGTCCACTACCTTTGATCAGTTGATTGTATGTGGAATATTAAGAGATGACTTTAAAGAGCATATAACAGACTATAAACTAGTTACAAGAACATCATCAAAAAGCTTAACTAATTGACAGATCAAGGCTTGCAAAATCTTGTCAGGTGCTGGAAAACAAGTTTCTGGGTTATCCATAATTCAGCCGGTCATGCCCGGTCAACGGGCTTTGACCGTGAATAACTTCCAATCGGTTCATGATCTGACTTTGATTCTTGAACCAAATGAGAGATCTTATACCAGACTACAAATAAAAACTTTTAAACAACAAAAGCACTTAATAATCAATGATCTATGGGGTCTGACATTTGACTGTCAGACCCAAAAACCACATTTTCCAGATTTTGAAAATTTTTAATTTCGAGCACTTAGGTGTTATGGATCTGCATGATACCAACCCAGATCACTTAAATAGACTACAAATAACATGTTTTAACACAAAATTATAACATCTAACATGCAGATCAAAGTCAGATTTTCTAGGGTTAGTTTATACCTTCTTTGAAAAATTTCTTGATCCTAGCTTCTGATGTTGATGTGGTTGTTCGTGGGGCTGGTCTTGGGGATTGATACACTACAATAATTCGTGGGTCTTGAGAGAGAGAGAGTTGGTGGAGTGAATGTGTATGAATGAGCTTAAATGTGACATTTTCTCTCTCCAATCCTATATATACATAGATACAATGCATGTTGCTGATTTAATAGGATGATTTACTGGATTTTAATTGCTAGGAAAGTCAAAAGTTGGCAACCAACTAAAGTTTTGTCTAACAATACAAGTTAGCTACAAATAATGCAAAAGGGGCATTTTTGTCTTTTGGCTTAGAATTTTAAAGGCATTTTTGACATTTGACCAAACCCTTAGGGTTTAGGGTTTGGATTAGGATTTAGGTTTTAAACCCATTAAGGTTTAAAGATAATTTTCTAGAATTTCCAATTCAGGGTTTGCACAAAAAAATAAAATAAAATAAAATAATAAAACTTTAGTTTCTAAAAATTGAAATTAGGGTTTCTTAATCAATTAGGTTTTTAATTACTTAACACTTTTCTAATTAGGTTTAAGAGACACTAATTAGCATTACACTTCCCAATTTAGCGATTAGGGTTTATCCTAATTAAATTAGGGTTTATAATTTAGAGAAAAAAATAATAAGGATTTATATATAAAAAAAACATTAGGGTTTTTGAAAATTAGAGTTTTCCTAATTAACTTTAAATTCCATAATACTTATCATTAATCATAATAATACAATTACAAAACATTCTCGAACTCATAATAGAGTTTTAAATTAGGGTTTCCAAATTTAGTAATTAGGGTTCTTAATTAATTAGGGTTTCTAATTAATTAGGGTTTAAAATAATTAGGGTTTCTAGTATTAGGGTTTTTAAATTACTAACTAGGGTTTTTCCATAATTAGCGTTAAAACCGACAATACAAATCATATACCACATAACACGTGACATTCTTAACATAACGTAATTACTTGAAATCTTACAGTCTTATTTGACTATCAAATTAGGATTTATTAAAATAATACTAGAGTTTTGTAATATTGTATCATAATTGACAATCATTATCATTGTACGCATATGTTGTACATATTCATAGCACTGAATTAAAATAATATTTTATTAATATTCTCATTCCTTGATCTAAATCCAAAATTAGGGTTTGGATTGCATATCTGATTTATATGTTATATATAACATTAATAATTAAGTTAAAAATAAATAACTTAATTAATCCGAAATAGATTCATATATAAAATAATTATTATAATCATTTCATCTATTATTATAAAATAATCATATTTTCATAGAAAATAATTAATAAAAACATTTCTGCTATAAAATTAATTATTAAAAGAATATAATTTATAATAATCAATAATTCTAAAATAAAATTATTTGTAAACATTCATGTAATAAATATATTTTTATTTATTACATAATTACATAAACACATTATCTTGTACAAATCCTCAAAAAAAAAAATTATGTGCAAAATTTCTGATTTAATTTTTATAGAAAATATCGGGTTGTTACTTTCACCCTCCCTTATAAAGATTCCGTCCCCGGAATCACCGTTTAAAAATCTATACATACCAGGGTACATATCATACACAATCATTGCGAGTAGATCTCGATCAAAATTGATCGAACTGATCTTTAACTATTCACATAAAGCTTGTCTTTCTGATTAAATAGAAATTTGATTTCTAATAGAACTCAAATTCCTCCTTCAAAAATAACCTATAAAATAACTTACTATATTTATAAGAAAATAATATATAAAAAAATAAAATGGGTTTGAATAATACCTGGAGTTGCATCCCCGGCTGCCACGATATCTTGAACGGTCATGTTGAAGACGCTTGCGATTGATTTCGTTGGTTTGATTGTTGATGTTGGTCCCGTCGTCGCCAATGCCCTGCTGCCTTTTTTTCGTATTCACATTCCTTGCCTCCATTCTCCTTCTTGGACAGTCTTCCACCTTATACTCCATTGATCCACACTTAAATCACACAGACTTTCCCTTTATCTTCTTTCCTTTTATCGTATAGGTCACAAAACTATCTTTTGCCCCTTCGTTATCTTAGCTATCACGAATGCTTCCACCGGGTCAGTTGATCCTCTAAATCCTGGCGGTCTGATTGCCTTGAAGTCTTTTACGTTCGTCGATCGATTATCTGGCTGATCTTCCGGCGGCTGGTATTCCGTTCTGCATAGCTTGATCGTCCATATTTGCAAAATTTTGTATCGGGCCTGGTTGTCTTCCAGCTTTGTCGACAGGTTCTTCTGTCTGTGAATTTTATTTTTCGTCTTGGCGGCATTATCACAATTTATTCTTATATTCTAAGCCTTATCGTATAACACAAAAATTTATATTCAAATAGTCATGTACTCAAAATATTAGATTTTGAAAATTTTGGTTTTCTGCATTAACCAGTACTCATATAATTAACTAATATCTTTATACCAACTTATTTCATTAATCCCATAAACTCATATTCATAGCACTTGACATACTTAGCACATATTGCTTTAATCATCCGCTATCCCTTTGTGACTCAAAAGTCGGGAATCGCTGACACACTTGTACAAAATTTGAAAAATATTACCTTATACAAATATACCTATCATATACATAACATATAATCATACCTTTTCAAGTAATACTATTACTACTTATTTCTTACGCCTCCACTAAGGATCAATTGCTTAGAAATCAGTCTATTCCCATTATCCTCAATAATCCATTCACACCTAACTACACCTAATTCGTCCAACTCACCATACATTATGAGTTTAAGAGCTCACCACAAACATATGAGTTTAAGAACTCGACATTGACCACATATTCTTTAACTATACTTTACCTATCAGTTATACTATCGTTTCAGGGTCCGGTACTATACTTTTCAAAATAACCACCTCATTGAGGTGGCTTTCATTGCGAGCCTCTATTTCAGCTATTGGCTTCGATATTGGCTCGGTTATGGAGATTGACTTCTTCTTTACGATTTGAGGTTATCCTAATTATTTTCTATCAGACATCTACACACCTAAGTTATCCTGATTATCACTTAATATATACACACAATAATTAATAGTTTTATATAAGTTATCTTTTATATTGTTTGACGATGAACTAATTCAATTCATCTCCTTTTTTAAACTCTAAATGAGTTATTTGTATTTTCAATGTTTCTCTCTGTTCTAAGGTTATAGCCTAAGGTCTAACCCACCTAAGGTTTCCAACCCTAAGCTCTGATACCAACTTGTGAAGACCCCAAACTCGGGTACTTGAAACCCGAACTCGGTTCTTCACGATACCATTTCTATGAGCGGAATAATACTAATAATAATAACAATAATATAAATATCAAACTTATCTTACATTTATCAGAGTCTAATCCCAATTACGCAACCTTTACTATAATTCTTCACATGATATATAATACATATCATTGTCTATGTATTGTCTAACTATTACAAAAGATACCATTAAACATGTTCTGTTTGCTTTCCTTTTTCACGTGTTCTTATCTGAACCTTCGAGTTATTCATGCCTAGCTGAAAATATTTAAATTTAAGCAAGGGTGAGCATTTGAGTGCCCAGCAAGTAATATCAATTAGAAATATAAGTATCCGAAAGAATTAAATATTTTCTTTGTACATCACTTCTACAACGAATTTATAGTTGTGAAGTAAACTGAACCGATAATAACAACATAACAATTCTATCTCCAAATTTTGAAACTACATATTGACTATATATATAGGGTAGTCGACATACTATGAACATTGTTTTTAGTTTTCGCTAAGGTTTAGCAGAACTTCATCTACAAACCGTCATAACTTATGGGCGTTAGGTTGTACTTCCCATGGGCCCTCTATTGATCAATACTACATTATAAGAATGATAGGATCGTTCACTCTGTCCGCCTTGGGCGCATAAAAGTTTTCTCGTGATCGGAATGTTCATACTTAGAATGGAATCCGAATCAAAACAATTTGATTGGATACAAAAAAGTTTTTTTTTATCATATTCAACGACATTTCAAAATTTATGTCTAGCTGATCAAATAGCTTAGACGGCTTATATATATATATACCAACATGTGATTAAATACAATGATTATCCAAGTGGGGACACTTGTATAACCATATATATAAACTAACGAACAGAATATATATTTGAATTACCATATACTAACATGTTGATAAACAATGATCGGGGATATAGAATATATCACAATAGGGTTAATAATATAACATAATAATAATATAATTCTGAAACTTCTTTCTCATGTCCATTGCATAAAGGAAATGCGAAAGTAAGATACTTGCCTGATGCGCTGCTTACAGTTCATAACTTAGTCCTATCATTATACAACACCTATCAGTAATATGATCATTTGATCGATTAGAATAACATACTATAACACATAACACTTCTTATTGCAGTCAGCACATAACCTAATCACATTGTCACATATGTTTCACAACCATTGAATCACAAATAAACACATAACTAATCAAATTATTTAAATCCAGATCAATTCCTGAAATATGTCGGTATACCAACGGCTTTATCGGGTAATTATCGAGTCTAAGACTCTATCCTGTAGTTCAATAGCTGTAAGTATCAGTCATATTATTTTTAAATGACTTATAATAATTTTAAAATATTTATTATAATTTATCATGAATTTTCAAACACCGAAATCATTATTAAATGATTTAAATATTAAACAATTCTATTATCATTAATATTTAATTAATATTAAACTATTAATGAAACCATTGTCAAAAGGTTAAAGTTATTTATAATAACTCAAGATACTTTTAAAGTATTAATATCACCCTTAAATGATTTTTAAAAGAATTAAAATTATTTTTTAAATAATTGTCATTAATATTAAAGTATTAATGTATTACTTATCAAAATATTAAAAGTCCTTAATCATAACTTAAAATAATTTTAATTCATTTATATCTTTTTTAAATAATTTTTAAATAAATAAAACAATTTTAAAACTATTTATTTAATATAATTATTAAATAAACTTAATATCATTTATTATTAATATCATTAATATTAAATTATTAATAAAATTATCCTTAAATATTAAAAGTTATATTTTATAACGTAAAATATCTTTAAATACTTTATTTTCATTTAAAATGAGTTTTATAATAATAAAATCATTTTTAAACTAATTTATTTAATATAATTATTAAATAACCTTAATATCATTAATAATAATTAATTAATGAAATTTACCTTTAAATATAGAAAGTTATATTTTATAACTTAAAATATTATTAAACTATTTATTTTCATTTACAATGATTTTTTTTAATATTAAAAATCATTTTTAAACTAATTTATTTAATATAAGCATTAAATAAATCTAATATCATTAATATTAAATAATTAATATTTTTCATGAAAAAATATCAAAAGTTATATTTTATAACTTAAAATATTTTTTATAACCTTTATATAATTATTATATAATTTTTAAATCATTAATTCTATTTTTCATCATTTATTTAATACATTTATTAAATAACTTTAATTAACATTAATGTTAATTAATTAATGAAATTCATCAAAAAATATTAAAAGTTATCAAAAATAACTTAATTTATTTTCTTATACCATAATATAATTTTAAATAATTTTTCATGTATTAAAATTATTTTTAAATAATTTATTTAATATTATATTTAAATAAATTAAATACTTTTAATATTCCAAAAATATTAAATATTTATGAAATATATTTAAAATAATTAAAAACTAATTTCGAATTTTAAAATAATTTTTAATAATTTATTTTGTATTTTTCATAATTAAAAACTAATTGTCGCTAAATGGCCCTATAGCGACGAAACTGTCGCTATAGGTGTTCTTGAGCATGTCAGAACCTTCAAAGGCTGCTAACCGAGTACCTACTTTGACTAAGTATAGATCACTGATATATATGTTTCTGGGTTTGCTAATTGTTTATACGTGTAGTAGTAATGTAATACTATAATCACTAACAAGTTTTATGTCGATAAATCATCATAACAGTGTGTTCTGGCCCATTAAAAACCTTGTCAGGACTGTTCTTCAATTTATGGGTTTCCCAGAAATGAAGAACAGTCAAGGTACCCTCCTTTCGATCTTTATATCTTGTATCCTGGTTCTGTTTAATGTGATCTAATGGCTTATAATTATAGCCAAGATGTCATAGAACAACTTTGTAACAACAAAGCATCATATCATCATCACACAAGAAAGATCAAAGCTGGTCAAACATTGTCAGAGAATGTGTTCTTCCGGTTTCTGGAATTCCCAGAAAAGTAACTCGTGATCAGATGGTCATGTTTGACCGTCCACTACCTTTGATCAGTTGATTGTTTGTGGAATATTAAGAGATGACTTTAAAGAGCATATAACAGACTATAAACTGGTTACAACAATAACATCAAAAAGCTTAACTAATTGACAGATCAAGGCTTGCAAAATCTTGTCAGGCGCTGGAAAACAAGTTTCTGGGTTACCCAGAATTCAGCCGGTCATGCCCGGTCAACGGGCTTTGACCGTGAATAACTTCCAATCGGTTCATGATCTGACTTTGATTCTTGAACCAAATGAGAGATCTTATACCAGGCTACAAATGAAAACTTTTAAACATCAAAAACACTTAATAATCAATGATCTATGGGGTCTGACATTTGACTGTCAGACCCAAAAATCACATTTTCCAGATTTTGAAAATTTTTAATTTCGAGCACTTAGGTGTTATGGATCTGCATGATACCAACCTAGATCACTTAAATAGACTACAAACAACATGTTTTAACACAAAATTATAACATCTAATATGCAGATCAAAGTCAGATTTTCTAGGGTTAGTGTATACCTTCTTTGAAAAATTTCTTGATCCTAGCTGCTGATGTTGATGTGGTTGTTCGTGGGGTTGGTCTTGGGGACTGATACACTACAATAATTCGTGGGTCTTGAGAGAGAGAGAGAGTTGGTGGAGTGAATGTGTATGAATGAGCTTAAATGTGACATTTTCTCTCTCCAATCCTATATATACATAGATACAATGCATGTTGCTGATTTAATAGGCTGATTTGCTGGATTTTAATTGCTAGGAAAGTCAAAAGTTGGCAACCAACTAAAGTTTTGTCTAACAATACAAGTTAGCTACAAATAATGCAAAAAGGGCATTTTTGTCTTTTGGCTTAGAATTTTAAAGGCATTTTTGACATTTGACCAAACCCTTAGGGTTTAGGGTTTGGATTAGGATTTAGGTTTTAAACCCATTAGGGTTTAAAGATAATTTTCTAGAATTTCCAATTCAGGGTTTGCACAAAAAAATAAAATAATAAAATTTTAGTTTCTAAAAAATGAAATTAGGGTTTCTTAATCAATTAGGTTTTTAATTACTTAAAACTTTGCTAATTAGGTTTAAGAGACACTAATTAGCATTACACTTTCCAATTTAGCGATTAGGGTTTACCCTAATTAAATTAGGATTTATAATTTAGAAAAAATAATAATAAGGATTTATATATAAAAAAAACATTAGGGTTTTTGAAAATTAGAGTTTTCCTAATTAACTTTAAATTCCATAATACTTATCATTAATCATAATACAATTACAAAACATTCTCGAACTCATAATAGAGTTTTAAATTAGGGTTTCCAAATTTAGTAATTAGGGTTCTTAATTAATTAGGGTTTCTAATTAATTAGGGTTTATAAATATTATTTAGGGTTCAAAATAATTAGGGTTTCTAGTATTAGGGTTTTTAAATTACTAACTAGGGTTTTTCCATAATTAGCGTTAAAACCGACAATACAAATCATATACCACATAACACGTGACATTCTTAATGTAACGTAATTACTTGAAATCTTACAGTCTTATTTGACTATCAAATTAGGGTTTATTAAAATAATACTAGAATTTTATAATATTGTATCATAATTGACAATCATTATCATTGTACGCATATGTTGTACATATTCATAGCACCGAATTAAAATAATATTTTATTAATATTCTCATTCCTTGATCTAAATCCAAAATTAGGGTTTGGATTGCATATCTGATTTATATGTTATATATAACATTAATAATTAAGTTAAAAATAAATAACTTAATTAATCCGAAATAGATTCATATATAAAATAATTATTATAATCATTTCATCTATTATTAAAAATAATCATATTTTCATAGAAAATAAATAATAAAAACATTTCTGCTACAAAATTAATTATTAAAAGAATATAATTTATAATAATCAGTAATTCTAAAATAAAATTATTTGTAAACATTCATGTAATAAATATATTTTTATTTATTACATAATTACATACACACATTATCTTGTACAAATCCTCAAAAAAAAAAAATTATGCGCAAAATTTCTGATTTAATTTTTATAGAAAATATCGGGTTGTTACTTTCACCCTCCCTTATAAAGATTCCGTCCCCGGAATCACCGTTTAAAAATCTATACATACCAGGGTACATATCATACACAATCATTGCGAGTAGATCTCAATCAAAATTGATCGAACTGATATTTAACTATTCACATAAAGCTTGTCTTTCTGATTAAATAGAAATTTGATTTCTAATAGAACTCAAATTCCTCCTTCAAAAATAACCTATAAAATAACTTACTATATTTATAAGAAAATAATATATAAGAAAATAAAATGGGTTTGAATAATACCTGGAGTTGCATCCCCGGCTGCCACGATATCTTGAACGGTCATGTTGAAGACGCTTGCGATTGATTTTGTTGGTTTGATTGTTGATGTTGGTCCCGTCGTCGCCAATGTCCTGCTGCCTTTTTCCTGTATTCATATTCCTTGCCTCCATTCTCCTTCTTGGACAGTCTTCCACCTTATACTCCATTGATCCACACTTAAATCACACAAACTTTCCCTTTATCTTCTTTCCTTTTATCGTATAGGTCACAAAACTATCTTTTGCCCCTTCGTTATCTTAGCTATCACAAATGCTTCGACCGGGTTAGTTGATCCTCTAAATCCTGGCGGTCTGATTACCTTGAAGTCTTTGACGTTCGTCGATCGATTATCTGGCTGATCTTCCGGCGACTGGTATTCCGTTCTGCATAGCTTGATCGTCCATATTTGCAAAATTCTGTATCGGTCCTGGTTGTCTTCCAGCTTTGTCAACAGGTTCTTCTGTCCGTGAATTTCATTTTTCGTCTTGGTGGCATTATCACAATTTATTCTTATATTCTAAGCCTTATCGTATAACACAAAAATTTATATTCAAATAGTCATGTACTCAAAATATTAGATTTTGAAAATTTTGGTTTTCTGCATTAACCAGTACTCATATAATTAACTAATATCTTTATACCAACTTATTTCATTAATCCCATAAACTCATATTCATAGCACTTGACATACTTAGCACATATTTCTTTAATCATTCGGTATCCCTTTGTGACTCAAAAGTCGGGAATCGCTGACACACTTATACAAAATTTGAAAAACATTACCTTATACAAATATACTTATCATATACATAACATATAATCATACCTTTTCAAGTAATACTATTACTACTTATTTCTTACGCCTCCACTAAGGATCAATTGCTTAGAAATCTGTCTATTCCCATTATCCTCAATAATCCATTCACACCTAACTACACCTAATTCGTCCAACTCACCATGCATTATGAGTTTAAGAGCTCACCACAAACATATGAGTTTAAGAACTCGACATTGACCACATATTCTTTAACTATACTTTACCTATCAGTTATACTATCGTTTCAGGGTCCGGTACTATACTTTTCAAAATAACCACCTCATTGAGGTGGCTTTCATTGTGAGCCTCTATTTCAGCTATTGGCTTCGATATTGGCTCGGTTATGGAGATTGACTTCTTCTTTACGATTTGAGGTTATCCTAATTATTTTCTATCAGACATCTACACACCTAAGTTATCCTGATTATCACTTAATATATACACACACTAATTAATAGTTTTATATAAGTTATCCTTTATATTGTTTGACGATGAACTAATTCAATTCATCTCCTTTTTTAAACTCTACATGAGTTATTTGTATTTTCAACGTTTCCCTTTGTTCTAAGGTTATAGCCTAAGGTCTAACCCACCTAAGGTTTCCAACCCTAAGCTCTGATACCAACTTGTGAAGACCCCAAACTCGGGTACTTGAAACCCGAACTCGGTTCTTCACGATACCATTTCTATGAGCGGAATAATACTAATAATAATAACAATAATATAAATATCAAACTTATCTTACATTTATCAGAGTCTAATCCCAATTACGCAACCTTTACTATAATTCTTTACATGATATATAATACATATCATTGTCTATGTATTGTCTAACTATTACAAAAGATACCATTAAACATGTTATGTTTGCTTTCCTTTTTTACGTGTTCTTATTTGAACCTTCGAGTTATTCATGCCTAGCTGAAAATATTTAAATTTAAGCAAGGGTGAGCATTTGAGCGCCCAGCAAGTAATATCAATTAGAAATATAAGTATCCGAAAGAATTAAATATTTTCTTTGTACATCACTTCTACAACGAATTTATAGTTGTGAAGTAAACTGAACCGATAATAACAACATAACAATTCTATCTCCAAATTTTGAAACTACATATTGACTATATATATAGGGTAGTCGACATACTATGAACATTGTTTTTCGTTTTCGCTAAGGTTTAGCAGAACTTCATCTGCAAACCGTCATAACTTACGGGCGTTAGGTTGTACTTCCCATGAGCCCTCTATTGATCAATACTACATTATAAGAACGATAGGATCGTTCACTCTGTCCGCCTTGGACGCATAAAAGTTTTCCCGTGATCGGAATGTTCATACTTAGAATGGAATCCGAATCAAAACAATTTGATTGGATACAAAAAGTTTTTTTTTATCATATTCAACGACATTTCAAAATTTATGTCTAGCTGATCAAATAGCTTAGACGGCTTATATTATATATATATATATATATATATATATATATATATATAATACCAACATGTATTAAATACAATGATTATTCAAGTGGGGACACTTGTATAACCATATATAGAAATTAACGAACATAATATATATTTAAATTACCATATACTAACATGTTGATAAACAATGATCGGGGATATAGAATATATCACAATAGGGTTAATAATATAGCATAATAATAATATAATTCTGAAACTTTTTACTCATGTCCATTGCATAAAGGAAATGCGAAGGTAAGATACTTGCCTGATGCGCTGCTTACAGTTCATAACTTAGTCCTATCATTATACAACACCTATCAGTAATATGATCATTTGATCGATTAGAATAACATACTATAACACATAACACTGCTTATTGCCGTCAGCACATAACCTAATCACATTGTCACATATGTTCCACAACCATTGAATCACAAATAAACACATAACTAATCAAATTATTTAAATCCAGATCAATTTCTGAAACATGTCGGTGTACCAACGGCTTTATCAGGTAATTATCGAGTCTAAGACTCTATCCTGTAGTTCAATAGCTGTAAGTATCAGTCATATTATTTTTAAATAACTTATAATAATTTTAAAATATTTATTATAATTTATCATAAATTTTCAAACACCGAAATCATTATTAAATGATTTAAATATTAAACAATTCTATTATCATTAATATTTAATTAATATTAAACTATTAATGAAACCATTGTCAAAAGGTTAAAGTTATTTATAATAACTCAAGATACTTTTAAAGTATTAATATCACCCTTAAATGATTTTTAAAAGAATTAAAATTATTTTTTAAATAATTGTCATTAATATTAAAGTATTAATGTATTACTTATCAAAATATTAAAAGTCCTTAATCATAACTTAAAATAATTTTAATTCATTTATATCTTTTTTAAATAATTTTTAAATAAATAAAACAATTTTAAAACTATTTATTTAATATAATTATTAAATAAACTTAATATCATTTATTATTAATATCATTAATATTAAATTATTAATAAAATTATCCTTAAATATTAAAAGTTATATTTTATAACGTAAAATATCTTTAAATACTTTATTTTCATTTAAAATGAGTTTTATAATAATAAAATCATTTTTAAACTAATTTATTTAATATAATTATTAAATAACCTTAATATCATTAATAATAATTAATTAATGAAATTTACCTTTAAATATAGAAAGTTATATTTTATAACTTAAAATATTATTAAACTATTTATTTTCATTTACAATGATTTTTTTTAATATTAAAAATCATTTTTAAACTAATTTATTTAATATAAGCATTAAATAAATCTAATATCATTAATATTAAATAATTAATATTTTTCATGAAAAAATATCAAAAGTTATATTTTATAACTTAAAATATTTTTTATAACCTTTATATAATTATTATATAATTTTTAAATCATTAATTCTATTTTTCATCATTTATTTAATACATTTATTAAATAACTTTAATTAACATTAATGTTAATTAATTAATAAAATTCATCACAAAATATTAAAAGTTATCAAAAATAACTTAATTTATTTTCTTATACCATAATATAATTTTAAATAATTTATTTAATATTATAATTAAATAAATTAAATACTTTTAATATTCCAAAAATATTAAATATTTATGAAATATATTTAAAATAATTAAAAACTAATTTTTGGATTTTAAAATAATTTTTAATAATTTATTTTGTATTTTTCATAATTAAAAACTAATTGTCGCTAAATGGCCCTATAGTGACGAAACTGTCGCTATAGGTGTTCTTGAGCATGTCAGAACCTTCAAAGGCTGCTAACCGAGTACCTACTTTGACTAAGTATAGATCACTGATATATATGTTTCTGGGTTTGCTAATTGTTTATACGTGTAGTAGTAATGTAATACTATAATCACTAACAAGTTTTATGTCGATAAATCATCATAACAGTGTGTTCTGGCCCATTAAAACCTTGTCAGGACTGTTCTTCAATTTATGGGTTTCCCATAAATGAAGAACAGTCAAGGTACCCTTCTTTCGATCTTTATATCTTATATCCTGGTTCTGTTTAATGTGATCTAATGGTTTATAATTATAGCCAAGATGTCATAGAACAACTTTGTAACAACAAAGCATCATATCATCATCACACAAGAAAGATCAAAGCTGGTCAAACATTGTCAGAAATGTGCGTCTTCCGGTTTCTGGAATTTTCAGAAAAGTAACTCGTGATCAGATGGTCAGGTTTGACCGTCCATTACCTTTGATCAGTTGATTGTTTGTGGAATATTAAGAGATGACTTTAAAGAGCATATAACAGACTATAAACTAGTTACAACACAACAAATCAAAAAGCTTAACTAATTGACAGATCAAGGCTTGCAAAATCTTGTCAGGCGCTGGAAATCAAGTTTCTGGGTTACCCAGAATTCAGCCGGTCATGCCCGGTCAACGGGCTTTGATCGTGAATAACTTCCAATCGGTTCATGATCTGACTTTGATTCTTGAACCAAATGAGAGATCTTATACCAGACTACAAATAAAAACTTTTAAACAACAAAAACACTTAATAATCAATGATCTATGGGGTCTGACATTTGACTGTCACCCAAAAAACCACATTTTTCCAGATTTTGAAAAATTTTAATTTCGAGCACTTAGGTGTTATGGATCTGCATGATACCAACCCAGATCACTTAAATAGACTACAAACAACATGTTTTAACACAAAATTATAACATCTAACATGCAGATCAAAGTCAGATTTTCTAGGGTTAGTGTATACCTTCTTTGAAAAATTTCTTGATCCTAGCTTCTGATGTTGATGTGGTTGTTCGTGGGGTTGGTCTTGGGGACTGATACACTACAATAATTCGTGTGTCTTGAGAGAGAGAGAGTTGGTGGAGTGAATGTGTATGAATGAGCTTAAATGTGACATTTTCTCTCTCCAATCCTATATATACATAGATATAATGCATGTTGCTGATTTAATAGGCTGATTTGCTGGATTTTAATTGCTAGGAAAGTCAAAAGTGTGCAACCCACTAAAGTTTTGTCTAACAATACAAGTTAGCTACAAATAATGCAAAAAGGGCATTTTTGTCTTTTGGCTTAGAATTTTAAGGGCATTTTTGACATTTGAACAAACCCTTAGGTTTAGGGTTTGGATTAGGATTTAGGTTTTAAACCATTAGGGTTTAAAGATAATTTTCTAGAATTTCCAATTCAGGGTTTGCACAAAAAAATAAAATAATAAAATTTTAGTTTCTAAAAATTGAAATTAGGGTTTCTTAATCAATTAGGTTTTTAATTACTTAACACTTTGCTAATTAGCATTACACTTCCCAATTTAGCGATTAGGGTTTTCCCTAATTAAATTAGGGTTTTCCCTAATTAAATTAGGGTTTATAATTTAGAGAAAAAAAATAATAAGGATTTATATATAAAAAAAACATTAGGGTTTTTGAAAATTAGAGTTTTCCTAATTAACTTTAAATTCCATAATACTTATCATTAATCATAATACAATTACAAAACATTCTCGAACTCATAATAGAGTTTTAAATTAGGGTTTCTAAATTTAGTAATTAGGATTCTTAATTAATTAGGGTTTATAAATATTATTTAGGGTTCAAAATAATTAGGGTTTCTAGTATTAGGGTTTTTAAATTACTAACTAGGGTTTTTCCATAATTAGAGTTAAAACCGACAATACAAATCATATACCACATAACACGTGACATTCTTAATGTAACGTAATTACTTGAAATCTTACAGTCTTATTTGACTATAAATTAGGGTTTATTAAAATAATACTAGAGTTTTGTAATTTTGTATCATAATTGACAATCATTATCATTGTACGCATATGTTGTACATATTCATAGCACCGAATTAAAATAATATTTTATTAATATTCTAATTCCTTGATCTAAATCCAAAATTAGGGTTTGAATTCCATATCTGATTTATCTGTTATATATAACATTAATAATTAAGTTAAAATAAATAACTTAATTAATCCGAAATAAATTCATATAATAAAATAATTATTATAATCATTCTATAATCATTTCATCTATTATTATATAATAATCATATTTTCATAGAAAATAATTAATAAAAACATTTTCCTCATAAAATTAATTATTAAAAGAATATAATTTATAATAATCAATAATTCTAAAATAAAATTATTTGTAAACATTCAGGTAATAAATATATTTTTATTTATTACATAATTACATACACACATTATCTTGTACAAATCCTCAAAAAAAAAAATTATACGCAAAATTTCTAATTTAATTTTTATAGAAAATATCGGGTTGTTACACTACCTAGTCAATGGACTTTACCCAGTGAAATACCTGAACAACCTGTAGTTAACATTCTAATAAACCTTGAAAATGTTAGACAATTTTAAGATGGAACTGTAAAAATAAGTTTTGAACGCAGTAAAAGATCGATTATTATTGAAGACTCTGCTAGTACTATAGCATCTTCAAGAAGAGACACTGAAATTCTTAATAACCCTTCTTTAAGAGATCTTAAATTAAAAGGTATTTTAAATCAAGGTCAAGCTAGTCACCCATGTTACACTCAAAAGGATCTAGTAGAAGAAGAGAGTTCTTTCTCTCCTACTCCTTCGGAGCTTCCCACTCAGTCTGATTTTGAAATTCCTATTAACAATCAGTTAAGAGTTATTAAAAAAGATTTTATTCTTGAATGGGATAATCTTGTACAAGATTTTAATTCTAAAAATAATAAAGAAAAAAGACATTTATTTCGTTCAAACCACCCAACTGAAAAGGAGCGAGATAAAATTATTAATAGATGGAAGCGATTCATAAAAAATGAAAAAAATAAACATCACCTTTTATGACTGGTATGATCAATACCAAAGTAAGTGTAATGTTATAACAAAAATTCAATGGGTCTAAGGTATCTAAGGTATATATATATATATATATACAAATCTCCTAATATATCTTCCAAAAATCTCTTGAAATCTTCTTTTTCTCTTTCCTATCTTTCCAAATCTTTTCTTTCTCTCTCCAATATCTTTACAAATCTTTCCTATTTCTTACTAAATCTTCCAAATCTTAGCAAATCGTTAAATATAACATGCTCTCAAATCCTTGCAAATCCTAACAAATCTTCCTATATCTTCAATTTTTGATTTTCTTTAATTACTTTAATAGCTTATTTTAGTTTCTAGAAAAATCCATTCCAAGTTGGGCCAAAAATTTGGGCCAAACCTTGTGACAGCCCCCAAATTCGGGTATCTTCTAACTCGATAGATGGTGCTACACGGTGCTACTATTCACATATACATTCAGTTGAAATACATCAACAGAGTGAATATGTCTACTAATTATTACATATTAATAATTCCATTCCCAAGTTCTTTGTAACCATTACATACGTTCTTTGTTATAGTATCAAATTATTACAAAAATAATACTAGTCTATTATAAGGTCAACTATTTGTCCGCCTTGGTCTTCCCTTTGTCCTTACTGGATCCTTCGATCCATTCATTTTAGCTGCAATCATATGGTTCAAGAAAGGGTGAGCATAACTAGCTCAGCAAGTATAACAATTATAGTCGAGCAACAAGCATGAATCATATGAATATATCTTTTATAACTTAATCAATAATTATGAAGTACTATACATAAATCAAAATAACACTTCTCTTTTCTTTAAAATGTTTAACGATGAACATCATCAGTTAAACCTTGAGTTTGGTCAAAGACCTTGAGCATTTCATTCTTTCTTTTCTTTGAAAAGGACAACCCGACACTAAGTTCGTAAGTCCAACATTTCTTACAAGCACGTCTAGGTGATCAGCCTATAATACTCTATATTGTACAACACTACTACATTAAACGTATCTACGTTTAAGTTTTGGCAAACTCACGTGCCAATCGATTTACGACAAAACATTTGTTTATTCATACTCGGTCTTTCTTGGAATCCGTACCAAAATAGTTGGCACAAGATAACAATATCAATAATATCTTGATAGATTATAAGGAAATCCATAAAATACTCTAAGTTTGGTCTAGCCGAATTAAATGGCTTCGACTTCTTTGTCAAATCAACTCATACATATAATACATGAATTATATAAAGCTTGTCCTAAATAAGTATAGATAAGAGTTTAGAAAACTTACCTTCAGAGTCGTCTAGTGTTAATTCACTTTCCTTGTGAGTCTTTAAAGATTCTACATAACATAATCACATAGCATACTGTAGACACTCGAAATTTTCTGTACACCTGTCACTAACATTGTAGGAGGACATATTCGTCTTTCAAGAGGGAACCTTGGAAGACAGTTCATATCCAGTCCTGATACTACCGGAAGTTCAGCATCAACCCCGGAGTACACACCGGGAGTAACAAATCCAACCTCGGAGATAACCTCGAGGCATGCAAATCTAATACCGGAACACACATCGGAGAAGACCGATTAATCTAGGAGATAACCCGAGGTATCTAGTCTCAGTCCCAACCGTGGGAATAGCTACCAACCTTGGTGATAACCCAAGGAATGCAGTTCCGGTGATAACCCCGAAAATACTTGTATCAAATACAAGCATCTTTAATCTCGGCGCTCATAACGAGATACTCAGTACCAACCCAGATATAACACTGGGAGGACAGACACACCTCAGAGATGACACTGAGGACCTTCAACCATTGCAGCAGTCCAATCTCAGAGATAACCCTGAGCAATGTCTGCTTTATCAGCCCAAACAGGAGATAACCCCGGTGTGGGGCTAAGTCATCATCTCGCCACCATGACGCCACATCACGTCGTCTCAACATTTCAGACATACATTTCTACACAGCAATGTCCCACAAAAGCTCAGAAGAACCAATCTCGAGTGACTATTGGGCAGGATAATGGATAGAATTTGAAGCTGAAGACCAGAGGGCATCATCCCATCTTCATGACTTCGTACAACCTCTAATCCCATGTCATTGCGTAACTCTCGACAACGGCAGTCCTAAATAGGTCCTATATACCTCAGTCAGATGCCCGAATTGCAATTCTAAAAGTTCGAGTGGACATCACATTGCCCGCGTGCACGTACTACGAGATGATGCAACCCGTAAAACCCAGGGCAACCCGGGTAGCCTCTGGTACACCTGCAGATCTCCACCCTCTATAAATAGAGGGCTTGGGGTGGCCATTTTAAGAAGAGAAAGAGTGAGGAAGCCCTATCCAATTTGCTCCGTACTTGTAATATACTGAGTGCTTTTCCATTTTAAACACCTGTGAGCTCACATATAGCTATTTTTGCACCTACAAAAGCCAGTGTTTATCTGCTTTAAAGATATAGAAGTCTTCTTTGGTAGCCCACTGTAAGCCTTCTTACACACTTTAAAGCCTTTCTCTCCATCTTTGCACACACCCTTCTTTAAGTTAAGAGTCGTGTTGTGTTTGTTTGCCTGGACTTCAGTCCGTGGTTTTATTTCAGTTTGTATATATATATATATATATATATATATATATATATATATATATATATACATACACATTTATATATATGAATTTGCGTGTCGAACTCTGTTCGATGAGCCTAGACTTTGGTCTGGAGCGTTTAATGCTTTAATATATATTATATATATATATTATATATATATATTATATATATATATATATATATATATATATATATATATATAAATTTATATAAGTATATATATATTAAAGCAATAAACGCACCGAATGTAAAATTCAGAGTATATATATATATTAACTGTTGTCGGACTTTGTTCGATGAGCCTGGATTTTATATCCGATGCGTTTATCGCTTTTATATATATGGAAACAACCCCCGGAGGGTCCATAAAAAGAAAGAGGAAGATGTTTCCTTGATACTACAGGGTCAAAAAGGCAATCAGAACATGCCTGTTTAAAGGAGAAGTTACACTCCCTTTCAAGCTCAGTCTTCAAATCCTCCATTGCCAAAAGGTGGAGAAGTCAAACGCCCTCGAGTGTTCACACCCTTAGGAGACTCCCTCGAGAACATTCTTACTCTTCTGATAACACAGAAGAAAATCACGCATCTTCTTCCACCAGCCAGCCCTAATGGACGGGGTTTCAATACTGCTAAGAAATGTGCATATCATGTCGGGCCACCTGGACATGATACTCAAGATTGTTGGGCCTTGAAACATAAGATCCAAGACTTGATAGACAATGGGAAAATCGTGGTTACCAAACCAGATCAACCACACATTCAAGACAACCCTCTTCTTCAACACAGAGAGGAAAATGTTAACATGATAAATTGGATCAATGGACAGAGTTCCAATTTCAGTGGCGAGTCATCTCAAACCACCAAAGACAGTGTTGACAAATGGGATTATGCCAAGTTCCAATTCATAATGGAACGTAAGATGAAAGCTCTATGCAAACAGATCGATCAATTGGCAGAACTGGTGACCTACCATCATCAAGTTACATGCCAATTAGTAAGCCAGGAGCATGCTAGTTGTAAGACCCCAAATTATTAATAAATAAAATTTAAATTCCCTCTATTTATTATTTTGAAATAGTAAGTGTTAAATTGATTAATGAGGTTAGTTATGGGTAAAATGCGTAAATATTTCAAATAAGCAGGTGGTTATAAAATATTCATTGTTGTCGGGGAATATTCGTTTGGTCGTGGAATATTCTTCCTGTCGGGGAATATTCGTACGACGGCGCAGTCTTTTGTGGGCCCCATAACGGAAAGCGATTGGATGAAAGAAAACGACAAGTATATATTTTTTTTAATAATAACGGCGTAGTTGTTACCGTTAATACTGTTGGAATATTCGTTGGTTAAAACACAGTAATACGCGTTGTTACACAGTAGCACACTGTATTGCACCAATTATTGATTCTTACGTAAGAAGGCACTACTCAATAATGGTTACAGTAATTACTGTTCATATTTTATTTTATTGATTCAATAATTGCTGCTTGCGTGATATTTTATATTACTGTTGTTTCAATAATTGTCACTACACAGTATTTCCCATTATCAGATCAATAATTCATATTATTTGAATAATATTATTAGATAACATTATTGGCAATGTCTAGAAAGTTCTGTCTAAGGAGAGGTTTGGTCATCTAATTGCGCGCCAGTAAGGAGAAATCCTTATTGGAAAGCCCCCTCTTTCCTGGGAACGGCCTGGTTGTCATAAATGTGATTCTGTAATATTATTTGTGAATAATTAATTATTGATTCATATGATAAGGAAATATTTATTTTTGTGGATATAAATGAGGGATATATTTTTGTGGTTAAAAATGAAGGATTAATGTTGAGGTTTTTATCAGTATTTTTGTCGGAATGGAGGTATTAAAAATCAGGTTTTTTGAGATATTTTGCGGGGGTTTATAATTTTTAATCCGACCGTTGGATCGTGGTAATTTTTAGATATGTTATACATATATAAGTTGAGTATATGTCCACAAATTTTGAACCGTTAAAAATGAACGTATGATTTATATGAATTTTACGAGATGACTGGTTCAGAAATTGTTGAATTTTCGGAGTTAATCATTTTGGTAGAAAATTCTAGAATTGGTGGGCCCCACTCTTGGTTGGTGAAGAAATGTGCTGAGATTTTTATTCAAATGTGGTGGGTGGGAATAGTAGCAGGTAAAGCCATCAGGTTGCAGGTTAAGTCTGCTTCGGCGTGCTAACATTTTCCTATAAATAGAGGGCTAAGTTAGAATTGAAAATCACACCAGAAACAAGTTTTCTCTCTTTCTCTCTCTAGATTATTGAGGTGTATTTTGTGAGTATTTAGATACTTTGAGAGTTTCTATTCATCAGAGCAAGTGTCTTTCAGCTTTATACCGGTATTCCGACCAGAAGTACTGTCTTTACGAGGTAAGGGATGTTATTTTATTCAAAAATGATATTATTTCTTCAATATCATTATGCCGAAATATTTGTTGGAAATTTTTATCAAATTTGGAACTTTTCACGCCGGGGTTACTATTCATGAGTTACTATTCACGAGTTACTATTCACCGAAAAATAAAATTTTCTTCTTTCGTCCAAATCTATTCTGGGTACTAGCTTTGATTGTATCCATGTTTTGATCATTCTTGAATTCTACTTCACTATGAATAATTATAAGGTATTTTTGGACATGGATAAATCGAAATACGAATCCTTAATATTTGTTATTTTGTTTCACTGGATTCGTTTTCTTTAAGATATTTTTCATCATCTTCAGTCCTAAATGATGATATTACTGAATATCTTTGGCCCGTAGTGCAAAGATGAATGATTAACTGATGAATATCTTTAGCCCGTAGTGCAAAGATGAACAGGTGTTGAGATGAACATGACCGACTGGTGATACAAATGAATATCTTTGGCCTGTAGTGCAAAGATGAATATTTGATTAAAGATGGTTATTAATTGTTGTTACAGGGATAAAATATTGATGATGGACTTTTAAATCTTAGAAGATAGTAAACTCATTCTCTACTTGACTCTTCTAATGGTTTGCTGTTTCCGCTGCAGTTATTGATTTAAAACTTGTTGTCTATTGTATTCTATTAGATTTTTCCCTGTTGAAGACTAACGATAATTTGTTCTGTATTATCTTAGTCATAATTTCTTTACTTACTGGGCTAGTTGAGCTCACCCTTTCCTTTTTGTTCCATTTTTCTCAGGAGGCGAGAATGTAGCGAGTACTATAGTCGGGGTATGGAATGATGGTTCTAGAAGTTACTTTAGTAGTCCTCACCATTTTTGTGAAATAATGTATCAATAATTGTAATGAGGACTTATTTGAGTGTGGATATTGTCTAAATGACAATATTTGTATTTAACTCACAATTCTTGTGTTGTAATAATAAAGATGTAGTTATTTCTGTACCATGTATTTTGGCGACTCAGAATGGGTGTTGTATACCTATTTTGGGGGCGTCACAGTTGGTATCAGAGCTTAGGGATATGATCTCTGACGGAGATCGGGGAATAGAACTAGGAGGGGAGAGACGAATCCTTCGCTAGTGTGTCCTACCTAAGCTTATTTGTTGGTCAGTCATAATATAGGGGGTATTATGTGATTTGTTAATTTATTTAATTAACCCTTGTTTTATGGCAGTATTTGAGAATGTCGACTGAGAATGTTAACAGTGGAGTAAATGAGACCGTGGAGACACCGGTGCTTACCAACGAGGAGAACGTGCAACAGGCTGGCAATGTTCCTCCTGTGAACAACACCAATGAGCAGATGATGAATGATGGAATGTTTAGAAGTTTTTTTGCAATTCATGCAAAACCAGACAAGGGAGACTCGTGTTCAAAATACAGGAGGAAATGATAGCAATTCACGGTTTGTCACAGCCAAACAGTTCAAAGAATTGGGACCACCAGAATTTAAAGGAAAGCCGGATCCGATCATGGCGGAAACGTGGGTCAAGCAAATTACCAAGATATTCGATGTCTTGGGATGCACGGAGGAACAGAAGGTTCCATTCGCCACCTTTATGTTCCGTGGCGAGGCAGATTACTGGTGGGAGTCTGTGAAGCGTACCTATCCAACCGCACTCAGCATGTCTTGGGAGACATTTCAAAAACTGTTCAATGACAAGTACTTTCCTGAAAGTATTCGTCATATGAAGGAGGTAGAGTTTATTAGACTAGAGCAGAATAATATGACGGTATCTCAGTACGAGGCAAAGTTTGCAGAGTTGTCCAGGTTTGCACCTCATTTGGTGGAGAATGAGGAACGTATGACGAGGATGTTTCTGAGAGGTTTGAAACCCAGCATACGTCAATATCTCATTTCTCATAAATTTTCTCTCTATTCAGATGTTGTCAACAGGGCTCAATTATTAGAGCGAGATAACGAGTACGGTCAACTGAGGGATCACAACCAGGATCATATCGGTGACAGCAGTCATCATCAGAACAATGATAACCAGCGGAGAAAGAAAAATACAGACAAGAACGGCAACCACTCTGGTGGTAATCGTGGCTATGAAAATAGAAGAAGCGAGTCGGGAGGAGATTTTAAAAAGAGGAGATTCAACAATGACAATACGAAGACGTCAGCACCAACAGCAACTGGTTCCAAGGGAGGAGAACGACCACCGGTTATATGCTATAAGTGCGGAAAAGAAGGACATATCAGCCCAAACTGCCCACAACAGTTTAAGGTATGTTATAATTGTGGAAAGGAAGGACATATCGCTCGAGATTGCACTGTAGCAAAACCAAGTCCAGCGGGGATGGTGACTCAAAAAGCTGTCCCAGAAAAGATAAAGTCAACGGTTCCTGGAAGAGCGTTTGTCGTGACTGGTCAACATGCGAGGAACCCAAACGAGGTGATCACGGGTAAGCTAATCATAAATTCATGCGAAGTTTATACCTTATTAGATACCGGTTCTACCCATTCTTTTATCTCTCCTGCTTGTGCTCAACGTTTAAACTTGACTCCGGAGAAGTTAGACTTTGATTTATCTGTGGAGACTCCGTTAGGAGAAACTTTCATCACATCCACTGTTTAAAATCTTGTGTGATCCAAGTTGGCACCATCACCTTACCTGTTGACCTTATCTCTTTAAAGATACTTGCTTTTGATGTGATTTTAGGGATTGATTGGCTAACTACTCATCATGTCAAAATTGATTGTTTTCGTAAGGTTGTTAGTTTTCATATTCCTAACCAACCTGTTGTACGAATTCAAACAACTAAGCCATTAAAATCAATCACTGTTATATCAAGCCATAAAGCCATTCGTTTATTAAAAAACGGATGTCAAGCTTTCTTAGCCCATGTTATGGATTTGAATAAAGACACGTCAAATTTGAATAATATTCCTGTTGTTATTGACTTTCCTGACGTATTTCCTGAAGAACTTCCCGGTCTACCCCCGGAACGAGAAATTGAATTCTTTATTGATCTTGAACCTGGTACAAAGCCCATTTCTAAAACCCCATATCGAATGGCTCCTATTGAACTTCAGGAGTTAAAGGTCCAACTACAAGAGTTGTTGGACATCGGTTTCATTCGTCCTAGTACATCTCCTTGGGGTGCTCCTGTTTTATTTGTAAAGAAGAAAGACGGGAGTATGCGACTTTGTATTAATTACCGGGAATTAAACCATGTCACTATTAAGAATAGGTATCCGCTACCTCGTATTGATGACCTGTTTGACCAGTTACAAGGAGCACAATTCTTTTCAAAGATCGATCTTCGTTCTGGATATCATCAGCTGAAGGTTAAAACTGAGGATATTCCAAAGACTGCCTTCAGAACTCGGTACGGGCATTATGAATTCCTAGTCATGTCTTTTGGATTGACTAATGCTCCTGCGGCTTTCATGGATATGATGAACCGAGTATTCAAGGATTATTTGGATCAGTTCGTTGTTGTCTTTATTGATGACATCCTCATATATTCCAAAAGCCGTGAAGATCATGAGCATCATTTGAAGCTGGTACTCCAAAGGTTGCGTGAAAACAAGTTATATGCTAAGTTGAAGAAATGCGAGTTCTGGCTTGAGGAAGTAGCTTTCCTAGGGCACGTGGTGTCAAAACATGGAGTATCTGTTGACCCGGCGAAGATTGAAGCAATACAAAGTTGGGAGCAACCAAAGACGGTGACCGAAGTACGTAGCTTTCTAGGCTTAGCTGGTTATTATCGAAGATTCGTGGAAGGGTTTTCTCGAATCGCTACCCCGTTAACTCAGCTGACTCGGAAAGATATCAAATTCGTATGGAGCGAGGAATGCGAGAAGAGTTTTCAAGAGCTTAAGAGGAGACTCATTTCGGCACCTGTTCTGACAATACCATCTGGTTCGGATGGATTTGTTATCTACAGTGATGCTTCAGGTAAAGGGTTAGGATGTGTTCTCATACAACATGGGAAAGTCATAGCCTATGCCTCGCGACAACTCAAAGAATATGAGAGGAATTATCCTACTCATGATTTGGAGTTGGCAGCCGTAGTTTTCGCGTTGAAGATCTGGAGACACTACCTGTATGGAGAGAAAGTGGAGATCTATACAGATCATAAAAGCCTCAAATATTTTTTCACCCAAAAGGAACTCAACAAGCGGCAGCGACGTTGGCTCGAGCTGTTGAAAGATTACGATCATACCATCCAATATCATCCTGGAAAAGCAAACGTAGTAGCTGACGCATTGAGTAGAAGATCATATGCGGGTACGAGTGCAATGTTGTTAACACAAAGGCCCATTTTGTATGACTTGCAAAGGATGGAGATAGAGATGAAGGCTCCAAGTACCCACATGATGATATCAAATATACGAGTAGAACCGACTTTAATCGATAAAGTTAAAGCTGCTCAAGCTACGGACATAGAGCTGATGCGTATGAAGAAGAAAGTGCAAGAAGGTTCTATTCCGGAAGCAAGAATCGATGAAGAAGGAATACTTCGAGTCCACTCTAGACTCTATGTTCCTAACAATTCTGATTTGAAGTACAAGATCATGATGGAAGCATACAATACACCATTTGCAATCCATCCTGGAAGTACCAAAATGTATCGTGATCTACGACATACATTTTGGTGGAATAATATGAAGAGAGAGATTGCAAAGTTTATCTCGAGGTGTTTAACTTGTCAACGTGTAAAGGCGGAACATCAAGTACCAAAGGGTCCATTGCAACCACTTGAGATTCTGAAATGGAAGTGGGAACACATTACCATGGATTTCGTTACGGGTCTTCCCACGGTTTCTCAAGGCATAAATGCTATTTGGGTTATTGTTGATAGATTAACCAAGTCTGCTCATTTCTTGCCGATACGGGAGACTTATTCCCTGGAACGTCTTGCTCGTATATACGTAGATGAGATTGTGAGACTGCATGGGATGCCAGTATCCATAGTTTCGGATCGTGACCCAAGATTCACTTCAAGATTTTGGGTTAGCTTGCAAAAAGCTATGGGCACAGATTTACGATTTAGTTCGGCATACCATCCTCAAACGGACGGACAATCAGAGAGGACTATTCAAACTCTTGAAGATCTATTAAGACTTTGTGTCCTAGATTTCAAAGGGAGTTGGGATAAGTACCTACCATTGGTGGAATTCTCTTACAATAACAGTTATCAGGCAAGTATAGGTGTGGCCCCATTTGAAGCATTATATGGACGAAAGTGTCGCTCTCCAGTATGCTGGGACGAGGTGGGTGAAGCAACATTGTTGGGACCAGAGTTGGTACGCATGACTACAGAGAAGATCCAAACGATTCGACAACGTATACAAACGGCACAGGATCGACAAAAGAGTTATGCGGATCTTCATCGAAAGGACGTGGAATTTGACATTGGGGATCATGTATTGTTGTGTGTGGCTCCATGGAAAGGGGTTACAAGATTTGGGAAGAGAGGAAAGCTCAATCCACGATTTATTGGTCCATTTCAGATTCTTGACCGAGTAGGAAATGTGGCCTATAGACTCGCGTTACCTCCAAGTATGTCTTGTGTTCATAATATTTTTCATATATCTGTGTTACGTAAATATGTGAAAGACCCAGACCACGTTATTGAGTTAGAACCGGACGAGATAGCTGAAGACTTAACGTACGAAGAGGTACCTGTCAAGATCTTGGATAGAAAGGAGCATGTCCTACGCACGAAGGTCATACCACAAGTTAAAGTTTTGTGGAGAAACCATGCTATTGAGGAAATGACCTGGGAGTTGGAAACGGAAATGAAAGCGAGGTATCCTCATCTTTTCGAAACACCAGGTACGTACGTCAATTTAGAGGACGAAATTTTATAAGGAGGGGAGGTTGTAAGACCCCAAATTATTAATAAATGAAATTTAAATTCCCTCTATTTATTATTTTGAAATAGTAAGTGTTAAATTGATTAATGAGGTTAGTTATGGGTAAAATGCGCAAATATTTCAAATAAGCAGGTGGTTATAAAATATTCATTGTTGTCGGGGAATATTCGTTTGGTCGTGGAATATTCTTCCTGTCGGGGAATATTCGTACGACGGCGCAGTCTTTTGTGGGCCCCATAACGGAAAGCGATTGGATGAAGAAAACGACAAGTATATGTTTTTATTAATAACGGCGTAGTTGTTACCGTTAATACTGTTGGAATACCCGGTGGTTAAAACACAGTAATACGCGTTGTTACACAGTAGCACACTGTATTGCACCAATTATTGATTCTTACGTAAGAAGGCACTACTCAATAATGGTTACAGTAATTACTGTTCAGTATTTTTATTTTATTGATTCAATAATTGCTGCGTTGATATTTTATATTACTGTTGTTTCAATAATTGTCACTACACAGTATTTCCCATTATCAGATCAATAATTCATATTATTTGAATAATATTATTAGATAACATTATTGGCAATGTCTAGAAAGTTATGTCTAAGGAGAGGTTTGGTCATCTAATTGCGCGCCAGTAAGGAGAAATCCTTATTGGAAAGCCCCCTCTTTCCTGGGAACGGCCTGGTTGTCATAAATGTGATTCTGTAATATTATTTGTGAATAATTAATTATTGATTCATATGATAAGGAAATATTTATTTTTGTGGATATAAATGAGGGATATATATTTTGTGGTTAAAAATGAAGGAGTTAATGTTGAGGTTTTTATCAGTATTTTTGTCGGAATGGAGGTATTAAAAATCAGGGTTTTTGAGATATTTTGCGGGGGTTATAATTTTTAATCCTACCGTTGGATCGTGGTAATTTTTGGATATGTTATACATATATAAGTTGAGTATATGTCCACAAATTTTGAACCGTTAAAAATGAACGTATGATTTATTATGAATTTTACGAGATGACTGGTTCAGAAATTGTTGAATTTTTGGAGTTAATCATTTTGGTAGAAAATTCTAGAATTGGTGGGCCCCACTCTTGGTTGGTGAAGAAATGTGCTGAGATTTTTATTCAAATGTGGTGGGTGGGAATAGTAGCAGGTAAAGCCATCAGGTTGCAGGTTAAGTCTGCTTCGGCGTGCTAACATTTTCCTATAAATAGAGGGCTAAGTTAGAATTGAAAATCACACCAGAAACAAGTTTTCTCTCTTTCTCTCTCTAGATTATTGAGTGTATTTTGTGAGTATTTAGATACTTTGAGAGTTTCTATTCATCAGAGCAAGTGTCTTTCAGCTTTATACCGGTATTCCGACCAGAAGTACTGTCTTTACGAGGTAAGGGATGTTATTTTATTCAAAAATGATATTATTTCTTCAATATCATTATGCCGAAATATTTGTTGGAAATTTTTATCAAATTTGGAACTTTTCACGTCGGGGTTACTATTCATGAGTTACTATTCACGAGTTACTATTCACGATTTACTATTCACCGAAAAATAAAATTTTCTTCTTTTCGTCCAAAATATCTATTCTGGGTACTAGCTTTGATTGTATCCATGTTTTGATCATTCTTGAATTCTACTTCACTATGAATAATTATAAGATATTTTTGGACATGGATAAATCGAAATACGAATCCTTAATAGTTGTTATTTTGTTTCACTGGATTCGTTTTCTTTAAGATATTTTTCATCATCCTCAGTCCTAAATGATGATATTACTGAATATCTTTGGCCCGTAGTGCAAAGATGAATGATTAACTGATGAATATCTTTAGCCCGTAGTGCAAAGATGAACAGGTGTTGAGATGAACATGACCGACTGGTGATACAAATGAATATCTTTGGCCTGTAGTGCAAAGATGAATATTTGATTAAAGATGATTATTAATTGTTGTTACAGGGATAAAATATTGATGATGGACTTTTAAATCTTAGAAGATAGTAGAACTCATTCTCTACTTGACTCTTCTAATGGTTTGTTGTTTCCGCTGCAGTTATTGATTTAAAACTTGTTGTCTATTGTATTCTATTAGATTTTTCCCTGTTGAAGACTAACGATAATTTTTTCTGTATTATCTTAGTCATAATGTTCTTTACTGGGCTAGTGGAGCTCACCCTTTTCCTTTTTGTTCCATTTTTCTCAGGAGGCGAGAATGTAGCGAGTACTAGTCGGGGTATGGAATGATGGTTCTAGAAGTTACTTTAGTAGTCCTCATCATTTTTGTGAAATAATGTATCAATAATTGTAATGAGGACTTATTTGAGTGTGGATATTGTCTAAATGACAATATTTGTATTTAAACTCACAGTTCTTGTGTTGTAATAATAAAGATGTATTTGTTTCTGTACCATGTATTTTGGCAACTCAGAATGGGTGTTGTATACCTATTTTGGGGGCGTCACACTAGTCTCCTTCCTCTTGTCAGGAATATTCCTTCGTCACCTTCAGAAAGTGAAACTTTGGAGGACAAAGTGGCAAAGAGAGCGAATGCCAAAGCTCGTCTTGATTTTGCCAACAGAAGGGAATTCACACATCTGGGCCAACCCATGGAGGAAATCCTTCAGATGCTAATCAATAAAGGAAGGATCAATTCCCTTCTACCTCCAATCAACCCCCGTTTAGGACGGTACAATTCTGATGGAGTATGTCAATATCACTCCCATTCTTGCGGTCACAGCACAGAAGAATGCTGGGCACTCCGCCACCTTATCCAGAATCTCATTGACAGCTGTGTCCTGCAACTAGCAGACAATGATACTGTGCTACGTGGGAGTGAGAATATCTATCCTACTAAGTGGAAGGGATTTATAGCAGTTATCTCTGCAGAGGCTGATGACAATATCAAGCAACTAACTATACCAACCATTCAACTCAGAGGAAACAACAATCCTTTGAAAGTGGCCGCTCCTGAGCCAATCAACTTACCATGCAGAGCACAATATTCTATTGTTAGCTTACACACAGTTTCGTGGAATTATGGAGAAGGTGAAGGATCCACCTCACATACAACTACTACAGTGTTGAAGGAGAATCCACTGTATCTTCCCCAACGGGTGATGAAATCTACCATCAAATCAAAGGGGAAAAATACCCATGGAGAAGATTGAAAAATTCCTCTGCACTATGGGTCATCACGAAGCCAAGGTGGTTCTAAGCTTGAGAGAAGCTCCACACCATATTTCAATTTTGGACTTTGGACTAACTCTTGAGGATCACCGGAAGATCTTATTGAAGGTTTTAGAAGAAGCCTATCTACCAGAATCAGTGGATACAGAAAAGTTTCAAGACTTAGTTGATCACATTTTTAACAACAATGTGATATCCTTCACTGATGACGATATATTGCCTGAAGGGACCGGTCATTGCAAGCCATTACATATTGCAGTCTTATCCTTCAGATATATGCTGGCTAGAGTATTGATAGATGGAGGCTCATCTCTAAATATCTGTCCATAAGCCACATTGTTGAAGATGAATGTTAATCTCAACCGAATCCGGGGTAGCCATACAGTCGAATCCGGAGCTCGCCAAAATTCGGTCAGAGTAATTGAGCTGCCAATCGAAATTGGTCTCCATACATTCTGCGTATCTTTCCACGTGCTTAAGATAGATTCAGGATACAACCTGCACTTGGGAAGACCGTGGATTCATATGGCTGGGGTAGTCCCCTCCACCCTTCATCAGCAACTGAAATACATTATCAACAATAGCCTAGTCATGATCAACGCTGAACCGGAGTGTCCTCAACATAGAGACATGCCATTTATCAACACTAATATAGACGTTGAGCTGGTCAGTTTTCATGCCTTGGAAGTGAGTAATACTCAGTACCATGCTATTGGAATGACATTGCCCGTACCCAAGATCTTTGTCGAAGTAATGTCGGCTACTCAGGAAATGATGTCCTTGGGTCATCAGCCAGGACAAGGGCTGGGTAAAAATCACCAAGGTATTAAATACCCCATTCAAGTAGCCAGGTAAATTGGGACAGCTGGGCTAGGCTATTTTGCCAGTTTTAGTCAGAGAAATCCTCATAAGCATCCTCAGATTCCTTCAGTTTCAACAACAAGGCGTTTATCTTTGCCTTCAAACTCTGAGTTCGCACAACCTCTTGTAAAGGTGCCAACTAACGTGATGGCTATGCTATTTACCAAGCCAATGCCGTTTAAAGTAAAAGAAATCTTTTTTCCCGATCCCGCAGTGGAAGAAGAAAAACAAAGACTTAAGCAAAATGTTATCCATATAATGTCGGGCATACGCATCATCGTCCATGATGAGCATACAAACAAATACACCCTAGACGATGATTGCCCAGACGTATTGGCCATCATTCGAGCAGTCCACCCGGACTTTATCCTTGCCAATTGGAACATCATTCCTTGCATTGGTCGACAAGGGTAAAGCTGGCAGAAACTCTTTCTGCCCTGTAGATAACATAACTACGTACTTTTCTGTATAGTATTAGCAGTTTATTTTGTCAGTACATGCTAACACTGTGTATGATCAAAACGTTTTATATATACTAAGTGAAAGCATATTTTGTTTCAGGACCCTGAATTTAGATGTGCCTGTACTTGCTGATACGATGCCTCTTCTCCATAAGGATTATACCTTTGATGTAGAGATGAATTCAGCCTTGATGAAAATACATGAGGACATTGAGGTGCCTCCAGAAATTCAAGAATGGGTCAAAGACAAACCTAAAGCCAACCTTAATCAAACCACCTCCTTCAATCTTGGAACCTTAGAAAGCCCTAAATTAATCCAGATTGGTTCAGACCTTACCCCAAACCAACAGAATGACATGGTTACGCTATTAACCCAATTCCAAGATGTGTTTGCATGGTCTCATGAAGACATGGTGGGTTTGTCCACTGACATCGTTCTTCATCGCCTTCCCATTAAAGAGGGATTCAAGCTAGTCAAGCAGAAGCTTAGGTAATTGAAACCTGAGTAGAGTTTAAAGGTGAAAGAAGAAATTGTGAAGCAATTTTAAGCTGGCATCATCATGGTGTCTATATATCCTGAGTGGATATCCAACATCGTGCCCATGCCTAAACCTGGAGGAAAGGTGCGAGTTTGTGTGGATTACAGGGATTTGAACAAAACTTGCCTTAAAGATAGCTTTCCTATGCCATTCATCCACATTCTCATTAATAATACTGCTCAGTACAACATATACTCCTTTGCTGACTGCTTTGCAGGGTACCATCAGATCATGGTTGCTGAGGAAGATTGTGAGAAAACTGCTTTCATCACTCCTTGGGGAACCTTTTGCTATAGACGGTTGTCTTTCGACCTCATCAATGCCGGAGCTACCTATCAACAAGCTATGATGGCTCTCTTCCACGACTTAATGCACAAAGATATAGAGATCTACGTGGATGACATCATTGTCAAATCCCGGAAGGAGGATGACCACTTAGACCATCTCAAAAAGCTATTCAACAGGTTGCGCAAGTACAACTTGAAGTTGAATCCAGCCAAGTGCGCCTTTAGCGTTAAATCAGGAAAGTTGCTAGGATTTCTAGTCAGCCATAAAGGGATTGACCTGGATCCTACCAAAATTCAGGCCATTACAAAAATGCCCATTCCTCAGATTGAGAAGGAAATACGGGCATTTTTGGGAAGAATCAACTTCATTAGCAGGTTCATTTCTCAACTCACAGCAACCTGTGAGCCAATCTTCAAGTTGTTAAGGAAGAACTCCTCCATGAAATGGAATGACGAGTGCTAGAAAGCCTTCCTTACAATCAAAGAATAGCTAGTCAAAGCTCCCATTTTGGTACCACCCAGAGATGATGCTCCTCTGTTCATGTACCTGTCCGTAAGTGACAATGCCATGGGCTGCATGCTGGGACAGAAAGATGATAGAGGCCAAGAACGAGATATCTATTACCTCAGCAAAAGATTCAGCAGCAGTGAACCCAAGTACACTCTGATTGAGAGGACTTGTTGTGCTTTAGCATGGGCATCCATGAGGTTACAACATTACCTCCATTGTCACACAACTCATCTCATATCCCGCGTGGATCCTCTCAAATACTTGTTCAGCAAACCCATGATAAATTGCCGACTGTCCAGATAGCAGTTAATCCTACAACAATTTGACATTGTCTACATGACTCAAAAGTCCATTAAAGGTCAAGGGATTACAGATCAACTAGCCGCTTCACCTACAGGGGATTTTAAACCCTTGGAGACATACTTCCCCGATGAAGGGGTCATGACAGTTCAGCAACACCATCAGTATAATACACTCCAAGCATGGAAGATGTATTTTGATGGAGCTATTAATACGAAAGGTTCTAGAGCTGGAGTAGTTCTAGTATCCGATACGGGGGAGTAGTATCCCGTCGCCGTCAAATTGTAGTTTGTCAGCACCAATAATACAGCTGAGTATGAAGGCTGTCTCGTGGGGCTAAAACTTGTCCGTTCAATGGGCATCAGGCGGTTAACTGTCTTTGGAGATTTGGAGTTAGTGGTTAGACAATCCACGAGAATCTATCAAACCAAAGAGCTACATTTGCCGCCTTACCATCGACAGGTTTTGAAGATGGCTTTGGAGTTCGAAGAAATCTCCTTTCTACATATTCCTCGTAGTAGGAATGATTTTACGGATACATTAACAACTTTGGCCTCCTTGATACACATCTCTGACAAGGGACATTTGCCAAGCGTCACAATTACCCTGCACAAAGCACCAGTTTATGGGAACTACGTTGGAGAAGTATCGAATGAGCTACCTCCCATCCAATATCCTTGGTATTAGCATATCAAGGAGTACCTATGAGACAGATCTACACCCGCTGAGGCAAGCTCTACTGAGAAGAGGCGGATCCATCGACTTGCTATAAAATTCTACCTGAGCGGAGATGCACTCTACAAGAGAGATGCAGGACTAGGTCTCCTCAGATGCCTGGATAAGGATCAAGCTCAGAGACTCATGAATGAGATCCATGGTGGAGTATGTGGCCCACACATGAGTGGCCCCCTCCTTGTCAAAAAGATCCTCAGGACGGGACATTATTGGCTATCTCTCAAAGTTGACTGTGATGACCATGTTAGGAGATGTTATCAATGTCAGATTCATGGGAATGCTATCCACGCCCCTCCAAGGGAACTCCATAATATGAGTTTGCCTTGGCCCTTCTCAATGTGGGGAATGGACGTGATTGGGCCCATTGAGCCTAAAGCCAGTAATGGACATCGATTCATCTTCACCATGATTGACTACTTTACCAAGTGGGTAGAAGCAGCCTCCTTCCCCAAGGTTACCAAAGAAGTCATCATTGCCTTCTTCAGAAATATTGTTATTTGTTGATATGGACAACCAGAGGTGATTCTATCAAACAATGCTAAGAACCTCAACAACAAAATGATGGAGGAATTATGCAATAAATTCCATATCCAACATCTTAACTCCGTCATCTACCGTCCAAAGATGAATGATGCTGTTGAAGTGGCTAACAAAAATATCAAGAAGATCATGCAAAAGATGTCTGCCAACCACAAAGGATGGCCTGACTTATTGCCTCTTACTCTGTTAGCCTACATAACATCAATGTGCACTTCGACTGGGGCAACCCCTTATGCATTAACCTATGGGATGGAAGCAGTACTCCCCATAGAAGTAGAAATGGAATCCCTCAGAGTGTTGATAGACATTCAGCTGGATGAAGACCAATGGGTACAAGATAGGTATCACCAATTGTCTCTAATAGACGAAAGGCGAACCGCGACTATCTTCCATGGTCAGTTATATCAATAAAGGATCGCCAGATCCTATAATAGAAAAGTTTGGCTACGGCAGTTTAAACAACATGACTTGGTTTTGAAGAAGATCATTGACAACCAAGATCAATCCAAGGGAAAATTCGGTCCTAACTGGGAAGGCCCGTTTGTTGTCAAGGAAGTATTGACATGAGGTGCTCTTAGATTACAAGAAATGGACGGCGATGAACTTCCACAGCTTATCAACTCGGACACTGTGAAATGGTACTATATCTGAAGTTACCATCAAGCAAACATCCTAGTGTTGGATTATCATATCATCAGTCATTCCGGTTCTTTAACCTTTTACCACATACAACTCTTTACCACACTTTGCCCCTCAGGGAAACATACCTTTCAAGTGAGCAGCCTGGCTTCTCTGCGCTCATACAACTTAGGTCATCCCACCGTGGATTGAACCACTTATGTTTGTAGTTTGGCTACCCATATACGGGATCAAAATTTTCACACCTACAGTTTATCCTCAACCTAGGATTAAACTTTCTCTTCCCCTCATTCTGACCTACACATGGGATTACGCTTTTCAACTCACACTGAGGGGTGAACTACGTCGACCTGATCTGTAAGACCCCAACTTTTATAAATAAAGATGAATTTTCTATAAATATCATTTTTGAATATTATGGAGTTAATTTGATATAATGTTATAGTTGTGGGTAATATTTATAAATTTTGCAAAGTACGCAAGTTGTTATATAATATTCGATTGGCTAGGAAATATTTATTTTAACAGGGAATATTCGTACAACGGCACAATCATTGGTGGACCCCACAACGGAATTATTGTCGGATTGAGAAAACGACAAAAATACTTTATTAAAATAACGGCGAAAGTTTTACCATTGATACTGTTGAAATACTCGATAGTAAAAGTACAGTAATACGTGTGGTTGCATAGTAGCACACGGTATTGATTATTAATACTTATGTGAGAAGTCACTCAGTTTGATTCAATTATTGTCAGTTAATAATATGAATTATTTAGCGATAATGATGTTTTGTTGTATTCGTATTATTAACGTAATAAAACAGAAGCATCTTTTTATATAAAAAAAAATACTTTATTAAAGTTATTCTATAAATAGAATATATTATATTTTATTTAAAAGATTTTTTTTTAAATATGGACCGTCAGATTAAAGTAATCAATCTGGACCTTTCATGGATTAGTTACTATGCATTCTATTTTTTTATAAATAGCAGCTCATTCCTTCATTATTTCTTACGAATTCACTTAACTCTAGAGAGAGAAACTATAGAGAGAGAGAAGAAGAGTATTCTGCTACTTAACTACTTCCTTATTTCAGCTCTTCTTTAAAACGGTAAGGGGTGTTATTCCTTCTTATTCATGAAGAGAACTGTTGTTGTTCCATTTTTTATTATTCTGTTGGAATAACCTGTATACGCGGTTTACCCTATACTTGGTGACATTCTTCTATTATTCTGTTGGAACATCCTGTCTGTGTGTTTTACACCGGACCTGGTTCCGTTTTTATTATTATTCTGTTGAAACATCCGGTCTGTGTGTTTTACACCGGACCTGGTTCCGTCTTTATTATTATTCTGTTAGAATATCCTGTCTGTGCGTTTTACGCCAGATCTGGTTCCGTCTTTATTATTATTCTGTTCGAATATCCTGTCTATGCGTTTTACGCCGGACCTGGTTCCATTATTTATTATTCTATTGGAATAACCTGTCTGTGCGGTCTATCGCATGCATGGTGATTTCTTTTGTTATTCCATTCTTTATTATACTCAGTTTGTTAAGTTTTGACTTCTATACTCCATGAAATTTGTGGAATATCCTTGATAATTGCGTTTCATCCAGTATCTTTTCATAAAAATATTCTTCTAAGCATTCTTGAATTTTACTCCACAAAGCAGTATCATGTTGACAATTTGGACGTTGTTAATTCTTGGATAAATTAATTCTTGAACTTGTTTTATTGAATTCTTATATTATTGTCATCATCCTCATGTTTATAAAATGTTGAAAGTCATCTGTGGCCTGTAGTGCATAGATGGACTTGGTATGATTATGACCAGGGATTATTCGGTATAATCATGACCGTAATATTATAAATGATGTGGTAAAAGTCCTCATTGGCCCGTAGTGAGTTAATGGACAGTTGTTGGCATGATCATGACCATTAATGAATACACGAATATCCTTGGCCGTAGTGCATGGGTGATTCGATGATGTGGATTATTTTATTAAACTGAGTCACAGCGATCACAGTGTTGAAAAACCTTTTAAATCATAAAAGATAGTAGAGTTTATTTTCTACTTGACTCTTTTAATGGATTCCTTGTTCCGCTGCAGTTAAACTTGATGTCTATTATATTTTATCAGTTTAACATTGTTGAAGGCTAATGATAATTTATTCTGCATTATCTTAGTCATAATATTTCTTACTGGGCTAGTTGAGCTCACCCTTTCTTTCACTGTTCTCTTCAAGAAATGAAAACGTAGCTGGGGCAAGTCGGGGAACGGAGTGATGGTTCAAATGATAGTATTAGTTAGTAGTCCTCACTATTCTATGTAATAGTGTGTTAATAAATGTAATGAGGACTCCTTTTGAGTATGAATACTCTCTAGAAGATAATATTTGTATTCAAACTCGCAGTTTATGTTTTGTCGTATTATACACGACAGTTGTATTAGTAAGTTGTATTTGTATTCTGTACTTTGTATCTGACGACCCAAGATAGGTGATGTGTATACCTAATTTTGGGGGCGTCACAGTTGGTATCAGAGCTTAGGGATATGATCCCTGGCTAAGATGTGAGAATAGAACTAGGAGGGGAGAGACGGGGAATTCCTTCGCTAGTATGACCTACCTAAGTTTATTTGCATGGTATTTAATTGGTCGGTCATAATATAAGGATAATATATGATAAATCAATTAACTTTTATTTTGTGGCAGTATCTGAAAATGGCATCTGAGAATGTTGAGAATAGCAATGGAGCACAGGCGACTGTTGATTCACCACATATCAATAATCAAGATAATGTGCATCAGGAAGGTGACAATCCTTATGCAAACAACAACACTGACCAGATGATTGGAATGTTCAGAAACTTTATGTAGTTCATACAACAGCAGGCGAGAGTGGCTCCTATCCAAAATATAGGTGGAACACTGAAAACTCTCGGACGGTCACCGTTAAACAGTTCAAGGAGCTGGGACCATCAGAGTTTAAGGGAGAGCCAAAACCACTTATAGCAAAAATATGGATAAAGCAGATTACCAAGATATTTGATGTCTTGGGATGCTCCGAGGAGCCAAAGGTTCCCTTTTCCGCCTTTATGTTGCGAGAAGAGGCAGATTACTGGTGGGAATCGATTAAGCGTACTCAACCTGCCGTACTGAAGATGTCTTGGGAGAAGTTCCAAGAGCTGTTCAATGACAAATACTTTCCCGAAAGTATTCGTCACATGAAGGAGGTGGAGTTCATCAAATTGGAGCAGAATAATATGACCATGTCGCAGTATGAGGCTAAATTTGCTGAGTTGTCCCAGTTTGCGTCCCACTTGGTGGATAATGAAGAGCGAATGATGTGAATGTTTTTGCGAGGTTTGAAACCTGAGATACGTCAACATCTCATTTCTCATAAACTGTGTTTGTATTCAGATGTTGTGAATAGGGCTCAGTTAGTGGAGCGCGATAACGAGTCAACGCAACCAAAAGAGAGCAGTCGGCAAAATGATAATACCAGTGAGAGTAGTCATCGAAGCGATGACAACAAGCGTGGAGGGAATCAACAGGCCAGAAATGGTAACCACTTCGGTGGTAATCAGGGCCAAAACAATAAGAATGGTCATTTCAAGAAGAGGAGATTCAACAATGATGGAAAGACGTTAGCACCATCACCCGTTGTTAAGGAAGGAGAACGACCACCTATCATATGTTTCAAATGCGGAGGGGAGGGGCACATCAGTCCAAACTGCGCGATGCCGTCTAAAGCATGTTATAATTGTGGAAGAGAAGGTCATTTAGCTCGATTTTGCCGTTTACCAAAAACAAGATCAGTCAGGATGGAGATACCAAAGGCCGTCCCAAAAAAGTCAAAACCGGTAGTGCAAGGGAGAGCGTTTGTTGTGACCTCCTAGAAAGCAAGAAACCCGAATGAGGTCATCACGGGTAAGCTTACCATAAACTCTAACGAAGTCTATACTTTATTTGATACCGGTTCTACCCATTCTTTTATTTCTCCTACTTGCGCTCATCGATTAAATTTGACTCCGGAGAAATTAGACTTTGATTTATCTGTTGAAACTCCATTGGGAGAAACCTTCATTACATCCATGGTTTATAAGTCTTGTTTGGTTCAAGTTGGTACCCACACATTACCTGTCGATCTGATTTTATTAAAAATACTTACATTTGACGTGATTCTAGGGATTGATTGGTTAACTACTCATCATGCAAAAATTGATTATTTTCGTAAGGTTGTTATCTTTCATATTCCTAATCGACCTATTATGCGAATTCAAGCAACCAAACTATTAAAATCAATCGTTGTCATCTCAAGCCATAAAGCTATTCGTTTATTGAAAAACGGATGTCAAGCTTTCTTAGCTCATGTCACGGATCTAAACAAAAATACGTCAGTTTTGAATGATATTTCTATTGTTAATAAATTCCCTGACGCATTCCCTGAAGAACTTCCTGGCCTACCCCCAGAGCGTGAAATTGAATTTTGTATCGACCTTGAACCCAGTACAAAACCCATTTCCAAAGCCCCATATCGAATGGCTCCTATTGAACTTCAGGAGTTAAAGATCCAACTGCAGGAATTGTTAGACATTAGCTTTATTCGTCCTAGTACTTCTCCTTGGGGTGCTCCTGTGCTATTCGTGAAGAAGAAAAATGGAAGTGGGAGCACATTACCATGGATTTCGTTACCGGTCTTCCTAGGATTTTTCAAGGTATTGATGCGATTTGGGTCATTGTTGATAGATTGACCAAGTCTGCTCATTTCTTACCGATACGAGAAACTTATACACTTGAACGTCTTGCTCGTATGTACATAAACGAGATTGTATGACTGCATGGTATGCCAGTATCCATAGTTTCTGATCGAGACCCAAGATTCACTTCACGATTTTGGGTTAGTTTACAAAAAGCTATGGGCACATATTTACGATTTAGTTCAGCATATCATCCTCAGACAGACGGACAATCAGAGATGACTATTCAAACTCTAGAAGATTTATTAAGACTATGTGTCCTTGACTTCAAGGGAAGTTAGGACAAGTTCTTACCATTGGTGGAGTTTTCCTACAACAACAGTTATCAAGCAAGTATTGGCATGGCTCCATTCGAAGCATTGTATGGAAGAAAATATCGTTCTCCAGTATGCTGGGATGAGGTGGGTGAAGCAACGTTGTTGGGACCGGAGTTGGTACGTATGACTACAGAAAAGATTCAAACGATTCGACAACGTATAAAAACCTCACAAGATTGACAAAAGAGTTATGTTGATCTTCATCGAAAGGACGTGAAATTTGATGTAGGAGATCATGTGTTCTTACGTGTTGCTCCATGGAAAGGAGTTACGAGATTTGGAAAGAGTGGAAAGCTCAATCCTCGATTCATCGGTCCATTTTTAATCCTCGATCGAGTAGGAACTGTGGCTTATAGACTCGCTTTACCGCCAAGTATGTCTCGTGTTCATAACGTTTTTCACATATCCATGTTACGCAAATATGTGGAAGACCCGAACCACATTATTGAGTTAGAACCGGACGAAATAGCGGAGGATTTGACGTATGAAGAAGTTCCTGTTCAAATCTTGGATAAGAAGGAACATATTCTACGCTCCAAGGTTATACCTCAAGTCAAAGTTTTGGGGAGAAACCACGATGTTGAGGAAATGACTTGGGAGTTAGAATCTGAAATGAAATCAAGGTATCCTTACCTCTTCGACATACCAGGTACGTACCCTAATTTCGAGGGCGAAATTTCATAAGAAGGGGAGGTTGTAAGACCCCAACTTTTATAAATAAAGATGAATTTTCTATAAATATCATTTGTGAATATTATGGAGTTAATTTGATATAATGTTATAGTTGTGGGTAATATTTATAAATTTTACAAAGTACGCAAGTTGTTATATAATATTCGATTGGTTGGGGAATATTCGTTTTAACAGAGAATATTCGTACAACGGCACAATCATTGGTGGACCCCACAACGGAATTATTATCGGATTGAGAAAACGATAAAAATACTTTATTAAAAATAACGACGGAAATTTTACCATTGATACTGTTGAACTACTCGGTAGTAAAAGTACAGTAATACGTGTGGTTGCATAGTAGCACACGGTATTGATTATTAATACTTATGTGAGAAGTCACTCATTTTGATTCAATTATTGTCAGTTAATAATATGAATTATTTAGCGATAATGACGTTTTGTTTTATTCGTATTATTAACGTAATAAAACAGAAACATCTTTTTATATAAAACAAAATACTTTATTAAAGTTATTCTATAAATAGAATATATTATATTTTATTTAAAATATTTTTCTTTAAATATGGACCGTCAGATTAAAGTAATCAATCTGGACCGTTCATGGATTAGTTACTATGCATTCTATTTTTCTATAAATAGCAGCTCATTCCTTCATTATTTCTTACGAATTCACTTAACTCTAGAGAGAGAAACTATAGAGAGAGAGAAGAAGAGTATTCTGCTACTTAACTACTTCCTTATTTCAGCTCTTCTTTAAAACGGTAAGGGGTGTTATTCTTTCTTATTCATGAAGAGAACTGTTGTTGTTCCATTTTTTATTATTCTGTTGGAATAACCTGTATACGCGGTTTACCCTATACTTGGTGACATTCTTCTATTATTCTGTTGGAACATCCTGTCTGTGTGTTTTACACCGGACCTGGTTCCGTTTTTATTATTATTCTGTTGAAACATCTGGTCTGTGTGTTTTACACCGAACCTGGTTCCGTCTTTATTATTATTCTGTTGGAATATCCTGTCTGTGCATTTTACGCCAGATCTGGTTCCGTCTTTATTATTATTCTGTTCGAATATCCTGTCTATGCGTTTTACGCCGGACCTGGTTCCATTATTTATTATTCTATTGGAATAACCTGTCTGTGCGGTCTATCGCATGCATGGTGATTTCTTTTGTTATTCCATTCTTTATTATACTCAGTTTGTTAAGTTTTGACTTCTATACTCCATGAAATTTGTGGAATATCCTTGATATTTGCGCTTCATCCAGTATCTTTTCATGAAAATATTCTTCTAAGCATTCTTGAATTTTACTCCACAAAGCAGTATCATGTTGACAATTTGGACGTTGTTAATTCTTGGATAAATTAATTCTTGAACTTGTTATTCATCCTCATGTTTATAAAATGTTGAAAGTCATCTGTGGCCTATAGTGCATAGATGGACTTGGTATGATTATGACCAGGGATTATTCGGTATAATCATGACCATAATGTTATAAATGATGTGGTAAAAGTCCTCATTGGCCCGTAGTGCGTTGATGGACAGTCGTTGGCATGATCATGACCATTAATGAATACACGAATATCATTGGCCGTAGTGCATGGGTGATTCGATGATGTGGATTATTTTATTAAGCTGAGTCCCAGCGATCACAGTGTTGAAAAACCTTTTAAATCATAAAAGATAGTAGAGTTTATTTTCTACTTGACTCTTTTAATGGATTCCTTGTTCCGCTGCAGTTAAACTTGATGTCTATTATATTTTATCAGTTTAATATTGTTGAAGGCTAATGATAATTTATTCTGCATTATCTTAGTCATAATATTTCTTACTGGGCTAGTTGAGCTCACCCTTTCTTTCACTGTTCTCTTCAAGAAATGAGAACGTAGCTGGGGCAAGTCGGGGAATGGAGTGATTGTTCGAATGATAGTATTAGTTAGTAGTCCTCACTATTCTATGTAATAGTGTGTTAATAAATGTAATGAGGACTCCTTTTGAGTATGAATACTCTCTAGAAGATAATATTTGTATTCAAACTCGCAGTTTATGTTTTGTCGTATTGTACACGACAGTTGTATTAGTAAGTTATATTTGTATTCTGTACTTTGTATCTGACGACCCAAGATGAGTAATGTATACCTAATTTTGGGGGCGTCACATAATCTCCTTGATACACGGGAGTACGTAGGCAACCATATTCTATATGGCCCGGTCGCAATAAGCAAAAAATAACAAAAACATTTCTACCCTTTTCTAAAAAAACAAAAACCACAAAAACACTTCTACAACCTTCTTCATCAATAAAGCTTCTACATCCATCTGCCTTTCACAAACAACGTTGAACCTCTTACACCAGGTTCGAACTACGCAGACCTGATCTCCTCTTCAATAGGGGTACGTAAGCAACCATTCATGGTTCGGTCTAACCCCCTACCAAAACACAAAGCTTTGTCAACGGTACTGGGATCAAACTTCAATCTACCATATGTCATTGGCTTTAAACCAAAGGGATGGAATTATTCAACCTCTCCTCGCATATAGGAGATTTAGCGACCATCTAAGCTGCGGTTGTACCTCAAAGAGCAACACCAATCCATAAGAGATGGAATTAACTAAGCTCCTCCTAAATAGGGGTGCTGGCGACCATCTGTGGTGCGGTCAATCTCAGAGAGGAAAGCCACACTCCTCTCCATATTTCCATATAGAAACCAGTCCCAAAACACCAAAAAGATGGTAGGGATGCACAAAGATCCATGATCCATTCTGAACTATCCAGAGACAACTCAATGTCCATCCAGCAAGGAGGAATTCAGAATACATCAAGATCACAAGCCCTGAAGAAGCAGGCAAAATATCAAGCAGATATTAGAGCATATCTAAAAGGGAAGTGATCAAAAATATATTTTCCTACTATATATAATGCTGTTTGATATATAATGTAAACTGTACATGACAAAATAGCTAAGCTAATATGTGCAGGAAAATACAAGCCCGTCTATAAATCGGTGTATATGCGAGCTAACAAGCCCAACATGGCATCCCTCTCCGAAGAAGGAGGCAAAGCTGTGGTTTCTTGTATGAGGATATCCACACGGCCCAACAGATTTACAGCCATCTGCATGGTGACTATATGCTCATCAATGTACGTGTTCATCTCTGCGATTATGCCAGTGGTAAGGGACCTCACTGCAGTACTATCTGTGATGTCTACATCCCGGGCAGATATGGCACTATCCCGCTCAACTATCACTATATCTCTGGCTGATCTTGCCTCATCCCGCTCAACAACAGTGGTATCTCTACGAGCCAATGCCTCGTCTCTCTCTAACAGAGCTGCATCTCTCCCATCAAGGGCAGTAAACATCAAAGATCGAGCCTGATATCTCTCAAAGGTCATTAGATGAAGACGCTGCTCAAAGTACTGTGCTGAATGCTGAATCACAACAGTGCTGGTACTGGGAGAATCTAAAAGAGATGCTGGCAACCCGACACCTAACTCCTCCTCGGTGTGAGAATTAATATCCTCCATGGGCTCTCCACCATCTGAGTTAATACTCGATAATGTGGATACTATCTCATCCGGTGCAGTCTCTGTCTCCATCCATGCGAAATACTCTGCAGAATAACCTGGATGACTAATAGAGAAAGTGGTTATCTCTCCCTAATCCCAACATGCATACACACGGGATCGGTCCTATGCTGAAAGATAGTGAGAAGCTAAACGCTGGCCCAGCACCCCCTCAAAAGGATGAAAATCCTGAAACTGGTCAAACTGCGACATCACGACCAGTGGATGGTAAGTAGTCATACCCCTCAAACCAGCCAGAGGGATGTAATCCATGCTTGGAGCATGAGTAATGAAACTGTAAGGTGAGCTGAGCCCTGAGCACGACAATATACTAAACGGGTCTTCGATCCCAGCTAAGAAAGCGGACCAAGATGTAACATCCGTACACTCCGCAGGCTGAAATGAATATGACATGGCTATATCATGGGTGAAGCAATACCCATAACGTCTGAAAGTGCCAATCGGTCTTAGGTGTGACATAAACCACACGTATAGCATGACCGAACTGCCCGTAAATACTCCTGTCAGATAAGTGCAGCAGTATGTAGCTGACCTCAATGTCTCAGCTATAATCATAGGTATGATGGTACGACCCTCCCTGAGAGCTCTCACCGCCATGATAACTCCTATGTCCAACTCGTCCATATATAGTGGTATGTAGACATATGACAGTATGCACAACAGCAGTACATCAACCCTGGCCAGACGCCAATGAGCCTCTGGTGTGGTGAAATCCCCGGAATATCGTCTATAACTATCCTCAGAGCCAAATCTGTCAAACAGAAAATGCTGGGATATAACGTGGCCAGATGTCAACTCATCCTGCACTACTCTACGCCTCAATCCAGTGAGGGTCATGAACCGTCGACTCATGTCCCCCAAAGCCATATGCACGCAAGGTCTGTCCAGTGGCAGCATCGTCAACCGTGCATACTCCTCCAGAGTAAAAGTCAACTCTTGGGTCCCAAATCGAAAAATCTGCCTCTCCGATACCCAGTGCTCCAGCATGCCATCCACGAATCATGTGGGAACCTGAAACATCAACATGGTCATAGTATGCTACAATAAATGATCTACGGTCACCATGTCTGATGGTGACATGCTATCATACCAAGATCGCATACCAGATACCACCAATAATGGTGGGGTATGATCAATACGGCTAGCTGTCGAAGAAGACATCTGCACGGGCCGTGCCATAAGACCATCTAGGGGTCAATGCTGAATATCTCTGGACATACATACATATTCATAACATTATACATGCATTACAGATAATAGATGGCAATATGATATAGGAAATGGAAAAACTGTACATACATTCCTAAGTATATCATCATCTAATACATCATCTCTGTACAGCTACAATTACAGGAAAATGGGGCACAGACGCCCTACTACTAACAGAGGCCTATCAAAAGATATAGCGAGAATGGGGCACAGCCACCCAATAGCTAACAGAGGCCTATCAAAAGATATAACGAGAATACACATCAAAAGAAGACAATGGTGTCGATGTCCACATCATCAATCCTGTCCACTTGATGTAACTCCTCTTGAGTCACTGGATCTCTATCAACAGGGATATCAGGCCTATACAAAGGAGGGCGAAACCAAATGGGTCATCTGAGGGGCCAGCGCTTGAGCTGGAAAGATCAAACGAATCTACCTCTGCCGGATCTCTGCCCAAATGTCGGATAAAAATATGTGCCTGGTCTAACTGCCGGGTCAAACTGTCAATCTGTGTCACATGATTCGGATCTCGGACACATGTTAGCCAATCCGTTATCATCACGGATCCTGGAACCATATCCCCCATGAACTGAGTGGTGCGAGTCTGGGCTCCAATAGTCTGAGGGAACCACCAATGCTGGAATACATCCTGAGTATAGGGACCCTCTGATAATGCAAAACAGTCAACACCTAACAATGGGATGTCAATGACGGGTGACTACGACACAGGCCAATAATGCCTGGCAGGAGGCAAGATCGGCATACAGATCTCCCATGTGGTGCTCCTAATAGCATGCTCTCCTAAATAGAGCTCCCAGCCTCCATCCGTGAAGAGAGGAACTCTCCTGGTAGAAATCACGTACTCGACTCCAGTCGGGTACCCATCCTCAAAACTGATGGCCAAATGTTCCCCAGAATAGGGAATCCATGTGATAATGTCAGCTGTCAACAACTCCAGCTGTAAGCGGCAGTGAGTGAAACCCTTAGCTACAGGGACCTCCGCCAATATAGACTGGTGCCATCATCGTCCTCGTGGGTAGGTATCCAATCCTAACACACTCACCGGATGCAAACATGGGAGCCTCTCATAGGCCCAAAACTGCCAATACAACAACAAAACATCTGCTGTCAGTTAACACTCTTAACCTATAAATAGGAAATGACAAGAGAAATACTCACCAGTAGAAATGGGTAAAATCCTAGCTAAGCCTCCGTTAAACCCTGTGAGCGCATACGCATGCCCCTGAGGAAATAGGCGAAGGTATAGGAACCCAAATCATACTCTCCAATATGATCCACATGACGTGTGGCACTGATCAAAGCGAACGACACCGTGGAAGAGTTATCTGTTTTGAAGCAGCCCCTAATGATCATCAAGAACAATCGCCGAAGAATGCGATCCCTGACTCTAACATCATCTGGCATGGGCTCGCTCAATAGCCCACTAATAGCATCTACGCTCAAAGGACATGCACGGACAATCCTGCCCTTGAGCGCTTCCGTCGAAACTCCTAATAAGGATCTGACGGCAGTAGGGGAAATATCCGCCATACAAGGCACTGGCGCCCCTCCAAACTCCATACCTGTGATAAATTGCCAATCCATCGGCATCATCATCACCTCACAGTCCAGCAAATGGAGTGACTGAGTCTGGTGAAACCACCACTCAGACAATACCCTGAGGTAACCCCAGGGACAACTTCGGGGAAAGATGGAGAAGAATGCTCCGAATCCCCAGTCATGCACTACTACTCTATAGTCGGGATGAAGAGCCTGATATATGGAGTGTATGCTGAACCACTTCCCTCGAGGTTGTGTAAAGCCGGGAACCTGCATACAATGCAGATCAACATCAAAACCCTTTAATCCTCATCAAATAGGAAAGAAGGAAGATCAAGTTCTCACGTCATACCTCGTTAGCATGCAAATACATCGAGGGATGTCGACTTAAGTCACCCAGAAGCTCTGGGTTGCCACTTGAATACTCAGGAGGTCTCTACGTGGAACATGTGCAGCAGGAACGGGGTCCGCAATTAGAACATCCTCCTCGTCCTCGACATCCGGCACATCAACCCGGACTGGACGTAGCACCGCCTCCACCAATTGACGAGGCTGTCTAACGGAACGTGGTCGAGGCACTTTAGAAGCCCTCCTCCGTACACCAGAAGTTGTCCTACGGGAACTACTCGGCTGATCCGAATCCATAATATCTGGACAACAAGTCTCCAAATCACCTCAGAAAGGGTGTGGTATTTTCTAACCTGGAGCTTTTCTAAATGCATCTTATGACTACATGCATGCATGCATTTACTTTAACATACAATAGAGTTAAAATGCATGACTACCCAATGCCTACATTTTAGAAAATTTTGCCATAGTCTCCTTTGTAAATAGGACTAGCCATATGCACATAGGCATGACTAGGTGGCCATTTAATAGCACACCTGCCCACAGTCATATACATACTATATGCATTAAAAATCAAAATCTTCAACACGTAAGGTTAACCTCAATGCTAGGAGTACTTTGCCTTCTTACCTTATGCTCAAATGTCCTCAAATAGGATAAAAATAGCAGAAAAGGTGCCAATTTGACTGTCTCAAAAGTCAAATTTTTTCACATCATTATGTTCAGCATGGTTTAACACTAACATTTACTATGTTGAATATTTTTTTTATCAAGTCATTTGTACATACATAATCACTAATATGTGTTTAGATGCATTTCATATGATAAGTCATTTTCCAACGAATAAAAACTGGAAAAAAGTACAAGCATATATTACCAGGATAGTGTAGAACACTTGTACGGTGATAGAATTTGTAGAAAGACGTCCGAACTCAACAGATCTGAAGGAGGCTCTCGAATTTTTCTTCATAATACAAGTTGAAAGTGACTTGTGAGACCAACCTACAGGATATTAGTATACATGGTTGGCCACAGGTCCATCTGCGGGTGAAGCAGGTGTACCTGTTGCACCCCTATGTGGGCCCCATCCCTCTGGTTCGGTCCAGTTCGAGTTACAAAGGAGTTTTTGCAAGACTGAAAAGGTCAAATCAGGAATAAGAACGCTACGCGATTGAGCAGAATAGCCTACAATCCTAGTCTTCTCAAATAGAACCTTGAGTCTGTACATTGGTATTCGCCCGAGCACGAGAAATACTATGCCAATGATCTCTGTTGTTACAAAATACATTCGGCAATACCTTGCACAGGTCCAATGCCGCCAGCTCCTGGTTATTACCCTAAAGTCCAACGTCAGTCCCCAACGGGGGTTACAACATCAGTCCCCGACGGGGGTTACAACGTCAGTCCGTGGCTGGGGCTACTACGTATATCAGCCGTTGATACACATATCAATGAAGGTCAAGTAACCTTGATATCAGTTCAGCCGTTGGCAAGTAAACCCAACGTCGCATCAGAAATCATCCAATGATTGCATCAGTTGATACACACATCAACAAAGTCCAAGCAGCCTTGGCATTTATCCCCAGCAGGGAGTTCATCTATTGATATACACGTCAACAGAGGATCAGATGTATCCCCGACGGGGGTTACAATACGTGGTAAACCGTTGGTTCACACGTCAACGAAGGTCAGGCAACCTTGACAACAATTGTTGTTGGCAGTAAAACCAACAGAACAGTGACATACTCTGGCGATACAAACCAGGAAAGGTCAACGTCATCAAGGAGGATTGATGACGGAATATGGTATACACATCCTCAAACAAACAAAGCTTTATCTCCACAGATCTCTTACACATAAGAGGTAATTTTTCGGAATCAAGTCTGTATCAAGGATTAAGGACTTTGGTGATAGCCCTAACGTTAACATCCTCAAAGATTTGGATCATACACATCCAATCTGGTCATCATTGCCAATCCCCGGCAGAAGCAACAGGGAGCCGACAACCATCCCCAGCTTGTTGGAAAGCAATGCATATGCATCATACACTTGCATCATATTACTCCATATTGCGCCATGTTTATCTTGTTGCATTTCAAGTGTCTAGGATTCTTTATCCTACTCATGCATCGCATTGCATGAATATGATAAAGAGGGGCATCTGTAGACACTCAAAATTTTCTATACACCTGTCACTAACATTGCAGGAGGACATATTCGTCTTTCAAGAGGGAAACCTGGAAGACAGTTCATATCCAGTTCGGATACTATCGGAAGTTCACCATCAACCCCGAAGAACACACAGAGAGTAACAAATCCAACCTCGGATATAACCCCGAGGCATGTAGATCCAATATTGAAACACACACCGGAGAAGATCGATTAATCTCGAAGATAACCCCGAGGTATCCATTCTCAGTCCCAATCGTGGGAATAGCTACCAACCTTGGCGATAACCCCAAGGAATGCAGTTCCGGTGATAATCCCAAAAATGCTTGTTTCAAATGCAAGTAGCTTTAATCTCGGCGCTCACAACGAGATACTTAGTACCAACCTGGATATAACACTGGGAGGACAGGCACACCTCAGAGATGACACTGAGGACCTTCAACCATTGCAGCAGTTAAATCTCAGAGATAACCCTGAGTAACATCTGCTTTATCAGCCCAAATCGGAGATAACCCCGGTGAGGGGCTAAGTCATCATCTCGCCACCATGATGCCACATCACGTCGTCTCAACATTTTAGACATACATTTCTACACAGTAATGTCCCTCAAAAGCTCAGAAGAACCAATCTCGAGTGACTATTACGTAGGATAACGGATAGAATTTGAAGCTGAAGACCGGAGGGCATCGTCTCATCTTCATGACTTCGTACAACCTCTAATCCCATGTCATTGCGTAACTCTTGACAACGGCGGTCCAAAATAGGTCCTATATACTTCAGTAGGATGCCCGAATTGCAATTCTAAAAGTTTGAATGGACATCACGTTGCCCGCGTGCACGTACTACGAGACGACACGACCCGTAAAACTCGGAGCAACCCGGGTAGCCTCTGGTACACTTGCAGCTCCAGCCGCAAGTACACCTGCGGCTCCAGCCGTAAGTACACCTGCGACTCCACCCTCTATAAATAGAAGGCTTGGGGTGGCCAATTTAAGAAGAGAAAGAGCGAGGAAACCCTGTCCAATTTGCTCCGTACTTGCAATATACTGAGTGATTTCCCATTTTAAACACTTATGAGCTCACATATAGCTATTTTTGTACCTACAAAAGCCAGTGTTTATTAACTTTAAAGATATAGAAGCCTTCTTTGATAGCCCACTATAAGCCTTCTTACACACTTTAAAGTCTTTCTCTCCATCTTTGCACACACCCTTCTTTAAGTTGAGAGTCATGTTGCGTTTATTTGCCCGAACTTCGGTCTGTGGTTTTATTTCAGTTTGTATATATATATATATATATATATATATATAATATATATATATATATATATATATATGGACTAACATTATCGAGTTATGCCTCGATTGAGCCTAGACTTCGGTCTGGAGCGTTTACTTACTTTTTGTATATATATATATATATATATATATATATATATATATTAACTGTTGTCGGACTTTGTTCGATGAGCCTGAATTTTACATCCGGTGCATTTATTGCTTTAATATATATATATATATATATATATATATATATATATATATATATATATATATACTTATATATATTAACTGTTGTCGAACTTTGTCCGATGAGCCTGGATTTTATATCCGGTGCGTTTATCGCTATTATATATATATATATATATATATATATATATATATATATATATATATATATAATATACACACACACACACACACACACACACACACACATATATATATAATATATATGTGTGTGTGTGTGTGTGTGTGTGTATATATATATACATATATACCGTTTTTACTGCTTTCTGTATATTTCGTCTCGCCTGGAGTTTCCTCCGTGGCGGTTGATAGCTTTTATAGCTTTATTTACATTTCTGATCCCCCATGAAGGTGCTTCGTGGTTGGTGATCATGTCTGTATATATATATATTTATGGCTTTTATATATATACATGCTTACTGTGTTTATATCAATTGCGGCATCATGTGAGCCTAGGAATCATGTGATCACAGATTCAATCCACTGAATCTAGATTCGGTTCCCGTGATGGACCTTTTTAGCTGTAAGCAACTTTTAAATTTATCTACGATGTCTGAATTACCTCAGATGGTTTTTATACCCACGAGCAGTTCAGCACCTTTTGTACATTATTTTCATACAGATGCCTCGCATCTGTAAAATAAAATTAATCCAGCTGAATACAGAATAAAATGGAAGTATCAAAGGCCTCAATTACTATTGAGCACAAGGGTTTGAAAAAATCTCTTTTATAAAACATCACTGCTATATCTTGTTTAAAACTGAATTTTTACACAAATTCAAGCCCTTTGTATATAGGTGCAAACGAGGCATAGCACTACTTCCAAATAACAACACATTGACCCACACACACACACACACACATTCAGATAATAGTTTCTTGAAAAGTGGCGGTCACCGTGGCAACACGGATGTCGGGGGGTGCCTAACACCTTCCCTCCGCATAAGCAAGTCCCCGGACCCTAATTAAATCTCGATTTCACCGACCCGTTTAGCAGTGTCACATCAGTGGGTCAATGTGCAAACCTTTTCTCGATTGTGGTGGTACAACCAGTTAAAAAACTAACTGGTGACTCTTATAGTCCAATCGTCGACATTACACATGTCGGACCTTTTTCACTTATTTTTTCAAATAAATCTCACATAAAATGAGAACACCAAAGAACAAGTAACGAAAAGGGACAAATAAAAATCCTGACGTCGACACATACTATGTTAGGTTACATACAATCTATAAATATTGTCATTAACCTATCTTCTCCTTCTTCTCGGTATAACTATCCGTTTGGTTAACTTTACTAACATTCGTTAGATTAGTTAACGTTCATTACGACTTTATAATATTTTATTGCTATAAATAACCTTATTCGTTTAATGTTTAAGAAATTACATTATCATTAATCTCAAACATTCATTTGACGTGAATACAATTTACAATATTCTTAAACTTACTTTGTGTTTATGTTTTCGTAACCTTTTGTTAACTTTTAGTTGTTGAACTTAAGGTTTTAATCATCATTTAAGATGTTACTTTAAGTTTAATTAAGGTCATAATTCACCTTCAATCGACTTACCTTTCTTTTGTATTCAAATCTATTCTTCTCTGCCTTTGGTCTTGGACTGGCGCTGCGTCACCGTGTCCTTTGTTAATTGTTGCGCTGCAGTGCATATTTCTAGTGTCTAGGATTCGGTTCTGGCACTACAGCGCCCCAAATCCTTCACTGGGCGGCGCTATGGCGCCTCCCTTAATACTTTGATTTTTTTTTCAATTTCTTAAGCTAGTTATTTTTTGAGCTCGCAACTTGTTCGTTATAACTCAGAATTATTTTGTTAAAAAGTCTTTATCTCACATATCTCATATACTTTGATTTCATTTGGACAGAATAAGTTTTTGAATTTGTTAACAATAAATTTACTGTTTAAATTTTCTATTATGCGTTCGTTAAATGTTCGTGAACGTTCAAAGCTTGTTTCTTTGTTTTAAGTCAGAATTAGACCATTCTTGAGTCCACAACTCTTAAATACGAAGTTATACGATACGCCATTGAAAACTATGGTTTTTGAGTTGAACTACGACTTTTGACTACCGTTCCAAAAAATTACGATTTCGACGATTATCGTCTAATCTCGTAAATTTCGCCATAAATTCGTTACTCGAGATTTTTACTCCGTTCAAAATGAATTCATTCCATTTTTCAAACATCTATCATCCTAACCAAGCATATAGCATCTAATCCTATACACGATGGTTTTAAACTTATCCATCAACAACATATGTTAAATTTTTATGTTTTCTTCATTATTCTTACTTATTTGGTTATGATTCCACTTGTAACATGATTATTAATGTTTAATCCACTAATAGCCATCCTTATTACTTCTTAGGAGACATGCTCCACTAATAATCACTTCTCTATTAAAATTCAAATTGAAGAGATGAAGATTAAAGGTTTAAGCTTCGTTACCTCTTGCGTTCTTGATAAAAGCTAGCTTCTTTTCTCTTTGATTCCTTGTTATAGGTTTCTCTTCTCTCTCTCTCAATATATTGCTTAAGTTGCTAGTGAATTTGAACAACCAACAAATGAAAACCTAAGGTACTTATTTATAGAATTGCAAAGTGATGGAAAAAATGTCAAGTGTCCCACCTCCTTACTATTTCACCTCCTTACTTTTTCACCAAGCTTCCAAGGGAAGCTTGGACACCTATTTGGCTGGCCACTTGGGTCTTGTGGGGCACCCATGGGTTATTACCCACCCGGTGATCCAACAGTTCGATCTACGGGTTCGGTTCTTGGTTCGGGCTTAGGTTTAATTCAATTTGGACCTAACTTTGGGCTCGAATTAATTTATCCTTAGGCCTTGATTAAGTTTGTCATTGGGCCTCAATCATCTTTCACTTGGGCTTGCCAAAGTTCACATTCAAGTTTCACTAGTCCAATAATAATGGTTTGTGCTCTTACAGTATAATTCTCGTATTCTTTTCGTATGCTAGTTCGTATAACATTCATCTTATACGTTATATTATCTTTCGTATATACTCGTACAATACCTTGTATTATACTCATATTCTTTCTCGTATAATAACTTCCTTATTATACATAACCATTAAGTATTCAAATCTTCACTTTCCATAACATTCTCGAATTTGAGTACGCAGGCGAAAACAGCGTTTGTCATAACTGAATTATTATTAGATAATCCATCTTTCCTTAAAATTCTATTATTACGTATTTCTTGGAAGTTCAAAAATAATTCCTGAGAAGAAATGGATGAATAGTGTTTTTCAGAGAATTTCTCGGAAAGTTTTTATTTTCGTCTTAGAAATTCATATACTTTATTTCTAATACTTAGCCAAAATACTACTATCATACCTCTCTTTTAGGTTATATAATAACCTTCATATCTCTTACTCGTTATAAATAACATATAATATAATTTTATTCAATATATATTCAAATAAAATTAATTTACATTATAATCTGATTTTCTCGCTTGTTACATTCTTCCCCCTTATAAGGATTCTGTCCCCAGAATCTCGATATAAGTTAGTCAAGTAATTGAGGGTAATTCTTCTTCTTCTTTTCTTCAAGTTCCCACGTTGCTTTCTTAGCATCGTGGTTTCTCCATACTACCTTCACTGAAGGTATTACTTTATTCCTTAGAACTTGCTCTTTTCTATCAATGATTTGAATAGGCATTTCTTTGTACGTTAAGTCCTTCTCAACATGAATAGGCTCATATTCTATTATGTGCTTCTAATTTGGCTTATAAGGACGTAACACAGATACATGAAACACATTTTGTATACGTTCTAACTCTGAAGGTAATGCTATCACATAAGCTACCTGTCCTACCCTTTTCAATATCTCAAACGGTCCTATAAACCTTGGACTCAATTTTCCATTCTTCCTAAAGCGTATCTTTCCTTTCCAGGGAGATACCTTTAGAAATACATACGAGCCGACTTCAAACTCTCTTTTCATTCGATGAGGATCTGCATACTTTTTCTGTCTGTCTTAAGCTGCTACCAGTCGCATTCGTATCAACTTAACTATATCCGATGTTTGATGTACCATTTTAGGTCCTAGCATTCGGCGTTCTCCTACCTCATCCCAACACAGCGGTGTTCTGTACTTCCTACCATATAACGCTTCGTAAGGTGGCATGCCTATGCTTGCATGATAACTGTTGTTATAAGCAAACTCTACTAACGGTAGATGATCATCCCAACTACCTTTAAAATCCATGATGCAAGATCTTAGCATATCTTCTAACGTCTGAATTGTTCTTTCACTCTGCCCATCTATCTGTGGATGAAGTTGTACTTAACTTCAACTGCGTTCCCATCTGTTCTTACAGACTTCTCCAGAAATTTGATGTGAATCATGGATCATAATATGACACTATTGAAACCGGTACCCCATGTCTTGAAATGATTTCCTTAACATAGAGTTTAGCTAACTGATCTAAATTAAACTTGACTCTTATTAGCAAAAAGTGAGCCGACTTCGTCAAATGATCCACTATTACCCAAATAACGTCGTATCCTTTCGGTGTAGTTGGAAGTCCTATCACAAAATCCATTGTGATATGCTCCCACTTATATTTTGGAATTTCCAATGACTGTAACAAGCCACTTGGTCGTTGATGTTCATAATTAACTTTTTGACAAGTTAAGCACCTACTTACATATTTTCCTATCTCCCTCTTCATGTTCGGCCACCAAAAATTCTTTCGAAGGTCTTGATACATCTTAGTACTACCAGGATGAATCAAGTACCTTGAACTATGAGCCTTCTGTAATATTTCCTCCTTCAATTTTGTTTCACATGGAACCCAAATTCTTCCTTCAAATCTTAATAACCCCTCATTATCAAGACTATACTTTATCTCTTCTCCATCTGCTAATTTTTTCTTCATCTGGTCACACTCATCATTTCTGATTTGTACTTCGTTGACTCTCTCTATAATGGTAGGTCGAGTCTCTATTATAAATAATTTCTGACCCGGTTCACTCGGTAACCTCACCTCTAACTCCATTCTAGCCATCTCTATTATTAACTCAGTTTGAGACGTTAGCATATACAACCTTTCCCGACCCTTTCTACTTAAGGCATCGGCCACCACATTCACTTTTCTTGGATGATACAGGATATCACAATTGTAATCCTTTATCATATTTAAGTCTTTTTGTGTGAATATATATTTTAGAATTTTATGGTCCGTGTATATCTCACATTTTTTTCCCATATAGGTAATGCCTCCAAATCTTTAAGGCGAATACCACCACCGCTAGTTCCCGATCATGAGTAGGATAAACTTTCTCATAATCTTTTAACTATTGTGATGCATACGTAATGACCTTGCCATGTTGTATGAGCAGGCAACCTAGTCCTCTATGCGAAGCATCGCTATAAACTGTAGAATTCCCTGTATCATCGGGTAGAGATAATACAGGTGCTTCACTAAACTTTTTCTTTAGTTCCTGAAAACTGTTTTAACACTTCTCAGTCCACACGTACTTCACTGTCTTTCTTGTCAAATTAGTCAATGGAGTAGCTATCTTAGAAAAATCCTGGATAAATCTTTGATAGTATCCCGCTAACCCTAAGAAACTCCGTACTTCTGTCGGTGTTTTCGGTTGTTCCCAATTAATCACTGCTTCCACCTTTGCTGGATCCACTGAGATTCCATCTCTGTCGATAACGTGCCCCAAAAACTGTACCCTTCCAAGCCAAAATTCGCACTTAGTGAATTTCACATATAATTTCTCCTTCCTTAGTGTCTCTAACACTAATGTTAGGTGTTCAGCATGATCTTTTGGCATCTTAGAATAAACTAGAATATCATCGATAAACACTACAACGAACTTATGCAAATATTATTTGAACATTTTGTTCATCATATCCATAAATGCAGCTGGTGCATTCGTCAACCCAAACGACATTACGAGAAACTCATAATGGCCGTAACGAGTCCTGAATGTCGTCTTAGGTACATCCTCCTTCAAGACTTTTAACTGATGATACCCCGTTCACAAATCTATCTTAGAAAAATACTTTTCCCCTTTTAATTGATCAAAAAGATCATCGATCCTGGGCAATGGGTATTTATTCTTTATCGTTAGCTTGTTCAACTCTCGATAGTTGATACAAAGTCTTAACGATCCATCCTTCTTCTTTACAAATAGTACCGGTGCTCCCTATGGCGAAACACTCAGTTGAATGTATTTTCTATCTAACAGTTCTTGTAGTTGAATCATCAACTCCTTCATTTCTACTGGCGCCATACGATACGGTTGTAGCATCCCCAAATCCGGGTACTAATCACCACAGATCTAGTATTCTAATACTATTACAATTGCGGAAGATATAAACATAAATTATTTATACATTAAACTTTTACACATCATTCCCAAGGTCTACAACCTTAACTAAATACATACCTTCAATATCTAAAAAGGTTTACAATGCTATTTTCGTCAAAAAATTTAATAGATCAAGCTGCACCATAATTTAATCTTGCACTTTGTCTTTGCTTCTGTCTTTACTCGAGCTTTCATCTTAATCTAAAATTTTTTATCATGATATAGCAAGGGTGAGCAACAACTTTGCCCATCAAGTTTTAAGTACATTAAGGATATATCATGATTGAAAAGAATGAATAAGCTTTCAAGTTTTCAACAATATAATAATTATGAAATAACATGAATCAAGTTTCAATAATTGCATGACTGAATCAATAATGTTTGAAGGTCAACAATGACCATGAACAATTTAACTGAACCTTATGGTAATGAAGGTGATCAGCCTTTCATACCTGATGAACATATGCAACATGCACTAAGTGCGAATCAATGTTAGGGAAAACTTGCCTGCACTGCTGATTACCGCTAAGCAATCTAATTTAATCTCTCATAAAAGACCTATCAGTATAAGATTGATCTTCCAGTCAGCATAACATACCTGTTAGCTCAATATACTATTACTTTATCCATAGATTATCTAACACTTAATCAAATATTAGATAACATCTTAACACATCAGTATTATTATAATTCTTTGATAATTCTTTAATCACTATATCATATATATAATGATTTAACACTCTAATTTATATATTATAAGTTCTTCTTTAAACTCTAATAAATCAAATACCAAACCAGCAACCTGGATTCCAAATCCAGCAACCTGGATGGTCAATCCAGCAAATCAAACTGCAATCTAGCAAACTGGATTCCAAATCCAACAACTAGATTGCAATCCATCAAGTTGGATTCAACATATTTTTAATTTAGTAAACTTCTTTTCAATCCAGCAAGCTGGATTCATCAGATTTTCCAATCCAGCAAACTGGATTCACAAATTACTCAATCCAGCAAGCTGAATTCCATATCCTTTTCACGAAAATACTAAATTAGCTTATTATTTTTCTATCCTTTGTCCAAACACATATACATATATTTCATACACAAAAAGTATTTTTTCATAATTTTCCAACTTCCTTTGGTATTTTTCAAAAATCATTTTTAGTGCGTAGCTTAAGAAATTAGACATACCATGCTCAACTCCAGAAATTCCCATCTTTTGACACAATCTTATACGTGTTAACGTGATGCTCCAGTTTAAATTTCATGGCCATCGGAGTTATAGAACTCCGGTTATAGCCGTTTTTGTCGAAAAATCACAAAAATTGAAATGACCGTAACTTGGTCATTTTAAGTCGGAATGAGCTTATTTTGGACAGGAGGTACTTTATACCATATATTTTCATGTCCCAAAAGACCGGAATTTATTTCACAATGTAAGTTACCGAAACAGCCCCTGGAAAGTTCTGGGCAGTAGCTTTTTGCAACATTTCACTTTTTCCTACTTTGTTAAAAATAATCCATACGGAAATCTACAACTCCTTTTTCAGTGATTCCACTTGGAGATGTTAGAAAACTTATGGTATTATCCTCCCAAATTTTCCAGAATTTTTGAATGTCAAAAAAATGATGAAACTGCCCCTACCCTTGACTGTCCAAAACAGTCTATTTTTCCTTAAAAGACACAACACTATTTTTGCTAAATCAGTCACTATGGACCGTGTACTCTATATTTTTGAGCGATTCTTAAGCCCACGCGAAGCTAACTTCCAAGACTACAACTTTTATTCTTTGACCTTTTTCAAATTCTAAACACAGAATTCCAAAAATTCCGTGTAAGGTGACTGTCCCGAGTTAGTTAGACAGTTTTGACGTGACTACTTTGAATGGTCATAACTCTTTGCTCTGAAATCGGAATTAGTCTGTTCTGGAGTCTGTGGAAAGCTTATTCAATATACTATAACATACCAAAAGCCTACAATTTTTTGGAACATCTAACAAGTCTAAAAATTCCATTTTAGGGTCAGCAGTCTACTAATCTTCTTAAGCTTTAAAAACTATTTTTGTTCCCCTTTTTTTTCCAAGCTAAACAACACCCAAAATGGCATGATCTAAACATGAATCACTATAAAACATGTAGATATAGTATCATAGGGTTTAATATCAGGAAATCATCATTAGATCTAAACCACCACAAAACATACTTAGATCTAAATAGGTTTTTAAGTTTTAGAGGGTTTTATACCTTTACTAGTGTGTTCTTCATCTTCCAAGATAGGTTATAGATTTTGGTGGCATAAAGACCTTCTCTTCCTTCTCTCCTCAACTCATTCGGCAGCCCTCTCTTGTGTTCCTCTCTCTCTTTCTTTTTTTTTTCTTTCCTTATCTATTTAGAATGAGATGGAAAAATTTATTTGCAAAATAGATGAGGGATATTTATAGTAGGAGATGATATATTATATATATATATATATATATATATATTATATATATATATATATATATATATATATATATATATATATATATATATATATATATATATATATATATATAAATCCTAAAATCCATTCCATATCTCTTTCATATCTTTCCATATCTTTACTAAATCTATCCAATATCTTTTCTCTTTCTCTCTCCTATCTCTACAAAATCTTACAAATCTCTCCAAATATCTTAGCAAATCTATGAAAATAACATGTGCTCATTTTCTCACCCATTGGGCCGGGTACTTCCCCTTTTCTAGCCCATTTTGATTTTATTTTATTTGCTAATTTTGGTTCTAGAATGTCCATAAAATGTTGGACCAATCCTTTACTTGTTTGGGCTCTCTAATAATTGTTTTGGACCATGTATAAAATATCATAGTCCAATACACTAATTTTATCTTATCCTAGTTATTTAATTAGGGTTCCTAATCCACTCATTTAATCTTTTGGGCTTTCCTAATAAAATATTTGAACTTCCTAACTAAAATATTTGGGCCATAAAATTAATATGGTCCATTACATTAAATTCTATCTTACCCTAATCATTTAATTAGAATTTTCATGTACTCAATTGAAATACAAATTCTTACTCAAGTACATTTAATTTCTTAACCCAATTAGACTTACCTTAATTAGGTTATAAAATTAATTAATTGAGATATATAAAATAAATATCTTGGAATTAGTATATATATTTTAAATACCATTATTCACCTCATATCATAACCCTTAAGTTATTTAATTCTTCATTCCTAATATATAATTAGGATCACTAGCTTCTTTTATTTATTTATATAATAAACAAATATAAACAAATAACATAATATTTATATTCACTTACTCGCATAATCATATAAAATAATTAAATAGATTGAGATATGATTCACAAATCTCTTAGATTAGGTCACTAATATATAATTAAAATATTAGGACCACTAAATAACGATGACCATTTAGGTTATTTAATTCTCATGTCTAATTTAAATAACTTATTTAAATTATATAATTTATATTGTATAATTAAATTTAATTTCCTCCTCTCCATAAATTATTTTTAAACAATTTATTTATATATTAAATATATAATTTAATATATTCAATCATTTATTCAAATATGAATTTAATTTACTAACTAGTTGATACCAATATACATATTGGATATCATCTCATATTTTTATTTTACATCATTTGATAAAATATTAGATATTATATCATTATCCATGTAACACAATATAATATATTCAATTATTTTCTTTACTTTCTATAAATTGTCTTCACAATTTATTTAACTGTAGTAAATATATTAATATATTCACCACCTACACATATTCTTATGAACTTATACACTAAACATATACCTCATTATCAGACTATCACTTATAGTCTATCAAATCATTCAAGTTTTTCTCCAAAAATTTTGAAATCCTTAAAATTCGTTCACAGAAATGTCAAATTCATATACTTATTTTCTTTCTAGGTTCATCTTATAACATTTAATCCATCATTTTAGGATTTTAATAATTATCTAAATTCTCGGGTTGTCACAACGGTGCCCTTGAAACTGGTGCCACTCCTGGCACAATATCTATTACGAATTCGATCTTCCTATCCGGTTGAAGACCTGGTAATTCGCTTGGAAATACATCCACGAATTTTTTTACTATAGGTATTTGTTCCATTGTTGCTCCCACTCTCTGAGTATCAACAACATGACACAAATAACCCACACATCCCTTCTTCAGTAATTTCTTAGTTTGTGTCATGGTAAGACACCACGAACGTCTCGACGACTTACTACTGTAAAACACTACCTTAGACTGCTTCAAAGTTCAAAGGTTTATACATTTTTTTTGACAATCTATAATTGCACCATGGTTAAACAACCAATCCATTCTGAGAATTACATCGAATTCTCCCAACTTTATCGGTATTAAATCTACCGACAATTTATAACCTCTTATTTCTACACAACAACGCCTATGAATATGCTCAACAAGAATTATTTCTTTATTTGCTACCTTAATATTCAAAGGTATAGGCAATCTTTAAGGGAGTAATCCTAACCATCTAACAAATTCACATGCTATAAAAGAACAAGTAGCACCTGAATCAAACAACACATAAGCATTTATGTCGTTGATTCGGATAATACCTACAACTACATCTCCCGATGCAACTGCATCCTGAACCGTCATATAAATGCTTAAGTTTAGAGCACTCTAACAGGGGTTACAAACTGAAATGGACAGAATTTTCTTTCCTTTTTCTTTTTTTTTCAAATGAGCTGCCAAGAGCTCATATTTAAAGACTAGATGGTCGCGGGTCTACCTGCGGCTGCCTGGGCTGTCCCGGGCCATGCGGGTCTTGTCATCTCGAAGTACGTGCACTTAGGCTACGCGTTGTCCACTCGAACCTTCATAACTTTTAATTCGGGCATCCGATAAAGGAGTGTTGTATCTTTTCAGAATGCTGTTGTCGAGAGCTACACAATGACATAGGATTAGAGGTTGTACGAAGCCGAGAAGATGGGTCCATGACCAGATCTCCAAGTCTTCAAAGTCTATCCGTTGTACTGTCTTGTGCAGTTGTCACTCGGGATTTGAGCTATGGTTCTTGTATGACACCTTGGTACGCAGTGTGGATTGAATTGTGTTAAGACGATGTGAATGTGATGTTGAGGTGGCAAAATAATGATTTTCCCCCCACCAGGGTTATCTCTGACTTTGGCGCAGATGTAGCAGTCGTTTCTTAGGGTTATCTTTGAGATTGAGCTGCTGTGGATATGAATGTCCTCAGGATTATATCTGAGGTTGGATTGATCTCCCCGGGGTTATCTTCGGGGTTGAACTGAGCCTCACGGGGTGATCTCTGGGGTTGAACTAACTTTTTTGGGGTTATCTCCAGAACTTAGACTGGATCCCTCGGGGTTATCTTCGAGGAAAATTGGACCTCCCGGGGTTATCTCCGAGATTGAATTGAATCTCTTGGAGTTATCTCCGAGATTAAAAACTGTGTCTCCCAGGGTTATCTTCGGGGTTGAAACTAATATGACTTTCCACGGTTATCTCTGGAAGATGATTCTGCCCTCCTGTAGGTTTAGTAACAGGAACACAAAATTTCTAGTGTCTACAGATGTCCCTTTTTATCATATTCATGTGATGCAATGACATGGATAAGATAAAGACTACTAGACACTTGAAATAAGACAAGATAAACATGATGCAAATGTAATGCATCATGATGTAAATGTATGTTGAGTGTTGTTTATTGGAATGATTTCCAACGGAATGTGATAACTGCCCGCCCTTGTTGCTTCTGTTAGGGGATGGAGTTTGTCAATAATGAACCTGTTGAACTGCTTGGATGTCTACTCGACCGGTAGTTTCCAAAGCTTTCATCACAGGAATCTCCTGATGCCATGCTGGGGTTATTGCTAGCGGTTTGAACCATCAATCAGGGCTATCTGAGCCTGATTTGCCGATAAGTCACAGAGATGTCTTCAAAATCTTTAGAGTGAAGGTTTCTCCATGATTGAGACCACATGATGTTAACATTGGGGTTATCACCAAAGTCCTTAATCCTTTGTACATGCTTTCTACCGAGGATGTTACTCTCTTTTGTGAATGACTCTTGGGGATTACGTTTAATTGCTGGGAATCTGTATAATAGATTCCATCATCGGTACTCCCCAATGAGGATGGCTTTCCGTGGTTTGTATCATCAGATTTCTCTAACACTTCGTTGAAGTTACTACCAATGGCTGGTAATGTCAATATTGTCTGACCTTCGTTGAAATAGCTTTCAATGGCTTGCATCATCGTATTACCACCAATGCTTTGCTGGAGTCATTGCCAACGGCTGGTAATGGTAGGGCTGTCTGACCCTAATTGAAATAGTTATCAACAGTATATGATGTTTGAAATCTCCACTGGGGATGGATTTCTGACGACATGTATGCTTTTGATTGCAATTACAACCCTAGGTTGGTGGCATCGGACCTTCGTAATGCATTAACAAGGGCAGCTTTTAATAGCTTTGACCATCGGCTTTGTGAACCCTATAACCGGGCGAATACCAATGATTGATATGTAGACCCGCAGTTTGGTCTTTGAAAATCAGGATTTCAGGTTTTTCCACTTAATCGCGTATCATTTGTTTTCCTGCTTTGACTTTTCAGCTCGTGGGACCTCCTTTGCAACTCAAATTTGATCGAGCCGGAGGGGGTGGGGACCACCCAGGGTAGCCGTAGGTAGACTCGCGGCTGCTACAGTTTGGCCCGTGGCCACCCGTGGGTTATATCTCACTTGTCATCCCTTTCATAAGTCATTTTTAAGTTGAAGCCATACAGAGAATTTGTGATTTCTTCTTCAGATCTACTGAGTCTGGGCTACTTTCTGCAAAATCCGTCACCATACAATCTTTCTGCACTATCCTGGTAACGTTTACATGTTTTCTTTTCTAATTTTGACCGTTGGAAAGTGAGATATCATACAGAATGCTTCAAAACACATAGTAGTGATTATGCATGCTCATATGACTTGATAAAAAATTTTCAACACAGTAAATGTTGGTATTTTACCATGCTGAACGTATTGATGTGAAAAAAAATTGACTTTTGAAATAGTCAATTTGGCACATTTTTCTACTATTTTTTTATCCAATTTGAGGATAAATGAGCAAAGGTTTTGAAGCCAAGTAATCCTGGTAATTAAGCTACCCTTATGGATATGACTTTGATGTTTTTTATGCATATAGGATGTTTGTGACTCTGAGTTGGTGTGCTACTAAATGGCCAGCTAGTTATGCCTACGTGCATGTGGATAGTCCGTTTTACAAAGGAGAATCTGGCAAAAAAAAATTCACAAGTCTAGGTATTGAATGAACATGTATTTTTAACTCTACTACAGATGTATGTTAAAGTAATGCATACATGTATATAGCTATGAACTGCATTTAATGAGCTCCAGGTTAGAATTTACCACACCCTTTCTGAGGTGATTTGGAGACTTTTGTCCAGATATATGGATCCAGACCAGCCGAGTAGCTCCCGTAGGACCTCTTCAGGTGTGAGGAGGAGAGCTTCAGATGTGCCTCAGCCTCGCGCAACTCGATAGCCTCATCGATTGATGGAGTCAGTGATTTGTCCTATTCGGGTTGAGAGACCAGATGTCGAGAACGAGGAGGAGGATGTACCCGTTGCGGATCCTGCTCCTTCTTTTTCTATTCCTGGCAGGGAGCTTCCAGCTATAAATATAATGATTCTAGAGCTTCTAGATGATTTGAGTCGTCACCCCTCGATATATCTTCATGCGTATAAGGTAAAAGCCGTGTTGATCTTCCTTTTCCCATTTGTGGGGGCAAGGGTTCTGATTTTGATTTGCACTGTGATGCAGGTTCCTGGTTTTACGCAACTCAGAGGGAACTGGTTCAGCATACATTCTCTGTACCAGACTCTTCATCCAGAGTACTGAGAGATTGTTCATGCTTGGGGCTTCGAGGTTTTCTTCTCCATCCACCCCCATCATTGTCCCTGGGTTATCTCAGGGCTTTGTCTGAGTGCTGGTTTCACCAGACCCAGTCTCTCCATTTGTTGGAGTGTGAGGTGATGATGACACCGATGGATTGGTGATTCATCACTGGGATGGAGTTTTCCAGGGCGTCAGTGCCTTTGGTGACTGATATTTCCCCGACTGTCGTCAGATCCTTGTTGGGAGTCCCGACTACGGTGCTCAAGGGTAGGACTGTCCGTTTTGGTCCTTTGAGTGTAGATGTCGTGAGTGGGGCTTTGAATGAGCCATTATCCGTTGATCAGAGGGTTAGAGATCGCATCCTTCAGCGATTGTTTCTGATTATCCTCAGGGGTTTCCTGGGTGATAACTCTTCGACTATGTCATTCACTTTAGTCAGCGCCACACGGGAAGTGGACCATATCAGATAGTTTACATGGGCTCCTACACTTTTGCCTACTTCCTCAAGGGGATGCGCCTATGCTCAGAGGGTGTGACAGAGGCTTGGTTAGGGTTTTACCCATTCCTACTGGTAAGTATTTTCTCTTTTGATTTCCCTTGTTCGGGTTACCAGTTTGACTGACCGCATATATTTGATCTTGTATTAGCAGTTTTTGGCCTACGAGAGGTTCCCATTTCTTAATCATGTTAGCCTGTTAGGTTTGGATACCTATCCACGGGGACGAAGATGGCATTACTCCACTCTGACGGAGGTTCCTGTAGCTGAGGGTTTCATCCATTCGCGCCTACAATTGGAGTTATTGACCGCAGAGGTCATTTCCTAGGTTCCTTACTCTGAGGACCACTTGACAGTTGCTTCAAGGGTGGTTTCCCGACTGGTGTCGAGTACGTATTGTCCACCCGTCGGATTCCTCTCCTTACTGACAGAGGTTGGGAGCTCTATTTAGGAGAGTGTGCTATTAGGAGCACTACAGAAGAGATACGCATTCTGATCTTTCCTCCTGCCAGGCGTTATTGGCCTTCATTGCAGTCGATCACTGAGATCCCATTGATGGGTGTGGATGGCTTTACTTTGTCTGAGGGACCTTTCACTCAGGAGGCTTTTTACCGCTGGTGGTTCCCTCGCACCATTGGAGCTCAGACCCGTGCCATACAGTTTATGGGGGATATGGTTCCTGGCTTCGTCATGATGACATATTGGATTGCCTGCGTCTGAGAGCCTACTCATTTAACGTAGATTGAGAGTTTGACCCAGCAGTTGGATCAGGCACATTTCTTTATCCGGTATTTGGGCAGAGATCCATCAGAGGCAGATTCTTTTGATACTTTTAGCTCTGGGGCTTGCCTTTTAGGTGGCCCATATTCAGATGGTTTTGCCGATGCAGATCCTCCGTTGTATCGGCCTGATATCCCTTCTGGCAAAGATTCAGTGACTCAAGAGGAGTTACATCAGATGGACAGATTTGATGATGTGGACATCAACACCATTGACTTCTTCTGATGCATTTCTCGCTATATCTTTTGATAGGCCTCTGTTAGATATTGGGCATCTGTGCCTTAGTTCTCGTTATATCTTTTGATAGGCCTCTGTTAGATATTGGGCGGTTGTGCCCTATTTCCCTGTATTTTTCAGTTATACACAGAGATGATGTATTTAGATGATGATGTACTTAGGAATGTATGTATACTGTTTCTATTCCCTACATCATATTGTCATCTGTTATTTATCATGCATGTATTATATTATGCATTTCCAAAGATGAGTTTAGCATTGACCCCTGGATGGTCTTATGACACGGCTCTACAAATGTCTTTATCCATTGTTAGCCGAATTGAGTATACCCCACCTGTGTTGGTGGCATCTTCCTTGAGATTGTGGTATGACAGTTTGTCCTCCCTAGATCGGGTGATAGTTGATCAGTTACTGTGACACTTTATGACCCTCCTGACATTTCAGGTTCCACCAGGCTTTATAGAGGGCATGCTTGAGAATTGGGCACCAGATAGGCATGTAATCAGATTTGATACCCATGAGTTGACTCCTACATTGGAGGAGTATGCGTCTTACTGTTGGGTGTAATCTATTTAAGCACTACACACAAGTATACATGATCAACATGTAATATAATGATAAGTGAAGTATAGTTCCCACAGAGATAAGTATTAATTTTAATCTAACAATTACCAACTTTGTATTATTCCAATTTTATTAAACTAATCGAAGTAATGATTCAAAATAATGAAAATAAATAAAAATCTAAACAAATCAATTCAACTCGCTACCAAAAATTTTAATTAGATAATGGAGAATTAAGCTTACAACTTCACTTCTCGCTTCACTCAGATTATCACACTTCTTTTCAATTCAATTAACTATCTCAGTTCATTAATCAAGAACACAAAAGTAGAATTAGCCATCTCTCAATGTACTAAAACCATATTAACTTAAATCGATAGTTGATAGAATTAAGCCAAACACTATAATTAACTAATTCACCATATCTCCATGTGAATCACAATTAAAAAAGGTTTAAATTCCAAGTTCTTACACGATTACATGCGATGTTGGGTATATCTCTATCCTAAACATACATCAAGAATTCCATCAAAATGCAGAAATCATGAACACATGCTATTATGACTAAGTCTAGATTTATATCTCATCTCTCGAGTCCATACAAATCCATAAAGAATTGGTGATCAAGCAATTCATAAGTTATGCACATATCAAAATAGATGAACTGAAAAGATAACTTTATTGAACTGAAATCAAAGTATGATAATCATCGTTCCACTTAAAGATCCACTGCAAGCTTAATTCCTTTGTAGATCGCCAGCCCCGACAGGGTACTAAACTACAGTTGTTGATTTCCTTGCTTTTCCTGCACATCGCTGCCATATTGCCACCATCATGCCTTAACTACCAAATGCTAAATCCTATAAACATAACAACCAGAAACACATAAAACTAAACTAAAATAACCGGATTATGTACTATTTTAGTCTAAATAGGTATCTGATTCGTAGGTATGAAACCCACTCATCAAACTCCCCTAAACTTAAACCGTGCTAGTCCTCAAGCACAACAATATGCAATGCAATGCCACTAACTATATGCCTAGAAATCCAGCAATCAACAGAATAAAGTCTTTTCACATGTCCTCAGAGAAATCACAATAGACATGATATTATATCATACCGAGACAGATCAATAACTTCTCAGTCAAACATCAAATTTTAACCTGTTATAACTGATATAATGCATATGTGCTCAATAACCATGCTAACCGATGTAAAGTTAAATAAAACACATAACAAACCTCTTTAAAGGAATCATACATCATAAAGTCAAGAAATCCAAAAACGAGCAAGATCCAACTAAACTCAAACAGTTACCCAATTTATAGGTTAAAATGGGATACTTTTGCTTTATTTATTCACATACGGGGGCTTTTCGCTTTTTTACCATTTTTCACTTTTTATTTTTCTCAGGGTTGTGCAATGTGTAGTCCTCTTAGGCTTTTCAGTGCTACCCCTTAGCGAGCTTTCAACCAACGACTCATAAACCGTAAGGCTTTAGGGCAATAGGTGTAGAGACATCCCCTCGAGCGTACTTACTCAAGTAACAAAGGCCACATAACTAGATTAGCTATGGTGTTTATTCATACTTTTTTTTCTTTTCTTTTTTTACTTAGTATCCCAAATTTTCCTCTAAACTTAGGTTCCTGTCTAATCTTAGCCTTCACTACCTATTCATGACTTTCTTTCATTCAAACTAGCATTATCCTTAAGAGTTCTATTATGTGTTAATTTCAAGTCAATCAGTCAACATAGTTGTTCCTTAATGTGTTATCCTGATTATACCAGTTTCAAACAGATAAAGATCTAAATCATGATAAGAAATCACATCAAAGCCTTAACAATCAATACTATACTTGTCTACGTAATTCCAATCTCATCTGTGATAGCCCCAAATTCAGGTTCCAAATCACCGCGGATCTGGTACAATCATTCTCTAACTATTACGGAAGATATAAGCATAAATTGTTTATACATTACATTACACACTATTTCCCCAAGGTCGAGTAACTTTAACTTATACACAAATCATACTTATTTGACTTACAACAATATTAATATACAATACTTATACAAACTTAACTGCACACATAAACTTAAAGCTGGAACTGTCTTTGACCTTTCCTTGTATCTGACGTAATCGTCTTAATCTGCAATGTTAATCATGATATAGCAAGGGTGAGCATAAGTTTGCCCAGCAAGTATAAATTTATTTAAGGATATATCATGATTGAAAGAATTTGAATAATAAGCTGGCTATAATTCATCAATATATTTGTGAATTAGCACGAACAAACTTTTGACTGAACAAGTATTGAACATGAACAAATATACTTGGACCAAATGGTAATGAAGGTGATCAGCCTTTCATACCTGACTTATACATGCAATATGTACAGAGTACAATTCAACAATTCTTGGACATGGCAATCAACAATGATTAATCACAATTACATATGAATACAACAACTCAAAGTAGAGTTAAGAAAAACTTGCCTGAACCATTGATTACCGCTATGCAATTAATAAGCTTTGGCTGAAGACCTAATAGTAATAATATCGATCTATAAGTTAGAATAATATATAAACAGTAATTAAAATAACCTAAACACATTATCACATAATCCTATCCGTCTATAACACACATACGACCTATCCTCAAGTCAAACTTTTACTGTCTGAGTCGAGTTCGGTACAATTCTAACATCACGACGGTCTAGTCAGACAATATTTCGAGTTTAAGTTTAGTTAAACTCTGTCTAACACTTAACAATTATCTCAGATAATTTTAATATCAGTCAAAATAATTTTTCAAGTATCATAATAATTTTTAAATAATTATTATCATTTATCATGAATTTTTAATCATTAACATCGTATTTATATGAATTAAATACCACAATATCCTATTATCATTAATATTTATTTATTATCAAATATTAATGATATTCATGTCATAATATTATAATATATTTATAATATCACAAAATATTTTTAATATTTAAAATCACCTTTATATGATTTTTAAACAATTAAATTCATTATCCGATAATTGCTATTAATATTAAAAATTAATATTTTCATGACAAAATATCAAAAGTTTTATATTTTATAGCTTAAAATATTTTTCTAATACTCAAATCATTTTTATATGATTTTTAAAACATTAACTCTATTTTTCCATAATTTATTTAATATATTTATTAAATAAATTAATTACCATTAATATTAATTAATTAGTAAAATTCATCACAAAATATTAAAAGTTATTGAAAATAACTTAAAATATTTTCTAACACCATAATTTTATTTTTCATGATTTTTCATAAATTAAAATCATTTTTTAATAATTTATTTAATATTATAATTAAATAAATTAAATACTATTTATATTCCAAAAATATTAAATATTAATGAAATATACTCAAAATAGTTAAAAACTAATTTTTGGACTTTAAAATAATTTTAGGAATTTATTTTATATTTTTAATAATTAAAAATCATTTAATTCGATTTATTCAATTAAAATAATTATTTTTCGAAAATAAGTGTCGCTAAAGGCATTAGGCGACAAACACCGTGGCTAAAAGTGTTCTTGGGCTGTTCTTCAACTAACCCAGAAACTCAAAGTCAGTTACGAGATGCCATGTTTGACCGGTTCTACCTTTCAATCCAACATATTCTGGGCTAGTAATTACTTTGATGTTGTAGACCGAATGTAATACTACAAATTTAAGCAAATTTCATGACCAAAACATATAATCACAAGGAGATCTAAGCCACCAAAATGTCTGACAACGCTGTTCTTCATTTCTGGGTCTTCCAAAAAATGAAGAACAGTCGAGGGTGATAGGTTTAGATCTTAATAGTTTGCAGTCTAGGCTTGCTTTGTATGTTTTATTGATTCAGTCATGAAGTAGGGATGTCAGGAAAGAATTATATAATAACATATCATCATTTCATCATCACACCAAGAAGATCAAGGTTGGTCAAAGTCTGACAAAAAAATCGCACATGAAGGTTTCTGGGTTTTCCAGAAATCTTCAAGAACAGCCGGTCAACCCTACTTTGACCCTTCTTATCTTTGATTCTATACATGATCTGTGAGTTCTATAAGCATGAGCATGAAGCCTAATTGTCAGTCTACAATTATATTACATAAACATGGCCAGATCGCTTAACAGAAGGAAGACCAGAGGCCATAAAACGGTTGTCAGCCACTTCCTGGGAAATCTGGGTTACCCAAATTCGCTCGGTCATGGTCGGTCAACGACCTTTGACTGCTAATAACTTTCGATATACACCTGATCTGGACTTACTTCAAGTTCTAGATTCAAGAACTTATAACATACAACAAGTACAAACCTTTAAAACGCCAAAAAAATTAATAGAGACAGATTTAGGAGACCTGGCATTTGACTGTCAGACACCTTTACAAAATTTTCCAGATTTTCTAAAGCTTCTATTTCGAGCATCTAGATGTTATAGATCCTTGATCTATCAACCCAGATCACTCAAAGACACCCTCTAACACATTTCTAACCCACAAAGAACAACATCAAACATCAGATCTATGGATTTCAAAAATTAGGGTTTATACCTCCTTTAATGCTTGAGTTTTGATTCTGACTTTGTGACCTGATCTTGGTAAGTTATGAACTGATCATGGCTTAGCTTCTCTCTCTCTGTCTCTCTAAATCTCGAAATTCTAGTGAGAGAATGGGTTGGACAAGAATGAAAAATAAAGTAAGGTTGTTACTTACTTAAGTTTTTAATTTTGTTAGATTCATGTATTTATATGTGCAAGGTGGCACTTGTTGACTGATCTTGGAGGATAATAGGCACATGTTATGGCTTAGGGTTTGTTCACCAACTCCTTTAGGGTTAGATCTACAAGCAACATACTAAATAATGCACAAATGGTATTTTGGATTTTTAGCTAGCAAATTTAATGGCAAAATGGTCTTTGATCCAACCCTAAGGGTTTAACCCTTATGGTTAAAACCTAAGGTTCCAAAAATTTTTATTTTTTATGATTTCCAGAATTGGGTTTTCAAAATAGAAAATTAATATTTTTAAATTATATTTAGGATTCTATAATTATATTAAGGTTTCCTAATCATAAATCAAACTCGCTGATTAGGATTATTATTCCTAATTAAAATTGCTAATTTAGCAATTAGGGTCATAATTAGTCATTAAGGTTCATAACCCACGAATTAGGGTTTTAAATAGAAAAAATAATATTTCTAATTTAGAAATTAGGTTTCCTAATTAGATTAGGATTTTCTAATTACTTATAACTTGAAAATTAGGATTAATGTTTCCTAATTACATTAAAATTATTACACTAACAATTAGGTTTTTCGTAATTATAAATTAGGGTTTCTAAACCAGAAATTAGGGTTTAAAAATTTTAAATTAGGGTTTGCTAATTAATTAAGCTTTACCCTAATTAATATTATAATTGATAGCACTTAAGCATTATAATTATCCATTAAGTTCACATATTAGGGTTTCAAATTCTCGAAAATCTAAAATTAGAGTTTCCAGAACCAGTTTTAGGGTTTCTTGTTAATCGCTAGGGTTTTCTAACCGAACGTTAACGTTCTTCATCTTTACCTAGGGTTTGTCACTGATAAAATTTATCTGGTCAAACCTTGACCCTTAACCACATACTGTACACATATACAACCATATACACAGAACATATTCGCGTATATTCTTAATCCTGAATAATTCACCTAAATCCTTCGCAAAATTTTGAAATCCTCAAAATTCCTTCTTAAAAATATCAAACGCATACACTTATTTTTTGTTTAAGTTCTAATATTGAACCCTAAATAAATTAATTGTGATTTTAAAAATTTTCTAAATTCTCGGGTTGTCACATTCACCCCTTCTTCTAAAAATTTCGTCCCCAAAATTTACCTTACACCTTATACCATGCACCATACACCATTCACCATTCATTCTCATCATCACTTGCTACCTAATACACCTCTCACAAGAGTTAAATTTTTGGAATTGTGCTGAGGGGTTATATAGACTATTTGTCTGTCATTTTCGCAAAGGTTATATAGAAATTCATCCGCAAACCGTCATAACGTACGGATATAGTGGGTAATTTATCCAATATGCCCTGTACTTATCAAGTACTGTTGGTCTGATCTATTTCTCATCACTGCCATAGGCACAAAAATTTTACCTCAGTCTTATCGAATTCTGCACCAAAATAATTTGGTTCGGGAAAATTTTCAAAGAACGCTTAGAGTTTTCATAAACTGTAGTCTAGCTGAATTGAAGAGCATAGACTCATATCAATAATTCAATTCAATCGAATTATTTAAGTGTAGCCAAACCCCGTTGGCAAATTAAAATTTTTGAAAATATTTTTGATAATGATGTCATGATGCTGTACTGTATTAACAGTACATTTGAGGATGCCGTCATTGTATGACTTTGTCATAACACAGCATACAATAGTGGAACAATGATTTTTTTGATCGAATTCACACTAAGTATTCTTGTGTTTATAATTCTATCAACTTTTATCATCTCTGCACCAGGTTACATGGTACATGAGTGATAAATAAAAATATATTTTTGATATTTCAAATCATCTTCGTCTAGCTGTTTTAAACCGTTCCAAAAATGATTACGAGTCAACATTTTTTTAAAGCACATAGTGCGTATTTAGCTTGATGTCAAAATTTCGAAATCTAGCATAGCTAGGAGTTTTGGAAAACTTATGTCTTCACTAATGATCAGTTGCTTAGTAATTTATTTATTCCTATTATCCTCAATACTCCATTCACACACAACTATACCCAGTTCGTCAAACCACACTTGCCACACACAACTATACTCCATTCATGACCTTGCCACAATCATACGAGTTTAAGAACTTGTCCTAGTCAGACCTTTGGCGTCCATTCGCTGAAGGGTTCATAAACATTCATATAACTATGAATCAAGAATGTCACATAAGTATGAGTTTTAAGAACTTGTACTTAACCTCATATTCTCTACCTATAACCTATCTATTTGTTATATACATGAGAAAGGAATCACCCTCTTAACATGCATATAGCAAATAGCGCGACACAATATTTCAATGATTATCATTGCCAGAAACTAAGTGGTTTTTACACTAAGTACAATTCCCCGCCCATACAAGAAATCATACAACTCAGCTGCTGACATGAGTCCTCAATTGAAATCCCCACCTAATCTTAACTCCCATCTCAATACGAATTTCATTCAACTCGTATTCAAAATCTTTTCCTGAATCTGTACCAATTCATAGTATAACTTTCACACAACATTCTTGCAGTAAACTTTTCAATCATTTGATTGATTCTTCTCCCTGCTATCACCTTATCAGATCACGGGGTGATCCCATCGTATATATTACGATTCATTTCTATATCTTGTTCGTTTTGTTTTGCGATCTCCTATCCCCTTATTTTCAGTCTTTTAGACTCAATCTATTAATCACTACTGTTCAACTTTATTATCAGAGTTAGGGAACTCTGTATCTTATAACTCACCGAGATTCGTCTTTGAATCTTACCGACTTACTAACTATATGTGAGTTAGTACTTATCCTAATCACTGCGGTCATTAGTCTCATGTATTTCTACCTAAGGTTCATAACCTACAGCTTTGATACCAACTGTGACAGCCCCAAATCTGGGTCCCAAATCACCGCGGATCTGGTACAATCATTCTCTAACTATTGCGAAAGATATAAACATAAATTGTTTATACATTACATTACACACTATTTCTCCAAGGTTGAGTAACCTTAACTTATACACAAATCATACTTGTTTGACTTACAACAATATTAATATACAATACTTATACAAACTTAACTGCACACATAAACTTAAAGCTGGAACTATCTTTGACCCTCCCTTGTATCTGACGTAATCGTCTTAATCTGTAATGTTAATCATGATATAGCAATGGTGAGCATAAGTTTTCCCAGCAAGTATTAATTTATTTAAGGATATATCATGATTGAAAGAATTTGAATAATAAGTTGGCTATAATTTATCAATATAGTTGTGAATTAGCACGAACAAACTTTTGAGTGAACAAGTATTGAACATGAACAAATATACCTGGACCAAATGATAATGAAGGTGATCAGCCTTTCATACCTGACTTATACATACAATATGTACATAGTACAATTCTACAATTCTTAGGCATGGCAATCAGCAATGATTAATCACAATTACATTTGAATACAACAACTCAAAGTAGAGTTAAAAAAAACTTGCCTGAACCGTTGATTACCGCTATGAAATTAATAAGCTTTGACTGAAGACCTAATAGTAATAATATCGATCTATAAGTTAGAATAATATCATCACAGTATTTAAAATAACCTAAACACATTATCACATAATCCTATCCGCCTATAACACACATACGGCCTATCCTCAAGTCAAACTTTTACTGTCTGAGTCGAGTTCGGTATAATTCTAACATCCCGATGGTCTAGTTGGATAATATTTAGAATTTAAGTTCAGTTAAACTCTGCCTAACACTTAACAATTATCTCAGATAATTTTAATATCAGTCAAAATAATTTTTCAAGTCTCATAATAATTTTTAAATAATTATTATCATTTATCATGAATTTTCAATCATTAAAATCGTATTTATATGAATTAAATACCACAATATTCTATTATCATTAATATTTATTTATTATCAAATATTAATGATATTCATGTCATAATATTATAATATATTTATAATATCACAAAGTATTTTTAATACTTTAAAATCACCTTTTTATGATTTTTAAACAATTAAATTCATTATCCGATATTTGCTATTAATATTAAAATATTAATATTTTCATGACAAAATATCAAAAGTTATATTTTATAACTTAAAATATTTTTCTAATACTCAAATCATTTTTATATGATTTTTAAAACATTAACTCTATTTTTTCATAATTTATTTAATATATTTATTAAATAAATTAATTACCATTAATATTAATTAATTAGTAAAATTCATCACAAAATATTAAAAGTTATTGAAAATAACTTAAAATATTTTCTAACACCATAATATTATTTTTCATGAATTAAAATCATTTTTAATAATTTATTTAATATTATAATTAAATAAATTAAATACTATTTATATTCCAAAAATATTAAATATTAATGAAATATACTCAAAATAGTTAAAAACTAATTTTCGGGCTTTAAAATAATTTTTAGGAATTTATTTTATAGTTTTAATAATTAAAAATCATTTAGTTCGATTTATTCAATAAAAATAATTATTTTTCGAAAATAAGTGTCGCTAAATGCATTAGGCGACAAAAACCGTGGCTAAAAGTGTTCTTGGGTTGTTCTTCAACAAACCCAGAAACTCAAAGTCAGTTAAGAGATGCCATGTTTGACTGGTTCTAAATTTCAATCCATACATGTTCTGGGCTATTAATTACTTTGATGTTGTAGACCGAATGTAATACTACAAATCTAATCAAATTTCATGACCAAAACATATAATCACAGAAAGATATAAGCCACCAAAATGTCTGACAACGCTGTTCTTCATTTCTGGGTTTTCCAGAAAATGAAGAACAGTCGAGGGTGATAGGTTTAGATCTTAATAGTTTGCAGTCTGGGCTTGCTTTGTATGTTTTATTGATTCAATCATGAAGTAGGGATGTCAGTGAAGAATTATATAACAACATATCATCATTTCATCATCACACCAAGAAGATCAAGGTTGGTCAAAGTCTGACAAAAAAATCGCACATGAAGGTTTTTGGGTTTTCCAGAAATCTTCAAGAACAGCCGGTCAACCCTACTTTGACCCTTCTTATCTTTGATTCTATACATGATCTGTGAGTTCTATAAGCATGAGCATAAAGCCTAATTGTCAGCCTACAATTATATTACATAAACATGGCCAGATCGCTTAACAGAAGGAAGACTAGAGGCCATAAAACGGTTGTCAGCCACTTCCTGGGAAATCTGGGTTACCCAAATTCGCTCGGTCATGGTCGGTCAACGACCTTTGACTGCTAATAACTTTCGATATACACCTGATCTGGATTTGCTTCAAGTTCTAGATTCAAGAACTTATAACATACAACAAGTACAAACCTTTAAAACACCAAAAAAATTAACAGAGACAGATCTAGGAGACCTGACATTCGACTGTCAGACACCTTTACAAAATTTTTCAGATTTTCTAAAACTTCTATTTCGAGCATCTAGATGTTATAGATCCTTGATCTATCAACCCAGATCACTCAAAGACACCCTCTAACACATTTCTAACCCACAAATAACAACATCAAACATCAGATATATGGATTTCAAAAATTATGGTTTATACCTCCTTTAATGCTTGAGCTTTGATTCTGACTTTGTGATCTGATATTGGTAAGTTATGAACTGATCATGGCTTAGCTTCTCTCTCTCTGTCTCTCTAAATCTCGAAATTCTAGTGAGAGAATGGGTTGGACAAAAATGAAAAATAAAGTAAGGTTGTTACATAAGTTTTTAATTTTGTTAGATTCATGTAGATGTGCAAGGTGGCACTTGTTGACTGATCTTGGAGGATAATAGGCGCATGCTATGGCTTAGGGTTTGTTCACCAACTCCTTTAGGGTTAGATCTACAAGCAACATACTAAATGTGACAACCCGAAAATTTAGAAAATCTTAAATGATTAAATTAAGGGTTAAAGTTTAAAGCCTAGAATGGAAATAGAAGATTTATTTAAAATTTTTAAGAAAAATCTAAGGAAATGGTACGTTGAAATGATTCAATGATAATGTTACGAGGAAGAATAAGATCTAAACCGATTAAGAATGATTCGGTATTGTGATTCCGGGGATGAAATACTTATAAGGGAGAAAGAATGTGATAACCCAAATTTTTGGGTAATATTAAAATAAGAATTAAATAAATAAAATTCTTATTAGATAATATGTTGTATGATATTATATTGCATAAGTGGGTATGAACTATGCAATATTTGATGCTTATGCTTAATAAATATATTGGTATTATATATTTATTACATGTAAATAAATTGTAGGGGCAATTTATTAAAAGAAATGAGATGTGTAGAATTAAAATAATCTATAATATTAAATTATTTTAATGTGGTGAATTGGTGACATTAAATATATACTTAATCTATAACCACCCTTTTATTGAAGAAATCATGTATTACATTATTGGACATTATGTATGTATGTTTTTAATGTAGTAAGTATATTATTATATTTATTACCGTTAAATTGTTGAAAACAATTTTTAGAAGGGAAAATGAAGTAATTAGTATACAAGAATTATTGTATACTTTAAATAAATGATATTAAAATAAATTCTAGAGTTGAATTATTTTAATAAAGAAAAGATATTATTTTAATTATAATATCTTATTTACTGAATAAATTTCCATTTATAAGGTAAATATATTAAGTGATACTTACTATATGTAAATAAATTGATATAAACAATTTATAAGGTGAGAGAATAAATTTATTATTTATTTTCTATATGTGATGTGAGTACATGTGCATTATAAAGAATATTTGCAAGGTGATAAATATAAATATATATTTATTACGAAGAGAAATAAAATTATTGGGAACAATTTGCATAATGAGGCAAAAAGAGGCGGGTTAAGCATATAGTATTTATATATACTTTACCCAAGAGTATTAGAATAAATTCTTATATAAAATTAATTTAATAAAGAAAAAATATTATATTTATTTTAATATCTTAAGAAAGTAAATAAATTCTTAATTGAATTTATGATAATGAAGTAAGGATATTATATTATAATATCTTGGGTATGTAAATAATTGTATTTACATAAGAAATTATGTGTAGCATATTTATTTTACAATTATAAAATAAATATGTAATTTGAGTATGTTATGTTATATTTTATATAATTTATATATCAAATATGGGTTATGTAAATTATATGATTCCAAGAGGGTAAAATAAATTAAGGAGATTTATATAGTAACTTATTTGATTAAATTAAGTTACTAAGATTGGGTAATTAAATAACTTAATAAAGTATGGAAGTGAATTATGAAAGTTAAGGAAGAATTGTGCGAGTTAAGAAAACCTTAGGGTTAAAAACCTAATATTTAAAACTTAAGAAAATATCTTCAGGAATATGCTAATGAATAAAGAATATTCCGAGAATATGCTAAGAATATGTCAATGGGTGATTTGCAAGCTTTTAAAGACAAAGGGGAAGACTAGAGAAGACTTAAGTTAGGTGACCAACTTATAAGAAATTGAAAGTAACTTTTATATAAGAAAAAAATTAATTATTATATTGTGTATACTATCTCATTTTTTATTACATGAGACAGTATATATAGAAAATATTAAAATAATTTAATAAAGTGTAATTATTTTAATATAGAGGAATTTGTAGCACTAAATATTATTGGTAATACAATAAGTTTTGTATTATGGAATTATATTGTTATGTTTTTACTTATATGGAGGGAGTATACTAGGAAATCAGTAAATAAACTAATGAAAGGCTTGGGCTGTCAACAAAATTAGAGTGTGATGACTAAGCTAGCAACGGATGAATATGTAGGAGGGGAGGCTGCCCTTCACTTCACTTTCATTCCATTTCTTGTTTCCTCTTTTACTTTAACTGTTAAACATACCCACTACACCCGAACCAAAGATCAAATTCCTAAATTTCCTAAAATTTATGGGGTTCGGCTAAAAGAGAGAGTGGAGGCATTGAGGAACTGATTTTATTACTGAAGGAAAGCTTAGAGTTGGCCTTAAAATTTCAAGCAAGCTTTAGTAATTTGTGAATTTACAGCAAATTGAAGGTATGATCATTTCATTGAGCAATTCATAAAATTTTTAGCTTATATATTATGTATTAAAGAGCTGTAATTGAATTGTTAGTTGGGATTATGATAATTAATTTAGCAAAAAGGAGTATAGTTGTGAATCTGTGGTGATTGGATTGCGTTCTGTTAAGGAAGTTTTGTGCAGGACATAAGGTGTAATAATGAAGCTAAAATGGGATGATAGCACAAATAAATAGCTATGACATGAGGGTTTCAAAACAATGCACACCTAGTATTTGACAAAAGTCCTATATGGACTGTTTTACTTAAAAACGAAGAATTTGGGAAAGCCAAATTTAAGATTACATGTATGAACATTTTATACAGTTAGTTAAAAGAATTGAAGGAATCAAAATAGTAAGAAAGGCGATTTTAAGCCAAAATGAAAACTCCAAACATTAGTGTGTCAAGCCATTTTTGAGTACTATTTTGGGCAGTTTATAGAATCCGAAATGGGGAGTTTATAATTTCTAAATGTAGTCTCATATACTATATATAACGTATTTCAAATTTGCTGTAATCCGAAAAATGAACCAAAACGGAGTTAAAACGAATCCGTGGTGAAGATTTTAGTAAACCATGTCTAGAAATGAAAACTGGATGAACAGTGACTATAGTGTCAAATTCTGGAATAGCTATGTTGCCTAAAAAATTCTGAGTTTCTGGGTAGTTATAGTGCACTGAGTTAGAAAGCCATAGTGTAAGACCCCAACTTTTATAAATAAAGATGAATTTTCTATAAATATCATTTTTGAATATTATGAAGTTAATTTGATATAATGTTATAGTTGTGGGTAATATTTATAAATTTTGCAAAGTAAGCAAGTTGTTATAAAATATTCGTTTGGTCGGGGAATATTCTTTTTGTCGGGGAATATTCGTACGACGGCACAATCATTGGTGGACCCCACAACAGAATTATTATCGGATTGAGAAAACGACAGAATTATCTTTCTATAAAAATAACAGCTGAGGTGTTACCGTTAAAATCGTTTAAAACTGTTGAACTACTTGGTAGTAAAAGTACAGTAATACGCGTGGTTGCATAGTAGCACACGGTATTGATTATTGATGCTTACGTGAGAAGTCACTCAGCTATACTCAATTATTGCTACAGTAATTGCTGCATCATATCTCTTAAATTATTGTCATAGTATCATCTGTATAATATGTTATATTATTGAGACGTTGTGGTAAGTTTGGTTATTTTATGGGGGGCCATATGTCATCATCTAAGAGTCTCTTCGTCAATAGTAATTACCGTCGTCAATAGTAATTATCGTCGTCAATAGTAATTACCGTCGTCAATAGTATTTACCTTGGTCAATAGTATTTACCTTGGTCAATAGTAATTACCTTCGTCAATAGTATTTACCTTGGTCAATAGTAATTACTTTCGTCAATAGTAGTTGTCCCTTCAATATTACCAAGAGTCATTTGACCCTTCGTTAAGACCAATAGTCATTTGACCCTTCGTTAAGACCAAGAGCCACCCTCAGTTTTTCTATAAATAGAGGCCTAGGGCTTCATTATTTTTTACGAATTCATTCAAGCTATAGAGAGAGAAAGTATAGAGAGAATAAGAGAGAGAGAGACTAAAAGTATTCTGCTACATCACTTTTCCAATATCCAGTTCTTTTAAGGTAGGGAATATTATTTCTTTTATATTCATGAAGAGAACTTCTGTTATTCCATTCGTTATTATTCTGTTGGAATAACCAGTATACGCGGTCTACCCTATACTTGGCGACATTCTTCTATTATTCTGTTGGAACATCCTGTCTGTGTGTTTTACACCGGACCTGGTTCCGTTTATTATTCTGTTGGAACATCCTGTCTGTGTGTTTTACACCGGACCTGGTTCCGTTTTATTATTATTCTGTTGGAACATCATGTCTGTGTGTTTTACACCGGACCTGGTTCCATTATTTATTATTCTGTCGGAATATCCTGTCTGTGCGTTTACGCCGGACCTGGTTCCATTATTTATTATTCTGTTGGAATAACCTGTCTGTGCGGTCTATCGCATGCATGGTGATTTCTTTTGTTATTCTATTCTTTATTATACTCAGTTGGTTAAGTTTTGACTTCTATACTCCATGAAATTTGTGGAATATCCTTGATAGTTGCGTTTCATCCAGTATCTTTTTAAGAAAATATTCTTCTAAGCATTCTTGAATTTTACTCCACAATGCAGTATCATGTTGACAATTTGGACGTTGTTAATTTCTGGATAAATTAATTCTTGAACTTGTTTTATTGAATTCTTATATCATTGTCATCATCCTCATGTTTATAAAATGTTGAAAGTCATCTGTGGCCTGTAGTGCATAGATGGACTTGGTATGATTATGACCAGGGATTATTCGGTATAATCATGACCGTAATGTTACAAATGATGTGGTAAAAGTCCTCATTGGCCCGTAGTGCATTGATGGACAGTTGTTGGCATGATCATGACCATTAATGAATACACAACGAATATCCTTGGCCGTAGTGCAGGGGTGATTCGATGATGTGGATTATTTTATTAAGCTGAGTCTCAGCGATCACAGTGTTGAAAAACTTTTTAAATCATAAAAGATAGTAGAGTTTATTTTCTACTTGACTCTTTTAATGGATTGCTTGTTCCGCTACAGTTAAACTTGATGTCTATTATATTTTATCAGTTTAACATTGTTGAAGGCTAATGATAATTTATTCTGCATTATCTTAGTCATAATATTTCTTACTGGGCTAGTTGAGCTCACCCTTTCTTTCACTGTTCTCTTCAGGAAATGAGAACGTAGCTGGGACAAGTCGGGGTACGGGAGTGATGGTCCGAATGATAGTATTAGTTAGTAGTCCTCACTATTCTATGTAATGGTGTGTTAATAAATGTAATGAGGACTCCTTTTGAGTATGAATACTCTCTAGAAGATAATATTTGTATTCAAACTCACAGTTTATGTTTTGTCGTATTGTACACGACAGATGTATTAATCAGTTGTATTTGTATTCTGTACTATGTATCTGACGACCCAAGATGAGTGATGTATACCTAATTTTGGGGGCGTCACAGTTGGTATCAGAGCTTAGGGATATGATCCCTGGCTAAGATGTGAGAATAGAACTAGGAGGGGAGAGACGGGGAATTCCTTCGCTAGTATGGCATACTTAAGTTTATTTGCATGGTATTTAATTGGTCGGTCATAATATAAGGATAATATATGACATATCAATTAATTTTTATTTTGTGACAGTATCTGAAAATGGCATCTGAGAATGTTGAGAATAGCAATGGAGCACAGACGACTGTTGATTCACCACATATCAATAATCAGGATAATGTGCATCAGGAAGGTGTCAATCCTCATGCAAACAACAACACTGACCAAATGATGAATGATCAAATGTTCAGAGGCTTTATGCAATTCATGCAACAACAGGTGAAAGCGGCTCCTGTCCACAACGTAGGTGGAAATACTGGAAACTCTCAGGCGGTCACCGCTAAACAGTTTAAGGAGCTGGGACCACCGGAGTTTAAGGGAGAACCCAAACCACTTGTAGCTGAAACATGGATAAAGCAGATCACCAAGATATTTGATGTCTTGGGTTGCTCCGAGGAGCAAAAGGTTCCCTTTGCCGCCTTTATGTTGCGAGGAGAGGCAGATTACTGGTGGGAATCGATAAAGCGTACTCAACCTGCCGCACTGAAGATGTCTTGGGAGAAGTTTCAAGATCTGTTTAACGACAAATACTTTCTCGAGAGTATTCGTCACATGAAGGAGGTGGAGTTCATCAAATTGGAGCAGAATAATATGACTGTGTCGTAGTACGAGGCAAAATTTGCGGAGTTATCCTGGTTTGCGTCCCACCTGGTGGATAATGAAGAAAGAATGACGCGGATGTTTTTAAGAGGTTTGAAGCCGGAGATACGTCAACATCTTGTTTCTCATAAACTGTGTTTGTATTCAGATGTTGTAAATAGGGCTCAGTTGGTGGAGCGCATTAACGAGACAACGCAACCAAAAGAGAGCAGCCGGCAAAATGATAATACCAGTGAGAGCAGTCATCGAAGCGGTGACAACAAGCGTGGAGGGAATCAACAGGCCAGAAATGGTAACCACTTCTGTGGTAACTAGGGCCAAAACAATAAGAATGGACATTTCAAGAAGAGGAGATTCAACAATGACGGAAAGACGTCAGCACCAGCACCTGTCGTTAAGGAAGGAGAACGACCACCTATCATATGTTTCAAATGCGGAGGGGAGGGACACATCAGTCCAAACTGCACGATGCCGTCCAAAGCATGTTATAATTGTGGAAGAGAAGGTCATTTAGCCCGATTTTGTCGTTTATCAAAAACAAATTCAGCTAGGATGGAGGCACCAAAAGCCGTCCCAGAAAAGTCAAAACCGGTTGTGCAAGGGAGAGCGTTTGTTGTGAACTCCTAGAGAGCAAGGAACCCGAATGAGGTCATCACGGGTAAGCTTATCATAAACTCTAAAGAAGTTTATACTTTATTTGATACCGGTTCAACCCATTCTTTTATTTCTCCTACTTGCGCTCATCGATTAAATTTGATTCCGGAGAAATTAGACTTTGACTTATCTGTGGAAACTCCGTTGGGAGAAACCTTCATTACCTCCACTGGTTATAAGTCTTGTTTGGTTCAAGTTGGTACCCACACATTACCTATCGATCTGATTTCATTAAAAATACTTGCATTTGACGTGATTCTAGGGATTGATTGGTTAACTACTCATTATGCAAAAATTGATTGTTTTCGTAAGGTTGTTAGCTTTCATATTCCTAATCGACCTATTATGCGAATTCAAGCAACCAAACCATTAAAATCAATCGCTGTCATCTCAAGCCATAAAGCTATTCGTTTATTGAAAAACGGATGTCAAGCTTTCTTAGCTCATGTCACAGATCTAAACAAAAATACGTCAGCTTTGAATGATATTTCTGTTGTTAATAAATTTCCTGACGTATTTCCCGAAGAACTTCCTGGCCTACCCCCAGAGCGTGAAATTGAATTTTGTATCGACCTTGAACCCGGTACAAAACCCATTTCCAAAGCTCCATATCGAATGGCTCATATTGAACTTCAGGAGTTAAAGACCCAACTGCAGGAATTGTTAGACATTGGTTTTATTCGTCTTAGTACTTCTCCTTGGGGTGCTCCTGTTCTGTTCGTGAAGAAGAAAGATGGGAGTATGCGACTTTGTATTGATTATCGGGAGTTGAATCATGTCACCATCAAAAATAGGTACCCATTGCCACGTATTGATGACCTGTTTGACCAGTTGTAAGGAGCACAATTCTTTTCAAAGATCGATCTTCGTTCTGGATATCATCAGCTGAAGGTTAGAACTGAGGATATTCCAAAGACTGCCTTCAGAACTCGGTATGGGCATTATGAATTCTTAGTTATGTCTTTTGGATTGACTAATGCTCCTGCTGCCTTCATGGATATGATGAACAGGGTATTTAAGGAATATTTGGATCACTTTGTGGTCGTCTTTATCGATGACATCCTTGTTTATTCCAAAAGCCGTGACGATCATGAGCAACACTTGAGGCTGGTACTCCAAAAGCTTCGTGAATACAAACTTTATGCCAAGTTGAAGAAATGCGAGTTCTGGCTGGAAGAGGTAGCATTCCTTGGGCACGTAGTATCAAGTCGTGGAATATCGATTGACCCGGCAAAGATTGAAGCTATTCAAAGCTGGGAGCAACCTAAATCAGTAACCGAAGTACGTAGCTTTCTCGGTCTAGCTGGTTATTATCGGAGATTCGTGGAAGGATTTTCTCGAATCGCTACTCCGTTAACTCAGCTGACTCGAAAAGATACAAAGTTCGGTTGGAGCGAAGAATGTGAGCAGAGTTTTCAAGAACTCAAGAGGAGACTCATTTCAGCACCTGTTCTAACAATACCATCTGGCTCGGAGGGATTTGTCATCTACACTGATGCTTCGAGCAAAGGGTTGGGATGTGTTCTCATGCAACATGGAAAAGTCACAGCCTATGCATCAAGACAACTCAAGGAATATGAGAGGAATTATCCTACTCATGATCTAGAGTTGGCAGCTGTTGTCTTTGCACTTAAAATTTGGAGGCATTACTTGTATGGGGAGAAGGTGGAGATCTTTACGGATCATAAAAGTCTCAAATATTTCTTCACTCAAAAGGAACTCAACATGCGACAACGACGTTGGCTTGAACTGTTGAAAGATTATGATCATACCATTCAATATCATCCTGAAAAAGCGAACGTGGTAGCTGACGCATTGAGTAGAAGATCATATGCAAGTACGAGTGCGATATTGTCAACACAAAGACCCATTTTGTGTGATTTGCAAAGGATGGAGATAGAGTTAAAGACTCTAGGGACCCATGCGATGATGGCGAATATATGAGTAGAACCGACTTTAATCGATAAAGTTAAAGCTGCTCAAGCTACAGACCTGGAGCTGATGCGTATGAAGAAGAAAGTGCAAGAAGGTGCTATACCGGAAGCAAGAATCGATGAAGAAGGAATACTTCGAGTCAACTCCAGACTTTGTGTTCCTAACAACCCTGATTTAAAGTATGAAATCATGATGGAGGCGCACAACACACCGTTTGCAATCCATCCTGGAAGTACCAAAATGTATCATGATCTTCGTCATACATTTTGGTGGAGCAATATGAAGAGAGAGATAGCGTTGTTTATCTCAAGGTGTCTAACTTGTCAACGAGTCAAAGCGGAGCATCAAGTACCAAAAGGTCCATTGCAACCACTTGAAATTCCAGAATGGAAGTGGGAGCACATTACCATGGATTTCGTTACCGGTCTTCCTAGGGTTTCTCAAGGTATTGATGCGATTTGGGTCATTGTTGATAGATTGACCAAGTCTGCTCATTTCTTACCGATACGAGAAACTTATACACTTGAACGTCTTGCTCGTATGTACATAAACGAGATTGTAAGACTGCATGGTATGCCAGTATCCATAGTTTCTGACCGAGACCCAAGATTCACTTCACGATTTTGGGTTAGTTTACAAAAAGCTATGGGCACAGAGTTACGATTTAGTTCAGCATATCATCCTCAGACGGACGGACAATCAGAGAGGACTATTCAAACTCTTGAAGATCTATTAAGACTCTGTGTCTTTGACTTCAAAGGAAGTTGGGTCAAGTTCTTACCATTGGTGGAGTTTTCCTACAACAACAGTTATCAAGCAAGTATTGGCATTGCTCCATTCGAAGCATTGTATGGAAGAAAATGTCGTTCTCCAGTATGCTGGGATGAGGTGGGCGAAGCAACGTTGTTGGGACCGGAGTTGGTACGTATGACTACAGAAAAGATTCAAACGATCCGACAACGTATAAAAACCTCACAAGATCGACAAAAGAGTTATGCTGATCTTCATCGAAAGGACGTGGAATTTGATGTAGGAGATCATGTGTTCTTACGTGTTGCTCCATGGAAAGGAGTTACGAGATTTGGAAAGAGAGGAAAGCTAAATCCTCGATTCATCGGTCCATTTTTAATCCTCGATCGAGTAGGAACTGTGGCTTATAGACTCGCTTTACCGCCAAGTATGTCTCGTGTTCATAACGTTTTCCACATATCTATGTTACGCAAATATGTGGAAGACTCGAACCACATTATTGAGTTAGAACCGGACGAAATAGCGGAGGATTTGACGTATGAAGAAGTTCCTGTTCAAATCTTGGATAAGAAGGAACATATTCTACGCTCCAAGGTTATACCTCAAGTTAAAGTTTTGTGGAGAAACCACGATATTGAGGAAATGACTTGGGAGTTAGAATCAGAAATGAAATCAAGGTATCCTTACCTCTTCGACATACCAGGTACGTACCCTAATTTCGAGGGCGAAATTTCATAAGAAGGGGAGGTTGTAAGACCCCAACTTTTATAAATAAAGATGAATTTTCTATAAATATCATTTTTGAATATTATGAAGTTAATTTGATATAATGTTATAGTTGTGGGTAATATTTATAAATTTTGCAAAGTAAGCAAGTTGTTATAAAATATTCGTTTGGTCGGGGAATATTCTTTTTGTCGGGAAATATTCATACGACAGCACAATCATTGGTGGACCCCACAACGGAATTATTGTCGGATTGAGAAAACGACAGAATTATCTTTCTATAAAAATAACAGCTGAGGTGTTACCGTTAAAATCGTTAAAACTGTTGAACTACTTGGTAGTAAAAGTACAGTAATACACGTGGTTGCATAGTAGCACACGGTATTGATTATTGATGCTTACGTGAGAAGTCACTCAGCTATACTCAATTATTGCTACAGTAATTGCTGCATCATATCTCTTAAATTATTGTCATAGTATCATCTGTATAATATGTTATATTATTGAGACGTTGTGGTAAGTTTGGTTATTTTATGGGGGGCCATATGTCATCATCTAAGAGTCTCTTCGTCAATAGTAATTACCGTCGTCAATAGTAATTACCGTCGTCAATAGTATTTATCTTGGTCAATAGTATTTACCTTGGTCAATAGTAATTACCTTCATCAATAGTATTTACCTTGGTCAATAGTAATTACTTTCGTCAATAGTAGTTGTCCCTTCAATATTACCAAGAGTCATTTGACCCTTCGTTAAGACCAAGAGTCATTTGACCCTTCGTTAAGACCAAGAGCCACCCTCAGTTTTTCTATAAATAGAGGCCTAGGGCTTCATTATTTTTTACGAATTCATTCAAGCTATAGATAGAGAAAGTATAGAGAGAATAAGAGAGAGAGAGAGAGACTAAAAGTATTCTGCTACATCACTTTTCCAATATCCAGTTCTTTTAAGGTAGGGAATATTATTTCTTTTATATTCATGAAGAGAACTTCTGTTATTCCATTCGTTATTATTCTGTTGGAATAACCAGTATACGCGGTCTACCCTATACTTGGTGACATTCTTCTATTATTCTGTTGGAACATCCTGTCTGTGTGTTTTACACCGGACCTGGTTCCGTTTATTATTCTGTTGGAACATCCTGTCTGTGTGTTTTACACCGGACCTGGTTCCGTTTATTATTCTGTTGGAACATCCTGTCTGTGTGTTTTACACCGGACCTGGTTCCGTTTTTATTATTATTCTGTTGGAACATCCTGTCTGTGTGTTTTACACCGGACCTGGTTCCATTATTTATTATTCTGTCGGAATATCATGTCTGTGCGTTTACGCCGGACCTGGTTCCATTATTTATTATTCTGTTGGAATAACCTGTCTGTGCGGTCTATCGCATGCATGGTGATTTCTTTTGTTATTCCATTCTTTATTATACTCAGTTGGTTAAGTTTTGACTTCTATACTCCATGAAATTTGTGGAATATCCTTGATAGTTGCGTTTCATCCAGTATCTTTTTAAGAAAATATTCTTCTAAGCATTCTTGAATTTTACTCCACAATGCAGTATCATGTTGACAATTTGGACGTTGTTAATTTCTGGATAAATTAATTCTTGAACTTGTTTTATTGAATTCTTATATCATTGTCATCATCCTCATGTTTATAAAATGTTGAAAGTCATCTGTGGCCTGTAGTGCATAGATGGACTTGGTATGATTATGACCAGGGATTATTCGGTATAATCATGACCGTAATGTTACAAATGATGTGGTAAAAGTCCTCATTGGCCCGTAGTGCATTGATGGACAGTTGTTGGCATGATCATGACCATTAATGAATACACGAATATCCTTGGCCGTAGTGCAGGGGTGATTCGATGATGTGGATTATTTTATTAAGCTGAGTCTCAGCGATCACAGTGTTGAAAAACTTTTTAAATCATAAAAGATAGTAGAGTTTATTTTCTACTTGACTCTTTTAATGGATTGCTTGTTCCGCTACAGTTAAATTTGATGTCTATTATATTTTATCAGTTTAACATTGTTGAAGGCTAATGATAATTTATTCTGCATTATCTTAGTCATAATATTTCTTACTGGGCTAGTTGAGCTCACCCTTTCTTTCACTGTTCTCTTCAGGAAATGAGAACGTAGCTGGGACAAGTCGGGGTACGGAGTGATGGTCCGAATGATAGTATTAGTTAGTAGTCCTCACTATTCTATGTAATGATGTGTTAATAAATGTAATGAGGACTCCTTTTGAGTATGAATACTCTCTAGAAGATAATATTTGTATTCAAACTCACAGTTTATGTTTTGTCGTATTGTACACGACAGATGTATTAATCAGTTGTATTTGTATTCTGTACTATGTATCTGACGACCCAAGATGGGTGATGTATACCTAATTTTGGGGGTGTCACACATAGGCTTTGGAATGACCTCATTCCGACCTTGGATGAGGGAGTTATGGTGATTGGAAGGAAATGTGTCGAATTTGTCAAACTGGAAGTCAGCAGCAGGGCGAGCTATTCAGGACACTGTTTCGATCAGTGAATATTTCCAGAAAATTCTTGGCTTTTGGTATGTTATAGTACACTGAATAAGCTTTCCATAGACTCCGGAACGGACTAATTCCGACTTCGGAGCAAAGAGTTATGACCATTCAAAGTAGTCGCGTCAAAACTGTCTAACCAACTCGGGGCAGTCACCCTGAACGAATTTTCTGGAATTCTTTGTTTTGAATTTGGAAATGGTCAAAGAATAAAAGTTGTAGTCCCGGAAGTTAGCTTCGCGTGGGCTCAAGAATCGCTCAAAAATATTTTGAAACGAAAAAGTTATGACTGTTTTAGCGAGAGAGGGTAAAGCCGAAATGAAAGTGAAAAACTGTTATGAACGTACACTTTTGGCGCTCTATTTGGGCTGCCTAATGAACCCGAAATGGGGGTTTCATATTTTTTAAAAATAGTCTCATATGATAGGAAAAACATACTGAAATTTGGGAATTTTCTGATAAGCGAGCAAGGCGTGAGAAAATCGTAAAGTGGCTCATTCGTTATGCAAGGCAGGAGCCAGCACTGTGCCAGCCGCGTGACCGCGAGCGCACGCCGCGCCGTGCTGCTGGTGCAGTCGCTTGGCGGGCTTTTTGAGCACTGTTTTGATCAATGTTCGTAGCTTGTTTTCGTGTTTAGAAAATTTTTAAATGTACTATGCCATAAGGTCTATAAAATACTAGAAATTCGCCACGATTCGATTAATGGTTTAAGAATTAAAAATAGGCCAATAGGCATGTCAGAACTATAATTTGGACGACGCCGATTGTAGTTATGGTGGGCTGTTTTGACCTCTGTCGTTCCAAAGTGTGTTTAGACTAAATTTAAGACAATATTATATCTAATAAAGTTCCAAGAGAAGAGATTTGACTGTATGTGATATTTTACATCATGAAACTTCATTTCGGACATAAATAATGCAATAAAAATATTCTATAAATATGAATTTGCATATTTAAGCGAATGTAAGCCGGAATTGACATGAAAAATGGTTTTATAACGAAACAAAAAGTATGGAACCATTAAAAAGTTGTAATGCTCATAAAAGTGATGCAATGAAGATTTGCGGGGATCAAAATGGAGTTTTTGATGAGCCAAGATTTATATATACTTAATATATAAATATATATAGTGGAAATGTGAATATTTGCAAAACGAAAAATGCACTAAGTGTGTTAGCGGGATAGAATGTTTATAAATGAGACAATGGTCCGAGTTGACTCATGTGTGGGCAAAATAATAATATAAAAATTATTTATATTAAAGGAATAATAAGTAAATTGAATTTTACTATAAAAGCTATTAAGTAGCTATTTAAGTCCCGAATTAATGAGTAAAGGCATAAGATATTCCTAAAGTGGAATATAAATGATTGAAGCTTCAAAGTGTAAAATATTTACATACTAAAATGTGAGGGACCTTTATTTGGTGTAAAAAGGTTAAAACGAATTAAGTTTCTAAATAAACTAATATTCGTTTTGAGTAAGAATAAATAATATTAGTTTGTATAAAACAAATAATTATTATTGATGAATATACATGCATGTTTTGTAACATATTCAATTATCTAATATGTGTGTACATGTAAATATAATTCTGTAAGAATTGTGGAGAAACTCTAGGTTAACTTTTGTGGTAATCTCCAATCAAGGCAAATTTTTCAGTTCTATTATATTTGTGGATTAAAGGTGACTGTGGTGAGTTATATACCATGCTTTATGAATTGTTAAAGTCAAAATATCACTAAGTTAATTGGGTTATGGAACCCAATTTATATGTGATAACACATGTTGTATAATGTAACTCGATAAATTAGAAATGTATAATGAATGAATGTATGCTTTGTAAGTAATTATTGTTGCATGTAGGATATGCATAGTAAAGAATATATGTTGCATGCGAATATGCATAGTAAAGGAAATATAGTGCATATGGAATTATGTGCTATGTGAAACATGATAAACTGTTAAATTTGTTGGGCTGTCGAGCTCAATCTTGCAAACACAAACTTTTTGCAGGTTAATGATGTTGAGCGATATTACTTGCTATACGGATGATGAAGGTTGAACGATCTGCAAAATGAATACATTTCTTTGAATTAGAAATGGTATAGAGCTATGATTGATAGTTTTGCTAAATGTAATTGACAGTTATGTATAGTTTGAAATGTTGAATAGATAAAGAATGTTTATTCTGAATTGAAAATAGATATGATTTTGAAATAAGTGAATCATCGATAGAAAAGCTATGAAGTATTGAGACTTAATCTTTTAATACGTTTACTCAGATTATACAAATCATATAATAAATATGATTTTAGTATAAACAAGAATTGTAAATGTTGCGATTCAGGGAATGAATGAATGAAAAGAAAGAAAAAAAATATTCCGCATTTTTAGCTATTTTAACATTAAATAATGATTTAAAGCTAGAACAAGTTAATATTAACGCACAAGAGCGGAGAGAAATTGTCCCGATTTTGGGGGCGTTACAGTTGGTATCAAAGCTGTAGGTTATAACCTTAGGTAGGTGTACCTTAGGCTATAACCGCAGAGATGAGGATAAGGAATAAACTCAAATAGAGTTTAATTTGTTACTCAAATAGAGTTTAATTTGTTAAGAGATGAATTTGGGAAATTCATTATTACGTAAATAAGATCCAAAGAAGAATCTTGAAAAGTTATAAAGTTCTAGAGTTACTTAACTCTGATGTTAAAGACAAAAAGTAATAATGAATAGATAGAGTCTATGAGACTAAAAGTATAAAGGAAAAGGAGATCGTAAAACAAAACGATCATAAGATAGAAGAGAATCGTAATATAACATGATTATAAGATAAGATCATGACGTGATCAGATTGAATAGCAGATAATCTATGAAATGATTTGAATGATATAGCCTGACGCTATAAAGATAATGTACTATGAAATGGTACTATGCAAACTCAGAAAAGAGTTGTAGATGATGAGATACGGATTAAATAAAATTCGTATTGAGTAAGGGGAAGCTAGAATTGGGTGGGATTTCAATTGAGAACTCATGTCAGCAGCTAAGTTGTTTGATTCTTTGTATGGGCGGGGAATTGTACTTGGTGTAACAACCACTTAGCTTCTGGTAGTGATAATCATTGAAATGTTTGTGTCGCGCTATTTGTTATATACCTGTTGAGAAGGTGATTATTTTCTCATGTGTATAACGGATAGGTAGAGAATATAAGATTAGGTTAGATGATATTAAGATTAGGTACGATTCTTAAAACTAATGCATATGGTTAGTTCGTAACTCATAATCATATGGTATGTTTTGAACCCCTCAGCGAATGGACGCCTATGGTCTGACTAGGATAAGTTTCTAAACTCATATGATTATGACAAGTTCCTAGATTTCCAAAGTGTGGTAAGTTTGATGAACTGTGGTATAACTAAGTGTGAATGGAGTATTGAGAATGATAGGAATAGATAGACTTATTAAGCAAAGGATCATTAGAGAAATTGAAGTTGATGGTGGAAGCATAGGTATTCCAAATCTTCTAGCTATGTTAGACTTCAAAATTTTTGACATCAAGCTAAATTCGAACTATGGTGCCTTTAAAAACGAATTTTGTTATCAGTAACATACGATAACAAAGGTGTGTATGTGGACTGTGAACCACTAACGTCTCGTTATCTGTTATGACATGATAACACTAAAATTGATTTCAATGGTTTTGAACCATTTAAAGAAGAGTCTATGCTAATTGCTTCGGCTAGACAAAAATGATTTGAAATATATCAAAATATATTTTATATATCATCAATGCATCATGGAACCTAATGCAGAGATTATAAAAACGATGGAGTCATCAATGCAGTATTTCTTAGTGTTGGATGTGATCTAAGGATCGTCAGCCCACTATGGTATGATGTAGCATGATAAAATCACCAAATGGCGGAATCCTCAAACGGACTGTAAATACAGTGCGGTATCATGACGTCATAAAATGATTTTCAGAATTTTAAACCAGTTAAAGAAAAGTCAATGCCAATTAAAGTGGTTGGACAAATGTTTCGATTGATGTTTGAATCATTGATATGCGCCTAAGCTATTTGATTCAGCTAGGCAAATGTTTATGAAAATTCAAGTATTTCTTTGAGAATTTATCCCGAACCAAATTGTTTTGGTGCGGAATCTTATGCTAAGTCTGAGGTGAACACCCCCGATTGGATAGAATAATCCAATCTCGTAGCGCAAATAGTCGCTCAACAAGATTGATACGTTGTGCACGACGTAGGGTACGATAGGCTAATCACCTAACGTACATGTATCTGTACTAGGCTGATCACCTAGTACAACATGTTTACCGAATTGGTTGCGGTGAATACCGTTAAACCTGAGAGTTCATGGTCTATATGACCCCTCAGCATAATATGAAAAGTTTTTGACTTCTTCAAAAGGGTAAAAATGGTTGAATGAGATGATAGAAGAGAAATTCTCAGAGGAGGAAAATGTAAAGATTAAATTGAAAACCTATTTTCGGTGAATATGAGAAGCAAATATTAGTAGACTGTAATTTCGGGGACGAAATTCTTAGAAGAAGGGGTGAATGTGATAATCCGAAAATTTAGAAAATCTTAAATGGTTAAATTAAGGGTTAAAGTTTAAAGTCTAGAATGGAAATAGAAGATTTATTTAAAATTTTTATGAAAAATCTAAGGAAATGGTACGTTGAAATGATTCAATGATAAGGTTACGAGGAAGAATAAGATCTAAACCGATTAAGAATGATTCGGTATTGTGATTCCGGGGACGGAATACTTATAAGGGAGAAAGAATGTGATAACCCAAATTTTTGGGTAATATTAAAATAAGAATTAAATAAATAAAATTCTTATTAGATAATATGTTGTATGATATTATATTGCATAAGTGGGTATGAACTATGCAATATGTGATGCTTATGCTTAATAAATATATTGGTATTATATATTTATTATATGTAAATAAATTGTAGGGGCAATTTATTAAAGGAAATGAGATGTGTAGAATTAAAATAATCTATAATATTAAATTATTTTAATGTGGTGAATTGGTGACATTAAATATATACTTAATTTATAACCATCCTTTTATTGAAGAAATCATGTATTACATTATTGGACATAATGTATGTATGTTTTTAATGTAGTAAGTATATTATTATATTTATTACCGTTAAATTGTTGAAAACAATTTTTAGAAGGGAAAATGAAGTAATTAGTATACAAGAATTATTGTATACTTTAAATAAATGATATTAAAATAAATTCTAGAGTTGAATTATTTTAATAAAGAAAAGATATTATTTTAATTATAATATCTTATTTACTGAATAAATTTCCATTTATAAGGTAAATATATTAAGTGATACTTACTATATGTAAATAAATTGATATAAACAATTTACAAGGAGAGAGAATAAATTTATTATTTATTTTCTATATGTGATGTGAGTACATGTGCATTATAAAGAATATATGCAAGGTGATAAATATAAATATATATTTATTACGAAGAGAAATAAAATTATTGGGAACAATTTGCATAATGAGGCAAAAAGAGGCGGGTTAAGCATATAGTATTTATATATACTTTACCCAAGAGTATTAGAATAAATTCTTATGTAAAATTAATTTAATAAAGAAATGATATTATATTTATCTTAATATCTTAAGAAAGTAAATAAATTCTTAATTGAATTTATGATAATGAAGTAAGGATATTATATTATAATATCTTGGGTATGTAAATAATTGTATTTACATAAGAAATTATGTGTAGCATATTTATTTTATAATTATAAAATAAATATGTAATATGAGTATGTTATGTTATATTTTATATAATTTATATATCAAAGATGGGTTATGTAAATTATATGATTCCAAGAGGGTAAAATAAATTAAGGAGATTTATGTAGTAACTTATTTGATTAAATTAAGTTACTAAGATTGGGTAATTAAATAACTTAATAAAGTATGGAAGTGAATTATGAAAGTTAAGGGAGAATTGTGCGAGTTAAGAAAACCTTAGGGTTAAAAACTTAATATTTAAAACTTAAGAAAATATCTTAAGGAATATGCTAAGGAATAAAGAATATTCCGAGAATATGCTAAGAATATGTCAGGGGTGATTTGCAAGCTTTTAAAGACAAAGGGGAAGACTAGAGAAGACTTAAGTTAGGTGACCAACTTATAATAAATTGAAAGTAACTTTTATATAAGAAAAAAAATTAATTATTATATTGTGTATACTATCTCATTTTTTATTACATGAGACAGTATATATAGAAAATATTAAAATAATTTAATAAAGTGTAATTATTTTAATATAGAGGAATTTGTAGCACTAAATATTATTGGTAATACAATAAGTTTTGTATTATGGAATTATATTGTTATGTTTTTACTTATATGAAGGGATCATACTGGGAAATCAGGAAATAAACTAATGAAAGGCTTGAGCTGTCAACAAAATTAGAGCATAAGTGGGATGACTAAGCTAGCAACGGATGAATATGTAGGAGGGGAGGCTGCCCTTCACTTCACTTTCATTCCATTTCTTGTTTCCTCTTTTACTTTAACTGCTGAACATACTCACTACACCCGAACCAAAGATCAAATTCCTAAATTTCCTAAAATTTATAGGGTTCGGCTAAAAGAGAGAGTGGAGGCATTGAGGAACTGATTTTATAACTGAAGGAAAGCTTAGAGTTGGCATTAAAATTTCAAGCAAGCTTTAGTAATCTGTGAATTTATAGCAAATTGAAGGTATGATCATTTCATTGAGCAATTCATTAAATTTTTAGCTTATATATTATGTATTAAAGAGCTGTAATTGAATTGTTAGTTGGGATTATGATAATTAATTTAGCAAAAAGGAGTATAGTTGTGAATCTGTGGTGATTGGATTGCGTTCTGTTAAGAAAGTTTTGTGCAGGACATAAGGTGTAATAATGAAGCTAAAATGGGATGATAGCACAAATAAATAGCTATGACATGAGGGTTTCAAAACAATGCACACCTAGTGTTTGACAAAAGTCCTATATGGATTGTTTTACTTAAAAACCAAGAATTTGGGAAAGCCAAATTTAAGATTACATGTATGAACATTTTATACAGTTAGTTAAAAGAATTGAAGGAATCAAAATAGTAAGAAAGACGATTTTAAGCCAAAATGAAAACTCCAAACATTAGTGTGTCAAGCCATTTTTGAGTGCTATTTTGGGCAGTTTATAGAATCCGAAATGGGGAGTTTATAAAATCTAAATGTAGTCTCATATACTATATATAACGTATTTTAAATTTACTGTAATCTGATGAGTGAACCAAAACGAAGTTAAAACGAATCCGTGGTGAATATTTTAGTAAACCATGTCTAGAAATGAAAACTGGATGAACAGTGACCATAGTGTCAAATTATGGAATAGCTATGTTGCCTAAAAAAATTCTGAGTTTCTGGGTAGTTGTAGTGCACCGAGTTAGGAAGCCATAGGCTTTGGAATGACCTCATTCCGACCTCGGATGAGGGAGTTATGGTGATTGGAAGGAAATGTGTCAAATTTGTCAAACTGGAAGTCAGCAGCGGGGCGTGCTATTCGGGACACTGTTTCGATCAGTTAATATTTCCAGAAAATTCTTGACTTTTGGTATGTTATAATACACTGAATAAGCTTTCCATAGACTCTAGAACGGACTAATTCCGACTTCGGAGCAAAGAGTTATGACCGTTCAAAGTAGTCGCGTCAAAACTGTCTAACCAACTCGGGGCAGTCACCTTGAACGAATTTTCTGGAATTCTGTGTTTTGAATTTGGAAATGGTCAAAGAATAAAAGTTGTAGTCCCGGAAGTTAGCTTCGCGTGGGCTTAAGAATCGCTCAAAAATGTTTTGAAACGAAAAAGTTATGACTGTTTTAATGAGAGAGGGTAAAGCCGAAATGTAAGTGAAAAACTGTTATGAACGTACACTTTTGGCGCTATATTTGGGCTGCCTAATGAACCCGAAATGGGGGTTTCATATTTTTTAAAAATAGTCTCATATGATAGGAAAAACATACTGAAATTTGAGAATTTTCTGATAAGCGAGCAAAGCGTGAGAAAATCGTAAAGTGGCTCATTCGTTATGCAAGGTAGGAGCCAGCACTGTGCCAGCCACGTGGCCGCGCGCGCACGCCGCGCTGTGCTGCTGGTGCAGTCGCTTGGCGGGCTTTTTGAGCACTGTTTTGATCAATGTTTGTAGCTTGTTTTCGTGTTTAGAAAATTTTTAAATGTACTATGCCATAAGGTCTATAACATACTAGAAATTTGTCACGATTCGATTAATGGTTTAAGAATTAAAAATAGGCCAATAGGCATGTCAGAACTACAATTTGGGCGACGCCGAATGTAGTCATGGTGGGCTGTTTTGACCTCTGTCGTTCCAAAGTGTGTTTAGGCTAAATTTAAGACAATATTATATCTAATAAAGTTCCAAGAGAAGAGATTTGACTGTATGTGATATTTTACTTCATTAAACTTCATTTCGGACATAAATAATGCAATAAAAATATTCTATAAATATGGATTTGCATATTTAAGCGAATGTAAGCCGGAATTGACATGAAAAATGGTTTTATAACGAAACGAAAAGTATGGAACCATTAAAAAGTTGTAATGCTCATAAAAGTGATGCAATGAAGATTTGCGGGGATCAAAATGGAGTTTTTGATGAGCCAAGATTTATATATACTTAATATATAAATATACATAGTGAAAATGTGAATATTTGCAAAACGAAAAATGCACTAAGTGTGTTAGCGGGATAGAATGTTTATAAATGAGACAATGGTCCGAGTTGACTCATGAGTGGGCAAAATAATAATATAAAAATTATTTATATTAAAGGAATAATAAGTAAATTGAATTTTACTATAAAAGCTATTAAGTAGCTATTTAAGTCCCGAATTAATGAGTAAAGGCATAAGATATTCCTAAAGTGGAATATAAATGATTGAAGCTTCAAAGTGTAAAATATTTACATACTAAAATGCGAGGGACCTTTATTTGGTGTAAAAAGGTTAAAACGAATTAAGTTTCTAAATAAACTAATATTCGTTTTGAGTAAGAATAAATAATATTAGTTTGTATAAAACAAATAATTATTATTGATGAATATACATGCATGTTTTGTAACATATTCAATTATCTAATATGTGTGTACATGTAAATATAATTCTGTAGGAATTGTGGAGAAACTCTAGGTTAACTTTTGTGGTAATCTCCAATCAAGGCAAATTTTTCAGTTCTATTATATTTGTGGATTAAAGGTGACTGTGGTGAGTTATATACCATGCTTTATGAATTGTTAAAGTCAAAATATCACTAAGTTAATTGGGTTATGGAACCCAATTTATATGTGATAACACATGTTGTATAATGTAACTCGATAAATTAGAAATGTATAATGAATGAATGTATGCTTTGTAAGTAATTATTGTTGCATGTAGGATATGCATAGTAAAGAATATATGTTGCATGCGAATATGCATAGTAAAGGAAATATAGTGCATATGGAATTATGTGCTATGTGAAACATGATAAACTGTTAAATTTGTTGGGCTGTCGAGCTCAATCTTGCAAACACAAACTTTTTGCAAGTTAATGATGTTGAGCGATATTACTTGTTATACGGATGATGAAGATTGAACGATGTGCAAAATGAATACATTTCTTTGAATTAGAAATGGTATAAAGCTATGATTGATAGTTTTGCTAAATGTGATTGGCAGTTATGTATAGTTTGAAATGTTGAATAGATAAAGAATGTTTATTCTGAAATGAAAATATATATGATTTTGAAATAAGTGAATCATCGATAGAAAAGCTATGAAGTATTGAGACTTAATCTTTTAATACGTTTACTCAGATTATATAAATCATATAATAAATATGATTTTAGTATAAACAAGAATTGTAAAGGTTGCGATTCAGGGAATGAATGAATCAAAAGAAAGAAAGAAAAATATTCCGCATTTTTAGCTATTTTAACATTAAATAATGATTTAAAGCTAGAACAAGTTAATATTAACGCACAAGAGCGAAGAGAGAAATTGTCCCGATTTTGGGGGCGTTACACTAAATAATGCACAACGGGCATTTTGGATTTTTAGCTACCAAATTTAATGGCAAAATGGTCTTTGATCCAACCCTAAGGGTTTAACCCTTAGGGTTAAAACCTAAGGTACCAAATTTTTTTTTATGATTTCCAGAATTAGGTTTTCAAAATAGAAAATTAATATTTCTAAATTATAATTAGGATTCTATAATTATATTAAGGTTTCCTAATCATAAATCAAACTTGCTAATTAGAATTATTATTCCTAATTAAAATTGCTAATTTAGCAATTAGGGTCATAATTGGTCATTCAGGTTCATAACCCACGAATTAGGGTTTTAAATAGAAAAAATAATATTTCTAATTTAGAAATTAGGTTTCCTAATTAGATTAGGGTTTTCTAATTACTTATAACTTGAAAATTAAGATTAATGTTTCCTAATTACATTAAAATTATTACACTAACAATCAGGTTTTTCCTAATTATAAATTAGGGTTTCTAAACTAGAAATTAGGGTTTAAAAATTTTAAATTAGGGTTTGCTAATTAATTAAGCTTTACCCTAATTAATATTATAATTAATAGCACTTAAGCATTATAATTATCCATTAAGTTCCTAGATTAGGGTTTCAAATACTCAGAAATTTAAAATTAGAGTTTCTAGAACCGGTTTTAGGGTTTCTTGTTAATCGCTAGGGTTTTCTAATCGAACGTTGGCGTTCTTAATATATACCTAGGGTTTGTCACTGATAGAATTTATCTGGTCAAACCTTGACCCTTAACCACATATTGTACACATATACAACCATATACACAGAACATATTCACGTATATTCTTATATGAACTAAATGCAATACAAAAATAGTAAACTAACTAATATTTTTGAGATTTTCAATTTTTTTTATAGATATGACTTAACAAGAAACAAAAACAGAAACTAAACTACTAAATTAAGCTAAAAATGCAACTAAATGAATGCAAACATGAACTGGCATGAATACTAAATGCAAACTAATATATGCAACATATGACATATATACAGAACTAAAATTAAAACATTAAACAAATAACTAAAAGTAATTCCCCCAAACTTAACATACACAATGTCCTCATTGTGAAATTACTACATTAAAGTTTAAGAGGACTTCCCTGTAGCTTGCTAAGCCTGTGGTGGCGGTGGCGGTGGCATCTTCTCCACATTAGAATTAGAAGGTGGGTACTATGGCAATGGCTGTGGGACGGGGAACTGAAACTGGTCCGCAGCATCCGAATTCATTCTTTGAAATTCCTCAGTCAATGAAGCATGGAAATTGTTCATTGTGGTAAACATGTGATCCTATCTCGCTGCAAGTCTCTTCAACTTTCGATCTTCTTGTCGGTCTCGATCATCAATATGTCTCTTCAGGCTGCGAAACTAGGTGCTAAACATTTACTTGGTAGATCGACTACCCCTCGTAGCCTCCTCCTCACCAGACATCTCATCAGCCTTAAATTCGTCATCTTTAGAGGTATCCTTTGCCTCCTCCTCCTCCTCCTCAGAAGCATCAGGAAATATAAAACCTAACCAGCGAGGATGCGATTCACCTCCAGCCCATACCGAATATCGAGCAATCAGTCGTGAGTCAAGTAGCTGAAGTGGCTGCTGTACAGGCTCATCTGCCGACCATCGAACCCCTGAATGCCTACACAATCCATAGATAAGTGAAGGGTGTGGCAATCCTCCTAAAAATGACCCGCGCAAGCATCGTCGAATCGAAAAGCTGATGATGGCCCCAATGTCTATATAAATATCCTTCACTATAGTATATAGGAGTAGCACCTTTTCCTTAGTAACTTCACTTGTATTTGTCGAAGGAAATAACTTAGCACACAAGAATGCATACCAGATCTTTCCATACAAACTTAGGTCCTTGCTCATAAATAAGGTTTCCCCTTTCTTCCCCTTAGCCCATGTAGTACCAGGTTTTGATATTTCTATGAGGATCTGATCGTAGTTGGGATTACTGTCACGCAAATGAACATATTGACAAACAGTAGGGGCTCACATGCTATAAAACTCATTTATTACCTTAGGACTAAAAGGCACTGGCTTGCCCCGCACAAATGCCACGAACGGTACCTTATCCTTTGCGTTGGAATACAATTCTTTCACCACATTCACAATAGCAGGATCCGATTCATCAGTGAATACTTCCCAACCTTGTTCATGAATTTGTGTCTGCATTTTTCCATTGAACGCATCTGGCCTCAAGCCCCTTTCTGGTGTCAATGCCTTAGGCGCGAAATAGTCGTACTTGTCAACCGCATTTGCATTAACAAATTTTCTCTTGTCGAAGCTGCTTGATGGTGGTGATGAACCTTCGCCACGTTGGTGCTTAATAGGAGTTTTAGGAGCCATTCCACACTAATGCAATCAACTAATCCCCCAAACTTTGTTCTTGACAATTTCACAAACGATTGGTGTGCACAACCACTCTTAATACCCAAATTTGAAGATTGCAATCAAAACTATGATGAATAACTAATGATGTAACGCCCCAAAAAATTGAGCAAATTGTAAAATAATTTATTTCAATTAATAATGAATAAAATTATATTATATGTGATAATAAGATGAAGGTTGTTCTATAACCTAACAATGTTCGAACATCGTAGTATTTCGGCTACGTGAATGAATTAAAGTGTTTGAATTTTCAAGATAAAAATAAAAGCTTTCCGAGAAATTTTCTGAAAAACACTACTCACACATTTTTGCTCAGGAATTATTTTTGAACTTCCGCGAAATACGTAACGAAAGAATATCGAGGTGGGATAGAATATCCAATAATATTTCAGTTATGAAAAATACAGTTTTTCGCCTGCGGACTTAAACGTACATACATTTAAAGGATGTAATGTTGATCAACATAGAGTACTATAGGCTGATCACCTAGAAGTGCTCGTAAGCTATGCTGAACTTACGGACTTAGTGCCGGGTTGTCATTTTCAAAGAAATTATGATATGCTCATGGTTTTGGACCAGAATTGATGTTTTACTAAATATTGTTATTGTAAATCGTTTTGAAGGAAAAGAAGTGCTATTTTGAATTATCGATAGTACTTCGTAACTATTATCCAGTTATTGAAGATATACGATTGCTATGTTTCAAGCATGTTGTTTAAATGAAATTGTTGTATTTGCAGAGCTTGTTATGCTCACTCTTGCTTGAACCATATGAATGTAGCTTAGACCGAACAGATTAAAGGATCCGACAAGGATAAAGGGAAGGCTAAGGCGAACCTGTGGATTACCTATGTAATAGTATAGGTTTGTAATGATAATATTTGATATTATGACAAGAAAAAATGTAACGGTTATAAAGAACTTGAGGAATGGTAATATTGTTTTGGAATATATATAAGACATATTCGTTCTTTTGAGGCATTTCAAATGAATGTTTGTGTGAACTGTAGCATCGTGTAGCACCATATGTCGGGTTGGAAGATACCCGAATTTGGGGGCGTCACAGGTTGGTATCAAAGCATTAGGTTATAAAACTTAAGGGTGGAATAACCTTAGGGTAATAACCTCGCTAAGGAAGGAAAAATTGGAAGGAAGTAAACTTGAGTCGAATGAGTTAATAAGGTATTGAGGAAACTCAGTACCGAAAGATTTAAAAGATGGAAATTATGCCTAAATAAATTAAATGTGATTTGTGCTTATACTATTGTGTATTATGTACTAATCAACATGTTATGTGTTATTGTAGCATGTCGATCGATAGCTTGATGAATAGAGACATACTCGCGGTGAGCGAAGAAATTGTGAACAGAGTAGAGCCTGTACCTATGCCAGTGGCGGAGGTACCATTAATGATTCTAGAGGAGTCGGAGCCAAAGGAGTATTTTTCTGAGGAAGACTACTCCAAGGGAGATGTAGCTTGGACATCATACCTTGATATGATGAGCGGTGTGGAGGGAGAAAGAGAGGTAACATCGGTTGATACGGTGGTACCTACACAAGAGTCATCACCTCTAGATGTAATGAGAGCATTGTAACTGGCATTGCTTGACAGGAATGTGCAACTGAGTACAGTTGTGCAGAATCAAAATGAAGAGATTAGTGCTCTTTATGTAGCGAAGGAGTCTGCAGAAGCAGATTTTGAGTCTGAGCATGATGAGCAGGTGCTCATGATAAATATGGCTAGGGATTTTAAGAGGGAGGCCGATGAGCTTCGTAAAGAATTAGGGGAGAAGGACTAGAAGATAGCACAGATGTCTTACATCCATAAGAGTGCTCATAAGGATTTCAAGTTGGAAGTTGCTTGTCATCCCATGGAGTCGGGACAAACCCGTCACACTATTAGTCGGGATACTGTAGTGATGATTGCGAATGAGAAGCACGAGGATGCTGTTATGCATTATTAGAATGCTAGAATTATAAATATCTATGTAGCGACGTAAAACCCTCTTTTGTATAAAAGGGTAGTCCTTTTGTAAATCCCAACTTTTGTGGAGATCAATTGCGGGATAGAAATGTAATAGCTTTTGGCTATAGAAAACAAATTATAAATAGTTTCGAACTATGAAGAAGCATATGAATATAATGAAGTTTTCATTTAATATGCTTTGTTATGGTATGAGTTGTTATGTAGCGAATAATAACTAAGTAAGTAAATAGATAATAATGAAATTTTATTTATTTAATATGAAAATGCCACTAAGGAGAAGACAACGTAATCAGGAAGCAGAGTCACGTAGTGATAATCAAGGGGGTTAGAATAACCCTATGTAAGAGTTCATTAATTTATTAACGGCTGCATTTAATCAAACCGGGGGTAGAGTACCCGCGGGATCTAGGATAGCCATAACGACTATCTTTAAAGAGTTTAAAAGCGTAGGTTCGCCGGAGTTCAAAGGAACGACGGACCCATTAGAGGCCAGACAAGGGGTAAAAGAAATAAAAAAGGCGTTTGTTATTACAAACGTAGCGGAGGCGCAAAAGACTTCTTTTTCAAGTTACATGATGAAGGGAGAAGCCAACTTTTGGTGGGAGGCTAGAACAGATGGGGTAACGTGGGAACAATTCAAGAAGGTTTTCTTTGAGAATTATTTCCCTACAAGCATGCAGGGGAGGATGGAGATTAAGTTCTTAGAACTTAAGAGAGGGGACATGACGGTTCCCCAGTACGCGGCCAAATTCAATGAATTGGCAAGGTTTGCTCCACACCAAGTGGACACTGAGGAGAGGAAGGCTCGTAGGTTTGAGCAGGGCCTGAAACCTCGGCTCTATAGTAGGATTTATATGTTCCAGAGTGTTTCCTATGGGACCATCCTGGAGAAGGTGATTATAGCAGAAGGTGGTAGTGAGGCGTTGACCCAATACCACAAAGAGAGAAAGAATAAGAGTAGAGTAAAGGGAGGAACCAAGGCAGAGAGTGCCAGTGGTAGTGGCAGTATGCCAAAAAGAAAGAATTTTAGCTCCGGAAATACTGGAGTGGGACAAGGGGATCCTAAACGTAGGATGAAAGCATGTAAGACATATGGAAAGACTCATCTAGGAGTCTGTATGAAGGGGAAAGCGGTTCGTTATAACTGTGGACAGGAGGGTCATATATCACCCAATTATCCTAATCCTAAGAAAAACCATAGTTGTTTTGAATGTGGGTCGTTGGACCACATGGCAAGCAATTGCCCAAAGAAGGGGATTATAAATACCTTAACACGTTAAGGTAGAGAATGAGGAAATAACTTTCGTTAATTATATTCGTGAAAATTGTTTCATGAATAATAAAGGTAAGCAAGTATCGGTAGATAAGTACCGATAAAGTTGAGAGAATTTAAAGAAATTCTCGGTATGAATGGGTTGATTGACCATAGAGCTATAATAAATTGTTATAAGAAAAGTGTGAATCTTCAGTTTTCTCAGAAAATCAAAGGTAGTAATTTACGGTAATAAAATACCGCGATGCTCTTGTTGTCTAACCATGACGCAAGTTAGGAGGATATTAAGGAGGAGGATGAGTCGTTACGGTTGCGTATCGACTATCATAATAGGAGTAAGTTAGTGGTTAAGAATAAGTATCCATGGCCCAGGATCGATGATCTATTTGAACAGTTGAAAGGGACAAAGAATTTTTCTAAGATAGATTTGTGTATGGGGTATCGTCGGTGGAAAGTAAGACTGGAGGAGATACCTATGACGACGTTCAGAACTCGTTATGGTTATTACGAGTTTCTGGTTATGTCATTTGGGTTGACTGATGTACTGAAGTTAGACTTTCCGTAAGGGGCGCTGAGCAAGTCGGTGGCAAATTGAATTGGTGTGTTGAGAAATGAGAAGTGAGAAATATAGTTTTCAGGAACTAAAAAGGGAAGTTAAGTGAGGTACCTGTATTGTCTTTATTAGATGATACGGGGAATTTTGTAGTATATCTCGATGCTTCGCATAGATGATGAGATTGTGTGCTCATGTAGCATGACAAGGTCATTGTGTATGCAACACGCCAGTTAAAGGATTATGAGAAGGTCTATCCTACTTATAATCTATAATTGGCAACGGTAGTTTTGAATTAAAAAAATCTGAAGATAGTATTTATACAGGGAAGAAAGGAGAGATATACACGGACTCTAAGAGTCTGAAATATATCTCCACACAGAAGGAGTTGAATATGAAGAAGAGGATGCAAGATGAAGAGAAGATCAAGTATAATCATGTTTTGAAGGAGGAATTTGAGTTCCAAATAATTTTAAAGTTAAAAGGACTAATAAAAGTAAGACAGCGTAATATGTTAATAAGAGTTTATCTTCCAACTCAAATTATTGATAGGAAGTGACAAGTTTTGTAATTTAAGATAATACCTTCGTTGAAGGTGAATGTGAGGAACCACAATGCCGAAGAAGCAACGTGGGGACTCAAGATTAAAATGAAGAAAACTTCTCCTCATTTATTTATATAATTATAGCGAGATTCTGGGGACAAAATCCTTATAAGGGGGAAGAGTGTAACGCCCCAGAAAATTGAGCAAATTGTAAAATAATTTTTTTCAATTAATAATGAATAAAATTATATTATATGTGATAATAAGATGAAGGTTGTTCTATAACCTAACAATGTTGGAACGTCGTTGTATTTCGGCTACGTGAATGAATTAAAGTGTTTGAATTTTCAAGACGAAAATAAAAGCTTTCCGAGAAATTTTTCGAAAAATACTATTCACGCATTTATGCTCGGGAATTATTTTTGAACTTCCGAGAAATACGTAACGATAGAATATCGAGGTGGGATAGAATATCCAATAATATTTCAGTTATGAAAAATGCAGTTTTTCGCCTACTGACTTAAAACCTAATGGTTAGGAAAAGTGATTTCGAGAAGGAATTTAAATGTGTATAATGAATTAAAGCGATGATCGTATAATATGTAGGTATTGTACGAGATAATGAATACGAGTACGATACGAGGTATTATACGAGTATGTATGGATGATGGTATGTTGTATATGTTGAATTAGTATACAAGTTAGAATATGAGATTAATACGTAAATTATAGTTTTATAAGGCTTTAAGCCAAATGAATTAGACTTGTTGGATTGTGTAGGAAGTGTAAGTCTAATAGGGATTAATGTTCAAGCCCAATGCAAGCTAATGTTAAAGCCCAATGTTTGTTTAATGCAAGCCCAAATGATTAATCTAAACTAATTAAATGTAAAGCCCAAAGTAAGTATCCAATGGGTAGGCATGAACCATGGGGCAACCCATGGATGACCCAAAGTGGTAAGCAAGTAAAGTAACTTAAAGGCTAAGTGTTGTGATGGCCAAGTAAAAGTTATGGAGAGCAAGTAATGGATAAGTGTTGTGCTTAGCAAGCAATGAATAGTAAGGAGGTGGATTAAGGAGGTGGAAGTGGCTTATTGACCATTATACCCTAACCTAGCAACTTCTATAAATAGCAAGCTTTGTACTCATTTGTTAGTTGTTAGATTTTCATCCAATATCATAAGAGTTTATTGGCTTGAGAGAAAAAGCTACAAAAGCTAGAAAAACTATAAGGATTAGCCTTTGTTAACTCAAAGAAGCAAGAAGAAGATTAAAGATTAACCAAGTGATATTCAAGGGTAAGCAATCTTGAACCATGATTCTCTTTCTCTTCCATTGTTAGAGAAGTGAGTAGTAGTAGAACATGTATGCTAAGAAGGAGTAGGAATAATAAATCAAAGGGCTTAAGTCTTAATAAGCCGTAACTAAGTCATGTTGTAAGATAAGCAATGAATGAACTTATGAACTAAGGAAGATCTTGTAGGAACTTGTAACATGTTGTACATTAATGAAGTTGGTATGATAACAAGAAGCAAGTATGATGATTAGAAGTCATAAACTATCATAAGTCATGAGGAAAGAATACATAGGTAGTTTATACTCTTACAAGTTACAAACTCACAAAGAACAAGCAAGAACTTATCATGTGTATTAGTGAATGAAGTATGTATATCAAGATGTTAGTATGATGGATTGAATCCATTTGAAACAAAGAACAAATCTTAAGTAACGAAGTTTTGGCAAAATTTACGAGTTTGGACAATAATCGTCGAATTCGTGAAATTCTCGGAATGGAAGTCGAATTTTGATATTGAGCTTGGAAACATTGGTTTTCAATGGAGACAAGTTGTATTGGGCATTATAGAGTTGCAGACTCGAGAATGACCGAATTCCGACTTAGAACGAAGAAACGAGCGTTGAACGTTCACGAACGTTTATAGTTTTCGTTAAAAATGGACTAATAGTTGAATTTTTAGTTAACGAAGTTAAATAGATAAAGTTCTTGTATGAACACATAGAGTATGTAATTTGTGAACCGTAGGCTCTTGAACGAGCCAATTCGGACTTATAACGAAGAAGTTACGAGCCCAGGAATTTCACAAAGTCAAAAGTCTGTCAACATTTTCTATGGCACAGAGTCCGCGCCGCGGCGCGACTCAAAGAAGAAAGGCCAGCACCGCAGCACGAGGCCAAACCATAACATACTGTTAGTTGGCATCTCTGCACGGCTAAGAAAGAAGGAGATGGTGTCGCAGCACCGTGACCGGATCCTAGGAACAAGAAGCCCGCGCCGCAGCGCGAGTTGTAGAACAAAAGCTGGCGCCACAGCGCCAGCACTAAGTGAAGCATAGAGAGGAATGTTTTAAAATGTAAAATAAAGGAGAAGTGAATGAAGAGTGAATTAAATTCTTAATCAACTTAATGTAACATCATTTAGGATGAATAAACCTTAAGTAATATACTAAAGGTTGAAAGAAAGATTAATTGAACGTAAGTTATTAATACTGAAACGATTAACGATAATAAGCCGCAAGGGCAGATAAATACTTGAGATGAGTGTTGTTAATGAAGTAAGTACGATTAAGTATACGAAATGAAAGATAAGTTGATTGATGATGAATTAATTAACTTAAAGTAGCATCCTCGATGATGACTATAACGTTGAGAATTACAACTGAAAGTTGTTAAAGGTTACATGAACGTGAACGGTATGCAATAAGTGTACTTAACCAATGACGATCGAATTTCGATTAATAAACGTAAGAACGTTAGTATGCCATAAGTAAGATTAATAAGTTGAATTGATATTTATTAATGAAGTAAATTCATTTTAGACATAGAAGAGAAAGAAATTGGTAAGAATGATGTAAAAGAACGACTGCAAGCCGGAACCAATAATAACAAATCTAATACATGATTAGATTGAGAAGAAGGGTAAGATTCATTAGGAACCATGTATGTTCATTCATGACCTAATATGGTATGTTATGTGATTATGTGTTGTAGAGACCGTAAAGACTGAAAGGAAAAGTAATTATACTGTAGTAGACGCTGAAGGCAAGTTTTTCTTATCGCTTGTCTAACCTTCGTGTTAGCCAGGTTTTCAATGATTCATGATATGAGATGCATGAATGGTTTTAAATAAAGGGTCGATGCCAGTTTTAACTCGGCTAGACTAATCTTGAAGAGTTGATTGATTTATTCACAAGTCTTTCAATATAGAATTGATAATGCTATCCTACGCCAATTGTTTGGTACGGATTCAAGGTAAGCCTGAGTATGAATAAACAAATGTATTTCACATCGATTATTCGATGGGCACGCGAGATTGCCAAAACTTAAACATACATAAGTTTAAAGGATGTAGTGTTGATCAACATAGAGTACTATAGGCTGATCACCTAGAAGTGCTTGTAAGCTATGCCGGACTTACGGACTTAGTGCTGGGTTGTCCTTTTCAAAGAAATTATGATATACTCATGGTCTTGGACCAGAATTGATGTTTTACTAAATATTGTTATTGTAAAACGTTTTGAAAGAAAAGAAGTGCTATTTTGAATTATCGATAGTGTTAGGTTTGTAAAATTCATGAACGCAATCAAATTGCACAAAATAAACAGAAACGTGTAAAAATCAGAGTTTAAAATTTTACAAACCATATACTCGGATCATCCTTTATGCACAATTATTAATTAAACGAAAAGATATGAAGAACAAGAATCATACCCTTGAAGATTCGAGCTTCCTCAGGTACAAGTTCAACTCCAATCCTTTTCGCATTCAACTTGAATCCACCGGGTTTGGTTCCTTCCTTTGATCAACGTTAGCCACCCAAGTGTTTGGTCTCTAGAGATGATCCACCAAGAAAGAATAAAGATTCAAGAAGATGGGTGTTTGACAAAATCCTAATTTTTCTATCTCTCATAGAAAAGGAGCATACTCTCCAACTATTAGAATTACGTGTGCTATGAAAAAGTCAACAACTACTCACCCATAATAAGAATCCTCTTATTTATAGATGTGGGCAACCCTCCTTAACAATTAAGGAATTAAGTTTTATTTTAATTAATTAAATTCCTTTAATTAATTATGCTCCCAATCTTATTAAGAATAATTAATTTAAATCTTTTAATTAATTTGCCTCCTAATCTTATTAAGAATTATGAGAGTACTTTTATTAATTAATTCCCAAACTCCTTTAGAAATTAAATAATAATAATAGTAATAATAATAATAAGACTCCTCTTATTAATTTATATTTAATATTTTTAAAATATTAAATAAGAAATATTAAACTATTTAATTTATTCTATCACCATAGATTAAATTAAATATACTTAACTTATTATTACGATTATGACATTAACTTCTTAAATAATTATTCTTCTTTTTATAGTGTGACCCTTTAGGTTCTCCATATTAAACCGGTTGTGAATAAATCAATTAGAACAATTCTAATCTTATTTAAATAAATAAATTAAAATATTAATTTATTTAAATAAATAATATTTATTCTACAATAGGGATAAGCCTCCCTAGCGATTAACGACTTTTTAGATAATATAGATTTCAACATTAATCATAAAAGAACCTTTGAGTAAATAGTTACCGTACAATTCAATCCTTCCACCATACAATGTACCAATTAAATATAAGACAAGAATTACTATCAAGTCTTATTTTATTTAATTATATGTATTTCGACTCTTAAATGCACAACTCCAAATAATGCAAATTAGAAACTCTTTTCTAATTTCATTCCTTAACCAAGGACTACTGGGTTGTCATTTATCGAATCACATATGACATTTCTCTTCTTTTACTAGAAGCGGTAGATTCTTTATTGATCATACATTATCTCCATGTACGACTTGTTATACCCAAGCATACCCTTTGATATACCCTAAGGGTCTTAAGGAATAAGTCAAAGTATAACTCATCATATATGAGATACTATGATGATCTCAAGTCAAATGATCACTTGTACTACTATCACTACAGGAATTCCTATTGACATACAAGTAAAACTCCATTAGGTATTCCTTAGCGAGCCACGTTCAGTGAACTTATTCTCTAATAAGCACCTACACACTTGCTTTAGTGTCTCCACACAAATGATCATGAGATCAATCATCCTCATCCAATGAGCAAGCAACGTATGTACCAATCTATCCGGATTCACTAATCCCCAATTTAGTAATCCAACGATTGAGAACTATTTTAGTTTTAAGCTTTCTAAGAATCTAGATCTCATTAGAATAATCATCATCATTATTCTAAAAGTATTGCTTAAAACTATAGGTTTATCACATATTATAAAGCAACATCATGTAGGTAATTAAACGCCTTTAATAAATTAATACTTTTTTTTTATTAATAAATGAATAAGATTGTTATAAAGTATATGCTTTATCATCAAACATGATTGGCTTGTGTGCATACTACTTTCAATATATTATGAAATAAGATTTCACGTTCACCTTCACGTGAATCACGTACGCTTATGTTATATTATATATATATATATATATATATATATATATATATATATATATATATAATATATAATATCCTTAATTATTTTATAATTAAAATAAAAAGTTTATTTTAATAAAAAATTGAATTTCATGATAACTAATTAGAGTTGGAATTGGATTCCATGATAACTAATTGGAGTTGAAATTGGATTCCATGTTTTCTTAAATAAAGGAGTTTATTTAGATATGAAATAAGATTTCATGTTATTCAAAATAAAAGAGTTTATTTGTGAATAGAAAAGAGAATCCTAATTTCTTTAAATAAAGGAGTTTATTTTGATATGAAATAAGATTTCATATTATTCAAAATAAAATAGTTTATTTGTGAATAAGAAAGAGAATCCGTGTTTCCTTAAATATGAGTTTTTTTTACTTGGAATTGGATTCCATAATTAATTAAAATAAATGAGTTTATTTTAACTAATGATTTTGATTAAAATAAAATAGTTTATTTTATTCAAAATTGGATAAATTAAAATAAAAAAGATTTATTTTGATTTAAATTTGGATTAAAATAAAGGAGTTTATTTTGATTCAAAATTAGATTTTATGCTAACTAAATTTGCCCATTAAATGATATCAATATATATATTAAATGTTTATTATTTATGAGATGAATGTTATTTATTGATGCATATAGTGATATGTATGATAATAAATAAGATTGATTATGTACTATTGACCAATGCCGTGGCACCCCCAAATCCGGGTACTTCGATTCCACGGAATTTGGTGTTCACTGCACAAGCATCATCTAACTATCTACCCATAAATAATATCAAACCATAAAATAGATAGAAATCATAATAAAATCTCTTCCCTTAACGGTTACATCAACTGAATCATAAATAAATCCCAGGTTAACTAACCTTAAAACATCTGTGCGGAATTCTAAACAAATAAGTCTTAAACAACAACATAAGTCTTAAACATAATACAGCATCAATTAAAATATCAAGTCTTCATCACTTGCTAACTTTGCCCTTGCCCTTACTAGTGGAGGGTTTATCGCTTCTTTCATTCTTAACTGCAATGTTATTATTAAGCAAGAGTGAGCACAAATGTCCACAAGTATAAAAATGAAATAACAGTATAATAACATGCGAATAATCAAAGACATCTGAATAAAAGCTCAACTTTTGAATCAAGAATAAATAACAAGAATCAAAAGAATTCTGAGGGTCATAAGACCTTGAACTATGTCATAGGTTATCAAGGATTATACTTGAAACCTTTAACAGTCATAAGACTATGGACCTTCTTCTCGTACTTAGGGGGATCAGCCCTTAGTACCATACTGTGCACAATATCTTAACGCTAAAGCGTAAATAATCCCTTATACAGGGTTGTTCATCTCAGTTTGTCATTCGAGTCCGCACCAAAGGAAGTTTGGTTTGGATAATTTCATCAAGGGTTCTGAAATTTAGAACGCTCATCAACTATGGACTAGTTGAATCAATAAGGTTCACTAGTCTAATAAGGTTCAACAAATATTGATATTTGATTAGAATAATAATCTCAAAAGTATACAATAGGACAATTATTGTATAACTGAATCATGCTTTGGAAAGATAATTAATCTTTAATATCATGCTTGAACTTGAATAATAACAAGGATAATTTATTCAAGGTAAATAATAAACTTGAACAATAATGACAAGTAGGGTTAGGGAAACTTGCTCGACATAAAAGTAACGTTTAAGTTTAAATAAACTTGCTCAATAGAATGGAGTTAGGGATAGGATACTTGCTCAATGTAAAAGTAAAGTTAAGAAACTTGCCTCGTGCGTAGATTACACTTTAACTAAGCACGTTTTTTGAATTAAATCCTACATACCATTCATATACACAATACTTGTTAATTAATAATTAATCAACATAAATTCATTCTTGTAACGACCCCAAAATAGATCCATTCCATCCAACCTATTCTGAGTCGCCAAATACATGGTACAGAAAACAACTATAACTTTATTACAACAATTGTCGTGCAAAATACAACAACACATATGCTGTGAGTTTGGATACAAATATATACCAAATGTGACTCATGTTCCAACCGTGGACATCACCTCACAATGACACCTTACATAAAGGTATAGTCAAAAACTGTTTTAGAAATTAGAATCTTTGGGAAGTGCTCAAGGAAACCTTCGTACATGGGAGGCCATGCGTCTAGGTTATGATAGATATCATATGGCCACAGAATTATCCTTGGTTGATCCAATAGACCCCAAAGAAAAACGAGAAGATTACTAGCATATTCTTCCCAATGGTGAGTCTTCTCTTGACTTATCATTATCTCCACTGTATCTAACTGAGAATTTTACTTCAAACAAACACCAAGATTATATAGGTAGTGCTTGTAGATATACTCGGCAAGCGGATGTGCACAATCATGTCTTATGATGACACAAGGTTGTATGTCGTTAGACATTTTGTATTATAGTGGCAAAACACCCTTCCAACGTTGGGTTCGCCTCACCCTATTTTCTTCACCAAATATAACTACTAAATGATGACCACCGTTCTATTCCCTTGTTACCCCCGCTCGACCCAGCTACACTCTTATTACCTGAAAGGAATTGTGAAGCAAAAGGGTGAGCACAACTAGCTCAGTAAAGAATATCATGACTAAATATAATTTAATTATCAATAGCCTTCATCAATAATAAATCAGAGATTTAGAACATATGGTAAATGATAAAAATTTCAACCATAGTTGCAGCGGAACGAGCAATCCATTAGAAGAGTCAAATAGACTAGAAAGTCTATTATCTTCTCCATGTTAAAAATCCACCAACAATGCTTTATCCATGTAACATCACTCAACAGTTCCTTTCCACAATCATATGAATAACTCATAATCATAATTGTGACTATAAATTTTTCTTCGCACCCAGGACGAAGAATATTTTCATCACCTGTCTTTACCTGAAACATCAAAGATCATGGTTATACCAAATCACAATTTCTGTTTATAATCATACTAACAAATCCATCTTTGCACTACGGGCCAAAGATATTCATCAACAAACCATCTTTGCACTACGGGCCAAAGATATTCAACAACAGTTCATCTTTGCACTACAGGCCAAAGATATTCAACAACAGTTCATCTTTGCACTACATGCCAAAGATATTCATCAACAATTCATATTTGCACTACAGGCCAAATATATTCATATCTCAAAAAAAATATATAATCATTTCAGAATTTATATAAACAATAATTATAACCATGTTGATCAATTCACCTTTGCACTTAAGCTTAAGATATTCAATTATAAATTCAATGGTCATGATCATACCAGTCACAATTCAACTTTGCACTACAGGCCAAAGAGAACCCTAGTCATGATCATACCAATAATCTACCCATCTTTACACTCCAGTGAAAGAGAATTTCAACATCAGGGTTATAAAAATGTTATATATGATGATAAAAATAATATGATAAACATATAGTTTTAATCTCAAGAGTAATATTCGTAACTCATGAATAGTAAATCGTGAATAGTAACTCATGAATAGTAACCCCGACACAAAAGATAGAAATTCCACAATAAAATCCATACCAATATTTCGGTATAATGATATTGAAAGAATAACATTACTTAAATTTATAAACAATTTATTTTAATTGTTTACACTTTACTAATTAATGTATTTAATCATCATAAAATGCCAACTCTTACAATTTCATCATCAATAACCAAAACCCTCATCAAAAATCTGCATATACCTCATATAGGATTCTCAAGCCATAAAATCCTATTTTCCAATTTTCTTTCTTCACAAAACATATTTAATTCATTTACTCATAACTAGACCATTTTCATGAAAAATACCAAATCAGTTCCAAAAATATTTCTTTTCTGGGATTTAGCATAATATAGTCCCATAGTGAACATATATTTTTCTCAGAATTTTTAAAAGTCATTTACTATTTTTCATATGGCCAAAATAGCCGAATATTTAGACATTTATCAAAAATTGTACTTTTGTCTAAAAATTCTGAAATTCACAGAGTATACTTCTATCATATACATGTACTCCCAATAAAAATTTCATCAATTTTGGAGTTAACCACAAGAAATTATAAGCTGTTACTTCTAAAATAGTCTTTTCTCATAAAATTCATAACTCTCAATCTATACATCCAAAAATCACCATTTTTGGACACAATCAAGAAAACTTATCAAAATATCATTTCAAATTTTTTCAGAATTTTTGAAGTTCAGAAAAATTACGAAACTGAAAATCATAACAACCCTTACTATCCCTTACTATCCCTTACAATCCCTTACCTCAAAAGAGCAGTACTTCTGACTGGATATCGGATATGATGCTGAAGAAAACTTGCACTGATGAATAGCAACTCACCAAGTATCTAAAAACTCACAAAATATGCTTCATAATATAGAGAGAGAAAGAGAGAAAGCTTATGTTTCTGGTGTGATTTTCAATTCTAACTTAGCCCTCTATTTATAGGAAAATTTTGGTAGGTTTGACCTGCAACCTGATGGCTTTACCTGCTACTATTCCCACCCACCACATTTGAAATATAATTCAGCACATTTCTTCACCAACCACAAGTGGGGCCCACCAATTCTAGAATTTTCCACCAAAAATGATTAACTCCGAAAATTCCACAATTTCTGAACCAGTCATCTTGTAAAATTCATAATAAATCATACGTTCATTTTTAACGGTTCAAAATTTGTGGGCATATACTCAACTTATATATGTATAACATATCCAAAAATTACCACGATCCAACGGTCGGATTAAAAATTATAACCCTCGCAAAATATCTCAAAAACCCTAATTTGATTTTTAATACCTCCGTTCCGACAAAAATACAGATAAAACCTCAACATTAACTCCTTCGTTTTTAACCACAAAAATATATCCCTCATTTATATCCACATAATATAAATATTTCTTTATCATATGAATCAATAATTAATTATTCACAAATAATATTACAGAATCACATTTATGACAACCAGGCCGTTCCCAGGAAAGAGGGGGCTTTCCAATAAGGATTTCTCCTTACTAGCGCGCAATTAGATGACCAAACCTCTCCTTAGACAGAACTTTCTAGACATTGCCAATAATGCTATCTAATAATATTATTCAAATAATATGAATTATTGATCTGATAATGGGAAATACTGTGCAGCAACAATTATTGAACAACAATAATATAAAATTTCAACGTAGTAATTATTGAAAAAATAAAATATTGAACAGTAATTACTGTAACAATTATTGAGTAGTGCCTTCTTACGTAAGAATCAATAATTTCAAAAATACTGTGCAATACCGTGTGCTACTGTGCAATAACGCGTATTACTGTATTTTAACCACCGGGTATTCCAACAGTGTTAACAGTAACAACTACGTCGTTATTTGTAAAAACTCAAATTTGTCGTTTTCTTCACCCGACAGTTATTCGTTATGGGGCCCACAAATAGCTGCGCCGTCGTACGAATATTCCCCGACAGAAAGAATATTCCATGACCAAACGAATATTCCCCGACAACAATGATTATTTTATAACTACTTGTGTATTTTGAAAAAAAATCATATATCACCCTTAACTTTAACCTTTATCAATTCAACCATTTACTGAATAGTAATTATAAGAAAAATTGAATACTTTAATTTCATAAAATTCGGGGTCTTACAATCTCCCCTCCTTATGAAATTTCGTCCCCGAAATTTACGTACCTGATATTTCAAAGAGTTGAGAATACCTTCCTTTCATTTCAAATTCCATCTTCCCTGTCATCATAATTTCTCCATTGCTCATCTCCTGTATTTTAAATAACATTCTAGAATACAGCTTCAAAACAAGTGTTAATTTAACAAATTAACATATCACATAATATCCCGATATTATGACTGACCAACAAATAAGCTTAGGTAGGACACACTAGCGAAGGATTTACTCATCTCTCCCCTCCTAGTTGTGTTTCCCGATCTCCGCCAGAGATCATATCCCCAAGCTCTGATACCAAATGTAACGACCCCAAAATAGATCCATTCCATCCAACCTATTCTGAGTCGCCAAATACATGGTACAGAAAACAACTATAACTTTATTACAACAATTGTCGTGTAAAATACAACAACACATATGCTGTGAGTTTGGATACAAATATATACCAAATGTGAGTCATGTTCCAACCGTGGACATCACCTCACAATGACACCTTACATAAAGGTATAGTCAAAAACTGTTTTAGAAATTAGAATCTTTGGGAAGTGCTCAAGGAAACCTTCGTACATGGGAGGCCATGCGTCTAGGTTATGATAGATATCATATGGCCACAGAATTATCCTTGGTTGATCCAATAGACCCCAAAGAAAAACGAGAAGATTACTAGCATATTCTTCCCAATGGTGAGTCTTCTCTTGACTTATCATTATCTCCACTGTATCTAACTGAGAATTTTACTTCAAACAAACACCAAGATTATATAGGTAGTGCTTGTAGATATACTCGGCAAGCGGATGTGCACAATCATGTCTTATGATGACACAAGGTTGTATGTCGTTAGACATCTTGTATTATAGTGGCAAAACACCCTTCCAACGTTGGGTTCGCCTCACCCAATTTTCTTCACCAAATATAACTACTAAATGATGACCACCGTTCTATTCCCTTGTTACCCCCGCTCGACCCAGCTACACTCTTATTACCTGAAAGGAATTGTGAAGCAAAAGGGTGAGCACAACTAGCTCAGTAAAGAATATCATGACTAAAGATAATTTAATTATCAATAGCCTTCATCAATAATAAATCAGAGATTTAGAACATATGGTAAATGATAAAAATTTCAACCATAGTTGCAGCGGAACGAGCAATCCATTAGAAGAGTCAAATAGACTAGAAAGTCTATTATCTTCTCCATGTTAAAAATCCATCAACAATGCTTTATCCATGTAACATCACTCAACAGTTCCTTTCCACAATCATATGAATAACTCATAATCATAATTGTGACTATAAATTTTTCTTCGCACCCAGGACGAAGAATATTTTCATCACCTGTCTTTACCTGAAACATCAAAGATCATGGTTATACCAAATCATAATTTCTGTTTATAATCATACTAACAAATCCATCTTTGCACTACGGGCCAAAGATATTCATCAACAAACCATCTTTGCACTACGGGCCAAAGATATTCAACAACAGTTCATCTTTGCACTACAGGCCAAAGATATTCAACAACAGTTCATCTTTGCACTACATGCCAAAGATATTCATCAACAATTCATATTTGCACTACAGGCCAAATATATTCATATCTCAAAAAAAATATATAATCATTTCAGAATTTATATAAACAATAATTATAACCATGTTGATCAATTCACCTTTGCACTTAAGCTTAAGATATTCAATTATAAATTCAATGGTCATGATCATACCAGTCACAATTCAACTTTGCACTACAGGCCAAAGAGAACCCTAGTCATGATCATACCAATAATCTACCCATCTTTACACTCCAGTGAAAGAGAATTTCAACATCAGGGTTATAAAAATGTTATATATGATGATAAAAATAATATGATAAACATATAGTTTTAATCTCAAAAGTAATATTCGTAACTCATGAATAGTAAATCGTGAATAGTAACTCATGAATAGTAACCCCGACACAAAAGATAGAAATTCCACAATAAAATCCATACCAATATTTCGGTATAATGATATTGAAAGAATAACATTACTTAAATTTATAAACAATTTATTTTAATTGTTTACACTTTACTAATTAATGTATTTAATCATCATAAAATGCCAACTCTTACAATTTCATCATCAATAACCAAAACCCTCATCAAAAATCTGCATATACCTCATATAGGATTCTCAAGCCATAAAATCCTATTTTCCAATTTTCTTTCTTCACAAAATATATTTAATTCATTTACTCATAACTAGACCATTTTCATGAAAAATACCAAATCAGTTCCAAAAATATTTCTTTTCTGGGATTTAGCATAATATAGTCCCATAGTGAACATATATTTTTCTCAGAATTTTTAAAAGTCATTTACTATTTTTCATATGGCCAAAATAGCCGAATATTTAGACATTTATCAAAAATTGTACTTTTGTCTAAAAATTCTGAAATTCACAGAGTATACTTCTATCATATACATGTACTCCCAATAAAAATTTCATCAATTTTGGAGTTAACCACAAGGAATTATAAGCTGTTACTTCTAAAATAGTCTTTTCTCATAAAATTCATAACTCTCAATCTATACATCCAAAAATCACCATTTTTGGACACAATCAAGAAAACTTATCAAAATATCATTTCAAATTTTTTCAGAATTTTTGAAGTTCAGAAAAATTACGAAACTGAAAATCATAACAACCCTTACTATCCCTTACTATCCCTTACAATCCCTTACCTCAAAAGAGCAGTACTTCTGACTGGATATCGGATATGATGCTGAAGAAAACTTGCACTGATGAATAGCAACTCACCAAGTATCTAAAAACTCACAAAATATGCTTCATAATATAGAGAGAGAAAGAGAGAAAGCTTATGTTTCTGGTGTGATTTTCAATTCTAACTTAGCCCTCTATTTATAGGAAAATTTTGGTAGGTTTGACCTGCAACCTGATGGCTTTACCTGCTACTATTCCCACCCACCACATTTGAAATATAATTCAGCACATTTCTTCACCAACCACAAGTGGGGCCCACCAATTCTAGAATTTTCCACCAAAAATGATTAACTCCGAAAATTCCACAATTTCTGAACCAGTCATCTTGTAAAATTCATAATAAATCATACGTTCATTTTTAACGGTTCAAAATTTGTGGGCATATACTCAACTTATATATGTATAACATATCCAAAAATTACCACGATCCAACGGTCGGATTAAAAATTATAACCCTCGCAAAATATCTCAAAAACCCTAATTTGATTTTCAATACCTCCGTTCCGACAAAAATACAGATAAAACCTCAACATTAACTCCTTCGTTTTAACCACAAAAATATATCCCTCATTTATATCCACATAATATAAATATTTCTTTATCATATGAATCAATAATTAATTATTCACAAATAATATTACAGAATCACATTTATGACAACCAGGCCGTTCCCAGGAAAGAGGGGGCTTTCCAATAAGGATTTCTCCTTACTAGCGCGCAATTAGATGACCAAACCTCTCCTTAGACAGAACTTTCTAGACATTGCCAATAATGCTATCTAATAATATTATTCAAATAATATGAATTATTGATCTGATAATGGGAAATACTGTGCAGCAACAATTATTGAACAACAATAATACAAAATTTCAACGTAGCAATTATTGAAAAAATAAAATATTGAACAGTAATTACTGTAACAATTATTGAGTAGTGCCTTCTTACGTAAGAATCAATAATTTCAAAAATACTGTGCAATACCGTGTGCTACTGTGCAATAACGCGTATTACTGTATTTTAACCACCGGGTATTCCAACAGTGTTAACAGTAACAACTACGTCGTTATTTGTAAAAACTCAAATTTGTCGTTTTCTTCACCCGACAGTTATTCGTTATGGGGCCCACAAATAGCTGCGCCGTCGTACGAATATTCCCCGACAGAAAGAATATTCCATGACCAAACGAATATTCCCCGACAACAATGATTATTTTATAACTACTTGTGTATTTTGAAAAAAAATCATATATCACCCTTAACTTTAACCTTTATCAATTCAACCATTTACTGAATAGTAATTATAAGAAAAATTGAATACTTTAATTTCATAAAATTCGGGGTCTTACAATTCTCGTTGTCTACTTTAATTATTGACTAAACTTAGTCAAATTATCACGTTGTCACATAATTTATACTTCATGAATTATCAAACCAATTATGTATTTAATAATTTAATTCACATGTAATATTTTATTACATGTTAAACAACTATTTTATCATCACATTATTCTTCTAACATGTTTACATATTCATTACAATAATCCACTAACACATTGTTAGACTTAAATATTTTTAAAAATACATTTCTGAATTTTTTGGAGAGTGGCGCTGCGGCGCCACTAATGTACTAAGAAATCGCGCTGCGGCGCGGTGGCGCTGTGGCCGGGCCCTTGGCGCTGCTGTGCTATGGCGTCGTGGCTTGGGTCTTGGCGCTGCGGCGCAGTGGCACTGCGGCGCGGGACTTCAGTTCTGGAGTTGGCGCCGCGGCGCGAGACTCCAGAAACTGATTCTCAGTTCGCGAAGAACACAGAGTTCAGCGAAAATAACACATTTTATCACTAATTTCACCAATTCACAAATACCCACATGTTATAATTCATGTATAATCATAACCCAACATATATAAAGTGATTTTAACCAATTAAAACACATAATTACATAATTAAAACATGTGAATTCACTGACTTTGATGTTCTTGGTGGTTTTTGAATATAAAATATATAATTTAACACTACGGATTCGTTATAACACCGAATCCGTTCGTTTAAGGCTTGATCTCTTCGTATTAACATGCTCAATAATATAAGGGTGTAAATTTTAGGGATAATATATAATCAATACATCAATTATCACATATATGGCCCTATGGCTATATCACGTACTCTGTTTATTTTGAAATAACATATGTACGACATGTTTTCACAATACTGATGTTATGGTTTGCAACAATATATAATTAAAATACGATTTGATATGCCATAACATAAACAAAACCCATAATAATTATTCCTAACCCAATTACAGACGTTAAACCAAACTTTAAAAGCCATTTTATAAAAACTAAATGACGTAAAATAAAAATTAGGTTTGAGAAGATTACCCAAGCGTAGAATGGATTTTAGTAAGAGATGAATTCCTTCTCAATCACTGGCTCACAATTCTCCTCAACAATTATCATATTCTCTCTAACTAGTTTTATCAGACTTAGAGAAAAATAGAAAAGAAGAAGACGTCGATTGAAATAGAACTGACGCGCATACTAGTCAGTTAACCTAGTCATGGGTAACTGCTAGTAACCCCCCCTAAAGCCACGTTTGGCTAGCCTTAAAGGCTTAAACTCAATTAATTTAATAAACTCTTTTATTATATAGTTTGAAAATGTCACCCTCTTTATAAAATAAATCCCATATTTTATTTAATTTACTTTAAATAAAATATAATAATTACTCGTAAATTCACATAATCATATATTCAATTATCTCATTAATAAATAATGTCAATTTATTAATTCTCTAATTAATAATTAAATTAATTAAATAACATCATGCTTAATTAAATTATTTCATTTAATTCAATAAGCTCACATAATCACATACCTGAATAATAAAAATTTTCTACATTAATTTAATAAATGCAACATATATAATTAAATTAATCTACCACAATTGCATCAATTAATTATTAAATCTAATAATTAAATCGTCGAAAAATATTTATTTACTTCAATAAATATTTAAAATAAATTACAGAATTCTCGTTCGTCACATCTTTCCCCCCTTAAAAGGATTCTGTCCCCAGAATTACGACTCAATATATTTCGACCTGTTACAAATGCGATTGGATTTTATTTTAGTTGGATGCATGAATGTATGGATTTTATTAAACGGAGTCTGTGTACCTCGTCTTCTCTAATTTTTCTTAATGTAAATTCTATCTTTCTCCAATGTACTTCTCCTTGACTACTGATCAAGGTTTCTATTTATTTTAAATAGTTTTGTAATAGGAATAGTTAGAATTAATTTTAAAGAATTGAAGATCAAGGAGCAAGGCGCGCTAGCTTGAAGACCTGTTTGTAATGGAGCCCGGGTTTAAATGTAATAGTTATATTTAAATATTAATTCTTGCACCCCTAGGGTTTGACCTTTTGGTTCACTTGGTGGCTCTAGTGAATCAAACTATAATAAAAGTCCATAATCAATCCGGGTAGAATATAGTATTCTATATGTGCATGCTTATACTATATATATTATATATTATGCAAACATGCTTCGCATGTTAAATAATATGACGCATATTTTATATATATATGTGCATGCGCGTTAAACAAGATGAGACAAATTAATAACAAAGCCCTCAAATATTTTATATTAAGTCCTAAGCGTTCAAAGATATTTGGAATATCAAATGTCGCCTTCTGGCATGATAAAAAATAATAGAATATCAATTAATTATTATAAGTTTGTTGTGTCACCACAAGGCTTATCTTAATTCTTTGAGATGTTAATTTTATCACATTTGATGCTAATAAAGAAAATTGAACAATATTATTTTTTTGTGTCACCACAAGGACAATATTTTTTTTTTTTTGAATATATGGAGTGCTAGGTTAAAATTAACTTAAATCATTTTAGTTCGGATGTGCACACACTTGACCATTATGATTTAAGAGGCAAAATACAAGGAGTTGCATAGTTGATGTAATTGACAAGAGTTGTCTACCTATTTATTTATATATAGTTTGTTGTGTCAACACAAGGCTATATACAGTTGAAATGAGATCCTTAATCTCACTAGCAAATCTTTAATTAGATTTTGCCGAACTATATAAGTGAGGGTAATATAGTTTGAAAAAAATAGTGGGAGATACCAATTTAAAACAAGACCTAATTTATTTTGGTAATTAATAAAAGAATGTATGCTAAAATATTGTTTATTACAAATTCATTTATAAAATTTTACAATGTCTAAATTACTATCACCGCGTAGCATATTAGATGCTAAATTAATCGGACCGAATTAAACGGATTGGTTAAGGAATTTGAGAATAGTTCTCATGGCTGAAAAGCTATCTTATGTCCTTAATACGCCTATCGCTAAAATGGTTGCGGATAATGCCTCTGAGGAAGAGATTGCTACTTTTAGAAAGTGGCAAGATGATGCACAGTTGGCTCCATGCATCATGCTCGCATCCATGAGTAATAAGCTTCAGCGTCAGCATAAAACTATGGATGCTCCTACTATACTCCTGCACATCAAGTAGTTGATGATGAGGAAAATAGGGCTGATAGATATCAGATATCTAAGGAGATCTTCCGATCTAGAATGACCGATGATACTACGGTATAGATAAAAGTCCTTAACATTATCAATTTGATTGAACAATTAGGACAATAGGTTTTGTCATGGATGGAGAGTTGAGCCAAGATTTGATCTTGCACTCACTCCCTGACTCCTTTCACAAATGTTGTGAATTTTTCATATGAACATGCTAGATATCAACTTCGCTAATTTGCTTAACATATTAAAAAATGTTGAAAGTCACTTTCCAACCAAGAAAGACCAAGTCTTACTGATAGGGGCCAAATGATCTTCTAAAAAGAAGATCGATTCTAAGAAGGTAAATAGAGAAGGCAAAAACAAAAGGATAATAACAACAACACTGATAAGGATATCAAAGGAGTTTGCTTCCACTGCAATAAGCCAGGACACTGAAAAGAAATTACAAGAAGCATCTTGTAGAGGCTAACCAGAAGAAGCTTAGTGAAGTTTCAGTTACAAATATAATTTTGTTCATGATTTAAAATAAATTTTTCTTTAAGTCAAGTTTCTACTTGGGTATTGGATACCGACTTTGGTTATCATAAATATAGATTTATGAAGGGACCAAACAGAAGTAGAAAGCTAAACAAAGGATAAGTAATCCTATGTCTGGTAAATGAAGCAAAGGTTGCTACATTAGCCATATGAACTTATAGTTTAGCAATGCCTACGTGTAAATCTATTAAGTCAATAAGTTGTTATTGTATTCTAGAACTTGTTAGAAATATTATTTCTATTTTGTTGTTGGACAATGAAATCTTTGGTATTATATTTAAGAACAATTGTTGTTCTATTTATAATAATAATGTTTTGTATAGAACTTGAATATTACTTAATGGATTTAGTATACTTGACTTACGTGGAAAATTATTTTACAAATTGAACAAACTAGTATAAGAAAAGGGGAGATGATTATTCAAAAGGTTGAATGTGTGTATTTGCAAAAATACAAGTGTGAATTATTTGAAAGGTTCAAATAATTCAGAAGTGAAACAAATTGGTAAAGTATTAGGATTCTTTGATCGGATCAAGGAATAAATACTTGTGCAATAAGTTTCTAGATCATCTCAAATGGTTTTCTCACAAAGGACACCTCTTGATACGTAATAATTGATTGATGTATCTGAAAGGAAAAATTATACCTTGTTGGACATGGTGCGGTCCATAATAATTTTACCGACATTCCAGTATTATTCTGGGATAATGCCCTAGAAATGGCTGCATATCTACGAAAAAGGTAACCTTAAAATCCGGCCCCAAGACTCCATAAAAGTTATGGACAGGGAGGATTCCTAATCTTAAGTATGTTAAGATAAGGGGTTGTCCATCTTATATGAAAAGGTTTCAAAGGATAAGCTTGGGACAAGATTTGACAAGTATAGATTTGTGGGACATCCTAAAGTAAGTTTAGGGTATATGTTCTATAATCCTACTTAGCAAAATGTGTTTGTTGCGAAACATACTGCCTTCTAAGATAAAGATGTTTATCATTGAAGGGGCTAGTGGGAGGATAATAGATCTTGAAGAGTTCAAGAACCATAAATTACTATAAGTTAAATAAGAGGAACCTATAGATAGACCTATTGTACCACAACCGAATCATAAATCTGGAATAGTACCGAAGATACCTGGGAGGTATGGATTCATCATAGATGATGATGATGAGGTATGCATCATAGATGATGATGATCTAGTTATATACAATGAGGTAAGAGTTGTAGACATTCAGAGAAATGGATTGAAGCAAACTTCTCAAAAATAGAACATTCGTTTTGACGAAACAAATCAAAAGAGTTTGATTTTATCACAAATGAGAATGAACTTAGTGTGTACAAAAGGGTCAGTGGAAGCGTCATGACATTTCTAGTATTATATGTTGATATATTACGGATAAGGAATGACATACTAATGTTACAATCAGTAAAGATAAAGTTGTCTAAACATTCCTCCACGAATGATTTGGGAAGAGTATCGTTATTGGGGATACAAATCTATATAGATAGATTTAATAGGATACTCGACTTAACCCAAAGAACGTATATTCATTTGATGCTAAAGTTGTTTAACATGACAAACTCCAAGAGTTGTCTCATGTTGATGAGCTCTGGAGTGAATCTCTCTTAATAGTCTCCATAGACTCCTAGAAGAGAGATCGCATGAGTGATTATCATGTATGCAATGAAATGTACGAGACCTGATGTTGATCAGTCATATTCTGGAGAAGTTCACTATGAGTCAGTGAAAAACATCTTAATGTACTTAACCGATACTAAGGATGTGATCATATTCATGGTGGGTCTGAATTAAAACTAGAGGGCTTAACAGACTCGAGTTTTTTCAAACAGACCAAGACGACAGAAAATACACTTTAAGGTAAGGCGTTACCTTGAACGGTGGTGCAGTAAATTGAAAAGGTTCCAAACAGCAAAGAGTTGCTGCTTTAGTGATAAAGACAAAGTATATTGCTATAAATGAATCTGCAAGTTGATTGTTTGGATGAAAAGTTCATTACAGAACTAGGAATAGTTCCTACGTCTCATCTTGGATCTAAACATGTGTTGTGGCACCTTCATTTGATTATAAGAATCATTGAAATATGGAAAATCACTATAGAGATAGTGGACTCTCAAGAATAACATTACATATCCATAATGAAGCTTATCCAACAGCAGGATAATCGTCACTTAGAGAAGAAAGTGTCTGAGATAGCATGGCGATTGGCTTTAATGCAAGTGGGAGATTGAAAGTAGTACGCACACAAGTCAATCATGTTTGATGATAAAACATATACTTTGTAATAATCTTATTCATTTATTAATAAAAAGTATTAATTTATTAAAAGCTTTTAATTATCTACATGATGCTGTTTTATAATATGTGATAAACCCATAGTTTTAAGCAATGCATTTAGAATAATGATGATGATCATTCTAATGAGATCTAAATTCTTAGAAAGCTTAAAACTAAAATAGTTCCCAATCGTTGGATTACTAAATTGGGGATCAGTGAATCCGGATAGATTGGTACATACGTTGCTTGCTCATTGGATGAGGATGATTGATTTCATGATCATTTGTGTGGAGACACTAAAGCAAGTATGTAGGTGCTTATTAGAGAATAAGTTCACTGAACGTGGCTCGCTAAGGAATATCTAATGGAGTTTTACTTGTCTGTCAATAGGAATTCCTGTAGTGATAGTAGTACAAGTGATCCTTGGACTTGAGATCATCATAATATCTTGTGTATGATGAGTTATACTTTGACTTATTCCTTAAGACCTTTAGGGTATATCAAAGGGTATGCTTGGGTATAATAAGTTATACATGGAGATAATGTATGATCAATAAAGAATCTACCACTTCTTGTAAAAGAAGAGAAATGTCCTATGTGATTCGATAAATAAAAACCCAGTAGTCCTTGGCCAAGGTAGAATGAAATTAGAAAGGAGTTTCTAATTTGTATTATTTGGTGTTGTGCATTTAATAGTCGAAATATATATAATTAAATAAAATAAGACTTGACAGTAATTTCATGTCTTAGATTTAATTGAGATATTGTATGGTGGAAGGATTGAATTGTACGATAACTATTTATTCAAAGGTTCTTTTATGATTAATGTTGAAATCTATATTATCTGAAAAGTCGTTAATCGCTAGGGAGACTTATCCCTATTGTAGAATAAATATTATTTATTTAAATAAATTAATCGTTTAATTTATTTATTTAAATAAGATTAGAATTTTTCTAATTGATTTATTCACAACCGGTTTAATATGGAGAACCTAAAGGGTCACACCATAAAAGGAAGAATAATTATTTAAGAAGTTAATGACATAATCATAATAATATGTTAAGTATATTTAATTTAATCTATGGTGACAAAATAAATTAAATAGCTTAATATTTATTATTTAATATTTTAGAAATATTAAATATAAATTAATATGAGGAGTCTTATTAATATTATTAGAATTATTATTATTTTAATTTCTAAAAGAATTTAGGAATTAATTTAATAAAAGTACTCTCATTTATTCTTAATAAGATTAGGAGGAAAAATTAGTTAAATGAGTTTAATTAATTATCCATAAGAAGATTAGGGAGCCCATTTAATTAAAAGAGTTTAATTAAATAAATAATACCTTATTTTAATTAAATAGGGTTACCTGATATCTTTATAAGGTGAGTCTTATATCAGATATCAATATACGCAATTTCAATTGTTGGAGAGTACGCTCCTTTTCTATGAGAGATAGAAAAATTAGGGTTTTGCCAAACACCTATCTTCTTGAATCTTTATTCTTTCTTGGTGGATCACCTCTAGAGGTCAAACACTTGGGTGGCTAACGTTGATCAAAAGAAGGAACCAAACCCGGTGGATTAAAGTTAAACGCGAAAAGGATTGGAGGTGAACTTGTAGCTGAGGAAGCTCGAATCTTCAAGGGTATGATTCTTGTTCTTCATATCTTTTTGTTTAATTAATAATTGTGCATAAAGGATAATCCGGGTATATAGTTTGTAAAATTTTAAACTCTGATTTTTACACGTTTTCGCTTATTTTGTGCAATTTGATTGCGTTCATGAATATTACAAACCTTATATTATATATTATGCAAACATGCTTCACATGTTAATTAATATGACGCGTATTTTATATATATATGTGCATGCGCGCTAAACAAGATGAGACAAATTATTAACAAACCCCTCAAAGATTTTATATTAAGTCCTAAGCGTTCAAAGATATTTGGAATATCGAACGTCGCCTTCTAGCATGATAAAAAATAATAGAGTATCAATTAATTATTATAAATTTGTTGTGTCACCACAAGGCTTATCTTAATTTTTTGAGATGTTAATTTTATCACATTTGATGCTTATAAAGAAAATTGAACAATGTTATTTTGTTGTGTCACCACAAGGACAATGTTTTTCTTTTTTGAATATATGGAAGTGCTAGGTTGGACTTAACTTGGATAATTTTGATCCGGATGTGCCACCACTTGATCAAAATAATCTAAGAGGCAAAATACAAGGAGTTACATAGTTGATGTAATTGATAAGAGTTGTCTATTTATTTATTTATATATAGTTTGTTGTGTCGCAACAAGGCACATTTGAAATGGGATCCTTATTCTCACTAGCAAATCTTTAATTAGATTTTGCCGAACTATATAAGTGAGGGTAATATAGTTTGATGAAAACAGTGGGAGATACCAATTTAAAACAAGACATAATTTATTTTAGTAATTAATAAAAGAATGTATGCTAAAATATTGTTAATTACAAATTTATTTTACAGAATTTTACAATGTCTAAATTACTATCACCGCGTAGCATATTAGATGCTAAATTAATCGGACCGAATTAAACGGATTGGTTAAGGAATTTGAGAATAGTTCTCATGGCTGAAAAGCTATCTTATGCCCTTAATACGCCTATCGCTAAAATGGTTGCGGATAATGCCTCTGAGGAAGAGATTGCTACTTTTAGAAAGTGGCAAGATGATGCACAGTTGGCTCAATGCATCATGCTCGCATCCATGAGTAACGAACTTCGGCGTCAGCATGAAAGTATGGATCCTCCTACTATATTTCTACACATCAAGTAGTTGATGGTGGGAAAAGTAGGACTAATAGATATCAGATATCTAAGGAGCTCTTCCGATCTAGAATGACCGATGACACTACAGTAAATATAAAAGTCCTTAACATGATCAATTTGACTGAACAATTAGGACAACAAATTTTGTCATGGATGGAGAGTTGAGCCAAGATTTGATCTTGCACTCACTCCCTGACTCCTTTCACAAATGCTGTGAATTTTTCATATGAACAAGCTAGATATCAGCTTCGCTAATTTGCTTAACATATTAAAAAATGTTGAGAGTCACTTTCCAACCAAGAAAGACCAAGTCTTACTGGTAGGGGCCAAATGATCTTCTAAAAAGAAGATCGATTCTAAGAAGGTAAATAGAGAAGGCAAAAACAAAAGGATAATAACAACAACACTGATACAGATAGCAAAGGAGTTTGCTTCCACTGCAATAAGCCAGGACACTAAAAAGAAATTGCAAGAAGCATCTTGCAGAGGCTAACCAGAAGAAGCTTAGTGAAGTTTCAGTTACAAATATAATTTTGTTCATGATTTAAAATAAATTTTTCTTTAAGTCAAGTTTTTACTTGGGTATTGGATACCGACTTTGGTTATCATAAATATAGATTTATAAAGGGACCAAACAGAAGTAGAAAGCTAAACAAAGGATAAATAATCCTATGTCTGGTAAATGAAGTAAAGGTTGCTGCATTAGCCATAGGAACTTATAGTTTAGCAATGCCTACAGGCAAATCTATTAAGTCAATAAGTTGTTATTGTATTCTAGTTCTCGTTAGAAATAATATTTTCATTTTGTTGCTCGACAATGAAATCTTTGGTATTATATTTAAGAATAATTGTTGTTCTATTTATAATAATAATGTTTTGTATAGAACTGAAATATTATTTAATGGATTTTGTATACTTGACTTACGTGAAAATAATTTTGTAAATTGAACAAACTAGTATAAGAAAAGGAGATGATCATTCAAAGAGTTGAATGTGTGTATTTGCTGAAATACAAGTGTGAATTATTTGAAAGGTTCAAAGAATTCAGAAGTGAAACAATTTGGCAAAGTATTAAGATTCTTTGATTAGATCAAGGAATAAATACTTGTGCAATAAGTTTTTAGATCATCTCAAATGGTTTTCTCACAATGGACGCCTATTGATACGCAATAATTGGTTGATGTATCTGAAAGAAAAAATTATACCTTGTTGGACATGGTACGGTCCATAATGATTTTACCGATATTCCAGTATCCTTCTGGGGTCATGCCCTAGAAATGGCTACATATCTACGAAAAAGGTAACCTCAAAATCTGGCTCCAAGACTCTATAAAAGTTATGGACAGGGAGGATTCCTAATCTTAAGTATGTTAAGATAAGGGGTTGTGCAACTTATGTGAAAAGGTTTCAAAGGTTAAGCTTGGGACAAAATTTGAAAAGTACAGATTTGTGGAACATCCTAAAGTAAGTTTAGGTTATATGCTCTATAATCTTACTTAGCAAAAGGTGTTTGTTGCGAAACATACTGCCTTCTAAGATAAAGATGTTTATTATTGAAGGGGCTAGTGGGAGGATAATACATCTTGAAGAGTTCAAGAACCACAAAGCACTATAAGTCAAATAAGAGGAACCTGTAGATAGAACTATTGTACCACAACCGAATTATAAATCTGGAATAGTACCGAAGATATCTTGGAGGTATGGATTCATCATAGATGATGATGATGAGGTATTCATCATAGAAGATGATGATCCAGTTACATACAATGAGGTAAGAGTTGTAGACACTCAGAGAAATGGATTGAAGTAAGCTTCTCAAATATGGAACATTCGTTTTGATGAGACAATCAAAAGAGTTTGATTTTATCAAAAACAAGAATAAACCTAGTGTGTACAAAAGGGTCAGTGGGAGCGTCGTGACATTCCTAGTATTATATGTTGATATACTACGGATAAGGAATGACATACCAATGCTATAATCAGTAAAGATAAAATTGTCTAAAAATTCCTCCATGAATGATTTGGAAAGAGTATCGTAATTGGGGAAAAAAATCTATATAGATAGATTCAAGAGGATGCTCGACTTAACCCAAGGAACGTATATTCATTTGATGATAAAGTCGTTTAGCATGGCAAACTCCAAGAGATGTTTCATATTGATGAGCCCTGGAGTGTATCTCTCTTAATAGTCCCCATAGACTCATAAAAGAGAGATCGCATGAGTAACTATCATGTATATAATGAAATGTATGAGTCCTGATGTTGATCAGCCATATTCTGGAGAAGTTCACTATGAGTCAGTGAAAAATATCTTAAAGTACTTAACCGACACTAAGGATGTGATTAAAATTTATGGAGGGTCTAAATTAAAATTGAGAGTTTAACAGACTTGAGTTTTTTCAGACAAACCAAGACGAAAGAAAATCCACTTTAAGGTAAAGAGTTACCTTGAACGGTGGTGCAGTGAAATTGAAAAGGTTCCAAACAGCAAAGAGTTGTTGGTTTAGTGATAAAGACAAAGTATATAGCTATAAATGAAGCTGCAAGTTGATTATTTGGATGAAAATTTCATTACAGAACTAAGAATAGTTCCTAAGTCTCATCTTGGATCTAAACATGTGTTGTGGCACTTTCATTTGATTAAAGAATCATTGAAAGATGGAAAATCACTATAGAGATAGTGGACTCTCAAGAACAACATTACATATCCATTTACTGAAGTTTATCTAACAGCAGGATAATCATCACTTAAAGAAGAAGAGTATGAGATACCATGACGATTGGCTTTAATGCAAGTGGGAGATTGAAAGTAGTATGCACACAAGCTAATCATGTTTGATGATAAAGCATATACTTTATAACATTCTTATTCATTTATTAATAAAAAAGTATTAATTTATTAAAGGCTTTTAATTATCTACATGATGCTGCTTTATAATATGTGATAAACTCATAGTTTTAAGCAATGCTTTTAGAATAATGATGATGATCATTCTAATGAGATCTAGATTCTTAGAAAGCTTAAAACTAAAATAGTCCCCAATCGTTGGATTACTAAATTGGGGATTAGTGAATCCGGATAGATTGGTACATATGTTGCTTGCTCATTAGATGAGGATGATTGATCTCATGATCAATTGTGTGGAGACACTAAAGCAAGTGCGTAGGTGCTTATTAGAGAATAAGTTCACTAAATGTGACTTGCTAAGGAATACCTAATGGAGTTTTACTTGTCTGCCAATAGAAATTCCTGTAGTGATAGTAGTACAAGTGATCCTTGGACTTGAGATCATCATAGTATCTTATATATGATGATTTATACTTTAACTTATTCATTAAGACCCTTAGGGTATATCAAAGGGTATGCTTGGGTATAATAAGTCGTACATGGAGATAATGTATGATCAATAAAGAATCTATCGCTTCTAGTAAAAGAAGAGAAATGTCCTATGTGATTCGATAAATGACAACCCAGTAGTCCTTGGCCAAGGCAGAATGAAATTAGAAAGGAGTTTCTAATTTGCATTATTTGGTGTTGTGCATTTAAGAGTCGAAATACATATAATTAAATAAAATAAGACTTGATAGTAATTCATGTCTTATATTTAATTGGGACATTGTATGGTGGAAAGATTGAATTGTACGGTAACTATTTACTCAAAGATTCTTTTATGATTAATGTTGAAATCTATATTATCTGGAAAGTCGTTAATCGCTAGGGAGGCTTATCCCTATTGTAGAATAAATATTATTTATTTAAATATATTAATATTTTAATTTATTTATTTAAATAAGATTAGAATTGTTCTAATTGATTTATTCACAACCGGTTTAATATGGAGAACCTAAAGGGTCACACCATAAAAAGAATAATAATTATTTAAGAAGTTAATGGCATAATCGTAATAATAAGTTAAGTATATTTAATTTAATCTATGGTGATAGAATAAATTAAATACCTTAATATTTATTATTTAATATTTTGGAAATATTAAATATAAATTAATAAGGGGAGTCTTATTATTATTATTACTATTATTATTATTATTTAATTTTTAAAGGAGTTTGGGAATTAATTAATAAAAGTACTCTCATAATTCCTAATAAGATTAGGAGGCAAATTAATTAAAAGATTTTATTTAATTATTCCTAATAAGATTGAGAGCATAATTAATTAAAGGAATTTAATTAATTAAAATAAAACTCAATTCTTTAATTGTTAAGGAGTGTTGCCCATATCTATAAATAAGAGGATTCTTATTATGGGTGAGTAGTTGTTGACTTTTTTACAACACACATAATTCTAATAGTTGGAGAGTATGCTCCTTTTCTATGAGAGATAGAAAAATTAGGGTTTTGTCAAACACCCATCTTCTTGAATCTTTATTCTTTCTTGGTGAATCACCTCTAGAGGCCAAACACTTGGGTGGCTAACGTTGATCAAAGGAAGGAACCAAACCCGGTGGATTCAAGTTGAACGCGAAAAGGATTGGAGGTGAACTTGTACCAGAGGAAGCTCGAATCTTCAAGGGTATGATTCTTGTTCTTCATATCTTTTTGTTTAATTAATAATTGTGCATAAATGATGATCCGAGTATATGGTTTGTAAAATTTTAAACTCTGATTTTTACACGTTTCCGTTTATTTTGTGCAATTTAATTGCGTTCATGAATATTACAAACCTAACAGATAGTACTTCATAACTATTATCCAGTTATTGAAGATATATTCTTATGTTTCAAGCATGTTGTTTAAATGAAATTGTTGTACTTGCTGAGCTTGTTATGCTCACTCTTGCTTGAACCATATGAATGCAGCTTAGACCGAACAGATCAAAGGATCCGACAAGGATAAAGGGAAGGCTAAGGCGAACCTGTAGATTACCTATGTAATATTATAGGTTTGTAATGATAATATTTGATATTATGACAAGAACAAATGTAACGGTTATAAAGAACCTGGGGAATGGTAATATTGTTTTAGAATATATGTAAGACATATTAGTTCTTTTGAGGCATTTCCAATGAATGTTTGTGTGAACTGTAGCATCGTGTAGCACCATATGTCGGGTTGGAAGATACCCGAATTTGGGGGCGTCACAGGTTGGTATCAAAGTATTAGGTTATAAAACTTAAGGGTGGAATAACCTTAGGCTAATAACCTCGTTAAGGAAGGAAAAATCCGAAGGAAGTAAACTTGAGTCGTATGAGTTAATAAGGTACTGAGGAAACTCAGTACCGAAAGATTTAAAAGATGGAAATTAATCCTAAATAAATTAAATGTGATTTGTGCTTATACTATTGTGTATTATGTACTAATCAACATGTTATGTGTTATTGTAAGATGTCAATCAATAGCTTGATGAATAGAGACATACTCGCGGTGAGCGAAGAAATTGTGAATAGAGTAGAGCCTGTACCTATGCCAGTGGCGGATGTACCATTAATGATTCTAGAGGAGTCGGAGCCAGAGGAGTATTTTTCTGAGGAAGACTACTCTGAGGGAGATGTAGCTTGGACATCATACCTTGATATGATGAGCGATGTGGAGGTAGAAAGAGAGGTAACATCGGTTGATACGGTGGTACCTACACAAGAGTCATCTCCTCTAGATGCAATGAGAGCATTGTATCTGGCAGTGCTTGACAGGAATGTGCAACTAAGTACAGTTGTGCAGAATCAGAATGAAGAGATTAGTGCTCTTTATGTAGCGAAGGAGTCTGCAGAAGCAGATTTTGAGTCCGAGCGTGATAAGTAGGTGCTCATAATAAATAAGGCTAGGGATTTTAAGAGGGAGGCCGATGAGCTTCGTAAAGAATTAGGGGAGAAGGACCAGAAGATAGCACGGATGTCTTACATCCATAAGAGTGCTCATAAGGATTTCAAGCTGAACGTTGCTTGTCATCCCATGGAGTCAGGACAAACCCGTCACACTATTAGTCGGGATACTGTAGTGATGATTGCGAATGAGAAGCATGAGGACGCTGTTATGCATTGTTAGAATGTTAGAATTCTAAATATCTGTGTAGCAACGTAAAACCCTCTTTTGTATAAACGGGTAGTCTTTTTGTTAATCCCAACTTTTGTGGAGATCAATTACGGGATAGAAATGTAATAGCTTTTGGCTATGAAAAACAAATTGTAAATAGTTTCAAACTATGAAGAAGCATATGAATATAATGAAGTTTTTATTTAATATTCTTTGTTATGGTATGAGTTGTTATGTAGCGGTGAATAGGCCCGCCGGGGCGGGGGTATTTTCTGCAAGAACTTTTAGTTTTTTCAGTAAATTTGACCCGCGTGCATGCATAACTTCATCCTTAGTACCTGAAAACCATTAAAACCAAAAATATAAGATAAGTACATGGAGTTTGAGCAAGTGTGTTTGAAATTACTAAAATAACTAACTAACTACTAAGAATTGTATATAAATGAACTAAGTAATACTGAAATTATTAGTTAAATATGAATTGAGAAAAATGAAACTAAAACACTGTATTTGATAAGAAAATTGGGTTACCTCCCAATGATCGCTTGTTTTTGAGTCTTTCAGCCTGACTACTCCCTGTTTCATGGTGCATCGGCAAGAGTGGTTGTGGTGGCTTGATTGTCGATGTCGCCACCCCAATAATGCTTTATACGCTGCCCATTGACTTTGAATGTTTCAAGCGTATTCCTGCTATAAAGTTAAGCGGTGCTATGTGGGTAGACTATCTTGATGGTAAATGGCTCCGACCATCGTGATTTGAGTTTACCTAGAAATAACCTCAGTCAAGAATTGTACAATAATATAGATTGGCCCAGTTCAAACTTCATCTGTAAAATCTTCTGATCATTCCACTTCTTGACCTTTTCCTTATACAGCTTAGAGTTTTTGTATGCTTGCAGTCGAAACTCGTCCAGCTCATTAAGTTGCAACAACCTTTTCTCGCCTGCAGCTATTTGACCAAAATTCAGCTTTTGAATGGCCCAATATGCTTTGTGTTGAAGTTCTACTGGTAGGTGACACGCTTTCCTGTAAACCAGTTAATATGGAGACATCCCAATTGGTGTCTTGTATGTTGTCCGATAAGCCCATAAAGCGTCGTCTAACTTCAGAGACAAGTGTTTTGTGTTTGGAATCACCACATTCTCTAAAATTTGTTTCACCTTTAGATTTAAAACCTCAGCTCGACCACTCATTTGGGGATGATAAGCTGTCGCAACCATGTGATTAACTCTATACTTTGCCAAGAGAGCTGTAAAGAACCTATTGCAGAAGTGACTTCCCTCATCACTTATAATTGCTCTCGGCGTGCCAAATCTTGTGAAGATGTTTTTCTGTAGGAACTTCAAAACCACTTTGGCATCATTCGTAGGGAGTGCCACAGCTTCAACCCATTTCGATACGTAGTCTACAGTGTGACGCCCCCAAAATAGGTATACAATACCTATTCTGAGTCGCCAAATACATGGTACACAAAGCAAACTACAACTTCAATAATACAATTGTCGTGCAAAATACGACAACACATATTGTGAGTTTAAATACAAATATTGTCTTCTAGACAATATCCACACTCAAATAAGTCCTCATTACAATTATTCAAACGCTATTTTACAGAAATAATGAGGACTGCTAAAACATCTTTCTAGAACCATCACTCCATACCCCGACTAGATCCTGCTATATTCTCACCTCCTGAGAAGAAAAATAGAACAAAAAGGAAAAGGGCGAGCTCAACTAGCCCAGTAAAGAATATTATGACTAAGATAATATACAACAAATTATCATTAGTATTCAATAGGGAAAAATCTGATAGAATATAATCGACAACAAGTTTTAGATCAACAACTGCAGCGGAAACAACAAACCATTAGAAGAGTCAAGTAGAGAATGAATTCTACTATCTTCTAAGATTTAAAAGTCCATCACCAATATTTTATCCCTATAACATCAATTAATAATCATCTTTATCCAAATATTCATCTTTGCACTACAGGCCAAAGATATTCATTTGTATCACTTGTTAGTCATGTTCATCTCAACACCTGTTCATCTTTGCACTACAGGCCAAAGATATTCATCAAGTAATCATACATCTTTGCACTACAGGCCAAAGATATTCAGTAGTATCATTATTTAGGACTGAGGATGATGAAAAATATTTTAAAGAAAACGAATCCAATGAGATAAAAGAACAAATATTAGGGATTCGTATTACAGTTTACCCAAGATCAATAATACTTTATAATAATCAATTATGAAGCAAAATTCAAAAATAAAGATCAAAACATGGATACAATCAAAGATAGTAACCATAATAAACATCTTGGACAAGAAGAAAATTTTTTATTTTTCGGTGAATAGTGCCGTATTCGTGAATAGTGTCGTATACGTGAATAATGTCGTATACGTGAATAGTAACCTCGACACAAAAAGTTCCAAATTTGATAAAAAAAACTCATATCAATATTTCAGCATAATGATATTGAAGAAAATAATATCATTTAAGAAGAAAATAATATCCCTTATCTCAAAATATCAGTACTTCTGGTCGGAATACCGGTATAAGGCTGAAAGAAACTTGCTCTGATGAATAGAAACTCTCAAAGTATCTAAATACTCACAAAATACACTCAATAATCTAGAGATAGAAAGAGAGAAAACTTGTTTCTGGTGTGATTTTCAATTCTAACTTAGCTCTCTAATTATAGGAAAATGTTAGCACGCTGAAGCAGACTTAACTTGCAACCTGATGGCTTTACCTACTACTATTCAAGCCTACCACATTTGAATAAAAATCTCAGCATATTTCTTCACCAACCAAGAGTGGGGCCCACCAATTCTAGAATTTTTCACCAAAATGATAAACTCTGAAAATTCAACAATTTCTGAACCAGTCATCTCGTAAAATTCATAATAAATCATACGTTTATTTTTAACGGTTCAAAATTTGTGGACATATACTCAACTTATATATGTATAATATATCCAAAAATTACCACGATCCAACGGTCGGATTAAAAATTATAACCCCCGCAAAATATCTCAAAAACCCTGATTTTTAATACCTCCATTCCGACAAAATACTAATAAAAACCTCAACATTAACTCATTCATTTTTAACCATAAAAATATATCCATCATTTATATCCACATTAAATAAATGTTTCCTTATCATATGAATCAATAATTAATTATTCACAAATAATATTACAGAATCACATTTATGACAACCAGGTCGTTCCCAGGAAAGAGGGGGCTTTCCAATAAGGATTTCTCCTTACTGGCACGCAATTAGATGACCAAATCTCTCCTTAGACAGAACTTTCTAGACATTGCCAATAATGTTATCTAATAATATTATTCAAATAATATGAATTATTGATCTGATAATGGAAAATACTGTGCAGCAACAATTATTGAAACAACAATAATATAAAATATCAACGCAGCAATTATTGAATCAATAAAATAAAATATTGAACAATAACTACTGCAACATTTATTGAGTAGTGCCTTCTTACGTAAGAATCAATAATTGGTGCAATACCGTGTGCTACTGTATTTTAACCACCGGGTATTCCAACAGTATTAACAACTACGCCGTTATTTATAAACAACTTATACTTGTCGTTTTCTTTATCCAATCGCTTTCTGTTATGGGGCCCACACAAGGCTGCGCCGTCGTACGAATATTCCCTGACAGCAAGAATATTCCACGACCAAACGAATATTCCCCGACAAAATGAATATTTTATAACCATTTGCTTATTTTGCAAAATTTACACATTTCACCCATAACCAAAGTATTATATCAAATTAACCCCTTATTATTCACAATAATATTTAGAGAAAATTTGATTTTATTCATTAATAAGTTGGGGTCTTACAACCTCTCCTCCTTATGAAATTTCGTCCTCGAAATTGACGTACGTAACTGGTGTTTCGAAAAGGTGAGGATACCTCGCTTTCATTTCTGATTCCAACTCCCAGGTCATTTCTTCAATAGCATGGTTTCTCCACAAAACCTTAACTTGTGGTATAACCTTCGTGCGTAGAACATGTTCTTTCCTATCCAATATCTTAACAGGTACCTCCTCGTACGTTAAATCTTCTGCTATCTCGTCTGGTTCTAACGCAATAATATGATTCGGGTTGTCCACATATTTACGTAACATCGATACGTGAAAAACGTTATAAACACGCGACATACTTAGCGTTAAGGCGAGTCTATAGGCCACAGTTCCTACTCGATCGAGAATTTCAAATAAATCGAAGGCTTGAGCTTTCTTCTCTTCATCGACTCTTACTTCTAGAATAACACATTCTTGCACCTTCTTCTTTATATTCATCAGCTCCAGGTTTGTAGCTTGAGCGGCTTTAACATTATCGATTAAAGTCAATTTTACTCGTATAGCATCACGTGGGTCCCTAGAGTCATTAACTCTATCTCTATCATTTATAAATTATACAAAATAGGTCTTTGTGTTTAACAATATCGCACTCGTACTCGCGTACAATCTTCTACTCAACGTGTCAGCTACCACGTTCGCTTTTCCAGGATGGTATGGTCATAACAGGTTCCGAATGAGTCGCCTCTTGAGCTATTGGAAAATCTTCTCGCATTCCTCGCTCCATACGAATTTTGTATCTTTCTGAGTCAGCTGAGTTAACGAAGTAGCGATTCGAGAAAATCCTTCCACAAATCTCCGATAATAACCAGCTAAGCCCAGAAAGCTACGTACTTCGGTCATCGACTTCGATTGCTCCTAACTTTGTATGGCTTCAATCTTCGCCGGGTTGACAGATACTCCATGTTTTGACACCACGTGCCCAAGGAATGCTACTTCCTCAAGCCAGAACTCGCATTTCTTCAGTTTGGCATATAGCTTGTTTTCATGAAGCCTTTGCTATATCAGCTTCAAATGGCGCTCATGATCTTCACGGCTTTTGGAATAAATGAGGATGTCATCAATAAAGACAACAACGAACTGATCCAAATATTCTTTGAACACACGGTTCATCATATCCATGAAAGCAGCAGGAGCATTAGTCAATCCAAAAGACATGACTAAGAATTCATAATGCCCGTACCGAGTTCTGAAGGCAGTCATTGGAATATCCTCAGTTTTAATCTTCAGCTGATGATATCTAGAACGAAGGTCGATCTTTGAAAAGAATTGTGCTCCTTGTAACTGGTCGAACAGGTCATCAATGCGAGGTAGCGGATACCTATTCTTGATGGTGACATGGTTCAATTCCCTATAGTCGATACAAAGTCGCATACTCCCGTCTTTCTTCTTTTTGAATAAAACAGGAGCACCCCAAGGAGATGTACTAGGATGAATAAAATTGATGTCCAACAACTCCTGTAGTTGGACTTTTAACTCCTGAAGTTCAATAGGAGCCATTCGATATGGGGTTTTAGAAATGGGCTTTGTACCGGGTTCAAGGTCAATAAAGAATTCAACTTCACATTTTAGGGGTAGACCAGGAAGTTCTTCAAGAAATACGTCAGGAAATTCACTAACAACAGAAATATTATTCAAATCTGTCGTGTTTTTGTTCAAGTCCATAACATGGGCTAAGAAAGCTTGACATCAGTTTTTCAATAAACGAATGGCTTTATGGCTTGATATAACAGCGATTGATTTTAATGGTTTGGTTGCTTGAATTCGGATAACAGGTTGGTTAGGAATATGAAAACTAACAACCTTACGAAAACAATCAATTTTGGCATGATGAGTAGTTAACCAATCAATTCTTAGAATCACACCAAATGCAAGTATCTTTAAAGAAATAAGGTCAACAGGTAATGTGATGGTGCCAACTTGGATTAAGCAATATTTATAAACTGTAGATGTAACAAAGGTTTCACCCAACGGAGTTTCAACAGATAAGTCAAAGGTCAATTTCTCCGGAGTCAAGTTCAAACGTTGAGCACAAGCAGGAGAGATAAAAGAATGGGTAGAACCGGTATCTAGTAAAGTATAAACTTCGCAAGAATTCAAGATTAGCTTACCCGTGATCACCTCGTTTGGGTTTCTCGCATTTTGGCCAGTCACGACAAACGCCCTTCCAAGAACCGCTGATTTCAACTTATCCGGAACAATTTTGGAGTCACCATCCCTGCTGAACTTGGTTTTGCTACAGAACACTCTCGAGTTATATGACCCTCCTTTCCACAGTTATAATATACCTTGGATTGTTGTGGGCAGTTTGGGCTGATATGTCCCTCTTTCCCACATTTGTAACATACGACCGGTGGTCGTTCTCCTCCCCTAGAAACAGTTGATGTTTGTGCTGACGTCTTCACGTTATCATTGTTGTACATTCTCTTCTTAAAATCTCCTCCCGACTCGCTCCTTCTATTATCACGACCACGATTACCACCAGAGTGGTTACCGCTTTTGTCTGAATGTTTTCCTCCATGCTGGTTTTCATTGCTTCGATGACTGCCGCCACCGGTATGACCCACAACTCGGTTGCACATACTCATTATCTCGCTCTAATAATTGAGCCCTGTTTACAACATCTGAATATAAAGAAAATTTATGAGAGATAAGATATTGTCGAATCTCAGGTTTTAGACCTCTCAGAAATATCCTTGTCATTCGTTCCTCATTTTTGACCAAATGAGGTGCAAACCTGGATAACTATGCAAACTTCGCCTCGTACTGGGACACCGTCATGTTGTTTTGTTCCAGTCTGATAAACTCCACCTCCTTCATATGACAAATACTTTCAGGAAAGTACTTGTCATTGAACAGTTTTTGAAATATTTCCCAGGACATGTTGAGAGCGTCAGGCTGGGTATGCTTCACAGACTCCCACTAGTAGTCTGCCTCACCGCGGAACATAAAGGTGGCGAATGGAACCTTCTGTTCCTCCGTGCATCCCAAGACATCGAATATCTTGGTAATTTGCTTGACCCAAGTTTCCGCCATGATCGGATCCGGTTTTCTCTTAAATTCTGGTGGTCCCAATTCTTTGAACTGCTTGGCTGTGACAAACTGCGCGTTGTTATCATTTTCACCCGTATTCTGCACACGAGTCTCCCTCGTCTGATTTTTCATGAACTGCAAAAAGCTCCTAAACATTCCATCATTCATCGTTTGCTCGGTAACGTTGTTTACAGGAGGAATATTGCCTTCCAGTTGCACGTTCCCCTGGGTGGTGATCAAAGGTGTCTCCACGGTCTGATTTACTCTATTATTAACGTTCTCAGCTGCCATTCTTAAATACTGCCATAAAACAAGGGTTAATAGTCATGTCATATATTATCCCTATACTCTGACCGACCAAATAAATACCAAATAAACTTAGTCAGGTCATACTAGCGAAAGAATTCCCCGTCTCTCCCCTCCTAGTTCTTGTCTAACATTTCAGCCAGGGATCATATCCCTAAGCTCTAATACCAACTGTGACGCCCCCAAAATAGGTATACAACACCCATTCTGAGTCGCCAAATACATGGTACAGAAAGCAAACTACAACTTCAATAATACAATTGTCGTGCAAAATACGACAACACATATTGTGAGTTTAAATACAAATATTGTCTTCTAGACAATATCCACACTCAAATAAGTCCTCATTACAATTATTCAAACGCTATTTTACAGAAATAGTGAGGACTGCTAAAATATCTTTCTAGAACCATCACTCCATACCTCAACTAGATCCTGCTATGTTCTCACCTCCTGAGAAGAAAAATAGAACAAAAAGGAAAAGGGCGAGCTCAAGTAGCCCAGTAAAGAATATTATGACTAAGATAATATACAACAAATTATCATTAGTATTCAATAGGGAAAAATCTGATAGAATATAATCGACAACAAGTTTTAGATCAATAACTGCAGCGGAAACAGCAAACCATTAGAAGAGTCAAGTAGAGAATGAATTCTACTATCTTCTAAGATTTAAAAGTCCATCACCAATATTTTATCCCTGTAACATCAATTAATAATCATCTTTATCCAAATATTCATCTTTGCACTACAGGCCAAAGATATTCATTTGTATCACCTGTTAGTCATGTTCATCTCAACACCTGTTCATCTTTGCACTACAGGCCAAAGATATTCATCAAGTAATCATATATCTTTGCACTACAGGCCAAAGATATTTAGTAGTATCATCATTTAGGACTGAGGATGATGAAAAATATTTTAAAAAAAACGAATCCAGTGAGATAAAAGAACAAATATTAGGGATTCGTATTACAGTTTGCCCAAGATCAATAATATTTCATAATAATCAATTGTGAAGCAGAATTCAAAAATAAAGATCAAAACATGGATACAATCAAAGATAGTAACCATAATAGACATCTTGGACAAAAAGAAAATTTTTTATTTTTCGGTGAATAGTGCCGTATTCGTGAATAGTGCCGTATACGTGAATAGTACCGTATACGTGAATAGTAACCCCGACACAAAAAGTTCCAAATTTGATAAAAAAATCTCATATCAATATTTCAGCAAAATGATATTGAAGAAAATAATATCATTTAAGAAGAAAATAATATCCCTTACCTCAAAATATCAGTACTTTTGGTTGGAATACCGGTATAAGGCTGAAAGAAACTTGCTCTGATGAATAGAAACTCTCAAAGTATCTAAATACTCACAAAATACACTCAATAATCTAGAGAGAGAAAGAGAGAAAACTTATTTTTGGTGTGATTTTCAATTCTAACTTAGCTCTCTATTTATAGGAAAATGTTAGCACGCCGAAGCAGACTTAACCTGCAACTTGATGGCTTTACCTGCTACTATTCAAGCCTACCACATTTGAATAAAAATCTCAGCATATTTCTTCACCAACCAAGAGTGGGGCCCACCAATTCTAGAATTTTCTACCAAAATGATAAACTCTGAAAATTCAACAATTTCTGAACCAGTCATCTCGTAAAATTCATAATAAATCATACGTTCATTTTTAACGGTTCAAAATTTGTGGACATATACTCAACTTATATATGTATAACATATCCAAAAATTACCACGATCCAACGGTCGGATTAAAAATTATAACCCCCGCAAAATATCTTCAAAACCCTGATTTTTAATACCTCCATTCCGACAAAAATACTAATAAAAACCTCAACATTAACTCATTCATTTTTAACCACAAAAATATATCCCTCATTTATATCAACATTAAATAAATATTTCCTTATCATATGAATCAATAATTAATTATTCACAAATAATATTACAGAATCACATTTATGACAACCAGGCCGTTCCCAGGAAAGAGGGGGCTTTTCAATAAGGATTTCTCCTTACTGGCGCGCAATTAGATGACCAAACATCTCCTTAGAAAGAACTTTCTAGACATTGCCAATAATGTTATCTAATAATATTATTCAAATAATATGAATTATTGATCTGATAATGGAAAATACTGTGCAGCAACAATTATTGAAACAACAATAATATAAAATATCAACGCAGCAATTATTGAATCAATAAAATAAAATATTGAACAATAACTACTGCAACATTTATTGAGTAGTGCCTTCTTACGTAAGAATCAATAATTGGTGCAATACCGTGTGCTACTGTATTTTAACCACCGGGTATTCCAACAGTATTAACAACTACGCCGTTATTTATAAACAACTTATACTTGTCGTTTTCTTTATCCAATCGCTTTCTGTTATGGGGCCCACACAAGGCTGCGCCGTCGTACGAATATTCCCTGACAGCAAGAATATTCCACGACCAAACGAATATTCCCCGACAAAATGAATATTTTATAACCACTTGCTTATTTTGCAAAATTTGCACATTTCACCCATAACCAAAGTATTATATCAAATTAACCCCTTATTATTCACAATAATAGTTAGAGAAAATTTGATTTTATTCATTAATAAGTTGGGGTCTTACATACAGCTAGCAGGATGTATAGATTATTATATAGAGGCGAAAAAGGTCCCATAAAATCCATTTCCCATACATCAAAAATCTCGACTTCCAGGATTATGTTAAGCGGCATCTCATTCCTTTTTGAAATGTTGCCCCCCATTTGACATCTATCACAACCTTTTACAAACTGGTGGGCATCCTAGAATATAGTAGGCCAGTAGAATCCTGCCTGAAGTACCTTTGCCGTTGTTCGCTCACTTCCATAGTGTCCCCAATAAGCAGATGCGTGGCATGCGTGAAAGATGCTAGTCACTTCACTATAGAGCACACATCTAGGAATCATCTTATCCGCACACTGTCTGAAGAGATAAGGCTCATCCCATATATACCACTTAACATCATGTAGGAAATTCTTTTTCTGCTGACGTGTCAAATCAGGGGAAAGGATCTTGCTCACCAAGTAATTAGCCAAATCCGCATACCATGGAAATTCAGAATTTTTTGCAAATAACTGTTCATCTAGAAATGACTCATTGATCAAACATTTATTTGCCTTGACCTCGAAAGATGATCCACTACTTAGTTTTCTGTCCCCTTCCTATCCTTGATTTCCAAATCAAATTCTTAAAGGAGTAAAATCCATCTACTAAGCCTAGGCTTAACATCTTTCTTAGAAATAACATACCGTATCGCCGAGTTATCCGTGTATACTATAACCTTTGTTCCTATCAAATATGCTCAAAATTTATCAAAGACGTACACGACCGCAAGTAACTACTTCTCGATAGTTGTATAGTTCAGTTGAGCATCTGTGAGGGTTTTACTTGCATAATATATGGCATGAATGATCTTCTCTCGGCGTTGTCCCAAAACAGCCCCTACTGTGTAATCGCTAGCATCACACATCAACTCAAACGACATTGTCTAATCCGGTGCTACGATCACGGGAGCTGTTGTCAATTTCTTCTTCAACTGGTCAAAAGCTGTCATACATTCTTCATCAAAACTGAAAGTTGCGTCTTTCTCTAATAGACTGCATAGTGGTTTTGCAATCTTTGAAAAATCCTTTATAAATCTACGGTAAAATCCGGCATGCCCAAGAAAACTTCGAATTCCTTTAACTGACGTCGGAGGTAGAAGATTTTCAATAGTTTCCAACTTTTCCCGGTCAACTTCTAACCCTTTCGCAGATACTTTGTGCCCAAGAATAATTCCCTCTTCGACCATAAAATGACACTTTTCCCAATTCAGCACAAGGTTGGTTTCCACGCAGCTTTTCAAAACCATGACCAAATTCTCAAGGCAATTATCAAAAGTGTTCCCATAAACTGAAAAGTCATCCATGAAAACTTCAACATTACGCTCCACCATGTCTTCGAATATGGCCATCATACATCTCTGGAAGGTCGCCGATGCATTACACAACTCAAATGACATCCTCCTGAATGCAAAGGTTCTATATGGGCACGTGAACGTAGTTTTTTCTTAATCTTCAAGAGCAATGATGATCTAGTTATACCCCGAATATTCGTCCAATAGGCAATAATACTCAAGTCCAGCCAAACGGTCCAACATTTAATCGATGAAAGGAAGAGGAAAGTGGTCCTTCTGGGTTACCTTGTTAAGCTTCCTGTAATCCATACATACCCTATAGCCGGTCACTTTCCTCATCAGAAATTAATTCATTGTCATCGTTAGTTACAACCGTCATTCCACCTTTCTTCAGGACACACTGAACAGGGCTTACCCATGAACTGTCTGAAATAGGGTATATTATCCCATCATCCAACCATTTCAAAATTTCTTTCTTCACAACCTCTTTCATTAATAGATTGAGTCTTCTCTACTGTTCCACTATTGGCTTTGCATCCTCTTCCAAGAGTATCTTGTGCATACAGAATGAAGGGCTTATACCCTTGATGTCAGCAATTGTCCATCCTATTGCAGACTTGTACTCTCGAAGTACCCTCAATAACTTACTTTCCTGCAATTCGTTAAGTGCAGATACAATAATAATAGGTAAAGTATCAGAATTTCCCAAAAATGCATACCTGAGGTGGTTAGGAAGAGGTTTTAGCTCAAGAGTAGGTGGTTCCTCAAGTGAAGGTTTCATTCATGCTGATGCTTTCTCTTCCGTATGTAGTGGCTCGAATGGCACCTTAAATCTGCTCACTCTAGGCAAAACATCCAGCATATGTAAATAATCCATAAATTCTGGATCATCCAAGTCGGCATCCCCCCATCAAAGTGTTTTCCAATGGATCCCTATCCAAAACTCTAACCAAGTCTTCATTTACCATCTTTTCGATCACATCCATTCTGAAACACTCTTTATCATCTGTAGGGAACCTCATGGCTTTAAACACATTGGATTTAACTTCTTGGTCTTGTACTTTTATTGTTACTTTCCTTTTCTGTACATCAATGAGAGTCCTCCCAGTAGCCAAGAATGGCCTCCCTAATATAATCGGGATGTTCTTGTCTTCTTCATAATCCAGGATGATGAAATCTGTTGGGAAGATAAACTTATCCACGATCTATCCGCTAACTATAGTGAGATATTTAGAGGTTTCGGTGCTGACAAACCCAACTGAGTATATACGAATAATGGCATGAGGTTCACAATCGCACCCAAATCACACAAACATTTGTTGAAGGCCATGTTCCCAATTGTGCAAGGAATGATAAAACTACCTGGATCCTTCAACTTCAGAGGCAACTTTCTTTGTAATACTGTATTACATTCCTTCGTCAAGGCAATAGTCTCATAATCTTCTAACTTCTTCTTCCTTGACAGAATACCCTTCATAAACTTTGCATAGCTCGACATCTGTTCTGGGGCTTCCGCGAATGGAATGTTAATCTGTAATTTCTTAAAAATTTCCAAAAATTTTAAGAACTGCTTGTCTAATTTCTGCTTTTGCACTCTCCGTTGGAATGGTGGTGGAGGATAGATAACTGACTCAACATCTACCTGATTCTTGTCCACTTGCTTGTCTTCACCTTGTTTCTCTTCCACCAATTTATCTTCACTTTCTTTCACATCTTTCTTTAACATATTTTCTGCACTTTGTCCCTCAAGATGTTTTCCACTTCTTAATGTAATTGCTTAACACTATTCATGATTTCCCCTTGGATTCTTCTCTGTGTCACTTGGTAATGTCCCTTGAGGTCTGTTATTCAGTGCCAATGCAAGCTGTCCCATATGATTTTCCAAGTTCTTTATCACCGCCGCTTGTGTTTTCATAGCTGCCTCATTACTGGATATGTATTTCAACAACAACTCTTCTAAATCTGACTTTCTCTCTTGATGCGAAGCTGATTGTTGATGCTGATTTTGGAAACCTGGGGGATAAGATTGTCGCGGAGCCTGCTGATTTTGGTTATTGCTCCACGAAAAGTTAGGATGGTTCCTTGCCCCCGGATTATAGGCATTCTGATATGGATTCTGAGGAATTCTATTATAGCTACCTATAAACTGAACTGCAGCTGGATTGATAGCACACTGCTCTGTCGGATGTTTCCTAACACACAATTCACAAACAAATGCCACCTGTTGAACCTGTACACCCGTGAGGGCATCCATCTTCTTTGATAATGCTCAAATTTGAGTAGCAAGAGCTGTCACTCCATCTACTTCTAACACCCCAGCTGCCTTAGGCTGTGTCATTCTTGTTGTGGGCCACTGGTAGTTGTTAGCCGCCATTGTCTCTGTGACAACCCGAGAATTTAGAAAATTTTTAAAATCATAATTAATTGATTTAAGGTTCAAAATTTGAACCTAGACAGAAAATAAGTGTATGCGTTTGATATTTTTGAGAAGGAATTTTGAGGATTTCAAAATTTTGTGAAGGATTTTGGTGAATTATTCAGGATTAAGGGAATACGTGAATATGTTCTGTGTATATGGTTGTATATGTGTATATGATGTGGTTAAGGGTCAAGGGTTGACCAGATAAACGATATCTGTAACAAACCCTAAGTATATATTATTTTTGAACGTCAATGTTCAGTTAGAAAACCCTAGCGATTTATAAGAAACCCTAATTTTGAATTTGGAACCCTATTGCTAAGTATAAAATCCTAAGGGTTAAAAGTTATGTGAGTAATGAGCATGAATATTATGTGATGTTTATTAATAGAAGCAAATAAGAGAAACTAGTGTGATCCTAATTATATATTAGGAATGAAAAATTTATTTAACTTAAGGGTTATGGTATGAGAGAATATTGGTATTTAAAATTTATACTAATTTCAAGAGATTTATTTTACACATTTCAATTAATTAATTTTATAACCTAATTATAGCAAGTCTAATTGGGTTAAGGAAATAAGTGTGCATGAGTAAGAATTTATGTTTATATCTTCCGCAAATAGTAATAGTTGTATAGAATGATCGAAATGGATCCGAGGTGATTTGGGACCTGGATTTGGGGCTGTCACAGTTGGTATCAGAGCTGTAGGTTATGAACCTTAGGTAGGAATACTTGAGACTAATAACCGCAGTGATTAGGATAAGTACTAACTCACATAGAGTTAGTTGAGTTGGTAAGATTCAAAGACGAATCTCGGCGAGTTATAAGATACATAGTTCCCTAACTCTGATAATAAAGTTGAACAGTAGTGAGAAAGAGATAGAGTCTAAAAGACTGAAAGTGAAGTGATAGGAGATCGTAAAACAAAACGATCTAGATATAGAAATGAATCGTAACGTATACGATGAGATCACCCCGTGATCAGATAAGGTTTTATTATGGAGAAGGATCAAGCGAATGATTGAAAAGTTACAGCAAGTTTGCTGGGTGATAGTTGTACTATGAATTGGTACAGATTCAGGAAAGGATTATGAATACGAGTTGAATGAAATTTGTATTGAGAAGGGTGTTAGTGTTAGGTGGGGATTCAATTGAGGACTCATGTCAGCAGCTGAGTTGTATGATTCCTTGTATGGGCAGGGAATTGTACTTGGTGTAAAAACTACTTAGTTCTGGCAATGATAATCATTGAAATGTTTGTGTCGTGCTATTTGCTATATGCATGTTAAGAGGGTGATTCCTTTATCATGTGTATAACATATAGATAGGTCATAGGTAGAGAATATCAGGTTAAGTACGAGTTCTTAAAATTCATAATTATGTGACATTCTTGATTCATAGTTATATGAAATGTTTATGAACCCCTCAGCGAATGGACGCCAAAGGTCTGACTAGGACAAGTTCTTAAACTCATATGATTGTGGCAAGTAAATGAACTCATAAGTGTGGTTTGATGAACTGGGTGTAGTTGTGTGTAAATAAAGAATTGAGGTTAATAGGAACAGATAGATTGTTAAGCAAATGATTATTAGTGAAGAATTAAGTTTTCCGAAACTCCTAGCTATGCTAGACTTCGAAATTTTGACATCAAGCTAAATACACACTATGTGCTTTTGAAAAAAAAATATGTAGACTCATAATCATTTTTGAAACTGTTTAAAGTATAGTCTATGCTACTCATTTCAGCTAGATACAAATGATTTGAAATATCAAAATATATTTTATTTATCACTCATGTACCATGTAACCTGGTGCAGAGATGATAAAAGTTGATGGAGTTGTAAATATAGGAATACTTAGTGTGAATTTGATCTAAAATCGTTATTTCACTATTATATGATGTGTTATGACAAAGTCATATGATGACGGTATCCTTAAACGGACTGTTAATACAGTACGACATCATGACGTCATTCTCAAAAATATTTTCAAAAATTTTAATTTGCCAACGGGGTTTGGCTACACTTAAATAATTCGATTGAATTGAATTATTGATATGAGTCTATGCTATTCGATTCAGCTAGACTAATGTTATGAAAACTCTAAGTGTTCATTGAAAGAAATTTCCCGACCCAAATTGTTTTGGTGCGGAATCCTATGATAAGTCTGAGGTGAACAACCCTGAAAATGGGGATATACTAATTGGATAAAATATTCCAATCTAAGAACGCATATAGTCGTTCCGATTACTAAGGTACAATAGATTGATCATCTAAAGTACCCGCATCATTAGTTTACCTTCTTCGTGATTGTAAACATACTGTTAACCTTTGTAAGGGGTAGAGTACCTTTTTCTTAATTGAAATAGGTAGCAGGTAGTAATACCTATAAACCTCAGTAGTTCATGGTCTACATGACCCCTTAGCACAATTTAAAAACTTTTAACTCTGGTGAGAGGTGTATTAGGTAGCAAGTGATGCTGTGTATGAATAGTGTATGGTGCATGGTATATGGTGTAAGGTAAATTTCGGGGACGAAATTTTTTGAAGAAGGGGTGAATGTGACAACCCGAGAATTTAGAAATTTTTTAAAATCATAATTAATTGATTTAAGGTTCAAAATTTGAACCTAGACAGAAAATAAGTGTATGCGTTTGATATTTTTGAGAAGGAATTTTGAGGATTTCAAAATTTTGTGAAGGATTTTGGTAAATTATTTAGGATTAAGGGAATATGTGAATATGTTCTGTGTATATGGTTGTATATGTGTACATGATGTGGTTTAGGGTCAAGGGTTGACCAGATAAACGATATCTGTAACAAACCCTAAGTATATATTATTTTTGAACGTCAATGTTCAGTTAGAAAACCCTAGCGATTTATAAGAAACCCTAATTTTGAATTTGGAACCCTATTGCTAAGTATAAAATCCTAAGGGTTAAAAGTAATGTGAGTAATGAGTATGAATATTATGTGATGTTTATTAATAGAAGCAAATAAGAGAAACTAGTGTAATCCTAATTATATAGTAGGAATGAAAAATTTATTTAACTTAAGGGTTATGGTATGAGAGAATATTGGTATTTAAAATTTATACTAATTTCAAGAGATTTATTTTACACATTTCAATTAATTAATTTTATAACCTAATTATAGCAAGTCTAATTGGGTTAAAGAAATAAGTGTGCATGATTAAGAATTTATGTTTATATCTTCCGAAAATAGTAATAGTTGTATAGAATGATCGAACCGGATCCGAGGTGATTTGGGACCTGGATTCGGGGCTGTCACAGTAATCAGATCATATGCTTCCTCGAATCTTTTAGCCATAAAAGCTCCCCCAGATGCTGCATCAATACTAGTACGGAGATTATCATTCAGTCCATTGTAGAAGGTATTCATCTATAGCCACTTGGGTAGTCCATGATGTGGACATTTCCTTAGCAATTCTTTGTGCCTTTCCTAAGCTTCATACAAAGACTCCCCATGCTGCTGCTCAAACATCAGAATCTCATTCCTCATCATAGCAGTCTTCGTCGGTGGGAAAAATTTAGCTAAAAACTTCTGAGCTAAGTCATCCCACGTAGTAATTGACCCTGGCGGTAGTGAGTGTAACCAGCTCTTCGCTTTGTCCCGCAGTGTGAACAAAAACAAACGTAATCTTATTGTGTCATCAGATACCCCATTGTACTTGAAGGTATCGCAAAACTCTAGAAAGCTAACCAAGTGCTCATTTGGATCATCATTGGCTAATCCCCCAAACTGTACTAAATTCTGTACCATCTGAATCGTCCCAAACTTGATCTGAAAGTTATTCGTTGTAATCGCAGGCCTGTTAATGCTTGATTGAATTTCAGTGACTTTGGGAGTAGCATAGTCACTCAGTGCTTTCTGATCCTTTGCAACCATACTTTCTTGCTTATCAAAATTCTCTCTAGTTTCCTTAATCCACTTACTAAGCCTCTAAAACCTTCGTTCGATGTTGTCCTCGTAAGGAGGCAAATTTGGTTTCTTTGACCGAGTTTGCATGCACTAAGTAAGAGAACTTAAAACAAGAAATAGCCAAAACAAAAAAAGAAAAAAAATGTTTAACTAAAATTGAACTAATTAAACTAATATTGAAAGTAATAAAATAAAAAATTTTCCCCGGCAACGGCGCTAAAAACTTATTGGGTGTAATCTATTTAAGCACTGCACGCAAGTATACGTGATCAACAAGTAATATAATGATAAGTCAAGTATAATTCCTATAGAGACAAGTATAAATTTTAATCTAACAATTACCAGCTTTGTGTTATTCCAATTTTATTAAACTAATCGAAGTAATGATTCAAAATAATGAAAATAAATAAAAATCAAAACAAATCAATTCAACTAGCTACCGCAAGTTTTAATTAGATAATAGAGAATTAAGCTTACAACTTCACTTCTCGCTTCACTCAGATTGTCACACTTCTTTTCAATTTAATTAACTATCTCAGTTCATTAATCAAGAACACAAAAGTAGAATTAGCCATCTCTCAATGCATTAACTATATTAACTTAAATCCACAATTGATAGAATTAAGCCAAACACCCTAATTAACTAATTCATTATAGCTCTATGTGAATTACAATTAAAGAAGGTTTAAATTCCAAGTTCTTACGCAATTACATGCGATGTTAGGTATATCTCTATCCTAAACATACATGAAGAATTCCATCAAAACGCAGAAATCATGAACACATGCTATTATGACTAAGTCTAGATTCATATCTCATCTCTCGAGTTCAGACAAATCCACAAAGAATTGGTGATCAAGCAATTCATAAGTTATGCACAAATCACAATAGATGAACTGAAAAGATAGCTTTATTAAACTGAAATCAAAGTATGATAATCATTGTTCCACTTAAAGATCTATTGCAAGCTTAATAAGAAATTTAGTTCATAATGAATGAATTAAAAACTAAGTAGATTAAAGAATACATCATCCCAATTACAGAAACTGAAATAAAAACAAAGAATAGTATATAACCACCCTTCTTTGCACTCAGTTCTGAAATCTTCGTGATTCAAACTCCTTCACTCCGCTCCTCCATGATCTTCTCCAAATTAGGGTTTGTAGTTGAAATTGATACTTGTCTGATTGAATAATGAATTCCTTGTACTAAGTCTCTGTAATAGCTGATAGAAACGTCCATAATCCAGTCCCAATCAAAGCCAAAGTCCTTCAGTCCATGCCACAATAGTATTCAAATTGCATCAAAACACTGCCCTTCTGTCCGCGCACCCCCGCCTCGGCGGGATATTTAGCCTTGAGAACCCCATCCTCGACGGGGTGCTAACTACTTTTGCCACGTGTACCCCAGCCCCGACGGGGTAATTCCTTTGTAGACTGCCCGCACCGGCGGGGTACTAAACTGTAGTTGTTGATTTCCTTGCTTTTCTTGCACATCGCTACCATATTGCCACCATCATGCCTTAACTACCAAGTGCTAAATCCTGCAAACACAACAACCACAAACACATAAAACTAAACTAAAATAACCAGATTATGCACTGTTTTAGTCCGAATAAGTATGCGATTCGTAGGTATGAAACCTACTCATCACTTACAGACTTGCCATTTGATAGGCCTTTCCCTCAAATGGCTGTCGGTGACATGAGATGGAAGTTTATGACCTTGGCAGGCTTGAGGCACAGAGTTGCCCTAGACGAGATTTCCTCGGGGCATGTGGTGTCCATGAGTTTCTTAATTGACAGATTTGGGTCGTTGAACAGCTATCTGCGATACTCCGGGGACTTCACCATTTCTGAGGGTGATTGGTATGTTGCCTGTGTAGACATACTCTTGATGTGTATAGTGTCTTATCTGTACATGCCATTGTATATGGACCACCTGGATATTAGTGTGATTATGGTAGTCCGTGCTCTCCAGGAGGGTCATACCATCTTACCGATGATTTTGGCAGAGACCTTGAGGTCGGCCATGTTTTGCCACACCCATTTAGTGGGGGTTTCCATAGGCAGTGCAGTGTTATTGTATGTATGGTTTATGACACACTTGAGACCGATTGACACTTTCAGACGCCATGGGTATTATTTTTCCCACAAGATAGCCATGTCATATTCCTTTTAGCCAGCTATGTGTACATATACATCATCATGGTTAGCTTTCTTGTCAAGGATCGAGGACCCGTTTGATATTTTGCCATGTTCAGGGCTCAACTCTCCCTATAGCTTTATTACTCATGTAGTTGGCATGGACTATCTTCCTTTGGCCGGTTTGAGGGGGGTGACCACATATCATCCACTGGCTGTTATGACATAGTTTGACTAGTTTTAAGATATTCATCCCTTTGACAGGGTAGTGGGTTAGCGATTGTCATCTCGACTTCTGTCAGCAGAGGACTTATCCAGGATTTATGCCTGTTGGACTCGTCACGAGAGGGATGACTTTTCAATTAGCCAGCCAGGTCGGTCTCTAAAGTATTCTGCATGGTTGGAGGTAGAGATTGCATCGACTAGGGTTATAACCTCATTGCCAGGTATTGATTCTGATAGTGGGGAGCCTATGGAGTACCCTGATTCTCCCATTGAGGATGAGCTATTTATTGGTCCGCCAGTAGATCTGATTGATTCCCCCAGTATTCCTACTATTGTGGCTCCACATTCTACAGAGTATTTAGAGCAGAGTTTACATCTGATGACATTTGAGAGGGATCAGGCTAGGGCCTTGATGTTGACAGCTCTTTCTGATAGAGATACCACTTTGGTTGAGAGAGATAATGCTCTAGCTCTTAGGGATACCACTGATGTTGAGCAAGATGAGGCTCGATCATCTAAGGATGCAGCTATAATTGAGCGGGATGAGGCTCTAGCTACCCGAGATACTACCACTATAGATAGTATTGCATTGAGATGTCATACTGCTGTCATTGTTGCAGAGATGGGTGTATTTATTGATGAGCATGGTAGCACCATGCAGATGGCCATAGATTTCCTAGCTCGTGTGGATACCCCAAGGCAGGAGCTCATAGATTTACCTCCATTTACTAAAAGGGATGCCATATTGGACTTGATGGCTCGCTTATCCACAGGTTTGTAGATTAGCTTTGATTTTCCTGCATAGACTAGGTTAGCCATTTTTCTCATGTACAGGACACATTGTATATATCAAACAATATTATATGGCAAGGAAATATGTTTTGATCCACTTCCCTTTTTAGTTATGCCTTGTTACGTGCTTGATAGTTGCCTGTTCTCCAGGACTTGCGATCTTGATGTATTCTGAACTCCTCCTTGATGGATGGACATTGAGATGTCTCAGGATATTTTAGAATGGATCGTTGATCTTTGTGTTCCCCAGATCTTTGGTGTCTTGGGACTAGTTTTTGAATGTGGTTGTGGAGAGGATTTTGGCTTTCCTCTCTGAGGTTGACCGCACCACAGATGGTCGCCGGTACTCCCGTGTATAGAGCAGACCAGGTAGTTCCATCTCTTATGGATTGGTGTTTCTCTTTAAGGATTCAACTGTAGCTTAGATTGTCGTCGATTTTTCCCATTTATGCGGGGAAACTAGGTAGTTCCATCCCTGTGGTCTAAGCTAATGAGGTGTGATTTAACCGCCCCACAGATGGTCACCGATATATTCCCGTGTATTGGGGAGATCAGGTAGTTCCATCTCTTATGGTTTGGTTTGAAAGTTGAAGGATGATCCTAGTACTGTTGACATGATTTTGTGTTTTTGTAGGGGTGAGACCGTACCATGAATGGCTGCCTACGTACTCCCATTAATGAGGGGAGATCAGGTCTGCGTAGTTCTAACCTAGTGTAAAAAGGTTAAAAGTTATATATGGTAAATAGGGTTTTGTTTTTGTTTTTGTAAAGGTTAGACCGAACCATAAATGGCTACCTATGTACTCCCATGTGTGGGGGAGATTAGGTCTGCGTAGTTCATCCCTGGTGGGATAAACTGATGTGGTTAGAAAGGTTTTGAAAACCTAAATTGACTGATGGATTGATGATCTAGAACCAGGATGCTGGTTTCTAAGTAACATCCAACATAATACCGTTTGACGGTGCCTGAGTTGATGAGTTGGGGAAATTCCTCGCCATCCATTTCTTGCAATCTGAGGGCTTCTCCTGTCAATACCTCCTTGACAATAAACGGGCCTTCTCAGTTTGGGGTGAATTTTCCTTTAGATTGATATTGATTGTCACGGACCTTCTTCAAGACCAAGTTATTTTCTTTGAACTACCATAGCTGGACTCTCTTGTTGTAGGACTGAACGATCCTCTGTTGGTATAATTGACTATGGAAGATGGTTGTGGCCCGCCTTTCATCCATCAAAGATAATTGGTGGTACCGATCTTGTAACCATTGGTCTTCTTCCATCTGAGCATCTATCAATACTCTTAGGGATTCCATTTCACCTCTATGGGGAGCATTTCTTCTATGCCATAGGTTAACGAGTAGGGGGTCGCCCCAGTGGAAGTGCGCATTGACGTTCTGTAGGCTAATGGAGTCAGAGGCAACAAGTCAGTCCATCCTTTGTGATTGGCAGACATCTTTTTGATATTCTTATTAGCCGCTTCAACATCATCATTCATCTTTGGACGATAGATGACGGAGTTAAGATTCTTGATATGGAATTTGTTGCATGATTCTTCCATCACTTGGTTGTTGAGGTTTTTGGCATTGTCTGATAATCACCTCTGGTTGTCCTTATCGATAAATGACATTGTTTCTGATGAAACCAATGATCACATCTTTTGTAACTTTGGGGAAAGAGGCTTCCTCTACCCATTTGGTGAAGTAGTCGATCATAGTGAAGATAAACCGATGACCATTACTGGCTTTGGGCTCGATTGGCCTGATCATGTCCATTCCCCACATTGAGAAGGGCCAGGGTGAACTCATATTGTAGAGTTCCCGTGGAGGGTCGTGGATAACGTTTTCATGAATTTGACATTGATAACACCTCTTGACGTGATCATCACAATCAACTTTGAGAGAGAGCCAATAATGCCCTGTTCTTAAGATCTTTTTGACAAGTAGAGGACCACTCATGTGTGGGCCGCATACTCCACCATGGATTCCATCTATGAGTCTCTGAGCTTCATCTTTGTCTAGGCATCTTAGAAGGCTTAGTCCCGCATCTGTTTTATAGAGTGCGTCTCCGCTCAGATAGAATTTGATGGCCATTCTATGGATCCACTTTCCTTTAGCTTGACTAGCCCCAATGGGCATAGATCCATCTTGCAGATATTCCTTGATGGAATGATACCAAGGGTGTTGGATGAGAGACAGTTCATCCGATACTTCTCCAATGTAATTCCTATAGGCTGGGGCCTTTTGGCTATCAAAGGTGATATTTGGAATGCTTCCCCTTTCAGATATGTTGATCAAGGAGGCCAAAGTTGCTAATGCATCAGCAAATTCATTCCTGTTCCGAGGAATGTGGAGGAAGGATACTTCTTCAAACTCTAAAGCCATCTGGATAACTTGCCGATGGTAAGGCAGTAAATGTAATTCCTTGGTGTGATAGATCCCAGTGGTCTATTTGATTACCAGCTCGGAATCTCCAAAGATAGTTAACTATTTGACGCCAATGGATTGAGCTAGCTTTAACCCCATTATACAGCCTTCATACTCAGCTGTGTTGTTGGTGCTACCAAACTGTAATTTGATGGCAACGAGATACTATTCTCCCAAAATAGATACCAGAACTGCTCCTTCTCTGGCACCTTCCATGTTTACAACTCCATCAAAATACATCCTCCATGACGGGACTGTATCCCCATGATGGTGTTGCTGAATTATCATTACCCCTTCATTGGGGAAATATGTTTCCAAGGGTTTGAAATCTCGGATGGTGCTGCGACCAGTTGATCCGCAATTACCTGACCTTTAATAGACTTTTGGGTCACGTAGATGATATCGCATTACTGGAGGATCAACTGCCATTTGGATAGTTGATAATTCAACATGGGTTTGTTGAATACATATTTGAGAAGATCCATGTGGGATATGAGATGGGTTGTGTGACCATGGAGATAATGCTTTAATCTCATGGCAACCCATGCTAATGCACAACAAGTCTTTTCAATCAAGGTATACTTCTGCTCAATGATGCTAAATCTTTTGCTGAGGTAATAGATAGCTCTTTCTTGGCCTCTATCATCTTTTTGTCCTAACATGTAGCCCATGGCATTGTCATTGATTGATTGGTACATAAATAGGGGAATGCCATCCCTGGGAGGTACCAAGATAGGGGCTTTGACTAATTGCTCTTTGATGGAAAGGAAGGCTTTTTGACACATTTGTTCCATTTCTTGGAGGAGTTCTTCCTTAACAACTTGAAGATGGGCTCACAAGTTGCTGTAAGTTGGGAGATGAATCAGTTGATGAAGTTGATTCTTCCCAGAAATCCCCGTATTTCCCTCTCTATCTGGGGTATGGGCATCTCAATAATGGCTTAAATTTTGACAGGAACCAGCTCGATGCCTTTGTGGCTCACTAGGAATCTCAGCAACTTGCCTGACTTGACGCCGAAGGCCCACTTGGCCGAATTTAGCTTCAAGTTGTAATTGTGCAACCAGTTAAAGAGCTTTTTGAGATGGTCTATGTGGTCTTCTTCCCTTTGAAATTTGACAATGATGTCATCCACATAGACTTCTATCTCTTTATGCATTAAATCATGGAAAAGAGCCATAATGGCTCGCTGATAGGTAGATCCGACATTGATGAGGCCGAATGAAAGCTGTTTGTAGCAAAAGGTTCCCCAAGGAGTGATGAATGATGTCTTCTCCAGGTCCTCTTCAGCAACCATGATTTGGTGGTACCCAGCAAAGCAGTCAACAAAGGAGTACATGCCATACTGAGTTGTATTGTCAATGAGTATGTGGATAAATGGCACTGGAAAGTTGTCTTTGAGATAAGCTTTGTTCAAATCCCTGTAATCCATGCATACTCGCACATTCCCTCGGGGTTTAGGTATGGGAACTATGTTTGATAACCACTCAGGGTATGTTGATACCATGATGATGCCGGCTTGAAATTGTTTCACAATTTCTTCCTTAACTTTCAAACTCCACTCAGGTTTTAATCGCCTGAGTTTCTGTTTGACTGGCTTGAATCCCTCTTTAATGGGTAGGTGATGAATGACAATGTCAGTTAACAAACCGATCATGTCTTCATGAGACCATGCAAACACACCCTGAAATTGGGCCAATAAAGCAACCATGTCATTCCTTTGTCTTGGGATAAGGTCTATACCAATCTGGATTTGTTTTGGGTTTTTTGAGGTTCCAAGGTTGAAGGAGGTGGTTTGATCAAGGTTTGGCTTAGGTTTATCCTCGACCCATTCTTTGATCTCCTCAGGCACCTTATAGTTCTCTTGCTCAATCTTAATCAAGTCAGAATTCAAATTTACATCAAAGTTGTAGTCATTGTGAAGAATTGGCACTCCATCAGTAAGTTTAAACCAATCTAACTCTGGAGTCCTGAAACAAAATGCTTTCACTTAATATATGAAATTGTTTGATCATACAGAGTGTTAGAATGGCATGACAAAAACAACTGCTAATACTATGCAACAAAAATAAGCAGTTATTGCTATCTACATAGCAGAGGGATTTTTTGCCCTTTTTACCCTTTTCGGCAAATGCAAAAAGTGCTGCTCTAATTACCGAGGGTCAAGTCCTGGTGGATAGCTGTGATGAAGGGACGATTATCGTCCTCCTCCTCTTGAATAATGATCATGACGTCTGGATAATCATCATCTGGGATATCCCTGTTCATACCCTCTGTATGTACCTGGACGTACATCTTTGATAATCGGTGTTTTATGTCTTATTTGTGCCTTTGATTCCTTCCCTCAATATCTGGGTCTGGAATTAGGACTTCTTTCCCATTAGTAGGTCTGGGCTTAGGAAACAAGATACCCGCCATGGAGACAAGAATTTTCCTTAGAGGAAGTACATAATCTGTATCTATACGTTTAGGCAATAACATTATAGATGAAGGAGCCGGTGTATGCTTGTGCAGGTTCCTGTGACTTGACCCAGAGGAGTAGCCTAGTCTGGCCTTCCCTGTCTGGCTGGGAATTTGAATTGGGCATTTGATTCCTTACTGATTCTTTTCTAACCCTTGTCTTGGTTGGAAACCCAAGGATATCATCTCTTGACTGGCTGACATTACCTCGATAGAAACTCTGGGTTTCAAAGCTGGAGCCCCGATGGGTTGATAGTGAGTGTTGCTCACCTCAAGGGCTTGGAAGTTGACAGGCTAAATTTCTTCATTGAAACTGATTAGAGGTATATCACTTTGGACAGGATGCTCTGGTTTAGCATTAACAATGACCAGATTACTGTTGATGATATACTTGAGTTGCTGATGAAGAGTAGATGGGATGGCTCCCGCCATATGTATCCTAGGTCTTCCCAATAGTAAATTATATTATGTAGTGATTTTGAGCACTTGAAAGGATGTGTAGAAGGTATGTGGACCGATTTTCACTGGTAATTCAACCTCTCCCACAACATTTCACCGAGATCCATCAAAAGCTTCAATGATTATGGGGTTGCGTCGGATCCGGTTGGGATTGATCTTCATCCTTCTAATGTGGCATAGGGGTAGATGTTTAGGGATGATCCTCCGTCTATCAGCACACCTTCAATCACATATTCGAAAGACATCACTTCTATGTGCAGTAGCTTGCAATGACCCGTCCCTTCGAGAGGTATGTCATCATCAGTGAAAGATATCACATTTCTATTAAAGATGTGATCTATCAGCTGATGAAACTTTTCAACATTCACCATTTTTGGCATGTGGGATTCTTCCAATATCTTCATTAAGACCTTCCGATGATCTTCCGAAGAGAATACCAAGTTCAGAATAGATATCTGTTGAGGTGCTTCTTTCAAGCTTTGCACCACCTTGGCTTCAGTATGTTCCATTTTGTGGAGGAATTCTTCAATTTTCTCCTTGGGCACTTTTCCCTTAGATATGATGACTGGCTTCATCACTCGTTGAGGTAGATATAGCGGGTTTTCCTTAGATACCGCAATAGTGGTGTTAGACGTTGGTCTTTAAACCTCTCTATAGTTCCATGGAACTTTCTTAAGGCTGATGATAGGATACTGCAGTCTGAATGGCAATACTGGTGGTTCTGGTGCAGCCACCTTCAAAGGGTTTTCAACTCCTTTGAGCTTTATGGGTTGAATTGAAAGGGGTGTTGCAGCCAGGTCTCCTTCAGAGGATATAACTGCTGTGATTTCCTTCCATCTTTGTGATCCTGGAGGAAATGTACTTCCACTCTCAAGTGATACGGTGTCATCGTCTGCCATTTTTAGGTTACCACTGTCAATCATATTTTGGATAAGGTGATGTAGTGCCCAACATTCTTCAATGCTGTGACCATGAGAATAGGAGTGGTATTGACAGACTCCAGTAGCATCAAATCTTTTTGAGCATGGATTGACTGGAGGTAGAAGTGCTGTGATTTTTCCCTCATTGATCAGCATCTACAAGATTTCCTCCATCGGTTGGCCGAATAGGTGAACTCCCTTTTATTGGCAAAGTCCCTACGGGCTTGGGCTCTAGCTTTTCTTGCAAGCTTTTCCTCCAAGGTTTCACTCTCTTGGGTCAGTGGTGGAGTCTTTGTGATAAAGGAGAGGAGACTTGCATGCTCCTGACTGAACAACTACCATGTGACTTGGTGTTGATGTATCACCAGTTCTGCCAGTTGATTGACCTGTTCATCAATAGCCTTTAACTCTCGTTCTATCATGAACTGAAACTCTGAATAATCCCACTTGTCAGAATTATCTTTGCTGTTTTGGGGAGAACCACCCACGTATTTGAGGTACTCGAAGCTCTCTCCACTGCCTCTGTTGATCATGTTAGCCTCCTCTTCCTGGTGTTGCGGAAGAGGGTTATCTTGAACGTGTGGTTGTTCAAGCTTTGTCACCATGATCTCACCACTGTCTATTAAGTCCTGGATCTTATGCTTGAGGGCCCAACAATCTTGGGTGTCGTGGCCTGGAGCTCCAGAATGGTAAGCACATTTTTTGCTTGTATTGAAACCCTTTCCATTTGAATTGACTGGTGGAAGGAGATGAGTGATTTTCTTCTGAGCTGTCAGAAGTTTGAAAATGTTTTCGAGTGAGTCCCCTAAGGGTGTGAACACTCTTGAACGTCTGACTTCTCCACTCTTTGGCAAGGGAGGATTTGATAATTGTGCTTGAAAATGAGAATAGTTTCTCCTTTGAATAAGCAAGTTTGGATTGCCTTTTTGATTTTGCCCTTTCAATATCATGGAGACATCATCTTCTTTCTTTTTATGGACGCTCCGGGGGTTGTTCCCATAACTTCCATATTGGATATGCTCAGCTACGACTTTTAAAGCCGCGAGGTCTTGAATCTTCCTAGATTTTAACCTAATTTTTGCCATTTCTCCGTGCTTAATCATTTCTGAGAATGGTTTTCCTATGGCTGCTAGGACCCTCTCATAAAATTGAGCTTCTTGAATATCTATGAAGGTCATCACCATCTCAGTCTCTGTCATGGATGGGATTACTTATGCAGCCTGACGCCTCCATGTTTGGGCATACTCTCTAAATAACTCATTAACTTGCTTCTTGACTTTGGTAATCTGATACCTGTTTAGAGCCATCTGAGTTTGAAAGCTGTATTGACTGAGGAAAGCATGGGCTAACTCCTCCCAGCTGTGAATTTTGGAGTTATCCAATCTGGTGTACCATGCTCTGGCTTCTCCAGTTTGGCTCTTTTGAAATAGCTGCATTCTCAACTTTTCATTCTCGACGTAGAATCTGAGCTCTCCAATGAACACTTTTAAGTGGGATCTCCCAATCCATCATACTTCTCGAAATCGGGAGCCTTGAATTTCTCCGGATAATGAATCCCGGGGAAGACGCAAAGGTCTGAATAAGAAACACTTTCGTGCGTTCCAATCCTTTTGATGGACCAAATGGTCTCTTCCATTTGTAAAACATTCTTCCAAATATCACCAGTGTCTTGATCTTGTTTAAGATGGGTGAATTTAGGGGTTTTGTTGGACTTCTCATTTTGAGACTCAAGTATTGGGACTCCTCTGTCCAGACCCTGGATTCCTCCCTATGCAGAAGATTCTGTTTGCATAGGTATTTGTGGACCCTGAGTTGATTTGTTTAGTTCTTTCAGGAGAACAACCAACTCTATTATTTGATTCCTTAATCCTTTGAACTCCTCGCGAGAGACAAGAGTAGGATCAGGCTGGGCACTTGTAGCCATGTCTGACTGTGGGCTTAGTGCCTTTTTGGACTTTGAACGGGTAACGGGACCAATCACTTCCCTACAAAAAGACAATGTAGTTTAGTCTGGGAAAACGGGGAAATGTTACATGCTATGCAATGTGTCCATTTTTTAAGAGTGTTTTAATGTTCTCCTACAAAACGGATGTCAGTCATTTTGATGACAAGATAGCATGACATGTCTTAATATGAAAAAGGAATACATATTTACATACTTCTTTATATTTTCCATTACATTGAGATTGACATGGAATTAAAATTACAAGTAATTGAAATTACAGGTAATTGAAAGGGGAAGGTATGAAGAGACTTCCCTTCGCGTTTGGTTTATCAGAAGTCGACCTATCTTAGGCTACTCTCGCGGCTTTTTGGCATGAAGGTCCCCAGATAATCGCAATTTACTAGATGGGAAATTAATCCGATCTTTCAACTGGAGCGAATCTGGGTGGTGCCTTTCCTGAGCCTCGCGGAATTAGTATCCATTGAGTCCAGTAATCAAACACCGACGGGTTAGCCTCCTGGTGGAGGAATCACATAACATACATTCACATACATCGCGTCTCACCATATGGAAATGATGACATGTGCGAAGCAGTAATATCACAGGAAGATACGGTGCGAAGCACTAAAGTGCAGTAAATAAAGCATTAGTATACATTCATTCAATTTAAATGCAGTATTCACACATAAGCTGATACAAGTTTTGAAAAGCTTGAATAGCGGCTTAAGACCTCTTACTGGAATCCCCAGGAGAGTCGCCACCTGTCGACGTCGAGATTTTTATTTGTCCATTTCTGTGCTTGTCTTTTGGTGTTCTCATTTTGGGTGAGTTTTGTTTGAAAAAATAAGTTTGAAAAGGTTCGACATGTATATGTCGACGATTTGACTGTTAGAGTCGTCAGTTGGTAATTTTAAATGGTTGCACCAACTTAACAGATAAAAGGTTTGCACAAAGACCTAATGGTTTGACACTGTTTAACTGGTCTTAGAAACCGAGATTCGTTAGGGTCCAGGGGCTTGATTAAGCGGAGGGAAGGTGTTAAGCACCCCCCGACTTCCATGATAACACGGTTATCGCCACTTTTCATTAACTTTTATCTGCGTATGTGTGTGTGTAGGGCTTATGTACAGTTATCTAGAAGTAGTGGTATGCCTCGTTTGCACCTATATACAAAGGGTTTGACTTTTGTATAAAAGTTTAATTTTAACAAGATATAGCAATGAAGTTTTGGAAAATAAGTTTTCAAACCCTTATGCTCAATAGTAATTGAGACCTTTGATACTTCCATTTTATTATGTGTTCGGCTTGATTGCTTTTATTTTCGAGATGCGAGGCATCTTCGAGAAAATAAGATACACAGCAATGCTGAACTCCTTGTGGGCATTAGAGCCATCTAGGGATATCCATACATCGTAGATAATTTACAAGCTGGTTGCAGCTGAGAAATGTCCATCTCAGGAACCGAATCTAGATTCAAAGACTGAATCTGTGATCACATGATTCCTAGGCTCACATGAAAGAGTAATATATACAAAAGCTAGAAAAAGAACTAGATTTGAATAAATCTAAACCATTCTGGCTTTAACGGTTCCAATTTAGTAACTTTTGAACCGGTCAAAGTTAGAAATAGCCAAATTTAGGCAAATCTAGCCCACAGGCTGAAAGATTAAATATTTACATTATGAAAGCAATTAAAATAGATATTTATATAAAAAATATATATATATATATATATATATATATATATATATATATATTCCTTATTCCTCTAATAACAATTCCAGTAATTACTGGGAGTACCAACAAAATGTTTGATTATGGTAAAAATTAGCGTGTTAACACCATCTGGAGGACAAATATCAACATCTTCATCAAAGATGGGGTTACCGTCGTCATCCATTTGAAGAGCATGAATTATGGATAGTCTAGCATCTTCTGTGAGATGTTTTTCATTCTTGTTCATTAAAACCATCTATATTCCATTCATAAAATTTTATTCGAAGAAACTGAAAATTGTTTATCTAGATTTCTCTCTTCGAACTGTAGATCCGGAGGAGTAGGTATAGAATACCAATTTCGTGTAATACTAGTGTTACTAACTGTCAGCTTTTTTAGCTGATCATTAAGATCATGAAATGAAACAATATCAGACTGGTCTGATTGGGTAACGCTCTCATTGTCAGATTCGACTTGATCAATGATAGCAATAGTACCACTTGTTCTAGCTAAATTTTCATCCTTTAATTTTTTAATAAACTTATCAATAACTTGGATAATTTCACCATCGTTATTTAATTGTTGTTGTAAATATCCTAATTTACTTCTATTCTAAGGCATTTTTAACAACGGCTGCTCAATTTTTGAGTCTGGCTTTTTAATAATGACATCATCAAACTTTTCTATAATCTTATCCAGCTGTTTTCCTATTGTGGCCAGATATTGATTTGTGAAATTATTCTGTTCAATGATTTTCTTATCATCTTTATTATTATCTGAGATTTTGAAAGGACTGGCAATAATAGATGTATTTTTAACTGGTAGGAGGACCGTTTCGAGGAGGGATGACTACTAGACACTTTTGACTTATCTTTTTTGATCCACTATGTCTTAGTTATAACATTACATTTACCATGATATTTTTCATACCAATCGTAGAAAGTAATGTTTATCTGTTCATTTTTCATAAATCTTTTCCATCTGTTTATTATTTTACCTCGTTCTTTTTCAATTAGATGATTAGAACGAAATAAGTGTCTCATAACTTTGTTAGTTTTGGAATTAAAATCTTCAATAAAATTATCCCAATCAAGAATAAATTATTTTTTTATAACTCTCAACTGATTATTAATAGGGGTTTCAAAATCTGACTGTGTAGGAAATTCTGAAGGCATAGGGGAAGAATCTTCTTCTTCTATTTAGATTTTGAAGCCCCTATTTTTTGTAGTGCCCTTTTAGCCCACAATTGTGGCACAAGTGTCAGGTTATAGAACATAGGTATGAGTCTGCTTAAGGTAATAGGGTATGGATGAATGAACCATGAGTGGGAATTATTTTTGAAATAGTTAAAGATGAGCCGATTATTTAGATCTAACTCTTCAGCTAGTAACCGGTCAACTTTGCCCAATGTTCCAGATATAGTTAACCAGGAAGAACACAGTTATGAAAACATCAGTCAAGTTTTAAGTAATTGGAACATACCTAGAGTTGCTCCTAGATAGATTTGCCAGTCAACCTTTTTAGATAATTTCAAAACAGATTATAATGTCAAAACAGTTGAAAAGGTTTATGCAATTAACAAAGAGCAAAAAAATTGTGATAACCCATGATTTCGAATAATCCAAATTTTTTGAAATTTTTTTTTTATATTTTTAATATTGATATTGACTATCAATATTGTGTAGAGTATCTGTGATACGAGACTAAGAGAACTGGTCAATTTGAGTATTGACTGAGAAATACGAGTAGAGTTGTGCTTAACAGAGAATAGAAACCTTAACCCTAGATACGGATAGGGATTCAGTAGAAAATATAATTATAATAATTATATTGATGAAGCACGTGTTTTGTACTGTATAGAATTTATGATCAATGATTGATTGGATAGGGTATAAATATAGTAAACCCTAGTGATTAATTAGGAAACCTAATATGATTAGAAAACCCTAATTTCCAAAATTAGAAAGCTTAATTTCTATTTTAAAACTGAATTAAAAATTCTAGATTTTTTTTAACCTTAGGGTTCAACCCTAAGGGTTGGGTTAAAATGACAAGGATGCCATTAAAATGGTAAGCAAAAAGACTAAAATACCCTTTACTTAAAAAAAATTTCTAAGTAAAGAGGTATGGTTAAAATTGTTGCAACACCTCTTGCATTATTACTAAACACTTTTTACCAGTCATGTGAAGCCACATCATAACCATTTTAACCACAAGAATCAAAAGTGGGTGATTAAAGAAAGAGAAAAACTAAAAACATAAGTCATTTATGTTTTTACATTTAGCCAAACTTCTCTCTCTCCATAGCCACAGAATTGTTAAGTGTTTCAGTCACTAACCAAGCATTTCAAACATCAAGATCAGTAGGAGAAGGCAAAGATCAAAGCTTGAACTAAAAAGGTATAAACCCTAACTCACCAATAATCTTGTATGTAAGACCCCGAATTTTATGAAATAAAAGTATTCAATTTTTCTTATAATTACTATTCAGTAAATGGTTAAATTGATAAAAATTTAAAGATATGAGTGAAATATGATTTTTTTTCAAAATAAGCAAGTGGTTATAAAATAATCATTGTTGTCGGGGAATATTCGTTTGGTCGTGGAATATTCTTTCTGTCGGGGAATATTCGTACGACGACACAACCATTTGTGGGCCCCATAACAGAATAACTGTCGGGTGAAGAAAACGACAAATTTGAGTTTTACAAATAACGGCGTAGTTGTTACCGTTAACACTGTTGGAATACCCGGTGGTTAAAATACAGTAATACGCGTTATTGCACAGTAGCACACGGTATTGCATAGTATTTTTGAAATTATTGATTCTTACGTAAGAATGCACTACTCAATAATTGTTACAGTAATTACTGTTCAATATTTTATTTTATTGATTCAATAATTGCTACGTTGAAATTTTGTATTATTGTTGTTCAATAATTGTTGCTGCACAGTATTTCCCATTATCAGATCAATAATTCATATTATTTGAATAGTATTATTAGATAGCATTATTGGCAATGTCTAGAAAGTTCTGTCTAAGGAGAGGTTTGGTCATCTAATTGCGCGCCAGTAAGGAGAAATCCTTATTGGAAAGCCCCCTCTTTCCTGGAAACGGCCTGGTTGTCATAAATGTGATTCTGTAATATTATTTGTGAATAATTAATTATTGATTCATATGATAAGGAAATATTTATATTATGTGGATATAAATGAGGGATATATTTTTGTGGTTAAAAATGAAGGAGTTAATGTTGAGGTTTTTATCAATATTTTTGTCGGAATGGAGGTATTAAAAATCAGGGTTTTTGAGATATTTTGCGGGGGTTATAATTTTTAATCCGACTGTTGGATCGTGGTAATTTTTGGATATATTATACATATATAAGTTGAGTATATGCCCACAAATTTTGAACCGTTAAAAATGAACGTATGATTTGTTATGAATTTTACGAGATGACTGGTTCAGAAATTGTTGAATTTTTAGAGTTTATCATTTTGGTGGAAAATTCTAGAATTGGTGGGCCCCACTTGTGGTTGGTGAAGAAATGTGCTGAATTATATTTCAAATATGGTGGGTGGGAATAGTAGCAGGTAAAGCCATCAGGTTGCAGGTCAAACCTACCAAAATTTTCCTATAAATAGAGGGCTAAGTTAGAATTGAAAATCACACCAGAAACAAGTTTTCTCTCTTTCTCTCTCTAGATTATTGAATATATTTTGTGAGTATTTAGATACTCTGTGAGTTTCTATTCATCAGTGCAAGTTTCCTTCAGCCTTATACCGATCAGAAGTACTGCTCTTTTGAGGTAAGGGATAGTAAGGGATTTTAAGGGTTGTTATGATTTTCAGTTTCGTAATTTTTCTGATCTTCAAAAATTCTGGAAAAATTCAAAATGATATTTTGATGAGTTTTCTTGATTGTGTCCAAAAATGGTGATTTTTGGATGTATAGATTGAGAGTTATGAATTTTATGAGAAAAGACTATTTTAAAAGTAACCGCTTATAATTCCTTGTGGTTAACTCCAAAATTGATGAAATTTTTATTGGGAGTACATGTGTATGATAGAAGTATACTCTGTAAATTTCAGAATTTTTGGACAAAAGTACAATTTTTGATAAATGTCTAAATATTCGGTGGTTTTGGCCATATGAAAAATAGTAAATGAGTTTTAAAAATTCTGAGAAAAATATATGTTCAATATGAGACTATATTATGCTAAATCCCAGAAAAGAAATATTTTTGGAACTGATTTGGTATTTTTCATGAAAATGGACTAGTTATGAGTAAATGAATTAAATATGTTATGTGAAATAAGAAAATTGGAAAATAGGATTTTATGGCTTGAGAATCCTATATGAGGTATATGCAGATTTTTGATGAGGGTTTTGATTATTGGTGATAAAATCTTATGAGTTTGGTATTTTAGAATGATTAAATGCATTATTTAGTAAAGTGTAAACAATTTAAATAAATTGTTTATAAGCTTAAGAAATATTATTCTTTCAATATCATTATACCGAAATACTGGTATGGATTTTATTGTGGAATTTCTACCTTTTTGTGTCGAGTTACTATTCATGAGTTACTATTCACGAGTTACTATTCACGATAAAAATTGGCTTCTTTTTCTAACCAAATTATAGTTGAGTTATGAATATTACTCTTGAGATTAAAACTATGTATTGATTATATTGATTTTATTATCATATATAACATTTTTATAACCCTGATGTTGAAATTCTCTTTCACTAGAGTGTAAAGATGGGTAGATTATTGGTATGATCATGACTAGGGTTCTCTTTGGCCTGTAGTGCAAAGTTGAATTGTGACTGGTATGATCATGACCATTGAATTTATAAGTGAATATCTTTAGCTTAAGTGCAAAGGTGAATTGATCAACATGGTTATAATTATTGTTTATATAAATTCTGAAATGATTATATATTTCTTTGAGATATTAATATCTTTGGCCTGTAGTGCAAAGATGAAATATTGATGAATATCTTTGGCCTGTAGTGCAAAGATGAATTGTTGATGAATATCTTTGGCTCGTAGTGCAAAGATGACATGTTGTTGAATATCTTTGGCCAGTAGTGCAAAGATGAACAGATGTTGAGATAAACATGACCAACTGGTGATACAAATGAATATCTTTGGACGTAGTGCAAAGATGAAGTTATTAGTATGATTATGAACAGGAAATGTGATTTGGTGTAACCATGATCTTTGATGTTTCAGGTAAAGATATGTGATGAAAATTATCATCGTCCTGGATGAGAAGAAAAATTTATAGTCACAATTATGATTATGAGTTATTCATATGATTGTGGAAAGGAACTCTTGAGTGATGTTACATGGATAAAATATTGTTGGTGGATTTTTAACATGGAGAAGATAATAGACTTTATAGTCTATTTGACTCTTCTAATGGATTGCTCGTTCCGCTGCAACTATGGTTGAAATTTTTATCATTTACCATATGTTCTAAATCTCTGATTTATTGTTGATGAATGCTATTGATAATTGAATTATCTTTAGTCATGATATTCTTTACTGAGCTAGTTGTGCTCACCCTTTTGCTTCACAATTCCTTTCAGGTAATAAGAGTGTAGCTGGGTCGAGCGGGGGTAACAAGGGAATAGAACGGTGGTCATCATTTAGTAGTTATATTTGGTGAAGAAAATAGGGTGAGGCGAACCCAACGTTGGAAGGGTGTTTTGTCACTATCATACAAGATGTCTAATGACATACAACCTCGTGTCATCATAAGACAGGGTTGTGCTCATCCACTTGCTGAGTATATCTATGGGCACTTCCTATATAATCTTGGTGTTTGTTTGAAGTATAATTCTCAATTAGAGACAGTGGAGATAATGATAAGTCAAGAGAAGACTCACCATTGGGAAGAATATGATAGTAATCTTCTCGTTTTTCTTTGGGGTCTATTGGGTAAACCAAGGATAATTATGTGGCCATATGATATCTATCATAACCTAGACGCGTGGCCTCCCATGTACGAAGGTTTCCTTGAGCACTTCCCAAAGATTCTAGTTTCTAAAACAGTTTTTGACTGTACCTTTATGTAAGGTACCTTTGTGAGGTGCTGATACATGATGGTGTCCAATGTCACATTTGGTATATATTTGTATCCAAACTCACAGCATATGTGTTGTTGTATTTTGCACAACAATTGTTGTAATAGAGTTGTAGTTATTTTCTATACCATGTATTTGACGACTCAGAATGGGTTGGATGGAATGAACCTATTTTGGGGTCGTTACATGTATGCTAGGAAAGAATTCATGTTTGTGCATTTATATAGGTGTTAGAGGATGTCTTATGGTGATCTATGATGATATATCATAGATCTATAGCATCAAAATGCTTTAAAAAATAAGTTTTCAAAAACTGTCTAAGAACCCTAAAAGTGCTCTGATAAGCTAATGTCAGTGGCCTTAGATCTTTATCTGTTTATGCTTTGTGTTGTTTAAAGTTTTATAATTGTGGTATGATATGAGAACTGTGATCTGGAAGTGGAATTATGGCTATTCCATGTCCAGATTTCATGTTATTATTGGTCAAACCCAGTTGACCGAGCATGACCGGGTGATTTCTGGGTAACCCAGAAATCCTATATTAGTGTCTGACAAGGTTTTGTCAAGCCATGATCTGTTAGATATTAATAGTTTTGTTGATGTTGTTGTAATCAGTTTGTAGCCTGTGATATGGACTCTAGATCCATGCCATTAAATCTCTTAAACAACAAATATGTTGGTTGTAGTGGATGGTCAAACTAGACCATTTGATCACAGATAGAATTTCTGGAAAACCCAGAAGTCGGATGGACAATGTTTCTGACATAATTTGACTGAACTGAATCTGGAGAATGAGATGTTTTTGAACTGAGATGTTGTTATATTTATGTTCCTTGACATAAGGACTATAAATTTGGACCTTAAGAACACCGATTTGATGACCAGAACTTGTGAATAATTGAGCCACAAAGTAGGTAGTCGAAGCTGTCTGGGTTTTTTGGTAACCTAGAAAGCTTCTGACAACTACTTTGAAGCTTTGGATCATGCATCTATGTTGTTGTATGACCGAGATGATGATTGATATTTGTAGTACTGCATACCTACTAGAAGACCAAAGTTTTAAAAAGCCCAAAACATTCATGGACTGAGAATTAAAGTTGGTCAAACATGACCCCTTGAGAACTGAACTATCAGTGTTCTTGAGCCCAAGAACACCAACAGCGACGGTTACTGTCGCTATATACTATAGTGACGGTTTTAATTAATTTTATTTCTTAAATTTCCGAAAAATGCTTAAAAATAGAAATATAATTCTAAAAATTACAAAATTGGCTTTAAAAATTATTTTAAGTTATAGAAAATAACTTTTGATAATTTGGGATATTTTTCATTAATATTTATAATTATTTGAATATTAATAGTATTTAATTTATTTAATTAGTATATTTAATAAATTAGAGAAAAATGATTTTAATATTATAAAAATCATTTTAAATAAGAATAAATTGTTTAAAAATATTTTGAGTTATAAAATGTAACTTTTAATATTTTTGAAGAATTACCATTAATAATGTAATATTAATGATATTAGATTTATTTAATTATTATATTAAATAAATGAGTTAAAAATGGCTTTATTGATTTAAAAATTATTTAAAAATGAGAAAAGTGATTTAAAAATATTTTAAGTGATAATTAATGACTTTTAATATTTTTAATAAGAAATTCATTAATATTTAAATATTAATGGCAATTATTTAAAAATAAGTTTAACTGTTTTAAAATTCATTTTAGGAGAATATTGGTGAATTAAAAATATTTTAAGTTATTGTAAATAACTTTACTATTTTGACAAGTATGTCATTAATATTTTAATATTATTAAATATTAATGATGATGGAATTAATCAGTATTTAAATCATTTAAAAATGATTCCGTTGTTTGAAAAATTATTTTAAAATATAATAATTGTTTGAAAATTATTAAAAGCTTCCAAAAAATATTATGAACGATATTGGACTTATCTAAAATAATATTGAAGCTTAGAGACCGAGTTTAATTGACAATAAATGTGTTAATTATCGGATAGGGTGACCAGGACACCGAGATAACACCAAAGTCCAACCAGACCGAACTAGTTAGATTTGAGGAGTGTTTATATAGGTTATAAACACTGATGTGACTATGTGGTAATGTGTTTAGGAGAAGTATTGGCTATAAATTACAGTGTTATGTGTTGTAATTTACTTTGCTAATTGTGAGACCGATATTGTTCATTATAGGTCTTTCAAACGTAGATAAGTATATTGTGTAGCAGTAATCAACGGAGAAGGCAAGTTTCCTTAACTCAACCTTGACTATATCTTTTCAAATATTATGGTGGTTAATTATTGTTGATTAGACCACGTCTGAGAATTTTTGTTGATTATTCGCTGTTAGTACATGTTTATTAATTCAAATTGAATTAGTGATTATAAGAATATACTTAGAGAATAACTGTGGTAGGATATTTATATCCATAGAAGCTATTATTGATTGCAAATAGTACAGATAATTACTATCTATTGTTGAATCGTATTGAGATATGTCTTAGCTAATTGTTCTGGCTAGACGAACTTTTGTTGGAACTTGATAGGTTTGAGAAGAGAACTCAATTATTATTGAAAGATCAATACCAATTGTTTCGGCTAGATCGAGAAAAAGAATAGATATTGAAATCATAGTATTTCGTTATTAAGATTCAAAATCTGTTGATAAGACTGAGAAGAACAACCTTTTATATACAAAAGGAACATTTTGGTCGTATATTCGGCCGTTGCGTGCGTTTAAGTATTATGCATAATATAGGATATATTAAAGCTGATCACTTTATATACTTGCTGGGGGATATAATTTAATCTTTATATTTATCTGATACACCTGGGTATATCAAAGTAAATCTTTGATAGTTACTTGAGAAGAGAAGTTTAAGATCCAATGGATCGCTCAGCATAAATCTGGAAAACATTCCACTTTGTTATTACGTAGAATTAATTCTTGATTATTCAATAGAATATCGTAGAAACTTTGAAAGCGTTGTACTCTTTCATTATGAGATTATTATGTTGCATAGTATGCGAGAAAACATGTTAGTGATTAACGAATTGTTTAGCTATTTCAAAGTTCTCCGAACTTTGGTTTCATTCTATCAAAATAGATAGTTTGTTATCCTTGATTCTTATACATTCATTGTATGTCTTACCTTGCGGGGCAAATTTGTTGCTCACCCTTGCTAAATAAAACATTTCAGCTAGGAACAAAGAAGTCAGAGGGGCAAAGAAGAATAAGGACAAAGGTGTTTTGCTGGATTAGTTATAATGAACATTAATTATTATGTTGTATTTGTAAACCCTTTTTGCATATCTAAGGGGTATGTTTGTAAATTTATGGTTAGATAACCTGGGATAATGTATTAACAATATCAGTTAATGAGATGTATGTTACTATTCATAATTAAATGGGTAGTTAAATGTTATTTATATGTTGGTGTAGACACTCAAAATTTTTTGCACACCTGTCACTGGCATTGCAGGAGGGCATATTCGTCATTCAGAGATAACCCTGGAAGACAGCTCATATCCAATCCGGATACTATCGGAAGTTCAGTTTCAACCCCAAAACACACACTGGGAGTATCAGTTCCAACCTCGGAGATAACCCCAAGGCATGCAGTTCTAATACTGGAAAGTCCATCGGAGAAGGCCGATTCATCTTGGAGATAACCCCGAGATATTCAGTCTCAGTCCCGACACTGGGAATAGCAAGCACTAACCTTGGGGATAATCCCAAAGAATGCAGTCACAGTTCTGAAGATAAACTCGAAAAAGCTTGTTTTAAATGCATGCGATCAGCTTCAACCTCGACACTCATACCGAGGCACTCAGTACAAGACCCAGAGATAACCCCGGGAAGATAAGCACACCTCAGAGATGACACTGAGGACCTTCAACACTTGCAGCAGTCCAATCTCAGAGATAACCCTGAGCAACGTCTGCTTTATTATCCCAAGCCAGAGATAACCCCGGTGAGGGGCAAAGTCGTCATCTTGCCACCTTGACGCCACATCGCGCCGTCTCAACATTTCATACATACATTTCTACACAGCAATGTCCCACAAGAACTAAGGAGGTCCAATCCCAAGCGACTATTACGCAGGGCAACAGATAAAATTTGAAGCTTGAAGACCAGAGGGCATGGTCCCATCTTCCTGACTTCGTATAACCTCTAATCCCACGTCATTATGTAACTCTCGACAATGGCGATCCATAATAGGTCTTATATACCTCAGTCGGATGCCCAAATTGTAATTCTGAAAGTTCGAGTGGACATTACAATGCATGCGTGCACGTACTTCGAGATGGTAGGACCCGCAAAGCCCGGGGCACCCCGAGCAGCCGCAGGTACATATGCGGCTAGCCGACCCCCTTTATAAATAGAGGGCTTGGGGTGGCCAATTTGTAAGAGAAAAAGGCGAGGAAGTCCTGTCCAATTTGTTCTGTACACACCCTAAACTGAGAATTTTCTCATTTTAAACACTTGTAAGCTTATATATAGCTAGTTTTTACCAGCGGGAGCCTAGTGTTTATCCACTTAAAACTATAGAAGTCTTCTTTGGAAGCCCACTGTAAGCCTTCATACACATTTTAACGCCTTTATCTTTATCTTTGCATACATTGTTTTTCACATTGAGAGTCATGTTGCGTGTGTATGCCCAGACTTTGGTCCGTGGTTTCATTTTAGTTTGTATATATATATATATATATATATATATATATATATATATATATATATACACTTATATATATGTTTTTATATATGAACTAACATTATCTAGTTATGTCTCGATTGAGCCTAGACTTATGTCTAGAGCGTTTAATTGCTTTTGTATATATATATATATATATATATATATATATATATATATGAGCTGTGTGTCGAACTCTGTTCGATGAGCCTAGACTTACGTCTGGAGCGTTTAATTGCTTATATATATATATATATATATATATATATATATATATATATATGAACTGTGTGTCGAACTATGTTCAATGAGCCTGGATTTCACATCTGGTGCGTTTACTGCTTTAATATATATATATATATATATATATATATATATATATATATATATATATATATATATATGAACTGTTGTCGGACTTTGTTCGATGAGCCTGTATATATTTAAATTTCGTCCCGCCTAGAGTTTGTTTCGTGGCGGTTGACCGTTTTTACTGCTTTCTTTTTATTTTGTCCCGCCTGGAGTTTACTCTGTGGCGGTTGATCGCTTTTACAGCTTTATTTACATTTTTAATCTCCCAAGGAGGTGCTTCGTGATGGTTGATCATGTCAATATATATATATATATATATATATATATATATATATATATATATTTACAGCTTTTATATATATAATTGTTTACAGTTTTTATACAAACTACGTTATTATGTGAGCCTATGAATCATGTGATCACATATTCAGTTTACTGAATCTAGATTCAGTTCCCGTGATGGACATTTTCAGCTGAAAGTAGCTTGTAATTTTATTCACGGTGTCTGGTTTTCTCAGATGGTTTTCATACCCATGAGGAGTTCGGCATTGCTATGTATACTATTTTCTCGAAGATGCTTCGCATCTTAAAAATAAAAGCAATCAAGCCGAACATTTAATAAAATGGAAGTATCAAATGCCTCAATTACTATTTAGCACAAGGTTTGAAAAACCTCTATTTACAAATCATCACTGCTATATCTTGTTAAAACTGAACTTTTATACAAAATTCAAACCCTTTGTATATAGGTGCAAACGAGGCATATCACTACTTCCAAATAACAGCACATTGACCCACACACATTCATATAATATTTTCTTGAAAAGTGGCAGTCACCGTGGCAACACTGATGTTGGGGGGTGCCTAACACCTTCCCTCTGCATAAGCAAGTCCCCGGACCCTAATAAATCTCGGTTTCACAGACCCGTTTAGCAGTGTCACATCACTGGGTCAATGTGCAAACCTTTTCTCGGTTATGTTGGTACAACCAGTTAAAAAACTAACTGGCGACTCTTATAGTCCAATCGTCGACATATACATGTCGGACCTTTTTCACTTATTTTTTCAAACAAATCTCACATAACATGAGAACACAAAAGAACAAGAACAGAAAAAGGGACAAATAAAAATCCCGACGGCGACAGGTGGCGACTCTGCTGGGGACACCAGTAAGAGGACTTAAGCCGCTATTACAATCTTTTCAAAACTGTTATATGCTTGTGTGTGGATGTTGCATTTACATTTGATGAATGTGTACGAATGCATTTTTACTGCACTGCAATATATCTGTCTGTGATATTAGTGCTTCGCACATGTCATCATTTTCATAAATCGTGAGACACTTTGTATGTGAATGTATGTTATGTGGTTCCTCCACCAAGAGGCTATCCTGTCGGTGTTTGATTACTGGACTCGTAGGAAGACTAATTCCAACGAGGCTCAGGAAAGACACCACCCAAATTCGCTCCAGTTGAAAGACCGGATTAACTTCCTGTCGAGTAAATTGCTATGATTTGGAAATCTTCATGCCAAAAAGCCGCGAGAGTAACCTAAGATAGGTTAGCCTCTGACAAACCAAATGCTGAGGAAAGTCTCTTCATGCTTTCTCATTTCAAATTACTCATAAAGTCAATTACTTGTAATTTCATTCCATATTCATCTCCATGTAATAAAAACTAGGAAGAAATATGTGCACATATATATTTAAATTAACATGCTATCCTATATTACAAACAGCTAACCTCCGTTTTGTAGGATAATAATCCTAAAACGGACACATCACATAGCATGTAAATATTTACACAATCCCTAAGACTAAACTATGCAAGTTTTACCGTAGGGAAGCAATCAGACCTATTACCCGGTCAAAGTCCAAAAAGGCCACGAGCCTATAGCCAATAATGTCTTCATCTGACCAGTCTAATCCAGTTTCTCGCAAAGAATTTGACGGATTAAGTAAACAAATCACAGATTTTGCCGTTCTGCTTAAAGAAGTACATCAGTCTACTCAGGGTACGAAGATACCCATACATGCTGAATCCTCTGCACTGGGAGGAACTAAAGGTTCAGAGAAAATAGATCCGGAACTACAATTGCTTACCACAGACAAAAATCTTGAAAACACCCATCTCATAGGAGATCTAGACACCGATGACATCAGGAAAAAGGTCCTTCAAATGGAAGAAACCCTTCATTCTATCAAAGGAATTGGAGCATATGGGAGTGTCTCATATGCTGACCTTTGTATATTTCTTAGTGTTCATTATCCAAAAAAGTTCAAAAGTCCTGACTTTGAAAAGTATGACGGATTAGGAGATCCTTACACACATTTGAAGGTGTTCATTGGAGAACTTGGATCTTATGCAGAGAACGACAAGCTCAGAATGCAGCTATTCCAAAAGAGTCTAACTGGAAAAGCCTGTTCATGGTATACCAGATTAGACATTTTGAAGATCCATAGTTGGGAAGAACTAGCTCATGCCTTCCTCACACAATACAGCTTCCAGTCTCATTTGGCTCCTGACCGGTACCAGATTACTAAGGTCAAGAAACAGTCTAATGAGTCTTTCAGAGAGTATGATTAAAGGTGAAGGCGCCTTGCTGCTTAAGTGATTCCTTCTATGACAAAGTCAGAAATGGTCATAACCTTTATCGACATACAAAAAGTTCCTTTCTATGAGAGAGTTTTAGCTGGCATCGGTAAACTATTTTTTGAAATGATCAAACATGGAGAGATGGCTAAGATGGGGTTGAAGTCAGGAAAGATTCAAGACCTAACCGCTCTTAAAGCTGTTGCTGAACACATCCAGTCTAGAACTTATGGATACAACCCCCAGAGGGTCCATAAAAATAAAGAGGAGGATGTTTCCTTGATACTACAAGGTCAAAAGGGCAATCAGAATATGCCTATCCAGAGGAGAAATTACACTCCCGTTCAAGCACAACCTTCAAACCCTCCATTTCCTAAGGATGGAGAAGCCAAATGCCCTCGAGTGTTCACACCCCTAGGGGACTCACTCGAGAACATTCTTAATCTTCTGACCACTCAGAAGAAAACTACGCATCTTCTTCCATTAGCCAACCCTAATGGGAGGGGTTTCAATGCTGCTCAGAAATGTGCTTATCATGCCGGGGCACCTGGATATGATACTCAAGATTGTTGGGCTTTGAAACATAAGATCTAAGATTTGATAAACAATGGTGAGATCGTGGTCACCAAGCCAGATCAACCTCACATACAATACAACCTTCTTCATCAACACAAAGAGGAAGAAGTCAACATGATTAATTGGAGTAGTGGACAAAGTTCCAATTTTAACTGTGAGTCATCCCATACCATCAAAGACGGTGTTGATAAATGGGATTATGCAAAGTTCCAGTTTATGATGGAACGAAAGATGAAAGCTCTGTGTAAGCAGATTGAGCAATTGGCAGAACTGGTGACATATCAACATCCAGTCACACGCTAATTAGTCAGCCAGGAGCATGCGAGTCACCTTCCCTTGGTTATGAACACTCCCTCGTCACCTTCAAAATATGAAACATTGGAGGACAAAGTGACGAAGAGAGCAACTGCCAAAGTCTGTCGGTATTTTGCCAATAGAAGGGAATTTACAAACCTGGGCCAACCTATGGAGGAGATACTTTAGATGCTAATCAATGAAGGAAGGATCACTTCCCTCCTACCTCCAATCAATCCCCATTTAGGACGGTTTAATTCTGTTGGAGTATGCCAATATCATTCCCATTCTCGCGGTCACAACACAGAAGAATGTTAGGCACTCTGCCACCTTATTCAGAATCTAATTGATAGCGGTATCCTGCAATTGGCAGACAATGATACTGTGCTATTTGAGAGTGAAAATACTTATCCTACTAAATGGAAAGGATTAGTAGCAGTTATATCCGCTGAGGCTGATGGGACTGTCAAACCATTCACAGTACAAGTAATTCAACTCAAAGGAATTGGCAATCCTTTAAAAGTGGCTGCACCAGAGCCAATCAACTTACCATTCTGACCACAATATACTGTTATCAGCTTACAAAAAGTCCCTTGGAATTATGGAGAAGCTGAAGGATCCACCTCTCATATGACTGCTACAGTATCGAAGGAAAATCCACTGTGTCTTCCCCAATGGGTGATAAAGCCTACCATCAAATCAAAGGGGAAAATTCCCATGGAGAAGATTGAAAAATTCCTCCGTACTATGGGTCATAATGAAGCCAAGGTGGTTTAAAGCTTAAGAGGAGCTCCACATCAAATTTTAATACCGAACTTGGTTTTAACTTCCGAGGATCACATGAAGATTTTACTAAAGGTTTTAGAAGAAGTATACTTACCGAAATCAGTGGATGTAGAAAAATTTCAACATCTGATTGATCACATTTTCAATAATAATGTGATATCTTTCACTGATGATGACATACCGCCCGAAGGGACCGGTCATTACAAACTGTTACATATTATGGTTTTGTCCTCCGGATATATGCTAGCTGCAATTTTGATAGATGGAGGATCGTCTCTGAATATCTGTCCTTACGCTACGTTAGTGAAGATGAACGTCAATCTTAAGCGAATTCGAAGAAGCCATACAATTGTCAAAACTTTTGATGGATCCCGCCGGAATTCAGTCGGAGAGATTGAGCTGCCCATTAAGATTGGTCCCCATACATTCTGTGGATCTTTTCACGTTCTCAAAATAGATATAGGATACAACCTACTTCTGGGGAGATCGCAGATTCACATGGCCGGGGCAGCCCCTTCCACTCTTCATCAACAACTTAAATACATTATTAATAATAGCCTAGTCACAGTCGACACTGAACTGGAATGTCCTCAACATGGTGACATACCACTCATCAATGTCAATTCAGATGTTGAGCTGGTCAGTTTTCATGCCTTAGAAGTGAGCAACACTCAATATCATTCTATTAGGACGCCATTTCTCATACCCAAGATTTCTGTCGAAGTGATGGCAGCTACTCAAGAAATGATGTCATTGGGACATCAGCTGGGACAAGGGCTGGGTAAAAGTCATCAGGGTATTAAGCACCCGATTCAAGCGTCCAGTCAAATTGGGACAGCTGGACTAGGCTATTCTGCCAGTTCCAGTTACAGGAATCCGTACAAACATAAGCAGATTCCTTCAGTTTCAGCCACACGGCGATTATCTCCACCTATACATCCAGAGTCTGCACAACCTCCGGTAAAGGTGCCAGCCAATGTAATGGCTTTGTTATTTTCTAAACCAATACCGATAAAGGAGAATGAAGTCTTTGTTTCAGATCCCAAGGTGAAAGAAGAGGAACGAAGAATTAAACAAGACATCGTCCGAATGATGTCAGGCATACGCATCATTGTCCATGATGAACATATAAACAGATACACCCCAGACGATGATTGCCCAGACGTAATGGTCATCATTCGGGAGAAGGAGGATGATGACATCCCCTCCATTACTGCAGTCCACCAGGACTTTGCCCTTGCCAATTGGAGTAGCACTCCTTGCATTAGTCGACAAGAGTAAAATGGGCAGGACTTCTTTTTACCCTGTAGATATCATAACTGCTTACTTTTCTGTACAGTATTAGCAGTTATTTTGTCCGTACATGCTAACATTATGTATGATTAAACAGTTTCATATATATTAAGTGAAAGCATATTTTATTTCAGGACTCTGAACTTATATGTGCATATACTTGCTGATAAGATGCCTCTTCTTCACAAGGATTGTAACTTTGATAAAAAGTTGGACTCAGACTTGATGGAAATACAAGAGGACATTAAGGTGCCTCAGGAGATCAAAGAATGGGTCAAAGAAAAACCTAAACCCAACCTTGATCAAATCACCTCCTTTAATCTCGGAACCTTAGAAAACCCTAAGCTAATCCAGATTGGTTCAAACCTTACCCCAAACCAGAGGAATGACATGGTTACACTACTAACCCAATTCCAGGATGTGTTTGCATGGTCTCATTAAGATATGGTGGGTTTGTCCACTGACATTGTCCTTCATCGCCTTCCCATTAAAGAGGGATTCAAGCCAGTCAAGCAGAAACTCAGGCGATTGAAACCTGAGTGGAGTTTAAAGGTGAAAGAAAAAATTGTGAAACAATTTCAAGCTGGTATTATAATGGTGTCCATATATTCTGAATGAATATTCAACATCGTTCCCGTGCCTAAGCCTAGAGGAAAGGTGCGAGTTTTCTTGGATTATCGGGATCTGAATAAAACTTGCCTTAAAGATAGCTTTCTCGTGCCATTTATCCATATTCTCATTGACAATACTGCTCAATACGGCATATACTCCTTCGCTGATTACTTTGCGGGGTACCATCAGATCACGGTTACTGAGGAGGATCGTTAGAAAACTACTTTGATTACGCCTTAGGGAACATTTTGCTACAGACGATTATCTTTCGGCCTCATCAATGCTGGAGCCACCTATCAGCGAGCTATGATGGCTCTTTTCCATGACTTAATGCACAAAGAGATAGAGATCTACATGGACTGCATTATTGTCAAGTCCTGAAGGGAGCAAGACCATTTAGACCATCTCAGAAAGCTCTTCAACAGGTTGCGTAAGTACAACTTGAATTTGAATCCAGCCAAGTGCGCCTTTGGTGTTAAATCAGGGAAGTTGCTAGGATTTCTAGTCAGCCACAAAGGGATTGAGCTGGATCCCATCAAAATCCAGGCTATTACGAAAATACCCATTCCTCAGACAGAGAAGGAAATACGTGAATTTTTGGGAAGAGTCAACTTCATTAATAGGTTCATTTCTCAACTCACAACAACCTGTGAGTCTATCTTCAAGTTGTTAAGGAAGAACTCCTCCATGAAATGGAATGATGAGTGCCAGAAGGCCTTCCTTATAATCAAAGAGCAGCTAGTCAAAGCTCTTGTCTTGGTAACACCCAGGGATGATGTTCCCCTATTCATGTACCTATCCACAAGTGACAATGCCATGGGCTGCATGCTGGGTCAGGAAGACGATAGAGGCCGAGAACGAACGAGCTATCTATTACCTCAGCAAAAGATTCAGCAGCAGTGAACACAAGTACACTCTGATTGAGAAGACTTGTTGTGCTTTAGCATGGGCTGCCATGAGGTTACAACATTACCTCCATGGGCACATAACCCATATCATATCCTGCATGGATTCTCTCAAGTATGTGTTCAGCAAGCCCATACTGAATTGTCGGCTGTCCAGATGGCAGTTGATTCTGTAACAATTTGACATTATTTACGTGATGCAAAAGTCCATTAAAGGTTAAGGAATCGTGGATCAACACGCCGCCGCACCTTCAGGGGATTTTAAACCTTTGGAAACATACTTCCCCGATGAAGGGGTAATGACAATTTAGCAACACCATCAGTACGATACACGCCAAACATGGAACATGTATTTTGATGGAGCTGTTAATATAGAAGGTTCTAGAGCTGGAGCAGTTCTAGTATCAGGTACAGGGGAGTAGTATCCTGTCGCCGTTAAATTGTAGTTTGTCAGCACCAACAACACAACTGAGTATGAAGGTTGTATCATGGGGCTAAAACTTGCCCGTTCAATGGGCATCAGGTGGTTAACTGTCTTTGGGGATTTAGAGTTGGTAGTCAAATAATCCACGAGAATCTATCAAACCAAAGAGCTACATTTGCTGCCTTACCATCGATAAGTTTTACAGATGGCTTCGAAGTTCGAAAAGATCTCTTTTCTACACATTCCTCGTAATAGAAATGACTTCGTAGACGCGCTAGCAACTTTGGCCTCCTTAATTCACATACCTGACAAGGAACACATGCCAAGCGTCATCTTTGCCCTGCAAAAGGCGCCAACCTATGGGAGCTATGTTGGAGAAGTATCGGATGAGCTGCCTCTCATCCAACAACCTTGATATCAACATATCAAAGAGTACTTACGAGATGGATCTACACCCGCTGAGGGGAGCCTGACTGATAAAAGGCGGATTCATCTACTTGCTATGAAATTCTACCTGAGCGGAGATGCACTCTACAAGAGAGATGAAGGACTAGGTCTCCTCAGATGTCTGGACCAAGACCAAGCTCAAAGACTCATGGATGAGGTCTATGGTGGAGTATGTGGCCCACACATGAGTGGCCCTTTACTTGTAAAGAAGATCTTCAGAACGGGACATTACTGGCTCTCTCACAAGACTGATTGCATTGACCACGTTAGGAGATGTTATCAATGCTAAATTCATGGGAATGCTATCCACGCCCCTCCTCAGGAGCTCCACAATATGAGTTTTCCTTAGCCCTTCTCAATATGTGGAATGGACGTGATCGTACCTATCGAGCCCAAAGCCAGTATTGGACATCATTTTATTTTCACCATGATCGATTACTTCGCCAAGTGGGTAGAAGTAGCCTCCTTCCCCAGGGTTACCAAAGAAGTCCTCATTGTTTTCATCAGAAATAATGTCATTTGTCGATATGGACAACCAGAGGTAATTGTATCAGACAATGCTAAGAACCTCAACAACAAAATGATGGAGGAGTTATGCGGTAAATTCCACATCAAACACCTTAACTCCGTCATCTGCCATCCAAAGATGAATGGTGCTATTGAAGCGGCTAACAAAAATATCAAGAAGATTATGCAAAAGATGTCCGCCAACCACAAAGGATGGCCTAACTTATTGCCTCTTACTCTATTAGCCTACAGAACATCAATGCACACTTCAACTGGGGCAACCCCCTACGCATTAACCTATGGGATGGAAGCAGTGCTTCCCATAGAAGTAGAAATGGAATCCCTCAAAGTGTTGATAGACGCTCTGCTGGATGAAGACCAATGGGTACAAGATAGGTATCACTAATTGTCTCTAATAGATGAAAGGCGAATCGCGGCTATCTTCCATGGCCAGTTATATCAACAAAGGATCGCCCGATCCTACAATAGAAAAGTCTGGCTACGGTAGTTTAAACAACATGATTTGGTTTTGAAGAAGATCATCGACAACTAAGATCAGTCTAAGGGAAAATTTGTTCCTAACTGGGATGGCCCGTTTATTGTCAAGGAGGTATTGATTGGTGCTCTTAGATTGCAAGAAATGGACAGTGATGAATTTCTACAACTCATTAACTCGGACACCGTGAAACGGTACTATGTCTGAAGTTACCATCAAGTAAACATCCTGGTGTTGGATCATCAGATCATCAGTCATTCTGGTTCTTTAACCCTTCACTACATACAACTCTTTTCAACTCTACGCCCCTCAAGGAAACACAGTTTTCAAGCCAGCAGCCTGGTTTTCAGATCGTCAGATCTTTTCTCTCTATTTGGTTTTTTAACCCTTACTCAACTTCGGTTATCCCACTAGGGATTGAACCTTTCACCCCTGCAGTTTGTCTCCAAACATGGGATCAAACTTTTCACACCTGCAGTTTATCCTGAAGTTAGGATTAAACTTTCTTCCCCTTCAGTTTGTCCTCCACATAGGATCAAACTTTTCGTTGGCTACAAATCGTCCTGAGGGGCGAACTACGTCGACCTGATCTCCTTGATACACGTGAGTACATAGGCAACCATTTTATATGGCTCGGTCGCAATAAAACAAAAATAACAAAAACATTTCTACACCTTTCTCCTTACAAAAATAAAAACAACAAAAATATTTCTACACCCTTCTCCTTACAAAAATAAAAATAACAAAAACATTCCTACACCCTTCTGCCATATACAGCATTAAACCTCTTACACCAGGTTTAAACTATGCGGACCGGATCTCCTCTTCAACATGAGTACGTAGGCAGCCATTTATGGTTCGGTCTAACCCCCTACCAAAACACAAACACTCGTCAACTGTACTGGGATCAAACTTCAATCCACCTATTTCATTGGCTTCAAATGGAGTGACTGAGTCTGGTGAAACCAGCGCTCAGACAATGCCCTGAGGTAACCCTAGGGACAGCGACGGGGAAGGATGGAAAAAAATGCCCCAAATCCCTAGTCATGCACAATTGCTCTATAGTCAGGATGCAGAATGCTGAACCAGTTCCCTCGAGGCTGTGTAAAGCTAGGAACCTATATAAAATGTAGATTAAGATCTAACTTGATACCTCATTGGCGTGCAAATACATCGAGGGATGTCGACTTAAGTCACCCAGAAGCTCTGGGTTTGCCACCCAAATACTCTGGAGGTCCCTGTGAGGAACATGTGCAGCAGGAGCGGGGTCTGCAACCGGAACATCCTCCTCCGTATCCTCGACGTCTAACACATCAACCTGGACTGAACGTATCACTGCCTCTACTAGACAACGAGGCTGTCTAATAGAACGGGGTCGAGGCACTTCAGAAGCCCTCCTCCATACACCAGAAGTGGTCCTGCAGGAACTACTCGGCTGATCCGGATCCATAATATCTGGACAACAAGTCTCCAAATCACCTCAGAAAGGGTGTGGTAATTCTGAAACCTAGAACTTTCTTTTCAAAATGCATTTTATGACTACATGCATGCATGCATTACTTTAACATACATCTACAGTAGAGTTAAAAATGCATGACTATTCAATGCCTACATTTTGGAAAAATTTTGCCATAGTTTCCTCTATAAAAAGGACTATCCACGTGCACATAGGCATGACTAGGTGGCCATTCAATAGCACACCTATCCATAGTCATATACATACTATATGCATTTAAATGTCAAAGTCGTCAATCCATAAGGGTAACCTAATTACCCGGATTACTTTACTTTTCCATCTTTGCTCATTTGTCCTCAAATAGGATAAGAAATAGCAAAAAAAGGTGCCAATTTGACTATTTCAAGAGTCAAATTTTTCCACATCATTATGTTCAGCATAATTTAATACTAACATTTACTATGTTGAATATTTTTTATTAAGTTATTTGAGCATGCATATTCACTACTATGTACTTAGATATATTTCATGTAATAAGTCATTTTCTAACGGATAAAAACTGGAAAAGAAGACATGTATACGTCACTAGGACAGTGTAGAACACTTGTACGACGATAAAATTTATAGAAAGTCATCCGAACTCAGTTGATCTGAAGAAGAGCTCTTGGATTTCCTGTGCGATGCAACGTAAAATGACTTGCAAAAGCAAAATAGCCCATTAATAGCCATCCACGACTGGCCACAGGTCCACCTGTGGCTGCTGTAGGTGTACCTGCGGTACCCCTACGGCCCACCACTCTGGCTTGATCTAGTTTGAGTTACAAAGGAGTTCTCACAAGCTGAAAAGGCTAAATCAGGGATAAAAATGCTACGCGATTAAGCAGAATAACTTGAAATCCCAGTTTTCCTGGACCCGACTGGGACTTTCATATCATTCATTGGTATTCACCCAAACACAGGGCATACTATATCGATGATCTCAGAAGTTGCAGATCACATTCGAAAATACCACACAAAGGTCCAATGCCATCAGTTCAGGGTCATCATTTTCAAGTATCCCCCGCGGGGGATACAACACATGGTCATCTATCCAAATATAGATTCCCCGATGAGGGCATCATGCATTCTACAATTCTCAAGTATCCCGGGTGGGGGTTACAACACATTAATGCATATATCAACGAAGGTCAAGCAACCTTGACGTCAGTTCAGCCATTGGCAAGTAAACCTAACGACGCATCGGAAGCCATCCGATGATTGCATCAGTTGATACACATCAACAAAGTTCAAGCAGCCTTGGCATTTATCCCCAGTAGGGAGTTCATCTGTTGATGTACACGTCAGCAAAGATCAAGTATATCCCCGATGGGGGCTACAATGCGAGGTCATCCGTTGGTTCACACGACAACGAAGGTCAGGTAGCCCTGACAACACATACTGTTGGCAGTAAATCTGACAGAACATCATTAAGGAGGATCGATGATGGAATATGTTATACAAATCCTCAAACAGATAAAGCTTTATCCCCACAGATCTCTTGTACACGAGAGGCACATCTTCGAAATAAAGTTGGTATCAAGGATTAAGGACTTTGGTGATAGCCCCAACGTCAACATCCTAAGAGATTTGGATCACACGTCCAAGCTTGTCATTATTGCCAATCCCCGATAGAAGCAACAGGGAGCTAGCAATCATCCCCATCATGTGGAAAAACAATCCATATGCATCATACATTTGGATCATATTGCTACACATGACATCATGTTTATCTTGCTGCATTTCAAGTGTCTAGGATTCTTTATCTTATCCATGCCGTTACATTGCATGAATATGATAAAGAGGGGCATCTGTGGACACTCAAAATTTTCTGCACACTTGTCATTGACATTACAGGAGGGCAGATTTGTCTTTCAGAGATAACCCTAGAAAATAGTTCATATCCAATTCGGATACTACCGAAAGTTTAGTTTCAACCCTGGAACACACATCGGGAGTATCAGTTCCAACCTCGGAGATAACCACGAGGCATGTAGTTCTAATATCGAAAAGTCCACCAGAGAAGGCCAATTCATCCCGGAGATAACCCTGAGATATTCAGTCTCAGTCCCGACTTCGGGAATAGCAAGCACTAACCTTGCAGATAACCCCAAGGAATGCAGTTGCAGTTCCGGAGATAACCCCAGAAATGCTTGTTTCAAATGCATGCGATCAGCTTCAACCTCAGCACTCACATCGAGGCACTCAGTACAAGACCTGGAGATAACCCTGGGAAGATAGGCACACCTCAGAGATGACACTGAGGACCTTAAACACTTGCAGTAGTCCAATCTCAGAGATAACCCTGAGCAACGTCTACTTTATCAGCCCAAGCTGGAGATAACCCCGGTGAGGGGCAAAGTCGTCATCTTGCCACCTTGACACAACATCGCTTCGTCTCAACATTTCATACATACATTTCTACACAGCAATGTCCCACAATAACCAAGGAGGTCCAATCCCGAGTGACTATTACGCAGGACAACAGATAGAATTTGAAGCTTGAAGACCGGAGGGCATGGTCCCATCTTCCTGACGTCGTACAACATCTAATCCCATGTCATTGCATAACTCTCAACAATGGTGGTCCGAAATAGGTCTTACATACTTCAGTCGGATGCCCGAATTGAAATTCTAAAAGTTTAAGCGGACATTACAGTGCATGCATGCACGTACTTCGAGATGGGAGGACCTGTGAAGCCCAGGGCACCCCGGGCAGTCACAGGTACATCTGCAGCTAGCCACACCCCCTCTATAAATAGAGGGCTTGGGGTGGCCATTTTGTAAGAGAAAAAGGTGAGGAAGCCCTGTCCAATTTACTCTGTACACACCCTAAAGTGAGAGCTTTCTCATTTTAAACACTTATAAGCTTATAAATAGCTACTTTTTACCACCGAAAAATAGTGTTTATCCACTTAAAGCTATAGAAGTCTTCTTTGGTAGCCCACTATAAGCCTTCTTACACACTTTAAAGCCTTTCTCTTCATCTTTGTACACATTATTCTTCACATTGAGAGTCGTGTTACGTGTGTATGCCCGGACTTCGGTCTGTGATTTCATTTTAGTTTGTATATATATATATATATATATATATATATATATATATACACATACTTATATATATGGACTAACATTATCGAGTTATATCTCGATTGAGCCTAGACTTATGTCTGGAGCGTTTAATTGCTTTCGTATATATATATATATATATATATATATATATATATATATATATATATATATATATATATATATATATATATATATATATGAACTGTGTGTCGAACTCTGTTCTATGAGCCTAGACTTACGTCTGGAGTGTTTAATTGCTTTTGTATATATATATATATATATATATATATATATATATATATATATATATATATATATATATGAACTGTGTGTCGAACTATGTTCGATGAGCCTAGATTTCACATCCTGTGCGTATACTTCTTTAATATATATATTTATATATATGAACTGTTGTCGGACTTTGTTCGATGAGCTTAGATTTTATATCCGGTGCGTTTACCTACTTATATATATATATATATATATATATATATATATATATATATATATATTTAAATTTTGTCCCGCCTAGAGTTTGCTTCGTGGCGGTTGACCATTTTTACTACTTTGTTTATATTTTGTCCCGCCTGGAGTTTACTTCGTGGCGGTTGATCGCTTTTACAACTTTATTTACATTTCTGATCCCCCATGGAGGTGCTTCGAAGTTGTTGATCAGGTCAATATATATATATATATATATATATATATATATATATATATATATTTACCGCTTTTATATATTTACATTTCTGATCCCCATAGAGATGCTTTGTGGTGGTTGATCATGTTTGTATATATATATTTACAGCTTTTATATATATAATTGCTTACAGCTTTCATACAAAATGCGTTATCATGTGATTACAGATTCAGTTTACTGAATCTAGATTCGGTTCCCGTGATGGACATTTTCAGCTGAAAGCAGCACGTAATTTTATTCACGGTGTCTGGATTTCCTTAGATAGTTTTCATACCCATAAGGAGTTCGGCACTGCTATGTATATTATTTTCTGGAAGATGCTTCGCATCTCGAAAATAAAAGCAATCAAGCCAAACATTTAATAAAATAGAAGTATCAAAGACCTCAATTACTATTGAGCACAGGGTTTGAAAAACCTCTTTTTACAAATCATCACTGATATATCTTGTTAGAACTGAACTTTTTATACAAATTTCAAACCCTTTGTATATAGGTGCAAACGAGGAATATCACTACTTCAAATAACAGCACATTGACCCACACACACACACACACACACACATTCATATAACAGTTTCTTGAAAAGTGGTGGTTACCGTGGCAACACGGATGTCGGGGGGTGCCTAACACCTTCCATCCGCATAAGCAAGTCCCCGGACCCTAATGAATCTCGGTTTCACAGACCCGTTTAGCAGTGTCACATCACTGGGTCAATGTGCAAACCTTTTCTCGGTTGTGTTGGTACAACCAGTTAAAAAACTAACTGGAGACTCTTATAGTCCAATCGTCGACATATACATGTCGGAACTTTTTCACTTATTTTTTCAAACAAATCTCACCTAACATGAGAACATAAAAGAACAAGAACAGAAAAAGGGACAAATAAAAATCCTGACGTCGATAGTTGGATCATGAGCACCGAACTCGGGGGTTAGGTGACCCAAATTTGGGGGCGTCACAGTTTGGTATCAAAGTTATAGGTTATAAACCTTAAGTGGGGTGGGGAAACCCTAGGATTATAACCATAATGAAGATAGAGAATACTCATTTAGAGTACTAAGTGAGAGATTGATAAAGTGTATCGATAGTGAGATATGTGGACATCGTGTGTATTAAGTTTGTACTGGTGAAGTACTAATCAAGTTGTTTAACTGACTGTAGGATGTCAGGATAAGATGAAATGAGTACAGAAGTGCTAGCGGCTGTTGCACCAGTGCCAGCAGCCGAGGTACCAGCGCAGAGTGAGCCAGTTGAAGAAGTGGGAAAAGATAAACCCATGGTGAATCTGGGGAGTGATCATGATGATTATCCCGAGATGTATTTGAGTGGAGATGAAGAGGCAGAGTCCGAGGAAGTTAAGGTGGAGAAAAAGAATAAAACTAAAGATTGAGAACAAGGTCAAGAATCTGCTAAAGTTCAAGGACTTCGGAGTAAAGTATTTGTCTTGGAGGAGTTATGGAAGACGGAGCGAGCGTTACGCGAAAAGACCAAAGAACGAAATGATTTGAAGGCGCATGTGGATAGGATGAAGGCTGAAGGTGGTGGATCGTCCAAGGGAACCGTCAAGAAGTAGAAGGGAAGCAATAAGAGAAAGAGAGACAACAATAGTGATAATAACTCTGAAAATTCAAACCCAAAGAAGAAGCAAGTCTGTGGTAAGTGTGGAAAGACTCACATGGGAGAATGTATGATGTGGAAGAACGTGTGTTTCAACTGTAAGCAGGAAGGACATATTTCCCTATATTGTCCTAAGCTAAATATGAGAAAGCATTTTTCATGTGGAAGAATGGGTCACGGATTCAACAAGTGTCCTAGTAAGAAGAAGACTGGTGAAGGGAGTGGACGGTAGACATCTTAAGTATAAGCGATAGTATCTTTTGATAGTGTGTGATATTAAATGTTCTAATATCGAGGATGATGTGTAAGCATATGTAAATATATATATATATATATCTTTGTATGAATGTAATATTTATTTTCAATATATGAATATAAGATTAAGTTGTGAGTTCTTCAAACTCATACTTATGGTAAGTTCGTGACTCATAATTATATGAATTGTTTCTGAACTCCTCAGCGAATGGACACCAATGGTCTGACTAGGATACGTTCATAAACTCATATAATTATGGCAAGTTCCTGAACTCATAAGTGTGGTAAGTTTGGCGAATTGGGAATAGTTATGTGCGAATGAAAAATTGTAACTTTTTTGTGTAAAGTTGGAGAATTGCAACTTTTTGTGTAAAGTTGTGTGGGTGAATCCTAATATATATATTTTTTAAAAGGGATAGTAATATGTGTTAAGTACTAAATGTACTAAGTGCTATTTGAATAAATATGCGATTATATGAGAACTTTGTGTTAAATTCTTGTTGTATTATTAATAAGAATTTGTGTAGAAAAAGAGAATTAATGTAAGATTTTTATTTAAATCAGATAATGCAGCCAAGATGACAGAATCAAAATCAAAGAGAAGAGCAGTCAGTGAATAATAATGGAGGTCAAGCAGACCCGATGAAAAACTTTGCAAATATGATAGCCCAAGCTATGGGAAATAGAGCGCCAGCAGCAGAAGCAAGAGAACAGCCAACTAATAGGTTGGCGAATTTCAAAGACTTTAAAGTGGTAGGACTGCCAGAATTCAGGGGAACCACGGATCCGATTGAAGCCCAAACTTGGGTGAAAGAAATGGAGAAGACATTCATTATTACTAGGGTAGCGGAAGAGCAAAAGACAGCTTTTGCTACATATTTGATGAAGGAAAAGGCCAATTATTGGTGGGAGACTAATCAGGCGAGAGCTGGTACAGTTGTATTGACTTGGACAAGATTCAAGGAGTTGTTCTTTGAGAACTATTTTTCACCAAGTATGCAATATAGGATGGAAGTCAAGTTTTTAGAATTGAAGTAGGAGAATATGTCGGTATCAGAATACGCCGCTAAATTCAACGAGTTAGCGAGATTTGCACTTCATCAGGTGGACACGGAGGCTAGAAAAGCTTGAAGGTTTGAGAACGGATTGAAGCCAGGGATATTCAACAAAGTAGCTGTATTGCAGATTAATACGTTTGTAGCTTTGTTGGAGAAAGCAATCATTGCTGAAGGAGGGAGCGAAGCTGCATCTCGATTTCATCAAGAAAAGAAGAAGAAGACAAATAACGGAGGAAGCAGTGGTGGAAGTAATCCAAACAAGAGAAAGTGGAGCGAGAATACCCAGTCGGGTAACAAGTCAGAGGAGAAGAAGAAGGTAGGTGAACCATGTGCACCTTGTGGGAAGAATCATGCAGGAGTTTGTTATAACTATGGAGAAGAGGGACATATGTCGCCAAATTCCCCCAGTCCAAAGAAGATACAAGGTTGTTATGCCTGTGGATCGACCGATCATCTGGTTCAAAATTGCCCGAAGAGGAATATGGAGAAGGGAAGTGCCAACAAGGGACCCAGTAGCGGAACCCTAGCAACTCAAGGACCTGAACAGCCAGGAAGACCAACCACCTGTACATTTAACATGACGGTGCAAGATACAATGGCTGCCCAAGAGGTGGCGACAGGTAACGATTTCGTTGAGAAATTAAATTACGCGAGTAATATTGGATTGATATAACTGTGAATTGTTTTCTTTTATAGATCCAAGTCACGTGTTAGAATATGTGACACAAATTAATATTGTGTTGATAAGAATGAATTGATGATACAACTTTAAAAGATTGTAGAGAATAAGAAAGCGGTGATTCCGAGGACGAAATCCTTATAAGGAGGGGAGAATGTGATAACCCAGGATTTCGAATGATCCGAATTTTTCGAATAATTTTTTTTAATATTGATATTGACTATCAATATTGTGTAGAGTATTTGTGATACGAGTCTAAGAGAAGTGGTCAATTTGAGTATTGACTGAGAAATACAAGTAGAGTTGTGCTTAACAGAGAATAAAAACCCTAAACCTAGATACGGATAGGGATTTGGTAGAAAATACAATTATAATAATTATATTAATGAAGTACGTGTTTTGTACTATATAGAATTTATGATCAATGATTGATCGGATAAGGTATAAATATAGTAAACCCTAGTGATTAATTAGGAAACCCTAATTTCCAAAATTAGAAAGCTTAATTTCTATTTTAAAACAGAATTAAAAATTCTAGATTTTTTTAACCTTAGGGTCGAGTTAAAATGACAAGGATGCCATTAAAATGGTAACCAAAAAGACTAAAATACCCTTTACTTAAAAAAAATTCTATGTAAAGAGATATGGTTAAAATTGTTGCCACACCTCTTGCATTATTACCAAACACTTTTTACCAGCCATGTGAAGCCACATCACAACCGTTTTAACCACAAGAATCAAAAGTGGATGATTAAAGAAAGAGAAAAACTAAAAACATAAGTTATTTATGTTTTTACACTTAGCCAAACTTCTCTCTCTTCATAGCCACGAAATTGTTAAGTGTTTTAGTCACTAACCAAGCATTTCAAACTTCAAGATCAGTAGGAGAAGGCAAAGATCAAAGCTTGAACTAGAAAGGTATAAACCCTAACTCACCTTTGATCTTGTATGCTAGGAAAGAATTCATGTTTGTGCATTTATATAAGTGTTAGAGGATGTTTTATGATGATATATGATGATATATCATAGATCTATAGCATCAAAATGCTTTAAAAATGAAGTTTTCAAAAACTATCCAAGAACCCTAAAACTGCTCTGACAAGCTAATGTCAGTGGCCTTAGATCTTTATCTGTTTATGCTTTGTGTTACTTAAAGCTTTATATTTGTGGTATGATATGAGAACTGTGATCTAGAAGTGGAATCATGGCTATTCCATGTCTAGATTTCATGTTATTGTTGGTCAAACCCAGTTGACCGAGCATGACCGAGTGATTTTTGGGTAACCCAAAAATCCTATATTAGTGTCTGATAAGGTTTTGTCAAGCCATGATCTGTCAGATGTTAAAAATTTTGTTGATGTTGTTGTAACCAATTTGTAGCTTGTGATATGGACTCTAGATCCATGCCATTAGATCTCTTAAACAACAAATATGTTGGTTGTAGTGGATGGTCAAACTAGACCATTTGATCACGGATAGAATTTCTGGAAAACCCAGAAACCGGATGGACAATGTTTCTGACAGACTTTGAACGAACTGGATCTGGAGAATGAGATATTTTTGAACTAAGATGTTGTTATATTTATGTTCCTTGACACAAGGACTATAAATTTGGACCTTAATTAGAACACTGATTTGATGACCAGAACTTGTGAATAATTGAGCCACAAAGTAGGCAGTCGAAGCTATCTGGGTTTATGGGTAACCCAGAAAGCTTCTGACAACTACTTTGAAGCTCTGGATCATGCATCTATGTTGTTGTATGATCGAGATGATGATTGATATTTGTAGTACTACATACCTACTACAAGACCAAAGTTTTAGAAAGCCCCAAACATTCATGAACTTAGAATTAAAGTTGGTCAAACGTGACCCCTTGAGAACTGAACTATTAGTGTTCTTGAGCCCAAGAACACCAACAGCGACAGTTACTGTCGCTATAGGCTATAGAGACGGTTCTAATTAATTTTATTTTCTAAATTTCTGAAAAATACTTAAAAATAGAAATAAAATTCTAAAAATTACAAAATTGGTTTTAAAAATTATTTTAAGTTATAGAAAATAACTTTTGATAATTTGGGATATTTTTCATTAATATTTATAATTATTTGAATATTAATAGTATTTAATTTATTTAATTAGTATATTAAATAAATTAGAAAAAATGATTTTAATATTATAAAAATTATTTTAAATAAGAATAAAGTGTTTAAAAATATTTTGAATTATAAAATGTTACTTTTAATATTTTTGGAGAATTTCCATTAATAATGTAATATTAATGATATTAGATTTATTTAATTATTATATTAAATAAATGAGTTAAAAATGGTTTTATTGATTTAAAAATTATTTAAAAATGAGAAAAGTGATTTAAAAATATTTTAAGTGATAATTAATGACTTTTAATATTTTTATGAGAAATTCATTAACATTTAAATGTTAATGGTAATTATTTAAAAATGAGTTTAACCGTTTTAAAATTCATTTAAGGAGAATATTGGTGAATTAAAAATATTTTAAGTTATTATAAATAACTTTACTATTTTGACAAGTATGTCATTAATATTTTAATATTATTAAATATTAATGATGATGGGATTAATCAGTATTTAAATCATTTAAAAATGATTCTGGTGTTTAAAAAATTATTATAAAATATAATAATTGTTTGAAAATTATTAAAAGCTTCCGAAAAATATTATGAACGATATTGGACTTATCTGAAATAATATTGAAGCTTAGAGACCGAGTTTAATTGACAATAAATGTGTTAATTGTCGTATAGGGTGACTAGGACACCAAGATAAGACCAAAATCCAACTAGACCGAACTAGTTAGACTTGAGGAGTGTTTATATAGGTTATAAACATTGATGTGACTATGTGGTAATGTGTTTAGGAGAAATATTGGCTGTAAATTATAGTGTTATGTGTTTGATTTATTATGCTAATTGTGAGACTGATATTATTCATTATAGGTCTTTCAAACGCAGATAAGTATATTGTGTAGCTGTAATCAATGGAGAAGGCAAGTTTCCTTAACTCAACTTAGAGTTATATCTTTTCAAATATTATGGTGGTTAATTATTATTGATTAGACCACATCTGAGAATTTTTGTTGATTATTCGCAGTTAGTGCATGTTTATTAATTTAAATTAAATTAGTGATTATAAGAATATACTTAGAGAATAACTGTGGTAGGATATTTACATCTGTAGAAGCTATTATTGATTTCAAATAGTACAGATAATTACTGTCTATTATTTAATCATATTGAGATATGTCTTAGCTAATTGTTCTGGCTAGACGAACTTTTGTTGGAACTTTATAGGTTCGAGAAGAGAACTCAATTATTATTAAAAGATCAATGCCAATTATTTCGGCTAGATCGAGAAAGAGAATTGATATTGAAATCATAGTATGTGGTTGTTAAGATTCAAAATCTGTTGGTAAGACTGAGAAGAACAACCTTTTATACAAAGGGAATATTTTGGTCGTATATTCGACCGTTGCGCGCGTTTAAGTATTATGAATAATATAATGTATACTAAAGCTGATCACTTTATATACTTGCTTGGGGGTATGATTTAATCTGTATGGTTATTTGATACACCTGGGTATATCAAAGTACATCTTTGATCGTTACTCGAGAAGAGAAGTTCAAGATCCAATGGATCGCCCAGCATAAATCTGAAAAACATTCTACTTTGTTATTGTGTAGAATTGATTCTTGATTATTCAATAGAATATCGTAGAAATTTTGAAAGCGTTGTACTATTTCATTATCAGATTATTGTGTTGTATAGTATGTGAGAAGACTTATTAGTTATTAACGAATTGTTCAGCTATTTTAAAGTTCTCTGAACTTTGGTGTCATTCAATCAAAATAGATAGTCTATTATCCTTGATTCTTATACATTCATTGTATGTCTTAACTTGCGAGGCAAATTTGTTGCTCACCCTTGCTAAATAAAATATGTCATCTAGGAACGAAGAAGCCGGAGGGGAAGTGAAGAACAAGGGCAAAGGTGTTTTGCTTGATTAATTATAATGAACATTAATTATTATGTTCTATTTGTAAACCCTTTTTGTATATCTAAGGGGTATGTTTGTAAATTCATGGTTAGATAACATGGGACAATGTATTAACTATATCAGTTAATGAGATGTATGTTACTATTCATAATTAAATGGGTAGTTAAATGTTATTTATATGTTGGATCGCGAGCACCAAACTCGGGGGTCAGGTAACCCGGATTTGGGGGCGTTATAAAAATTGTAGTCTTTTATCTCCTGATGTCATTAAAAAATATAGGAAGAAAGGTTATAATTTTATTCATATTGGTCTAGTTCAAGTTGCAATAAAACCTTTAAACATTAAATGAATTAATTCAAGTATCTACCTCTGTCTTAGAGATGCTAGATTTCTTAATTTTTTCCCGAGTATCATCGGCATTATGGAATCAAGTCTGCATAATGAACCTATCCATTTCAATTGCTTTCCTGATTTCACTCTAAGCGTCAGTGATCATAATTTATTAAAAGCTTTAACACTAAACATTAAAACTACAAGAGAAATCACTCAAATGATAGAGGGTTCTCAGCCTTTAGCTTTGATCTATAGGATATATTATAAGACCATGAAAACAAACTTAAATGTTCATGCTCTCAATAAAAGTCCTAAAGATCAAACCGTTTTAATTTAAAGTTCAACTAGTGATGCTAATATTCAGATCCCGAGAACCATTCTCTGGAAAGATATTACATTGCCTAGTCAATGGACTTTACCTAGTGAAATATCTCAGCAACCAGTAAAAAACATTCTTCTAAATGTAGAAAATATTAAATCATTCTCTGATGGTACAGTTAAAATAAGCTTTGAACGAACTAGAAGACCAGTCATCATAGAATATTTTACGAGTTCTTCAACCCCTTCTATCCATACTAGAAGAGATATTAAAATACTAAGTAATTCATCTATGCGAGATGTAAAGATGAATGATATCTTAAATCAAGGTCAAGCTAGTCACCCTTGTTATACGACGAATGATAATATAGAAGAATAAGATTCTTCCCCTACGCCTTCAGAATTTCCTACACAGTCAGATTTTGAAGCCCTTATTAATAATCAGTTGAGAGTTATTAAAAAAGAATTTATTCTTGATTGGGATAATCTTATTGAAGATTTTAATTCCAAAACTAACAAAGTTAAGAGACACTTATTTCGTTCCAATCATCTAATTGAAAAAGAATGAGATAAAATAATAAACAGATGGAAAAGATTTATAAAAAATGAACAGATAAACATTACTTTCTACGATTGATATGAAAAATATCACGGTAAATGTAATGTTATAACTAAGACACAGTGGATCAAAGAAGATATGTCAAAAGTGTCTAGTAGTCATCCCCCCTCGAAACGGTTCTCCTACTAGTTAAAAATACATCTGTTATTGCCAGTCCTTTCAAAATCTCAGATAATAATAAAGATGATAAGAAAATCATTGATCATAATAATTTCACAAATCAATATCTAGCCACAATAGGAAAACAGCTAGATAAGATTGAAGAAAAGTTTGATGATGTCATTATTAAAAAGCCAGACTCAAAAATTGAGTAGCCATTGTTAAAACTGCCTGAGAATAGAAGTAAATTAGGATATTTACAACAATAATTAAATAACAGTGATGAAATTATCCAAGTTATTGATAAGTTTATTAAAAAAAATTAAAGGATGAAAATTTAGCTGGAACAAGTGGTACTATTGGTATCATTGATTAAGTCGAATATGACAATGAGAGCATTACCCAATCAAACCAGTCTGATATTGTTTTAATTCCTAATCTTAATGATCAGCTAAAAAAGCTGACAGTTAATAACACTAATATTACACGAAATTGGTATTCTAGACCTACTCCTTCGGATCTACAGTTCGAAGAAAGAAATCTAGATAAATAATTTTTAGTTTCTTCGACTAAAATTTATGAATGGAATATAGATGGTTTTAGTGACCAAGAAATTCTTAATAAGTTAAATCACATGTCCATGGTAGCCAATTGTTATATCACTAAATTCAACAACCTGTCCCAGCCAGACATTGTTGAATTAATAGCTAGCAGATTTACTGGTATTCTTAGATCTTGGTGGGAAAAATATCTCACAGAAGATAGTAGAGTATCCATAATCCATGATGTTCAAATGGATGACGACGGTAACCCCATGTTTGATGAAGATGTTGGTATTGGTCGTCCAGATGGTGTTAACACGCTAATTTTTACCATAATCAAACATGTTGTTGGTACTCCCAGTAATATCACTGATAGAATTCATGATCAGTTAAGTAATCTCACTTATCCCACTCTAAGTGACTTTAGATGGTACAAAGATGTCTTTACTTCTAGAGTTATGATGCATAATGATAGCAATAAATCATTTTGGAAAGAAAAATTCGTTAATGGTTTACCTTCATTATTTGCTCATAAGGTTCGTGAATAATGAAGCAAAAACTTAGGTTATATTAATTATGACAACTTAACCTATGGTGATATTATCAGTTATATTCAAAAAAATTGGATTAAAAATGTGTATAGATTTTAAACTCGCTAAACAAGCCGATAAAGATAAAAACAAAGCTATGTCTGAATTAGGGACCTTTTGTGAACAATATGGTTTACCCCCAGTTGCTCCCTCTAGAAGAAAGCACATGCATAAATATATTGATTCCCGCAAAAGTCACAAGCGTCATAAAAAGAAGCATAATCAAGACAAAGTTAAAAATCAAGATAGTTATTATAATAAACCCAAAACTTCACGTAAAAAATCCAATAAACCTAAAAAATATGACAAAAGTAAAATTGTGTGCCACAATTGTGGGCAAAAAGGGCACTACAAAAATGAGTGTAAAATAAAATAAAAATTATCTCAGTTAAATGTTTCTAATGAAGATACTGAGCAGTTATTAGAATTAATGAGGATTGAGAACGACATCTGTAATGATGAAGGTTCTGACATTCCTTATTCCTCTAATAATAGTTCTAGTAACAAAGAAACATATAGTGACAAGGATGAAGTCACTGTTTGTGCTAATAATTGTAATGAAAATTGTTGTATTACGAGATTAAACGTTATTACGAAAGAAGATGAAGAAAGTTGTCTGTTAATCGATTTAATTAGTAAAATTTTAGACCCTGAGCTAAAAGTTCAATACACAAAATAGTTAAAGGATTTATTAACAAAAGATAATAAATCGAAAGACAAGATTATTAAGGCCAAAGAGAAACCTATATTTAGCCTTAATAAAACCCTTAAGAGATTTAAAACCCCTGATAAAGAAATTACCCTCCCTGAATTAAATCAAGAAGTTAACAAACTAAAAAGAGAAATTTCTAACCTAAAATTAGATATTTCTAATTTAAAGAAAGAAATTGAAGTCAAAAATGTCGACCTTCATGTTTATGATTCATCCTCTAGTGTTGAGAGTCATGATATACCTGAATCATCTAAAGCTAGAAATGAAGCTGACCTTTTTGTTCAAGGCCTCTCCCTCAGACGTATTAAAGATATCACCATTCAGAAATGGTATATCTCTGTTAACTTAGTTATCGATAAAACCTTCTCAATACATCTCCCTGCTTTAGTAGATACTGATGCAGATCTTAATTGTATCCAAGAAGGTCTAATCCCTACTATGTATTACAAGAAAACTAGTGAAAAAATGAATTCTGCCAACGGTAGTCAAATGAAGATAAAATATAAATTACCTAAAGTTCATATTTGTCAGGATAATATGTGTTTTAAAACTTCATTTGTTTTAATTTACAATCTTACAGATAAGATCATCTTAGGGTTACCGTTTATATATTTATTATATCCTTTCACTACCAGTAATAAAGGATTAAGTTGTGAACACTTAGGAAAAAAGATAACATTCAAGTTTCTTATTAAACCTAAAGAAAGGGATTTAAGATTTATCCAAGATGAATCTATTTCTAATTCTTTGAATTTGTTAAACTGCAAATCCACCCATTTAAACTTCTTAAAGGAATAGATTAAATATAAGCAAGTTGAAGAACAACTTAAGAGTAAAAGAGTTCAAGAAAAAATAATAGAGTTAAAAACTTATTTGAATGAAAACCTTTGTTCGGATTTTCTTAATGCTTTTTGGCATCGGAAGAAACATATGGTAAGACTTCCTTACGCCAAGGAATTCAAAAAACATTTGATTCCTACTAAGGCTAGACCCATCCAGATGAGTCATGAACAAATGGAGTTATATAAAAAGGAAATTAATGATCTCCTTAACAAAGGATTAATTAGACATAGTAAATCCCCTTGGTCCTGTCCTGCCTTTTATGTCAATAACGAAGCAGAGAAGGAAAGAGGTGTTCCTCGTCTAGTCATTAATTACAAGCCATTAAATAAAGTGTTAGAATGGATTAGGTATCCTTTACCCAATAAAGAAGATCTCCTTAATAGATTAAGCCTAGCAACCATTTTCAATAAATTTAACCTAAAGTCGGGATTCTGGTAAGTTGCCATCCACCCAGATGATAGGTACAAAATAGAGTTCACTACCCCTTTGGTCATTACGAGTGGAACGTTCAGTTATTCGGTTTAAAAAATGCCCCTAGTGAATTTCAGAACATTCTAAATGACATTCTGAATCCCTTCAGTCATTTTATCATCGTTTATATCGATGATATCCTCATTTTCTCCAGAACCATTGAAGAGCATATTAAACACTTTACTTTATTCTTCAAAATAGTTAAAACCAATGGACTTGTTTTATCCCCTTCTAAATGCAGTCTGTTTCAGACTAAAGTTCAGTTTCTTGGTCTCAATATTTATCAAGGACTTATTCGACCTATTGATAGAGCTATTCAATTTGTTGACAGATTTTCTGATAAGATTACCAACAAAACCCAACTTCAGAGATTTTTAGGCTCGCTCAATTATATTGGCAAGTTCTATGAAAATCACAGGAAAATCTACAAACCTCTCTTTCAGCGTTTGTAAGATAATCCTCCCCCTTGGACTGACATTCACACTTCTATCGTCCAACAAGTTAAAAAATAGGTTTTGCCGTGCCTTGGCATCTCCAATAATTCAACATTCAAAATTGTTGAAACTTATGCCTCAGATGTTGGATTCAGAGGTATCCTCAAACAAAAATTAGCTCCTACATCTTCTGAGCAAATTGTTCGATTTCATTCTGGCGCATGGAATCCTACACAATTAAATTATAGTACTATCAAAAAAGAAATTCTTTCTTTAGTTTTATGCATTAATAAATTTCAAAGTGACTTACTAAACCAAAAGTTTCTAGTTAGAATTGATTGTAAATCTGCAAATTTTATCCTTGAAAAGGATGTTGAAAATATTGCCTCTAAATAGCCTTTTGCTAGATGGCAAGCCCTATTAAGCATTTTTGATTTTGAGATTGAGTATATTAAAGGTAGTAACAATTCAATTCCAAATTTTCTTACTCGGGAGTTTATTAACATAGGTACCCTACCCTCAATATGAGTGTGCGAGGAGGTTCGTCTTCTCGTGGTTCGGGCCGCCTTTCAGGCCCAAGTAACAAACCCAAAGGAACCTTGGTTCCCCATCCAATTAACCCAGTCCCTTCAAGTAATAAATTTCAGGTTCTTGGATCAATTCCTAAGCCTTACAGCTCAGTATTAGCTAGTAACCCCAAACCAGTTGACCCTTTCAGTGACCCGTCTAGAGCCTCTATTCCTATTCAGTCATCATTCGGATTCAAACAGAACTGGGAAAATAACCTTTTTTATATTGAACCCCATATGAAACCCAGGGATGATCCAGTTAAGCTTTCTTCCCAATATTTTCCCCCGAGATGGCATTTCATTCCTCTTGCTCCTTATAAATCCTTTGCATATTATAAGGATATTCTTTTCGAAATAGAGTCAATTTTTGTCAAACCTATTTATGCTAGGGATGATGAAAGTAAAGTCTTTTATCACTCCTTATACATTAAACAAATTATCCCAATAACTGACTTGGGTAAGCAACCTTCTAATCTTCAATAACTTTCTAATCAAAATAACTCATTCTGTTATTTCGATTACATAAAAGCTTGGAACAAGATCTTTCTCTATTAGAACCAGTCATATAGTCATTCATGGTTTGTACAATTCAACCATAAATTCAAAAGCCTCTTTCCCATCTGGTTCCTTTTATGGTGGTCAAGATTTGGCTCTTCTCTTACTATAATCCCCTATCCATTAAAGGCCTAAGTCTTTCGTTTTTATAACAATAGTCAATATGAACAAATGTATGAAGGTATCCCTGTATTGCTTCAGTTTGTCAGTAAATATAAAGTCCCTTGGATTCTAAAATGGCAATACGACCTTCTCACTCCAGTAGTTGAAACTATTTGTCCGCCCCCAATTCCCAATAGTTTCGGTCAAGTTATTAAAGTCAACAATATTCTACCAATCACCATGGTAACACGCATCTTTTTTACCAAGTGGTGGGATAAATTCGACATTAATAGGATTATTGGTCAGGTTGAAAAGGAATTCCCTCCTATCCCTCTTCTTATTGTTCCAATTAAGTCAATCCCAGTCATAGGCTCTTTTAGTGATTCAAAAAAGAAGTCAAAAGTTAGTCCAGTAGGTTTGACAACCTCAATTGATATCTCCAACAACAAAAATTCAAAAGTTAAAGATTTAAATCTCATAGCCCAAGCCATTCAAGATAAAATCTCTCAGTTACGTGAAGATGTTGAAGCATCAGAGTATTCTTCTTCTTCTTCAAATTCCACTACTAGTAAAGACGAAGATGATGATCCATATGGTACCATCAGCCTTCAAGATGCTTAGGACCCATTTGCCTGACATATCTGTCACTCATTACTGCCTCCACTCAGCAATCAATCAGTTAATCATGCATGCTCTTGCTTTTCCACCGAAAGCAGCCACTAAGTCAAAAGATTCGGCCTTTTTCAGCAAAAGTTATCGAAAGCATTTATGCATAGTAAAAGGACAACACTATTTTACTGTTCATCAATAGTAATTATTGTTTGTAATCATTCAAACTTGTAATAGTAATGTTGTAATGGTTCTTTCCTTATTCTATAAAAGGAATTCAAACTTAGTTAGGAAGGCATACTTAAAAAGACTCAGAGTTCCTTCTCTGACAAATCTTTAGGCTCTGTTTTCTCTTCCCTTCATCTAATTCTTCAATGTTCTAAATAAATTGTAAGTCACTTTTATTTTCTGTACTTGTAAATATTTTCGATTATCAGTAAAACTGTATTATTTTTAGTAATTCAATTGTTTTGTTTGTATGCGCTACTCTTTTCTTCCCTTGTTCATCTAATTTCCCTTGTTTATCAAATTTCGCACCAAATGGTATCAGAGCCATGTTGTTTATTTGTTCCTAGCTGCTAATTGAGACTTTATAATCAAAATTTCTTTTCTTTTTCAAAACCTATTTCTTTTCATTGTTCTGAAGTCCCCTAACTTACTGTAGTCCACCTTGTTCGTGTCTAACCTTTGTAAGTCTCAAGGGTGAGCAGTGTCAGGTTATAGAACATAGGTATGTGTCTGCTTAATGTAAGAGGGTATGCATGAATGAACCATGAGTTGGAATTATTTTTGAAATAGTTAAAGATGAGCCGATTATTTAGATCTAACTCTTCAGCTAGTAACCGGTCAACTTTGCCCCCTGTTCCAGACATAGTTAACTAGGAAGAACACATTTATGAAAATATCAGTCAAGTTTTACCATACATAGAGTTTCTCCTAGAGAAATTTACCAGTCAACCTTTTTAGATAATTTTAAAACAGATTATAATGTCAAAACAGTTGAAAAGGTTTATGCAATTAACAAAGAGTACAAAAATTATAGTCTTTTATCTCCTGATGTCATTAAAAAACATAGGAAGAAGGGTTATAATTTTATTCATATTGGTCTAGTTCAAGTTGCAGTAAAACCTTTAAACATTAAAGGAATTAATTCAAGTATCTACCTCTGTCTTAGAGATGTTAGATTTCTAAATTATTTCCCGAGTATCATCGGCATTATGGAATCAAGTCTACATAATGGACCTATCCATTTCAATTACTTTCCTGATTTCACTCTAAGCCTCAATGATCTTAATTTCTTAAAAGCTTTAACACTAAACATTAAAACTGCAGGAGAAATCACTCAAATGATAGAGGGTTCTCAGCCTTTATCTTTGATCTGCAGGATATATTATAAGACCATGAAAACAAACATAAATGTTAAGTCATAAAGATCAAACCATTTTAATTCAAAGTTCAACTAGTGATGCTAATATTCAGATCCCAAGAACCATTCTCTGGAAAGATATTACATTGCCTTGTCAATGGACTTTACCCAGTGAAATACCTCAACAACCAGTTAAAAATAATCTTCTAAATGTAGAAAACATTAGACAATTCTCTGATGGTACAGTTAAAATAAGCTTTGAACGAACTGTAGACACTTGAAATTTTCTGCATACCTGTTACTAACATTGCAGGAGGGCAGAATTTCCTTTTAGAGATAACCCTAGAAGACAGCTTAGTTCAATCTCGGAGACAACCCTGGGATATTCAGTTATTACCATCTTGGAGATAACCCCGAGACATCCAGCTCAGTCCCAGAAATAAGACCGAGAGTTTCAGTTTCAACCTCAGAGATAACCCCAATGAATGCAGTTCAAATACTGAAAATCACACCAGAGAAGACCGTTTCATCTCAGAGATAAACCCGAGATACTCAATCTCAGTCCCAGAAACAACACCGAGAAAGATAGTATCAACCTCAGAGACAACCACGAGGCATGCAGTTGCAGTTCCGGAGATAACCTCAGAAATGCTTGTTTCAAACCCATGCTATCAACTTCAACACACGGCGATAACCCCGAGACACTCATTCCCTAAGCTCAGAAATAACCCTGGGAGGTCAGGAACACCTCAAAGATAACCTTGAGGATGGTCAACACCTGCAAGTGTCCAATCTCAAAGATAACCTTGAGCAACGACCGTAAAAAATAGCTCAAACTGGAGATAACCCCGGTGAGGGGCAGAATTATAATTTTTCCATTCCAATCCCACATTGCGTCGTCTCAACATTCAAACATACATTCTACACAGTAATGTCCTACAAGAACCAAAGAGCTAATCCCGAGTGACTACTGCATAAGACAACACACCTGATAGAATTTGAAGCTTGAAGACCAAGGGCATGGTCCCATCTTTCTGACTTCGTACAACCTCTAATCCCATGTCAATGTGTAACTCTCGACAACAGCATGCCGAAAAAGGTCTTATACACCTCGATCGGATGCCCAGATTGAAGTTTCAAAAGTTCGAGCAGACATCACGTTGCACGCTTATACGTAGTTTGAGACGGCGAGACCCGCGAAACCCGGGGCACCTCGGACAGCCACAGGTGCATCTGCGACTGTCGCAGGTACACCTGCGGGTCCCCCCTCTATAAATAGAGGGCTTGGGGCGGCCATTTTACAAAGAGAAAAGGCGAGGAAGCCCTGTCCAATTTACGCTGTACACACTATAAGCTGAGTGCTTTCTCATTTTAAACACTTGTGAGCTTTTATATTGTTATATTTTAATCGGCAGGAGCCGAGTGTTCATCCATTTAAAGTCGTTGAAGCCTTCTTTGGCTGTCCACTGTAAGCCTTCTTACACTTTCTAAAGCTTTTCTCCACTACTGTGCACATACAGTTCTTCACGCTGAGAGTCGTGTGGCGTGTGTATGCCCGGACTTCGGCCCGTGGCTTTTATTTCTTTTGTGTATATATATATATATATATATATATATATATATATATATATATATATGGACTAACATTATCAAGTTATGCCTCGATTGAGCCTGGACTCACGTTTGGAGCATTTATTTGCTTTTATATATATATATATACTTATATATAAACTGTTGTTGAACATTATTCGATGAGCCTGGATTCACATCTGAAACGTTTACTACTTATATATATATATATATATATATATATATATATTTACATTTCAGTCTAGCCTGGAGTTTACTTCGTGGCCTTTTACTACTTTATTTACATTTTTGTCAGGTCTGGAGTTTACTTCGTGGCCTTTTACATCTTTATTTATATTTTGTCCCGCCTGGAGTTTACTTCGAGGCGGTTGATCGCTTTATTACTTTATTTACATTTTCTCAATCCCCCATGGAGGTGCTTCGTGGTGGTTGATTAGTTTTTACTGCTTTATTTATATTTCTCAATCCCCCATGGAGGTGCTTCGTGGTGGTTGATTGATTTTTACTACTTTATTTACATTTGCAATCCCTCATAGAGGTTTTTCGTGGTGGTTGATTGCTTGCATATATATATATATATATATATATATATATATATATATATATATATATATATATATATATATATATATATATATATATATATTTATTTATTTATTTACATCTTTCATATATATAACTGTTTACAGCTTTCACACAAATTGCTACATCATGTGAGCCTAGAAATCATGTGATCACAGATTTAGTCTACTGAATCTAGATTCGGTTCCCATGATGGACATTTTCAGCTGTACACGGCTTGTAAATTATTCACGTTATTCAAATTTCCTTAGATGACTCTCATGCCCATAAGGAGTTCGACACTGCTATGTATATTATTTTCTCGAAGATGCTTCGCATCTCAAAAATCAAAGCAATCAAGCCGAACACATAATAAAATAGAAGTATCAAAGGCCTCAATTACTATTGAGCATAAGGGTTTGAAAAACCTCTTTTTACAAAACCTCACTGCTATATCTTGTTAAAACTGAATTTTTATACAGAAATTCAAACCCTTTGTATATAGGTGCGAACGCGGCATATCGCTACTTCCAAGTAAATTACAGATTGATCCACACACACACACACATTCATATAATAGTTTAATTGAAAAGTGGCGGTCACCGTGGCAACACGGATGTCGGGGGGTGCCTAACACCTTCCCTCCGCATAAGCAAGTCCCTGGACCCTAACGAATCTCGATTTCACAGACCCGTTAAGCAGTGTCACATCACTGGGTCAATGTGCAAATCTTTTCTCATTTATGTTGGTACAACCACTTAAAAAACCAACTGGTGACTCTTACAGTCCAATCGTCGACATATACATGTCGGACCTTTTCACAACTTGTTTTTTCGAACAAATCTCACCTAACATGAGAACACCAAAAGACAAGAACAGAAAAGGGACTGATAAAAATCCCGACGTCGACAGGTGGCGACTCTGCTGGGGACACCAGTAAGAGGACTTAAGCCACTATTACAAGCTTTTCAAAAAAATTTTATACTTGTGTGTGGATGTTGCATTTACATTTGATGGATGTGTACGAATGCATTTACTTACTATACTTATTGCTTTACACTATATCTGCTTGTGATATTAGTGCTTTGCACATGTCATCAGTTTCCTAAACGATGAAACACGTTCTATGTGAATGTATGTTGTGTTGCTCCTCCATCAGGAGGCTATCCTGTCGATGTTTGATTACTGGACTCGTAGGAAGACTAATTCCAACGAGGCTCAGGAAAGGCACCCAATTCGCTCCAGTTGAAAGATCAGATTAACTTCTCGTCGAGTAAATTGCGATGATTTGGGAACGTTTATGCCAAAAAGCCACGAGAGTAGCCTAAGATAGGTCAGCCTCTGATAAACCAAACGCGGAGGAAAGTCTCTTCATACTTTCCCATTTCAAATTACTCGTAATTTCATTTACTCATAATTTCATTCCATATTGATCTCCATGTAATGGGAAATATGAGGAAATATGTGTAGACGCATATTTACAAATATTAACATGCTATCCTGTATTTCAAATAGCTAACATCCGTTTTGCAGGATAATACTCCTAAAATGCATACATCATATAACATGTAAACATTTATACATCCCCTGAAACTAAATAACGTTAATTTTTCACAGGGAAGCAATCGGACCTATTACCCGTTCAAAGTACAAAAAGGCCACAAGCCTACAGTCAATTATGTCTTCATCTGACCATACTAATCTTAATCCTATCTCCCGTGAAGAATTCGACGAATTAAGTAAACAAATCACAGATGTGGCTATTCTGCTTAAAGAACTACACCAATCAACTCAGGGTACAAGGATACCAGTGCATACTGAATCCTCTGCACATAGAGGAACACAAGGTGCGGACAAAGAAGCTCCCGTACCTGATGCTCAGTTGGATACAACCAATAAAATTCATGATACCACCCATCGCAAAGAAGATCTAGGCACCGGTGATGTCCGAAAGAAAGTCCTTCAAATGGAAGAGACCATCCGTTCTATCAAAGGGATTGGAGCACATGAGAGTGTTTCATACGCAGACCTTTATATATTCCCTGGTGTGCATTATCCAGAGAAGTTTAAGGCTCCTGACTTTGAAAAGTATGACGGGTTAGGGGATCCTTACATACATTTGGAGGTATTCATTGGAGAACTCGGATCTTATATCGAGGATGAGAAGCTCAGGATGTAGCTGTTCCAGAAAAGTCTGACTGGAGAAGCCCGATCGTGGTATACCATATTAGACAACTCCAAGATCCGTAGCTGGGAGGAGCTAGCTCATGCCTTCCTCACTTAGTACAACTTCCAGTCACAGATGGCCCTTGACTGGTACCAAATTACTAAAGTCAGGAAATAAACCAATGAATCTTTTAGAGAGTATGCTCAAAGGTGGAGGCACCTTGCTGCTCAAGTTGTTCCCTCTATGAATGAGTCTGAGATAGTGATGACCTTCATAGACATACAAGAAACTCCTTTCTATGAGAAAGTCTTAGCTGGTATTGGCAAACCATTCTCTAAAATAATTAAACATGGGGAGATCGCTGAGATGTGATTGAAGTCAGGAAAGATTCAAGACCTAGCTGCCCTCAAAGCTGTTGCTGAGCACATCCAGTCCAAAAATTATGGAAACAACCCCCAGAGGGTCCATAAAAAGAAAGAGGAGGATGTTTCCTTGATACTACAAGGTCAAAAAGGAAATCAAAATATACCTATCCAAAGGAGAAATTATTCGTCCTTCCAAGCACAGTCTTCAAACCCTCCATTGCCTAAAGGTGGAGAAATCAGACGCACTCGAGTGTTCACACCCCTAGGGGACTCACTCGAGAATATTCTCAATCTTCTGACCACTCAGAAGAAAATTACTCATCTTCTTCCACCAGCAAATTCGAATGGGAAGGGTTTCAATACCACTCGGAAGTGTGCTTATCATGTCGGGGCTCCGGGACATGATACTCAGGATTGTTGGGCCTTGAAACACAAGATTCAAGATTTAATAGACATCGGTGAGATTGTGGTCGCCATGGCCGATCAACCCCATGTGCAAGACAACCCTCTTCCTCAACACAAAGAAGAAGAGGTCAAAATGATTAATTGGAACAGTGGACAGAGTTCCAATTTTAATGGTGGATCTTCCCAGACCAGCAAGGATAATGCTGATAAGTGGGACTATGCAAAGTTGCAGTTTATAAAGGAATAAAAAATGAATGCTCTGCGTGAGCAACTTAATTAATTGGCAGAATTGATGGTCCATCAACATCAAGTCATACGCCAATTATTTAGTCAAGAGCATGCCAGTCTCCTTCCTCTTGTTACAAACACTCCACCGCGTACTCCAGAAAATGAAACACTGGAGGATAAAATTGCAAAAAGAGCAAATGCCAAAGCCCGTCGAGATTTTGCCAACAAAAGGGAATTTACATACCTAGGCCAACCGATGAAAGAAATACTGCAGATGCTGATAAATGAAGGAAGAATCACAGCTCTGTTACCTCCAATCAGCCCACGTTCAAGACGGTTTGATTTTAATGGAGTGTGCCAGTATCACTCCCAATCTCACGGTCACATCACAGAAGAATGCTGGGCACTCCGCCACCTTTTTCAGAATTTAACTGACAGCGGTATCCTGCAGATGACAGGCGATGATGCTGTATTACTAGAGAGTGAGGACGCGTTTCTTACAAAGTGGAAGGAAGTCGTAGCAGTCATATCTTATGAGACAGATGCAGCTACTCCTTTATGTATAATCCAACCAATTCAACTCAATGGTGCTGACAATCCTTTGCAAATGGCTGCACCAAAGCCAATTATTTTGCCATGCAGACCGCAATATCCTGTTCTCAGCCTACAGAAGGATCCACATCTCACATAACTACTACAGTGTCGAAGGATAATCCACTGTATCTTCCCCAACGGGTGATGAAGCATACCATCAAGTCAAAGAGGAAAATTCCTATAGAAAAAGTGAAAGAATTTTTTCGTACTATGGGTCATAATGAAGACAAGGTGGTTTTAAGGTTAAGAGAAGCTCCACATCAAATTTCCATAGTGGACTTGGTTTTCTCTTCTGAAGATCACAAGAAGGTATTGCTCAGGGTTTTGGAAGAAGCCATACTGCTAAGTTAATAGATGTTGAGAAATTCCAGCATTTGGTGGATCACATTTTCAACAATAATGTGATATCTTTCACTGATGACAATATACCTCCTGAAGGGACCGGTCATTGCAAGTCGTTGCACATAGCGATTTTGTCTTCTGAATACATGGTGGGAGGAGTTTTGATAGATGGAGGGTCATCTTTGAATATCTATCCTTATGCCACTTTGGTGAAGATGAATATCAATCTCAACAGAATTCGAAGAAACCATACAATCGTTAAAGCTTTCGACGGATCCCGACAAAATGTTGTCGGAGAGATTAAACTGCCAGTGGAGATTGGTCCACATACATTCAGCATATCTTTTCACGTGCTCAGAATAGATACAGGATACAACTTGATCTTGGGAAGACCGTGGATTCATATGCCTCCACCCTTAATTAGCAACTTAAATACATTATTAACAACAACCTAGTCACTGTTGATACTAAGCTGAAATTTCCTGAATAAGGTGACATACCACTCATCAGCTTCAATTCAGAAGTTGAGCGTCAGGTTTCATGCCCTGGAGGTGAGCAACACTCATTACCATCCTGTTGGGGCACCACATCTTATACCCCAGATTTCTGTCGAAGTAATGTCGGCCACTCAAGAAATGATGTCATTGGGTTATCAACCTGGACAAGGGTTTGGCAAAAATCATCAGGGTATCAATCACCCCATTCAAGTTCCTAGTCAAACAGGGACAACCGGACGAGGCTATACTGCTAGTTCCAGTCGCATGAATCCTCATAAGCATAAACAGATTCCTTCAGCTTCAACCACCCGGCGATTATCTCCACCTACAGTTCCTGAGCCTGTACAGTCTCCGGTAAAGGTGCCAGCCCATGTAATGGCTATGTTATTTCCTAAACTGATACCGATAAAGAGGAAAGAAGTCATGGTTCCAGATCCAGAAGAGGAAGAAAAGGAACGGAGATGTAAACAAGACATCGCTAGGATGATGTTAAACATACGCATCATTGTCCACGATGATCATACAAACATATACAACCTAGACGATGATTGTCCAGACGTAATGGTCATCATTCGGGAGAAGAAGGACAATGATAGCCCCTCTATCATTGTAGTCCATCAGGACTTCACCCTTGATAATTGGAGCAGCACTCCTTTCATTGGTCGACAAGGGTAAAACAGGCAGAAACTCCTTCTGCCCTATAGATAATAATAATTGCTTACTTTTCTGTACAGTATTAGCAGTTGTTTTGTCAGTACATGCTAACCCTTTGTATGATTGAACAGTTCATATATTAAGTGAAAGCATATTTTATTTTAGGACTCTGAATTTAGATGTGCCTATACTTACTGATAAGGTGCCTTTTCTCCACAAGGATTGTAACTTTGATGGAAAATTGGACTCAGACTTGATGGAAATACAAGAGGACATTGAGATACCTCAGAAGATAAACATAAACCCAACCTTGATCAAACCACTTCTTTCAATCTCGAAACCTTAAAAAGCCCTAAACTCATCCTGATTGGTATTGACCTCACTCCAAACCAAAGGAATGACATGGTTACAATATTAACCCAATTCCAGGATGTGTTTGCATGGTCTCATGAAGATATGGTGGGTTTGTCCACTGACATTGTCATTCATCGCCTCCCCATCAAAGAGGGATTTAAGCTAGGCAGGCAGAAGCTCAGGCGATTAAAATCTGAATGGAGTTTAAAGGTTAAAGAGGAAATTGTGAAACAATTTCAAGCAGACATCATCATGGTGTCCACATACCCTGAATGGCTATCTAACATAGTCCCCATGCCTAAACCAGGAGGAAAGGTATGAGTTTGCGTGGATTACCAGGATCTGGATAAAGATTGCCTTAAAGATAGCTTTCCCGTGCCATTTATCCACATTCTCATTGACAATACTGCTCAATACGACATGAACTCCTTCACTGATTGCTTCGCGGGGTATCATCAGATTATGGTTGCTGAAGAGGATCATGAGAAAACTGTATTCATCACTCCTTGGGGAACCTTTTGCTATAGACGATTGTCATTCGGCCTCATCAATGCCGGAGCTACCTACCAGCGAGCCATGATGGCTCTTTTCCACGATTTAATGCATAAAGAGATAGAGATCTATGTGGATGGCATCATTGTCAAGTCCTGAAGGGAGAAAGACCACCTAGACCATCTCAGAAAGCTCTTCAACAGGTTGCATAAGTACAACTTGAAGTTAAATCCAGCCAAATGCACCTTTGGCGTTAAATCAGGCAAGTTGCTAGGATTCCTAGTCACTACAAGGGGATTGAGCTGAATCCCACCAAAATCCAGGCCATCACGAAAATGCCCATTCCTCAGACAGAGAAGGAAATACGAAGATTTTTGGGAGGAATCAACTTCATTAGTAGGTTCATTTCCCAACTCACAGCAACCTGTGAGCCTATTTTCAAATTGTTAAGGAAGAACTCCTCCATGAAATGGAATAATGAGTGCCAGAAGGCCTTCCTTACAATCAAAGGGCAACTACTTAAAGCTCCTATTTTGGTAGCACCTAGGGATGATGTTCCCCTGTTAATGTACCTGTCCATAAGTGACAATGCCATGGGCTGCATGTTGGGACAAAAAGATAATAGAGGCTAAGAGTGTGCTATCTACTACCTGAACAAAAGATTCAGCAGCAGTGAACACATGTACACTCTAATTAAGAAGACTTGTTGTGCTTTAGCATGGGCTTCTATGAGGTTACAAAATTACCTCCATGGTCACACAACCCATCTCATATCCTGCGTGGATCCTCTCAAGTACGTGTTCAGTAAACCCATGTTGAACTACCGACTGTCCAGATGGTAGTTGATCTTACAACAATTTGACATCGTTTATGTGACGCAAAATTCCATTAATGGACAAGATTGCGGATCAACTGGCCGCCGCACCTTTAGGGGATTTCAAGCCCTTGGAAACATACTTCCCCGATGAAGGGGTAATGGCAATTCAGCAACACCATCAGTATGATACACACCATCAGTACAATACTTCCCCGATGAAGGGGTAATGGAAGGTTCTGGGGATGGAGCAGTTCTAGTGTCTGTTACGGGGGAGAAGCATCCCGTCGCCATCAAATTGCAGTTTGCCAACACCAACAACATAGCTGAGTATGAAGGCTGTATCATGGGGCTAAAACTTGCCCAATCAATGGGCATCAGACGGTTAACTATCTTTGGAGATTCTGAGTTGGTAATCAGGTAAACCACATGAATCTATCATACCAAAGGTCTACACTTGCTGCCTTGCCATCGGCAGGTTCTACAGATGGCTACAGAGTTTAAAGAAATATCTTTCCTCCACATTCCTCGAAATAGGAATGATTTTGCGGATGCGCTAGCAACCTTGGCCTCCTTGATCAACATACATGACAAGGAAGACATGCCAACCCTCACATTTGCCCAACAAAAGGCTCCAGCATATGGGAATTACATTGGAGAAGTATCAAATGAGCTACCTCCCATCCAACACCCTTGGTATCAGCATATCAAGGAGTACTTACAAAATGGATCTACACCAGCTGAGGCCAGCCCAACTGAAAGAAGGTGGATTCATCGACTGGCTATAAAATTCTACCTAAGCGGAGATGCACTCTATAAAAGAGATGCATGATTAGGTCTCCTCAGATGTCTGGACAAGGACCAAGCTCAAAGGCCCATAGATGAGATCCATGGTGGAGTATGTGGCCCACATATGAGCGGCCCCTTACTTGTTAAGAAAATCCTCAAAACAGGGCATTACTGGCTCTCTCTCAAGGTGGACTGTGATGATCACTTCAAGAGATGTTATCAATGTCAAATTCATGGGAATGCTATCCACGCCCCTCCAAGGGAGCTCCACAATATGAGTTCGTCTTGGCCCTTCTCAATGTGTGGTATGGATGTGATCGGGCCCATCGAGCCCAAAGCCAGTAATGGGCATCAATTTATCTTCACCATAATCGACTACTTCACAAAGTGGGTAGAAGCAGCCTCATTCACCAGGGTTACCAAAGAAGTCATCATTACTTTCATCAAAAATAATGTCATTTGTCGATATGGACAATATGAGATAATTGTATCAGACAATGCTAAGAACCTCAACAACAAAATGATGGAGGAGTTGTGCAGTAAATTCCACATCAAACATCTCAACTCTGTCATCTATCGTCCAAAGATGAATAATGCTGTTGAAGTGGCTCACAAAAACATCAAGAAAATCATGCGAAAGATGTCCGCCAACCACAAAGGATGGCCTGACTTATTGCCTCTGACTTTGTTAAACTATAGAACCTCAATGCGCACTTCCACTGGGGCGACCCCCTACGCATTAACCTATAGGATGGAAGCAGTTGTAACGAACCCAAAATAGATCCATTCCATCCAACCTATTCTGAGTCGCCAAATACATGGTACAGAAAACAACTATAACTTTATTACAACAATTGTCGTGCAAAATACAACAGCACATATGCTGTGAGTTTGGATACAAATATATACCAAATGTGACTCATGTTCCAACCGTGGACATCACCTCACATTGACACCTTACATAAAGGTATAGTCAAAAATTATTTTAGAAATTAGAATCTTTGGGAAGTGCTCAAGGAAACCTTCGTACATGGGAGGCCACGCATCTAGGTTATGATAGATATCATATGGCCACAGAATTATCCTTGGTTGACCCAATAGACCCCAAAGAAAATCGAGAAGATTACTATCATATTCTTCCCAATGGTGAGTCTTCTCTTGAGTTATCATTATCTCCACTGTCTCTAATTGAGAATTATACTTCAAACAAACACCAAGATTATATAGGCAGTGCCCATAGATATACTCAGCAAGTGGATGAGCACAACCCTGTCTTATGATGACACGAGGTTGTATGTCATTAGACATCTTGTATGATAGTGACAAAACACCCTTCCAACGTTGGGTTCGCCTCACCCTATTTTCTTCACCAAATATAACTACTAAATGATGACCACCGTTCTATTCCCTTGTTACCCCCGCTCGACCCAGCTACACTCTTATTACCTGAAAGGAATTGTGAAGCAAAATGGTGAGCACAACTAGCTCAGTAAAGAATATCATAACTAAAGATAATTCAATTATCAATAGCCTTCATCAACAATAAATCAGAGATTTAGAATATATGGTAAATGATAAAAATTTCAACCATAGTTGCAGCGGAACGAGCAATCCATTAGAAGAGTCAAATAGACTATAAAGTCTATTATCTTCTCCATGTTAAAAATCCACCAATAATATTTTATCCATGTAACATCACTCAACAGTTCCTTTCCACAATCATATGAATAACTCATAATCATAATTGTGACTATAAATTTTTTTTCGCACCCAGGACGAAGAATATTTTCATCACCTGTCTTTACCTGAAACATCAAAGATCATGGTTATACCAAATCACAATTCCTGTTTATAATCATACTAACAAATCCATCTTTGCACTACGGGCCAAAGATATTCATCAACAAACTATCTTTGCACTACGGGCCAAAGATATTCAACAACAGTTCATCTTTGCACTACAGGCCAAAGATATTCAACAACAGTTCATCTTTGCACTACATGCCAAAGATATTCATCAACAATTCATATTTGCACTACAGGCCAAATATATTCATATCTCAAAGAAATATATAATCATTTCAGAATTTATATAAACAATAATTATAACCATGTTGATCAATTCACCTTTGCACTTAAGCTTAAGATATTCAATTATAAATTCAATGGTCATGATCATACCAGTCACAATTCAACTTTGCACTACAGGCCAAAGAGAACCCTAGTCATGATCATACCAATAATCTACCCATCTTTACACTCCAGTGAAAGAGAATTTCAACATCAGGGTTATAAAAATGTTATATATGATGATAAAAATAATATGATCAACATATAGTTTTAATCTCAAGAGTAATATTCGTAACTCATGAATAGTAACCCCGACACAAAAGATAGAAATTTTACAATAAAATTCATACCAATATTTCGGTATAATGATATTGAAAGAATAACATTACTTAAATTTATAAACAATTTATTTTAATTGTTTACACTTTACTAATTAATGCATTTAATCATCATAAAATGTCAACTCTTACAATTTCATCATCAATAACCAAAACCCTCATCAAAAATCTGCATATACCTCATATAGGATTCTCAAGCCATAAAATCCTATTTTCCAATTTTTTTTCTTCACAAAACATATTTAATTCATTTACTCATAGCTAGACCATTTTCATGAAAAATACCAAATCAGTTCCAAAAATATATCTTTTCTGGGATTTAGCATAATATAGTCCCATAGTGAACATATATTTTTCTCAGAATTTTTAAAAGTCATTTACTATTTTTCATATGGCCAAAATAGCTGAATATTTAGACATTTATCAAAAATTGTACTTTTGTCCAAAAATTTTGAAATTAACAGAGTATACTTCTATCATATACATGTACTCCCAATAAAAATTTTATCAATTTTGGAGTTAACCACAAGGAATTATAAGCGGTTACTTTTAAAATAGTCTTTTCCCGTAAAATTCATAACTCTTAATCTATACATCCAAAAATCACCATTTTTGGACACAATCAATAAAACTCATCAAAATATCATTTCAAAATTTTCCAAAATTTTTGAAGATCAGAAAAATTACGAAACTGAAAATCATAACAACCCTTAAAATCCCTTAATATCCCTTACTATCCCTTACAATCCCTTACTATCCCTTACTATCCCTTACCTCAAAAGAGTAGTACTTCTGACTGGATATCGGATATGATGCTGAAGGAAACTTGCACTGATGAATAGCAACTCACCAAGTATCTAAAAACTCACAAAATATGCTTCATAATATAGAGAGAGAAAGAGAGAAAGCTTATGTTTCTGGTGTGATTTTCAATTCTAACTTAGCCCTCTATTTATAGGAAAATTTTGGTAGGTTTAACCTGCAACCTGATGGCTTTACCTGCTACTATTCCCACCCACCACATTTGAAATATAATTCAGCACATTTTTCACCAACCACAAGTGGGGCCCACCAATTCTAGAATTTTCCACCAAAATGATAAACTCTAAAAATTCAACAATTTCTGAACCAGTCATCTCGTAAAATTCATAACAAATCATACGTTCATTTTTAACGGTTAAAAATTTGTGGGCATATACTCAACTTATATATGTATAACATATCCAAAAATTACCACGATCCAACGGTCGGATTAAAAATTATAACCCCTGTAAAATATCTCAAAAACCCTGATTTTTAATACCTCAATTCCGACAAAAATATTGATAAAAACCTCAACATTAACTCCTTCATTTTTAACCACAAAAATATATCCCTCATTTATATCCACATAATATAAATATTTTCTTATCATATGAATCAATAATTAATTATTCACAAATAATATTATAGAATCACATTTATGACAACCAGGCCGTTCCCAGGAAAGAGGGGGCTTTCCAATAAGGATTTCTCCTTACTGGTGCGCAATTAGATGACCAAACCTCTCCTTAGACAGAACTTTCTAGACATTGACAATAATGTTATCTAATAATATTATTCAAATAATATGAATTATTGATCTGATAATGGAAAATACTGTGCAGCAACAATTATTGAAACAACAATAATATAAAATATCAATGCAGCAATTATTGAATCAATAATAAAATATTGAACAGTAATTACTGTAACAATTATTGAGTAGTGCCTTCTTACGTAAGAATCAATAATTTCAAAAATACTATGCAATACCGTGTGCTACTGTGCAATAACGCGTATTACTGTATTTTAACCACCGGGTATTCCAACAGTGTTAACGGTAACAACTACGCCGTTATTTGTAAAAACTCAAATTTGTCGTTTTCTTCATCCGACAGTTATTCTGTTATGGGGCCCACAAATGGCTGCGCCGTCGTACGAATATTCCCCGACAGAAAGAATATTCCACGACCAAACGAATATTCCCCGACAACAATGATTATTTTATAACCACTTGCTTATTTTGAAAAAAAATCATATTTCACTCATAACTTTAAACTTTTATCAATTTAACCATTTACTGAATAGTAATTATAAGAAAAATTGAATACTTTTATTTCATAAAATTCGGGGTCTTACAATCTCCCCTCCTTATGAAATTTCGTCCCCGAAATTTGCGTACCTGGTATTTCAAGAGTTGAGAATACCTTACTTCCATTCCGGATTCCACCTTTCCTGTCATCACGATTTCTCCATTGCTTATCTCCTGTATTTCAGATATCATTCTAGAATACAACTTCAAAACAAGTGTTAATTTAACAAATTAACATATCACATAATATCCCGATATTATGACTGACCTACAAATAAGCTTAGGTAGGACACACTAGCGAAGGATTTACTCATCTCTCCCCTCCTAGTTGTATTCCCCGATCTCCGCCAGAGATCATATCCCCAAGCTCTGATACCACCTGTGACAACCCCAAAATAGGTCCATTCCATCCAACCTATTCTGAGTCGCCAAATACATGGTACAGAAAACAACTATAACTTTATTACATCAATTGTCGTGCAAAATACAACAGCACATATGCTGTGAGTTTGGATACAAATATATACCAAATGTGACTCATGTTCCAACCGTGGACATCACCTCACAATGACACCTTACATAAAGGTATAGTCAAAATTATTTTAGAAATTAGAATCTTTGGGAAGTGCTCAAGGAAACCTTCGTACATGGGAGGCCACGCATCTAGGTTATGATAGATATCATATGGCCACAGAATTATCCTTGGTTGACCCAATAGACCCCAAAGAAAAACGAGAAGATTACTATCATATTCTTCCCAATGGTGAGTCTTCTCTTGAGTTATCATTATCTCCACTGTCTCTAATTGAGAATTATACTTCAAACAAACACCAAGATTATATAGGTAGTGCCCATAGATATACTCAGCAAGTGGATGAGCACAACCCTGTCTTATGATGACACGAGGTTGTATGTCATTAGACATCTTGTATGATAGTGACAAAACACCCTTCCAACGTTGGGTTCGCCTCACCCTATTTTCTTCACCAAATATAACTACTAAATGATGACCACCGTTCTATTCCCTTGTTACCCCCGCTCGACCCAGCTACACTCTTATTACCTGAAAGGAATTGTGAAGCAAAAGGGTGAGCACAACTAGCTCAGTAAAGAATATCATAACTAAAGATAATTCAATAATCAATAGCCTTCATCAACAATAAATCAGAGATTTAGAATATATGGTAAATGATAAAAATTTCAACCATAGTTGCAGCGGAACGAGCAATCCATTAGAAGAGTCAAATAGACTATAAAGTCTATTATCTTCTCCATGTTAAAAATCCACCAATAATATTTTATCCATGTAACATCACTCAACAGTTCCTTTCCACAATCATATGAATAACTCATAATCATAATTGTGACTATAAATTTTTTTTCGCACCCAGGACGAAGAATATTTTCATCACCTGTCTTTACCTGAAACATCAAAGATCATGGTTATACCAAATCACAATTCCTGTTTATAATCATACTAACAAATCCATCTTTGCACTACGGGTCAAAGATATTCATCAACAAACCATCTTTGCACTACGGGCCAAAGATATTCAACAACAGTTCATCTTTGCACTACAGGCCAGAGATATTCAACAACAGTTCATCTTTGCACTACAGGCCAAAGATATTCATCAACAATTCATATTTGCACTACAGGCCAAATATATTCATATCTCAAAGAAATATATAATCATTTCAGAATTTATATAAACAATAATTATAACCATGTTGATCAATTCACCTTTGCACTTAAGCTTAAGATATTCAATTATAAATTCAATGGTCATGATCATACCAGTCACAATTCAACTTTGCACTACAGGCCAAAGAGAACCCTAGTCATGATCATACCAATAATCTACCCATCTTTACACTCCAGTGAAAGAGAATTTCAACATCAGGGTTATAAAAATGTTATATATGATGATAAAAATAATATGATCAACATATAGTTTTAATCTCAAGAGTAGTATTCGTAACTCATGAATAGTAACCCCGACACAAAAGATAGAAATTCTACAATAAAATTCATACCAATATTTCGGTATAATGATATTGAAAGAATAACATTACTTAAATTTATAAATAATTTATTTTAATTGTTTACACTTTACTAATTAATGCATTTAATCATCATAAAATGTCAACTCTTACAATTTCATCATCAATAACCAAAACCCTCATCAAAAATCTGCATATACCTCATATAGGATTCTCAAGCCATAAAATCCTATTTTCCAATTTTCTTTCTTCACAAAACATATTTAATTCATTTACTCATAGCTAGACCATTTTGATGAAAAATACCAAATCAGTTCCAAAAATATTTCTTTTCTGGGATTTAGCATAATATAGTCCCATAGTGAACATATATTTTTCTCAGAATTTTTAAAAGTCATTTACTATTTTTCATATGGCCAAAATAGCCGAATATTTAGACATTTATCAAAAATTGTACTTTTGTCCAAAAATTCTGAAATTAACAAAGTATACTTCTATCATATACATGTACTCCCAATAAAAATTTTATCAATTTTGGAGTTAACCACAAGGAATTATAAGCGGTTACTTTTAAAATAGTCTTTTCCCGTAAAATTCATAACTCTTAATCTATACATCCAAAAATCACCATTTTTGGACACAATCAATAAAACTCATCAAAATATCATTTCAAAATTTTCCAAAATTTTTGAAGATCAGAAAAATTACGAAACTGAAAATCATAACAACCCTTAAAATCCCTTAATATCCCTTACTATCCCTTACAATCCCTTACTATCCCTTACCTCAAAAGAGTAGTACTTCTGACTGGATATCGGATATGATGCTGAAGGAAACTTGCACTGATGAATAGCAACTCACCAAGTATCTAAAAACTCACAAAATATGCTTCATAATATAGAGAGAGAAAGAGAGAAAGCTTATGTTTCTGGTGTGATTTTCAATTCTAACTTAGCCCTCTATTTATAGGAAAATTTTGGTAGGTTTAACCTGCAACCTGATGGCTTTACCTGCTACTATTCCCACCCACCACATTTGAAATATAATTCAGCACATTTTTTCACCAACCACAAGTGGGGCCCACCAATTCTAGAATTTTCCACCAAAATGATAAACTCTAAAAATTCAACAATTTCTGAACCAGTCATCTCGTAAAATTCATAACAAATCATACGTTCATTTTTAACGGTTCAAAATTTGTGGGCATATACTCAACTTATATATGTATAACATATCCAAAAATTACCACGATCCAACGGTCGGATTAAAAATTATAACCCCTGTAAAATATCTCAAAAACCCTGATTTTTAATACCTCAATTCCGACAAAAATATTGATAAAAACCTCAACATTAACTCCTTCATTTTTAACCACAAAAATATATCCCTCATTTATATCCATATAATATAAATATTTCCTTATCATATGAATCAATAATTAATTATTCACAAATAATATTACAGAATCACATTTATGACAACCAGGCCGTTCCCAAGAAAGAGGGGGCTTTCCAATAAGGATTTCTCCTTACTGGCGCGCAATTAGATGACCAAACCTCTCCTTAGACAGAACTTTCTAGACATTGACAACAATGTTATCTAATAATATTATTCAAATAATATGAATTACTGATCTGATAATGGAAAATACTGTGCAGCAACAATTATTGAAACAACAATAATATAAAATATCAATGCAGCAATTATTGAATCAATAATAAAATATTGAACAGTAATTACTGTAACAATTATTGAGTAGTGCCTTCTTACGTAAGAATCAATAATTTCAAAAATACTATGCAACACCGTGTGCTACTGTGCAATAACGCGTGTTACTATATTTTAACCACCGGGTATTCTAACAGTGTTAACGGTAACAACTACGCCGTTATTTGTAAAAACTCAAATTTGTCATTTTCTTCATCCGACAGTTATTCTGTTATGGGGCCCACAAATGGCTGCGCCGTCGTACGAATATTCCCCGACAGAAAGAATATTCCACGACCAAACGAATATTCCCCGACAACAATGATTATTTTATAACCACTTGCTTATTTTGAAAAAAAATCATATTTCACTAATAATTTAAACTTTTATCAATTTAACCATTTACTGAATAGTAATTATAAGAAAAATTGAATACTTTTATTTCATAAAATTCGGGGTCTTACAGCAGTGCTCCCCATAGAAGTGGAAATGGAATCCCTCAGAGTGTTAATAGACGCTCAGCTGAATGAAGTCTAATGGGTACAGGATAGGTATCACCAATTGTCTCTAAGAAATGAAAGGAGTGCCGTTGCTATCTTCCACGGTCAGTTATATCAATAAAGGATCGCCAGGTCCTACAACAGAAAAGTCCAGCTACGACAATTCAAATAACACGACTTGGTTTTGAAGAAGATCATTGATAACCAAAATCAATCTAAGGGAAAATTCACCCCGAGCTGGGAAGGCCCGCTTATTGTCAAGGAGGTATTGACAGGAGGTGCTCTTAGGTTACAGGAAATGGATGACAATGAATTTCCACAACTTATCAACTCGAACACCGTGAAATGGTACTATGTTTGAGGTCACCATCAAGTAAACATCCTGGTTTTGGATCACCAGATCCCCAGTCATTTCAGGTTTTTTAACCCTTCACTACATACAACTTCTCTTCGCACTCATCCGCCCCATTAGGGATAAACACACTTTGCTAACCAGCAGTCTGGTTTCAGATCGCCAGATCCTTTCCTCTCCACTTGGTTTTGAACCCTTACTCAACTCTGGTTATCTGACCAGGGATTGAACCTTTCATACCCGTAATTTTACCCCACTAGGGATAAGACTTTTCACACCCGCAGTTTGTCCTGTACATGGGATTAAACTTTCTCACCCGCAGTTTGTCCTTAACATGGGATCAAACTTTTCATTGGCTGCAAACTGTCCTGAACATGGGGCGAACTACGCCAACCTAATCTCCTTGATACACGGGAGTACGTAGGTAGCCATATTTTATATGGTCCGGTCGCAATAAAACAAAAATAAAAAAAATATTTCTACACCCTTCTAAAAATAACAAAAACATTCCTACACCCTTTTGCCATATATAGCGTTGAACCTTCACACCAGGTTTAAACTACACAGACCTGATCTCCTCTTCAACAGGAGTACGTAGGCAGCCAGTCATGGTTCGGTCTCACTCCCTACCAAAACACAAACACTTGTCAACGGTACTGGGATCATCCTTCAATCCACCACATTTCATCGGCTTCAGACAAAAAGGATGGAACTACCTGACCTCCCCATGTAAACGAGAGAGTTAACGACCATCTAAGCTGTGGTTCATTTCTTAAAGAGAAACACCAATTCATAACAGATGGAACTAACTGGTCTCCCCCATACAACGGAGTACTGGCGACCATCTGTGGTACGGTCAACCTCAGAGAGGAAAGCCACACTCCTCTCCATATCTACATACAGAAACCAGTCCCAAGACACCAAAGATGGTAGGGAATACACACAGATCAACGATTCATTCTGAGATATCCTGAGACAACTCAATGTCCATCCATCAAGAAGGAATTCAGAATACATCAAGATCACAAGCCTTGAAGAAATAGGCACATATCGAGCAAGCAATAAGGCATAACTAAAAGGGAAGTGATCAAAAATATATTTTCCTGATATATATAATGTTGTTTGATATATACAATCTGAACTGTACATGACAAAATGGCTAAGCTAGTCTGTGCAGGAAATTACAAGCCCATCTACAAATCAGTGTACATGCGAGCTATCAAGCCCAACATGACATCTCTCTCAGAAGAAGGAGGTAACGATGTGGTCTCTTGCATAAGGGTATCCACACAAGCTATCAGATCTACAGCCATCTGCATGGTGACGTTGTGCTCATCTCTGCAATCATGCCAGTAGTAAGGGACCTCACTGTGATACTATCTGTAATGGCTACATCCCGGGCATATATAGCGCCATCCCGCTCAACTATCACTACATCTCTGGCTGATCTGGCCTCATCCCGCTCCTCAATAGCGGCATCTCTATGTATTAATGCCTCGTCTCTCTCTAATAGAGCGGCATCTCTCCCATCAAGAGCTATCAACATCAAGGCTCTAGCCTGATCTCTCTCGAAGGTCATCAGATGGAGACTCTACTCAAAATACTATGCTAAATGCTGCATCATGATAGTGCTAGTACTGGGATAATCTACAAGAACTGTTGGCAACGCAGTGAATGGCTCCTCCTTGGTGTGGGAATCAATGTCCTTCGTGGGCTCTCCACCATCTGAATCAATACCCGACACTGTGGATACTACCGCAACCAATGAAGTCTCTGTCTCCATCCACGTAGAATACTCTGACGAACAGCTCAGATGGCTAACAGAAAAATTAGCTATCTCACGCTGATCCCAATAAGCATACACCCGGGATCGGTCCTCTGCTGATAAGTGGTGAGAAGCTAAATGCTGACCTAATGCCCCATCAAAAGGATTCAAATCCTGGAACTGGTCAAACTGTGACATCACAGCAAGTGGGTGGTAGGTAGTTGTAAGACCCCAACTTTTATGAATAAAGAATAATTTTTCTCGAAATATATTTTTGAATATTATGGTGTTGTTTTGTTATATTATTATAGTTGTGGCTAATATTTATGAATTTTACAAAGTAAGCAAGTTATTAAATATTCGTTTGGTCGGAAAATATTCGTTTTAACATAGAATATTTGTACAACGACATAATCATTGGTGGACCCCACAACGGAAGTATTGTCGTAGTTAGAAAATGATATGATTATCTTCTTATAAAAATAACGGCGAAAGTTTTACCGTTAAACTGTTGAACTACCCGGTGGTAAAAGTATAGTAATACGCATGGTTGCATAATAGCATACAGTATTGATTATTGATGCTTACATGAGAAGTCACTTAGTTATACTCAATTATTGCTACAGTAATTGCTGTATAATATCTCTCATATTATTGATTCAATTATTGTCACAGTATCATCTGTATAATATTTTATATTATTAAATTAATAATTGAGCCGACAAAGTTATTCATATTATTATTTCCAATATTGATGATGTCTAGAAAGTTCTATCGAGGAGAGGTTTGGTAACCTAATTGCGCGTCAATAGGGAGAAATCCTTATCAGAAAGCCCCCTCTTTCTTGGGAATGATCTGGTTATTAAATATTGTGAGTTATAATATTAATGTTGAATAAGTTCGTGTTGAGTAAAGATGAATTTGATATTTCCATTGTGTTGGGATTATTAGTGTTAATGAAAATCGACATTTATTTCGATAAGGTTATATTGACTAATCGGGCAATTAATCGGATAAATGAGCAATTAATTGCTATTAATTCACATGCATATAACTATTTGTTCACATGTATGTACTATTGATTCACATGCATATATTATTAGGGGAGCTGATGCAAGATTGATAATTCATGCATGACTAAATTAAAAATAAAGGTATAGTTGAAGGTACTATACTGTAACTATTTTTTTCACATGTATAGAACTATTGATTCACATGATGTACTATTAGGGGAGGTGGTGCAAGTTTGATAATACTTGTATGACTAAATTAAAAATGAAGAAAAAGATGAATGTATTATACTGTAATATTTTGAGTCCCAAAATGTGCAATTATCGAAACTATATTTTTCTATAAATAGAAGCTCATTCTTCTTTCATTCTCACCAATTCAGTAAGACTCACAAGAGTAATTATAGAGAGAGAAGCTATAGAGAGAAAGAAGAAGAGAAGTCTGCTACTTCACTATTTTAGTATCCAGTCTTCTTCTGAGGTAAGGGGTATTATTTATCTCATATTCGCTTATGATATTATTTTTCGTATTCGTAAGAAATTTATTTCGTTCAATATTCGCAAGAAATATTATCTTAATTTAATATTCGTAAGGAATATTATCTTCGTTTAATATTCGTAAGGAATATTATTTTCGTTCTACAGTCACAAGGGGTATTATTTATTTCGTATTCGTAAGGGATATTATTTTGTTCAGTATTCATATGAATAATATTTTCTTCCATACTCTGTAGTATGTGAGTAATATTATTTCGTCTCGTATTCCTGATTATACCCTCATTCTATTAAAGTATTGCTTCTATACTCCGTGAAATTAGTAGAATATCCTTGATATTTTCGCTTTATCCAGTATCTTTTCATGAAAATATTATTCTGAGCTTTCTTGATAATTTTTGATCTTTTCATGCTGAAATAATATTCACAAGTTACTATTCATGAGTTACTATTTACAGGTTACTATTCACTCGAATATTATTCACTCAGGTATTCGGGACACTTTTCATGCCAGAGTACTATTCATGAGTTACTATTCACCCAGTTACTATTCACTTGAATATTATTCACTCGAATATTTGGGAAACTTTTCATGTTGAGTTACTATTCACGAGGTACTATTTTTGAAGTACTATTCATAGTGTACTATTCACGGGGTACTATTCACCTAATTTTTTTTTTCTTTCCAAATCATTTTTGATACACGAATATTATTCTTGAATTTTACTCCACAAAGAAGTATCATGTTGATAATTTGGATATTTTTAAACTCTGGATAAATTTAAAGTATTTAATATTTATCCTTGATTTCGTTTGATTAATGCTTATATCATTGTCATCATCCTCATACTTATATTGTGATGAAAGTCATCTTTAGCTTACGTGCATAGATAGACTGTTGATTGGTATGATTATGACCAAGGATCATTTGGTATAATCATGACCCGTAATGTTACAAATGATGTGGTAAAAGTCCTCATTGGCCTGTAGTGCATTGATGGACAGTTGTTGGTATGATTATGACCAGGGATTATTCGGTATAATCATAACCATTGATGATTACATGAATATCCTTGGCCCGTAGTGCAGAGGATGATTCGATGATGCGGTTTACTTATTAAGCTGAGTCTCAGCGATAAAGTGAATGAAAAACTTTTTAAATCATAGAAGATAATAGATATCATGCTCTACTTGACTCTTCTAATGGATTGCTTGTTTCGCTGCAGTTAAATTTGATGTTTATTATATTTTATTAGTTTAACACTGTTGAAGGCTAATGATAATTTATTCTGCATTATCTTAGTCATAATATTTGTTACTGGGCTAGTTGAGCTCACCATTTTACTTTCATTGTTCTCTTTAGGAACTGAGAATGTAGCTGGGACGAGTCGGGAAATTGAGTGATGGTCCAGGATAAGTGGCTATAGTAGTCCTCACTATTCTATGAAATAGTATGATAATAATTATAATGGGACTCCATTGAGTGTGGATATTTTCTAGAAGACAATATTCGTGTTAAAATTCTTAGTTATGCTTTGTCGTATTTTACACGACAATTGTATAAAAGAAGTTTGTAGTTGTATTATGTACCATATATTTGGTGACTTAGTGTAACGGGTCAAAATTATTGAGTCGTGATTCTGGGGACAGAATCCTTTTAAGGGGGAAAAGATGTGACAACCGACATTTTGTAATTTAATTTTAATATTTATTGGATTGAATAAATATTTCTCGATAAATTAATTATTAGATTAAATAATTAATTGATGAAATTGTGGTAGATTAATTTAATTATGTGTGTTATATTTATTAAATTAATGTAGAGAATTTTTGTTATTCGAAGTATGTCTTTATGTGAGCTTATTGTATTAAAAAAAGTATTTAATAAGCCTAATGTTATTTTAATTAATTTATTTATTAATTAGAGATTTAATAATTTGACATTATTATTAAAGGAGAAATTTAAGTATGTGACTATGTGAATTAATGAGAAATTATTATATTTTATTTAAGTTAAATTAAATAAGATATTTGAAATGGGTGTGACATTATTTTAACTATATGATAAAAGGTTTTATTAAAATAAAGAGTTTTGAACCTAGTTTGCTAGCCAAATGAGGCCTTAGGAGGAGTTGGGGGCAGTTAAACCACGAATAGAATAACTGACCTCAACTCTGCGCATAAAGGCTCAGTTGAGTTTAACTTATGTATTCTTCATTTGAATTAATTGAGAGCCAGAGAGATTTTAGAGAGAGTTTGAGAAATCTTTGAGAAAGATTAGAGGGTAATTGTCATCCTTTTTCATTTACGCTTGGGTAATTCTCTTCAACCCAAATTTTTATTTTACGTTTTTTAAAGTTTTCATGAATATAACTTTCATTCTTTCTGTGAATCTAGATAAATTGGGAAATTGTGTTAGGAATATATGTAATAATTCGAGTAGTATATCATGTTTTAATATGTATTTTATATGATTCCATATCATAAGTTTTATAATATTATGACTTGTTATTTCAAATATTTGCAGAGTATGGAATATGGCCAAATGGCCTTATATGTAATTTTAATATGTCAAACATGAATATTTCTACAAAATTTCCACTTATATGTGATTATGCATGATAAAACGAACAAAACGAAATTTGAATGGTTGGATTTGGTTTTATAACGAATCCGTGGCGTTGAATTTTAGGAATTTATGTTCAACACTTCAAGAACATCAAGAACAGTACAATTTGAATAATTTAATTCTGTGATTATGTATTTTAATGGGTTAAAATCACTCTATAAATGTTGGGTATTGATTATATATGTATTCTAACATGTGGGTATGTTTAATTTGGGGAATTAATGATTATGTAGTGTTTATTTTTGCTGAATTCTGTGTTCTTCACGAACTGAGAATTCATAGTCTGGAGTGTCGCGCCGCAGCGCTAACTCCTAGTTCATTTCCCGCGTCGTAGTGCCACCGCCCCCTAGCGCCAAGTACCGCACCGCAGCGCCAAGACCCAGTACAAAAGTGGCGCTACAGCGCCACTTAGCAGAATGTCCAGAAAATGCATTTTTTTCAACGTTCAAGTATAGAAATGTGTTAGTAACCTAGTCTAATGAATATAAAAACTTGTTAGATATATAATGAGATATTAAAGTGAGTTTTTACCAAGTCAAGAAGAAAATTACATGTTGATTGAATTGTTGATAATATACTTTGCTTGTTGTTCGTATAGTGTAATATTATGTGGAAACAAGTATGGTAATATGACTAGGTATAGTCCTGAATTTGAGTTAGACAAAGAATAAACATGTGATGTTTAGTAAGGTATAATTGACTGATATTGTGAACGTAATTGATATGTAGTAGTTAAATCAAAGAACGAGTTTAGTTAAAGTGTAATCTACGCACGAGGCAAGTTTCCTAACCCTACTCGGTATCATTATATGAATTATAAGTTGTCTCTTTTCATCGAGCAAGTTCTTGTTATTTTGACTAAGCCCATGTTGTTATATCAATAGTATATTAATCTTTCAAAGCATGATGTTGTTATACAATAATTATTCTATTGTATATCTCTTGGAATTGTTATTTGATTTATATATCAGTTATTGTGAATCTTGTTAGACTAGCGAACCCTTTATAATTCGACTAGTCCATAGTTGATAAGCGTTCTAAATTTCAGAATCCTTGATGAATTATCCAAACTAAACTTCCTTTGGTGCGGACTCAAATGTCAAACTGAGATGAACAACCCTGTATAGGGGATTACATATGCGTTAGCGTTAAGATATTGTGCACAGTATGGTACTAAGGGCTGATCCCCCTAAGTACGAGAAGAAGAGTCCATTGTCTTATGACTGTTAAAGGTTTCAAGTATAAACACTTGACAACCTAGGACATAGTTCAAGGTCTTATGACCCTCAGAAGTTCTTTTGTCTCTTGTTATTCATTCTTGATTCAAAAGTCGAGTTTCCTATTTCAGAAGTCCTTCATTTATTCGCATGTTATTATGCATTGCTATATTGTTACTTGTGGGTAATCGTGCTCACTTTTGCGTAATAATAACATTGCAGTTAAGAACGAAATAGCAGACGAACCTTCCATTAGTAAAGGCAAGGGCAAGTTTAGCAAGTAATAAAGACTGATTATTTATGTCATGTAATTAGAATTGATGTTATTAAGACTTATTGGTTTATGTTTCCCCACAGATGATTTAAGATTAGAGTAACCTGGGATTTATTTATTATGCAGCTGATGTAACCCCATAAGGGGAGATTTATTATTTATTTCTATCTATTGCATGGTTTGCATTTATTTATGGGTAGATAGATAGATGATGTTTATACAGTGAACACCAAATCCTGTGAAAATGGAAGTACCGGATTTGGGGGTGTCACAGGTTGGTATTAGAGCTGTAGGTTATGAACCTTAGGTGGGGGAACAACCTTAGGTAGTAGCCTTATAGGAAGAACATAGTGAAGGAAAACTCTTATCGAATTCTAAGAGATGAATTTCTTAATTCATTGAAGATAATAAAATACTTTATGTGTTTATGTGTTAAATTATGTGCTCACTAGTACGACTTAGTAACTAAAACTTAAAACTATATTGTCAGGATGTCAGATGTTGGAGGAACAAGTCGAACTGGGGAGGCGGAACCCCGAGTGCCTATTGAGGAGGAGCCCCGAGACATTCATGTTGTCAGGTAGCGACTGATTCAGAGAGAGCCATCTCCATTGATCACTGTTGTTGGTCAGGAGCATGAGCTGGAGACTGATCCAGAGGAGGATCCTGAGGAGGAAGAGGAAGAGGAAGAAGGGGTGTTCCCACCGAACTCCATTGATACTGAGATGTATGATGAGCTATATGACCGTAACGTAGAGTTAAGTGATACTGTCCAGGATTTGACTGAGCGGACGATTATCCAGCAGATTACCATCGAGCAGAAGGATAGGGAGATTGTGACTCTTCACACACGTATGGGAAATGTAGAATGGGATTTGGTCCACGAGAAGGGTCAAACCGAGGAGAAGACCGAAGAAATAGAGAAGTTAAAGAAGGAATTGAAGGAAAGCTCAGAGAGGTTGATCATAGCAGAGGAGGGCTAGGTAAGAGAATCAAGTCGTGCTGATCTTGCAGAGAGGGATTGTCGTGTAAAGAAGGCTAAGCTTGGAGAGACATACTCTATACTTAATAATGCAATGGATGAGGCGCATGATTGAGTTTTGAGGTACCCAATCCAGTTTGAAGGTCTACCATCGTACATGCTGGATCGCAGAACGATGTCTCGCATCATAGAAGAAGAATGTAGTAAGGCTATTCGGCGCCTTAATAGGCAGTGATAGTATTTGTTTAATTATGTGAAAAACTTATCTAGTTTTTTTAGATGTAAATTCAAACGTGTTTATGAACGAATGAATATTTTAATGTTTTAAATCCTGTAGATTCTTTATCTCGGGATAGTTGATGTAAATAGCAGCGATGCTATCATTTGATGTTAAAACTTTTGATTTGAATAAATATATCAAGTTGTTTGAGATAATGTGTTAAGTGATTATGTTAAATTGTTGAGTTAAGCCTTAACTATTTAGAGAATTTAATAAAGATCTAATAAGCGTATATTCTTAACAGAAATATGCCGCCGAGAAGAAGATAAAACCGTCAACCAGCTCAGGAAGAGTTAACGAATAATAATAATAACGCCAATGCTAATCCCGTCCAACAATTAGTGAACTTACTAGCTGGAGCAATGAATAATCAACCTCAAGCTCCATCGAATACTTCGTTTAAGGATTTCAAGGCGGTGGGACCGCCAGAGTTTAAAGGCTCAATGAACCCGATCGAAGCTCAGACTTGCGTTATGGAGATGGAGAAGGTTTTTGAGGTCGCAAGAGTCAGAGAGGACCAGAAGACTACTTTTTCAACGTTTATGCTGAAATCTGAAGCCAGTTTTTGGTGGTAAGCAAACAAGGTCCGTGGAGGAGAAGGTATGATTACCTTGGAGAGGTTCAAGGGGATGTTTTTTGAGATATATTTCCCGACTACCTCGCAGAACCAATTGGAGGTTCAGTTTCTAGAATTAAAGCAGGGGAATATGTCTGTATCAGATTATGTGGCAAGATTCAATGAATTGGCAAGGTTCGCCACGTATCAAGTGCACACGGACGAGAGAAAAGCAAGAAGGTTCGAACAAGGACTAAAGCTTTGGCTGTATAGTAAGGTATCAATGTTTCAATTGAAGACATTCGCCGGGGTACTAGAGAAAGCCATACTCGCAGAAGGTGGAAGCGATGCGGTAGCCAAATACAATTAGGATCAGAAGAAGAAGAAGAATGAAAGTGAAGGAAATAACAAGGCTAGTGGAAGTAGCACAGTAGGTGGTAATATTATTTAGAAGAAAAGGTGGAATGACAACTCATCAACCGAAAATTAGCAAGGAGGTCAGAAGAAAAGGATTGAAGCATGTCTGACCTGCGGGAAGGCTCATTTGGGAGTGTGTATGAAAGGTAAATGTGTGTGCTACAATTATGGTCAGGAAGGCCATATAGCACCTAACTGTCCTAACCTAAAGAAGGGTGCCTGCTTCACTTATGGTTGAAAGGATCATTTGGCAAGAGACTGTCCTAAGAAAGGATCTGGAGGGGAAGGATCTGGAGGAAACTGGGGAAATAGCAGTGGGAGCACTCTGACCATCACAGGACCAACCGTAACCAATCGACCAACCGCCATGACGTTCAATATGACGGTTGATGAGTGAGTTTTATACCCATGAATTGAGTGCATTTGAGCTACATCTTTTGGATGTTTTTAAGTGTTTATGTCTATTCATGCACGTTTTACGTTGTTTTGTAGGAATTGGGTCAAAAGTTACTTGGCTCGACGTTTGGGGTGGCTAGATTCATGTTTTCGGCTTGCCATTTACACAGCAGTCACTTCAGAGCCAATTTGAGTATTTCTATGGACCTTATTTCCAAAGACTTAAAGAATTAAAGTTGTAGATCTACGTCTCCTCTTTCTGGAACATCTTGAATCATCGAAATCGGAGTTCAGACGAAGAAGTTATGACCATTTTTCCAAAGGACGTTGGGGCAGAAAATGTCAAAAAATGTTCCAGCACCGGGGCGCCCATTTCATGCCTATTTTCAACGCCGGGGAACTAGGGGGCAAAATCCCAGTGTCGTGCCCAGTGCTGGGGCGCTGGGGAAGAGCTTGGAAAGGCTTGGACGCGTTTTGGGGCGAATTTTGACACCTTTTTGACTCTAAATTGGATTGAGTTTGTTCCTAAGCTAAAAATTAGACTTGTAACCTATAAATACATTATGTAAGACATAAAATAGGGAGAGATTACATAGATTAGATTGGAGATATACTCCATTAGATTAGACATTAACCCTAGTTCTTATTAGTTTTGGAGATTGAAACAACTTGGAGATCATTGAAGATCAAGAGCAGGAGCAAGAGGGGAGCATCAGATTTGCTGACAACAGATTCTATTCTCTTTTCTTATCATACTTTTATCTTTTAATGTCTATTCAGTTGTGAATTCTTAGTTTTAATTCTATTATGAACTAACTCTTTTATTAAGATTTCAATTGAACCTTTTATGTCTATAAATTAATTATTTGATTTATTCCAATTATTTATGTCAAGGTGAATTATTTATCTTGTCTTGTGCTTATTGTTTAATTATTTGATCAGTAATTACCTTGTTACTCTAGAAGGAATTGGAAGAGGAATTCTAGGGTTAGAACTAGGCATGATAACATGTGACTTAGTTATTTGCACAGTGAATAATTAGGTTTGTGAATTGAATGGAAATATCTGTTCACCGCATGTAACACATAAGGAATTGGAATTGAAGGAGTTTAATTCTTTTGTTTTGCATAGGAATATAGCAAGATTAATCTGGATTAAATAGAAGTCAATTGCTCACTTGAAAAAGGACTTTTGGCATTTAAGAATTCCTGTTAAAAATTTAGTAGACATAATAATTGGGATAATTGGATAATTGATTTATAGTTCATAATTGGGGATATTGAAGTCTTAATCTTTATTTATTTGAATTAATTTTAGAGTAATCTAGTTTTAATTGATTAATTTAGTTTTCTTAATTAGAAAAATCACAATATATGGTTGTTTAAATAAAATTAATTTGGTTAAGAGTTAGTATTTGGTAATTTTTATTAAATAATTTCTCGTGGGAACGATTCTTTTCTTATCACTTTATTACTTGTTGACCGTGTATACTTGCACGCTTGTTTTGATTGTGAAATCGATCAACAAGTTTTTGGCGCCGTTGCTGGGGAATTAGTTTAATAATTTTGCCAATATTAATTTTTATCAAATTAGTTTTAATTTAAACGTTTTTTTTTATTTTCTTTAATTCTCTTTCTGTTTTTTTTTCTTTCTTGCTTTTTAGTTACCATGGCGGAATTTAATTATCAATGGCCGTATACAAAAATGACTCAGCCAAGGGGACCAGAGAATGATGGACTCGTGACAGCACTTTCTGTATTATCAGCACAGATTGAGACACTTTCAAGGAGGTTAGACGCTTTTGAAGCTCAACGTCATCAGAGTGTGGCGGTTACTTGTAATTATTGTGCTGGAAATCATCTGAGTCATCAATGCGCCATTAATTTCGAGCCGGTACAGTATGGTGGTGATTACCCCAACAATTATGCTTATCCTAACTATTATTATCAGGATTGGGGGCATCACCCGAATTTTTCATGGAGCCATACGTATCAAGATCAATTTTATGCTCCAAGTCCAACATACTCACCGGATTTCTCGTGTCCACCTCCACTACAACAGGAAGAACATTCAAATTTAGAGAAAACTTTGTCCAAATTCATAGCTTCATGTGATGAGAGGAGGGTTAATCAAGAGATATCGAGTCAAAATTTTGTGAACCAGATGGAACAGCTAACCAATGCCTCGAACATTTGTCCTCAATACACTTGGCTCTATGACATGGATGCCGAGAGTGATGGTGAGCCCGAACCAAATCTGCAATCGGATGTGCCAAATGCTATAGATGTTGAAAGACAGGAGAGACTTGGGGACCAAGAAAAGGAGATCGGTGAAGATCTAACTTTGAGTACAAACGAAGATGAACCGATTTTGATAGTGACCCATGTACCTTCTCCACCAAAGTTCAAGAATCCGGATAGTTTTGTAAAACCATGCCCAATTGGCAGTCATGTCGTCGACAAAGCTCTTTGTTACATGAGAGCTAGCAAAACTTTAGAGCCATGGTGGGACGAGAAAGGGAAGATAGAAGAGGAACCTGTTGTGTTTGACAAGAATCCGCGCCACACTCTGATCACCGACACAATGGGGAAAGCACCTAGTTGTTTGTCGTATTTAATGGGGATCCTATCTAAAAAGAGAATGCTAGGTGACTTAGATTCAATGACCATTACAAATGGGAACCTACCAAAAGTTACATTATTTCCGATGGATGGAGGGTTCCTCAATTTTCGTAGGGGAATTGGATAGAGAATTGAAGAAGTCAGGCTGAGACTATAAAACATGCGCTTATTGGGAGGCAACACAAGTTTTATTTTTAATTTATAGTTTTTATTAGGTTTTATATTAGTAGTTTTAAATTTGCATTTATTTAGGATTTAATAAAATTGCTTCTATCATGGTTTACAGGTTATTCAAGTCTAATTCAAGTGTGGTGCCTAATTTGTTCCATGTGCCTAATCTATTCTCCATACTTAGCGGACAAGGAGGAAGATTACTATATTTTCAGGGAAGTCCTCTGCTTTAATTTTTTCTATTTTAGTCATTGAGGACAATGTCTAGTTTAAATTTGGGGGCATTTTAGTGTCGTATTGCATATAGTTAGTTATCTTCATGGTAGTTCGTTTTTTTTATGTGTTAGCGTTGTGCTTTTTTTAGGTTGCATATAATACATGGTAGTTATTTGCACATTCATATATGTGTTGCATTAGTATGTGTTCATGTAGTATAATTGCAAATTTTTTTATTTTTTTTGCATGAATCCGTGTGATCGGTTGGTGTGGTCTTAGCTCGACCTATGATAAGATTTGTATTAATTGTTAACTTGAACAAAGTTGATAATTGATGATGAGTTCTAATTTTAATCATGATGATAATCTGAGCATGTCTTAAACTTATGTAACTGGTTTGCACTTAAAGTTTAACTGTTTTAATCCACTTAGTTCAAGGGTTTCATAATTTGTTTCTGAGGAGTTAAAATTTAAGGAAATTAGTGAACTGGCGGTAAAGGTTGGAATGACGTAAAAGCTTGAGTTTGGGGGAATCTATGGGATATATATATTGCAAAAAAGAAAAAAAAAAGAAAAGATGAAAAGAAAAAAAAATAGAAAATCCAGAAAAAAAAAGAATGAATAAACACCGTGGCATGCTTGTCTAGTTTTGTGGCCTTTGTTACTTGAGTAAGTAAGCCCGAGGGGATTGTCTTTACACCTAGCGCCCTAAGGTCTTAATTGCTTGGGAGTCGTTGGTCGAAAGCTCGTTAAGGTAGCACTGAAAAGCCTAAGGGAATAAGACATTGCACAACCATGAGAAAAAAAAATGAAAAAAATAAAACACGAGAAAGAGCAAAAATGCCCTCGTGATTGAATAAAAGTAGAAATAAATCTTGTATTTACCCTTAGACTTGGTAATTGTTTAGTTTTAACTGGAGTTGTCATGTTCACAAAAGTAATTGAATTGGAACTGAAATTTTTCTTCTAAGAAGTTTGTTATGTGATTATCTTGAACTGTGGTTGGTTAGAATGGTTAACAAGCACACACACACACAACATGGGTGATGACTGGTTCAGATTGACTAATTGGTTAGAGTTATGGACTTTGACTTGATTAGATATATTATTTGAGTATCATTGGTATCTCTGAGGCCTGTTGCTATATATCATACTAATTTATTACTGGATTTGTAGGTATATTAGGAAGTAGATCATGCATATGCATTCATGTAGTTTAGTTCGGTTGTTTATTTTTAGTTCTTTTGTGTTTTTCTTGAGGACAAGCAAATATTTAAGTTTGGGGGTATTTGATGAGTGAGTTTTATACCCATGAATTGAGTGCATTTGAGCTAAATCTTTTGGATATTTTTAAGTGTTTATGTCTATTCATGCATGTTTTACGTTGTTTTGTAGGAATTGAGATAAAAGTTACTTGGATCGACGTTTGGGGTGGCTAGATTCGCGTTTTCGACTTGCTATTTACACAGTAGTCACTTCAGAGCCACTTTGAGTATTTCTCTAGACCTTATTTCGAAAAACTTAAAGAATGAAAGTTGTAGATATACGTCTCCTCTTTCCGGAACATCTTGAATCATCAAAATCGGAGTTCAGACGAAGAAGTTATGGCCATTTTTCTAAAAGATGTCAGAGCAGAAAATGTCAAAAAATGTTCCAGCGCCGGGGCGCCCATTTCATGCCTATTTGCAGCGCCAGGGCGCTAGGGGCAGAATCTCAGTGCCGTGCCCAACGCTGGGGCGCTGGGGAAGAGCCTGGAAAGGTTTGGACGCATTTTTGGGCGAATTTTGATACCTTTTTGACTCCGAATTGGATTGGGTTTGTTCCTAAGCTAAAAGCTAGACTTGTAACATATAAATACATGATGTAAGACATAAAATAGGGAGAGATTACATAGATTAGATTAGAGATACACTCCATTAGATTGGACATTAACCCTAGTTCTTATTAGTTTTAGAGATTGAAGCAACTTGGAGATCATTGAAGATCAAGAGCAGGAGCAAGAGGGGAGCATCAGATTTGCTGACAACAGATTCTATTCTCTTTTCTTATCATACTTTTATCTTTTAATGTCTATTTAGTTGTGGATTCTTGGTTTTAATTCTATTATGAACTAACTCTTTTATTAAGATTTCAATTGAACCTTTTATGTGTATGAATTAATTATTTGATTTATTCCAATTATTTATGTCAAGGTGAATTGTTTATCTTGTCTTGTGCTTATTGTTTAATTATTTGATCAGTAATTACCTTGTTACTCTATAAGGAATTGGAAGAGGAATTCTAGGGTTAGAACTAGGCATGATAACATGTGACTTAGTTATTTGCACAGTGAATAATTAGGTTTGTGAATTGAATGGAAATATCTGTTCACCGCATGTAACACATAAGGAATTTGAATTGAAGGAGTTTAATTCAATTGTTTTGCGTAGGGAAATAGCAAGATTAATATGGATTAAATAGAAGTCAATTGCTCACTTGGAAAAGGACTTTTGGCATTTGAGAATTCCTGTTAACAATTCAGTAGACATAATAATTGGGATAATTGGATAATTGATTTATAGTTCATAATTGGGGATATTAAAGTCTTAATCTTTATTTATTTGAATTAATGTTAGAGTAATCTAGTTTTAATTGATTAATTTAGTTTTCTTAATTAGAAAAATCACAATTTATGGTTGTTTAAATAAAATTGATTTGGTTAAGAGTTAGTACTTGGTAATTTTTATTAAATAATTCATCGTGGGAACTATACTTTTCTTATCACTTTATTATTTGTTGATCGTGTATACTTGCACGTTTGTTTTGATTGTGAAATCGATCAACAACGGTGCAGGATGCAGTGCAGTCGCGTGATGTGGTGTCAGGTATCATTCCGATCAATAGAGTTAATGCTTATGTATTATTTGATTCGGGTGCTTCTTGTTCATTTATATTCGATGACTTTGCTAAGAATTTAGAATTGCCTAAGGATGAGTGTAAGACCCCAATTTATTAATGAATAAAATCAAATTTTCTCTAAATATTATTGTGAATAATAAGGGGCTAATTTGATATAATACTTTGGTTATGGGTGAAATGTGCAAATTTTGCAAAATAAGCAAGTGGTTATAAAATATTCATTTTGTCGGGGAATATTCGTTTGGTCGTGGAATATTCTTAATGTCGGGGAATATTCGTACGACGGCGCAGCCTTGTGTGGGCCCCATAACGGAAAGCGATTGGATGAAGAAAATGACAAGTATAAGTTATTTATAAATAACGGCGTAGTTGTTACCGTTAATATTGTTGGAATACCCGGTGATTAAAATACAGTAGCACACGGTATTGCACCAATTATTAATTCTTACGTAAGAAGGCACTACTCAATAATTGTTACGGTAGTTATTGTTCAATATTTTATTTTATTGATTCAATAATTGTTGCATTGATATTTTATATTATTGTTGTTTCAATAATTGTTGATGCACAGTGTAAGACCCCGAATTTTATGAAATAAAAGTATTCAATTTTTCTTATAATTACTATTCAGTAAATGGTTAAATTGATAAATGTTAAAGTTAAGGGTGATATATGATTTTTTTTCAAAATATACAAGTGGTTATAAAATAATCATTGTTATCGGGGAATATTCGTTTGGTCGTAGAATATTCTTTCTGTCGGGGAATATTCGTACGACGGCACAGCTATTTGTGGGCCCCATAACGAATAATTGTCGGGTGAAGAAAACGACAAATTTGAGTTTTTACAAATAACGGCGTAGTTGTTACCGTTAACACTGTTGGAATACCCGGTGGTTAAAATACAGTAATACGCGTTATTGCACAGTAGCACACGGTATTGCATAGTATTTTTGAAATTATTGATTCTTACGTAAGAAGGCACTACTCAATAATTATTACAGTAGTTACTGTTCAATATTTTATTTTATTGATCCAATAATTGTTGCGTTGATATTTTATATTATTGTTGTTTCAATAATTGTTGCTGCACAGTATTTTCCTTTATCAGATCAATAATTCATATTATTTGAATAATATTATTAGATAACATTATTGTCAATGTCTAGAAAGTTCTGTCTAAGGAGAGGTTTGGTCATCTAATTGCGCGCCAGTAAGGAGAAATTCTTATTGGAAAGCCCCATCTTTCCTGGGAACGGCCTGGTTGTCATAAATGTGATTCTGTAATATTATTTGTGAATAATTAATTATTGATTCATATGATAAGAAAATATTTATTTTATGTGGATATAAATGAGGGATATATTTTTGTGGTTAAAAAATGAAGGAGTTAATGTTGAGATTTTTATCCGTATTTTTGTCGGAATGGAGGTATTAAAAATCAGGGTTTTTGAGATATTTTGCGGGGGTTATAATTTTTAATCCGACCGTTGGATCGTGGTAATTTTTGGATATGTTATACATATATAAGTTGAGTATATGCCCACAAATTTTGAACCGTTAAAAATGAACGTATGATTTATTATGAATTTTACGAGATGACTGGTTCAGAAATTGTTGAATTTTCGGAGTTTATCATTTTGGTGGAAAATTCTAGAATTGGTGGGCCCCACTTGTGGTTGGTGAAGAAATGTGCTGAATTATATTTCAAATGTGGTGGGTGGGAATAGTAGCAGGTAAAGCCATCAGGTTGCAGGTCAAACCTACCAAAATTTTCCTATAAATAGAGGGCTAAGTTAGAATTAAAAATCACACCAAAAACATAAGCTTTCTCTCTTTCTCTCTCTATATTATGAAGCATATTTTGTGAGTTTTTAGATACTTGGTGAGTTACTATTCATCAGTGCAAGTTTCTTTCAGCATCATATCCGATATCCAGTCAGAAGTACTGCTCTTTTGAGGTAAGGGATTGTAAGGGATATTAAGGGATTTTAAGGGTTGTTATGATTTTCAGTTTCGTAATTTTTCTGAACTTCAAAAATTCTGGAAAAATTTGAAATGATATTTTGATGAGTTTTATTGATTGTGTCCAAAAATGGTGATTTTTGGATGTATAGATTGAGAGTTATGAATTTTATGAGAAAAGACTATTTTAAAAGTAACCGCTTATAATTCCTTGTGGTTAACTCCAAAATTGATGAAATTTTTATTGGGAGTACATGTATATGATAGAAGTATACTCTGTAAATTTTAGAATTTTTAGACAAAAGTACAATTTATGATAAATGTCTAAATATTCGGCTATTTTGGCCATATGAAAAATAGTAAATGACTTTTAAAAATTCTGAGAAAAATATATGTTCACTATGAGACTATATTATGCTAAATCCCATAAAAGAAATATTTTTGCAACTGATTTGGTATTTTTCATGAAAATGTTTTAGTTATGAGTAAATGAATTAAATATGTTTTGTGAAGAAAGAAAATTGGAAAATAGTATTTTATGGCTTGAGAATCCTATATGAGGTATATGCAGATTTTTGATGAGGGTTTTGGTTATTGATGATGAAATTGTAAGAGTTGGCATTTTATGATGATTAAATGCATTAATTAGTAAAGTGTAAACAATTAAAATAAATTGTTTATAAATTTAAGTAATGTTATTCTTTCAATATCATTATACCGAAATATTGGTATGAATTTTATTGTAGAATTTCTATCTTTTGTGTCGGGGTTACTATTCATGAGTTACGAATATTACTCTTGAGATTAAAACTATATGTTGATCATATTATTTTTATCATCATATATAACATTTTTATAACCCTGATGTTAAAATTCTCTTTCACTAGAGTGTAAAGATGGGTAGATTATTGGTATGATCATGACTAGGGTTCTCTTTGGCCTGTAGTGCAAAGTTGAATTGTGACTGGTATGATCATGACCATTAAATTTATAATTGAATATCTTAAGCTTAAGTGCAAAGGTGAATTGATCAACATGGTTATAATTATTGTTTATATAAATTCTGAAATGATTATATATTTCTTTGAGATATGAATATATTTGGCCTGTAGTGCAAATATGAATTGTTGATGAATATCTTTGGCATGTAGTGCAAAGATGGCCTGTTGATGAATATCTTTGGCCTGTAGTGCAAAGATGAACTGTTGTTGAATATCTTTGGCCCGTAGTGCAAAGATGGTTTGTTGATGAATATCTTTGGCCCGTAGTGCAAAGATGGATTTGTTAGTATGATTATAAACAGGAACTGTGATTTGGTATAACCATGATCTTTGATGTTTCAGGTAAAGACAGGTGATGAAAATATTCTTTGTCCTGGGTGCGAAGAAAAATTTATAGTCACAATTATGATTATGAGGTATTCATATGATTGTGGAAAGGAACTCTTGAGTGATGTTACATGGATAAAATATTGTTGGTGGATTTTTAACATGGAGAAGATAATAGACTTTATAGTCTATTTGACTCTTCTAATGGATTGCTCGTTCCGCTGCAACTATGGTTGAAATTTTTATCATTTACCATATGTTCTAAATCTCTGATTTATTGTTGATGAAGGCTATTGATAATTGAATTATCTTTAGTCATGATATTCTTTACTGAGCTAGTTGTGCTCACCCTTTTGCTTCACAATTCCTTTCAGGTAATAAGAGTGTAGCTGGGTCGAGCGGGGGTAACAAGGAAATAGAACGGTGGTCATCATTTAGTAGTTATATTTGGTGAAGAAAATATGGTGAGGCGAACCCAACGTTGGAAGGGTGTTTTGTCACTATCATACAAGATGTCTAATGACATACAACCTCGTGTCATCATAAGACAGGGTTGTGCTCATCCACTTGCTGAGTATATCTATGGGCACTTCCTATATAATCTTGGTGTTTGTTTGAAGTATAATTCTCAATTAGAGACAGTGGAGATAATGATAAGTCAAGAGAAGACTCACCATTGGGAAGAATATGATAGTAATCTTCTCATTTTTCTTTGGGGTCTATTGGGTAAACCAAGGATAATTCTGTGGCCATATGATATCTATCATAACCTAGACGCGTGGCCTCCCATGTACGAAGGTTTCCTTGAGCACTTCCCAAAGATTCTAGTTTCTAAAACAGTTTTTGACTGTACCTTTATGTAAGGTACCTTTGTGAGGTGCTGATACATGATGGTGTCCAATGTCACATTTGGTATATATTTGTATCCAAACTCACAGCATATGTGTTGTTGTATTTTGCACAACAATTGTTGTAATAGAGTTGTAGTTATTTTCTGTACCATGTATTTGACGACTCATAATGGGTTGGATGGAATGGACCTATTTTGGGGTCGTTACACACAGTATTTTCCATTATCAGATCAATAATTCATATTATTTGAATAATATTATTATATAACATTATTGGCAATGTCTAGAAAGTTCTGTCTAAGGAGAGGTTTGGTCATCTAATTGCGCGCCAGTAAGGAGAAATCCTTATTGGAAAGCCCCCTCTTTCCTGGGAACGGCCTGGTTGTCATAAATGTGATTCTGTAATATTATTTGTGAATAATTAATTATTGATTCATATGATAAGGAAATATTTATTTTATGTGGATATAAATGAGGGATATATTTTTGTGGTTAAAAATGAAGGAGTTAATGTTGAGGTGTTTTATCAGTATTTTTATCGGAATGGAGGTATTAAAAATCAAATCAGGGTTTTTGAGAAATATTACGGGTGTTATAATTTTTAATCCGACCGTTGGATCGTGGTAATTTTTGGATATGTTATACATATATAAGTTGAGTATATGTCCACAAATTTTGAACCGTTAAAAATGAACGTATGATTTATTATGAATTTTACGAGATGACTGGTTCAGAAATTGTTGAATTTTCGGAGTTTGTCATTTTGATGGAAAATTCTAGAATTGGTGGGCCCCACTTGTGGTTGGTGAAGAAATGTGCTGAATTACATTTCAAATGTGGTGGGTGAGAATAGTAGCAGGTAAAGCCATCAGGTTGCAGGTCAAACCTACTAAAATTTTCCTATAAATAGAGGGCTAAGTTAGAATTGAAAATCACACCAGAAATAAGTTTTCTCTCTTTCTCTCTCTAGATTATTGAGTGTATTTTGTGAGTATTTAGATACTTTGAGAGTTTCTATTCATCAGAGCAAGTTTCTTTCAGCCTTATACCGGTATTCCGACCAGAAGTACTGATATCTTGAGGTAAGGGATATTATTTTCTTCTTAAATGATATTATTTTCTTCAATATCATTATGCTGAAATATTGATATGAGTTTTTATCAAATTTGGAACTTTTTGTGTCGGGATTACTATTCATGTATACGGCATTCATGTATACGGCACTATTCACGTATACGGCACTATTCACGAATACGGCACTATTCACCGAAAAATAAAATTTTTCTTTTTTGTCCAAGATGTCTATTATGGTTACTATCTTTGATTGTATCCATGTTTTGATCTTTATTTTTGAATTCTGCTTCACAATTGATTATTATGAAGTATTATTGATCTTGGATAAACTGTTATACGAATCCCTACTATTTGTCCTTCTGTCTCATTGGATTCGTTCTCTTTAAGATATTTTTCATCATCCTCAGTCCTAAATGATGATATTAATGAATATCTTTGGCCTGTAGTGCAAAGATGTATGATTACTTGATGAATATCTTTGGCCTGTAGTGCAAAGATGAACAGGTGTTGAGATGAACATGACTGACAGGTGATACAAATGAATATCTTTGGCCTGTAGTGCAAAGATGAATATTTGGATAAAGATGATTATTAATTGATGTTACAGGGATAAAATATTGATGATGGACTTTTAAATCTTAGAAGATAGTAGAATTCTTTCTCTACTTGACTCTTCTAATGGTTTGCTGTTTCCGCTGCAGTTGTTGATCTAAAACTTGTTGTCGATTATATTCTATCAGATTTTTCCCTGTTGAAGACTAACGATAATTTGTTTGTATATTATCTTAGTCATAATATTCTTTACTGGGCTAGTTGAGCTCACCCTTTTCCTTTTTGTTCCATTTTTCTTCTCAGGAGGTGAGAACATAGCAGGATCTAGTCGGGGTATGGAGTGATGGTTCTAGAAAGATGTTTTAGCAGTCCTCACTATTTCTGTAAAATAGTGTTTGAATAATTATAATGAGGATTTATTTGAGTGTGGATATTGTCTAGAAGACAATATTTGTATTTAAACTCACAGTATGAGTTGTCGTATTTTGCACGAATTGTATTATTGAAGTTGTAGTTTGCTTTCTGTACCATGTATTTGGCGACTCAGAATGGGTGTTGTATACCTATTTTGGGGGCGTCACAGTTGGTATCAGAGCTTAGGGATATGATCCCTGGCTGAGATGTGAGACAAGAACTAGGAGGGGAGAGACGGGGAATTCCTTCACTAGTATGACTTGACTAAGTTTATTTGGTGTTTATTTGGTCGGTCAGAGTATAGGGATAATATATGACATGACTATTAACCCTTGTTTTATGGCAGTATTTAAGAATGGCAGCTGAGAACGTTAATAATGGAGTAAATCAGACCATGGAGACACCTTTGATCACCACCCAGGGGAACGTACAACAGGAAGGCAATATTCCTCCTGTAAACAACGTTACCGAGCAAACGATGAATGATGGAATGTTTAGGAGCTTTTTGCAATTCATGCAAAATCTGACGAGGGAGACTCGTGTGCAGAATACGGGTGGAAATGATAACGCGCGGTTTGTCACAGCTAAGCAGTTCAAAGAATTGGGACCACCAGAATTTAAGGGAAAGCCGGATCCGATCATGGCGGAAACGTGGGTCAAGCAAATTACCAAGATATTCGATGTCTTGGGATGCACGGAGGAACAAAAGGTTCCATTCGCCACCTTTATGTTCCGCGGTGAGGCAGACTACTGGTGGGAGTCTGTGAAGCGTACCCAGCCTGACGCACTCAACATGTCCTGGGAAACATTTCAAAAACTGTTCAATGACAAGTACTTTCCTGAAAGTATTCGTCATATGAAGGAGGTAGAGTTTATCAGACTGGAACAAAACAATATGACGGTGTCCCAGTACGAGGCGAAGTTTGCAGAGTTATCCAGGTTTGCACCTCATTTGGTCGAAAATGAGGAACGAATGACAAGGATGTTTCTGAGAGGTCTAAAACCCGAGATTCGACAATATCTTATCTCTCATAAATTTTCTTTATATTCAGATGTTGTAAATAGGGCTCAATTATTAGAGCGAGATAATGAGTATGTGCAACCGAAGGACCACAACCAGGGTCATACCGGTGGCGGCAGTCATCGAAGCAATGAAAACCAGCAGGGAGAAAAATATTCGGACAAAAGCGGTAACCACTCTGGTGGTAATCGTGGTCGTGATAATAGAAGGAGCGAGTCGGGAGGAGATTTCAAGAAGAGAAGGTACAACAATGATAATGTGAAGACGTCAGCACAAACATCAACTGTCTCTAGGGGAGGAGAACGACCACCGGTCGTATGTTACAAATGTGGGAAAGAGGGACATATCAGCCCAAACTGCCCACAACAATCCAAGGTATGTTATAACTGTGGAAAGGAGGGTCATATAGCTCGAGAGTGTTCTGTAGCAAAACCAAGTTTAGCGGGGATGGTGACTCCAAAAGCTGTCCCGGATAAGTCGAAATCAGCGGTTCCTGGAAGGGCGTTTGTCGTTACTGGCCAAAACGCAAGAAACCCGAACGAGGTGATCACGGGTAAGCTAATCTTGAATTCTTACGAAGTTTATACTTTACTAGATACCGGTTCTACCCATTCTTTTATCTCTCCTGCTTGTGCTCAACGTTTAAACTTGACTCCGGAGAAATTGGACTTTAACTTATCTGTTGAAACTCCGTTGGGTGAAACCTTCGTTACATCTACAGTTTATAAATCTTGTATGATCCAAGTTGGTACTATCACACTACCTGTTGATCTTATCTCTTTAAAGATACTTGCTTTTGATGTGATTTTAGGAATTGATTGGTTAACCACTCATCATGCTAAAATTGATTGTTTTCGTAAGGTTGTTAGTTTTTATATTCCTAACCAACCTGTCATACGAATTCAAACTACTAAACCACTAAAATCAGTCACTGTCATATCGAGCCACAAAGCTATTCGTTTATTGAAAAACGGATGTCAAGCTTTCTTAGCCCATGTAATGGATTTGAACAAAGACAAGTCAGATTTGAATAATATTTCTATTGTTAGAGAATTTCCCGATGTATTTCCTGAAGAACTTCCTGGTCTACCCCCAGAACGTGAAGTTGAATTCTTTATTGACCTTGAACCCGGTACAAAGCCCATTTCTAAAACTCCATATCGAATGGCTCCTATTGAACTTCTGGAGTTAAAAGTCCAACTACAGGAGTTGTTGGACATCGGTTTTATTCGTCCTAGTACGTCTCCTTGGGGTGCTCCTGTTTTATTCGTAAAGAAGAAAGACGGGAGTATGCGACTTTGTATCGACTATCGAGAATTGAATCATGTCACTATCAAGAATAGGTATCCGCTACCTCGCATTGATGACCTGTTCGACCAGTTACAAGGAACACAATTCTTTTCAAAGATCGACCTTCGTTCTGGATATCATCAGCTGAAGATTAAAATTGAGGATATTCCAAAGACTGCCTTCAGAACTCGGTACGGGCATTATGAATTCTTAGTAATGTCTTTTGGATTGACTAATGCTCCTGCTGCCTTCATGGATATGATGAACCGTGTATTCAAAGAATATTTGGATCAGTTCGTTGTTGTCTTTATTGATGGCATCCTCATCTATTCCAAAAGCCGTGAAGATCATGAGCGCCATTTGAAGCTGGTACTGCAAAGGCTTCGTGAAAATAAGCTATATGCCAAATTGAAGAAATGCGAGTTCTGGCTTGAGGAAGTAGCATTCCTTGGGCACGTGGTGTCAAAACATGGAGTATCTGTCGACCCGGCGAAGATTGAAGCCATACAAAGTTGGGAGCAACCGAAGTCGGTAACCGAAGTACGTAGCTTTCTAGGCTTAGCTGGTTATTATCAGAAATTTGTGGAAGGATTTTCTCGAATAGCTACTCCGTTAACTCAGCTGACTCGGAAAGATACAAAATTTGTATGGAGTGAGGAATGCGAGAAGAGTTTCCAAGAACTCAAGATGAGACTCATTTCGGCACCTGTTCTGACAATACCATCTGGTTCGGATGCATTTGTTATCTACAGCGATGCTTCAGGCAAAGGGTTAGGATGTGTTCTCATGCAACATGGGAAAGTCATAGCCTATGCCTCACGACAACTCAAAGAATATGAGAGAAATTATCCTACTCATGATTTGGAGTTGGCAGCAGTCGTTTTTGCGTTGAAGATCTGGAGACACTACCTGTATGGGGAGAAAGTGGAGATCTATACAGATCATAAAAGCCTCAAATATTTCTTCACCCAAAAGGAACTCAACATGCGGCAGCGACGTTGGCTCGAGCTGTTGAAAGATTACGATCATATCATCCAATATCATCCTGGAAAAGCAAACGTAGTAGCTGACGCATTGAGTAGAAGATCATATGTGGGTACGAGTGCAATATTGTTAACACAAAGGCCCATTTTGTATGACTTACAAAGGATGGAGATAGAGATGAAGGCTCCAAGTACCCACATGATGATATCAAATATACGAGTAGAACCGACTTTAATCGATAAAGTTAAAGCTGCTCAAGCTACGGACATGGAGCTGATGCGTATGAAGAAGAAAGTGCAAGAAGGTGCTATTCCAGAAGCAAGAATCGATGAAGAAGGAATACTTCGAGTCAACTCCAGACTTTGTGTTCCTAACGATTTTGACTTGAAGCATAGAATAATGATGGAGGCACACAACACACCATTTGCAATCCATCCTGGGAGTACCAAAATGTATCACGATCTTCGACATACATTTTGGTGGAGCAATATGAAAAGAGAGATCGCGGAGTTTATCTCGAGGTGTTTAACTTGTCAACGTGTAAAGGCGGAGCATCAAGTGCCAAAGGGTCCATTGCAACCACTTGAGATCCCGAAATGGAAGTGGGAACACATTACTATGGATTTTGTTACGGGTCTTCCCAAGGTTTCTCAAGGCATAGATGCGATTTGGGTTATTGTTGATAGATTAACCAAATCCGCTCATTTCTTGCCGATACGTGAGACTTATTCCCTTGAACGTCTTGCTAGTATGTACGTGAACGAGATTGTGAGATTGCATGGCATGCTAGTATCCATAGTTTCGGATCGTGACCCAAGATTCACTTCACGATTTTGGGTTAGCTTGCAGAAAGCTATAGGCACGGATTTACGATTCAGTTCGGCATACCATCCTCAAACGGACGGACAATCAGAGAGGACTATTCAAACTCTTGAAGATCTATTAAGACTTTGTGTCCTAGATCTCAAAGGGAGTTGGGATAAGTACCTACCATTGGTGGAATTCTCCTACAACAACAGTTATCAGGCGAGCATAGGCGTGGCTCCATTCGAGGCGTTGTATGGAAGAAAATGTCGTTCTCCAGTATGCTGGGACGAGGTGGGTGAAGCAACATTGTTGGGACCAGAGTTGGTACGCATTACTACAGAGAAGATCCAAACGATTCGACAACGTATACAAACGGCACATGATCGACAAAAGAGTTATGCGGATCTTCATCGGAAGGACGTGGAATTTAATATTGGGGATCATGTATTATTACGTGTTGCACCATGGAAGGGAGTTACAAGATTTGGGAAGAGAGGAAAGCTCAATCCAAGATTTGTTGGTCCATTTGAGATTCTTGAGCGAATAGGAAATGTGGCATATAGACTCGCATTACCTCCAAGCATGTCTCGTGTTCATAATGTTTTTCACATATCTATGCTTCGTAAATATGTTAAAGACCCGAACCACATTATTGAGTTAGAACCAGACGAGATAGCTGAAGATTTAATGTACGAGGAGGTACCTGTTAAGATCTTGGATAAGAAAGAGCATGTCCTACGCACGAAGGTTATACCACAAGTTAAGGTTTTGTGGAGAAACTATGCTATTGAAGAAATGACCTGGGAGTTGGAATCAGAAATAAAAGCGAGGTATCCTCACCTTTTTGAAACATCAGGTACGTACGTCAATTTCGAGGACGAAATTTCATAAGGAGGGGAGGTTGTAAGACCCCAACTTATTAATGAATAAAATCAAATTTTCTCTAAATATTATTGTGAATAATAAGGGGCTAATTTGATATAATACTTTGGTTATGGGTGAAATGTGCAAATTTTGCAAAATAAGCAAGTGGTTATAAAATATTCATTTTGTCAGGGAATATTCGTTTGGTCGTGGAATATTCTTGCTGTCGGGGAATATTCGTACGACGGCGCAGCCTTGTGTGGGCCCCATAACGGAAAGCGATTGGATGAAGAAAATGACAAGTATAAGTTATTTATAAATAACGGCGTAGTTGTTACCGTTAATACTGTTGGAATACCCGTGATTAAAATACAGTAGCACACGGTATTGCACCAATTATTAATTCTTACGTAAGAAGGCACTACTCAATAATTGTTACAGTAGTTATTGTTCAATATTTTATTTTATTGATTCAATAATTATTGCATTGATATTTTATATTATTGTTGTTTCAATAATTGTTGTTGCACAGTATTTTCCATTATCAGATCAATAATTCATATTATTTGAATAATATTATTATATAACATTATTGGCAATGTCTAGAAAGTTCTATCTAAGGAGAGGTTTGGTCATCTAATTGCGCGCCAGTAAGGAGAAATCCTTATTGGAAAGCCCTCTCTTTCCTGGGAACGGCCTGGTTGTCATAAATGTGATTCTGTAATATTATTTGTGAATAATTAATTATTGATTCATATGATAAGGAAATATTTATTTTATGTGGATATAAATGAGGGATATATTTTTGTGGTTAAAAATGAAAGAGTTAATGTTGAGGTGTTTTATCAGTATTTTTATCGGAATGGAGGTATTAAAAATCAAATCAGGGTTTTTGAGAAATATTGCGGGTGTTATAATTTTTAATCCGACCGTTGGATCGTGGTAATTTTTGGATATGTTATACATATATAAGTTGAGTATATGTCCACAAATTTTGAACCGTTAAAAATGAACGTATGATTTATTATGAATTTTACGAGATGACTGGTTCAGAAATTGTTGAATTTTCGGAGTTTATCATTTTGATGGAAAATTCTAGAATTGGTGGGCCCCACTTGTGGTTGGTGAAGAAATGTGCTGAATTACATTTCAAATATGGTGGGTGGGAATAGTAGCAGGTAAAGCCATCAGGTTGCAGGTCAAACCTACTAAAATTTTCCTATAAATAGAGGGCTAAGTTAGAATTGAAAATCACACCAGAAACAAGTTTTCTCTCTTTCTCTCTCTAAATTATTGAGTGTATTTTGTGAGTATTTAGATACTTTGAGAGTTTCTATTCATCAGAGCAAGTTTCTTTCAGCCTTATACCGGTATTCCGACCAGAAGTACTGATATCTTGAGGTAAGGGATATTATTTTCTTCTTAAATGATATTATTTTCTTCAATATCATTATGCTGAAATATGGATATGAGTTTTTATCAAATTTGAAACTTTTTGTGTCGGGGTTACTATTCATGTATACGGCACTATTCACGTATACGGCACTATTCACCGAAAAATAAAATTTTTCCTTTTTGTCCAAGATGTCTATTATGGTTACTATCTTTGATTGTATCCATGTTTTGATCTTTATTTTTGAATTCTGCTTCACAATTGATTATTATGAAGTATTATTGATCTTGGATAAACTGTTATACGAATCCCTACTATTTGTCCTTCTGTCTCGTTGGATTCGTTCTCTTTAAGATATTTTTCATCATCCTCAGTCCTAAATGATGATATTAATGAATATCTTTGGCCTGTAGTGCAAAGATGTATGATTACTTGATGAATATCTTTGGCCTGTAGTGCAAAGATGAACAGGTGTTGAGATGAACATGACTGACAGGTGATACAAATGAATATCTTTGGCCTGTAGTGCAAAGATGAATATTTGGATAAAGATGATTATTAATTGATGTTACAGGGATAAAATATTGATGATGGACTTTTAACTCTTAGAAGATAGTAGAATTCTTTCTCTACTTGACTCTTCTAATGGTTTGCTGTTTCCGCTGCAGTTGTTGATCTAAAACTTGTTGTCGATTATATTCTATCAGATTTTTCCCTGTTGAAGACTAACGATAATTTGTTTGTATATTATTTTAGTCATAATATTCTTTACTGGGCTAGTTGAGCTCACCCTTTTCCTTTTTGTTCCATTTTTCTTCTCAGGAGGTGAGAACATAGCAGGATCTAGTCGGGGTATGGAGTGATGGTTCTAGAAAGATGTTTTAGCAGTCCTCACTATTTCTGTAAAATAGTGTTTGAATAATTGTAATGAGGATTTATTTGAGTGTGGATATTGTCTAGAAGACAATATTTGTATTTAAACTCACAGTATGTGTTGTCGTATTTTGCACGACATTTGTATTATTGAAGTTGTAGTTTGCTTTCTGTACCATGTATTTGGCGACTCAGAATGGGTGTTGTATACCTATTTTGGGGGCGTCACAATGAGTTAGAATACCCCATGAACATAGAAATCGCGAATAGGGAAATAACCCCTGTTAAGTACGTACATAAGAATTGTAGAGTGGATATTAAGGGTAATATCATGAATGTAGATCTTATCCCTATTCGAGTTGGAGAATTTGATATTATCTTGGGAATGGACTGGTTATTCAATTACGGGGCGGTAATTGATTGCCAAAAGAAGCGTATTAACCTTATGACTCCGTCAAAGGTTGTGTTTTATGGTAGCAAGTTGCCTAGACAAGCGAGTTGTTTGACGATGATGCAAGCTAGGTAGTTGTTACGACAAGGATGTGTAGGATATTTAGCTTACATAGTCGACAGTCGTAAAGAGAATCCGAAAGTAGAGGAGATACCAGTAGTGAGAGATTTCGTCGACGTATTTCAAGATGATTTACCAGGACTTCCGCCAGATAGAGAGGTTGAATTTATGATCGATTTGGCTTCAGGAACGGCTCCAATATCGAAGGCACCATAATCGAAGGCACCATACCGAATGGCGCCGGTAGAAATGTAATAATTGATGGTACAACTACAATAATTACTGGACAAGAAGTACATTCAACCGAGCGTATCGCCGTGGGGAGCGCCGGTGTTGTTTATGAAAAAGAAGGACGGATCGATGCAACTCTACATTGATTACATCGAACTGAATAAGGTCACGATTAGGAATAGATATCCATTACCGAGGATCGATGATCTGTTTGATCAATTGAAGGGAGCGAAATACTTTTCCAAGATAGATTTGAGAAGTGGTTATCATCAACTAAAGGTGAGACCAGAGGATGTACCGAAGACAGCGTTCAGAACACGATATGGTCACTACGAATTTTTTGTAATGGCGTTTAGTTTAACGAATGCTCCTACAGCATTTATGGGACTAATGAATGGTGTGTTCAAGCCATTTTTGGACAAGTTCGTAGTGGTATTTATAGATGATATTTTTGTATATTCAAAAATCAAGGAAGAACATGAAGAGCATTTGAGATTAACGTTGAAAGTGTTGAGAAAAGAGAAGTTATATGCTAAGTTTTTGAAATGTGAATTCTGGATTGAAAGAGTACAATTTCTTGGACATGTGATCGATAGGGACGGAATTTTGGTGGATCCCTCCAAAGTCGAAGCTGTGATTAACTGGGATCAGCCACAGACGCCGTCGGAAGTACGAAGTTTTCTTGGATTGGCAGGATATTACGAAAGATTCATTCAAGACTTTTCCAAGATCGCAACTCCGTTAACGAATTTGACTCAAAAAGCTGTGAAATTTATTTGGACAGAAAAGTGTAAGGAAAGCTTTCAAGAATTGAAGAAGAGGTTGAGTACAACACCTGTGTTGTCTCTTTCGGACGATACAAGAAATTTTTTGGTTTATAATGATGAGTCGCATAAGGGACTTGGCTGTGTGCTTATGCAGAATGGTAGAGTTATTGCGTATGTGTCATGACAATTGAAAGATTACGAGAAGGGGTATCCGACCCATGACTTGGAGTTAGCTGCAGTGATTTTCGCTTTAAAAATCTGGAGGCACTATATCTACGGGGAGAAGTGTGAAATATATACAGACCATAAGAGTCTGAAATATATTTTCACACAGGAAAAATTGAATATGCGCCAAAGAAGGTGGTTGGAATTAATTAAGGACTACGATTGTGAGATTTTATACCATCCAGGTAAGGCAAACGTGGTTGCCAATACTTTAAGTAGAAAAGGTCGGGAGAAATTGATGATGTTGACCGCTCAGAAAGAATTTATTTCAGCAATGGAGAAGTTGGAGTTAGAAGTGAAGTATCCTATGGAAATTGATGAGAAACTGTTTCAGATGCAATCTGGTACAACCTTACTGGATAAAGTTAAGGAGGCTCAACTTCAGGACGATGAATGCAAAAAGGTGATAAGGAAGATATCCGAAGGAACTGAACCGAGATTTAAGATGGATAAGGAAGGAATACTGAGATTCGAGAACAGAATTTGGGTACCTCCAGTAACAGATATTAAGGAAGACATTTTGAGTGAGGCTCATAGCTCACGATATTCGATTCACCCTGGTAGTTCCAAGATGTACCAAGATCTTCGACAACATTTCTGGTGGCCGAATTTGAAATGTGATGCTACAGAATGTGTTGCCAAGTGTCTGACCTGTCAAAAAATGAAAGCAGAACATCAGAGACCAAGTGGGTTGCTACAACCGTTGGAGATCCTAGAATGGAAATGGGAACATATTATAATGGACTTCGTGGTTGGCCTTCCGACGACTCAGAAAGGCTACGACGCAGTATGGGTTATCGTTGACCGACTGACGAAATCTGCACATTTCCTTCCGATCAAAATTAGATTCAACTTAGATCAGTTAGCAAGGTTATATGTGAAAGAGATTATTTTGTGACACGAAGTTCTGGTGTCAATTGTTTTCGATAGGGATCCGCGCTTTACGTCGAACTTTTGGAAACATCTACAAGAATGCATGGGTACACAGTTGCGAATGAGTACGACATATCACCCTCAGACAGATGGACAGAGTGAAAGAATAATTCAGACATTGGAAGATATGTTAAGAGCTTGTATAATGGACTTTAAAGGAAATTGGGATGATCATCTACCGCTTGTAGAGTTCGGTTACAACAACAGTTACCACACTAGTATTGGAATGCCACCTTATGGCGTTATACGGCAAAAAGTGCAGAACTCCGCTATACTGGGATGAAGTTGGCGAAAGACAATTACTAGGCCCGGAATTGGTACAACAAACAGCAGAAATAGTCAAAGTGATCCGAACAAGATTGACAGCAGCTCAAGATAGACAGAAGAAGTATGCAGATCCACACCGTAAAAATGTTGAGTTCGAACCAGGTAGTTATGTATTCTTAAAGGTCTCTCCCTGGAAGGGAAAGATCAGGTTTGGAAAGAAAGGGAAATTAAGCCCAAGATTCATTGGACCCTTCGAAGTTCTGAGAAGGGTCGTAGAAGTTGCTTATGAGGTAGCCTTACCTCAAGCTCTAGAGAATGTCCACAACGTTTTTCATGTCTCAGTCCTACGACCCTACAAACCCGATTAGAAGCACGTCATTGAATATGAACCCCTACATTTCGACAAAGACTTATCTTACGAAGAAATTCCTATTCAAATTGTCGACCAAAAAGAAGAAATTCTGAGAAATAAAGTAATACCATCTGTTAAGGTAATTTGGAGGAACCACAATGCTGAAAAAGCTACGTAGGAACTCGAAGAAAATATGATGAAGAGTTATCCTCATTTATTTACCTAGATTGTTATAAGCGATTCTGAGGACAGAATCTTTGTAAGGGGGGAGAATGTAACGGGTCAAAATTATTGAGTCGTGATTCTGGGGACAGAATCCTTTTAAGGGGGGAAAGATGTGACAACCGACATTTTGTAATTTAATTTTAATATTTATTGGATTGAATAAATATTTCTCGATGAATTAATTATTAGATTAAATAATTAATTGATGAAATTGTGGTATATTAATTTAATTATATGTGTTATATTTAATAAATTAATGTGGAGAATTTTTATTATTCGAAGTATGTCATTATGTGAGCTTATTGTATTAAAAGAAATATTTAATAAGCCTAAATTATTTTAATTAATTTATTTATTAATTAGAGATTTATTAATTTGACATTATTATTAAAGGAGAAATTTAAGTATGTGACTATGTGAATTAATGAGAAATTATTATATTTTATTTAAGTTAAATTAAATAAGATATTTGAAATGGGTATGACATTATTTTAACTATATGATAAAAGGTTTTATTAAAATAAAGAGTTTTGAACCTAGTTTGCTAGCCAAATGAGACCTTAGGAGGAGTTGGGGGCAGTTAAACCACGAATAGAATAACTGACCTAAACTCTGCGCATAAAGGCTCAGTTGAGTATAACTTACGTATTCTTCATTTGAATTAATTGAGAGCCAGAGAGATTTTAGAGAGAGTTTGAGAAAGATTAGATGGTAATTGTCATCCTCTTTCATCTACGCTTGGGTAATTCTCTTCAACCCAAATTTTTATTTTACGTCTTTTAAAGTTTTCATGAATATGACTTTCATTCTTTCTGTGAATCTCGGTAAATTGGAAAATTGTGTTAGGGATATATGTAATAATTCGAGTAGTATAGCATGTTTTAATATGTATTTTATATGATTCTATATCATAAGTTTCATAATATTATGACTTATTATTTCAAATATTTGCAGAGTATGGAATATGGCCAAATGGCCTTATACGTGATTTTAATATGTCAAACATGAATTTTTCTACAAAATTTCCACTTATATGTGATTATGCATGATAAAACGAATAAAACGAAATTTGATTGGTTGGATTTGGTTTTATAACGAATTCGTGGCGTTGAATTTTAGGAATTTATGTTCAACACTTCAAGAACATTAAGAACAATACAATTTGCATAATTTAATTATGTGATTATGCGTTTTAATAGGTTAAAATCACTCTATAAATGTTGGGTATTGATTATATACGTATTCTAACATGTGGGTATGTTTAATTTGGGGAATTAATGATTATGTAGTGTTTATTTTTGCTGAATTCCGTGTTCTTCGCGAACTGGGAATTCAGAGTCTGGAGTGTCGCGTCGCGGCGCCAACTCCTAGTTCATTTCCCGCGCCACAGCGCCAAGTACCAAGCCACAGCGCCACGGCGCAGCAGCGCCAAGACCCAGTACAAAAGTGGCGCCGCAGCGCCACTTAGCAGAATGTCCAAAAAATACATTTTTTCAATGTTCAAGTATAGAAATGTGTTAGTAACCTAGTCTAATGAATATAAAAACTTGTTAGATATATAATGAGATATTAAAGTGAGTTTTTACCAAGTCAAGAAGACAATTACATGTTGATTGAATTGTTGATAATATACTTAGCTTGTTGTTCGTATAGTGTAATATTATGTGGAAACAAGTATGGTAATATGACTAAGTATAGTCCTGAATTTGAGTTAGACAAAGAATAAACATGTGATGTTTAGTAAGTTATAATTGACTGGTATTGTGAACGTAATTGATATGTAGGAGCTAAATCAAAGAACGACTTTAGTTAAAGTGTAATCTACGCACAAGGCAAGTTTTCTAACCCTACTCGTTATCATTATATGAATTATAAGTTGTCTCTTTTCATCGAGCAAGTTCTCATTATTTTGACCAAGCCTATATTGTTATATCAATAGTATATTAATATTTCAAAGCATGATGTTGTTATACAATAATTATTCTATTATATATCTCTTAGAATTGTTATTCGATTTATATATCAGTTATTGTGAATCTTGTTAGACTAGCGAACCCTTTATGATTCGACTAGTCCATAGTTGATGAGCGTTCTAAATTTCAGAACCCTTAATGAATTATCCAAACCAAACTTCCTTCGGTGTGGACTCGAATGTCAAACTGAGATGAACAACCCTGTATAGGGGATTACTTATGCGTTAGCGTTAAGATATTATGCACAGTATGGTACTAAGTGTTGATCCCCCTATAGACACTCAAAATTTTCTGTACACCTGTCACTAACATTGCAGGAGGACAGATTCATCTTTTAAGAGGGAACCCTGAAAGACAATCCATATCCATGCCGGATACTACCGGAAGTTCAACATCAACCCCGGATCGTAATCTGGGAGTAATAATTGCAATCTCGGAGATAACCCCGAGGCATGCAGATCAATACTAGAACACACATCGGAGAAGACCGATTAATCTCTGAGATAACCCCGAGGTATCCAGTCTCAGTCCTAACCATGGGAATAGCCACCAACCTTAGTGATAACCCTAAGGAACGTAATTTCGGCGATAACCCCGTAAATGCTTGTTACAAGTGCGACCAGCTTCAATCTCGGCGCTCACAACGAGATACACTGTACCAGTCTGGGCGATAACATCGGGAAGACATGCACACCTCAAGGAAGACAATGAGGACCTTCAACAAATTGCAGCAGTCCAATCTCAGCGAAGCTGAGCAACGTCTGCTTTATCAGCCCAATCCGACGATAACACCGGTGAGGGGCAACATCGTCATCTGACCAACACGATGCCACGCCACGTCGTTTCAACATATATACGCAACAATGTCCCACAAGACTAATCAATCTCGAGTGACTATTGTACGGGGTAACGGATGAAAGTTGAAGCTTGAAGATCGGAGGGCACCGTCCCATCTTCAATGACTTCGCACAAACTCTAATCTCATGCCATCGTACAACTCTCGACAACGGCGGTCCGAAATAGGTCCTGTATACCTCAAACGGATGCCCGGATTGCACTTCTGAAAGTTCGAGTGGACATTACAGTGCTCGAGTGCACGTACTTCGAGACGACCCGAGCCGAAAAACTCGGGCCCACCCAGGTTGCCTATAGTACACATGCGGCTCAGCCGCAGGTACACCTGCGGCTCCACCCTCTATAAATAGAGGGCTTGGGGTGGCCATTTTGGATGAGAAAACGGCGAGGAAGCCCTACCCAATTTGCTCTGTACTCATCCCAGGCAGTGTACTTTCCCCTTTTAAACACCTGTGAGGTCATATATAGCCCTTTTATACCTACAAAAGTCTGTGTTTACCCACTCTAAAGATATAGAAGTCTTCTTTGGCAGCCCACTGTAAGCCTTCTCACATACTTTAGAGTCCTTCTCTTCATCTTTGCACACACCCTTCTACACGTTGAGAGTCGTGTTGCTTGCTTTTGCTCGAACTTCGGCCCGTGGTCTCATTCCAGTCTGTATATATATTTATATATATATATATATATATATATATATATATATATATATATATATATATTGACTAACATTATCGAGTTATGCCTCGATTGAGCCTAGACTTTGGTCTAGAGCGTTTATTTGCTTTCCTATATATATATATTTATATATATGAACTGCGTGTCGAACTCTGTTCGATGAGCCTAGACTTCGGTCTGGACCGTTTACCTGCTTTAATATATATATATATATATATATATATATATATATATATATATTATATATATATTATACTTATATGTATTATCTGTGGTCGAACTCTGTTCGATGAGCTGGATTTTACATCGGAGCGTTTACCTGCTTTAATATGTATATATATATATATATATATATATTATATATATATATATATATATATATATATATATTATATATATATATATACTTATATATATTAACTATGGTCGAACTCTGTTCGATGAGCCTGGATTTTACATCCAGTGCGTTTATGTGCTTATTATATATTATATATATATATATATATATATATATATATATATATATATCTATATATTATATATATTTTATCTCTTTACATTCGTCACCTAGAGTTTACTTCTTGGTGGTTGACCGTTTTTACAGCTTTCTGTATATTTCGTCCCACCTGGAGTTTACTTCGTGGTGGTTGATTGTTTTTACAGCTTTCTTTACATTTCGTCCCGCCTGGAGTTTCCTCCGTGGCGGTTGATAGCTTTTACAACTTTATTTATATTTCTGATCCCCCATGAAGGTGCTTCGTGGTTGGTGATCATATATGTATATATATATATATATATATATATATATATATATATATTTACAGCTTTTATATATATACCTGCTTACTGCGTTTATATCAATTGCGGCATCATGCGAGCCTACGAATCATGTGATCACAGATTCAGTCCCCTGAATCTAGATTTGGTTCCCGTGATGGACCTTTTCAGCTGTAAGCAGCTTATAAATATATCTGTGATGTTTGGATTCCCTCAGATGGTTTTCATACCCACGAGGAATTCAGCACCTTTTTGTAAAGTATTTCGTACGGATGCTTTGCATCTGTCAAATAAAATCAATCCAGCCGAATACGGAATAAAATAGGAGTGTAAAAGGTCTCAATTACTATTGAGCATCAGGGTTTGAAAAACCTCTTTTATAAAACATCACTGCCATATCTTGCTTAAAATTGAATTTTTACATAAAATTCAAACCTTGTGTATATAGGTGCGAACGAGGCCTCGTATTACTTCCAAATAACAGCACATTGACCCACACACACACATTCAGATAACAATTTCTTGAAAAGAGGCAGTCACCGTGGTAACACGGATGTCGGGGGGTGCCTAACACCTTCCCTCCGCATAACCAAGTCCCCGGACCCTACTGAATCTCGATTTCACCGACCTGTTTAGCAGTGTCACATCACTGTGTCAATGTCCAAACCTTTTCTCGGTTGTGTTGGTACAACCATTTAAAAAACCAACTGGCAACTCTTATAGTCCAATCGTCGACATTATACACGTCGGACCTTTTTCACTTGTTTTTTCAAACAAATCTCACCTAAAATGAGAACACCAAAGAACAAGTAACGGAAAGGGACAATTAAAAATCCCGAAGTCGACAGGTGGCGACTCTGCTGGGGATTCCAGTAAGAGGACTTAAGCCGATATTACAATTTTTTCAAAATTGTTATCTGCTTGTGTGTGGATGTTGCATTTACATTTTGTGATGAATGTGTACGAATGCATTTCCTTACTTAGTGCTTCGCACTATAAAGCTGCTTGTGATATTAGTGCTTCGCACTATAAATTGCCTATGATATTAGTGCTTCGCACTATAAAATTGCTTGCGATATTAGTCCTTCGTACCATATCTGCTTGTGATATTAGTGCTTCGTACCATATCTGCTTGTGATATTAGTGCTTCGCACATGTCATCATTTTCATACGGTAAGACGCGATGTATGTAAATGTATGTTGTGTGATCCCTCCACCAGGAGGCTATCCCGTCGGTGTTTGATTACTGGACTCGTGAGAAGACTAATTCTCCGAGGCTCAGGATAGGCACCACCCAAATTCGCTCCAATTGAAAGACCGGATTAACTTCCCGTCATGTAGATTGCGATGATTTGGGAACCTTCATGCCAAAAAGCCGCGAGAGTAACCTAAGATAGGTCAGCCTCTGATAAACCCAAAACAGAGGAAAGTCTCTTCATGCTCTCATTTGAAATTACTTGTAAAGCACAATTACTTGTAATTATCTTCTATATCTATCTCCATGTAATGAGAAATATGAAGAAATGTGTACACATACATACTACAAACAGCTGACATTTGTTTTGCAGGATAAAATTCCTAAACTGGACGCATCGTATAGCATGTTATTATCCACCTTCCCTAAAGACCAAACTATGCAGGGAATCAATCGGACCTACCACCCATTCAAAGTCCAAAAAGGCAACAGGCCTACAGTCAATCATGTCGTCATCCGACCAGACTGAACTTAATCTAGTTTCTCACAAAGAATTCGACAGATTAAGCAAACAGATTACAGATTTGGCTGTTCTACTAAAAGAATTACACCAGTCTACAAAGGGTCAAAAAATACCCGTACATGCTGAATCCTCCACACAAGGAGGAACCCAGGTCGTTACAATACCTGAACTGCAGTTGGATCTGACCAACAAAACTCATGATGCTGCCCATCCCACTGGAGATCCAGACACTAGTGACATCAAAAAGAAAGTCCTCTAAATGGAAGAGACTCTTCACACTATCAAAGGAATTGGAACACACGAGAGTGTTTCATATGCTGATTTGTGTATTTTCCCTGGTATTCATTATCCAAAAAAATTTAAGACTCCAGACTTTAAAAAATATGACGGGTTAGGAGATCCTTACACACATCTAAAGGTGTTTATTGGAGAACTGGGATCTTATGCAGAGGATCAAAAACTCAGAATGGAACTGTTCCAAAAAAGTCTAACTGGAGAAGCCCGTTCGTGGTATACAAGATTAGACAATTCAAAGATCCATAGTTGGGAAGAGCTAGCACACGCTTTCCTCACCTAATATAACTTTCAATCTCAAATGGCTCCTGATCGGTATCAAATTACCAAGATCAAGAAACAGTCTGATGAGTCTTTCAGAGAGTATGCGCAGAGGTGGAGACGCCTGGATGCCCAAGTTAGTCCTTCCATGACAGAATCAGAGATGGTCATGACTTTTATAGACATACAAGAAGCACCTTTCTATGAAAAAGTTTTAGCTGGCATCGACAAACCATTTTCTGAAATGGTCAAACATGGAGAGATGGCTGAAATGGGATTGAAATCTGGAAAGATTCAAGACCTAGCTGCACTCAAAGCGGTTGCTGATCACATCCAATCTGGAAATTATGGGAACAACCCCCGGAGGGTCCATAAAAAGAAAGAAGAGGATGTTTCCCTGATACTACAGGGTCAAAAAGGCAGTCAAAACATGCCTATTCAACGGAGAAATTACACTCCCTTTCAATCATAGTCTGCGAACCCTCCAGTACCAAAAGGTGGAGAAGTCAAACGACCTCGAGTATTCACACCCTTAGGGGACACCCTCGAGAACATTCTCAATCTTCTAACAACATAGAAGAAAATCATACATCTGCTTTCACCAGCCAGCCCTAATGGTCGGGATTTTAATGCTGCTCAGAAATGTGCTTATCATGCCGGGGCACCTGGACATGATATTCAGGATTATTAGGCCTTAAAACACAAAATCCAAGACCTGATAGACAACAGTGAAATCGTGGTCACCAAACCCGATCAACCTCACATTCAAGACAACCCTCTTCCTCAACACAAGGAAGAAGAGGTCAACATGATCAATTGGAGCAGTGGACAAAGTTCCAATTTTAGTTGTGAATCCTCCTAGACCCCCAAAGATGGTGATGACAGATGGGATTATGCCAAGTTCCAATTCACAATGGAACAAAAGATGAAAGCTCTCTGTAAACAAATTGAGCAATTGGCGGAACTGGTGACTTATCAGCATCAAGTGACTCGTCATCTAATTATCCAGGAGCATGCCAGTCTCCTACCTATTGTCATGAATATTCCCTCTTCACTTTCAGAAAATGAAATGCTGGAAGACAAAGTGACGAAGAGAGCGAATGCTAAGGCCCGTCGGGATTTTGCCAACAAAAGGGAATTCACATATTTTGGCCAACCTATGGAGGAAATCCTTCATATGCTAATCAATGAAGGAAGGATTAGTTCCCTTCTACCTCCAATCAACCCCCGTTCAGGACGATACAACTCTGAGGGAGTATGTAAATATCATTCTCAATCTCGCGGTCATAGCACAGAAGAATGCTGGGCACTCTGCCACCTTATTTAAAATTTAATCGACAGTGGCGTACTGCGTCTAACAGATAACGACACTGTGTTACGGGCAAGTGAGGATTCGTGTCCTACTAAGTAGAAGAGTGTAGTAGCAGTCATATCCACTGAAAATGATGGAGTTAGCAAATCACTTGTCATGCCAGTAATTCAACTCAAGGGAATCAACAATCCTTTGAAAGTGGCCGCTCCCGAGCTAATCAACTTGCCGTACAGAGCACAATATCCTATTGTTAGCTTGCGCGTAGTTCCATGGAATTATGGAGAAGGTGAAGGATCCACCTCGCATATAACTGCTGTAGTGTCGAAGGAAAATCCACTGTATCTTCCCTAACGGGTAATGAAGCCTATCATCAAGTCTAAGGGGAAAGTACCCATTGAGAAGATTGAAAATTTCCTCCGCACTATGGGTCATAACGAAGCCAAGGTGATTTTAAGCTTGAAAGAAGCTCCACAATAGATATCAATCTTGGACTTGGTCCTGACTTTCGAGAATCATCGGAAGGCCTTGTTAAAGGTTTTAGAAGAAGCCTATCTACCAACATCAGTTGATACAGAAAAGTTTCAATATCTGGTTGATCAAATTTTCGACAACAATGTGATATCCTTCACTGATGATGACATACCGCCCGAAGGGACTGGTCATTGCAAACCGTTGAACATTGTAGTCTTGTCCTCCGGATATATGGTGGCTGGAGTTTTAATAGATGGAGGTTCCTCTCTAAATATTTGCCCATACGCTACCTTGGTGAAGATGAATATCAATCCCAATCGAATTCGGAGTAGCCATACCATTATCAAAGCTTTTGATGGAGCCCGCCGTAACTTGGTCAGAGTAGTTGAGCTGCCAATTAAGATTGGTCCTCATACATTCTGCGTATCCTTCCATGTGCTCAAGATAGATTCGGGATTCAACCTGCTCTTGGGACGACCATGGATTCACATGGCAAGGGAAGTCCCCTCCACTATTCACCAACAGTTGAAATATATCATCAACAATAGCCTAGTCACAGTCAACGCTGAACCGGAGATTCCTTAGCACGGGGACATGCTGCTCATCAATGCCAATAAGGATGTTGAGCCAATTAGTTTTCATGCTTTGGAAATAAGCAATACCCAATACCATGCTATTGGAACACCACTGCCCGAACCCCAGATTTCTGCCGAGGTAATGTCGGCCACGCAAGAAATGATGTCGTTGGGTCATAAATCGGGACAAGGGTTGGGTAAAGATTGCCAGGGTGTCAAGTATCCTATTCTCTTAACCCAGCAAACTGGGATAGCTGGACTAGGCTATTCTACCAGCTCTAGTTACAGGAATCCTCATAAGCATTAGCAGATTCCTGCAGCTTCAACCTTGCGGTGTTTAGCTTCGCCTTCAAGCTCTGAGTCCGCACAATCTCCCGTAAAGGTGCCAGCCAATATAATGGCGATATTATTTCCCAAGTCGGTACCGGTGAAGGAGAAATAAATCTTTGTTCCAGATCCCACAGTGGAGGAAGAGGAACGAAGAATCAAGCAGGACGTCATCAGGATGATGTTCGGCATACGCATCATTGTTCATGATGAGCATACCAACAGATACACCCCAGACGATGATTGCCCAGATGTAATGGCTATCATTCGGGATAGGGAAGATGATGATAATCCCTCTATCATTGCAGTTCACTCGAAATTTGCTCTTGCCAATTGGAACAACATTCCTTGCATTGGTCGTCAAGGGTAAAGCGGACGGAAACCCTTTCTGCCTTGTAGATATAATAACTGCTTACTTTTCTGTACAGTGTTAGCGGTTTATTTTGTCAGTATATGCTAACACTGTGCATGATCAACACATTTCATATATACTAAGTGTAAGCATATTTTGTTTCAGGACTCTGAATTTAGATGTGCCGGTACTTGCTGATACGGTGCCTCTTCTCCACAAGGATTGTACCTTTGATGTAGAGATGAATTCAGCCTTGGTGGATATACCGGATGACATTGAGGTGCCTCCAGAAATTCAAGAATGGGTCAAAGACAAACCCAAACCCAACCTTGATCAAACCACTCCTTTCAATCTCGGAACCTTAGAAAACCCTAAGTTAATCCAGATTGGTTCAGACCTTACCCCAAACCAATGGAATGACATGGTTAAGCTACTAACCCAGTTCCAGGATGTGTTTGCATGGTCTCATAAGGATATGGTGGGTTTGTCCACTGACATTTTCCTTCATCGCCTTCCTATTAAAGAGGGATTTAAGCTAGTCAAGAAAAAGCTTCGACGATTGAAACCTGAATGGAGTTTAAAGGTGAAAGAAGAAATTGTGAAACAGTTTCAAGCCGACATCATAAAGGTGTCTACATATCCTGAGTGGATATCCAACATCGTGCCCGTACCTAAACCTGGAGGGAAGGTGCGAGTTTGCGTGGATTACCGGGACTTGAACAAAGCTTGCTTAAAAGATAGCTTTCTCGTGCCATTTATCCACATTCTCATTGACAATACTGCACAATACGACATGTACTCCTTTGCAGATTGCTTTGCGGGGTATCATCAGATCGTGGTTGCCGAGGAAGATCGTGAAAAAACTGCTTTCATCACTCCTTGGGGAACTTTTCGCTATAAATGGTTGTCATTCGGCCTCATCAATGCTGGAGCTACCTATCAACGAGTTATAATGGCTCTTTTCCACGACTTAATGCATAAAGAGATTGAGATCTACGTGGATAACATTATTGTCAAGTCCCGGAAGGAGGATGACCATATAGACCATTTCAGGAAGTTGTTCAACAGGTTGCGTAAGTACAACTTGAAGTTGAATCCAGCTAAGTGCGCCTTTGGCGTTAAATCAGGCAAGTTGCTAGGATTTCTAGTCAGCCACAAAGGGATAGAGCTGGATCTAGCGAAAATCCAAGCCATCACTGAAATACCCATTCCTCATACAGAAAAGGAAATACGGGGATTTTTGGGAAGAATCAACTTCATTAGCAGATTTATCTCTTAGCTCACAGCAACTTGTGAGCCAATCTTCAAGCTATTAAGGAATAACTCCTCCATGAAATGGAATGAGGAGTGCCAGAATGCCTTCCTTACAATCAAGAAATAGCTAATTAAAGTTCCCATCTTGGTACCACCCAGGGATGATGTTCCCCTGTTTATGTATCTATCCGTAAGTGACAATGCCATGGGCTGCATGCTGGGACAGAAGGATGATAGAGGCATAGAACGAGCTATCTATTACCTCAACAAAAGATTCAACAGCAGTGAACACAAGTACACTCTGATCGAAAAGACGTGTTGTGCTTCAGCATGGGATGCCATGAGGTTACAACATTATCTTCATGGGCACACAATCCATCTCATATCCCTCGTGGATCCTCTCAAGTACGTGTTCAGTAAACCCATACTGAATTATCGGCTGTCCAGATGGCAGTTGATCCTACAACAATTTGACATCGTATATGTGACTCAAAAGTCCATCAAAGGTCAAGGAATTGCGGATCAACTGGCCGCCGAACCATCAGGGGATTTTAAACCCTTGGAAACCTACTTCCCTGATGAAGGAGTAATGACAATTCAGCAACACCATCAGTACGATACACGCCAAATGTGGAAGATGTATTTCGATGGAGCTGTTAATATGGAAGGTTCTGGAGCTGGAGCAGTTCTAGTATCTGATACGGGGGAGCAGTATCCCGTTGCCATCAAATTACAGTTTGTCAGTACCAATAATACGGCTGAGTATGAAGGCTGTCTTATGGGGCTAAAATTAGCCAATTCAATAGGCATTAGGCGGTTAACTGTCCTTGGAGATTCGGAGTCGGTAATCAGACAATCCACCAGAATCTATCAAACCAAGGAACTACATTTGCTGCCTTACCATCGGCAGGTTTTAAAGATGGCTTTGGGGTTCAAAGAAATATCCTTTCTACACATTCCTCGTAATAAGAATGATTTCGCGGACGCGTTAGCAACTTTGTCCTCCTTGATTCGTATATCAGATAAGGAACACTTGCTAAGCGTCACAATTTCCCTGCACAAGGCCCCAGCCTATGGGAATTACATTGGAGAAGTATCGGATGAGCAACCTCCCATCCAACATCCTTGGTATCAGCATATCAAGGAATATCTGCGAGATGGATCTACACCCGCTGAGGCGAGCCCGACTGAGAAAAGGCGGATCCATCGATTTGCTATGAAATTCTACCTAAGTGGAGATGCGCTCTATAAAAGAGATGCAGGATTAGGTCTCCTCAGATGTTTAGACAAAGATCAAGTCCAAAGGCTTATGGATGAAATCCATGGCGGAGTGTGTGGCCCCTACATGAGTAGCCCCCTCCTTGTTAAGAAAGTCCTCAGGACAGGACATTATTAGCTATCTCTCAAAGCTGATTGCCATGACCATGTTAGGAGATGCTATCAGTACCAGATTCATGGGAATGTTATACACGCCCCTCCACGGGAACTTCACAATATGAGTTCACCTTGGCCCTTCTCAATGTGGGGAATGGACGTTATCGGGCCCATTGAACCTAAAGCCAGTAATGGTCATCGATTTATCTTTACCATGATCGACTACTTCACCAAATGGGTAGAAGTAACCTCCTTCCCCAGGGTTACTAATGAAGTCATCATTGCTTTCATCAGAAACAATGTTATTTGTCGATATGGACAACCAGAGGTGATTGTGTCCGACAATGCCAAGAACCTCAACAACAAAATGATGGGGAAATTATGCAGTAAATTCCACATCAAACACCTCAACTCAGTCATTTATCGTCCGAAGATGAATGGTGCTGTTGAAGCGGCTAACAAGAACATCAAGAAGATTATGCAAAAGATGTCCACCAATCACAAAAATTGGCCTGACCTATTGCCTCTGACTCTGTTAGCCTACAGAACCTGAATGCGCACCTCCACTAGGGCAACCCCCTACGCATTAACTTATGGGACGGAAGCAGTGCTCCCCATAGAAGTTGAGATGAAATCCCTCAGAGTATTGATAGACGCTCAGTTGGATGAAGACCAATGGGTACAAGATAGGTATCTCCAATTGTCTCTAATAGACGAAAGGCGAACCGCAGCTATCTTCCATGGTCAGTTATATCAGCAAAGGATCGCCCGATCCTACAACAAAAAAGTCCGGCTACGACAATTCAGACAACATGACTTGGTTTTAAAGAAAATACTGGACAACCAAGATCAGTCTAAGGGAAAATTCGCTCCTAACTGGGAAGGCCCGTTTATTGTCAAGGAAGTATTGATAGGAGGCGCTCTCAGGTTGCAAGAAATGGACGGCGATGAATTTCCACAACTCATCAACTCAGACGCCGTGAAACGATGCTATGTCTGAAGTTACCATCAAATAAACATCGTGGTGGTAGACCATCAGGTCACCAGTCATTCCGGTTCTTTAAACCTTTACCACAAACAACTTTGCTACACTTTGCCCCTTAGGGAAACATACCTTTAAAGCTAGCAGCCTGGCTTTCTCCTTTGCATTCCTACAACTTAGGTCATCCCACCGTGGATTGAACCTCTTGCGTATATAGTTTGGCTACCCATACATGGGATCAAACTTTTCACCTACAGTTTATCTATAACCTAGGATTAAACTTTCTCCTCCACGCACTCTGACCTGCTCATGGGATTACGCTTTTCATCTCGCCTTGAGGGGCGAACTACGTCGACCTGATCTCCTCTTCAATAGGAGTACGTAGGTAACCATTTCATATGGCCCGGTCGCAATAAAAAAAACATTCCTACACCATTCCTACCACATACAACGTTGAACCTCTTACACCAGGTTCGAACTACACAGACCTGATCTCCTCTTCAATAGGAGTATGTAGGCAGCCATTCATGGTGCGGTCTCACCCCTTATGAAAACATAAACCCTTGTCAGTTGGTACTGGGATCATCCTTCAATCCACCACATTTCATTTGGCTTCAGACCAAAGGGATGGAATTACCTGAACTCCTCCCAAATAGGAGATTCGGCGACCATCTAAGTTACGATCATACCTTGAAGAGCAACACCAATCCATAAGAGATAGAATTAACTAGGCTTCTCCTAAATAGAAGTACTGGCGACCATCTGTGGTACGGTCAATCTCAGAGAAGAAAGCCACACTCCTCTCCTCATTTCCATACAGAAACCAGTCCCAAGACATTGAAAGATGGTAGGGATACATACAGATCGATGATCCATTCCGAACTATCCAGAGACAACTCAATGTCCATCCACCTAGGAATAATTTAGAATACATCAAGATCATAAGCCCTGAAGTAGCAGGCAAAATATCAAGCAAGTAGCAAAGCGATCTAAAAGGGAAGTGATCCAAAAATATATTTCTCTATCATATATATAATGCTGTTTGATATACACAATGTAAACTATACAGGACAAAATGGCTAAGCTAGTCTATATAAGAAAATACAAGATCACCTACAAGTCAGGGTATATGCGAGCTAACAAGCCCAACATGGCATCCCTCTCAGAAGATGGAGGTAAAGATGTGGTCTCCTGTATGAGAATATCTACACGACCCAACAGATCTGCAGCCATCTGCATGGTGACCATGTGATCATCAATATATGTGCTCATCTCTACGATCATGCTAGTGGTAAGGGACCTCACTGCAATGCTATCTGTGACGGCTACATCCCGGGCAGATATGGCGATATCCCGCTCAACTATCACTACATCTCTGGCTGATATAGCCTCATCCCGCTCAACGACGGCGGCATCCCTACGAGCCAATGCCTCGTCTCTCTCCAATAGAGCGACCTCCCTCCCATCAAGAGCAGTCGACATCATAGATCGAATCTGATCTCTCTCAAAGGTCATCAGATGAAGACTCTACTCTAAGTACTGTGCCGAGTGCTGAATCACAACAGTACTGGTACTAGGAGAATCCAAAAGAAATGCTGGCAACCCAACAGTGGACTCCTTTTCGATGTAGGTATCAATGTCCTCCATGGGCTATACATCATCCAACTCGCACTGCGGTACTGCAAACACTGTTGCAGCCTATAAAATCTCTGTCTCCATCCACGAGGAATACTCTGAAGAATAACTAGGATGACTGACAGAAAAAGTCGCTATCTCGCGTCGATCCCAGCAGGTGTATACCCGAGATCGGTCCTCTGCTGAGAGGTACCGAGAAGCTGAACGCTGACCTGTTGCCCCCTCAAAAGGATGAAAATCCTGAAACTGGTCGGACTGCGACATCACGGCCAATGGGTGATAAGTGGTCACTCCCCTCAAGTGGTCCATGCCCGGAGCATGAGTAATGAAGCTGTATGATGAGCTAAGCCCCGAACACGACAATATGCTAAATGAATCTCTGATATCTGCCAAGAATGTGGACCAGGACAGAGCATCTGTACACTCTGATAGCTGAAAAGAGTATGACATAGCTACATCATGGGTGAAGCAGTACCCATGCCGTCTAAGAGTGCCAATCGATCTCAAGTGTGACATAAACCACATATATAGCATGATTGAACTCCCAGTGAACACTCCTGTCGGATAAGTGCAACAGTAGGATGTCGACCACAGGGTCTCTGCTACAATCATAGGTACAATGAAACGACCCTCCCTGAGAGCTCTCACGACCATGACAACTCCTATATCTATCTCATCCATATACCGCGGCATATACACATATGACAATACATATAGCATCAGTACGTCAACTCTAGCCAAACGCCAATAATCCTCCGATGCGGTGAAATCCCTAGAATGTCGTGAATAGCTATCCTCCGAGCCAAATCTGTCGTACAGAAAACACTGGGATATCACGTGGCCAGATGTCAACTCATCCTGTACCACTCTGCGCCTCAATCCTGTGAGAGTCATGAATCGTCTACTTATGTCTCCCGAAGCCAGATGCACGCATGGTCTGTCTAAAGGCAGCATCGTCAAACGTGCATACTCCTCCAGAGTTGGAGTCAACTCATGGGTGCCAAATCAGAATACCTGCCTATCCGGTAGCCAATGCTCTATCATCCCGTCCACAAATCCTGTGGGAACCTGAAAAGTCAAAAAGGTTATGGTATGCTGCAATAAATGATCTACAGTCACCCTGTCTGGTGGTGACATGCTATCATACCATGATCGCATACCAGATGTCACCACTGACGGTGGGGTATGATCTATATGGCTAACTGTCGAAAAAGACATCTGTGCGGACCGTGTCATAAGACTATCCAGGGGTCAATGTCAAATATCTCTGGACATACATACATATGCATAACATGATACATGTATAACAGATAATAGATGGAAATATGATATAGGGAATGAAAAAAATAGTGCATACATTCCTAAATATATCGTCATCTAATACATCATCTCTGTATAGCTACAAATACAGGGAAATGGGGCACAGACACCCTACTACTGACAGAGGCCTATCAAAAGATATAGCGAGAATGGGGCACAACCACCTAATATCTAACAGAGGCCTATCAAAAGATATAACAAGAATACACATCATAAGAAGACAATGGTGTCGATGTCCACATCATCAATACTGTCCACCTGATGTAACTCCTCTTGAGTCATTGAATCTCTATCAACAGGGATGTCAGGCCTATATAAAGGAGGATCTGCGTTGGCAAAATCGAATGGGTCACCTGAGGGGCCAGCGCCTGAGCTGGAAGGATCAAATGAATCCACCTCTACCGGATCTCTGCGCAAATACCGGAAAAATATGTGTGCCTGGTCCAACTACCGGGTCAAACTATCAATCTGGGTCATATGAGTCAGATCTCGGACACAAGCTATCCAATCCGTCATCATCAAGGATCCTGGAACCATGTCCCACATAAACTGTGTGGCTCAGGACTGAGCTCCAATAGTGCAAGGGGACCATCACCGATGGAACGTCTCTTGAGTACATGGACCCTCTGACAATGCAAAACCGTCAACCCCCAACAAGGGGATATCAGTGACGGGTGAATGCGATACAGGCCAATAACGCCTGGTAGGAGGCTGTGAGGACCCCAAACTAAGGTACTTGAAACTCGAACTCGGTTCTTCACGATACCATTTCTATGAGCGAAATAATACTAATAATAATAACAATAATATAAAAGATCAAATTAATTTACATAATTATCAGAGTCTAGCTCCCAAGTACGTAACCTTTAAACATTCATTACAACCCATGATAGATAATATATATATCATAATTGTCTTAATAACATTAAACTATTACATAACATAGTAATTCGTTCATTCAGCAACCTTCCCTTTTCCTTTGTTCTTAGCAGAGTTCTCTGGTCGTTCGCACTTAGCTGAAAACATTTAAATTTAAGCAAGGATGAGCATTTGTGTGCCCAGCAAGCAATAACAATTATATATATATATATATAAGCTGAAAGGATTTAAATGTTTTCTTTGTACTATTCTTCTACAACAAGTCAATAGTTGTGAAGTATTCTGAACCAATAATAATAACATAACAACTCTCTTTCAAATTTTTGAAACTACATAATGACTATAACTGGGGTTATGGTGACATGCCATGAACATTGTTTTCATTTTCGAAAAGGTTAAACAGAAATTCATCTGTAAACCGTCATAACTTACGGGCACGGGGGTGATCAGCCCGTTATGCCCTGCATTGATCAATACTACATTGCTAGAACGATATTATCGTTCATCCTTTGTCCGCCGGAGCGCATAAAAATTTTCCCATGTAGGGATGTTCATACCTGTCTGGGTTCTAAATCAAAGGTTTTATCTTGTTCAACAATAATCTATAATTCAATATATCTGTATACGGGTAATTGACAAAGGTATATCAACATGTGATTAAATACAATGATTATCCAAGTGGGGACACTTGTTTAACCACTTCTAGAAATTAACGAACAGAATATATATATCCGAATTATCATATACTAACATGTTGATATTCAATGAGCTTATATAATATAAAGTTCATAATCTGTACAATAATAATATAGTTTAGAAACATTCTTACTCACATCCATTGCATAAAGAAAATGCAAATGTTAGATACTTGCCTGAAGCGCTGCTTACAACTTGTAATTAAGATCTATCGCTTATCTCACGACCTATCATTAATAAGATAGTTCGTTCGATTAGAACAACATACTATAACACATAACACTGCTTATTGAAGTCAGCACATACCCTAATCACATTGACATATAAATTTAACAACCATTGAATAATCACTTATCTAATCACATTATCTAAGTCCAGATCAATTTCTGAAATATGTCTGTCTACCGACAACTTTATTGGGAAATTATCGAGTCTAAGACTCTATTCTATAACTTAACATCAGTACGTATCAGTCATTTTATTTTTAAATGACTCAATATAATTTTAAAACATTTATTATAATTTATCATAAATTTTCAAACATCGGAATCATATTAAAATGATTTAAATACCAATCAATTCTATTATCATTAATATTTAATTAGTATTAAACTATTAATGAAATCATTTCCAAAATATTAAAGTTATGTATAATAACTCAAAAAACTTTTAAAGTATTAATATTACCCTTAAATGATTTTTAAAACATTTAAAATCATTTTTAAATAATCATCATTAATATTAAAGTATTAATGTTTCATTTATCAAAATATTAAAAGTCATTAAGTATAACTTAAAATATTTTTAATTCATTTATATCCCTTTTAAATGATTTTTAAATTAATAAAATCATTTTTAAACTATTTATTTAATATAATTATTAAATAAATTTAATGTCAATAATAATAACTTAATAATTATTAATATTAAATTATTAATGAAATTATCCTTTAAATATTAAAAGTTATATTTTATAACTTAAAATATTTTTAAACACTTTATTTTCATTTAATATGATTTTTAATATAATAAAATTATTTTTAATTAATTTACTTAATTCATTTAGTAAATAAATTAATTACCATTAATATTAATTTATTAATAAAATTTATCATAAAATATTAAAAGTCATTAAAAATAACTTAAAATATTTTCTTATATCATAATATAATTTTTAATGATTTTTCTAGTATTAAAATCATTTTTAAATAATTTATTTAATATTATAATTAAATAAATTAAATGCTTTTAATATTCCAAAAATATTAAATATTTATGAAATATAATAAAAATAATTAAAAACTAATTTTCAGAATTTTTGATAATTTTTAATAATTTATTTTGTATTTTTAATAATTTAAAACTAATTTTTTTCTATTTTTTTATTAATTTCCGGAAAATAGAATATTATCTGTCGCTAAAGACCACCTATAGAGACAGAACCGTCGCTATAGGTGTTCTTCATGTTCTTGATACAAACCCAGAAAACCAAGTCAGTGATCATGTGGCCTAGTTTGACCGCGATTAACACCGAGTGTGATGTGTTTCTGAACATGTTGTTGATAAGATAATGTAGTACAAGTACAAGACTACACGATCCAACAAACAACATCATTAAACCATGCATAACTAACGAGATCTATATCCTTGAACAAGCTGTCAGAGCTGTTCTTCATTTTCTGGGCTACCCAGAAATGAAGAACAGTTCGTGTAGCCATATTTGGGCTTCCACAACTTGAAATATGTGTAATATTTTTGTGATTTAAAACCGGTAGTGTGTAGCTAACATGTAGGAGAGTAGATTTATCACATAATATCAACAAAATCATAACAAAATCATCAGATCCAGACCGGTCAAACCTCATCAGAAACTGTGTTCATAGGTTTTCTGGGTTACCCAGAAAACTGAATCCGTGAACAAAGTACCTACTTTGACCGGCCACTATGTTAAATCCATTTGATGTTTAAGAGATTTAAAAGCATGGATCTATAGTACAACTAATAGGCTACAAGATGTACTAAATATAAACATCAGAACATCAATAACATTACAGATACAAGCTTGACAAAATGTTGTCAGGTACTGCAAACTAGTTTCTGGGTTACCCAGAATTGGTCTGGTCATGGTCGGTCAACGACCTTTGACCACGAATAACTTGCAATCTGTTGAAGCTATGACCTTGATTCAACTTTTAGACTAAAGAACACATACACGACTACAACTAAAAGCTTTCAAAACACGTAAATCTCTACAGATCACCAAGATATAATGACTGACATTCACTGTCAGAGGACAAAAAATTTATTTTCCCAGATTTTGTAAATCTTCAAATCCGAGCCTCTAGATGTTATGGATCTAACATCTAGCAACCCAGATCATCCTTAGACACCTTATACAACATATTTTAACAATCAAACATAACATCTAACACAGAATCGTTGGACAGGAATTCTAGGTTTCGTTTATACCTTCTTTGAAAAATTTCTGATTTTGTGTTGCTGATCTGTTTATGGTAAACGTTGGGCTTTGATTTGGGGCTAATATACTTGTGTATTTTGAAGGTTAGAGAGAGAGAGAGAAAGAGCTTAGTTTGAGTGTTATGAAAAATGTAAGCAACAAAATGAATTCCTCTCTCTTCAATCCTATTTATACTAGTCTAGATGCATGTAATGGCTGATGAAAGTGGCTTGTGGCTGTCATTTTTAGCATATGGAGTTGTTGGGTTTGGTTCACCAACTAAACCTAATGTCAAAACCTACATACTAGCCAAAATAATGTATTAGGGGTAAAATGGTAAATTGGTAAATCATTTTAATGGCATACTTGGAACTTGGCAAACCCTTAGGGTTTAACCCTTAGGGTTTAACCCTAAGGTTTTCTAACATTTACTTTTCTAGAATTACATTTTAGGGTTTACACAAAAATAAATAAAATCAAATAAAAATTAAATAAAATTTTAGTTTCCTAAAATTTTGAAATTAGGATTTTCTAATTGTGATTAATTTTATAATTACCTTATACAGGAACATTAGGGTTTAAATCATATAATTATCATTAACTTTGCCAGTAAAGCAATTAGGGTTCACAAATTGGTAATTAAGTTTTATAATTTCTAATTAGGGTTAGTAATTATAGAAATTAGGGTTTCTAAAACTTTAATTAGGGTTTACCTAATTAATCACTTAGTACACAACATAAAACATATAACATAGTTATATGACAGTCTTAAGCTCACAATTGATTTTCAATTTAGAGTTTTCCTAAGTAAAATTAGGGTTTAACCAATTAATACTTGGGTTTTGAAATTAAACACCATAATTAACCAATTATCATCAATACATACATGCAGTACATATTCATAGCACTGAAAAATCAAAATATAATTAATATTATATTATTATTCTCTTACCTTGACAATAATCCAAAATTAGGGCTTGGATTCCATATCTGATTTATCTGCCAAATTTACCCTTAATAATTAAGGTAAAATAATTAACTTAATAACCTGTACTAAAATTCATATATTAAAATAATTATTATATTTATTCTAAAAATCACTCCATATATTATTTAAATAATATATGATTATATATTTTCATGGAAAATATTTCTACCATAAATTAATTATTATAATTATATACTTTTTAATAATCGATAATTTTAAAATAAATTCATTTGTAAATAATTATGTAATAAATATATTTTTACTTACCACATAAATACATATACACATAATCTTGTACAAATCCTCATCCTTAATATACAAAAACAAAAAATTTATTCGCAAAATTTCTTATTTATTTACATAGAAAATATCGGGTTGTTACATTCACCCTCCCTTATAAAGATTCCGTCCCCGGAATCACCGTTTTAAAACCTATACATACACGGTCACATAGCGTACATAATCATTGTAAGTAAAACTCGATCAACTTTGATCGAACTGTTCTTTAGCTATTCACATGAAGCTTGTCTTTCTGATTACACAGAAAAATTGGTTTCTAACAGAACTCAAATTCCTCCTCAAAATTTCTTTATAAAATAATTTTACTATATATAGGAAAATCATGCATAAGAAAATAAAAAGGCATACGAATAATACCTGGAGTTCCAGTGCCAGCTGCTGCCGTATCCTGAACTATCATGTTGTAGACCCTTGCCGTAGATTTTGTTGGCTTGCTTGACGAAGTTGGTCCCGTGATTGGTAACGTTCCGCTGCCAGTGCCTATGTTCACACTTCCTGTCTCCACCCTCCTTTTTGGACAATCTTTCACCCTGTGCTCTGTCGATCCGCATATAAAACATCCACTATTCATCCTAGGATTGGGGCAGTTAGGAGAAATATGGCCCTCCTGCCCGCACTTATAGCAAACAAATTTTCCTTGCAAACACTCCCCCGAGTGATTCTTCCCACATGTCTTACATGGCACTATCTGTTTCTTAACACCTTCCTGTTTCACTTGTACACTTGCAAAACTGCTCACCTTCCTCTTACTATCTCCACTCCTGCTCCCACTATTAATTTCCACCTTCCTAGCTCCTTCTATCTTACCCTTATTCTTCCTCTCCTTATTGTAAAGGCTCATGGCCTCACTTCCCTCCTCAGCTATGATCGCTTTCTCCATGAGTGCTGCAAATGTAGGAATTTGCAACACCGCCACTTTGTTATAGAGCCAGGGTTTCAATCCCAGCTCAAACCTTCTAGCTTTCCTAGCCTCCGTATCAACTTGATGCGGAGCAAACCTAGCTAACTCATTGAATTTGGCGGCGTATTCAGACACCGTCATATTCTCCTGCTTCAACTCTAAAAATTTAACCTCCATCCTCGCCTGCATACTTGGTGAAAAATAATTTTCGAAAAACAAAGTTTTAAATCTATCCCATGTGACTACACCTTCTCCTGCCCTAGCCTGATTCGCTTCCCACCAAAAATTTGCTTCCCCCTTCATCATATAGGTGGCAAAAGCAGTTTTTTGCCCCTCATCTACCCTAGCTACCATAAATGCTTTTTCAATTTCCTTAACCCCAGTTTGAGCTTCTACAGGGTCAGTTGTACCTTTGAATTCTGGTGGTCCTACAGCCTTAAAGTCTTTGAAGTTCGCTAAGCGGTTGCCCGGCTGGTTTTCAGCGACCGGTATTCCCTGTTGCATAGCCTGAGCTATCATGTTCGCAAATTGCCGCATCATATCTGGTTGTTGTTGTCCCTCAACGTTGTTGACAGATTCCTCTGCCCTTTGATTGCGAGTTCGACGTCTTGGCGGCATTATCTGATTGAAAAAAAAATAATAATTTAACTTACATTCTAAACCTTATCACGTAAGTTTAATATTTTAAACTTATTTCATCATTTCTCAAACATAGATTCATATTCATTTAACGAACATTTTACATAGCACAAAATGCTTTAAACTTCAGCTATCCCTTTATGACCTCAAAAGTCAGGATTTACAGTCTTGACTTAATACAAAAGTTGGAAACATTACATTACACAAACATACTTATCATATGTATTATATTAAACACTCCTACACAACAGAACTTATACTACCTATTTATTACACCTTTTTCGTGGACATTCTCTCGCCTGATGACCTTCTATACCACAGACATAACATGCTCCTTTTTTGTAGTCAGGACAGTACGGGGTGGTATGTCCTTCATAGCCACAAAGATAACAAATTCCTTTCCATTTCTTCTTATTAGATTTTCCTAAATCATGGTCTTCTATCTTTCTTTTCCCCTTCTTATCCGGAGCTGCACACGATGTGTTGCTTGTAGCTCCCATCTGACCAATTTAGATTTTAAGCTTATCTTGTCCTTCCAATATTTCTATTAACGCTTGACGCAACTGACTATTCAATAGCCTTTCTATCTCCCACAGCCTTTCTAGAGAAGAAACCTTGTTCTTCAGATTCTGCACCTCTGTTGATGCTTGATCAGCTCCAACTTTAGTGTCTGAATCGCTATCTGTCAGCTCCACCATCTCCAGATCTGGTACTATATTTTCTATAATAACCACACCTTCTGAGTTATTTTCATTGTGAGCCTCTATTTCAGTTATCGGCTTCGATATTGGCTCCTTCTTTACTATCGGAGGGTAATCGAATCCTTTTTCACCTGACATCTACACACATAAGTTACCCTAATTAGCATATAGTATATACACACAACAAATAAGAGTTTTATACAAGTTATCTTTTATTTAGTTTGACGATGAATTTAGTCAATTCATCTCTTTTTAAACTTCATATGAGTTATTTATATTTTCAACGTTTCCCTCTGTTCTAAGGTTATAGCCTTAGGTCTAACCCACCTAAGGTTTCTAACCCTATAGCTCTGATACCAACCTGTGAGGACCCCAAACTCAGGTACTTGAAACCCGAACTCGGTTCTTCACGATACCATTTCTATGAGCGAAATAATACTAATAATAATAACAATAATATAAAAGATCAAATTAATTTACATAATTATCAGAGTCTAGGTCCCAAGTGCGTAACCTTTAAACATTCATTACAACCCATGATAGATAATATATATATCATAATTGTCTTAATAACATTAAACTATTACATAACATAGTAATTCGTTCATTCAGCAACCTTCCCTTTTCCTTTGTTCTTAGCAGAGTTCTCTGGTCGTTCGCACTTAGCTGAAAACATTTAAATTTAAGCAAGGATGAGCATTTGAGTGCCCAGCAAGCAATAACAATTATATATATATAAGCTGAAAGGATTTAAATATTTTCTTTGTACTATTCTTCTACAACAAGTCAATAGTTGTGAAGTATTCTGAACCAATAATAATAACATAACAACTCTCTTTCAAATTTTTGAAACTACATAATGACTATAACTGGGGTTATGGTGACATGCCATGAACATTGTTTTCATTTTCGAAAAGGTTAAACAGAAATTCATCTGTAAACCGTCATAACTTACGGGCACGGGGGTGATCAGCCCGTTATGCCCTGCATTGATCAATACTACATTGCTAGAACGATATTATCGTTCATCCTTTGTCCGCCGGAGCGCATAAAAATTTTCCCATGTAGGGATGTTCATACCTGTCTGGGTTCTAAATCAAAGGTTTTATCTTGTTCAACAATAATCTATAATTCAATATATCTGTATACGGGTAATTGACAAAGGTATATCAACATGTGATTAAATACAATGATTATCCAAGTGGGGACACTTGTTTAACCACTTCTAGAAATTAACGAACAGAATATATATATCCGAATTATCATATACTAATATGTTGATATTCAATGAGCTTATATAATATAAAGTTCATAATCTGTACAATAATAATATAGTTTAGAAACATTCTTACTCACATCCATTGCATAAAGAAAATGCAAATGTTAGATACTTGCCTGAAGCGCTGCTTACAACTTGTAATTAAGATCTATCGCTTATCTCACGACCTATCATTAATAAGATAGTTCGTTCGATTAGAACAACATACTATAACATATAACACTGCTTATTGAAGTCAGCACATACCCTAATCACATTGACATATAAATTTAACAACCATTGAATAATCACTTATCTAATCACATTATCTAAGTCCAGATCAATTTCTGAAATATGTCGGTCTACCGACAACTTTATTAGGTAATTATCGAGTCTAAGACTCTATTCTATAACTTAACATCAGTACGTATCAGTCATTTTATTTTTAAATGACTCAATATAATTTTAAAACATTTATTATAATTTATCATAAATTTTCAAACATCGGAATCATATTAAAATGATTTAAATACCAATCAATTCTATTATCATTAATATTTAATTAGTATTAAACTATTAATGAAATCATTTCCAAAATATTAAAGTTATGTATAATAACTCAAAAAACTTTTAAAGTATTAATATTACCCTTAAATGATTTTTAAAACATTTAAAATTATTTTTAAATAATCATCATTAATATTAAAGTATTAATGTTTCATTTATCAAAATATTAAAAGTCATTAAGTATAACTTAAAATATTTTTAATTCATTTATATCCTTTTTAAATGATTTTTAAATTAATAAAATCATTTTTAAACAATTTATTTAATATAATTATTAAATAAATTTAATGTCAATAATAATAACTTAATAATTATTAATATTAAATTATTAATGAAATTATCCTTTAAATATTAAAAGTTATATTTTATAACTTAAAATATTTTTAAACACTTTATTTTCATTTAATATGATTTTTAATATAATAAAATCATTTTTAATTAATTTACTTAATTCATTTAGTAAATAAATTAATTACCATTAATATTAATTTATTAATAAAATTTATCATAAAATATTAAAAGTCATTAAAAATAACTTAAAATATTTTCTTATATCATAATATAATTTTTAATGATTTTTTTTAGTATTAAAATCATTTTTAAATAATTTATTTAATATTATAATTAAATAAATTAAATACTTTTAATATTCCAAAAATATTAAATATTTATGAAATATAATAAAAATAATTAAAAACTAATTTTCAGAATTTTTGATAATTTTTAATAATTTATTTTGTATTTTTAATAATTTAAAACTAATTTTTTTCTATTTTTTTTATTAATTTCCGGAAAATAGAATATTTTCTGTCGCTAAAGACCACCTATAGCGACAGAACCGTCGCTATAGGTGTTCTTCATGTTCTTGATACAAACCCAGAAAACCAAGTCAGTGATCATGTGGCCTAGTTTGACCGCGATTAACACCGAGTGTGATGTGTTTCTGAACATGTTGTTGATAAGATAATGTAGTACAAGTACAAGACTACACGATCCAACAAACAACGTCATTAAACCATGCATAACTAACGAGATCTATATCCTTGAACAAGCTGTCAGAGCTGTTCTTCATTTTCTGGGCTACCCAGAAATGAAGAACAGTTCGTGTAGCCATATTTGGGCTTCCACAACTTGAAATATGTGTAATGTTTTTGTGATTTAAAACCGGTAGTGTGTAGCTAACATGTAGGAGAGTAGATTTATCACATAATATCAACAAAATCATAACAAAATCATCAGATCCAGACCGGTCAAACCTCGTCAGAAACTGTGTTCATAGGTTTTCTGGGTTACCCAGAAAACTGAATCCGTGAACAAAGTACCTACTTTGACCTGCCACTATGTTAAATCCATTTGATGTTTAAGAGATTTAAAAGCATGGATCTATAGTACAACTAACAGGCTACAAGATGTACTAAATATAAACATCAGAACATCAATAACATTACAGATACAAGCTTGACAAAATGTTGTCAGGTACTGCAAACTAGTTTCTGGGTTACCCAGAATTGGTCTGGTCATGGTCGGTCAACGACCTTTGACCACGAATAACTTGCAATCTGTTGAAGCTATGACCTTGATTCAACTTTTAGACTAAAGAACACATACACGACTACAACTAAAAGCTTTCAAAACACGTAAATCTCTACAGATCACCAAGATATAATGACTGACATTCACTGTCAGAGGACAAAAAATTTATTTTCCCAGATTTTGTAAATCTTCAAATCCGAGCCTCTAGATGTTATGGATCTAACATCTAGCAACCCAGATCATCCTTAGACACCTTATACAACATATTTTAACAATCAAACATAACATCTAACACAGAATCGTTGGACAGGAATTCTAGGTTTCGTTTATACCTTCTTTGAAAAATTTCTGATTTTGTGTTGCTGATCTGTTTATGGTAAACGTTGGGCTTTGATTTGGGGCTAATATACTTGTGTATTTTGAAGGTTAGAGAGAGAGAGAGAGCTTAGTTTGAGTGTTATGAAAAATGTAAGCAACAAAATGAATTCCTCTCTCTTCAATCCTATTTATACTAGTCTAGATGCATGTAATGGCTGATGAAAGTGGCTTGTGGCTGTCATTTTTAGCATATGGAGTTGTTGGGTTTGGTTCACCAACTAAACCTAATGTCAAAACCTACATACTAGCCAAAATAATGTATTAGGGGTAAAATGGTAAATTGGTAAATCATTTTAATGGCATACTTGGAACTTGGCAAACCCTTAGGGTTTAACCCTTAGGGTTTAACCCTAAGGTTTTCTAACATTTACTTTTCTAGAGTTACATTTTAGGGTTTACACAAAAATAAATAAAATCAAATAAAAATTAAATAAAATTTTAGTTTCCTAAAATTTTGAAATTAGGATTTTCTAATTGTGATTAATTTTATAATTACCTTATACAGGAACATTAGGGTTTAAATCATATAATTATCATTAACTTTGCCAGTAAAGCAATTAGGGTTCACAAATTGGTAATTAAGTTTTATAATTTCTAATTAGGGTTAGTAATTATAGAAATTAGGGTTTCTAAAACTTTAATTAGGGTTTACCTAATTAATCACTTAGTACACAACATAAAACATATAACATAGTTATATGACAGTCTTAAGCTCACAATTGATTTTCAATTTAGAGTTTTCCTAAGTAAAATTAGGGTTTAACCAATTAATACTTGGGTTTTGAAATTAAACACCATAATTGACCAATTATCATCAATACATACATGCAGTACATATTCATAGCACTGAAAAATCAAAATATAATTAATATTATATTATTATTCTCTTACCTTGACAATAATCCAAAATTAGGGCTTGGATTCCATATCTGATTTATCTGCCAAATTTACCCTTAATAATTAAGGTAAAATAATTAACTTAATAACCTGTACTAAAATTCATATATTAAAATAATTATTATATTTATTCTAAAAATCACTCCATATATTATTTAAATAATATATGATTATATATTTTCATGGAAAATATTTATACCATAAATTAATTATTATAATTATATACTTTTTAATAATCGATAATTTTAAAATAAATTCATTTGTAAATAATTATGTAATAAATATATTTTTACTTACCACATAAATACATATACACATAATCTTGTACAAATCCTCATCCTTAATATACAAAAACAAAAAATTTATTCGCAAAATTTCTTATTTATTTACATAGAAAATATCGGGTTGTTATAGAGGCAAGATTGGTATACGAATCTCCCCTGTGGTGCTCCTAATAGCACGCTCTCCTAAATAGAGCTCCCATCCTCCATCTATGAAGAAAGGAACTCTCCTGGTGAAAATCACATACTCGACTCCAGTCGGGTATCCATCCTCAAAACCTACGGTCAGGTGTGCCCCAGAATAGGGAAGCCATGTGATGGTGTCGGCCGTCAGCAACTCCAGCTACATATCGCAATGAGTGAATCCCTTAGCTACAGGGACCTCTGGCAGAATCGAATGATGCCATCGTCGTCCTCGGGGATAGGTGTCTAAACCTAACACACTCACGGGACGTAAGCATGGAAGCCTCTCATAGGCCTAGAACTGCCAACACAAAGGCAAACATCTACTGTCAGTTAACACTCTTAACCTATACATGGTAAATGATAAGGGAAATACTCATCAGCAGAAAATAGGTAAAATCCTAGCCAAGCCTCAGTTAAACCCTGTGAGTGCATACGCATGCCCTGGAGGAAATAGGCAAAGGTGTAGGAGCCCCAATCATACTCTCTAATACGGTCCACATCACGCGTGGCGCTGATCAAAGTGAAAGATACCGTATAAGAGTTATCTGCTATGAAGCAGCCTCTAATGATCATCAGGAACAATCGCCGCAGAACGCGATCCCTGATTCTGACATCATCAGGCATAGGCTCACTCAATAGCCCGCTCATAGCATCTACGCTCAAAGGACCTGAACGGATAGTCCTGCCTTTGAGCGCCGCCGCAGGAACTCCTAATAAGGATCTAACGGCAGTAGGGGTAATATTTGCCATGCAAGGCACTGGCTCCCCTCCAAACTCCATACCTGTGATAAATAGTCAATCCATAGGCGTCATCATACCGTAATCTAGCAGATGGAGTGACTGAGTCTGATGAAACCATGGCTCAGACAATGCCCTGAGGTAACCCCAGGGACAACGACGGGGAAGGATGGAGAAGAATGCCCCAAATCCCCACTCATGCACTACCGCTCTATAGTCAGGATGAAGCGCCTGATACATGGAGTGAATGCTAAACCAGTTCCCTCGAGGATGTGTAAAACTAGGAACCTGCATGAAATGCAGATCAACATTAAAACCTTTTAATCCTCATCAATAGGAAAGAGGGAAGATCAAAGTCTAACGCCATACCTTGTTAGCATGTAAATACATCGATGGATGTCTGCCCAAATCACCCAGCAACTCTGGATTCAACACCTGAATACTCGGAAGCTCCCTGCGAGGGACAGGTGCAGAAGAAGCGGGGTCCTCTATTGGAATATCTGCCTCCTCATCCTCAACGTCTGGAACATCTACCTGGACAGGACGTATCATGGCCTCCACTAACTGACGAGACTGTCTAACAGAACGGGGACGAGACACTTCAGAAGCCCTCCATCGTACGCCAAAAGTGGTCCTATAGGAACTGCTCGGCTGATCCGGATCCATAGTGTCTGGACAACAAGTCTCCAAATCACCTCAGAAAGGGTGTGGTATTTCCTTACATGGAGCTTTCTATAATGCATTTTATGACTATATGCATGCATGCATTTACTTTAACATATAATAGAGTTAAAATACATGACTACCCAATGCCTACATTTGGAAAAATTTTGCCATAGTCCCCTTTGAAAATAGGACTATAAACATGCATACAGACATGTCTAGGTGGCCATTCAGTAGCACACCTGTCCCAAAGTTATATACATAATATATGCATTAAAAATTAAAATCATCATGCATCAGGCCAACCTCAATACTAGGAGTTCTTTGCCTTGCTATCTTATGCTCATTGGACCTCAAATAGGACAAAAAATAGTAGAAAAAGGTGCCAATTTGACTGTCTCAAAAGTTAAAATTTTTTACATCATTATGTTCAGCATGGTTTAATACTAACATTTACTATGTTGGATATTTTTTATCTAGTCATTTGTGCATACATAATCACTACTATGTGTTTAGATGTATTTCATGCGATAACTCAAAATCCAACAGACAGAAATGAGAGAAAGTACAGGCATATATTACCAGTATAGTGTAGAACACTCGTATGGTGATAGAATTTGCAGAAAGCAGCCCGAACTCAGCAGATCTGAAAGAGGCTCACGTATTTTCCTTCGCGCAATAAGTTGAAAGTGACTTATGAGACCAACCTGTTGGAATTTATGATCCACGGTTGGCCGCAGGGCCATCTGCGGCTGCAGCAGGTGCACCTGTGGCACCCCCATGCGGGTCCCATCCCTCCAGCTCAGTCTAGTTCGAGTTACAAAGGAGTTTTTACAAGCTAAAAAGGCCAAATCAGGGATAAAAATGCTATGCGATTGAGCAGAATAGCCTAAAACTCTGGTTTTTCTGGATCTAACTGTGGTTTTCTTTTCATCCATTGGTATTCGCCCGAACACAGGGTTTACTATACCGATGATTCAAGTCTATGCATACCACATTCGGCAATACCGTACAGAGGTCCGACGCCATCAGTGTAAGGTTGTCACCCCAATCTTTTCACACAATCCCCGACGGGGGTTACAACGTGAGATCCCCAGCAGGGGTTACAATGCATGCTCATCTATTGACACACAAATCAATGAAGGTCAAGTAGCCTTGACATTATTACAGCCGATAGCGATTTAAACCTATCAGATATCAGAGCTCTGAAGCTATTCGAGGTTTTCACACCCGACCGCTCAGATCCCCGGTGGGGGTCACAACGCAATGTTCCGTTGATTCACACATCAGCGAAGGTCGAGCAACCTTGACAGTATATCCCACAGGATTTTTCAGTCGCTGATTCACATGTTGGTGAAGTACACGTCAATGAAGGTCAGGCATCCCTGATAGCATTTGTTGTTGGAAGTAAACCTAACAGAATCTTGGCATATTCTGGCAATACTAACCAGGAGAGGTCAATGTCATCAAAGAGGATAGATGATGGAATATGTTATACACATCCTCAAACAGATCAAGCTTTATCCCCACAGATCTCTTACACATAAGAGGTACATCTGCAGGATCAAGTCATTATCCAGGAAGGTGGTGATAAGTCTAACATCAACATCCTACCAAATTTAGATTACACATCAAATATGGTCATCATTGCCAATCCCCAGTTGAAGCAACATGGAGCCAGCAATTATCCCTAGCGTGTTGGGCTACAACCCCATACACATGCATCGTACATTTGCATCATATTGCTATTCATAGTACCATGTTCGTCTTGTTACGTTTCAAGTGTCTAGGATTCTTTATCCTACCCATGCATCGCCATGCATGAGTATGATAAAGAGGGGCATCTGTAGACACTTGAAATTTTCTGTACACCTGTCACTAACATTGCAGGAGGACAGATTCGTCTTTTAAGAGGGAACCCTGAAAGACAATCCATATCTATACCGGATACTACCAGAAGTTCAACATCCACCCCGGATTGCAATCTGGGAGTAAACAATTCCAATCTCGGAGATAACCCTGAGGCAAGCAGATCAATACCGGAACACACACCAGAGAAGACCGATTAATCTCGGAGATAACCCCGAGGTATCCAGTCTCAGTCCCAACCATGGGAATAGCCACCAACCTTGGTGATAACCCAAAGGAACACAATTTCGACGATAACCCCGGAAATGCTTGTTACATGTGTGACCAGCTTTAATCTCGGCGCTCACAACGGGATACACTGTACCAGCCCGGCGATAACATCGGGAAGACAGGCACACCTCAAGGATGACAATGAGGACCTTCAACAAATTGTAGCAGTCCAATCTCAGCGACACTGAGCAACGTCTGCTTTATCAGCCCAATCCGACGATAACACCGGTGAGGGGCAACATCGTCATCTGACCAACACGATGCCACGCCACGTCGTTTCAACATATCTACGCAACAATGTCCCACAAGACTAATCAATCCCGAGTGACTATTGTACGGGGTAACGGATGAAAGTTGAAGCTTGAAGACTGGAGGGCACCGTCCCATCTTCAATGACTTCGCACAAACTCTAATCCCATGCCATCGTACAACTCTTGACAACGACAGTCCGAAATAGGTCATGTATACCTCAAACGGATGTCCAGATTACACTTCTGAAAGTTTGAATGGACATTACAGTGCCCGAGTGCACGAACTTCGAGACGACCCGAGCCAAAAAACCCGGGTCCACTCGAGTTGCCTCTAGTACACCTGCGGCTCAGCCGTAGGTACACCTGCGGCTCCACCCTCTATAAATAGAGGGCTTGGGGTGGCCATTTTAGAAGAGAAAACGGCGAGAAAGCCCTACCTAATTTGCTCTACACTCATCCCAGGCAGTGTATTTTCCACTTTTAAACACCTGTGAGCTCATATATAGCCCTTTTGTACCTACAAAAGTTTGTGTTTACCCACTCTAAAGATATAGAAGTCTTCTTTGGCAGCCCACTGCAAGCCTTCTCACACACTTTAGAGTCCTTCTTCTTATCTTTGCACACACCCTTCTACACGTTGAGAGTCGTGTTGCTTAATTTTGCCCGAACTTCGGTCCGTGGTTTCATTCCAGTCTGTATATATATATATATATATATATATATATATATATATATATATATATATATATATATATTTATTTATATATGTATTGACTAACATTATCGAGTTATGCCTCCATTGAGCCTAGACTTCGGTCTAGACTCGATAATGTTAGTCAATACATACATACATATATATATATATATATATATATATATATATATATATATATATATATATATATATATGAACTGTGTGTCGAACTCTGTTCGATGAGCCTAGACTTCGGTCTGGAGCGTTTACCTGCTTTAATATATATATATACTTATATATATTATCTGTGGTCGAACTCTTTTCGATGAGCCTGTATTTTACATCCGGAGTGTTTACCTGCTTTAATATATTTATATATATATATACTTATATATATTAACTATGGTCGAACTCTGTTCGATGAGCCTGGATTTTACATCCGGTGCGTTTATGTGCTATATATATATATATATATATATATATATATATATATATATATATATATCTTTACATTTCGTCCCACCTGGAGTTTACTTCGTGGTGGTTGACCGTTTTTATAACTTTCTGTATATTTCGTCCCACCTGGAGTTTACTTCGTGGTGGTTGATCGTTTTTACAGCTTTCTTTACATTTCGTCCCGCCTGGAGTTTCCTCCATGGCGGTTGATAGCTTTTACAACTTTATTTATATTTCTGATCCCCCATGGAGGTGCTTCGTGGTTGGTGATCATGTATGTATATATATATATTTACAGCTTTTATATATATACCTGCTTACTGCGTTTATATCAATTGCGGCATCATGTGAGCCTAGGATTCATTTGATCACAGATTCAATCCCCTGAATCTAGATTCGGTTCCCGTGATGGACCTTTTCAGCTGTAAGCAGCTTGTAAATATATCTGTGATGTTTGGATTCCCTCAGATGGTTTTCATACCCACGAGGAATTCAACACCTTTTTGTAAAGTATTTTCGTATGGATGCTTCGCATCTGTCAAATAAAATCAATCCAGCCGAATACGGAATAAAATGAGATTGTAAAAGGTCTCAATTACTATTGAGCATCAGGGTTTGAAAAATCTCATTTATAAAACATCACTGCCATATCTTGCTTAAAATTGAATTTTTACATAAAATTCAAACCCTGTGTATATAGATACGAACGAGGCCTCACACTACTTCCAAATAACAGCACATTGACCCACACACACACATTCAGATAATAGTTTCTTGAAAAGAGGTGGTCACCGTGGTAACACGGACGTCGGGGAGTGCCTAACACCTTCCCTCCGCATAACCAAGTCACCGGACCCTAATGAATCTTGGTTTCACTGACCGGTTTAGCAGTGTCACATCACTGGGTCAATGTGCAAACCTTTTCTCGGTTGTGTTGGTACAACCATTTAAAAAACCAACTGGCGACTCTTATAGTCCAATCGTCGACATTATACATGTCGAACCTTTTTCACTTGTTTTTTCAAATAAATCTCACCTAAAATGAGAACACCAAAGAACAAGTAACGGAAAAGGACAATTAAAAATCCCGACGTCGACACCCCCTAAGTACGAGAAGAAGAGCCCATAGTCTTATGACTGTTAAAGGTTTTAAGTATAAACACTTGACAACCTAGGACATAGTTCAAGGTCTTATGACCATTAGAAGTTCTTTTGTCTCTTGTTATTCATTCTTGATTCAAAGGTTGAGTTTCCTATTTCAGAAGTCCTTAATTTATTCGCATGTTATTATTCATTGGTATATTGTTACTTGTGGGCAATCATGCTCACTCTTGCATAATAATAACATTGCAGTTAAGAACGAAAGAGCAGACGAACCTTCCACTAGTAAAGGCAAGGGCAAGCTTAGCAAGTAATGAAGACTGATTATTTATGTCATGTAATTAGAATTGATGATATTAAGACTTATTGTTTTATGTTTCCGCACAGATGATTTAAGGTTAGAGTAACCTGTGATTTATTTATTATGCAGTTGATGTAACCCTATAAGGGGAGATTTATTGTTTATTTCTATCTATTACATGGTTTGCATTTATTTATGGGTAAATAGATAGATGATGTTTATATAGTGAACACCAAATCCGTTGGAAATGGAAGTACCAGATTTGGGGGTGTAACACTCAGAATGGGTAATGTATACCTATTTTAGGGGCGTCACAGTTGGTATCAAAGCTTAGGGATATGATCCTTGACTGAGATGTGAGACAAGAACTAGGAGGAGAGACACGGGAAATTCCTTCGCTAGTATGACCTACCAAAGTTTATTTGTTATTTAATTGGTCGGTCAGAGTATAGGGATAATATGTGGCATGATAATTAACCCTTGTTTTGTAACAGTCTTTGAAGATGACATCTGAAAATGTTGAGATCAGCAATGAAGCACATGAGACCGTTGAGTCACCAACGATCAATACCCAGGATAATGTGCAACAGGAAGACAATAATCCTCGTGTAAACAATAACACCGACCAAATGACGAACGACGGTATGTTTAGGAGTTTTCTAGAATTTATGCAAAACCAAACGAGAGAGACTCCTGTTCAAATTATAGGTGGAAACATCGGCAACTCTCGGACGGTCACCGCTAAACAGTTCAAGGAGCTGGGACCACCAGAGTTTTTGGGAGAGCCAAAACCATTTAAGGCGAATACATAGATAAAACAGATCACCAAGATATTTGATGTCTTGGGATGCTCCGAGGAGCAAAAGGTTCCCTTTGTCACCTTCATGTTAAGAGGAGAAGCAGATTACTAGTGGGAATCAGTAAAGCGTACTCAACCTGCCGCACTCAAAATGTCTTTGGAGAAGTTCCAAGAGCAGTTCAATGACAAGTACTTTCCCGAAAGTATTCGTCACATGAAGGAGGTAGAGTTTATCAAGTTGGAGCAAAATAATATGATCGTGTCGCAGTACGAGGCTAAGTTTGTCGAGTTGTCCCAGTTTACGTCCCATTTGGTTGATAATGAGGAGAGAATGACGCGAATGTTTCTGTGAGGTTTGGGACCTGATATACGTCAATACCTCATTTACCACAAATTGTGTTTGTACTCAAATGTAGTGAATAGGGCTCAGTTATTGGAGCGCGATAATGAGCCAGCCAAACCAAAAGATAACGAGCAACAACACGATAATAATCGTACCGGTGGCAATGATCATCGGAACAATGATAACTATCGTAGGGGAAATTATCATACCAGAAATGGTAACCACTTCGGTGGTAATCATGGCCAATATAATAGAAGAAATGATTCAAGTGGAAAATTCTAGAAGAGAAGATTTAACTGTAGCATACCCAAATCCGGGTACTTTTTACCTAAGATCTGGTACATCATTTCTATAACTACTGCGGAAGATATAAACATAAATTGTTTATACATTAAACTTTTACACATCATTCCCAAGGTCTACAACCTTAACTTAATACATACCTTCAATATGTTAAATGTTTACAATACTATTTTCGTTAGAAAATTTAATAGATCTAACTGCACCATAATTTAATCTTGAACTTTGTCTTTGCTTCTGTCTTTACTCGAGCTTTCATGTTAATCTGAAAATTTTTATCAAGATATAGCAAGGGTGAGGAACAAATTTGCCCAGCAAGCATAAGTTTAATTGAGGATATATCATAATTGAAAGAATTGAACTATAAGCTAACTAACTTTCAATAATATAAACATTGTGAAAGAGCATTAACAATTTTCTTAGCTGAACGACCAAGTCAATAAAAATGAATGGTCAAGAATGAACATAAACAGATTAACTGAACCAAATGGTAATGAAGGTGATCAGCCTTTCATACCTGATGAACATTTATAATATGCACAACGTGCGAATCAATTATCAGTATAGACGTGAATAATCAACAACAATTATTCACTAACATGCTTTGAACATATAACTCAAGTTGAGTTAGGAAACTTTCCTGCATCGCTGATTACGTCTAAGCAATCTAATTTAATCTCTCATGAAAAACCTACCAATTATAAGATTGATCTTTCAGTCAACATAACATACCTGTTAGCTCAATATACTATTATTTTATCCATAGATTATCTAACATTTAATCAAATATTAGATAACATCTTAACACATCAGTATTATTATTGTCCTTTGATAATTCTTTAATCACTATATCATATACATTATGATTTAACACTCTAATATTTCATATTATAAGTTCTTTTCTACAATCTAATAAGTTAAATACCAAACTAGCAATCTGGATTCCAAATCCAGCATCTAGATGATCAATCCAGCAAATTAGATTCCAAATCTAGCAATTGGATTGTAATCCAGCAAGCTGGATTCAACATATTTTTAATTCAGTAAACTTCTTTTCAATCCAGCAAGCTGAATTCATCAGATTTTTCAATCCAGCAAACTGGATTCATTAATTATTCAATCCAGCAAGCTGGATTCCATATCCTTTTCACGAAAATACCAAATCAGCTTATTATTTTTCTATCTTTTGTCCAAACATATATACATATATTTCATATACAAAAAATATTTTTTTCAAAAATTTTCAATTCTCTTTGGTATTTTTCAAAAATCATTTTTAGTGCGTAGCTTAAGAAATAAGCCCTATCATGCTCAACTCCAGAAATTCCCATCTCTTGACACAATCTTATACATGTTAACATGACGCTCCAGGTTAAATTTTGTGGCCATCGGAGTTATAGAACTCCGGTTATAACCGTTTTCGTCAAAAAATTACAAAAATTGAAATGACCATAACTTGGTCGTTTTAAGTCGGAATGAGCTCATTTTTGGACAGGAGGTACTTAATACCATATATTTTCATGTCCCAAAAGGTCGGAAATTTTCTCACAAATTAAGTGCCCAAAACAGCCCTTATAAAAGTTTGGGCAGTAGCTTTTTCTCCTTTTTCACTTTTTCTTCCTTTGTTAAAAATAGTCCATACGAAAATCTACAACTCCTTTTTCAGTGATTCCACTAGGAGATATTAGAAAACTTATCATATTATCCTTCCAAATGTTTCCAGAATTTTTGAATGTCAGAAAAATAACAAAACTCCACCTACCCTTGACTGTCCAAAATAGTCTGTTTTTCCTTACAAGACACGAAACTATTTTTGCTAAATCAGTCACTACGGACTGTGTACTCAATATTTTTGAGTACTACCACTTGAGTTTAGTAGATAACTTACCTATCTAATACCCCTTTTTGACTGATCATAAAAAGAAGGTGTATATTAAAAACAGTGAAAATCCAAAGTACATACAAATTTTATGGCTTATAAACTAGAAAAATCACTTTTCTTTATTTTCGATTTCCAAACAAAACAACACCCAATATGAGTATATCTATACATGAAACACTCATTAACATGCATATACATGGTTTTTGAGTTTAGAAATATAGATTCAAGATTTGATTACAAATAATCAAAAATACATAACAAAAGGTATTTATACCTTTTTGCTCCTACTCTTCTCCTTCTTCTTCTTCTTCTTCTTCTATGGATGAACTTTCTCTCTCCTCTTCTCTCTTCTTCCTTCCATTAATGGCAGCCCTCTCTTTCCTTTTCTCTCTCTAAGTGTCGTTCCTCCCTTCCCTTTCTCTCTCTCTCTCTCTCTTTAGTTTTCTTAGCAAATTAGAAGAAATAAGATGAAAGGGAAATGAAATAAATTTTGGGTGTTAGTAAAAGATGTAGATATATTTTGTATATCTAGATATTTTCTCCCTATACATCTCCCATTCACTCTCTTTCTTATGTTGCTTGAAACCTTAGTTTGCTTGTAAGTATGAACAAAAATGTTGGAGAATTAAACAAGTGACACATAGGTGGAGTTGTTCACCTAATAAAGTAAGCAACCACCACATTCTCCCCCCTCCTTTTTCCTTCTCTAATACCCGACCAAGTGGCCAATTATTCTCCCAATTTTGCTTTCTTTTTATCTCTTATTTAATGTACTAAAGGTCCAAAATAACCCCCTTTAATTGGGCTAAAAATTGGGCCACTCATTTTAATCCTTTGGGCTCTCTACTTAACATGTTTGGGCCATGTAATTTACATAGTCCACTACCTTTAATTCTATCATTTCTTAATTATTTAATTAGGGTTTTTATTTCCTTAATTATAATTTAAATCCTTACTCATGCACATTTAATTTCTTAACTCAATTAGACTTGCTATAATTAGGTTATAAAATTAATTAATTGAGATGTATAAAATAAATCTCTTAAAATTATTATATATTATAAATACCATAATTCTTTCATCCCATAACCCGTAAGTTATTCAATTCTTCATTCCTAATATATAATTAGGATCACACTAGTTTCTTTTATTTGTTTATATAGAAAACAAATATAAACCATCACATAATATTCATATTCACTTACTCACATAATAATTAAATAAATTGTGACATGCTTCACAATTATCTTAGATTAGGACACTAGTATATATTTAAATACTAGGAACACTAAATAAAAATAACCATTTAGGTTATTTAATTCTCATACCATAATTAAATAACTTATTCAAGTTATACAATTTATACTGTATATTTAAATTTAATTTCCTCCTCCTCTCCATAAATTGTTTTCAAACAATTTATTTATATATTATATATATAATTTAATATATTCAATAATTTATTCAAATATGAATTTAATTTACTAACTAGTTGATATCAATATACATATTTGCATATTGAATCTCATCTCATATTTTTACTTTACCTCCTTTGGTATAATATTAAATATTATACCATTATCCATATAACATAATACCATATATCCAATTATTTTCTTTACTTTATATAAATTGTCTTCACAATTTATTTAACTGAAGTAATTATATTAATATATTCACCACATACACATATTCTTATGAAATTATACACTAAACATATACCTCATTATCAAACTATCACTTATAGTCTATCAAATCATTCAAGTTCTTCTCCAAAAATTTTGAAATCCTTAAAATTCCTTCACAGAAACGTCAAATCCATACGCTTATTTTTTTGTCTAGGTTCATCTTATAACCTTTAATCCATCATTTTAAGATTTTAATAATTATCTAAATTCTCGGGTTGTCACATTAACGATGATGGGAAAACGTCGGCAGCAGAACCAACACTAGCAACAATAACAACAAATTCTAGGAGAGAAGAACGACCGCCAGTTAGATGCTACAGATGCGGAGAGGAGGGACACATAAGTCCAAACTGTTCATAGCCTTCCAAGGTATGTTTCAGTTGTGGAAAAGACGGCCACATAGCTCGATTTTGTCATGTAGCGAAATCAATTCCAGTTGGGACGGTGGCTCCAAAGGCGGATACGGACAAAACAAAGTCGGTGGTTACAGGAAGAGCATTTTTCGTGACTTCTCAAAAAGCGAGTAACCCGAACAAAGTTATCACGGGTTAGTTAATCATAAACTCTAGCGAAGTCTATACCTTATTTGATACCGGTTCTACCCATTCTTTTATTTCTCCTACTTGCGCTCAACGTTTAAATTTAACTCTAGAGAAATTAGTCTTTGACTTCTCTGTTGAAACTTCGTTAGGAGAAACCTTCATTACATGTGTTATCCAAGTCTTGGATGAGAGTCACAGTTTTTAAATGATATTTCTATCGTTAATAAATTTTCTGACATATTCTCGAAGAACTTCCTGGCCACCAGAAAGTGAAATCAAATTTTGTATTAACACCAGTACAAAACCCATTTCTAAAACTCTCAAATATTTCTTCACCCAAAACGAACATAATATGCGCCAAAGACGTTGGCTCGAGCTGTTAAAAGATTACGATAATACCATTCAATACCATCGTGAAAAAAACAAACGTGGTAGCTGACATGTTGAGTAGAAGATCGTATGCGTTTACGAGTGCAACGTTGTTAACATAAAGACCCATTTCGTATGACTTATAAAAGATGGAGATAGAATTAAAGACTCCAAGAACCTACGAGAAGATAGCGAATATACGAGTAGAATCAACTTTAATTGATAAACTTAAAGCCGCTCAAGCTACAAACTAGGAGCTGATGAATGTGAAGAAGAAGGTGCAAGAAGGCGTTATTCTAGAAGCAAGAATCGACGAAGATAGGAAATCTCAACCCTCGATTTTATTAGTCTATTTGAAAACCTCGATTGAGTAGGAACTGTGGCCTATAGAATCGCTTTACCGCCAAGTATGTCGCGTGTTCATAACGTTTTTCATGTATTGATGTTACGTAAATATGTGAAAGACCCAAATCACATTATTGAATTAGAAACGAATAAGATAGCGGAAGATTTAACGTATGAAGAGGTACCTGTTAAAATCTTGGATAAGAAGGATCATATTCTACTCTCTAAGATTATACCACAAGTCAAAGTTTTGTGGGAAAACCACGATGTTGAGGAAATGACCTGGGAGTTAGAATCTGAAATGAAGTCAAGGTATCCTCATCTCTTCGACATACCAGGTACGTACCCTAATTTTGAGGATAAAATTTAATAATAAGAGGAGGTTGTAAGACCCCAACTTTTATGAATGAAGAATAATTTTTCTCGAAATATATTTTTAAATATTATGATGTGGTTTTATTATATTATTATAGTTGTGGGTAATATTTATAAATTTTGTAAAGTAAACAAGTTGTTATAAAATATTCGATTGGTCTGGGAATATTCGTTTTAACAGAGAATATTCGTACGATGACACAATCATTGGTGGACCCCACAATAGAAATATTGTCGTAGTTAGAAAATGACAGGATTATCTTTTTATAAAAATAACGGCAAAAGGTTTACCGTTAAACTGTTAAACTACCCGGTGGTAAAAGTACAGTAATACGCGTAGTTGCATTGTAGCACACAGTATTGATTATTTATACTTGCGTGAGAAGTCACTCAGTTATACTCAATTATTGCTACAGTAAATGCTGCATAATATCTCTCATATTATTGATTCAATTATTGTCACAGTATCATTTGCATAATATTTTATATTATTAAATCAATAATTGAGACGACAAAGTTATTCATATTATTATTTATAATATTGACGATGTCTAGAAAGTTCTGTCGAGGAGAGGTTTGGTAACCTAATTGCGCACCAATAGGGAGAAATCATTATCGAAAAGCCCCCTCTTTTCTGGGAATGATCTGGTTGTTAAATATTGTGAGTTATAATATTAATGATGAATAAGTTCGTGTTGATTAAAGATGAATTTGATATTTCTATTATGTTGGGATTATTAGTGTTAGTAGAAATCGACATTTATTTCGATAAGGTTATATTTTCCAATCGGGTAATTATTCGGATAAATAAGCAATTAATTGCTATTAATTCACATGCTTATAACTATGTGTTCACATGTATGTCCTATTGATTCACATGCATGTACTATTAGGGGAAGTGGTGCAAGATTGATAATACTTGCATGACTAAATTAAAAATAGAGGTATAGATGAAGGTACTATATTGTAACTATTTTTTTTCACATGTATAGAACTATTGATTCACATGATGTACTATTAGGGGAGGTAGTGCAAGTTTGATAATACTTGTAGGACTAAATTAAAAATGAAGAAAAAGATGAAGGTATTATGCTGTAATATTTTGAGCCCCAAAACGTGCAATTATCGAAACTATATTTTTCTATAAATAGAAGCTCATTCTTCTTTCATTCTCACCAATTCACTAAGTCTCACAAGAGCAATTATAGAGAGAAGTTATAGAGAGAAAGAAGAAGAGAAGTCTGCTACTTCACTATTCTAGTATATAGTCTTCTTCTGTGGTAAGGGTATTATTTATTTCATATTCACTTACGATATTATTTTTTGTATTCGTAAGAAATTTATTTCGTTCAATATTCGCAAGAAATATTATCTTCATTTAATATTCGTAAGGAATATTATCTTCGTTTAATATTCGTAAGGAATATTATTTTCGTTCCACAATCATAAGGGGTATTATTTCTTTCGTATTCGTAAGGGATATTATTTTGTTCAATATTCATAGGAATAATATTTTCTTCCATACTCTGTAGTATGTAAGTAATATTATTTCGTCTCGTATTCCTGATTATACCCTCATTCTATTAAAGTATTGCTTCTATACTCCGTGAAATTAGTAGAATATCCTTGATATTTGCGCTTAATCCAGTATCTTTTCATAAAAATATTATTCTGAGCTTTCTTGATAATTATTGATCTTTTAATGCCATAATACTATTCATGAGTTACTATTCACAGGTTACTATTCACCCAATTACTATTCACTCGGGTATTTGGGACATTTTTTTATGTCGGGTTACTATTTACGAGGTACTATTCTCGAAGTATTATTCATATGGTACTATTTATAGGGTATTATTCACCCGAAAAATATATTTCTTTTATGTCCAAATTATTTTTGATACATAAATATTATTTTTGAATTTTACTCCACAAAGCAGTATCATGTTGACAATTTGGATATTTTTAAACTCTGGATAAATTCAAAATCTTTAATATTTATCCTTGATTTCGTTTGATTAATGGTTATATCATTGTCATCATCCTCATGCTTATATTGTGATGAAAGTTATCTTTGGCTTACGTGCATAGATGGACTGTTGATTGGTATGATTATAACTAGGGATCATTCGGTATAATCATGACCCGTAATGTTACAACTGATGTGGTAAAAGTCCTCATTGGCCCGTAGTGCATTGATGGACAGTTGTTAGTATGATTATGACCAGGGATTTTTTGGTATAATCATGACCATTGATGATTACATGAATATCCTTGGCCCGTAGTGCATGGATGATTCGATGATGTGGTTTACTTATTAAGTTGAGTCTCAGCGATAAAGTAGATGAAAAACTTTTTAAATCATAGAAGATAGTAGATATCATGCTCTACTTGACTCTTCTTATAGATTGCTTGTTTCGCTGCAGTTAAACTTGATGTTTATTGTATTTTATCAGTTTAACACTGTTAAAGGCTAATGATAATTTATTTTGCCTTATCTTAGTCATAATATTTCTTACTGGGCTAGTTGAGCTCACCCTTTTGCTTTCATTGTTCTTTTTAGGAAATGAGAACGTAATTGGGATGAGTCGGGGAATGGAATGATGGTCCAGGATAAGTGGCTATAGTAGTCATCACTATTCTATGAAATAGTGTGATAATAATTGTAATGAGGACTCCATTGAGTGTGGATATTGTCTAGAAGACAATATTCGTGTTAAAACTCTCAGCTATGTTTTGTCGTATTTTACACGATAGTTGTATAAAAGATGTTTGTAGTTATATTATGTAACATGTATATGGTGACTCAGAATGAGTGATGTATACCTATTTTGTGGGCGTCACAGTAGTCATGCCCCTCAAACCAGCCAGAGGGAGATAATCCATGCTCGGAGCGTGAGTAATGAAGCTGTAGGGTGAGCTGAGCCCTGAACACTGCAGGACGCCAAACGGATCTCTAATCCCTGCCAAGAATACCGACCAAGACGTAGCGTCTGTACACTCTGATGGATGAAAGGAGTAAGGCATAGCTATATCATGGGTAAAGCAGTACCCGTGTCGGTGGAAAGTACCAATCGATCTCAAGTATGACATAAACCACACGTATAACATGACCAAACTGCCTGTAAATACCCGTGCAGGGTAGGTGCTGCAGAACGTGACCGACATCAATGTCTCAGCCACGATCATCGGGATGATGGTATGACCCCTCCCTGAGAGCTCTTACTGCCATGATGACACATATGTCCATCTCGTCCATATACCGTGGCATGTACATATACGCCACTACGCACATCACGAGTACATCCACTCTGGCCACATGCCACTGATCCTCTGGTGTGGTAAAATCCCCGGAGTGCCGAGCATAGCTATCCACTGAGCCAAATCTATCTATCAGAAAGCGTTGGGACAATACATGACCGGATGTAATCTCATCCTCTACTACTCTACACCGTAACTCGGTGAGGGTCATGAACTACCAGCGCATATCTCTGACAGCCATACGAGCGCAAGGTCTGTCTAAGGGCAAAGCTGTCAACCGCTCGTACTCCTCCAATGTAGGAGTCAACTCCTAGGTACCAAGCCAGAAAACATGTCTCTCCGGTATCCAATGCTCCAGCATACCCTCTACAAAGCCTGCGGGAACCTGAAACATCAAGAGGGTCATAGAATGTTGTAATAGTTGATCTACAGTCACCCTATCTGTAGGTGACATACTATCATACCACGACCTCAGACGGGAAGCTATCAACACTGGTAGGGTGTGATCCATACGGCTGACTATCGAAGAAGACATCTGTGTAGGCCATATCATAAGACCATCTATGTGTCAATGCTGAATATCTCTGGACATACATACATATCCGTAACATGATAAATGCATGACAAGCAATAGATGACAATATGATGTAGGGAATGGAAAATAGTTCATACATTCCTAAGTACATCATCATCTACATACATCATCTATGCACAACTAAAAATACAGGGAAATAGGGCACCGACACCCTACTACTAATAGAGGCCTATCAAAAGATATAGCGTGAATGGGGCACAGTCACCCAATATCTAACAGAGGACTATCAAAAGAGATAACGAGAATACACATCAGAAGAAGACAATGGTGTCAATATCTACATCATCAATCCTGTCCACCTGATGTAACTCCTCCTGAGTCACTGGATCTCTATCAACAGGGATGTCAGGCCTATACAAGGGAGGATCTGCACCGGCAAAGCCAGATGGGTCACCTGAGGGGCCAGCACCTGAGCTGGAAGGATCAAAAGTATCTACCTCTGAAGGATCCCTGCCCAAGTACAGGATGAAGAAATGTGCCCGGTCCAACTGTCAGGTCAAACGATCAATCTGTGTCAAATGAGTCGAACCTCGGACACAGGTCAGCCAATCTATCATCATCACGGATCCAGGAACCATATCCCCCATAAACTGAGTGGCGCGGGTGTAAGACCCCAACTTTTATGAATAAAAATTATTTTTTTCTCGAAATATATTTTTGAATATTATGGTGTGGATTTAATATAATGTTATAGTTGTGGGTAATATTTATAAATTTTGTAAAGTAAGCAAGTTGTTATAAAATATTCGATTGGTCGGAGAATATTCATTTTAGCAGGGAATATTCGTACGATGGCACAATCATTGGTGGACCCCAGAAACAGAATTATTGTCATAGTTAGAAAATGACATAAATATCTTTTTATAAAAATAACGGCAAAAGTTTTACCGTTAAACTGTTGAATTACCCGGTGATAAAAGTACAATAATACGTGTGGTTGTATAGTAGCACACGGTATTGATTATTGATGCTTACGTGAGAAGTCACTCAGTTATACTCAATTATTGGTACAGTAATTGCTGTATAATATCTCTCATATTATTGATTCAATTATTGCCACAATATCATCTTCATAATATTTATTATTATAATTTAGACGACAAAATTATTCATATTATTATTTATAATATTGACAATGTCTAGAAAGTTTTGTCGAGAAGATGTTTGGTCAGAAAGCCCCCTCTTTCTTGGGAATGATCTGGTTTTTAAATATTGTGAGTTATAATATTAATGATGAATAAGTTCGTATTGATTAAAGATGAAATTGATAGTTCCATTGTGTTGGGATTATTAGTGTTAGTGGAAATCGACATTTATTTCTATAATAATTGATGTCTGGAGGTTATATTGACCAATTGGATAATTAATCGGATAAATTAGCAATTAATTGCTATTATTTCACATTCTTATAACTATTTGTTCACATGTGTGTACTATTGATTCACATACATGTACTATTAGGGGAGGTGGTGCAAGATTGATAATACTTGTATGACTAAATTAAAAATAGAGGTATAGATGAAGGTACTATACTATAAATATTTTTTTCACATGTATAGAACTATTGATTCACATGACTGAACTATTGATTCACATGATGTACTATTAGGGGAGGTGGTGCAAGTTTGATAATACTTGTAGGACTAAATTAAAAATAAAGGAAAAGATGAAGGTATTATACTATAATAATTCGAGCCCTAAAATGTGCAATTATCAAAACTATATTTTCCTATAAATAGAAGCTCATTCTTCTTTCATTCTCACCAATTCACTAAGACTCACAAGAGCAATTATAGCGAGAGAAGCTATAGAGAGAAAGAAGAAGAGAAGTTTGGTACTTCACTATTCTAGTATCAAGTCTTCTTTTGAGGTAAGGAGTATTATTTATTTCATATTCAGAAGAGATATTATTTTTCGTATTCGTATGGATATTATCTTCATTCAATATTCGTATGAAATAATATTTTTTTCTATACTATATAGTTTGTAAGTAATATTATTTCATTTTGTATTCCTACTTCTACACACATATTGTTGAAGTATTGCTTCTATACTCCGTGAAATTAGTAGAATATCCTTGATATGTGCGCTTCATCCAGTATTTTTTCATGAAAAGATTATTCTGAGCTTTCTTGATAATTAATGATCTTTTCATGCCGAACTACTATTCACGAGTTAGTATTTATGAGTTACTATTTTTGGGTTACTATTCACTCGAATATTATTCATTCGGGTATTCGGGGCACTTTTCGTGCCAAAGTACTATTTACGAGTTACTATTCACCTAGTTACTACTCACTCGAATATTATTTACTCGGGTATTCGGGGCACTTTTCGTGCCGAAGTACTATTCATGAGTTACTATTCACAAGTTACTATTCACCCGGTTACTATTCACTCGAATATTATTCACTCGGGTATTTGTGGCACTTTTCATGCCGGGGGACTATTCACGAGATACTATTCACCCAAAAAATATATTTCTTTTCTTTCCAAATTATTTTTGATACATGAATATTATTCTTGAACTTTACTCTACAAAGCAGTATCATGTTAACAATTTGGATATTTTTAAACTCTAGATAAATTTAAAGTCTTTAATATTTATCCTTGATTTCGTTTGATTAATGATTATATCATTGTCATCATCCTTATGCTTATATTTTAATGAAAGTCATCTGTGGCTTACGTACATAGATGGAGTGTTGATTGGTATGATTATGATCAGGGATCATTCGGTATAATCATGACATGTAATGTTACAAATGATGTGGTAAAAGTCCTCATTGGCCCGTAGTGCATTGATGGACAGTTATTGGTATGATTATGACCAGGAATTATTCGGTATAATTATGACCATTGATGATTACATGAATATCCTTGGTCCATAGTGCAGGAATGATTTGATAATGTGGTTTATTTATTAAGCTGAGTCTCAGCGATAAAGTTGATGAAAAACCTTTTTAAAACATAGAAGATAGTAAATATCATGCTCTACTTGACTCTTCTAATGGATTGCTTGTTCCGCTACAGCTAAACTTGATGTTTATTGTATTTTATCAGTTTAACACTGTTGAAGGCTAATGATAATTTATTATGCATTATCTTAGTCATAATATTTTCTATTGCGCTAGTTGAGCTCACCCTTTTGCTTTTATTTTTCTCTTCAGGAAATGAGAACGTAGTTGGAACGGGTCGGGGGATGGGGTGATGGTCCAGGATAAGTGGCTATAGTAGTCATCACTATTCTATGAAATAGTGTGATAATAATTATAATGAGGACTTCATTAAGTGTGGATATTGTCTAAAAGACAATATTCGTGTTAAAACTCTCAGCTGTGTTTTATCGTATTTTACACGACAGTTGTATAAAAGAATTTTGTAGTTGTATTATGTACCATGTATTTGGCGACCCAAGATGGGTGATATATACCTATTTTGGGGCCTTCATAGTTGGTATCAAAGCTTAGGGATTTGATCACTGGCTGAGATGTGAGACTAGAACTAAGAGGGGAGAGACGGGTAATTCCTTCGCTAGTATAACCTACCAAAGTTTATTTGTAATTTAATTGGTTGATCAGAGTATATGGATAATATGTGGCACGTCAATTAACCTTTGTTTTGTGACAGTGTTTGAGAGTGGCATCTGAAAATATTGAGATAAGCAATGAAGCACATGAGACAATTGAGTCACTAATGATCAATACCAAGGATAATGTGCATCAGGAAGGCAATAATCCTCGTGTAAACAACAATACCGACCAAATGACGAACGATGGTATGTTTAGAAGCTTTCTAGAATTTATGCAAAACTAAACGAGAGAGTCTCTTGTTCAAAATACAGGTGGAAACACTAGCAACTCTCCGTTGGTCATCGCTAAGCAGTTCAAGGAGCTGAGACCACCAAAGTTTTTGGGAAAGCCAGAACCACTTAAGGCAGAAACGTGGATAAAATAGATCACCAAGATATTTAATGTCTTAGAATGCTCAGAGGAGCAAAAGGTTTCCTTCGCCACCTTTATGTTGCGTGAAGAGGCAGATTACTAGTGGGATGTAAAACGTACTCAACCTGCCGCACTCAAGATGTCTTGAGAGAAGTTCCAATAATTGTTCAACGATAAGTACTTTCTCGAAAGTATTCATCACATGAAGGAGGTTGAATTCATCAAGCTAAAGCAAAATAATATGACCGTATCGCAGTACGAGGCTAAGTTTGCCGAGTTGTCCCGGTTTGCATCCCATTTGGTAAATAATGAGGAGCGTATGACACAGATGTTCCTAAGAGGTTTGAAACCCAAAATATGTCAATACCTCATTTCTCACAAATTGTGTTTGTATTCAGATGTAGTGAATAGGGCTCAGTTATTGGAGAGCAATAATGAGCCAGCCCAACCAAAAGATAATGAGCAACAACACGATAATAATCGTACCGGTGGCAACGGTCATTAGAACAATGACAACCATCGTGGGAGAAATTATCATGCCAGAAATGGTAACCACTTCGGTGGTAATCATGACCAAGATAATAGAAAAAATGATTCAAGTGGACAATTCAAGAAGAAAATATTTAACGACGATGGGAAGACGTCGGCAACAGCACCAGCACCAGCAACAAATTCTAGGGGAGGAGAACCACCGCCAGTTAGATGCTACAAATGCGGATAGGAGGGACACATAAGTCTAAACTGTTCATAGCCTTCCAAGGTATGTTTTAGTTGTGGAAAAGACGGTCATATAGCTCGATTTTGCCCTATAGCGAAATCAAATCCAGCTGGGACAGTGGCACGAAAGGCGGATACAGACAAAACAAAGTCAGTGGTTTCAGGAATAGCATTTTTCGTGACTTATCAAAAAGTGAGTAACCCGAACGAAGTTATCACAGGTTAGTTAATCATAAATTCTAGCGAAGTCTATACCTTATTTGATACCGATTCTACCCATTATTTTATTTCTCCTACTTGCGCTCAACATTTAAATTTAACTCCGGAGAAATTAGACTTTGACTTATCTGTTGAAACTCCGTTAGGAGAAACCTTCATTACATGTGCTATCCAAGTCTTGGATGAGAGTCACAGTTTTTAAATGATATTTCTATCGTTAATAAATTTTCTAACGTATCCTTGAAGACTTCCTGGCCTACCCCCAGAGCATGAAATCAAATTCTTTATTGGCCTTAAACCCGGTACAAAATCCATTTTTAAAACCCTTAAATATTTCTTCACCTAAAATGAACGTAACATGCGCAGAAGACGTTGGCTCGAGCTGTTGAAGATTAAGACCATACCATTCAATAACATCCTAGAAAACCGAACGTGGTAGCTGACGCATTGAGTAATAGATCGTATGCGTTTACGAGTGCAACGTTGTTAACACAAAGACCCATTTCGTATGACTTACAAATAATAGAGATAGAGTTAAAGTCTCTAGGGACCCACGTGATGATGTCAAATATATAAGTAAAATTGACTTTAATCGATAAAGTTAAAGCTGGTCAAGCTACACACCCGTAGCTGATGAATATGAAGAAGAAGGTGCAAGAAGGCGTTATTCTAGAAGCAAGAATTGACGAAGAGATAAAATCTCAACCCTCAATTTTATTAGTCTATTTGAAATCCTCGATTGAGTAGGAACTGTGGCCTATAAACTCGCTTTATCGCTAAGTATGTCGCGTGTTCATAACGTTTTTCACGTATCGATGTTACGTAAATATGTGAAAGACCCGAACAACGTTATTGAATTAGAACCGGACGAGATAGCAGAAGATTTAACGTATGAAGAGGTACCTTTTAAAATCATGGATAAGAAGGATCATATTCTACGCTCCAAGGTTATACCTCAAGTCAAAGTTTTGTGGGAAAACCACGATGTTAAGGAAATGACCTGGGAGTCAGAATCTGAAATGAAGTCAAGGTATCCTCACCTCTTCAACATACCAGGTACGTACCCTAATTTCGAGGACAAAATTTCATAAGAAGGGGAGGTTGTAAGACCCCAACTTTTATGAATAAAGATTATTGTTTCTCGAAATATATTTTTGAATATTATGGTATGGATTTGATATAATGTTATAGTTGTGGGTAATATTTATAAATTTTGCAAATTAAGCAAGTTGTTATAAAATATTTGATTGGTCGGGGAATATTTATTTTAGCAGGGAATATTTATACGACGGCACAATCATTGGTGGACCCCACAAACAGAATTATTGTCGTAGTTAGAAAACGACAGACATATTTTTTATAAAAATAACGACTAAAGTTTTACCGTTAAACTGTTGAACTACCCGGTGGTAAAAATACAGTAATACGCGTGGTCGCATGGTAGCACACGGTATTGATTATTGATGCTTACGTGAGAAGTCACTCAGTTATACTCAATTATTGCTACATTAATTGCAGCATAATATCTCTCATATTATTGATTCAATCATTGTCACAGTATCATCTTCATAATATTTATTATTATAATTGAGACGACAAAGTTATTCATATTATTATTTACAATATTGACAATGTCTAGAAAGTTCTGTCGAGGAGAGGTTTGGTCACCTAATTGTACGCCAATAGGGAGAAATCCTTATCGGAAAGCCCCCTCTTTCTTGAGAATGATCTGGTTGTTAAATATTATGAGTTATAATATTAATTATGAATAAGTTCGTGTTGATTAAAGATGAAATTGATAGTTCCATTGTGTTGGGATTATTAGTGTTAGCGAAAATCGACATTTATTTTGATAATAATTGATGTCTGGAGGTTATATTGACCAATCGGATAATTAATCGGATAAATGAGCAATTAATTGCTATTAATTCACATTCTTATAGCTATTTGTTCACATGTATGTACTATTGATTCACATGCATGTACTATTAGGGGAGGTGGTATAAGATTGATAATACTTGCATGACTAAATTAAAAATAGAGGTATAGATGAAGGCACTATACTGTAACTATTTTTTTCACATGTTTAGAACTATTGATTCACATGACTGAACTATTGATTCACACGATGTACTATTAGGGGAGGTGGTGGAAGTTTGATAATACTTGTAGGACTAAATTAAAAATAAAGAAAAAAAATGAAGGTATTATACTATAATAATTCGAGCTCCAAAATGTGCAATTATCGAAACTATATTTTTCTATAAATAGAAGTTCATTCTTCTTTCATTTTCACCAATTCACTAAGACTCACAATAGCAATTATAGAGAGAGAATCTATAGAGAGAAAGAATAAGAGAAGTCTGCTACTTCACTATTCTAGTATCAAGCCTTCTTCTGAGGTAAGGGGTATTATTTATTTCATATTCAAAAGAGATAATATTTTTCGTATTCGTATGGATATTATCTTCATTCAATATTTATATGAAATAATATTTTCTTCTATACTCTGTAGTATGTAAGTAATATTATTTCGTTTCGTATTCCTATTTCTACACTCATTTTGTTGAAGTATTGCTTTTATACTCCGTGAAATTAGTAGAATATCCTTGATATTTGCCCTTCATCCAGTTTCTTTTCATGGAAATATTATTCTGAGCTTTTTTGATAATTATTGATCTTTTCATGCCGAAATACTATTCACGAGTTACTATTCACGAGTTACTATTTACACGTTATTATTCAACTAGTTACTATTCACAGGTTATTATTCACCTAGTTACTATTCACTCAAATATTATTCACTCGGGTATTCGGGACACTTTTCATACTAGAGTACTATTCACGAGTTACTATTCATAGATTACTATTCACCCAGTTACTATTCACCCGAATATTATTCACTCGGGTATTTGGGGCACTTTTCATGCCGGGGTGCTATTCACGAGGTATTATTCCGAAAGTACTATTCACAGGGTACTATTTATCCAAAAATATATTTCTTTTCTGTCCAAATTATTTTTGATACATGAATATTATTCTTGAATTTTACTCCACAAAGCAGTATCATATTGACAATTTGGATATTTTTAAACTCTAGATAAATTTAAAGTCATTAATATTTATCATTGATTTCGTTTGATTAATGCTTATATCATTGTCATCATCCTTATGCTTATATTGTAATGAAAGTCATATGTGGCTTACGTGCATAGATGGAGTGTTGATTGGTATGATTATGACCATTGATCATTCGGTATAATCATGACCCGTAATGTTACAAATGATGTGGTAAAAGTCCTCATTGGCCCGTAGTGCATTGATGGACAGTTATTGGTATGATTATGACTAGGGATTATTCGGTATAATCATGACCATTGGTGATTACATGAATATCCTTGGTCCGTAGTGCAGGAATGATTCGATAATGTGATTTATTTATTAAGTTGAGTCTGATCGATAAAGTTAATGAAAAACCTTTTTAAATCATAGAAGATAGTAAATATCATGCTCTACATGACTCTTCTAATAGATTGCTTGTTCTGCTGCAGCTAAACTTAATATTTATTGTATTTTATCAGTTTAACACTATTGAAGGCTAATGATAATTTATTATGCATTATCTTAGTAATAATATTTCTTGCTGGGCTAGTTGAACTCACCCTTTTGCTTTCATTATTCTCTTCACGAAATGAGAACGTAGCTGGGACGAGTCGGGGGATGGAGTGATGGTCCAGGATACGTGGCTATAGTAGTCCTTAATATTCTATGAAATAGTGTGATAATAATTGTAATGAGGACTCCATTGAGTGTGGATATTGTCTAGAAGACAATATTCGTGTTAAAACTCTCAGCTATGTTTTGTCGTATTTTACACGACAGTTGTATAAAAGAAGTTTGTAGTTGTATTATGTACCATGTATTTGGCGACCCAAGATGGGTGATGTATACCTATTTTGGGGGTGTCACATCGAGTCTGGGCTCCAATGGTACGAGGGGACCACCAGTGATGGAACGTATCCTGAGTATGTGAAACCTCTGACAAAGTATATCCGTCTCTACCCATCAATGGGATGTCATCGACGGGTGACTGCAACACAGGCCAATAACGCCTGGTAGTAGGCAAGATCGGTACACGAATCTCTCATGTGGTGCTCCTAATAGCACGCTCTCCTAAATAGAGCTCCCATCCTCCATCTATGAAGAGAGGAATCCTACGGATGGATATCACGTGCTCGACACCAGTCGGGAATCCATCCTCAAATCTAATGGTCAAATGTTCCCCAGAGTAGGGAACCCAAGTGATGACATCAGCTGTCAATAGCTCCAATTGTAAGCGACAATGGGTGAAATCCTCTGCTACAGAAACCTCCGCCAAAATGGGGTGATGCCATCATCGTGCTCGTGGATAGGTATCTAAACCTTACACACTCACATGACGCAAACATGGAACCCTCTCATAGGCCCAAAACTGCCAATAAAAAGGTAAAACTTCTGCTTTCAGTGAACACTCTTAACATGTACATGGGAAATCAAAAGAGAAATAATCACCAGCAGAAATAGTTAAAATCCTAGACAAGCCTCGGTCAAGCCCTGCGAACGCATGCGCATTCCCCTGAGAAAATAAGCAAAGGTGTAGGAACCCCAGTCATACTCTCCAATACGGTCCACCTCCCGCATGGCGCTGATCAAAGCGAATGACACCGTAGAAGAGCTATCTGCTATGAAACAACCCCTGATGATAACCAGGAATAATCGCCGAAGAATGCGATCCTTGACTCTCACATCAGCAGGCATAGGCCCACTCAACAGCTCACGTATAGCATCTACGCTCAAAGGACCCATACGGACGGTCCTACCCTTAAACGCCTCAGCCGGAACTCCCAACAAGGATCTAACGGCAGTCCGGGTAATATTCTCCGTACCTGGCACTGGTGCCCCTCCAAACTTTATACCGGTGATAAATCACCAATCCATCAACGTCATTATCACCTCACAATCCAACAAATGGAGAGACTGAGTCTGGTGAAACCAGCGCTCAGACAATGCCCTGGGGTAACCCCAGGGACAACGGCGGGGAATGATGGAAAAGAATGCCCCAAAGCCCTAATCATGCACGATACCGCGGTAATCTGGATGCAGAGCCTGATATAGGGAGTGTATGCTGAACCAGTTCCCTCGAGGTTGTGTAAAGCCGAGAACCTACATCACATGCAAATCAATGTTAAAATCTTTGCTCCTCCTTAATAGGAAAAAGGAAGATCAAATCCAGCTTTTTACTTCATTTGCATGCAAGTAAATTGAGGGGTGGTGACTCAAATCACCCAGAAGATCTGGAATAGCCACCTGAATGCCTGTAAAATCTTTACGGGGAATATGAGCAGCAGGAGCTGGAGCCACTATCGGTACATCCTCCTTCCTCATCCTCGACGTCCGGTACATCAACCCGGACATGACGAATCACTGCCTCCGCCAGACGACGATGCTGTCTAACTGAATGGGGTTGAGGCACTTCAAAAGCCCTCCTCTGCACACCTGAAGTGGTCCTATGGGAACCACTCGGTTGATCTGAATCTATGATATTTGGACACAAGTCTCCAAATTACCTCAGAAAGGGTGTGGTAAATTTTAAACTAGAGCATTTTTATGCATTTAATGACTATATGCATGCATGCATTATTTTAACATACGCCTAAAGTAGAGTTAAAAATGCATGTCTACCCAATGCCTAGACTTTTCGAAATTTTTTGACAGTCTCCTTTGTAAACAGGACTATCCACATGCACATAGGCATGGCTAGGTGGTCATTCAGTAGCACACCTACCCACAGTCATAAACATCCTGTAATGCATAAAAATATCAAAGTCCCAATCCATGATGGCAGACTAAAATACCAGGATTGCTTTGCTTACTTACCTTTGCTCATTTGTCCTCAAATAGGATAAGAAATAGCAGAAATAGGTACAAATTTGATTGTTTCAAAAGTTAAATTTTTTAGCATCATTATGTTCAGCATAGTTTTATACTAACATTTACTATGTTAAACATTTTTTATCAAGACATATGAGCATGCATATTCACTACTATGTGTTTAGACGCATTTCATATAAAAAGTCATTTTTCAACGAATAAAAACTAGAAAAAAAAAACATCCATACGTTACCAGGATAGTGTAGAACACTTGTACGCTGACAGAATTTGCAAAAAGAAACCTGAACTCAGCAGATCTGAAGAAGAGCTCTTGAATTTCTTGTGCGGTGCAACGTGAAATGACTTAAGAAAGCAACCTGCAACATTTAAAACCATCCACGGTTGGCCGCATGTCCACCTACGACTGCTGTAAGTGTACCTGTGGCTCCCCTGGGTGGGGCCCACCCCTCTGATTCAATTCAGTTTGAGTTGCAAAGGAGTTCTCACAAGTCGAAAAGGCCAAATCAGGGATAAAAATGCTACTCGATTGAGCAGAATAGCCTGAAATCCTGGTTTTCTCGGGCCAAACTGTGGCTTTTCATATTATTCATTGGTATTCGTCCAAACACAGCGTACACTATACCGATGATCTCAGCGGTTGCAAATCATACTCAGTAATACCTCACAAAGGTCTGACGCCGTTAGTCTGGGGTCGCAACTCCAAAGCACACGTCCCCGGCGAGGGTGTCACGCCTTTTTATCTGTTGATGTACATATTGTAAGACCCCAACTTTTTATAAATGAAATTGAATTTTCTCTATTTATTATTTTGAAATAATAAGGGTTGATTTGATTAATGTGGTAAGTTATGGGTAAAATGCGCAAATATCTTAAATAAGCAAGTGGTTATAAAATATTCTTGTTGTCGGGGAATATTCGTTTGGTCGTGGAATATTCTTACTGTCGGGGAATATTCGTACGACGGCGCAGCCTTGTGTGGGCCCCATAACGGAAAGCGATTGGATGAAAAAAATGACAAGTATGAGTTTTTTATAAATAACGGCGTAGTTGTTACCGTCAACACTGTTGGAATACCCGGTTGTTAAAACACAGTAATACGCAGTGTTGGACAGTAGCACACGGTATTACACCAATTATTGATTCTTACGTAAGAAGGCACTACACAATAATTGTTACAGTAATTACTGTTCAATATTTTATTTTATTGATTCAATAATTGCTACGTTGATATTTTATATTATTGTCGTTTCAATAATTGTCACTGCACAGTATTTTCTATTATCAGATCAATAATTCATATTATTTTAATAATATTATTAGATAACATCATTGACAATGTCTAGAAAGTTATGTCTAAGGAGAGGTTTGGTCACCTAATTGTGCGCCAGTAAGGAGAAATCCTTATTGGAAATCCTCCTCTTTCCTAGGAACGACCTGGTTGTCAGTATTGTGATTCTGTAATATTATTTGTGAATAATTAATTATTAATTTATATGATAAGAAAAAGATTTATTTTATGTGGATATAAATGGATGAATTTTTTTAAAAGTGACAATTGTTGAAAATTAATATTTTATCTTTTCTGATAAAATAATTTATTTAAATATATTATTATTTTATAATAATATAATAATGGTGATATTTTTTTTACAATGAATGTGTGATATATGAATAAAGGAGGAGAAAGAGTATTTTTGTTACAATAAATTCTAAAAACATGTTAAACATGTTGGTGGGCCCTATTTTTGACTGAAATTTGATTGTAGTCTGTAAAATCGTCCGTATATGAATTTCGGTCAATTTCTACTTAGAATTTGGAAAAACTTAAACTTACAAAGTTGTAGAGAATTGAATTTCCTATGGAATGGACATAAGATTCGAATTTTTCTGATAAAAGAGCTATTTATTTTAAATTATTGAAGTTCCGGAATAATTTTTTTTTGAAGTTATAAATATTTTTAATAAGAAAAACATTTTTTTTTATTTTGGTGAAGTGGGCCTAACTTGGTGGATGATGTTTTGAACAAAAGAGGTGTGCGTAGGAATTTAAAAAAAATATATTAATATTTTATTAAATTTTCTGTTTTGGTGTTCTAAGCATTTTCCTATAAATAGAGTGCTTAGGTTAGAATTGAAAATCACACTAGAAACTGAAGTTTTCTCTCTCTATATTATCGAGCATATTTTGTGAGTATTTTGATACTTTGAGTGTTGCTATACGGTGCAAGTTCTTTTTAGTGTTATATCTGATATTCCAGCCAGAAGTACTACTCTTTTGAGGTAAGGGATGTTATTTTTTTTAAAATAATATTATTTCTTTCAATATCATTATGCCGAAATATTGATATGAATATTATTGTGAAATTTCTACTTTTTTGTGTCGGGGTTACTATTCACGTATATGGTACTATTCATGTATACAACACTATTCACGAATACGACACTATTCACCAAAAAATAAAATTTTCTCTTCTTTGTCCCTGATATCTATTTTTGTTACTATCTTTGATTGTATCCATGTTTTGATCTTTATTTTTAAATTTTACTCCACTATGGTATATAATGGGGTGTTTTTGAATATGGATAAACTGAAGTACGAATCTCTAATATTTGTCCTTTTGTTTCACTGGAATCGTTTTTTTAAAAATATTTTTCATCATCCTCAGTCTTAAATAAAGATATTACTAAATATTTTTAGCCTGTAGTACAAAGATAAATGATTAATTGATGAATATCTTTGGCTCATAGTGCAAAGATGAACAGGTGTTTAGATGAACATGACCAACTGGTGATACAAATGAATATCTTTGGCCTGTAGTGCAAAGATGAATATTTGATTCAAGATTTATATTGATTGATGTTACAGAGATAAAATATTAATTATAGACTTTTAAATTTTAGAAGATAGTATAATTCATTATCTACTTGACTCTTCTAATGGATTGTTGTTTCCGCTACAGTTATTGATCTAAAATTTGTTGTCTATTATATTCTATCAGATTTTTCCCTGTTGAGGACTAACGATAATTTGTTCTATATTATCTTAGTTATAATATTCTATTACTAGGCTAGTTGAGCTCGCCCTTTTTCTTTTTGTTCCATTTTTCTTCTCAGGAGGCGAGAATGTAACGAGTACTAGTTGGGGTATGGAATGATAGTTCTAGAAAGTTATTTTAGTAGTCCTCACCATTTTTGTAAAATAATGTATCAATAATTGTAATGAGGACTTATTTGAGTGTGGATATTGTCTAGAAAATAATATTTGTATTTAAACTCACAGTTTATGTGTTGTCGTATTTTGCATGACAATTGTATTAATAAAGTTGTAGTTATTTCTGTACCATATTTTGGCGACTCAGAATGGGTGATGTATACCTGTTTTGGGGGCGTCACAGTTGGTATCAAAGCTTAGGGATATGGTCTCTGGCGGAGATCGGAGAATAGAACTAGGAGGGAAGAGACAAGTAAATCCTTCGCTAGTGTGTCCTACCTAAGCTTATTTGTTGGTTGGTCAGAATATAAAGATATTATGTGATATGTTAATTACTTTAATTAACCCTTGTTTTGTGGAAGTATTTGAGAATAACAACCAAGAATGTTAACAGTGGAGTAAATGAGACCGTGGAGAGACCTTTACTCACCAATCAGGAGAACGTGCAACAGAAAGACAATGTTCCTCCTGTAAACAACACCACTGAGCAGATGATGAACGATGAGATGTTTAGAAGCTTTTTGCAGTTCATGCAAAATTAGACAAGGGAGACTCATGTACAAAATACAGGTGGAAATGAAAGCAAAGCGTGGTTTGTCACAGCCAAGCAGTTCAAAGAGTTGGGACCGCCAGAATTCTAGGGAAAGCCGGACCCGATTAAGGTGAAAATGTGGGTCAAGTAAATTACCAAGATATTTGATATCTTGGGATGCACGGAGGAACAGAAGGTTCCATTCGCCACCTTTATGTTCCGTAATGAAGCAGATTACTTGTGAGAATCTGTGAAGCGTACCCAGCCAGCCGCACTTAATATGTCTTGGGAAGCGTTTCCGAAACTATTCAATGACAAATACTTTCCTGAAAGTATCCGTCATATGAAGGAGGTAGAGTTTATCAGACTGGAACAGAACAAAATGATTGTGTCCCAGTATGAGGCTAAGTTCACAGAGTTATTCATGTTTGCACCTCATTTGGTGGAGAATAAGGAACGTATGACGCGGATGTTTCTGAGAGGTTTGAAACCTGACATACGTCAATATCTCATTTCTTATAAATTTTTTCTATATTCAGATGTTGTCAACAGGGCTCAATTATTAGAGTGAGATAATGAGTATGTTCAATCGAGGGACCACAACTAGGGTCATACCAGTGACATCAGTCATCGGAGCAATGATAACTAATGGGGAGGAAAAAGTACAGACAAAAGCGATAACCACTCTGGTGGTAATCGTGGCCATAATAATAGGAGAGGCGAGTCAAGTGGGAGTTTTAAAAAGAGGAGATTCAACAATGACAATGTGAAGACGTCAGCACCAGTATCAACTGTTTCTAAGGGAGGAGAACGACCATCGGTCATATGCTATAAATATGGAAAAGAGGGACACATCAGCCCAAAATGTCCATAACAGTTCAAGGTATGTTATAATTGAGGAAAGGAAGAACATATCGCTCGAGATTGTACTGTAGCAAAACCAAGTACAGTGGGGATGTGACTCAAATGGCTGTCTCAGACAAGGCAAAGTCAGTGGTTCCTGAAAGAGCGTTTGTCATGACTGGCCAAAATGCGAGGAACCCGAACAAGGTGATCATGGGTAAGTTAATCATAAATTATTACGAAGTTTATACTTTACTAGATACCGGTTCTACCCATTCATTTATCTCTCCTGCTTGTGCTCAACATTTAAACCTGACTCTAGAGAAATTAGACTTTGACTTATCTGTGGAGACTCCGTTAGGAGAAACTTTCATTACATCCACTGTTTATAAATCTTGTTTGATCCAAGTTGGCACCATCACAGTACATGTTGATATTATCTCTTTAAAGATACTTACTTTTGATGTGATTTTAAGGATTGATTGGTTAACTACTCATAATGCCAAAATTGATTATTTTTGTAAAGTTGTTAGTTTTCATATTCCTAACCAACCTGTTATGCGAATTCAAGCAACCAAACCATTAAAGTCAATCAGTGTCATATAAAGCCACAAAGCCATTCGTTTATTAAAAAATGGATGTCAAGCTTTCTTAACCCATGTTATGGACTTGAACAAAAACACGTCAGATTTGAATAATATTTCTATTGTTAGTGAATTTCCTGACGTATTTCCTGAAGAACTTCTCGGTCTACCCCCAGAACGTGAAGTTGAATTCTTTATTGATCTTGAACCTGGTACGAAGCCCATTTCTAAAACTCCATATCGAATGGCTCCTATTGAACTTCATGAGTTAAAGGTCTAATTACAGAAGTTGTTGGACATCGGTTACATTCGTCCTAGTACATCTCTTTGGGGTGCTCCTATTTTATTCGTAAAGAAGAAAGACGGGAGTATGTAACTTTGTATTACCTACCGAGAATTGAACTAGGTCACCATCAAGAATAGGTATCCGCTACCTCGTATTGATGACCTGTTTGACCAGTTACAAGGAGCACAATTCTTTTTAAAGATCGATCTTCATTCTGGATATCATCAATTGAAGATTAAAACTGAGGATATTCCGAAGACTACTTTTAGAACTAGGTATGGGTATTATGAATTCTTAGTCATGTCTTTTAAATTGACTAATGCTCCTATGGCTTTCATGGATATGATGAACTGTGTATTCAAGGAATATTTGGATCAGTTCGTTATTGTCTTTATTGATGACATCCTTATCTATTCCAAAAGTCGTGAAGATCATGAACACCATTTGAAGCTGGTACTTCAAAAGCTTCATGAAAATAAGCTATATGCCAAGCTGAAGAAATGTGAGTTCTGGCTTGAGGAAGTAGCATTCCTTGGTCACGTGGTGTCAAAACATGGAATATCTGTTGACCCGGCGAAGATTGAAGCAATACAAAGTTGGGAGCAACCGAAGTACGTAGCTTTTTGGGTTTAGCTGGTTATTATCGGAGATTTGTGGAAGGATTTTCTGGAATCGCTACTCCGTGATCTCAACTGACTCGGAAAGATATGAAATTCGTATGGAGCGAGGAATGCGAGAAGAGTTTTCATGAGCTTAAGAGGAGACTCATTTCGGCACCTGTTCTCACAATACCATCTGGTTCGGATGGATTTGTTATCTACAGTGATGCTTCGGGTAAAGGGTTAGGATGTATTCTCATGCAACATGGGAAGGTCATAGCCTATGCCTCGCGACAACTCAAAGAATATGAGAGGAATTACCCTACTCATGATCTAGAGTTGGCAGCAGTTATTTTCGCGTTAAAAATCTGGAGGCACTATCTATATGGGGAGAAAGTGGAGATATATTTGGACCATAAAAGCCTCAAATATTTCTTCACCCAAATGGAACTCAACATGCGGCAACGACGTTGGCTCAAGCTGTTGAAAGATTACGACCATAGCATTCAATATCATCCTGAAAAAGCAAACGTGGTAGCTGACGTATTGAGTAAAAGATCATATGCAGGAACAAGTGCAATGTTGCCAACACAAAGGCCCATTTTGTGTGATTTACAAAGGATGAATATAGCAAGACTATGGGGACCCATGCGATGATGTCAAGTATACGCATAGAACCAACTTTAATCGATAAAGTTAAAGTTGCTCAAGCCACAGACCCGGAGCTGATGCGTATGAAGAAAAAAGTACAAGAAGGTGTTATCCCAGAAGCCAGAATCGATGAAGATGGAATACTTCGAGTCAACTCCAGACTTTGTGTTCCTAACAATTCTGATTTGAAGAACAAGATCATGATGGAGGCACATAATATACCATTTGCAATCCATCCTGGAAGTACCAAATGTATCGTGATTTTCGACATACATTTTGGTGGAACAATATGAAGAGAGAGACCGCGAAGTTTTATTTCTAGGTGTTTAACTTGTCAACGTGTAAAGGCGGAGCATCAAGTGCCAAAGGGTCCATTGCAACCACTTGAGATTCCAAAATAGAAGTAGGAACACGTTACCATGGATTTCGTTACGGGTCTTCCCAAGGTTTCTTAAGGCATAGATGCAATTTGGGTTATTGTTGATAGATTTACTAAGTCTGCTCATTTCTTGCCGATACGGGAGACTTATTCCCTTGAACGTCTTGCTCGTATGTATGTAAATGAGATTGTGAGATTGCATGGCATGCCAGTATCCATAGTTTCGGATCGTGACCCAAGATTCACTTCAAGATTTTGGGTTAACTTACAGAAAGCTATGGGCATGGATTTACGATTCAGTTCAGCATACCATCCTAAAACGGATGGACAATCAGAGAGGACTATTCAAACTCTTGAAGATCTATTAAGACTCTGTCTGCTAGACTTCAAAGGGAGTTGGGATAAGTATTTACCATTGGTGAAATTCTCTTACAACAATAGTTATCAGGGGAGTATAGGTGTGGCTCCATTTGAAGCATTGTATGGACGAAAGTGTCGCTCTCCAGTATGTTGGGATGAGGTGGGTGAAGCAACATTATTGGGACCAGAGTTGGTACGTATGACTACAGAAAAGATCCAAATAATTCGACAACGTATACAAACGGCACAAGATCGACAAAAGAGTTATGCGGATCTTCGTCGAAAGGACGTGAAATTTAGTATTGGGGATCATGTATTGTTGCGAGTTACTCCATGGAAAGGAGTTACAAGATTTGGAAAGAAAGGAATGCTCAATTCACGATTTATTGGTCCATTTCAAATTCTTGACCGAGTAAGAAATGTGGCCTATAGACTCGCGTTACCTCCAAGCATATCTCGTGTTCATAATATTTTTAACATATCTGTGCTTCGTAAATATGTGAAAGACCCGAACCACATTATTGAGTTAGAACCAGACGAGATAGTCGAAGACTTAACGTACGAGGAGGTACTTATCAAGATCTTGGATAGGAAGGAGCATGTCATACGCACAAAGGTCTTACCACAAGTCAAAGTTTGTGGAGGAACCATGCTACTGAGGAAATGACCTGGGAGTTGGAAACGAAAATGAAAGCGAGGTATCCTTACCTTTTTGAAACACCAGGTACGTACGTTAATTTCGAGGAAGAAATTTCATAAGGAGAGGAGGTTGTAAGATCCCAACTTTTTATAAATGAAATTAAATTTCCTCTATTTATTATTTTGAAATAGTAAGGGTTGATTTGATTAATGTGGTAAGTTATGGGTAAAATACGCAAATATCTTAAATAAGTAAGTGGTTATAAAATATTCTTGTTATCGGGGAATATTCATTTAGTCGTGGAATATTCTTACTGTCGGAGAATATTCGTACGACGGCGCAACCTTGTGTGGGCCCCATAACAGAAAGCGATTGGATGAAGAAAATGACAAGTATGAGTTTTTTTATAAATAACGGCGTAGTTGTTACCGTTAACATTGTTGGAATATCCGGTGGTTAAAATACAGTAATACGCGGTGTTGCACAGTAGCACACGATATTATACCAATTATTAATTCTTACGTAAGAAGTCACTACTCAATAATTGTTACAGTAATTACTGTTCAATATTTTATTTTATTGATTCAATAATTGCTACGTTGATATTTTATATTATTGTCGTTTCAATAATTGCCATTGCACAATATTTCCCATTATCAGATCAGTAATTCATATTATTTTAATAATATTATTAGATAACATTATTGGCAATGTCTAGAAAGTTCTGTCCATGGAGAGGTTTGGTCACCTATTTGCGCGCCAGTAATGAAAAATCTTTATTGAAAAGCCCCCTCTTTCTTGGGAATGGCCTGGTTGTCAGCATTATTATTCTGTAATATTATTTATGAATAATTAATTATTGATTTATATGATAAGGAAAATATTTATTTTATGTGGATTTAAATGGATGAATTTTTTTAAAAGTGACAATTGTTGAAAATTAATATTTTATCTTTTCTGATAAAATAATTTATTTAAATATATTATTATATTATAGTAATATAATAATGGTGATATTTTTTTTACAATGAATATGTGATATATGAATAAAGGTGGAGGAAGAGTATTTTTGTTACAATAAATGCGAAAAGCATGTTAAACATGTTTGTGGACCCTATTTTGACTGAAATTTGATTATAGCATATAAAATCGTCCGTATATGGATTTTAGTCAATTTCTGTTTGGAATTTGAAAAAACTTAAACTTACAAAGTTGTAGAGAATTGAATTTCCTATGGAATAGACATAAGATTCAAATTTTTCTGATAAAAGAGCTATTTATTATGATCTATTGAAGTTCCGGAATAATTGATTTTTGAAGTTATAAATATTTTTAATAAGAAAAATGTTTTTATTTTTATTTTGGTGAGGTGGGCCTAACTTGGTGGCTGATGTTTTGATCAAAAGAGGTGTGCGTAGTAATATATATATATATATATATATATATATATATAACAGCGGATAAGTTTTTACAAGAAAAACTTAAACAGAAAAGAAAAGATTAAGAAGATGACCGGTGAATCGGTAAAGTAATCTCTTTATTTTATTTATAAATAGTTGAGGAAGGATTACATTATTTCCTAGACTAACTGTTTGAGGAAGATCGAAGTATGAAAGACTTCGACTTCATCTTCTAACTAAGAAGATCGAAGCTGAAATCTTCGTCTCCGGCTAACTCTAGAGAGAAGGGAGAGCGGACCTTAGGTGAGGTTTTCTTACAAAAGAAAAGCCTGAAGAACTCTAACACTTCGAGTTCTTTAAATAGAAAACTGAAAAGTAAATTACTATTGATTCACGCAGGAATCACTGTTACATTAACTGAAATAAAAGTAATTTACAAAGTAAAAGTAAAACGTAAGAAACATTTTACATTTACTTTTACATTGGTAAATGTTAAAAACATTTAACTAAGTTAAAAACATTTAACTTAAAGTAAAAGCAAAAGTTATTCTTTTACTTTTACTTTTACATTTTACTAAAGTAAAAGACTTTTGCTTTAGGTAAAAGCAAAGGCTGACTGATGGCTGTCGGCCATCAGTGTTGATTGATGATGGCTGGGGCCATCATTGTTGACTGACCGGTGGCGACTGTTGCGTCGTCTTCTCCGGCGGCTTCTCCGGATGACTGATCCGTCTCCTCCGGTGCCGGATGGAACTGCTGATCGTCTTCTCCGACGAGTCATCTCCTCCATACATTTCCACCTCAAAATTTTTATCCAGGAAATAACCCTTTCACCCCCAAAAATTTGTTTACAAAAGAAGGAGAGGAAAATTTTTTCACCGAAAAATTGGTTAAAATCTTCAAAATTTCTTAGATTTTGTAGAAAGTTTTTGTTTAAAAACAAATCAGATGAAATCTGAAACAAATGATCACTCGATTGGTCCTGATCTATCAGTGAAATCGGTCTAAACAGTTTGACAAAACCCTAACCGTTTAAACAAAAAATCTTTCTCTTGAAGGTCCACTTAAAAGGCCTTACTTGCCGATAAATCATACCCCTTAGATCTAATGATTCCCTTTGGCCTTACACTGCTCTCTTACTAGAGTCTTACAAACAGGCACTAATCGGGACATAAAGGCGATCTTAGGTGTTTTCCGGCGAAGGTCCGGTTACTAAAAGCAAAGCAAGAAAAATAAAAGTTTGTGAAAACGTTTAAAAACTAAGAACAAACTGTTTTTCTTCGAAATCGCCGACAGGATCAAGAACCAACCGTGTGGCTCTGATACCATATAACAGCGGATAAGTTTTTACAAGAAAAACTTAAACAGAAAAGAAAAGATTAAGAAGATGACCAGTGAATCGGTAAAGTAATCTCTTTCTTTTTATTTATAAAAGTTGAGGAAGGGATTACATTAATTCCTAGACTAACTGTTTGAGGAAGATCTAAGTATGAAAGACTTCGATTTCATCTTCTAACTAAGAAGATCGAAGCTGAAAGCTTCGTCTCCGGCTAACTCTAGAGAGAAGGGAGAGCGGACCTCAGGTGAGGTTTTCTTACAAAAGAAAAGCCTGAAGAACTCTAACACTCCGAGTTCTTTAAATAGAAAACTGAAAAGTAAATTACTATTGATTCACGCAGGAATCACTGTTACATTAACTGAAGTAAAAGTAATTTACTAAAGTAAAAGTAAAACGTAAGAAACATTTTACATTTACTTTTACATTGGTAAATGTTAAAAACATTTAACTAAGTTAAAAACATTTAACTTAAAGTAAAAGCAAAAGTTATTCTTTTACTTTTACTTTTACATTTTACTAAAGTAAAAGACTTTTGCTTTAGGTAAAAGTAAAAGCTGACTGATGGCTGTCGGCCATCAGTGTTGATTGATGATGGCTGGGCCATCATTGTTGACTGACCGGTGGCGACTGTTGCGTCGTCTTCTCCGGCGGCTTCTCCGGATGACTGATCCGTCTCCTCCGGTGCCGGATGGAACTGCTGATCGTCTTCTCCGACGAGTCATCTCCTCCATACATTTCCACCTCAAAATTTTTATCCAGGAAATAACCCTTTCACCCCCAAAAATTTGTTTACAAAAGAAGGAGAGGAAAATTTTTTCACCGAAAAATTGGTTAAAATCTTCAAAATTTCTTAGATTTTGTAGAAAGTTTTTGTTTAAAAACAAATCAGATGAAATTTGAAACAAAGGATCACTCGATTGGTCCTGATCTATCAGTGAAATCGGTCTAAACAGTTTGACAAAACCCTAACCGTTTAAACAAAAAATCTTTCTCTTGAAGGTCCACTTAAAAGGCCTTACTTGCCGATAAATCATACCCCTTAGATCTAATGATTCCCTTTGGCCTTACACTGCTCTCTTACTAGAGTCTTACAAACAGGCACTAATCGGGACATAAAGGCGATCTTAGGTGTTTTCCGGCGAAGGTCCGGTGACTAAAAGCAGAGCAAGAAAAATAAAAGTTTGTGAAAACGTTTAAAAACTAAGAACAAACTGTTTTTCTTCGAAATCGCCGACAGGATCAAGAACCAACCGTGTGGCTCTGATACCATATAACAGCGGATAAGTTTTTACAAGAAAAACTTAAACAGAAAAGAAAAGATTAAGAAGATGACCAGTGAATCGGTAAAGTAATCTCTTTCTTTTTATTTATAAAAGTTGAGGAAGGGATTACATTAATTCCTAGACTAACTGTTTGAGGAAGATCTAAGTATGAAAGACTTCGATTTCATCTTCTAACTAAGAAGATCGAAGCTGAAAGCTTCGTCTCCGGCTAACTCTAGAGGGAAGGGCGAGCGGACCTCAGGTGAGGTTTTCTTACAAAAGAAAAGCCTGAAGAACTCTAACACTCCGAGTTCTTTAAATAGAAAACTGAAAAGTAAATTACTATTGATTCACGCAGGAATCACTGTTACATTAACTGAAGTAAAAGTAATTTACTAAAGTAAAAGTAAAACGTAAGAAACATTTTACATTTACTTTTACATTGGTAAATGTTAAAAACATTTAACTAAGTTAAAAACATTTAACTTAAAGTAAAAGCAAAAGTTATTCTTTTACTTTTACTTTTACATTTTACTAAAGTAAAAGACTTTTGCTTTAGGTAAAAGTAAAAGCTGACTGATGGCTGTCGGCCATCAGTGTTGATTGATGATGGCTGGGCCATCATTGTTGACTGACCGGTGGCGACTGTTGCGTCGTCTTCTCCGGCGGCTTCTCCGGTTGACTGATCCGTCTCCTCCGGTGCCGGATGGAACTGCTGATCGTCTTCTCCGACGAGTCATCACCTCCATACATTTCCGCCTCAAATTTTTTAACCAGGAAATAACCCTTTCACCCCCAAAAATTTGTTTACAAAAGAAGGAGAGGAAAATTTTTTCACCGAAAAATTGGTCAAAATCTTTAAAATTTCTTAGATTTTGTAGAAAGTTTTTGTTTAAAAACAAATCAGATGAAATCTGAAACAAAGGATCACTCGATTGGTCCTGATCTATCAGTGAAATCGGTCTAAACAGTTTGACAAAACCCTAACCGTTTAAACAAAAATTCTTTCTCTTGAAGGTCCACTTAAAAGGCCTTACTTGCCGAGAAATCATACCCCTTAGATCTAATGATTCCCTTTGGCCTTACACTGCTCTCTTACTAGAGTCTTACAAACAGGCACTAATCGGGACTTAAATGGTATCTGCTGATTCAAGTTCAGTTAGAATTCCCTGCTTCTCCTCTCAAGGTTCTCCCAGTCTCTACAGCAGAGCCTTCTAGTCAAAAATCAAAAGAGTCAAGTGTCAGCAAAAAATCAAAAGAGTCTAGAGTCAGTCCCACTGGTTCGTCTTGTTCCCGTAGCATTTCTGATTTTAAAGATTGTTCCGGAAAAGAGTTAAAATTAATTGCCCAGGCATTAAATAAAAGAATTGATGAATTACATGAAGAAGCCTCTACATGTTCTTCATCAGCTTCCCTCAGTCAGTATGAAGAAGATGATGACCCTTATGGCACCATCAATCTACATGATGCTCAGGACCCATTTGCATGACCATTCTTCTCAGTCACATGCACCTGCTCCCTGCAGCCAGTCAAAAGATGCCCTCAACCGAAAGCAGATTCGTCTTTTTCACCGAAAGCATCTCCTTTCCATCAAAAGCATATCTCAATTCAAAAGTTGTGGCCACTTTGTCAAAAGTTTCCGGACGCGTCAATGAATAGTAAAAAAGTCAGCACTGTTCATGAATAATAACTTTTGTCTGTAATCATTTATTTTGTAATAGTAACTTTGTAATAGTTCTTTCCTTATTCTATAAAAGGAAACCGAACTTAGTTATTGAGGCAGACTTCGAAAGACTCTGAGTTCCTTCTCAGATGAATCTTTAGCCTCTACCGCTGTTAAGCCTTTCTTAGCCCCTCCTTCTACTATTCTAATTTTCTTAAATGTTCTGAGTAAGTCAAGTCAATTCAATTTGTAATCAGTTTGTACATTTGTAAACAATTTTATTTCCAATCAATAAAATTATATGTTTTAGTAATTAAACTGTTATATTATTTGCACCTCCGATTCATATTATCTGCTTTCGTCGAAAATGGTATCAGAGCCATGCTGTTTCAGTTCTAGTTGCCAGTAGATATTTACAACTGTTCATCTTCAACCGTTTTCAAAATTTCTCTTTTATTCTTATTCAGAAGTCACCTGATTTACTGTAGTCCACCTTGTTCTTATCAAACCTTTGTAAGTCTCTTGGGTGAGTAGTGTTGGTTTTTGAACATAGGTATGAGTCTACTTAAGGTAATAGGGTATAAATGGAAGAATAATGAATAAAAATTTATTTTGAACTTGGTAAAAATGAATAGATTGTTTAGATCTAACTCCTCAACTAGTAACCGGACGACTTTGCTTCCTGTCCCAGACATAGTTAACCAGGAAACCCACAGTTATGAAAATATCAGTCAAGCCTTGCACAATTGGAATGTACCTAGGGTCTCCCCTAAGGAAATTTATCAGTCAACATTTTTGGACAATTTTAAAACAGATTATAATGTCAAAACTGTTGAAAAGGTTTATGTCATTATAAAGAATACGAAAATTGTAGTCTTTTGGATCCCGAAGTCATCAAAAAACATAAAAAGAAAGGTTATAATTTTATTCACATTGGATTAGTTCAAGTGGCTGTTAAACCATTAAACATTAACGGAATTAATTCAAGTATTTATCTCTGCCTTAGAGATGCACGATTCTTGAATTATTATCCTAGCATGATCGGCGCAATGGAATCTAGTCTGCATAATGGACCTATCCATTTCAATTGCTTTCCTGATTTCACATTGAGCCTAAGTGAAAAAAATTTATTAAAAGCCTTGATATTAAATATTAAAACTGCTGGAGAAATTACTCAAATGATTGAGGGTTCTCAGCCGATAGCTTTGATTTACCGAATTTATTATAAGACCATGAAAACTAACCTAAACGTTCATGCTCTCAATAAAAGTCCAAAAGATCAAACTGTCTTAATTCAAAGTTCAACTAGTGATGCTAATATTCAAATCCCGAGAACCATTCTCTGGAAAGATATTACTCTCCCTAGTCAATGGACTTTACCTAGTGAAATACCTGAACAACCTGTAGTTAACAATCTAATAAACCTTGAAAATGTTAGACAATTTTCAGATGGAACCGTAAAAATAAGTTTTGAACGCAGTAAAAGACCGATTATTATTGAAGACTCAGCTAGTACTATAGCATCTTCAAGAAGAGACACTGAAATTCTTAATAACCCTTCTTTAAGAGATCTTAAATTAAAAGGTATTTTAAATCAAGGTCAAGCTAGTCACCCATGTTATACTCAAAAGGATCTAGTAGAAGACGAGAGTTCTTCCTCTCCTACTCCTTCTGAGCTTCCCACTCAGTCTGATTTTGAAATTTCGATTAACAATCAGTTAAGAGTTATTAAAAAAGATTTTATTCTTGATTGGGATAATCTTGTAAAAGATTTTAATTCCAAAAATAATAAAGATAAAAGACATTTATTTCGTTCAAATCATCCAACAGAAAAGGAGCGAGATAAAATTGTTAATAGATGGAAACGATTCATAAAAAATTAAAAAATAAACATTACCTTTTATGACTGGTATGATCAATACCAAAGTAAGTGTAATGTTATAACAAAAAGTCAATGGGTAAAAGAAGATAAGTCTAAGGTCTGTTCTAGTTATCCTCCGCTAGAAACGATCCTTATCCCAGTTAAGAACACATCTGTTGTTGCCAGTCCCTTTAAAATTTCTGATGGCAATAAAGATGATAAAAAAATTATTGAACAATTAAATTTTAGTAATCAATATCTAGCAATTGTTGGAAGACAGCTTGATAGAATTGAGAAAAAATTTGAAGAAACAAGTATAAAATGACCTGATACAAAAATTGAACATCCTTTGATTAACTTACCTGAAAATAGAAGTAAATTATGTTTACCTAATGATGATAGCAACTTAATTAAATCTATTAACAAGTTATTCAAAAAACTAAAAACTGAATCTGGTCCAAGTGGTACTGTATCTACTTTGGATCAAGTTGAGACTGAAGTTGAAAGTGATAGTCAAGCTGACTATTCTGATTCTACTTCAATCCCAGATTTTAATGATCAATTGAACAAGTTAACAGTCAAAAACACTAGTTTAACCAGAAATTAGTATTCTAGGCCTAATCCTTCGGATCTCCAATTCGAAGAGAGAAACCTAGACAAACAATTCTCTGTTTCAGCTAATAAAATTTATGAATGGAACACTGATGGTCTTAGTGAACAAGAAATTTTAAACAAATTAAATCACATGTCTATGGTAGCAAATAGCTATATTACTAAATTCAACAATCTGTCGCAACTAGAAATCGTTGAGTTAATAGCTAGTGGATTCACGGGTATTCTCAGATCTTGGTGGGAAAGACATCTCATAGAGGATACTAGAATATCTATAATTCATGCTATCCAGTTAGGCGATGACGGCAACCCCATCTTTGATGAAGATGTCGGTGTTGGTCCGCCTGATGGAGTAAATACTTTAATTTTTACCATAATAAAACATTTTGTAGGAACCCCTAGTAACATAACAGAAAGAATTCACGATCAACTCAGTAATCTCACTTGTCCAACTCTTAGTGACTTCAGGTGGTACAAAGATATGTTTACCTCTAGAGTTATGCTGCGAAATGATAGCAACAAGCCTTTTTGCAAAGAAAAATTTGTAAATGGTTTGCCTTCATTGTTCGCTCATAAAGTTAGAGAAGAGTTGAGTAAAAATTAAGAATATATTGATTATGATAATCTCACTTATGGTGACATAATCAGTTATATTCAAAAAATAGGTTTAAAAATGTGCATTGATTTTAAATTAGCTAAACAAGCTAGTAAAGACAAGAAAAAAGTAAATATTAGTTAGGAACATTTTGTGAACAATATGGTCTGCCTCATATTGCTCCCTCAAGAAGAAAGCATAAACACAGACATATTGATCATCCTAAATCACATAAACGTTACAAATGTAAACATACTCATAAAAAGGATAATAATCAAAACGATTATTACAATAAACCCAAACCAGTTAATAAAAAATATAATAAAAGGACTAAAATATGATAAGAGTAAAATCGTTTGCCACAATTGTGGGCAAAAAGGCCACTACAAAAATGAATGTAAAGTAAAACAAAAATTATCCCAGTTAAATATCTCTAATGAAGATACAGAGCAATTATTAGAGTTAATGAGAATAGAAAACAATGCAGATAATGATGAAGGATCAGACATCCCCTATTCTTCTAAAAGAAGTACCAGCAACAATGAATATGATAGTAACGAAGAAGAAGTCACTATTTGTGCTAATAACTGTAATGAAAATTGTTGCACTAAAAGATTAAGTGTAATTACCAAAGAGGATGAAGAAAGCTCTTTGTTAATCGACTTAATTAATAAAATTTCTGACCCTGAACTTAAAGTTCAATATACTAAGCAGTTAAAAGATTTATTAACCAAAGATACAAGAGTTAAAGACAAGATTTTTAAAGCTAAAGATAAACCGATATTCAGCCTTAATAAAACTCTAGAAAGATTTAAAACCCCAGTTAAAGAAGTTACCCTTCCAGAATTAAATCAAGAAGTTAATAAACTCAAAAAAGAAATCTCTAATTTAAAAGATTTTTTGAGTTTATTAACCTCTTGATTTAATTCTGGAAGGGTAACTTCTTTAACTGGGGTTTTAAATCTTTCTAGAGTTTTATTAAGGCTGAATATTGGTTTATCTTTAGCTTTAAAAATCTTGTCTTTAACTCTAGTATCTTTGGTTAATAAATCTTTTAACTGCTTAGTATATTGAACTTTAAGTTCAGGGTCAGAAATTTTACTAATTAAGTCGATTAACAAAGAGCTTTCTTCATCCTCTTTGGTAATTACACTTAATCTTTTAGTGCAACAATTTTCATTACAGTTATTAGCACAAATAGTGACTTCTTCTTCGTTAATATCAGATTCATTGTTGCTGGTACTTCTTTTAGAAGAATAGGGGATGTCAGATCCTTCATCATTATCTGCATTGTTTTCTATTCTCATTAACTCTAATAATTGCTCTGTATCTTCATTAGAGATATTTAACTGGGATAATTTTTGTTTTACTTTACATTCATTTTTGTAGTGGCCTTTTTGCCCACAATTGTGGCAAACGATTTTACTCTTATCATATTTTAGTCCTTTTATTATATTTTTTATTAACTGGTTTGGGTTTATTGTAATAATCGTTTTGATTATTATCCTTTTTATGAGTATGTTTACATTTGTAACGTTTATGTGATTTAGGATGATCAATATGTCTGTGTTTATGCTTTCTTCTTGAGGGAGCAATATGAGGCAGACCATATTGTTCACAAAATGTTCCTAACTCATATTTACTTTTTTCTTGTCTTTACTAGCTTGTTTAGCTAATTTAAAATCAATGCACATTTTTAAACCTATTTTTTGAATATAACTGATTATGTCACCATAAGTGAGATTATCATAATCAATATATCCTAAATTTTTACTCAACTCTTCTCTAACTTTATGAGCGAACAATGAAGGCAAACCATTTACAAATTTTTCTTTGCAGAAAGGCTTGTTGCTATCATTTCGCAGCATAACTCTAGAGGTAAACACATCTTTGTACCACCTGAAGTCACTAACAGTGGGATAAGTGAGATTACTGAGTTGATCGTGAATTCTTTCTGTTATGTTACTAGGGGTTCCTATAAAATGTTTTATTATGGTAAAAATTAAAGTATTTACTCCATCAGGCGGACTAACACTGACATCTTCATCAAAGATGGGGTTGCCGTCATCGTCTAAATGGATAGCATGAATTATAGATAGTCTAGTATCCTCTGTGAGATGTCTTTCCCACCAAGATCTGAGAATACCCGTGAATCCACTAGCTATTAACTCAACGATTTCTGGTTGCGACAGATTGTTGAATTTAGTAATATAGCTATTTGCTACCATAGACATGTGATTTAATTTGTTTAAAACTTCTTGTTCACTAAGACCATCAGTGTTCCATTCATAAATTTTATTAGCTGAAACAGAGAATTGTTTGTCTAGGTTTCTCTCTTCGAATTGGAGATCCGGAGGAGTAGGCCCAGAATACCAATTTCTGGTTAAACAAGTGTTTTTGACTGTTAACTTGTTCAATTGATCATTAAAATCTGGGGTTGAAGTAGAATCAGAATAGTCAACTTGACTATCACTTTCAACTTTAGTCTCAACTTGATCCAAAGTAGATACAGTACCACTTGGACCAGATTTAGTTTTTAGTTTTTTGAATAACTTGTCAATAGATTTAATTAAGTTGCTATCATCATTAGGTAAACCTAATTTACTTCTATTTTCAGGTAAGTTAATCAAAGGATGTTCAATTTTTGTATCAGGTCGTTTTATACTTGTTTCTTCAAATTTTTCCTCAATTCTATCAAGCTGTCTTCCAACAGGTTCTAGATAATGATTACTAAAATTTAATTGTTCAATAATTTTTTTATCATCTTTATTGCCATCAAAAATTTTAAAGGGACTGGCAACAACAGATGTGTTCTTAACTGGGATAAGGATCGTTTCTAGCGGAGGATGACTAGAACAGACCTTAGACTTATCTTCTTTTACCCATTGACTTTTTGTTATAACATTACACTTACTTTGGTATTGATCATACCAGTCATAAAAGGTAATGTTTATTTTTTAATTTTTTATGAATCGTTTCCATCTATTAACAATTTTATCTAGCTCCTTTTCTGTTGGATGATTTGAACGAAATAAATGTCTTTTATCTTTATTATTTTTGGAATTAAAATCTTTTACAAGATTATCCCAATCAAGAATAAAATCATTTTTAATAACTCTTAACAGATTTTTAATCGGAATTTCAAAATCAGACTGAGTGGGAAGCTCAGAAGGAGTATGAGAGGAAGAACTCTCGTCTTCTACTAGATCCTTTTGAGTATAGCATGGGTGACTAGCTTGACCTTGATTTAAAAAGCCTTTTAATTTAAGATCTCTTAAAGAAGGGTTATTAAGAATTTCAGTGTCTCTTCTTGAAGATGCTATAGTACTAGCTGAGTCTTCAATAATAATCGGTCTTTTACTGCGTTCAAAACTTATTTTTACAGTTCCATCTGAAAATTGTCTAACATTTCAAGGTTTATTAGATTGTTAACTACAGGTTGTTCAGGTATTTCACTAGGTAAAGTCCATTGACTAGGGAGAGTAATATCTTTCCAGAGAATGGTTCTCGGGATTTGAATATTAGCATTACTAGTTGAACTTTGAATTAAGACAGTTTGATAATTTGGACTTTTATTGAGAGCATGAACGTTTAGGTTAGTTTTCATGGTCTTATAATAAATCCGGTAAATCAAAGCTATCGGCTGAGAACCCTCAATTATTTGAGTAATTTCTCCAGCAGTTTTAATATTTAATGTCAAGGCTTTTAATAAATTTTTATTACTTAGGCTCAATGTGAAATCAGGAAAGCAATTGAAATGGATAGGTCCATTATGCAGACTAGATTTCATTGCGCCGATCATGCTAGAATAATAATTCAAGAATCGTGCATCTCTAAGGCAGAGATAAATACTTGAATTAATTCCTTTAATGTTTAATGGTTTAACAGCCACTTGAACTAATCCAATGTGAATAAAATTATAACCTTTCTTTTTATATTTTTTGATGACTTCGGGATCCAAAAGACTACAATTTTCGTATTCTTTGTTAATGGAATAAACCTTTTCAATAGTTTTGACATTATAATCTGTTTTAAAATTGTCCAAAAATGTTGACTGATACATTTCTTTTGGGGAGACCCTAGGTATATTCCAATTGTGCAATGCTTGACTGATATTTTCATAACTGTGGGTTTCCTGGTTAACTATGTCTGGGACAGGAGGGAAAGTCGACCGGTTACTAGTTGAGGAGTTAGATCTAAACAATCTATTCTTTTTTACCAAGTTCAAAATAAATTTTTATTCATTATTCCTCCATTCATACCCTATTACCTTAAGCAGACTCATAACTATGTTCAAAAACCAACACTGCTCACCCAAGAGACTTACAAAGGTTTGACAAGAACAAGGTGGACTACAGTAAATCAAGTGACTTCTTAATAAGAATAAAAGAGAAATTTTGAAAACGGTTGAAGATGAACAGTTGTAAATATCTACTGGTAACTAGAACTGAAACAACATGGCTCTGATACCATATAACAGCGGATAAGTTTTTAAAAAGAAAATCTTAAACAGAAAAAGAAAAGATTAAGAAGATGACCGGTGAATCAGTAAAGTAATCTCTTTCTTTTTATTTATAAACAGTTGAGGAAGGGATTACATTAATTCCTAGACTAACTGTTTGAGGAAGATCGAAGTATGAAAGAATTCGACTTCATCTTCTAACTAAGAAGATCAAAGCTGGAAGCTTCGCCTCCGGCTAACTTTAGAAAGAAGGGAGAGAGTGGACCTCAGGTGAGGTTTTCTTACAAAAGAAAAGCCTGAAGAACTCTAACACTTCGAGTTCTTTAAATAGAAAACAAAAAAGTAAATTACTTTTGATTCATGCAGGAATCACTATTACATTGACTGAAGTAAAAGTAATTTACTTAAGTAAAAGTAAAACGTAAGAAACATTTTACATTTACTTTTACATTGGTAAATGTAGGAAACATTTAACTAAGTTAAAAACATTTAACTTAAAGTAAAAGCAAAAGTTATATTCTTTTACTTTTACTTTTACATTTACTAAAGTAAAAGGCTTTTGCTTTACGGTAAGCAAAAGCTGATCTGATGGCTGTTAGCCATCAGTGCTGACTGAAGATGCCTCTGGCGTCTTGTATGACTGACCGGCGGCGACTGTTGCGTCGTCTTCTCCGACTGCTTCTCCGGTTGACTGATCCGTCTCCTCCGGTGCCGGATGGAACTGCTGATCGTCTTCTCCGACGAGTCATCACCTCCATACATTTCCACCTCAAAATTTTTATCCAGGAAAACACCCTTTCACCCCCAAAAATTTGTTTACAAAAGAAGGAGAGGAAAATTTTTTCACCGAAAAATTGGTCAAAATCTTCAAAATTTCTTAGATTTTTTAGAAAGTTTTTGTTTAAGAACAAATCAGATGAAATCTGAAAGAAAGGATCACTCGATTGGTCTTGATCTATCAGTTAAATCGGTCTAAACAGTTTGATAAAACCCTAACCGTTTAAACAAAAATTCTTTCTTTTGAAGGTCCACTTAAAGGGCCTTACTTGCCGTTGAATCATACCTCGTAGATCTAATGATTCCCTTTGGCCTTACACTGCACTCTTACTAGAGTCTTACAAACAGGCACTAATCGGGACTTAAAGGCGATCTTGGGTGTTTTCCGGCGAAGGTCCGGTTACTAAAAGCGGAGCAAGAAAAATAAAAGTTTGTGAAAACGTTTAAAAACCAAGAACAAATTGTTTTTCTCCGAAATCGCCGACAGCATCAAGAACCAACCGTGTGGCTCTGATACCATATAACAGCGGATACGTTTTTAAAAAAGAAAAACTTAAACAGAAAAAGAACAGATTAAGAAGATGACCGGTGAATTGGTAAAGTAATCTCTTTTTTTTATTTATAAAAGTTGAGGAAGGGATTACATTAATTCCTAGACTAACTGTTTGAGGAAGATCGAAGTATGAAAGACTTCGACTTCATCTTCTAACTAAGAAGATCGAAGTTGGAAGCTTCGTCTCCGGCTAACTCTAGAGAGAAGGGAGAGAGCGGACCTCAGGTGAGGTTTTCTTACAAAAGAAAAGCCTGAAGAACTCTAACACTTCAAGTTCTTTAAATAGAAAATAGAAAAGTAAATTACTTTTGATTCACGCAGGAATCACTATTACATTGACTGAAGTAAAAGTAATTTACTTAAGTAAAAGTAAAACGTAAGAAACATTTTACATTTTCTTTTACATTGGTAAATGTAAGAAACATTTAACTAAGTTAAAAACATTTAACTTAAAGTAAAAGCAAAAGTTATATTCTTTTACTTTTACTTTTACATTTACTAAAATAAAAGGCTTTTGCTTTACGGATAGCAAAAGATGATCTGATGGCTGTCGGCCATCAATGCTGACTGAAGATGCCTCTGGCGTCTTGTATGACTGACCGGCGGCGACTGTTGCGTCGTCTTCTCCGGCGGCTTCTCCGGTTAACTGATCCATCTCCTCTGGTGCAGGATGGAACTGCTGATCGTCTTCTCCGACGAGTCATCACCTCCATACATTTCCACCTCAAAATTTTTATCCAGGAAAACACCCTTTCACCCCCAAAAATTTGTTTACAAAAGAAGGAGAGGAAAATTTTTTCACCGAAAACTTGGTCAAAATCTTCAAAATTTCTTAGATTTTGTAGAAAGTTTTTGTTTAAAAACAAATCAGATGAAATCTGAAACAAAGGATCACTCGATTGGTCCTGATCTATCAGTGAAATCGGTCTAAACAGTTTGACAAAACCCTAACCGTTTAAACAAAAATTCTTTCTCTTAAAGGTCCACTTAAAAGGCCTTACTTGCCGTTGAATCATACCTCGTAGATCTAATGATTCCCTTTGGCCTTACACTGCACTCTTACTAGAGTCTTACAAACAGGCACTAATCGGGACTTAAAGGCGATCTTGGGTGTTTTCCGGCGAAGGTCCGGTTACTAAAAGCGGAGCAAGAAAAATAAAAGTTTGTGAAAACGTTTAAAAACCAAGAACAAATTGTTTTTCTCCGAAATCGCCGACAGCATCAAGAACCAACCGTGTGGCTCTGATACCATATAACAGCGGATACGTTTTTAAAAAGAAAAACTTAAACAGAAAAAGAACAGATTAAGAAGATGACCGGTGAATTGGTAAAGTAATCTCTTTTTTTTATTTATAAAAGTTGAGGAAGGGATTACATTAATTCCTAGACTAACTGTTTGAGGAAGATCGAAGTATGAAAGACTTCGACTTCATCTTCTAACTAAGAAGATCGAAGTTGGAAGCTTCGTCTCCGGCTAACTCTAGAGAGAAGGGAGAGAGCGGACCTCAGGTGAGGTTTTCTTACAAAAGAAAAGCCTGAAGAACTCTAACACTTCAAGTTCTTTAAATAGAAAATAGAAAAGTAAATTACTTTTGATTCACGCAGGAATCACTATTACATTGACTGAAGTAAAAGTAATTTACTTAAGTAAAAGTAAAACGTAAGAAACATTTTACATTTTCTTTTACATTGGTAAATGTAAGAAACATTTAACTAAGTTAAAAACATTTAACTTAAAGTAAAAGCAAAAGTTATATTCTTTTACTTTTACTTTTACATTTACTAAAATAAAAGGCTTTTGCTTTACGGATAGCAAAAGATGATCTGATGGCTGTCGGCCATCAATGCTGACTGAAGATGCCTCTGGCGTCTTGTATGACTGACCGGCGGCGACTGTTGCGTCGTCTTCTCCGGCGGCTTCTCCGGTTAACTGATCCATCTCCTCTGGTGCAGGATGGAACTGCTGATCGTCTTCTCCGACGAGTCATCACCTCCATACATTTCCACCTCAAAATTTTTATCCAGGAAAACACCCTTTCACCCCCAAAAATTTGTTTACAAAAGAAGGAGAGGAAAATTTTTTCACCGAAAACTTGGTCAAAATCTTCAAAATTTCTTAGATTTTGTAGAAAGTTTTTGTTTAAAAACAAATCAGATGAAATCTGAAACAAAGGATCACTCGATTGGTCCTGATCTATCAGTGAAATCGGTCTAAACAGTTTGACAAAACCCTAACCGTTTAAACAAAAATTCTTTCTCTTAAAGGTCCACTTAAAAGGCCTTACTTGCCGTTGAATCATACCTCGTAGATCTAATGATTCCCTTTGGCCTTACACTGCACTCTTACTAGAGTCTTACAAACAGGCACTAATCGGGACTTAAAGGCGATCTTGGGTGTTTTCCGGCGAAGGTCCGGTTACTAAAAGCGGAGCAAAGAAAAATAAAAGTTTGTGAAAACGTTTAAAAACCAAGAACAAATTGTTTTTCTCCGAAATCGCCGACAGCATCAAGAACCAACCGTGTGGCTCTGATACCATATAACAGCGGATACGTTTTTAAAAAGAAAAACTTAAACAGAAAAAGAACAGATTAAGAAGATGACCGGTGAATTGGTAAAGTAATCTCTTTTTTTTATTTATAAAAGTTGAGGAAGGGATTACATTAATTCCTAGACTAACTGTTTGAGGAAGATCGAAGTATGAAAGACTTCGACTTCATCTTCTAACTAAGAAGATCGAAGTTGGAAGCTTCGTCTCCGGCTAATTCTAGAGAGAAGGGAGAGAGCGAACCTCAGGTGAGGTTTTCTTACAAAAGAAAAGCCTGAAGAACTCTAACACTTCGAGTTCTTTAAATAGAAAACAGAAAAGTAAATTACTTTTGATTCACGCAGGAATCACTATTACATTGACTGAAGTAAAAGTAATTTACTTAAGTAAAAGTAAAACGTAAGAAACATTTTACATTTACTTTTACATTGGTAAATGTAAGAAACATTTAACAAAGTGAAAAACATTTAACTTAAAGTAAAAGCAAAAGTTATATTCTTTTACTTTTACTTTTACATTTACTAAAATAAAAGGCTTTTGCTTTACGAAAAGTAAAAGCTGATCTGATGGCTGTCGGCCATCAGTGCTGACTGAAGATGCCTCTGGCGTCTTGTATGACTGACCGGCGGCGACTGTTGCGTCGTCTTCTCCGGCGGCTTCTCCGGTTGACTGATCCGTCTCCTCCGGTGCCGGATGGAACTGCTGATCGTCTTCTCCGACGAGTCATCACCTCCATACATTTCCACCTCAAAATTTTTATCCTGGAAAACATCCTTTCACCCCCAAAAATTTGTTTACAAAAGAAGGAGAGGAAAATTTTTTCACCGAAAAATTGGTCAAAATCTTCAAAATTTCTTAGATTTTGTAGAAAGTTTTTGTTTAAAAACAAATTAGATGAAATCTGAAACAAAGGATCACTCGATTGGTCCTGATCTATCAGTAAAATCGGTCTAAACAGTTTGACAAAACCCTAACCGTTTAAACAAAAATTCTTTCTCTTGAAGGTCCACTTAAAAGGCCTTACTTGCCATTGAATCATACCCCGTAGATCTAATGATTCCCTTTGGCCTTACACTGCTATCTTACTAGAGTCTTACAAACAGGCATTAATCGGGACTTAAAGGCAATCTTGGGTGTTTTCCGGCGAAGGTCCGGTTAATAAAAGCGGAGCAAGAAAAATAAAAGTTTGTGGAAACGTTTAAAAACCAAGAACAAACTGTTTTTCTTCTAAATCGCCGACAGCATCAAGAACCAACCGTGTGGCTCTGATACCATATAACAGCGGATAAGTTTTTAAAAAGAAAAACTTAAACAGAAAAAGAAAAGATTAAGAAGACCATCAGTCAGCTTGATGATGGCTGGGGCCATCATTGTTGACTGACCGGCTGCGACTGTTGCGTCGTCTTCTCCGGTTGACTGATCTGTCTCCTCCGGTGCCGGATGGAACTGCTGATCGTCTTTTCCGAGGAGTCATCACCTCCATACGTCACAATGCTTCCCCTACATCTTATTCGGCAGATCCTTTTCCACTTGTCACTCGCCAATGGTTTGTCAAATGGTGGGATAAATTTGACGTCAATAGAATTGTAGGTCAAGTTCAGTTAGAATTCCCTGCTTCTTCTCTCAAGGTTCTCCCAGTATCTACAGTAGAGCCTTCTAGTCAAAAATCAAAAGAGTCAAGTGTTAGTAAAAAATCAAAAGAGTCTAGAGTCAGTCCCACTGGTTCGTCTTGTTCCCGTAGCATTTTTGATTGTACAGATTGTTCCGGAAAAGAGTTAAAATTAATTGCCCAAACATTAAATAAAAGAATTGATGAATTACATGAAGAAGCCTCTACAGGTTCTTCATCAGCTTCCCTCAGTCAGTATGAAGAAGATGATGACCCTTATGGCACCATCAATCTACAGGATGCTCAGGACCCATTTGCCTGACCATTCTTCTCAGTCATATGCACCTGCTCCCTGCAGCCAGTCAAAAGATGCCCTCAGCCGAAAGCAGATTCGTCTTTTCCACCAAAAACATCTCCTTTCCACCGAAAGCATCTCTCAAGTCAAAAGTTGTGGCCACTTTGTCAAAAGTTGCTAGACGCGTCAATAAATAGTAAAAAAGTCAGCACTGTTTAAGAATAGTAACTTTTGTCTGTAATCATTTACTTTGTAATAAAATTTCTGATGGCAATAAAGATGATAAAAGACTATCCCATTTTCGACGGAAACAGATAATATGAATCGGAGGTGCAAATAATATAACAGTTTAATTACTAAAACATATAATTTTATTGATTGGAAATAAAATTGTTTACAAATGTACAAACTGATTACAAATTGAATTGACTTGACTTACTCAGAACATTTAAGAAAATTAGAATAGTAGAAGGAGGGGCTAAGAAAGGCTTAACAGCGGTAGAGGCTAAAGATTCAACTGAGAAGGAACTCAGAGTCTTTTGAAGTCTGCCTCAATAACTAAGTTCGGTTTCCTTTTATAGAATAAGGAAAGAACTATTACAAAGTTACTATTACAAAATAAATGATTGTAGACAAAAGTTACTATTCATGAACAGTGCTGACTTTTTTACTATTCATTGACGCGTCTAGTAACTTTTGACAAAGTGGCCACAACTTTTGACTTGAGAGATGCTTTCGGTGGAAAGGAGATGCTTTCGGTGGAAAAGACGAATCTGCTTTCGGCTAAGGGCATCTTTTGACTGGCTGCAGGGAGCAGGTGCATGTGACTGAGAAGAATGGTCAGGCAAATGGGTCCTGAGCATACTGTAGATTGATGGTGCCATAAGGGTCATCATCTTCTTCATACTGACTGAGGGAAGCTGATGAAGAACCTGTAGAGGCTTCTTCATGTAATTCATTAATTCTTTTATTTAATGCCTAGGCAATTAATTTTAACTCTTTTCCGGAACAATCTTTAAAATCATAAATGCTACGGGAACAAGACGAACCAGTGGGAGAACCGGAACAATTTTAACTCTAGACTCTTTTGATTTTTCACTGACACTTGACTCTTTTGATTTTTGACTAGAAGGCTCTGCTGTAGAGACTGGGAGAACCTTGAGAGGAGAAGCAGGGAATTCTAACTGAACTTGACCTACAATTCTATTGACGTCAAATTTATCCCACCATTTGACAAACCATTGGCGAGTGACAAGTGGAAAAGGATCTGCCGAAGAAGATGTAGGGGAAGCGTTGTGACTGATTTCACTGGTAGAGTTTTGAATACTGTATTCCCATCGGAGAATCCAGGGAATCTTATATTTACTTACAAACTGAAGAAGGACTGTGACACCTTCATATGCTGTATCTAATTTTTTGTGATTGCAAAAATGATTGAGCTGGACTTTCAGAGGATCGGGAAGAAGGTCATAGGTAGAACAAAATCTCCACCACCAATGGGAAAACTAATATGGGAAATGACTTTTGAATTTATGGTCAAATTGAATAAACCAAGAGTGACTGTGTGACTCATTTTGATGGAGGAAAACTTTATACCAAGCTTCCATATAATCATAATAACAAAAAGAGCTATCCTGATTCGAAAGCTGCATAAGATCAGAGGGATGTTTTCCCCATTCGGACATCTGAATAAACTGTTTAATATACAACGAATGGTAAAGAACGTTGGCTTTATCATTGTTGGCATAAATGAGTTTAATAAAAATTGACTCTGTTTCGACAAGAATGTCCTTATAATACACAAGGGATTTATAAGGAGCAAGAGGCATGAAATACCAACCAGAAGGGAAAAACTGGGAGGTCAATTTTACTGGGTCATTTCTGGGTTTCATATGAGGCTCAATATGAAATAAGAGATTGGTCCATCTAAGCATGTACTCAGAGGGAGGATTATTAGGATTTGGACTAGAGGCTTTGGACTGAAAAGGGTCTACTGAAATTGGGTTACTAGCTAAGGTTGAGCTGTAGGGCTTGGGCATTGTCCCAAGTACAGTGAACTTGTTACTGGTTTGGTAAATTGGGTTTACTGGATGAGGAACCAAGGCTCCTTTTGGCTGATTACTTGGGCCAGTAAGGCGACCCGGACCACGAGAGGTTGATACACCGCGGAAACTCATGAAGGATGCACAGTACCTGTGTTAATAAATTCCCGAGTGAGAAAATCAAGAATGGAATTATTACTGCCTTTAATGTATTCAATATCAAAATCAAAGATACTCAAAAGGGCTTGCCATCTAGCAAAGGAGTGTTTAGAAGCTATGTTTTCAACATCTTTCTCTAACACATATTTTGCAGATTTGCAGCCAATTCGAACTAAAAATTTTTGATTTAATAAATCAATTTGAAATTTATTAATACATAATACAAGAGAAAGTATTTCTTTTTTAATAGTACTATAATTTAACTGTGTACTATTCCATGCACCGGAATGAAAACGGACGATTTGTTCTGGGGAATCTGGGGTTAACTTTTGCTTGAGAATACCTCCGAAACCAATATCAGAGGCGTCAGTTTCAACAATCTTAAATGCAGAATCATTTGAAATACCAAGACAGGGCAATGCCTTGACGTATTTTTTGACTTGTTGGACGACAGAAGTATGCATGTCAGTCCATGGGGGAGGATTGTCTTGCAAACGCTGAAAGAGAGGTTTGCAAATTTTCCTGAGGTTTTTATAGAACTTGCCAATATAATTGAGCGAGCCCAGAAATCTCTGCAGTTGGGTTTTATGGGTAATTTTATCTGGGAATCTGTCGGCGAATTGAATAGCTCTATCAATTGGACGTATGAGTCCGCGATATATAATTATTCCAAGAAACCGAACTTTAGCTTGAAACAAGCTGCATTTGGAAAGTGAAAGAACAAGTCCATTGTCTTTGACCGTTTTAAAAAACGATTTCAAATGTTTGACGTGTTCTTCAATGGAATTGGAAAAAATGAGAATATCATCAATATATACAACAATAAAATGACTGAAAGGATTCAAAATATCATTGAGGATATTCTGGAATTCACTGGGAGCATTTTTTAAGCCAAATGCTTGGACATTCCATTCATAATGACCAAATGGAGTGGTGAATATAGTTTTATCTCTGTCTTCTGGGTGAATAGCAATTTGCCAAAAACCAGATTTGAGGTCAAATTTACTAAAGATGGTGGCATTACTTACCCGATTAATGAGGTCATCTTTATTTGGCAGGGGATATCTAATCCATTCTAGGACTTTGTTTAATGGCTTGTAGTTTATAACTAACCTGGGAACACCTCTTTCCTTTTCTGCTTCATTGTTAACATAAAAGGCAGGACATGACCAAGGGGATTTACTGCGTCTAATTAATTTTTTACAAAGGAGATCATTAATTTCCTTTTTACATAACTCTATTTGTTCATGATTCATTTGAATAGGCCTGGCCTTAGTAGGAATCAAATGTTCTTTGAATTCATTAACGTAAGGGAGCCTTACAACATGTTTTTTCCGATGCCAAAAGGCATTAGGAGAATCAGAACAAAGGTTGTCCTTTAAATAAGTTTTTAACTCTTCAATTTTTTCAAGAACATCTTTATTTTGAAGTTGTTCTTCAATTCTTTTGTATTTAATTTCTTCTTTTAAAAAATTTAAATGGGTGGATTTATAATTTAATAAATTTAATGATTTAGAAATGGACTCTTCATGAATAAATTTTAAATCTCTTTCTTTTGGTTTAATAAGAAATTTAAATGTTATTCTTTTACCTAAATGTTTACAGCTTAATCCTTCATTACTGGTAGTAAATGGATATAATGAATATATAAACGGTAAACCTAAAATGATTTTATCAGTAAGATTGCGAATTAAAACAAATGATGTTTTAAAACACATATCATCTTGACAGATATGCACTCTAGGCAATTTATATTTTATTTTCATCTGACTACCATTAGCTGAATTTAATTTTTCATTAGTCTTCTTATAGTATTTGGTTGGAATAAGACCTTCCTGAATATAATTTAAATCCGCACCAGTATCAACTATGGCGGGAAGTTGTATTGAAAAAGTTTTATCAACAACCAAATCAATGGAGATATACCATTTTTGAATGGTAATGTCTTTAACTCTTTTAAGAGAAAGACCTTGAACGAATAGATCTGTTTCTTCTTTGATTCCTGAAGATTCTGGCTCATCGTGAACTTCATCACTAGAGGAGGAATCATGAACTTGAAGATCAGATTTCTGACTCTCTAAGTCTTTTCTTAAATTAGAGACTTCAATTTTTAAATTAGAGATTTCTTTTTTGAGTTTATTAACCTCTTGATTTAATTCTGGAATGGTAACTTCTTTAACTGGGGTTTTAAATCTTTCTAGAGTTTTATTAAGGCTGAATATCGGTTTATATTTAGCTTTAAAAATCTTGTCTTTAACTCTAGTATCTTTGGTTAATAAATCTTTTAACTGCTTAGTATATTGAACTTTAAGTTCAGGGTCAGAAATTTTACTAATTAAGTCGATTAACAAAGAGCTTTCTTCATCCTCTTTGGTATTTACACTTAATCTTTTAGTGCAACAATTTTCATTACAGTTATTAGCACAAATAATGATTTCTTCTTCGTTACTATCAGATTCATTGTTGCTGGTACTGCTTTTAGAAGAATAGGGGATGTCAGATCCTTCATCATTATCTGCATTGTTTTCTATTCTCATTAACTCTAATAATTGTTCTGTATCTTCATTAGAGATATTTAACTGGGATAATTTTTGTTTTACTTTACATTCATTTTTGTAGTGGCCTTTTTGCCCACAATTGTGGCAAACGATTTTACTCTTATCATATTTTTTTAGTCCTTTTATTATATTTTTTATTAACTAGTTTGGGTTTATTGTAATAATCGTTTTGATTATTATCCTTTTTATGAGTATGTTTATGTTTGTAACGTTTATGTGATTTAGGATGATCAATATGTCTGTGTTTATGCTTTCTTCTTGAGGGAGCAATAGGAGGCAGACCATATTGTTCACAAAATGTTCCTAACTCATATTTAGCTTTTTTCTTGTCTTTACTAGCTTGTTTAGCTAATTTAAAATCAATGCACATTTTTAAACCTATTTTTTGAATATAACTGATTATGTCACCATAAGTGAGATTATCATAATCAATATATCCTAAATTTTTACTCAACTCTTCTCTAACTTTATGAGCGAACAATGAAGGCAAACCATTTACAAATTTTTCTTTCCAGAAAGGCTTTTTGCTATCATTTCGCAGCATAACTCTAGAGGTAAACGCATCTTTGTACCACCTGAAGTCAATAAGAGTGGGACAAGTGAGATTACTGAGTTGATCGTGAATTCTTTCTGTTATGTTACTAGGGGTTCCTACAAAATGTTTTATTATGGTAAAAATTAAAGTATTTACTCCATCAGGCGGACCAACACCGACATCTTCATCAAAGATGGGGTTGCCGTCATCGTCTAACTGGATAGCATGAATTATAGATAGTCTAGTATCCTCTGTGAGATGTCTTTCCCACCAAGATCTGAGAATACCCGTGAATCCAGTAGCTATTAACTCAACGATTTCTGGTTGCGACAGATTGTTGAATTTAGTAATATAGTTATTTGCTACCATAGACATGTGATTTAATTTGTTTAAAATTTCTTGTTCACTAAGACCATCAATGTTCCATTCATAAAATTTTTTAGCTGAAACAGAGAATTGGTTGTCTAGGTTTCTCTCTTCGAATTGGAGATCAGGAGGAGTAGGCCTAGAATACCAATTTCTGGTTAAACTAGTGTTTTTGACTGTTAACTTGTTCAATTGATCATTAAAATTTGGGATTGAAGTAGAATCAGAATAGTCAGCTTGACTATCACTTTCAACTTCAGTCTCAACTTGATCCAAAGTAGATACAGTACCACTTGGACCAGATTCAATTTTTAGTTTTTTGAATAACTTGTCAATAGATTTAATTAAGTTGCTATCATCATTAGGTAAACCTAATTTACTTCTATTTTCAGGTAAGTTAATCAAAGGATGTTCAATTTTTGTATCAGGTCATTTTATACTTGTTTCTTCAAATGTTTCCTCAATTCTATCAAGTTGTCTTCCAACAGTTGCTAGATATTAAATTACTAAAATTTAATTGTTCAATAATTTTTTTATCATCTTTATTGCCATCAGAAATTTTAAAGGGACTGGCAACAACAGATGTGTTCTCAACTGGGATAAGGATCGTTTCTAGCGGAGGATGACTAGAACAGACCTTAGACTTATCTTTTTTTACCCATTTACTTTTTGTTATAACATTACACTTACTTTGGTATTGATCATACCAGTCATAAAAGATAATGTTCATCTTTTCATTTTTTATGAATCGTTTCCATCTATTAACAATTTTATCTCGCTCCTTTTCTGTTGGATGATTTGAACGAAATAAATGTCTTTTATCTTTACTATTTTTGGAATTAAAATTTTTACAAGATTATCCCAATCAAGAATAAAATCTTTTTTAATAACTCTTAACTGATTGTTAATCGGAATTTCAAAATCAGACTGAGTGGGAAGCTCAGAAGGAGTAGGAGAGAAAGAACTCTCGTCTTCTACTAGATCCTTTTGAGTATAACATGGGTGACTAGCTTGACCTTGATTTAAAATACCTTTTAATTTAAGATCTCTTAAAGAAGGGTTATTAAGAATTTCAGTGTCTCTTCTTGAAGATGCTATAGTACTAGCTGAGTCTTCAATAATAATCGGTCTTTTACTTCGTTCAAAACTTATTTTTACGGTTCCATCTGAAAATTATCTAACATTTTCAAGGTTTATTAGATTGTTAACTATAGGTTGTTCAGGTATTTCACTAGGTAAAGTCCATTGACTAGGGGGAGTAATATCTTTCCAGAGAATGGTTCTCGGGATTTGAATATTAGCATCACTAGTTGAACTTTGAATTAAGACAGTTTGATCTTTTGGACTTTTATTGAGAGCATGAACGTTTAGGTTAGTTTTCATGGTCTTATAATAAATTCGGTAAATCAAAGCTATCGGCTGAGAACCCTCAATCATTTGAGTAATTTCTCCAGCAGTTTTAATATTTAATATCAAGGCTTTTAATAAATTTTTTTCACTTAGGCTCAATGTGAAATCAGGAAAGCAATTGAAATGGATAGGTCCATTATGCAGACTAGATTCCATTGCGCCGATCATGCTAGGATAATAATTCAAGAATCGTACATCTCTAAGGCAGAGATAAATACTTGAATTAATTCCTTTAATGTTTAATGGTTTAATAGCCACTTGAACTAATCCAATGTGAATAAAATTATAACCTTTCTTTTTATGTTTTTTGATGACTTCGGGATCCAAAAGACTACAATTTTCGTATTCTTTATTAATGGCATAAACATTTTCAACAGTTTTGACATTATAATCTGTTTTAAAATTGTCTAAAAATGTTGACTGATAAATTTCCTTAGGGGAGACCCTAGGTATATTCCAATTGTGCAAGGCTTGACTGATATTTTCATAACTGTGGGTTTCCTGGTTAACTATGTCTGGGACATGAGGCAAAGTTGGCCGGATACTAGTTGAGGAGTTAGATCTAAACAATCTATTCATTTTTACTAAGTTCAAAATAAATTTTTATTCATTATTCTTCCATTCATACCCTATTACCTTAAGCAGACTCATACCTATGTTCAAAAACCAACACTGCTCACCCAAGAGACTTACAAAGGTTTGACAAGAATAAGGTGGACTACAGTAAATCAGGTGACATCTGAATAAGAATAAAAGAGAAATTTTGAAAACGGTTGAAGATGAACAGTTGTAAATATCTACTGGCAACTAGAACTGAAACAACATGGCTCTGATACCATATAACAGCAGATAACTTTTTTAAAAGAAAAAAACTTAAACTGAAAAGAAAAGATTAAGAAGATGACCGGTGAATCGGTAAAGTAATCTTTTTCTTTTATTTATAAACAGTTGAGGAAGGATTACATTAATTCCTAGACTAACTGTTTGAGGAAGATCGAAGTATGAAAAAACTTCGACTTCATCTTCTAACTAAGAAGATCGAAGCTGGAAGCTTCGTCTCCGGCTAACTCTAGAGAGAAGGGAGAGCGGACCTTAGGTGAGGTTTTCTTGCAAAAGAAAAGCCTGAAGAACTCTAACACTTTGAGTTCTTTAAATAGAAAACTGGAAAGTAAATTACTATTGAATCAAGCAGGATTCACTATTACATTGCCTGAAGTAAAAGTAATTTACTTAAGTAAAAGTAAAACGTAAGAAACATTTAACATTTACTTTTACATGGGTAAATGTAAGAAACATTTAACTAAGTTAAAAACATTTAACTTAAAGTAAAAGCAACAGTTATTCTTTTACTTTTACTTTTACATTTACTAAAGTAAAATACTTTTGCTTTAAGTAAAAGCAAAAGCTGAGTGATGGCGTGGGCCATCACCTGTCGGTGACTGAAGATGCCTCTGGCGTCTTCTTCGTTGACTGACCGGCGACGACTGTTGCGTCGTCTTCTCCGGCGGCTTCTCCGGTTGACTTGTCCGTCTCCTCCGGTGCCGGATGGAACTGCTGATCGTCTTCTCCGACGAGTCATCACCTCCATACATTTCCACCTCAAAATTTTTATCCAGGAAATAACCCTTTCACCCCCAAAAATTTTGCTTACAAAAGAAGGAGAGAAAAAAAATTTAACCAAAAAACTGGTCAAAATCTTCAAGATTTCTTTAATTTTGTAAAGATTTTTTGTTTAAAAACAAATCAGATGAAATCTGTAACAAAGGATCACTCGATTGGTCCTGATCTATCAGTGAAATCGGTCTAAACAGTTGAACTAAACCCTAACCGTTTAAACAAAAATTCTTTCTCTTGAAGGTCCACTTAAAAGACCGTACTTGCCGTTGAATCATACCCGTAGATCTAAAGATTCCCTTTGGCCTTACACTGCTCTCTTACTAGAGACTTACAAACAGGCACTAATCGGGACTTAAGGCGATCTTGGGTGTTTTCGGGTGAAGGTCAGGTGATTAAAAGCGGAGCAAGAAAAATAAAAGTTTGCGAAAACGTTTAAAAACAAAGAACAAACTGTTTTTTCTTTGAAATCGCCGATACCATCAAGAACCAACCGTGTGGCTCTGATACCATATAACAGCGAATAAGTTTTTTAAAAGAAAAAAACTTAAACTGAAAAGAAAAGATTAAGAAGATGACCGGTGACTCGGTAAAGTAATCTCTTTCTTTTATTTATGAACAGTTTAGGAAGGATTACATTAATTCCTAGACTAACTGTTTGAGGAAGATCGAAGTATTAAAAAACTTCGACTTCATCTTCTAACTAAGAAGATCGAAGCTAGAAGCTTCGTCTCCGGCTAACTATAGAGAGAAGGGAGAGCGGACCTCAGGTGAGGTTTTCTTGCAAAAGAAAAGCCTGAAGAACTCTAACACTTTGAGATCTTTAAATAGAAAACTGGAAAGTAAATTACTATTGAATCACGCAGGATTCACTATTACATTGCCTGAAGTAAAAGTAATTTACTTAAGTAAAAGTAAAACGTAAGAAACATTTTACATTTACTTTTACATGGGTAAATGTAAGAAACATTTAACTAAGTTAAAAACATTTAACTTAAAGTAAAAGCAAAAGTTATTCTTTTACTTTTACTTTTATATTTACTAAAGTAAAAGACTTTTGCTTTAAGTAAAAGCAAAAGCTGAGTGATGGCATGGGCCATCACCTGTCGGTGACTGAAGATGCCTCTGGCGTCTTCTTCGTTGACTGACCGGCGGCGACTGTTGCGTCGTCTTCTCCGGCGGCTTCTCCGGTTGACTTGTCCGTCTCCTTCGGTGCCGGATGGAATTGCTGATCGTCTTCTCCGACGAGTCATCACCTCCATACATTTCCACCTCAAAATTTTTATCCAGAAAATAACCCTTTCACCCCCAAAAATTTTGCTTACAAAAGAAGGAGAGAAAAAAAATTTCACCGAAAAAATGGTCAAAATCTTCAAGATTTCTTTAATTTTGTAAAGATTTTTTGTTTAAAAACAAATCAGATTAAATCTGTAACAAAGGATCACTCGATTGGTCCTGATCTATCAGTGAAATCGGTCTAAACAGTTGAACTAAACCCTAACCGTTTAACCAAAAATTCTCTCTCTTGAAGGTCCACTTAAAAGACCGTACTTGCCGTTGAATCATACCCGTAGATCTGAAGATTCCCTTTGGCCTTACACTGTTCTCTTACTAGAGACTTACAAACAGGCACTAATCGGGACTTAAGGCGATCTTGGGTGTTTTCGGGCGAAGGTCAGGCGATTAAAAGCGGAGCAAGAAAAATAAAAGTTTGTGAAAACGTTTAAAAACAAAGAACAAACTGTTTTTTCTTCGAAATCGCCGATAGCATCAAGAACCAACCGTGTGGCTCTGATACCATATAACAGCGGATAAGTTTTTTAAAAGAAAAAAACTTAAACAGAAAAGAAAAGATTAAGAAGATGACCGGTGAATCGGTAAAATAATCTCTTTCTTTTATTTATAAACAGTTGAGGAAGGATTACATTAATTCCTAGACTAACTGTTTGAGGAAGATCGAAGTATAAAAAACATCGACTTCATCTTCTAACTAAGAAGATCGAAGCTGGAAGCTTCGTCTCCGACTAACTCTAGAGAGAAGGGAGAGCGGACCTCAGGTGAGGTTTTCTTGCAAAAGAAAAGCCTGAAGAACTCTAACACTTTGAGTTCTTTAAATAGAAAACTGGAAAGTAAATTACTATTGAATCAAGCAGGATTCACTATTACATTGCCTGAAGTAAAAGTAATTTACTTAAGTAAAAGTAAAACGTAAGAAACATTTTACATTTACTTTTACATGGGTAAATGTAAGAAACATTTAACTAAGTTAAAAACATTTAACTTAAAGTAAAAGCAAAAGTTATTCTTTTACTTTTACTTTTACATTTACTAAAGTAAAATACTTTTGCTTTGAGTAAAAGCAAAAGCTGAGTGATGGCATGGGCCATCACCTGTCGGTGACTGAAGATGCCTCTGGCGTCTTCTTTGTTGACTGACCGACGGCGACTGTTGCGTCGTCTTCTCCGGTTGACTTGTCCGTCTCCTCCAATGCCAAATGGAACTGCTGATCGTCTTCTCCGACGAGTCATCACCTCCATACATTTCCACCTCAAAATTTTTATCAAGGAAATAACCCTTTCACCCCCAAAAATTTTGCTTACAAAAGAAGGAGAGAAAAAAAATTTCACCGAAAAAATGGTCAAAATCTTCAAGATTTCTTTAATTTTGTAAAGATTTTTTGTTTAAAAACAAATCAGATGAAATCTGTAACAAAGGATCACTCGATTGGTCTTGATCTATCAGTGAAATCGGTCTAAACAGTTGAACTAAACCCTAACCGTTTAAAAAAAATTATTTCTCTTGAAGGTCCACTTAAAAGACCGTACTTGCCGTTGAATCATACCCGTAGATCTAAAGATTCTCTTTGGCCTTACACTGCTCTCTTACTAGAGACTTACAAACAGGCACTAATCGGGACTTAAGTCGATCTTGGGTGTTTTCCGACGAAGGTCAGGCGATTAAAAGCGGAGCAAGAAAAATAAAAGTTTGTGAAAACGTTTAAAAACAAAGAACAAACTGTTTTCTCTTCGAAATCGCCGATAGCATCAAGAACCAACCGTGTGGCTCTGATACCATATAACAGCGGATAAGTTTTTTAAAAGAAAAAAACTTAAACAGAAAAGAAAAGATTAAGAAAATGACCGGTGAATCGGTAAAGTAATCTCTTTCTTTTATTTAAAAACAGTTGAGGAAGGATTACATTAATTCCTAGACTAACTGTTTGAGGAAGATCGAAGTATGAAAAAACATCGACTTCATCTTCTAACTAAGAAGATCGAAGCTGGAAGCTTCGTCTCCGGCTAACTCTAAAGAGAAGGGAGAGCGGACCTCAGGTGAGGTTTTCTTGCAAAAGAAAAGCCTGAAGAACTCTAACACTTTGAGTTCTTTAAATAGAAAACTGGAAAGTAAATTACTATTGAATCACGCAGGATTCACTATTACATTGCCTGAAGTAAAAGTAATTTACTTAAGTAAAAGTAAAACGTAAGAAACATTTTACATTTACTTTTACATGGGTAAATGCAAGAAACATTTAACTAAGTTAAAAACATTTAACTTAAAGTAAAAGCAAAAGTTATTCTTTTACTTTTACTATTACATTTACTAAAGTAAAAGACTTTTGCTTTGAGTAAAAGCAAAAGCTAAGTGATGGCGTGGGCCATCAGCTGTCGGTGACTGAAGATGCCTCTGGCGTCTTCTTCGTTGACTGACCGGCGGCGACTGTTGCGTCGTCTTCTCCGGCGGCTTCTCCGGTTGACTTGTCCGTCTCCTCCGATGCCAAATGGAACTGTTGATCGTCTTCTCCGACGAGTCATCACCTCCATACATTTCCACCTCAAAATTTTTATCCAGGAAATAACCCTTTCACCCCCAAAAATTTTGCTTACAAAAGAAGGAGAGAAAAAAAATTTCACCGAAAAAATGGTCAAAATCTTCAAGATTTCTTTAATTTTTTACAGATTTTTTGTTTAAAAATAAATCAGACGAAATCTGTAACAAAGGATCACTTGATTGCTCCTGATCTATCAGTGAAATCGGTCTAAACAGTTGAACTAAACCCTAACCGTTTAAACAAAAATTCTTTATCTTGAAGGTCCACTTAAAAGACCGTACTTGTCGTTGAATCATACCCGTAGATCTAAAGATTCCCTTTGGCCTTACACTGCTCTCTTACTAGAGACTTACAAACAGGCACTAATCGGGACTTAAGGCGATCTTGGGTGTTTTCCGGCGAAGGTCAGACGATTAAAAACGGAGCACGAAAAATAAAAGTTTGTGAAAACGTTTAAAAACAAAGAACAAACTGTTTTTTCTTCGAAATCGCCGATAGCATCAAGAACCAACCGTGTGGCTCTGATACCATATAACAGCGGATAAGTTTTTTAAAAGAAAAAAACTTAAACAGAAAAGAAAAGATTAAGAAGATGACCGGTGAATCGGTAAAATAATCTCTTTCTTTTATTTATAAACAGTTGAGGAAGGATTACATTAATTCCTAGACTAACTGTTTGAGGAAGATCGAAGTATAAAAAACATCGACTTCATCTTCTAACTAAGAAGATCGAAGCTGGAAGCTTCGTCTCCGACTAACTCTAGAGAGAAGGGAGAGCGGACCTCAGGTGAGGTTTTCTTGCAAAAGAAAAGCCTGAAGAACTCTAACACTTTGAGTTCTTTAAATAGAAAACTGGAAAGTAAATTACTATTGAATCACGCAGGATTCACTATTACATTGCCTGAAGTAAAAGTAATTTACTTAAGTAAAAGTAAAACGTAAGAAACATTTTACATTTACTTTTACATGGGTAAATGTAAGAAACATTTAACTAAGTTAAAAACATTTAACTTAAAGTAAAAGCAAAAGTTATTCTTTTACTTTTACTTTTACATTTACTAAAGTAAAATACTTTTGCTTTGAGTAAAAGCAAAAGCTAAGTGATGGCGTGGGCCATCACCTGTCGGTGACTGAAGATGCCTCTGGCGTCTTCTTTGTTGACTGACCGACGGCGGCTGTTGCGTCGTCTTCTCCGGTTGACTTATCCGTCTCCTCCAATGCCAAATGGAACTGCTGATCGTCTTCTCCGACGAGTCATCACCTCCATACATTTCCACCTCAAAATTTTTATCAAGGAAATAACCCTTTCACCCCCAAAAATTTTGCTTACAAAAGAAGGAGAGAAAAAAATTTTCACCGAAAAAATGGTCAAAATCTTCAAGATTTCTTTAATTTTGTAAAGATTTTTTGTTTAAAAACAAATCAGATGAAATCTGTAACAAAGGATCACTCGATTGGTCTTGATCTATCAGTGAAATCGGTCTAAACAGTTGAACTAAAACCTAACCGTTTAAACAAAAATTCTTTCTCTTGAAGGTCCACTTAAAAGACCGTACTTGCCGTTGAATCATACCCGTAGATCTAAAGATTCCCTTTGGCCTTACACTGCTCTCTTACTAGAGACTTACAAACAGGCACTAATCGGGACTTAAGGCGATCTTGGGTGTTTTTCGGCGAAGGTCAGACTATTAAAAACGGAGCAAGAAAAATAAAAGTTTGTGAAAACGTTTAAAAACAAAGAACAAACTATTTTTTCTTCGAAATCGCCGATAGCATCAAGAACCAACCGTTTGGCTCTGATACCATATAACAACGGATAAGTTTTTTAAAAGAAAAAAACTTAAACAGAAAAGAAAAGATTAAGAAGATGACCGGTGAATCGGTAAAGTAATCTCTTTCTTTTATTTATAAACAGTTGAGGAAGGATTACATTAATTCCTAGACTAACTGTTTGAGGAAGATCGAAGTATAAAAAAACATCGACTCCATCTTCTAACTAAGAAGATCGAAGCTGGAAGCTTCGTCTCCGACTAACTCTAGAGAGAAGGGAGAGCGGACCTCATGTGAGGTTTTCTTGCAAAAGAAAAGCCTGAAGAACTCTAACACTTTGAGTTCTTTAAATAGAAAACTGGAAAGTAAATTACTATTGAATCACGCAAGATTCACTATTAGATTGCCTGAAGTAAAAGTAATTTACTTAAGTAAAAGTAAAACGTAAGAAATATTTTACATTTACTTTTACATGGGTAAATGTAAGAAACATTTAACTAAGTTAAAAACATTTAACTTAAAGTAAAAGCAAAAGTTATTCTTTTACTTTTACTCTTACATTTACTAAAGTAAAAGACTTTTGTTTTAAGTAAAAGCAAAAGCTGAGTGATGCCGTGGGCCATCACCCGTCGGTGACTGAAGATGCCTCTGGCGTCTTCTTCGTTGACTGACCGGCGGCGACTGTTGCGTCGTCTTCTCCGGCGACTTCTCCGGTTGACTTGTCCATCTCCTCCGGTGCCGGATGGAACTGCTGATCGTCTTCTCCGACGAGTCATCACCTCCATACATTTCAACCTTAAAGTTTTTATCCAGGAAATAACCCTTTCACCTCTAAAAATTTTGCTTACAAAAGAAGGAGAGGAAAAAAATTTCACCGAAAAAATGGTCAAAATCTTCAAGATTTCTTTAATTTTGTAAAGATTTTTTGTTTAAAAACAAATCAGATGACATCTGTAACAAAGGATCACTCGATTGGTCCTGATCTATCAGTGAAATCGGTCTAAACAGTTGAACTAATCCCTAACCGTTTAAACAAAAATTCTTTCTCTTGAAGGTCCACTTAAAAGACCGTACTTGCCGTTGAATCATACCCGTAGATCTAAAGATTTCCTTTGGCCTTACACTGCTCTCTTACTAGAGACTTACAAATAGGCACTAATCGGGACTTAAGGCGATCTTGGGTGTTTTCCGGCGAAGGTCAGGCGATTAAAAGCGGAGCAAGAAAAATAAAAGTTTGTGAAAACGTTTAAAAACAAAGAACAAACTATTTTTTCTTCGAAATCGCCGATAGCATCAAGAACCAACTGTGTGGCTCTGATACCATATAACAGCGGATAAGTTTTTTAAAAGAAAAAACTTAAACAGAAAAGAAAAGATTAAGATGATGGCCGGTGAATCGGTAAAGTAATCTCTTTCTTTTATTTATAAACAGTTGAGGAAGGATTACATTAATTCCTAGACTAACTGTTTGAGGAAGATCGAAGTATGAAAAAACTTCGACTTCATCTTCTAACTAAGAAGATTGAAGATGGAAGCTTCGTCTCTGGCTAACTCTAGAGAGAAGGGAGAGCGGACCTCAGGTGAGGTTTTCTTGCAAAAGAAAAGCCTGAAGAACTCTAACACTTTGAGTTCTTTAAATAGAAAACTGGAAAGTAAATTACTATTGAATCACGCAGGATTCACTATTACATTGCCAGAAGTAAAAGTAATTTACTTAAGTAAAAGTAAAACGTAAGAAATATTTTACATTTACTTTTACATGGGTAAATGTAAGAAACATTTAACTAAGTTAAAAATATTTAACTTAAAGTAAAAGCAAAAGTTATTCTTTTACTTTTACTTTTACATTTACTAAAGTAAAAGACTTTTGCTTTAAGTAAAAGAAAAAGCTGAGTGATGGCGTGGGCCATCACCTGTCGGTGACTGAAGATGCCTCTAGCGTCTTCTTCGTTGACTGACCGGCGGCGACTGTTGTGTCGTCTTCTCCAGCGGCTTCTCCGGTTGACTTGTTCGTCTCCTCCGGTGCTGGATGGAACTGCTAATCGTCTTCTTTGACGAGTCATCACCTCCATACATTTCAACCTCAAAATTTTTATCCAGGAAATAACCCTTTCACCCCCCAAAATTTTGCTTACAAAAGAAGCAGAGAAAAAAAATTTCACCGAAAAAATGGTCAAAATCTTCAAGATTTCTTTAATTTTGTAAAGATTTTTTGTTTAAAAACAAATCAGATGAAATCTGTAACAAAGGATCACTCGATTGGTCCTGATCTATCAGTGAAATCGGTCTAAACAGTTGAACTAAAACCTAACCGTTTAAACAAAAATTCTTTCTCTTAAAGGTCCACTTAAAAGACCGTACTTGCCGTTGAATCATACCCGTAGATCTAAAGATTCCCTTTGGCCTTACACTGCTCTCTTACTAGAGACTTACAAACAGGCACTAATCGGGGCTTAAGGCGATCTTGGGTGTTTTCCGGCGAACGTCAGGGGATTAAAAGCGGAGCAAGAAAAATAAAAGTTTGTGAAAACGTTTAAAAACAAAGAACAAACTATTTCTTCTTCAAAATTGCCGATAGCATCAAGAACCAACCGTGTGGCTCTGATACCATATAACAGCGGATAAGTTTTTTAAAAGAAAAAAACTTAAACAGAAAAGAAAAGATTAAGAAGATGACCGGTGAATCGGTAAAGTAATCTCTTTCTTTTATTTATAAACAATTTTGGAAGGATTACATTAATTCCTAGACTAACTGTTTGAGGAAGATCAAAGTATGAAAAAACTTCAACTTCATCTTCTAACTAAGAAGATCGAAGCTGGAAGCTTCTTCTCTGGCTAACTCTAGAGAGAAGGGAGAGCGGACCTCAGGTGAGGTTTTCTTGCAAAAGAAAAGCCTGAAGAACTCTAACACTTTGAGTTCTTTAAATAGAAAACTGGAAAGTAAATTACTATTGAATCACGCAGGATTCACTATTACATTGCCTGAAGTAAAAGTAATTTACTTAAGTAAAAGTAAAACGTAAGAAACATTTTATATTTACTTTTACATGGGAAAATGTAAGAAACATTTAACTAAATTAAAAACATTTAACTTAAAGTGAAAGAAAAAGTTATTCTTTTACTTTTACTTTTACATTTACTAAAGTAAAAGACTTTTACATTGACTTTTACATTCTGCTTTGGTGATCTAAGCATTTTCCTATAAATAGGGTGTTTAGGTTAGAATTGAAAATCACACCAGAAACTGAAGTTTTCTCTCTCTATATTATCGAGCGTATTGTGTGAGTATTTTGATACTTTGAATGTTGCTATACGGTGCAAGTTCCTTTCAGCGTTATATCTGATATTCCAGCTAGAAGTACTATTCTTTTGAGATAAGGGATGTTATTTTTTTTAAATGATATTATTTCTTTCAATATCATTATATCGAAATATTGATATGAATATTATTGTGGAATTTCTACCTTTTTGTGTCAGAGTTAGTATTCGCGAATACGACACTATTCACGTATACGACATTATTCACGAATACGACACTATTCACCAAAAAATAAAATTTTCTCTTCTTTGTCCCAGATGTCTATTTTTGTTACTATCTTTGATTGTATCCATATTTTGATCTTAATTCTTGAATTTTACTCCACTATGGTATATGATGGGGTGTTTTTGAACATGGATAAACTGAAGTACGAATCCCTAATATTTGTCCTTTTGTCTCACTGGATTCGTTTTCTTTAAAATATTTTTCATCATCCTCAGTCCTAAATGATGATATTACTGAATATTTTTGGCCTGTAGTGCAAAGATGAATGATTAACTGATAAATATCTTTGGCCTGTAGTGCAAAGATGAACAGGTGTTTAGATGAACATGACCAACTGGTGATACAAATGAATATCTTTGGACTGTAGTGCAAAGATGAATATTTGATTCAAGATTTAAATCTTAGAAGATAGTAGAATTCATTCTCTACTTGACTCTTCTAATGGATTGTTGTTTCCGCTGCAGTTGTTGATCTAAAATATGTTGTCTATTATATTCCATCAGATTTTTTCCTGTTGAGGACTAACGATAATTTGTTCTATATTATGTTAGTCATAATATTCTTTACTGGGCTAATTGAGCTCACCCTTTTCCTTTTTGTTCCATTTTTCTTCTCAGGAGGCGAGAATGTAGCGAGTACTAGTCGGGGTATGGAATGATAGTTCTAGAAAGTTGTTTCAGTAGTTCTCACTATTTTTGTAAAATAATGTATCAATAATTGTAATGAGGACTTATTTGAGTGTGGATATTGTCTAGAAGACAATATTTGTATTTAAACTCACAATTTATGTGTTGTCGTATTTTGCACTATAATTGTATTAATAAAGTTGTAGTTATTTCTGTACCATGTTTTGGCGACTCAAAATGGGTGATGTGTACTTGTTTTGGGGGCGTCACACAAATCCTCGGAGGGGGTGTCACGCCTTTTCATCTGTTGATGTACATATCCTCGGCGGGGGTGTCACGCATTTTCATCTGTGGATGTACATATCCCCGGCGGGGGTGTCACGCCTTTTCATCTGTTGATGAACATATCCCCGCTGGGGGTGTCATGCATTTTCATCCGTTGATGTACATGTCAACGAAGGTCAAGTAACCTTGACGTTACCTCAGCCGATGGCAAGTAAATCCATCGAAGCATCGGAAGCCATCCGATGATTTCATCCGTTGATGCACACGTCAACAAAGGTCAAGCAGCCTTGACATTATCCCCAGCAGGGATTTCATCCGTTGATGTACCTTTCAACGAGGGTCAGGCAATCCTGACAACACAGACTGGTAGCTTTGGATCATACATCCAAACAGATGATGGAATATCCTAAGCATCCTCATCGGGGAGGGTCGATGATGGAATATGTTATACATCCTCAACAGACAAAACACATCCCCACAGAGTCTCTTGTATATAAGTGATACATCTTCAGCGAAAGTCTGTACCAAGGATTAAGGGCTTTCGTGATAATCCCAACGTCAACATCATGGAAGTTCATGGTAGCTTTGGATCATACCTCCAAATAGTTTATCAGAGTGGTCATGAACAACCATGCTCCCAGTAGAAGTCAAGGGGATCCAGCAATCATCCCACCATGTTGGAGAACAATCCAACAAATAACCTACATTTGCATCATGCTGCTATACATTGCATAATGATTATCTTGTTACATTTAAAGTGTCTAGTATTCTTTATCTTATCCATGCCATTACATTGCATGAATATGATAAAGAGGGGCATCTGTAGAAACTCGAAATTTTTTGCATACCTATTACTAACATTACAGGAGGGCAGAATCGTCTTTCAGAGATAACCCTGGGATATTTAGTTATTGCCATCTCGGAGATAACCCCGAGACATCCAGCTCAGTCCCGAAAACAACACCGGGAGTTTCAATTTCAACATCAGAGATAACTCTGAGGAATGCAGTTCAAATATGACCGTTTCATCTCGGAGATAACCCCAAGATACTCAGTTTCAGTCCCAAAAATAACACCGGGAAAGATAGTATCAACCTCGAAGACAACCCTGAGGCATGCAGTTGCAGTTCCGGAGATAACCCTGAAAATGCTTGTTTCAAATCCATGCTATCAGCTTTAACACTCGGCGATAACACCGAGACACTCATTCTCCAAGCCTAGAGATAACCCTGGGAGGTCAGGCACACCTCAGAGACAACCCTGAGGATGGTCAAAACCTGCAGCAGTTCAATCTCAGAGATAACTCTAGGCAACGACCGCTAAAAATAGCTCAAACCGGAGATAACCTCGGTGAGGGGCAGAATCATCATTTTGCCATTCCAATCCCACATTGCGTCGTCTCAACATTCAAACATACATGCTACACAGCAATGTCCTACAAGAACCAAAGAGCTACAATCCCGAGTAACTACTGCACAAGACATCACACCTGATAAAATTTGAAGCATGAAGACCAAGGGCATGGTCCCATCTTCCTGACTTCGTACAACCTCTAATCCCATGTCATTTTGCAGCTCTCGACAACAGCATGCCAAAAAAAGTCTTATACAACTCGATCGGATGCCCGGATGGAAGTTCTAAAAGTTTGAGCGGACATCATGTTACACGCGTGCACGTACTTTGAGACAGCGGGACCCGCAGAACTCGGGGCACCCCGGGCAGCCGCAGGTGCATCTGTGGCTGCCGCAAGTACACCTGCGGCACCCCCCTCTATAAATAGAGGGCTTGGGGCAGCCATTTTGCATAGAGAAAAGGCGAGGAAGCCCTGGCCAATTTGCTCTTTACACACTATAAACTGAGTGCTTTCTCATTTTAAACACGTGTGAGATTTTATATTGTTATATTTTTATCGGCGGGAGCCGAGTGTTCATCCATTTAAAGTCATTGAAGTCTTCTTTGGCAGTCCACTGTAAGCCTTCTTACACTTTCTAAAGCTTTTCTCCACTACTGTACACACACAGTTCTTCACTTTGAGAGTCGTGTGGCGTGTGTATACCCGGACTTCGGCCCGTGGCTTTTATTTCTTTTTGTATATATATATATATATATATATATATATATATATATACTAACATTATCGAGTTATGCCTTGATTGAGCCTGGACTCACGTGCGGAGCGTTTATTTACTTTTATATATATATATATATATATATATATATATATATATATATATATATATATATATATATATATATATATATATATATATATAAACTGTTATCGAACTTTGTTCGATGAGCCTGAATTTACATCTGGAACGTTTACTGCTTATATATATACTCGACCACGAATTAACGAAACGAGCCTGGATCGATATATGTCCAATGTGTTTATCGCTTATATATATATATATATATATATATATATATATATATATATATATATATATATATATATATATATATACATTTCATTCTGGCTTAGAGTTTACTTCGTGGTCTTTTACTACTTTATTTACATTTCTGTCAGGCCTATAGTTTACTTCATTGCCTTTTATAGCTTTATTTATATTTTGTCCTGCCTGGAGTTTACTTCGAGGCGGTTGATCACTTTATTACTTTATTTACATTTTCTCAATCCCCCATGGAGTTGCTTTTGTGGTGGTTGATTGCTTTTTACTGCTTTATTTATATTTCTCAACCCCCCATGGAGGTCCTTCGTTGGTTGATTGATTTTTACTGCTTTATTTACATTTGCAATCCCCCATGGAGGTGCTTTGTGGTGGTTGATTGCGTGCATATATATATATATATATATATATATATATATATATATATACACCGTCCGGATCTTAAGCTCACCCCTTATTCAACTCACCCGAGCTCACCCCCCTTTAGCGATGGACGCGACAACGGTTTGGTCATACAACTGTCGTCTATACTTTTAGTGACGCTATATGTTGTCCGTCGCTAAAAGTATAGACGACGGTTGTATGATCGAACCGTCGTCGGGTCCGTCGCTAAAGGGGGGGTGAGCTCGGGTGAGTTGGATAAGGGGTGAGCTTAAGATCCGGACTATATATATATATATACATACATATTTACAGCTTTTATATATATAACTGTTTACAGCTTTCACATAAATTGCTATATCATGTGAGCCTAGTAATCACGTGATCACATATTTAGTCTACTAAATCTAGATTCGGTTCCCGTGATGGACATTTTTTAGCTGTACACAGCTTGTAAATTATTCGCGTTGTTCGAATTTCCTTAGATGGCTCTCATGCCCATAAGGAGTTTGGCACTGCTAGGTATATTATTTTCTCGAAGATGCTTCGCATCTCAAAAATAAAAGTAATCAAGTCGAACACATAATAAAATAGAAGTATCAAAGGCCTCAATTACTATAGAGCATAAGGGTTTGAAAAACCACTTTTTACAAAACCTCACTGTTATATATTGTTAAAACTGAATTTTTATATAGAAATTCAAACCCTTTGTATATAGGTGTGAACGAGGCATAGCACTACTTCCAAATAAATTGCACATTGATCCACACACACACACACACACACACACATTCATATAACAGTTTAATTGAAAAGTGCCGGTCACCATGGCAACACGGATGTCGGGGGGTGCCTAACATCTTCCCTCCGCATAAGCAAGTCCCCGGACCCTAACGAATCTCGGTTTCACAGACCTATTAAACAGTGTCACATCACTGGGTTAATGTGCAAATCTTTTCTCGGTTGTGTTGGTACAACCACTTAAAAAACCAACTGGCGACTCTTACAGTCCAATCGTCGACATATACATGTCGGACCTTTTCACAACTTATTTTTTTAAACAAATCTCACCTAACATGAGAACACCAAAAGACAAGAACAGAAAAGGGACAGATAAAAATCCCGATGTCGACACGAACTAGAAGTCCAAACATTATATAAGATTTTACGAGTTCTTCAGCCCCTTCTATACGTACTAGAAGAGATACTGAAATACTTAGTAATTCATCTATGCGAGATGTAAAGATGAAAGGTATCTTAAATCAAGGTCAAGCTAGTCACCCTTGTTATACGGCGAATGATAATATAGAAGAAGAAGATTCTTCCCCTACGCCTTCAGAATTTCCTACACAGTCAGATTTTGAAGCCCCTATTAATAATCAGTTAAGAGTTATTAAAAAAGAATTTATTCTTGATTGGGATAATCTTATTGAAATTTTAATTCCAAAACTAACAAAATTAAGAGACACTTATTTCGTTTCAATCATCTAATTGAAAAAGAACGAGAAAAAATAATTAACAGATGGAAAAGGTTTATAAAAAATGAATAGATAAATTTTACTTTCTATGATTGGTATGAAAAATATCATGGTAAATGTAATGTTATAACTAAGACACAGTGGATCAAAGAAGATATGTCAAAAGTGTCTAGTAGTCATCCCCCTTCAAAACCATCCTCCTATCAGTTAAAAATACATCAGTTATTGCCAGTCCTTTCAAAATCTCAGATAATAATAAACATTATAAGAAAATCATTGAACAGAATAATTTCACAAATTAATATCTAGACACAATAGGAAAACAGCTAGATAAGATTGAAGAAAAGTTTGATAATGTCATTATTAAAAAGCCAGACTCAAAAATTGAGCAGCCGTTATTAAAACTCCCTGTGAATAGAAGTAAATTAGGATATTTACAACAACAATTAAATAACGATGGTGACATTATCCAATTTATTGATAAGTTTATTAAAAAATTAAAGGATGAAAATTTAGCTGGAACAAGTGGAACTATTGCTATCATTGATTAAGTCGAATCTGACAATGAGAGTGTTACCCATTCAGACCAGTCTGATATTGTTTCAATTCCTGATCTTAATGATCAGCTAAAAAAGCTGATAGTTAGTAACACTAGTATTACACGAAATTGGTATTCTAGACCTCTCCTCCGGATCTACAGTTCGAATAGAGAAATCTAGATAAATAATTTTAAGTTTCTTCGAATAAAATTTATGAATGGAATATAGATGGTTTTAGTGAACAAAAAATTCTTAATAAGTTAAATCACATGTCCATGGTAGCCAATAGCTATATCACTAAATTCAACAACCTGTCCCAGCCAGACATTGTTGAATTAATAGCTAGCGAATTTACTGGTATTCTTAGATCTTGGTGGGAAAAACATCTCACAGAAGATACTAGAGTATCCATAACCCATGCTATTCAAATGGATGACGACGGTAACCCCATCTTTGATGAAGATGTTGGTATTGGTCCTCCAGATGGTGTTAACACGCTAATTTTTACCATAATCAAACATTTTATTAGTACTCCCAGTAATATCACTGAAAGAATTCACGATCAGTTAGGTAATCTCACTTGTCCCACTCTAAGTGACTTTAGATGGTACAAAGCTGTCTTTACTTCTAGAGTTATGATGCGTAATGATAGCAATAAACTATTTTGGAAAGAAAAATTCGTTAATGGTTTACCTTCATTATTTGCTCATAAGGTTCGTGAAGAATTAAGTAAAAACTTAGGTTATATTGATTATGACAACTTAACCTATGGTGATATTATCAGTTATATTCAAAAAATTGGATTACAAATGTGTATAGATTTTAAACTCGCTAAACAAGCCGGCGAAGATAAAAACAAAGCTAAGTATGAAGTAGGGACTTTTTGTGAATAATATGGTTTACCCTCAGTTGCTCCCTCTAGAAGAAAGCACATGCAAACATATTGATTCCCGCAAGAGTCACAAACGTCATAAGAAGAAGCATAATCAAGACAAAGTTATAAATCAAGATAGTTATTATAATAAACCCAAAACTTCACGTAAAAAATCCAATAAACCTAAAAAATATGACAAAAGTAAAATTGTGTGCCACAATTGTGGGCAAAAAGGGCACTACAAAAATGAGTGTAAATTAAAACAAAATTTATCTCAGTTAAATGTTTCTAGTGAAGATACTGAGCAGCTATTAGAATAAATGAGGATTGAGAACGACATCAGTAATGATTAAGGTTTTAACATTCCTTATTCCTCTAATAACAGCTCCAGTAACAAAGAAACAGATAGTGACAAGGACGAAGTCACTATTTGTGCTAATAATTGCAATGAAAATTGTTGTATTAAGAAATTAAACGTTATTACCAAAGATGATGAAGAAAGTTGTTTGTTAATCGATTTAATTAGTAAAATTTCAGACCCTGAGCTAAAAGTTCAATACACAAAATAGTTAAAATGATTTATTAACAAAAGATAATAAATCGAAAGACAAGATTATTAAGGCCAAAGAGAAACCTATATTTAGCCTTAATAAAACCCTTGAGAGATTTAAAACTCCTGTTAAAGAAATTACCCTCCTTGAATTAAATCAAGAAGTTAACAAACTAAAAAGAGAAATTTCTAACCTAAAATTAGATATTTCTAATTTAAAGAAAGAAATTGAAGTCAAAAAGGTTGACCTTCATGTTCATGATTCGTCCTCTAGTGATGAGAGTCATGATATACCTTAATCGTCTAAAGCTAGAAATGAAGCTGACCTTTATGTTCAAGGTCTCTCCCTCAGACGTATTAAAGATATCACCATTCAGAAATGGTATATCTCTGTTAACTTAGTTATTGATAAAACCTTCTCAATACAACTCCCTGCTTTAATAGATACTGGTGTAGATCTGAATTATCCAAGAAGGTCTAATCCCTACCAAGTATTACAAGAAAACTAGTGAAAAATTGAATTCTGCCAACGGTAGTCAAATGGAGATAAAATATAAATTACCTAAAGTTCATATTTGTCAGGATAATATGTGTTTTAAAACTTCATTTGTTTTAATTCGCATTATTATAGATAAGATCATCTTTGGGTTACCATTTATATATTTATTATATCCTTTCACTACCAGTAATAAAGGATTAAGCTGTGAACACTTAAGAAAAAAGATAACATTCAAGTTTCTTATTAAACCTAAAGAAAGAAATTTAAGATTTATCCAAGATGAATCTATTTCTAATTCTTTGAATTTGTTAAACTGCAAATCCACCCATTTAAACATCGTTAATGGTTTACCTTCATTATTTGCTCATAAGGTTCGTAAAGAATTAAGCAAAAACTTAGGTTATATTGATTATGACAACTTAACCTATGATGATATTATCAGTTATAATAAAAAAAAATGGATTAAAAATGTGTATAAATTTTAAACTCGCTAAACAAGCCGGTAAAGATAAAAATAAAGCTAAGTATGAATTAGGGACTTTTTCTAAATAATATGGTTTATCCCCAGTTGCTCCCTCTAGAAGAAAGCACAGACATAAACATATTGATTCCCGCAAGAGTCACAAACATCATAAGAAGAAGCATAATCAAGACAAAGTTAAAAATCAAGATAATTATTATAATAAACCCAAAACTTCACGTAAAAAATCCAATAAACCTAAAAAATATGACAAAAGTAAAATTGTATGCCACAATTGTGGGCAAAAAGGGCACTACAAAAATGAGTGTAAAATAAAACAAAAATTATCTCAGTTAAATAGTTCTGGAGAAAATGATGATATCATCGATATAAACGATGATAAAATGACTGAAGAGATTCATAATGTCATTCAGAATATTTTGAAATTCACTAGGGGTATTTTTTAAACCGGATAACTGAACGTTCCACTCATAATGACCAAACACTGTTTTGTACCTATCATCTGGGTGGATGGCAACTTGCCAGAATCCTGACTTTAGGTTAAATTTACTAAAAATAGTTGCTAGGCTTAATCTATTAAGGAGGTCTTCTTTATTGGGTAAAGGATACCTAATCCATTCTAACACTTTGTTTAATGGCTTGTAATTAATGACTAGACGAGCAACACCTCTTTCCTTCTCTGCTTCGTTGTTGACATAAAAGGTAGGACAGGACCAAGGGGATTTACTATGTCTAATTAATCCTTTGTTAAGGAGATCATTAATTTCCTTTTTACATAACTCCATTTATTCATGACTCATATTATCATTCGCCGTATAACAAGGGTGACTAGCTTGACCTTGATTTAAGATACCTTTCATCTTTACATCTCGCATAGATGAATTACTAAGTATTTCAGTATCTCTTCTAGTATGGATAGAAGGGGCTGAAGAACTTATAAAATCTTCTATGATGACTGGTCTTTTAGTTCATTCAAAGCTTATTTTAACTATACCATCAGAGAATTGTCTAATGTTTTCTACATTTAGAAGATTATTTTTAACTGGTTGTTGAGGTATTTCACTGGGTAAATTCCATTGACTAGGCAATGTAATATCTTTCCAGAGAATGGTTCTCGGGATCTGAATATCAGCATCACTAGTTGAACTTTGAATTAAAACAGTTTGATCTTTAGGACTTTTATTGAGTGCATGAACATTTAAGTTTGTTTTCATGGTCTTATAATATATCCTGTACATCAAAGCTAAAGGCTGAGAACCCTCAATCATTTCAGTGATTTCTCTTGCAGTTTTAATGTTTAGTGTTAAAGCTTTTAATAAATTATGATCACTAAGGCTTAGAGTGAAATCAGGAAAGCAATTGAAATGGATAGGTCCATTATGTAGACTTGATTCCATAATGCTGATGATACTAGGGAAATAATTAAGAAATCTAGCATCTCTAAGACAGAGGTAGATACTTGAATTAATTCTTTTAATGTTTAAAGGTTTTACTGCAACTTGAACTAGACCAATATGAATAAAATTACAACCCTTCTTTTATATATATATATATATATATATATATATATATTTACATTCCTGTCTAGCCTGGAGTTTACTTCGTGGCCTTTTACTATTTTTATATATATATTAACATTTCAAAGTCCTGCTTGGAGTTTACTTCGTGGTAGTTGATCATCCATATATATATATATATATATATATATATATATATATATATATATATATATATATATATATACCACTTTAATATAAATATTACATCAAAGTCGTGCTTTAAGAATAAATTTCAAAGCATTGAAAATATATAATAAACCTTGCTTGCACAAAAATGATAAGCTAAGGTTACATTTTCCAAATAAGGAAACAAAATTAAGAGCTTTGCTCAATAGAATTCAAGAACTTGCGTAATTTATAAATAAGATAGGATATCAAACTTGCATAAAATAAGTAAGGAAGGATAAGCTCAAATAAAGATTAAGGTTCGGAAACTTGCCTTACGTGTAAGCTAAACAGTATAACTTGATTCTCAATATACTATACACATGTCATCCTGACATAATTAGTTACTACATGATCTCAGTACATAATTAAATATCTATTTCATGTACGACTTGTAGTCTTAGGTTTAACCACCTTCTAATTTTATTAACACTAATTTCATTTATCACATAACTTGTTAATTGATAATCTTCATATTTGATGATCCATCACATTTTACTCTTTCATCATATAACATGATTACTCACATTTTATAGTCATAAGACTACACTATATTAACCATTAAACAATTTGTATATTAAAAATAAAATTTCTGGGCCAAACTGCTAACTGGCGCTGCAGCGCCACCATTTGAACTAAAAACTGGCGCTGCAGCTCCATCATATGAACTAGGACTGGTGTTGCAGCTCGGCTGGCGTTGCAGCTTAAACTTTAGGCTTAAGTCTGGCGATGCAGCTCGGCTGGCACTGTAACTCCATTTTTAAGCCTAACTCTAGCGCTGCAGCGTGAAGCGCCAGTTCCAGAATCTAAAGTTCGCGAAAAACGCAGAACAAAGCCAAATTGGCCTAAAAACTCCTTTCTAACAATCATTCCAACTTACCCAAGTTGTATAAACTTCACAGAAATAATAATTAATGTTCCTAACATGCTTCTAACCATATAAAACAACAAATTAAAATCTCTAAATTCAATGTTCTTGCTATTTCTTCACTTTTAGATATTCTTAGCGAAACAAATTATTGTAAATTCATTTTTCAACCAAAACAACTTGTTTAAAACCCATTATTTTCGTTTCTTCATATATTTATACAATTAAAAGTCAATTTACACTTTATATTATGAATTGATTATCAATTTTGATCCCAAAATATGCCATATGATATACATATAACTGTATTTATCTGTAAACATGATTTTTTCACATATATCATGTTTTCATGGATTAACCTACTCTAAATCATATACAAAACATATAAAAACAGATTATGCAAACAAATTAACATATACAAGGCATATATTCGACAATTATCATATAATTCAAATTATAGAGAAATAAAAAACAAGTTTTTCAATGAAGAGCAATAAAGAGTGTAAACTGATAATTGAAAGTTAGATTACTACCTTAAATTTCTTGTTTAGCAAACAAAGATGATAACAATCCCCTTTGATAATCTCATTTTCTTCCAATTTTACTCTCAAATTTCTCTAGAGTTTTCCCTCTTTTCTTTCTCTGCTATCTCTAACTCTTAGGCTTAGAAACAAAGTACGTAACTTACACCCATATATAACTGATACATATAATACGTAAATAAAAAAAAACTAACAAACATAATATCTCTGTTTAATTCCTTTGTCAGTTATATTTTTTTTTAAATTCAAAAGCCTCTAAGGCTTGTTTGGCAAAAACAGAATCAAAATAAAGACTTAAAAGCCTTAAATCTTGTTTGTTAAAATTAAATTAAAACTCTTTTAATTTTTTTTAATAACTCATCGACTACATAGTTTATTGTCACACATGATTTAATTAAATTTCTATATTCAAATTTAATTAAATTAAAACTAACAACAACTTATTAAATCAAAATACCACATTATTAAATTGCCACAAAATTATAATTTTCATTATAATTTTATTTAATAACTTAGTACATCACTTGAATTACTAAATTAAATTAAAACCATATTATAAAAATTACTTTAATCCTTATCAACTCTCTAATGTAATTATTAAATTAAATTAGAATATTAATTCATCACTCTTTTAACTTAATCAACTTCAACATACAAAATTACCGAATATCAAGTTAATTAACATATTACACTCAATCAAGTTAATTCCTCACAACTCATGAATTATTTATTTAACTAATAAATAATCAAATTAAACAAATATTTATTTAACAATAAATACATCAACTAAAATATTTATTTAATTCAATAAATATTTAAAATTATATTTAAAAATTTTGGATTGTTACATGAATTATCTGCGGTGTTTGGATATCCTTAGATGGCTCTAATGCCCACAAGGAGTTCGGCACTGCTATATATCTTATTTTCTCGAAGATGCCTCGCATCTCGAAAATAAAAGCAATCAAGGCAAACACATAATAAAATAGAAGTATCAAAGGCCTTAATTACTATTGAGCATAAGGATTTGAAAACTTGTTTTCCAAAACTTCATTGTTATATCTTGTTAAAATTGAACTTTTATACTTTGTATATAGGTGCAAACGAGGCATAACACTACTTTCAGATAACTGCACATATGCCCTACACACACATACGCTGATAAAAGTTAATGAAAAGTGGCGGTAATCATGTTATCATGGAAGTCGGAGGATGCCTAACACCTTCCATCCGCTTAATCAAGCCCCCAGACCCTAACGAATCTCGGTTTCCAAGACCAGTTAAACAGTGTCAAACCATTCAGTCCTTGTGCAAATTTTTTATCGGTTGAGTTGGTGCAACCATCTAAAATTACCAACTGGCGACTCTAACAGTCAAATCCTCAACATATACATGTCAGACCTTTTTAAACTTGTTTTTTCAAACAAAACTCACCCAAAATGAGAACACCAAAAGACAAGCACAGAAAGGGACAAATAAAAATTTTGACGTCGACAATACTATAAATAAATCAAAATAGCACTTCTCTTTTCTTACGAGCACGTCTAGGTGATCAGTCTATAGTACTCTATGTTGTGCAACACTACTACATTAAACGTATCTACGTTTAAGTTTTAGCAAACTCACGACAAAACTTTTGTTTATTCATACTCAGTCTTTCTTGGAATCCGTACCAAAACAGTTGGCACAAGATAGCAATATCAATAATTTCTTGATAGATTATAAGGAAATCCATAAAATACTCAAAGTTTTGTCTAGCCGAATTTAATGGTTTCGACTTCTTTGCCAAATCAACTCATGCATATAATACGTGAATTATATAAAGCTTGTCCAAAATAAGTATAGACAAGAGTTTAGAAAACTTGCCTTTAGCGTCGTCTAATGTTAATTCATATTCCTTGTGAGTTTTTAAAGATTTTACATAACATAATCACATATCATACTATGTCAGGTTACATACAATCCGTAAATATTGTCATTAACCTATCTTCTCCTTCTTCTATAACTATCCGTTTGGTTAACTTTACTAACATTCGTTAGATTAGTTAACGTTCATTACGACTTTATAACATTTTATTGCTATAAATTACCTTGTTCGTTTAATGTTTAAGAAATTACATTATCATTAATCTCAAACATTCATTTGACGTGAATACAATTTATAGTATTCTTAAACTTACTTTGTGTTTACGTTTTTGTAACCTTTTGTTAACTTTTAGTTGTTGAACTTAAATTTTTAATCATCATTTAAGAAGTTACTTTAAATTTAATTAAGGTCATAATTCACCTTCAATCAACTTACCTTTTTTTGTATTCAAGTCTATTCTTCTCTACCTTTGGTCTTGGACTGGCGCTGTGGCGCCGTGTCCTTTGTTAATTGCTGCGCTGCAACGTATATTTCTAGTGTCTGGGATCCGGTTCTAGCGCTGCAGCGCCCCAAATTCTTCACTGCGAGGTGCTGCGGCGCCTCCCTTAATACTTTGAATTTTTTTTCAATTTATTAAGCTAGTCATTTTCCAAGCTCGCAACTTATTCGTTTTAACTCAGAATTAGTTTGTTTAAAAGTCTTTATCTCACATATCTCATATGCTTTGATTTCTTTCGGACATAATACGTTTCTGAATCAGTTAACAATAAATTTAATGTTTAAATTTTATATTATGCGTTCGTTAAATGTTCGTGAACGTTCATAGCTTGTTTCTTCGTTTTAAGTCAGAATTTGACCATTCTTGAGTCCACAACTCTTAAATACGAAATTCTATGATACGCAATCGAAAACTAAAGTTTTTGAGTTGAACGATGACTTTTGATTATCGTTCTGAAATACTTACGATTTCGACGATTATCGTCTAATCTCATAAATTTCGTCATAACTTCGTTACTCAAAATTTTTACTCCGTTCAAAATGGATTCATTCCATTATTCAAACATATATCATCCTAACCAAGCATATAGCATCTAATCCTATACACGATGACTTTAAACTTGTCCATCAACAATATATGTTTAATTTTCATGTTTTCTTCAATATTCTTACCTATTTGGTTATGATTCCACTTATAACATGATTATTAATGTTTAATCCAATAATAGCCATCCTTATTACTTCATAGGAGACATGTTCCACCAATAATCACTTCTCTATCAAAATTCAAAAAGAGATAAAGATTAAAGGTTTAAGCTTCGTTACCTCTTGCGTTCTTGGCGTTCTTGATAAAAGCTAGCTTCTTTTCTCTTTGATTCCATATTATAGCTTTCTCTTCTCTTTGTCAATATATTGCTTAAGTTGCTAGTGAATTTGAACAACCAACAAATGAAAACCTAAGGTTCTTATTTATAGAATTACAAAGTGAAAATGAAAATAATGTTCATAGTGTGTCACATTAACCCTATTTATAGTCATTACGTAGTTTCAAAAATTTGACAGAGAGTTATTATGTTATTATTATCGGATAAGATTACTTCACAACTATTGATCTGTTGTAGAAGAGTAGTATAAAGAAAACATTTAAATTCTTTCAACATATATATATGTAATTTTTATTACTTGTTGGGCACTCAAATGCTCATCCTTGCTTAATTTAAATGTTTTCAACTAAGTATGAAGAACTAGAAGGCTCATGCAGAAACAAAGGAAAAGGAAAGCTAACCAAATAAGATTTGTGTTAGTTTATGTAATAGTTTGATATTGTTAAGATAATGATATATATTATCTATCATGGGTTGTAATGAATGTTTAAAGGTTACGTACTTGGGATTCAGACTCTGATAAATATGTAAATTAGTTTGATCTTTATATTATTGTTATTATTATTAGCATTATTTCGCTCATAGAAATGGTATCGTGAAGCACCGAGTTCAGGTTTAAAGTACCCGGATTTGAGGCTTTACAATTTCTAGCACTTAGCCAGAATACTACTATCATACCTCTCTTTTAGGTTATAGAATAACATTCATCTCGCTTACTCGTTATAAATAACATATAATATAATTGTATTCAATATATATTCAAATAAAATTAATTTACATTTATAATTTGATTTTCTCGGTTGTTACTGAAAGCAATATGCATACAAGCCCATCATATATGATGATAAAGTATATACTTTGTAATCAATCTTATTTATTAATTAATAAAATTATTTATTTACTATAGACATTTGATTATCAACATGATGATGTTTTAATAATATGTGATAAACCCATAGTTTTAAGCAATGCTTTTAGAATCATGACGAGATCATGCTAATGAGATTTAAATTCTTAGATAGCTTAAAAGCTAAAATGTTCCCAATCAATGGATTACTAAGAAGGGGATTAGTAAATTCGAATAGATTGGTACGTACGTTGCTTGCTCATTGGATGAGGACGATTGATCTCATGATCATTTGTGAGGAGACACTAAAGCAAGTATGTAGGTGCTTATTGGAGAATAAGTTCACTGAACATGACTCGCTAAATGGAGTTTTACTTGCCTGTCAGTAGGAATTCCTGAAGTGATAGTAGTACAAGTGATCCTTGGACTTGAGATTATCATTGTATCTTGTATATAATGATTTACACTTTGACTTATACCTTAAGACCCTTAGGGTATATCAAAGGGTATGCTTGGGTGTAATAAGTTATACATGGAGATAATGAATGATCAATAAAGAATCTACCGCTTCTAGTAAAAGAAGAGAGATGTCTTATGTGATTCGATAAATGACAACTTAGGAATATTTGGCCAAGGTGGAATGAAATTAGAATGTAGTTTCTAATTTGCAATCATTAGGAGTTGTACATTTATGAATCGAAATACATATAATTAAATAAAATAAGACTTGACAGTAATTCCATATCTTATATTTAATTGGGACATTGTATAGCGAAATGATTGAACTGTACGGTAACTATTTACTCAAAGGTTCTTTTATGATTAATGTTGAAATCTATATTATCTGAAAAGTCGTTGATCGCTAAGAGGCTTATCCCTATTGTAGAATAAATATTATTTATTTAAATAAATTAACAGTTTAATTTATTTATTTAAATAAGATTAGAATTGTTCTATTTGATTTATTCACAATCGATTTAATATGGAGAACCTAAAGGGTCACACCATAAAAGGAAGAATAATTATTTAAGAAGTTAATGGCATAATCGTAATAATATGTTAAGTTTATTTAATTTAATCTATGGTTATAGAATAAATTAAATAACTTAATATTTATTATTTAATATTTTGGAAATATTAAATATAAATTAATAAGAGGATTATTATTATTATTATTATTATTTTAATTTTAAAAAGAGTTTAGGAATTAATTTAATATAAGTACTCTCATCTATTCCTAATAAAATTAGGAGATAAATTAATTAAAAGAGTTTAATTAATTATCCCTAATAAGATTAGGGAACCTATTTAATTAAAGGAGTTTTATTAAATAAAAAATATCTTATTTTAATTAAATATGGTTACCTGATATCTTTATAAATGGAGTCTTATATCAAATATCAGATATACGCTATTCTAATAGTTGGAGAGTACGCCCCCTTTTTCTACATAGATAGAGAACTAGGGTTTTAGCCAAAACACCCTTCTTCTTTATTCTTGTTCTTTCTTGGTGGATCACCTCCAGAGGTCAAACACTTGGATGGCTAACGTTGATCAAAGGAAAGAATCAACCTAAAGATTCAAGGAGATCGCGGAAAAGTAGGAGTTGAACTCGTACCTGTGAAAGCTCGTATCTATAATGGTGTGATTCTATAACTTCTTGTTCTTCATTCTAATTAATAATATGCATAAAAGATGATCAGGGTAATTGGTTTATTGAAAAATTTAAAATCTGATTTTGACATTCTTCCGCTATTTATGCAATTTGATTGCGTCTATAATTTTCAAAAAATCTAACAGGGGTATCAGAGCCAAACCTTTATGCTATTATTAATTACTTAGATTTGATATATATATATATATATATATATATATATATATATATATATATATATATATATATATATATATATATATATGATATATGTTTTATAAAAATTTTCTGGGCATAATTGTTAGTATAGAATTGAGTTTTTGGAGAAAAACTGCAGAATTAGCAAATTGGAAAACAATTTCTGCGAATTGGCGCTGCAGCGCCAGTTTACTTAGTAAACGGCGCGCTGCAACGCCGGGTCATTTTTTGAAATGGGTCAGCCAACGCTGTAGCGCCGTTTCACAGTATAAACCTGGCGCTGCAGCGCCAGTACCAGATTTTTGAAAATGGGCTGATCCAGCGTTATAGCGCCCAAACCCAGTTCATTTGGGGCGCTGCAACGTTGGTACACAGAAAGGAATAAAAATTGTTTTATTCATAAAATATGATTTCTAATTAAAATAAAAGGTTTATTTAAATTAAAAATTAGATTTCATGTTTTTTCCAAAAATTCTAAATTAAAATAAAGTTGTGTATTTTGTATTTAGAATATAATTTCATAATTGATTAAATAAATGTGTTTATTTTAAATCAAAAATGAAATTTATGCTAATTAAATTTGCCCATTAAATCGATATATATATATATATATATATATATATATATATATATATATATATATATTAAATGATTATTATTCATAAGATGAATGTTTTATTTATTGATACATATGGTGATATGTATGATAATAAATGGGGTTGATTATGGACTATTGACCAATGTGATTAGATTTTATTTTGGATGGATGCTTGAATGAATGGATTTTATTAAATGGGGGTCTGCGTACCTCGTCTTTTTTGGTTTTATTTTTGAAGTAAATTCTATTTCTCTCATATGTACTTTCCCTTGACTGCTGATCAAGGTTTCAATTTAAATTAAGTTGTTTATGTAATAGAATTAGTTAGAATTTCTTGAAGAAGCAGAGATCAAGGTGCAATGAGTGCTTGAAAACCCGTTTGTAATGGAGCCCGGGTTTAAATGTAATAGTTATATTTAAATATTAATTCTTGCACCCTAGGGTTTGACCTTTTGGTTCACTTGGTAGCTCTAGTGAATCAAACTAGAATAAAAGTCCATAATCAATCCGGGTAGAATATATTATTCTATATTTGCATGCTAGTATTATATATATATATATATATATATATATATATATATATATATATATATATATATATATATATATAATACAAACATGATTCGCATGTTTAATAATATGACGCATATTTTATATATATATGTGCATGCACGCTAAACAAAATGAGACTAATAAATAACAAACCCCTCAAAGGAATTATATTAAGTCCTAAGCGTTCAAAGATATTTGGAATATCGAACGTCGTCTTCTAGCATGATAAAATTAGTAGAGCATTAAATATTTAATATGAGTTTGTTGTGTCACCACAAGGCAAGTATTAAGTATTTAAGATATTAATTTATCACATTTGATGCTTATAAAAAAAATTGAATAATATTATTTTGTTGTGTCACCACAAGGACAATATTTTTCTTTTTTGAGTGTATGTAAGTGCTAGGTTGGACTTAAATTAGATAATTTTGATTCGGATGTACCACCACTTGATCAAAATAATCCAAGAGGCAAAACCTAAGGTGTTACATGATGATGTAATTGATAAGGAGTTGTCTACCTATTTATTTATATATAGTTTGTTGTGTCACCAAAATGTTATATACATTTGAAATGGGATCGTTATTCTCACTAGCAAAAACTTTAATTAGATTTTGTCGAACTATATAGTTGAGGGTAGTATAGTTTGAAGAAAAATAGTGGAAGATACCAATATAAAATAAGACCTAATTTATTTTGGTAAAATAAATTAATTAAATGAATGTTTGCTAAAAATGTTATTTTTCATATGCAGAATTTTGAAAATGTTACACTCACTAATTTCACTACGTAGCATACTTGTTGCTAACAAACTGACTGGACCGAATTACACGGATTGGTTAAGGAATCTGAGAATTGTTCTCACTGCTGAAAAGATTTCTTATGTCCTAAATTCGCCTGTACCTGCAAAAGTTACAGAGATAGCCTCTGAGGAAGAGATTGCTACTTTTAAATAGTGGCAAAATGATGCATCTGTGGCTCAATGCATCATGCTCGTATCCATGAGTAACGAGCTTCAGCGTCAGTATGAAACCATGGATGCTCCTATTATGCTGTTGTACCTGCATGAGATGTATGGTGACCAAAGTAGGACTGCTAGATATGAAATATCTAAGGAGCTCTTCTGATCTTGGATGACCGAGGTTACTACCATTGAGACTCGTGTCTTAAAGATGATCAATCTGATCGAACGTCTTAGACAGCTTTGGTTCATCACGGATGGGGAGTTGAGTCAAGATTTAGTCTTGCAGTCACTCCCGGACACCTTCTCACAATTTTTTCTGAATTTTCACATAAATAAGTTAGATGTCAGCTTGCCTGAATTACTTAAATATGTTGAAAATTGCTGAAGGTCACTTCCCATCCAAGAAAGACCATGTCTTAATGGTGGATGATTCTTCTAAGAAAAGGACGACGCCCAAGGTATCTTCTCAAAAGAAGAAATCCAAGAAGGCTAAGGGTAAGGTGAAAGTTAAGGATCAAAAGAAACCTGATCTAGTTAGCAAAGGAATTTGCTTCCATTGCAACAAGCCGAGTCACTGAAAGAGGAACTTCAAGGATTATCTTGCGGAGCAAAAACAGAAGATGTTTGGAGAAGCTTCGAATCCTAATCAAGGTTTGTTTATGATTGAAATTAATTTTTCTGAAAGTCAATCTTCTACTTGGGAATTGGATATCGGTTGTGGTTCTCACATATGTAATAATATGCAAGGACTGGTCAGAAGTAGAAAGCTGAGCAATGATGAGGTCATCTTACGAGTGGAAAATGGAGCAAAGGTTGTTGCATTAGCTGTAGGGACTTATTGTTTAGCATTGCCTACGGGCAAGTTCATTTATTTAAATAATTATTATTTTGTTCTGAATATCATTAGAAATATTATTTCAATTTCTATATTGGATATGGATGGTTTTGACATTATAATAAAGAACAATAGTTGTTCTATTTATAATAATAATATTTTATATGGTGCTGATAATTTGCGAAATAGACTTTATAAATTTGACTTGCATGAAAAGATACATCAAATTGAACAAACTAATAAAAGGAAAAGAGATGATGTTAATTATACCTATATGTGGCACTGTAGACTCGGTCATATTAATGAAACAAGATTATCCAAGTTGCATAAGGATGGGCTCTTAGCGAAATCTTATTATGAATCATATTCAACTTGTGAATCTTGACTCATGGGAAAAATGACTAAATCTCCTTTTAGTGGAAACGGAGAAAGAGTTATATAGTTGTTAGCATTGGTACACACAGATGTATGTGGACCTATGACAATGAATGCAAGAGGAGGGTATTCTTATTTTATAACTTTCACTGATGATCACTCAAGATTTGGATATGTTTATTTAATGAAATACAAATTCGAATCATTTGAAAAGTTCAAAGAGTTTAGAAGTGAAGTAGAGAAGAAAACTGACAATAGTATTAAGATTCTTCGATTAGATCGAGGTGGTGAATACTTAAGTAGTGTGTTTCTGAATTGTCTCAAAGAAAATGGTATACTCTCATAATGGACTCCATCAGGGACACCACAGCTCAATGGTGTATGTGACGCCCTTAAAATAGGTCCACACAACCCATCTTGGGTTGCCAGAGATAACACTACTGACAACTTAATTTATACATCTGTCATGCAAAATACGACGACACATACACTGTGAGTTTCAATACAAATATTTTATCGTATATAATACAAAAATATTCATACTCAAATTATTACAATGCCATATATAGTACAACAACAAATATTTCAAGTCCGCAAAGGAACACGAGAAGATTTTTGTCCTCCTCATTCTAATGGAGTGCATTTTTAACGCTTCCAAATTCGAGTTCGCCTCACCATATTGTTGTTCACCAAAATTAAATATTAAATGATGTATAAAATATTTCACACACATTTTAAGTTCTCAGTACAATTATTATGCCACATCATTTCATAATTTGATTAGGATTGCGACTAATTCGAAACACCACTTTATACCCATGTTCTCTTTGTTAGTCCTAGCTACACTTTTATTTCCTAAAAGGGGTTGTGAAGCAAAAGGGTGAGTAAAAATAGCCCAATAAAAAATATTATGACTTAAGATAATTATATTATCAACAGCCTTCATCAATACTAAATCAGATATTTAGAACATATGGTAGATGATAAAAGTTTTCAACCATAATAGCAGCGGAATCAACAATCCATTAGAAGGGTCAAGTAGAACATAATGCATACTATCATCTCCAAATTAAAAGTCTATAATCAATATTTTATTCCTATAACACTAATCAACAGTTCTTCGTTGTACCCAAGACAAAGAGAATTTTCACCACCTATTTTTGTTTACCTAAAACACAAAGCTCGTGGTTATACCAATTTACAGTTTATGTTTATAATTATGCCATTAAATTCATCTTTGCATTACGGGCAAAGACATACAACTTTAAAACTAATAATCAACAGTCCATCTATGTACTACAGGCCAAAGATGACTTTTACGACATCATTTGTCTGTAACATTAATCCATCTTTGAACGTAAGCCAAAGAGGATTTTTACCACATCATTTGTCTGTAAAATAAATAATCCATATCACCAAATTATCCATGCACTACAGGCCAAGGATATTTGTTAGTATCACATCCACGAATTATCCATGCACTACGGGCCAAGGATATTCGTTAGTATCACATTCATGAATTATTCATTCATTATGGGCCAAGGATATTCATTATTATCACATCCACGAATTATCCATGCACTACGGGCCAATGATATTCGTTAGTATCACATCCATAAATTATCCATGCACTACGGGTCAATGATATTTATTATTATCACATCCACGAATTATCCATGCACTACAGGCCAATGATATTCGTTAGTATCACATCCATGAATTATCCATGCATTACGGGCTAAGGATATTCATTAGTATCACTTGTGGTCATGATTATGCCAAACAACGGTCCATCAATGCACTACGGGTTAATGAGGACTTTTTACCACAATATAAACATGAGGATGATGACAATGATATATATAATGAATGGATCAGAATAATAAGATAAAATAATGTTGGGAGATTGCATATTTAAATTTAATGTTGAAAGCAAAATATTTATGATTATATGTAAAGTCCTTCAAGGAATATATGTACAAGGACTTAGTGGCAAATCAAAATTGTTAGGTTGATATGAGCTTTTAATGTTCATCATTCTGTAAATGAATGTATAGATGAAAAGTTCAAAGTTGTTAGGTTGATCTATATCTTGAGATGTACCAGATAGGCTTCAACAGAATCGTAGTCTTCAAGCTGATCAGAAGATTTTAGAAGCCAAGGCAGAATCATAGAGCATCAAGAATCGTAGTGTGTCTGCTTTGGAGGACCTCTCCCAGAATCGTAGAGTGGTTCAAGTGACTGCCGAATCAATCTCAAGGAATGCAGAGTGCTCTCGAAATCGTAGAGTCTGCAAGTCAAGAAAGTTAAGATCGTTGTGTGCTAATGCTTAAGAGAAATCATAGTGTTCTTTTCTATCAGTACCAGATCAAGCACCAAGGTGGCTAGACACCACGATCAGAATCGTAGAACATCATCTGTCTGTATCAAAGGCATCGAGCCTTGCCCATTCGTTTAAAAATAAATCCCAACAAATGTAGAATGGATTATAAATGTTGAAGTCCTCGGGAGTCCCTGTGAGGGCCCTAAATCTGGGTCCCAAATCACCGCGGATCTGGTACACTATTTTTATAACTATTACAGAAGATATAAACATAAATTATTTATACAATACATTACACACTAACCCCAAGGTCGAAAACCTTCAGATAATACCTTAAACCAATATTCTATCTAACATACAATGTTATTATCATACTATACTATTACAATTTAACTGCACTTATAATCCCAAGCTAAACTTGGCTTTGACTTTTCCTTGTATCTGATATATTCGCCTTATCTGTAATGTTTTTTATGATATAGCAAGGGTGAGCAACAAGTTTTCCCAGCAAGTATAAATTTATTTGAGGATATATCATGATTGAAAGATTTTGAATAAAAGGTTGGCTACATTTAATAATATAATTGTGAACTAGCATGAACAAACTAACATAGTTGAACAAACATTTAACGTGAACATAACAATTATATCTGGACCGGATGGTAATAAAGGTGATCAGCCTTTCATACATGATGTATACATGCAATATGCACTGAGTATGATTCAACAATTCATAGACATGACAATCAGCAATGATTAACCACACGTATATTTAAATGAAACAACTCGAGGTCGAGTTAAGAAAAAAACTTGCATGTTCCGATGTTTACCGTTATGCATTCTATTTAGCTTTGTCTGAAAACCTAATATAAATAATACCAATCTCCAAATATTAGAATAATATCATCACAGTATAATACTATTATATATAATCATAGAATAACCTAAATACATAACACATAACCCCAAATTCGGGTATCTTTCAACCCGACAGATGGTGCTACACGGTGCTACAGTTCACACAAATATTCAATTGAAATACCTCAAAAGAACGAATATGTCTTATATATATATATATATATATATATATATATATATATATATATATATATATATATATATATATATAAATAATATTAACATTCCCCAAGTTTTTTATAATCGTTACATCTGTTCTTGTCATAATATCAATTATTATCATTACAAACCTATACTATTACATAGATAATCTACGGGTTTGCCTTATCATTCCCTTTATCTTTGTCAGATCCATCGGCCCGTTCGATCTTAGCTGCATTCATATGGTTCAAGCAAGAGTGAGCCAAACTAGCTCAGCAAGTACAACAATTCTAATAAAACAACATGCTTGGAACATAGGAATCATATATCTTTATTAACTGAACAATAGTTACAAAGTACTACTAATAATTCAAAATTGCACTTCTTTTCCTTCAAAATATTTTACAATGACAATATTCAGTAAAACATCAATTCCGGTCCAAGACCATGAATATTTCATAAGTTCTTTGAAAAGGACATTCTGGCACTAAGTTCGTAAGTTCGACACATGTTATGAGCACGTCTAGGTGATCAGTCTATAGTACTCTATGTTGATCAACACTACATTTATTTAAACGTATGTACGTTTAAGTTGTGGCAACCTCATGTGCCTGTTGTTGGACGACAAAACATTTTAGCATACTCAGTCTTCATTTGAAAACCACACCAATATAGTTTGGTAAAACATTGACAATACCTTGGTAGATTATAAGAAATCCAACATATCATAAATCTAGCCAAAAGAATTGGCGTTGACTTCATCAGACATTAGTTCATGCGTAAGAATACATGAATCACAAAGCTTGTCTAGATTGAACTGAAATAAGGGTTATAACACTTGCCTTTAGCGTCTGCTACAGTTATAACACGTACACTTTAAGTCTTTAAGGTCTCTGCAGTAGATGATAACATCACATAACACATTAGGTCATGAATAACATACATGGTTCCTAAAGAATCTTACCATTCTTCTCAATCTAATTACATATTAGATTTGTTATTATTGGTTATGGCTTGTCGTTATAACTTACATTGTCATTACATTCATATTCGATTGATTATCTTCAACCTTTAGATATCATACTTAGGGTTTAATAATGTCTTACACAATGTTACATTAAGTTGTAATTCATTACTAATCAGTTTATTTTCTTTCCTTGCTTATAAGCCTTCTTTATTGCCTTCCTTTTAGTGCTGGCGCTGCAGCGCCAGCTTTTCTTCCTTAAGCCGCGCTGCGGCGCGAGTTAGCAGTGGCCATAGTCCGGCCTTGGTGCTACGGCGCCACACATAGCACCTTTAGCCGCACCGCGACGTGACTCTGCAGTAGGTCTGGGCATGGCATCGACGCTGTAGTGCCCCCTTTTTGCCTTGGGCTAGCGCCGCGGCGCCAGCTCTGTGCACCAGATTCTTAACAGTTTTGTTTTGCACAACGAACTTCCCGGACTCCAAATTTGATCATTTTAAGTCCGAATTGGCTAAGTCAAAAGTCATTAATTCACAAATCACATACTCTATATGTTCATACAAAAAGTTTTACATTTTCGACTTCGTTACCTATTGGTTCATTTTTAACAAAACGATAAACGTTCGTGAACGTTCAACGCTCGTTTCTTCGTTCTAAGTCGAAATCCGGTCATTTTTGAGTCCGCAACTCTATAATGCTAAATAAGACTTGTCTCCATCGAAAACCAACGTTTTCGAGCTTAAACAAAAAATTCGACTTCCATTCCGAGAATTTCACCAATTCGATAATTATTGTCTAATCGTGTGAATTTCGGCAAACTTCGTTACTTATGATTTGTTCATTGTTCCAAATGGATTCAATCCATCATATAGATGTCTCAACCTACATATTACAATAACTTATTTTAATGTTAAGTCATTACATGTTCTTCGTGAGCTTATAACTTATTAAAGTATTAAATACTTATAACTTTGTTTCACATGGCTTATGATAGTTAAAGTCTTCTAACCATCATTCTTACATCTTATTAATATACTAATTTCATTCATGTAAATATGTTACAAGCTCATCCTTAGTTCATAGCTTATTCATGGACAAAGTGCTTATCCCCGGCTTATTAATACTTAAGTCCTTAGATTAACCCTTCTTATGATTTCTTAGCATACATACCCATTAATCCACACTTCTCTTATCAACCTACAATGGTAGAGATAGAAGACTAATGGCATATGATTATTTAACTTTGATGACTAGCTTTCTTCTTCTTGAAAATCTAACAATGGAAGTTTAACTTATATGTGCTTATTCTCTCTAACCAATAAGTTGTTTAGCTTAGATGAAAATTAACAATCCAATAATTGAACTTTAAGCTTGCTATTTATAGACTTGTTAAAGTTAGGGCATAATAGTCATTATGTCATCCACCTGCTTAGTAACCTCCTTACTATTCCCTTACTTCACTATTAAGTAAACTTGTTAACCACACTAATTACTTGGTCATTACATAACATGCTGGGTCATCACAACACTTGGGCACCAAGATCACCCATGGGTTGCTCCATGGATCAAGCTTTACCCATTGGATCATTAATTGGCTTAGGTCCACTTAGATTAACGTATTCCTTTGGGCTTGCATTAAATTAATTTGGGCTTCACATTAACAACCACTTGGGCTCTAAAATTAATCACACATGGGCTTACACCTTTATTCTTATTGGACTTGTACTTAATACAAGATCCCACAATTCCATTTCATTTGGCTTTAATCCTTAATGTTCTCAAATAAAGTTCGCACGGGAAATATTACATTTTCCATACTTGAATTATTATTACATAATCCATCTCACCTCGATATTCTAACGTTACGTATTTCACAGAAATTCAAAAATAATTCCCGAGCGAAAATCAATGAATATTATTTTTCAGAAAAGTTCTCGGAAAGCTTTAATTTTCGACTTGGAAATTCAAAAAATTTAATTTCTTCACGTAGTTAAAATACTACGACATTCCGACGTTTCTAGGTTATAGAACGACATTCATCTTGCTCACACATAATAATAACCAATAATATTATTTTATTCATTAAAAATATTTTACAAATGATCCGAATTTTTCGGTCATTATATAGTATCAAGTCAGACTATTGCAGTTTGAGTTGAATCCGACAAAATTTTGACATCCCGACAGCTTAATCGGACAATACTCGAGCATAATATCGCTAAGACTCAGTTTAAACTGGTTAACAAATATCTTAGATAATTTATTATCAGTTAAAATATTTTTCATAAGCTCGTAATAATTTTCAGATAATTATTACCATTTTTCATGATTTTTCAATCATTAATATCGTATTTATATGAATTAAATACCACATTATTCTTTTATCATTAATATTTATTTAATATTAAAATATTAATGAAAATAATAACATAATATTATAATATATTTATAATATTATAAAGTATTTTTAATATCATAAAATCATATTTATATAATTTTTAAATAATTAAATCCATTATCTGATAATTTCTATTAATATTAAAATATTAATATTTTCATGGAAAATTATCAAAATTTATATTTTATAACTTAAAATATTTTTAAAACACTTAAATTATTTTTATATGATTTTTAAATCATTAATTCTATTTTTCTATAATTTATTTAATACATTTATTAAATAAATTAATTACCATTAATATTAATTAATTAATGAAATTCATCTCAAAATATTAAAAGTCATCAAATATAACTTAAAATTTTTTTTATACCATAATATAATTTTTCATGATTTTTCAAGTATTAAAATAATTTTAAACTAATTTATTTAATATTATAATTAAATAAATTAAATACCATTAATATTCCAAAAAAATTAATTATTAATGAAATATATTTAAAATTATTAAAAATCCATTTTTAGGCTTTAAAATAATTTTAAAGAATTTATTATGTATTTTTAATAATTAAAAACTAATTTTCTCTAATTATTTAATAAAATATTAAATTTTAGAAATTAATTGTCGCTAAAGGGCCCTATAGCGACAGAATCGTCGTTATAGGTGTTCTTGGGCCTGCCCAGGTCTTCATAGCCAAATTACCGGGTGCTTAGTTTGATCAGCATTTGATGTTAGTTCGAAATGTTTTCTGGGCAGTCTAGTGAATCAATATTATAGTACTTATGTAATACTATAAGAATTAACGAGTTTCATGTTCATCCTGCATCTAAACAGCAAGATATAGGCTAACCAAAATCATGTCAGAGCTACTCTTCATTTCTGATTTTTCCAGAAATGAAGAACAGTTGCAGGGGTTACTTTCCAGGTCATGGATCTAGGTGTTCCATGTTTAGTTTGTAGAATCTAATGGTTGAATCTTGTAGAACACATGTTAGGGTACATTTATATAACATTACATCAACCTAACAACATTACATTAAAGAGATATTGGCCGGTCAAAGTACTGGTCAGGAAACGCCTTTGAAGATTTCTGGGTTACCCAGAATCTTCATCCGACCAGTTGGTCAACGGTTGTTTGACCACGATTATCTATGATTCTGTGCAAGATCTGTTTGTTCTAAGGGCTTGGATAGGTAGTGTGACACCCCCAAAATAGGTCCAATCCATCCAACCTATTCTGAGTCGCCAAATACATGGTACAGAAAATAACTACAACTTTATTACTACAATTGTCGTGCAAAATACAACAAGACATATGTTGTGAGTTTTGATACAAATATATACCAACTGTGACTCATGTCCCAACCATGGATAGCACGTCACAATGGCACCTTACATAAAGGTACAGTCAATAACTGTTTTAGAAATTAAAATCTTCAGAAAATACTCAATGAAACCTTCGTACATGGGAGACCATGTGTCTAGGCTATGATAGATATCATATGCCCACAGAATTATCATTGGTTGACCCAATAGACCCCAAAGAAAAATGAGAAAATTAATATCATATTCTCTCCAACGGTAAGTCTTCTCTTGACATATAATTATCTCCATTTTCTCCAATTGAGAATTATATTTTAACCAAACTCCAAGATTGTATAGGTAGTGCTCGTAGATATACTCAGCGAGTGGATGTGTATAACCCTGTCTTATGATAACACGAAGTCGCATTTCGTTATACATCTTGTATGATAGTGGCAAAACAACCTTTCCAATGTTGGGTTTGCCTCACCCTATTTGATTCACCAAATATAACTACTAAAGGATGAATAAAATATAACACACTTTTCTATACTGCTTAGGGAGAACATCCATAGCTAGAGACCACCGTTCTATTTTTCTGTTACCCCCGCTCGACCCAGCTACACTCTTATTACCTGAAAGGAATTGTGAAGCAAAAGGGTGAGCACAAATAGTCCAGTAACGAATATCATGACTAAAGATAATTAAATTATCAATAGCCTTCATCAGTAATAAATCAGAGATTTAGAACATATGGTAAAAGACAAAAGTTTTCAACCATAATAGCAGCGAAATCAACAATCCATTAGAAGAGTCAAGTAGAACATAATGTCTACTATCTCCTCTAGATTAAAAGTTCATCGTTAATATTTCTTTCATGTAATAATCATCAACAGTTCATGGTGATACCCAAGACAAAGAGAACTCTCATCACCTGTCTTCACCTGAACCACCACAGATTATAATTAAATCACATTTCATATTTATAATCAAGTAAATCAACAGTCCAACTTTGCACTACATGCCAAAGATATTCATTAACAGTAAAACCAATGACCAACCGTCCATCTTTGCGCTACAGGCCAAAGATATACAACTGTAAAACATATAATACTGAGACTCAACTTAATAGTATCACGACCACAAATTATCCATGCGCTACGGCCAAAGATATTCGTGTTTTCAATCACGGTCATGATTATACCGAATAATTCCTAGTCATAATCATACCAAGTCCATCTATGCACTACGGGCCAAAGATAACTTTTACCACATCATTTGTAACATTACGGTCATGATTATACCGAATAATCCCTGGTTATAATCATACCAAATCTATCTATGCACTACTGGCCGTAGATGACTTTCAATACAATATAAACATGAGAATGATGACAATGATATAAATAATCGCTCACATGAGATAAAGGATTAATTTTTAAAGACTTTAATAATTTAATGTATCCATAATTCAATCATATCCAAATTATCAATATGATACTACTTTGTGGAGTAAAATTCAAAAATAATATTATATCAAAAATGATTTGAACAAAAAATAATGTTTCAATGAATATTCAACGAAGATAATAACATTATTCATTATATAATAACAATAAATTCATTTACTAATATTATTAACCATTAAATAATATTTAAATCAATGATTTCATACACCTTCATCCAAATGTTATAAATTATTTTATAATCTCATAATCTAATTTTATTACAATAATATTTTAATCATTTACTAAACATATAAATAATTTATTTTAATTATTTACGCTTTACTAATTAATGCATTTAATCATCCTAAAATATCAAACCCATAAGATTTCATCACCAATAACAAAAACTCTCATAAAAAATCTGCATATACCTTATATAGGATTTTCTAGCCATAAAATCCTATTTTTCTATTTTCTTACTTTACATAACATATTTAATTCATTTATTCACAACTAGTCTATTTTCATGAAAATACCAAATCAGTCCCAGAAAATTTTCTTTACTGGAATTTAGCATAATATATCCCATGTTGAACATATATTTTTCTCGAAATTTTTAAAATTCATTTACTATTTTTCATATGGCCAGAACTGCTGAATATTTAGACATTTATCATAAATTGTACTTTTGTCCAAAAATTTCAAAATTTACGGAGTACACTACTATTATATACATGTACTCCCAATAAAAATTTTACCAATTTTAGAGTTAACCATAAGGAGTTATAAGAGTTTACTTTTAAAATTATTTTTTTCCATAAAATTCATAACTCATAATCTATACATCCAAAAATCGCCATTTTTGGACACAATCTAGAAAACTCATCAAATTATCATTTCAAATTTTTCCAGAATTTTTGAGGGTTGAAAAAATTACAAAATTGAAAAATATAATAACCCTTATAATCCCTTACCTAAAAAGAGCAGTATTTCTGACTTGAATATCGGATGTAATGCCGACGGAAACTTGCACTGAATAGTAACTCTCAAAATATCTAAATACTCAGTAAAATATGCTTGATAATATAGAGAGAAAATTTATGAATTCTGGTGTGATTTTCAATTCTAACTTAAGCGCCTATTTATAGGAAAATACTAGAACGCCAAAGAATACTAAATTAATAAAATAATATTATTTATTTTCTTTCCTTCTACGCCATCCCTCTTGAATCACCTAGCATTCCAATTCTGAAAATTTTTGGCAGCCCACATGTTTAAAACAAAAATGGGTCCCACCCAATTTTAATAAAAATTATTTTATTTTCTGAAACTTCAGTAATTCATAACAAATAGTCCGTTTATCAGAAAAATACGAATTTTATGTCCATTCCACACGAAATTGAATTATCTACAACTTTGTAGCTTTAAGTTTTTCCAAATTCCAGACAGAAAATATTCGAAAACTCACAAACGGATGATTTTCAACACTTCATAAAATTCATAACAAATCATGTGTTAATTTTTAACGGTTCAAAATTTGTGGACATGTACTCAACTTATATATGTATAACATATCCAAAATCACAACGATCCAACGGTCGGATTAAAATTATAACTCACGCAACAGAGCTTTAAGAACACTGTTTTGATTTTTAAAACCTCCATTCCGACAAAATACTGATAAAACCCCTCAACACTAATTCCTTCATTTATAACCACATAAATAATTCCATCAATTATATCCACATCAAATAAATATTTTCTTATCATATAAATCAATAATTAATTATTCACAAATAATATTACAGAATCACAATTATGACAACCAGGCCGTTCCCAGGAAAGATGGGGCTTTTCGATAAGGATTTCTCCCTATTGGCGCGCAATTAGATTATCTAACCTCTCCTCGATAGAACTTTCTAGACATTGCCAATAATGCTATCTAATAATATTATTCAAATAATATAAATTATTGATCTGATAATGGAGATACTGTGCAGTGACAATTATTGAAACAATAATAATATAAAATATCAACGCAACAATTATTGAACTAATAAAATAAAATATTGAATAGTAATTATTGTAACAATTATTGAGTAGTGCCTTCTTACGTAAGGATCAATAATTTATCAATACTGTGCAATACCGTGTGCAACTATGCAACCACGCGTATTACTGTATTTTAACCACCGGGTATTCTAGCAGTGTTAACGGTAACAACTACGCCGTTATTTATAAAAACTCTAACTTGTCGTTCTCTTCATCCGATAGTTATTCTGTTATGGGGCCCATAAATGACTGCGCCGTCGTACGGATATTCTCGACAAAAAAAATATTTCACGACCAAACTAATATTCCCCGACAACAATGAATATGTTATAGTCACTTGTTTATTTTGAAAAAATTTCATATATCAACCTTTACTTAACTTTAACCTTTTATCAATTTAACCATTTACTGAATAGTAATTATAAGAAAATTTGAATACTTTTATTTCATAAAATTCGGGGTCTTACAATCTCCCCTCCTTATGAAATTTCGTCCCCGAAATTTACGTACCTGATATTTCGAAGAGTTGAGAATACCTTGCTTTCATTTCAGATTCTATCTCCCCGATCATCATGATTTCTCCATTGCTCATCTCCCGTTATAACTTTATTTGGGTTCCTCACTTGTTGGAAAGTCATGATAACCACTCTCCCTTGAACTACCCGACTTTGACTTGTCTGGGGCAGCATTTGGTGTCATCACTACATTTGGAATTGACTTTTCTATAGGGCATATTCCACCCTCAACTGCTTCTTCGTACTCCTAATTTATGATCTAAATCATCAATCTTCGATCCATATCAAATTGAGGTTGACCGCTCCGTACAGGGTAATTCAAAACTCGATGTTGGGTTCTCCCAATTGCTGTCCAAAAAGAGAAATACACATAATCCATTTTAGCCTTTTTGGATCGGATGACTCTTTCTACAATATCAACACGTCTTGCGGTTTTTACCCATGCATCCTTCATTATCACTCATTTAGTTGTTTCTTCTTTCAGCTGATCCTTGATATTTGAATTCTCAGATTCCAGCTTTAATAACTTACACTCTGCCAAAGAGTACTTCTGTTCAAGCATCACATATCAGGTAATACAATTTTAAATTATTGCATTCCTTTGCTCCACGACCGCCTGCCGTTCTTCAACCTGTTCTTCTAACTCACGAATATGATCTTGTAGTTCTACATTTCGATCAAAAAATTCTTCTAATAAATTCTCCTCAGGTTCCTCTTCTTCCTCACTCTCAGCTGCTACCTCTGCGACTAGCTCGGGTGCAACTATAAATTCTTCTCTCACCACAAGAATATCTCTAATTTCTTCTTCACCTAACATCACATTATTCTGGTTGGTGATTAGAGGTGTCTCCACGGTCTCATTCACTCCATTGTTAACATTCTTAGCTGCCATTCTTAAATACTGCCATAAAACAAGGGTTAATTAAACAAATTAACGTATCACATAATATCCCTATATTATAATCGACCAACAAATAAGCTTAGGTAGGACACACACTAGCGAAGGATTTACTCATCTCTCCCCTCCTAGTTCTATTTCCCGATCTCTGCCAGAGATCATATCCCTAAGCTCTGATACCAACTGTGACACCCCCAAAATAATTCTAATCCATCCAACCTATTCTGAGTCGCCAAATTCATGGTACAGAAAATAACAACAACTTTATTACTACAATTATCGTGTAAAATACAACAACACATATGTTGTGAGTTTTGATACAAATATATACCAACTGTGACTCATGTCCCAACCGTGGATAGCACGTCACAATGGCACCTTACATAAAGGTAAAGTCAATAACTGTTTTAGAAATTAAAATCTTCGGAAAATACTCAAGGAAACCTTCGTACATGGGAGACCATGCGTCTAGGCTATGATAGATATCATATGCCCACAGAATTATCCTTGGTTGACCCAATAGACCCCAAAGAAAAATGAGAAGATTACTATCATATTCTCTCCAATGGTGAGTCTTCTCTTGACATATAATTATCTCCATTTTCTCCAATTGAGAATTATATTTTAACCAAACTCCAAGATTGTATTGGTAGTGCTCGTAGATATACTCAGTGAGTGGATGTGCACAACCCTGTCTTATGATAACACGAACTCGCATGTCGTTAGACATCTTGTATAATAGTGGCAAAATATCTTTCCAACGTTGGGTTTGCCTCACCTTATTTGATTCACCAAATATAACTACTAAAGGATGTATAAAATACAACAAACTTTTCTATACTGCTTAGGGAGAACATCCACAACTAGAGACCACCGTTCTATTTTCCTGTTACCCCTGCTCGACCCAGCTACACTCTTATTACCTGAAAAGAATTGTAAAGAGAAAGGGTGAGCACAAATAGCCTAGTAACGAATATCATGACTAATAATAATTAAATTATCAATAGCCTTCATCAGTAATAAATCAAAGATTTAGAACATATGGTAGAAGACAAAAGTTTCCAACCATAATAGTAGCGGAATTAACAATCTATTAGAAGAGTCAAGTAGAACATAATGTCTAGTATCTCCTCTAGATTAAAAGTTCATCGTTAATATTTCATTCATGTAATAATCATCAACAGTTCTTGGTGATACCCAAGACAAAGAGAACTCTCATCACCTGTCTTCACCTGAACCACCACAGATTATAATTAAATCACATTTCATATTTATAATCAAGTAAATCAACAGTCCAACTTTGCACTACATGCCAAAGATATTCATTAACAGTAAAACCAATGACTAACAGTCCATCTTTACACTACAGGCCAAGAGACATACAACTGTAAAACTAATAATGCTGAGACTCATCTTAATAGTATCACGACTACGAATTATCCATGCACTACGGCCAAGGATATTCGTGTTTTCAATTACGATCATGATTATACCGAATAATCCCTGGTCGTAATCATACCAAGTCCATCTATGCACTACTGGCCATAGATGACTTTCAACACAATATAAATATGAGAATGATGACAATGATATAAAGAATCGATCACATGAGATAAAGGATACATTTTTGAAGACTTTAACAATTTAATTTATCCATAATTCAATCATATCCAAATTAACAATATGATACTGCTTTGTGGAGTAAAATTCAAAAATAATATTATATCAAAAATAATTTAAACATAAAATAATATTTTAATGAATATTCAACGAAGATAATAACATTATTCATTATATAATAACATTAAATTCATTTACTAATATTATTAACCATTAAATAATATTTTAAATCAATGATTTCATACACCTTCATCCATATGTTATAAATCATTTTATAATATCATAATCTAATTTTATTACAACAATATTTTAATCATTTACTAAACTTATAAATAATTTATTTTAATTGTTTACACTTTACTAATTAATGCATTTAATCATCCTAAAATACCAAACCCATAAGATTTCATCACCAATAACAAAAACTCTCATCAAAAATCTGCATATACCTTATATAGGATTTTCTAGCAATAAAATCCTATTTTTCAATTTTCTTACTTCACATAACATATTTAATTCATTTATTCACAACTAGTCTATTTTTATGAAAATACCAAATCAGTCCCAGAAAATTTTCTTTTCTGGGATTTAGCAGAATATAGTCCCACATTGAACATGTATTTTTATCAGAATTTTTAAAATTAATTTACTATTTTTCATATGGCCAAAACTTCTGAATATTTAGACATTTATCATAAACTGTACTTTTGTCCAAAATTTTTGAAATTTACAGAGTATACTGCTATTATATACATGTACTCCCAATAAAAATTTTATCAATTTTAGAGTTAACCACAAGGAGTTATAAGGGTTTACTTTTAAAATAGTCTTTTCTCATAAAATTCATAACTCATAATCTATACATCAAAAAATCGTCATTTTTGGACACAATCTAGAAAATTCATCAAATTATCATTTTAAATTTTTCTAGAATTTTTGAGGGTCGAAAAAATTACGTAACTGAAAAACATAATAACCCTTATAATCCCGTACCTCAAAAGAGCAGTATTTCTGACTGGAATATCGGATGTAATGCCGACGGAAACTTGCACTCAATATCAACTCTCAAAGTATCTAAATAGTCACTAAAATACGCTTGATAATATAGAGAGAAAACTTATGAATTCTGGTGTGATTTTCAATTCTAACCTAAGCACCTATTTATAGGAAAATGCTAGAATGCCAAAGAAGACTAAATTAATAAAATAATATTATTTATTTTCTTTCCTTCTACGCCATCCCTCTTGAATCAGCTAGCATGCCAATTCTAAAATTTTTTGGCAGCCCACATGTTTAAAACAAAAGTGCGTCCCACCCAATTTTAATAAAAATTATTTATTTTGCGAAACCTCAGTAATTCATAATAAATAGTCCGTTTATCAAAAAAATACGAATTTTATGTCCATTCCACATGAAATTGAATTGTTTACAACTTTATAGCTTTAAGTTTTTCAAATTCCAGACAGAAAATATCCGAAACCCACAAACGGATGATTTTCAACATTTCATAAAATTCATAACAAATCATGCGTTAATTTTTAACGGTTCAAAATTTGTGGACAAATACTCAACTTATATATGTATAACATATCCAAAATCACAACGATCCAATGGTCGGAATAAAATTATAACTCACGCAACAGAGCTTTAAGAACACTGCTTTGATTTTCAAAACCTCCATTCCGACAAAATACTGATAAAACCCCTCAACACTAATTCCTTCATTTATAACCACATAAATAATTCTATCAGTTATATCCACATCAAATAAATATTTTCTTATCATATAAATCAATAATTAATTATTCACAAATAATATTACAGAATCATAATTATGACAACTAGGTCGTTCCCAGGAAAGATGTGGCTTTCCGATAAGGATTACTCCCTATTGGCACGCAATTAGATTATCTAACCTCTCCTCGACAGAACTTTCTAGACATTGCCAATAATACTATCTAATAATATTATTCAAATAATATAAATTATTGATCTGATAATGGAGATACTGTGCAGTGACAATTATTGAAATAACAATAATATAAAATATCAACCCAGCAATTATTGAACCAATAAAATAAAATATTGAACATTAATTACTGTAACAATTATTGAGTAGTGCCTTCTTACGTAAGGATCAATAATTCATTAATATTGTGCAATACCGTGTGCTACTGTGCAACCACGCGTATTACTGTATTTTAACCACCTGATATTCCAACAGTGTTAACGGTAACAACTACGCTGTTATTTATAAAAACCCAAACTTGTCATTTCTTCATCCGACAGTTATTCTGTTATGGGCCCCACAAAAGACTGCGCCGTCGTACGGATATTTCTGACAAAAAGAATATTCCACGACCAAACTAATATTTCCCGACAATAATGAATATTTTATAGTCACTTGTTTATTTTGAAAAAAAATTCATATATCACCCTTAACTTAACTTTAACATTTTATCAATTTAACCATTTACTGAATAGTAATTATGAGAAAAATTGAATACTTTTATTTCATAAAATTCGGGGTCTTACAGGTAGTTCACACGACAGGCTACAAAGATCAAACAACAACATGTCCTAAACACTAACATACAGCAAGATCTGAGCATCAGAAAATTTTGTCCGACAAAATCTGGGTTTCTGGGTTGCCTAGAAACTCAGTTTTCGTGAACGGTCAACGATGTTTGACTGCCTATATCTTAAGATCTAGACATGATCTGACGCTGTTTTTAGTTTTAGATCAAAGCCCTTACAACATACTACAAGTCTACAACTTAAAACACAACAAACAATGAATAGGTAAAGATATATGGACCCTGACATATGGCTATCAGGCCATATCTTAAAGTTCATGATCAGTTTTGAAAACTTGATTTTCGTGCATCTAGATGTTATAGATCCATGATCTAACAACCCAGATCACTACTTAACACCCTTTGACACATTTCTACCCAACAAATAACAATATCTAGCATCAGATCATAAGATTTTTAAGATTTAGGGTTTATACCACTTTGATGCTTTGATCTTGAATCTGATCATCATGATCTGATCTTGGGGTGCTGGAGACTTAGATAGGGACTGAATCACATAACAATTTCATGGGTCTAGAGAGAGAGAGAGAGGCTTGGTTGAGTGTTGGTGTACAAATGAGGCCATTTTTTTGACTTTTCTCTCTCTTTAATCTATATATCTTACAATGTAATGTATATAGCTGGCATATGAAGCTGATTGCTGTGATATAGAGCACATGTAGGATATTTAGAGAGGTTCACCAACTCCATATATGGCAAGATTTGCAAGTTATGTCCAAATAATGCAACAAGGGTAAATGGGTCATTTGTCTTGTAAATTTAATGGCATTCTTGGTAACTTGTGCAAACCCTTAGGTTTTAACCCTTAGGGTTAAAACCTAAAATTTTTAAAAAGCAACTTTCTATAATTTTCTAATTTAGGTTATAAAAATAGAAAATTAATATTTCTAAATTATAATTAGGATTCTCTAGTTATACTAAGATTTCCTAATCATAATTCAAGCTTGCTAATTAGGATTAATATTTTCTAATTAAAATTTTTAAATAATAATTATGGTTTTCTCCAAAATGAGCATTAGGGTTTATAACCCAAGAATTAGGATTTTCTAAATAGTCAATTAGGGTTATCCCTAATTATATTTATAATCATAAATACTTAAGTCATTAAATTTAGCCTTTGAATTTCCAAATTAGGGTTTTATATTCCGAATTAGGGTTTCAAATTCTCGAAACTGAAAATAGGATTTCTAGAATCGATTTTAGGGTTTCTTGTTAATCGATAGAATTTTCTAACTGAACGTTGAAGTTCTTAATATATACTTAGAGTTTGTCATAGATATAGCTTATCTGGTCAACCCTTGACCCTTATTCACATACTGTACACATATACAACCATATACACAGAACATATACACTTATACCCTTAATCTTGAATAATTCACCACAAAAGTTTTAAATCCATAAAATTTCTTCCCATAAATGCCAAATCCATTCACTTATTTTCTGTCTAGGTTTATTATTTAACCTTAATTCATTATTTTAAGATTTTAATAAATATCCAAATTCTCGGGTTGTCACATTCACCCCTTCTTCTAAAAATTGTCCCCGAAATTTACCTTACATCTTATACCTTTCATACACAGCATCATATGCTACCCAAAATATCACTCACAAAAGTTAAATTATTCACATCGTGCTGAGGAGTCATATAGACTATAAACTTTCATTTTTGAAAAGGTTTTATGAAAATTCATACGCAAACCGTCATAACTTACAGACACATAGGGTGATTAGCCTAGTATGCCTGGTACTGGCCAAGTACTGCTGGTCGGAACAATTTATCCCCGTTCCTCTTATCCGCATTAGGCGCACAAAATTTCTTACCTCAGTCTTTATCGAAATCCACACCAAAACAAATTGGTTCGGGAAAGTTTTCAAAGAACGCTTAGAATTTTCATAAACGTTGGTCTAGCCGAATCAAAAAGCATAGACTTATATCAATAATTCAATTCAATCGAAATATCTAGGTATAGCCAAACCCCGTTGGCAAATTAAAATTTTAATAATAGTTTGAAAATGACGTCATGATGTCGTACTGTATTAACAGCCCGTTTGAGGATGCCGTCATCAAGTGACTTTGTCATAACACATCATACAATAGTGGAACAACGATTTTAGATCAAATTCAACACTAAGTATTCTTATATTTACAACTCCATCAACTTTTTATCATCTCTGCACCAAGTTACATAGTACATAAGTGATAAATAAAAATATATTTTGATATTTCAAATCATTATCGTCTAGCTGAAATAAGTAGCATAGACTATTCTTTAAACTATTCAAAAATCATTGCAAATTAGTTTTATCATCTCACCAGGTAACGATGTGTCGGTGGCCCAAAGTTCACACATACACCATGATCACCAGGAGTTGAGAATAAAAATTCATTTCAAAAAGGCACATAGTGCGTATTTAGCTTGATGTCAAAAATTTGGAAAACCTAATGTCTCCACTAATGATTAATTGCCTAATAATCTATCTATTCCTATGATCCTCAATACTCCATTCACACAAAACTCTACCAAGCTCATCAAACTTACCACACTTATGAGTTCAGAAACTTTTCACAATCGTATGAGTTTAAGAACTTGTCCTAGACAAACCTTTGGCGTCCATTCGCTGAGGGGTTCATAAACATTTCATATAATTATGAGTCACGAACGCACCATAAGTATGAGTTTTAAGAACTCGAACTTAACCTTATATTCTCTAACTATACCCTACCTATCTATTATATACCTGAGAAAAGAATCACCTTCTTAACAGGTGTAGACACTCGAAATTTTCTACACACCTGTTACTAACATTGCAGGAGGGCAGATTTGTCTTTCAGAGATAACCCTGGAAGACAGCTCATATTCAGTGCGGATACTACCGAAAGTTCAAGTCTCAACCCCGAAACACACACCGGGAGTATCAGTTCCAACCTCGAAGATAACCCTGAGACATGCAGTTCAAATACCAAAAATTCCATCGGAGAAGGCCAATTCATCTCGAAGATAACCCCGAGATATTCAGTCTCAGTCCCAACACCTGGAATAACATCACTAACCTTGGAGATAACCCCAAGGAGTGTAATTGTAGTTCCAGAGATAACCCCAGAAATGCTTGTTTTAAATGCATGCAATTAGCTTCAACCTCGGCACTCACACCGAGGCACTCAGTACAAGACCCAGAGGTAACCCCGGGAAGACTGGCACACCTCAGAGATGACACTAAGGACCTTCAACACTTGTAACAACCCAATCTCAGAGATAACCCTGAGCAACGTCTGCTTTATTAGCCCAAACTGGAGATAACCCCGGTGAGGGGCAAAGTCATCATCTTGCCACCTTGACGCCACATCGCACCATCTCAACATCTCATACATACATTTCTACACAACAATGGCCCACAAGAACTAAGGAAGTCCAATCCCGAGTGACTATTACGCAGGGTAACAGATAGAATTTGAAGCTTAAACACCGGAGGGTATGGTCCCATCTTTCTGACTTCGTACAACCTCTAATCCCATGTCATTGCATAACTCTCGACAACGACGGTCTGAAATAGGTCTTATACACCTCAATCGGATGCCCGAATTTAAGTTCTGAAAGTTCGAGCGGATATTACATTGCATGCATGCACGCACTTTGAGACGGCGGGACTTGTGGAGCCCGGGGCATCCCGGGCAGCCGTAGCTACATATGCGGCTAGCCGCAGGTACACCTGCGACTCCCCCCTCTATAAATAGAGGGCTTAGGGTGGCCTTTTTATAAGAAAAAAAGGCGAGGAAGCCCTGTTCAATTTGCTCTGTACACACCCTAAACTGAGTGCTTTCTCATTTTAAAAACTTGTAAGCTCATATATAGCTACTTTTTACAGGTGGGAGCCGAGTGTTCATCCACTTAAAGCTATAAACGCCATCTTTGGCAGCCCACTGTAAGCCTTCTTACACACTTTAAATCCTTTCTCTTCATCTTTACATACACCATTCTTCACGTTGAGAGTCGTGTTGCCTGTGTATGCCCGAACTTCAGTCTGTGGTTTCATTTCAGTTTGTATATATATATATATATATATTTACATTTCGTCCCGCCTGGAGTTTACTTCGTGGCGGTTGACCGTTTTTACAGCTTTCTTTACATTTCTGATCCCCATGGAGGTGCTTCGTGGTGGTTGATCATGTCAATATATATATATATATATATATATATATATATATATATATATATATATATATAAATATATATATATATATATATCACTTTTATATATTTATATTTCCGATCCCCATGGAGGTGCTTCGTGGTGGTTGATCATGTCTGTATATATATATATTTACAACTTATATATATATATATATATATATATATATATATATATATATATATATATACATATATATATAAATGCTTACTGCTTTCATACAAATTGCGGCATCATGTGAGCCTATGAATCATGTGATCACAGATTCAGTCTATTGAATCTAGATTCGGTTCCTGTGATGGACATTTTCAGCTGTAAGCAGCTTGTAAATTTATTCACGGTGTTTGGATTTCAATAGATGGCCTTCATGCCCGTGAGGAATTCAACACTGCTTTGTACATTACTTTCTCAAAGATGCTTCGCATCTCGAAAATAAAAGCAATCGAGCCGAACATTTTAATAAAATGGAAGTGTAAAAGGTCTCAATTACTATTGAGTATAAGGGTTTTACAAAACATCTTTTACAAAACATCATTGCTAGATCTTATTTAATACTGAATTTTTACATAAATTCGAACCCCTTGTATATAGGTGCGAATGAGGCCTCGCACTACTTCCAAATAACAGCACATTAATCCACACACACACACATTCATATAACAGTTTCTTGAAAAGTGGCGGCCACTGTGGTAACACAGATCTCGGAGGGTGCCTAACACCTTCCGTCCGCATAAGAAAGTCTTCGGACCCTAATGAATCTCGATTTCATAGACCCGTTTAGCAGTGTCACATCACTAGGTCAATGTGCAAACCTTTTCACGGTTGTGTTGGTACAACCAGTTAAAAAACCAACTGGCGACTTTGTTACAACCCGAGAATTTAGAAAACTTTTAAAATTTTTATTAATTGATTTAAGGTTCAAAATTAGAACCTAGACATAAAATAAGTGTATGCGTTTGATATTTTTAAGATGGAATTTTGAGGATTTCAAAATTCTGTGAAGGATTTAGGTGAATTATTCAGGATTAAGAGTATACGCGAATATGTTCTGTGTATATGTGTACAGTATGTGGTTAAGGGTCAAGGGTTGACCAGATAAACGATATCTGTAACAAACCCTAGGTATATATTAAGAACGTCAACATTCGGTTAGAAAACTCTAGCGAATTACAAGAAACCCTAAAATCGGTTCTGGAAACCCTAATTTCGGGATTAAGAACCCCAATTTATAATTAGGGAAAACGAAAGTGTTAATTTAGTACTTTTAATGTTAATTAGGATATATTAATTCTAATTTTCAAGTTAAGTAATTAGAAAACCCTAATCTAATTAGGAAATCTAATTTCTAATTTAGGAAAAATTATTTTTTTATTAGAAACCCTAATTCGTGGGTTATAAACCCTAATGGCCATTTTGACCCTAATTGCTAAATTAGCAATTTTAATTAAGAATTATTAATCCTAATTAGCAATATTTAATTGGTGATTAAGAAATTTTAATATAATTAGAAAATTCTAATTGTAATTTAGAAATATTAATTTTCTATTTTTAAAACCGAAATTCAGAAATGTTAAAAATTAAATTGCAAAACTTGAGGGTTCAAACCCTAAACCCTAAAGGATTAAAATCCTAAACCTTAAGGGTTTGGTCAAATGTCAAAAATGCCATTAAAATTAAAAGGAAAAAGACCAAAATGCCCTTTTCTTAAAACTTAAGCAAAAGATATGACAATCTTGGTGACTCACTACTCTAATGTTTATCCCATGTGCCTTAAATCATCCCAAGATCAGATTTGGGGACACCTAGCAACATTAGATACAATGAATCAAAGCATAAGAGATTTAAAAGTAAAAAAATACTTACTTTACTTTTCATTTTTGCCAAGACCATTCTCTCTCTTCAATTTCGAAATCTAGAGTGAGAGAGAGAGAGAGAGAGAGAATCCAAGCTAAGATCAGTTCATAGCCCTTCAATAACAAGATCAAAGTCAGATCCAAAAAAAAATCAAAGCATAAGAAGGTAAACCCTAAAAATTTCGAAATCCTTTGATCTTATGTTGTTTAATGTTAGTTGTTGGTTAAATATGTGTTATAAGGTGTCAATTAGAGATCTGGGTTGTTGGATCATGGATCCATAACATCTAAATGCACGAATCAAGCATTTTAAGAAATCTGGGAAAAGTTTAAAAAATCGTCTGACAGCCATATGTCAACCCTCATAATATCTGTGTGTGTTAGTTGTTTAGTTTTGTTTTTGTTTTGGACCTGTTCTTTGCCATGTGGTTTTTAGTCTGGAACTTGAATCATGTTCATAGCAGGTCTAGATTTGTTGTTATGATCAGTCAAATTACGTTGACCGATCACATGAATGGGTTTCTGGGCAACCCAAAACCCAGATTGTTGTCTGACAAGCACTTTCAAGGCCTCTGATCTTGCATGTGTTTGAATTTTTAAACGATTTGTTGTTTTTATGCTGTAGTATGGTATAAGTACTACCCAATAATGCTCTTAGAACAACCAGATACATAACTGAATCATAGATAATGGTGGTCAAACGACCGTTGACGAACTGACCAGATGAAGATTTCTGGGAAACCTAGATCTTCAAGAACCGCGTCCTGACCCCTAGTTTGACCAGCCTTGATCTGTCATGTGTAATGTTTTTATGATGATATGTTATTTAATAAATGAAGCCTGACATCTCCAATACAAGATACAACCATTACTTTACACAAACAAAGCCCAGAACTCAAGTTATAACGATCGAGATATAGTACCATCGTCTGTTCTTCATTTTATGAAAAACCCAGAAATGAAGAACTGCGATGTCAGACTTTTCTGGAGGTTGGATCTTGCAACTTGGTTACGTAATGACCATTAAATCAGTTTGAGGTTGTAATGTTACATTAGTACTACAATCCTAACACTTTAGCCAGCCTAGAAACGTAATGAACAAAGATCTACCACCGGTCAAACCACCCAACCTGTCAACTGGCCAAGAAGTTCTGGGCAGCTCAAGAACATCTCATGAACACCTATAGCGATGGGTCTATCGCTATAGGGCCCTTTAGCGATGATTTCTATTTATTTTATTTTTTAATTTCTAGAAATTAATTAATAAATCGAAATAAATAGATTTTAATTATTAAAAATACTAAATAAATTCTGAAAAATTATTTTAAATTCTAAAAAATAGTTTTTAATTATTTTGAGTATATTTCATAAATATTTAATATTTTTGGAATATAAATGGTATTTAATTTATTTAATTACAATGTTAAATAAATGATTTTAATACATGAAAAATCATGACAAATAATATTATGGTATAAGAAAATATTTAAAGATATTTTCAGTGACTTTTAATATTTTGTGATGAAATTCATTAATTAATCAATATTAATGATAATTAATTTATTTACAAAATGTATTAAATAAATTAAGGAGAAATAGAATTAATGATTTAAAAATCATATAAAAATGATTTAAGTGTTAGAAAAATATTTTAAGTTATATAACTTTTGATATTTTGTCATGAAAATATTAATATTTTTAATATTAATAGCAATTATCGACTAATGAATTTAAGTGTTTAAAAAGCATATAAATGTGATTTTAAAGTATTAAAAATACTTTGTGATATTATAATTATATTATAATATTATGTGATGTATTTCATTAATATTTAATAATAAATAAATATTAATGATAAAAGAATTATGTAGTATTTAATTCATTTAAATACGATATTAATGATTTAAAATTCATGATAAATAGTAATAATTATTTAAAAATTATTACAAGCCTATGAAAAATATTTCGACTGTTAATAAAATTATCTAAGATAATTCTTAACTGTTAAGTCACAGTTTAATTGAACTTAAACTCGTGAAAAGTCCGACTAGACCGTCGAGATGTTAGAATTGTGTCGGGTTCAACTCAGACTGCAATAGTTTGACTTGATACCGAGTCTTATGTGTATTATAGACTGATAGGGTTATGTGTTATGTATTTCGGTTATTCCATGTATATATATATATATATATATATATATATATATATATATATATATATATATATATATATTATATATAAATAGTATTATATTGTGATGATATTATTCTAATATTGGAGATCTATATTACTAATATTAGGTCTTCGGATAAGGCGATATAAATTGCGTAGCGGTAATCAACTGTTCAGGCAAGTTTATTTTTACTTAACTCTACTAAGAGTGTTTCATTCGGATAAGCTTATGGTTAATCATTGCTGGTTGCCATGAATTGTACTCTGTACATATTGTATGTATAAGTCAGGTATGAAAGGCTGATCACCTTCATTACCCGTTGGTTCAGATATATTTGTTTATGTTTAATACTTGTTCAGTCAAAAGTTTGTTCCTGCTAGTTCACAATTATATTGTTGAATTATAGTCAGATTATTATTCAGACTCTTTCAATCATGATATATCGTTATATTATTGAATTTAAACTTGCTGGACAACTTTTATGCTCACCCTTGCTATATCATGATAAAATTTTACAGATTAAGTCGAACACAACGGATACAAGGAAAAGTTAAAGACAGTTCCAACTTTAGTATACGTGTGCAGTAGATTTGTAATAGTGTTGTAGGATAATAATGTTATGTGTTAGAAAAGTTATGAATTGTGTATTAAGTTAAGGTTACTCGACCTTAGGCGAAAAGTGTGTAAGTTTACTGTATAAACAATTTATGTTTATATCTTTCGCAAATATAGTAATAGTGATAGAATGATCGAACCGGATCCGCGGTGATTCGGGACCTCGAATTCGGGGCTTTCACAGACTCTTATAGTCCAATCGTCGACATATAAATGTCGGACCTTTTTCTCTTGTTTTTTCAGACAAATCTCACCTAAAATGAGAACACAAAAGAATATGAACAGAAAAGGGACAAATAAAAATCCCGACGTCGACAGGTGGCGACTCTGCTGGGGACACCAGTAAGAGTAAGCCGCTATTACAAGCTTTTCAAAATTGTTATATGCTTGTGTGTGGATGTTGCATTTACATCTATGATGAATGTGTACGAATGCATTTTTACTGCACTGTAATATATCTATCTGTGATATTAGTGCTTCACACATGTCATCATTTTCATAAACGGTGAGACATGTTGTATGTGAATGTATGCTGTGTGGTTCCTTCACCAGGAGGCTATCCTGTCGGTGTTTGATTACTGGACTCGTAGGAAGACTAATTCCAACGAGGCTCGGGAAAGGTACCACCCAAATTCGCTCCAGTTGAAAGACTGGATTAACTTCCCGTCTAGTAAATTGCGATGATTTGGGATCCTTCATGCCAAAAAGCCGCGAGAGTAACCTAAGATAGGTCAGCCTCTGATAAACCAAACGCGAAGGAAACTCTCTTCATGCTTTCTCATTTCAAATTATCCACCCAAATTCGCTCAGTTGAAAGACTGGATTAACTTCCCGTCGAGTAAATTGCGATGATTTAGGAACCTTCATGCCAAAAAGCCGCGAGAGTAACCTAAGATAGGTCAGCCTCTGATAAACCAAACGCGGAGAAAAGTCTCTTCATGCTTTCTCATTTCAAATTACTCGTAAAGTCAATTACTTATATTTTCATTTCATATTCATCTCCATAAAATGAGAATTATGAAGAAAAATGTGCATATTTAAATTAACATGTTATCCTGTATTACAAACAGCTAACATCCGTGTTGGAGGATAATAATCCTAAAATGGACACATCACATAGCATGTAAATATTTACAGAATCCCTAAGACTAAACTATGTAAGTTTTGTCGCAGGGAAGCAATCGGGCCTATTACTCAATCAAAGTCCAAAAAGGTCACGAGCCTACATCCAATCATATCTTCATCTGACCAGTCTAATCCAGTTTCTCGCGAAGACTTTGACGGATTAAGTAAACAAATCACAAATTTGGTTGTTTTGCTTAAAGAACTACATCAATCTACTCAGGGTACGAAGATACCCATACATGTTGAATCCTATGCACAAGGAGTAACCCAAGGTTCTGATAAAGCCATTACAGTACCTGAGCTCCAGTTGGATACAACCAACAAAATTCATGAAACCACCCATCTCAAAGGAGATCTAGACAAAGGTGACATCAAGAAAAAGGTCCTTCAAATGGAAGAAACCCTTCGTTATATCAAAGGAATTAGAGCACACGGGAGTGTCTCATATGCTGACCTTTGTATATTCCCTGGTGTTCATTATCCAGAGAAGTTCAAAACTCTTGATTTCGAAAAGTACAACGGGTTAGGAGATCCTTACACAAATTTGAAGGTGTTCATTGGAAAACTTGGATCTTATGCAGAGGATGAGAAGCTCAGAATGCAGCTGTTCCAAAAGAGTCTGACTGGAGAAGCCCGTTCGTGGTATACCATATTAGACAATTCAAAAATCTATAGTTGGGAAGAGCTAGCTCATGCCTTACTCACACAATACAGCTTCCAGTCTCAGATGGCTCCTGACTGGTACCAGATTACCAAGGTCAAGAAATAGTCCAATGAGTCTTTCAGAGAGTATGGTCAAAGGTGGAGGCGCTTTGCTTCTTAAGTGATTCCTTCTATGACAGAGTCAGAAATGGTCATGACCTTTATCGACATACAAGAGGCTTTTTTCTATGAGAGTTTTAGCTGGCATCGGTAAACCATTTTCTAAAATAATTAAACATGGAGAGATGGCGGAGATGGGGTTAAAGTCAGGAACGATTCAAGACCTAGCCGCTCTTAAAGATGTTGCTGAACACATCCAGTCCGGAACTTATGGAAACAACCCCCGGAGGGTCCATAAAAAGAAAGAGGAGGATGTTTCCTTGATACTACAAGGTCAAAAGGGCAATCAGAATATGCCTATTCAGAGGAGAAATTACACTCCCTTTCAAGCACAGTCTTCAAACCCTCCATTGCCTAAGGGTGGAGAAGCCAAATGCCCTAGAGTGTTCACACCCTTAGGGGACTCACTCGAGAATATCCTTACTCTTCTGACTACTCAGAAGAAAATTACGCATCTTCTTCCACCATCCAACCCGAATGGGAAGGGTTTCAATGCTGCTCGGAACTGTGCTTATCATGCCGGGGCACCTGGACATGATACTCAAGATTGTTGGGCCTTGAAACATAAGATCTAAGATTTGATAGATAATGTTGAGATCGTGGTCACGAAGCCAGATCAACCTCACATACAAGACAACCCTCTTACTCAACACAAAAAGGAAGAGCTCAATATGATTAATTAGAGCAGTGGACAGAGTTCCAATTTTAACTGTGAATCATCCCAGACCATCAAAGACGGTGTTGACAAATGGGATTATGCAAAGTTCCAGTTTATGATGGAACGAAAGATGAAAGCTCTGTGTAAGAAGATTGAGGAATTGGCAGAACTGGTGACCTATCAGCATCAATCACACGCCAATTAATCAGCCAAGAGCATGCTAGTCTCCTTCCCTTGGTTATGAATACTCCTTTGTCACCTTCAAAAAATGAAACATTGGAGGACAAAGTGACAAAGAGAGCAACTGCCAAAGCCCGTCGGGATTTTACCAATAGAAGGGAATTTACATACATGGGCCAACCTATGGAGGAGATACTTGAGATGCTAATCAATGAAGGAAGGATTACTTCCCTTCTACCTCCAATTAATCCCCGTTCAGGACGGTTTAATTTTGATGGAGTATGTCAGTATCACTCCCATTCTTGCGGTCACAACACAGAAGAATGCTGGGTACTCCGCCACCTTATTTAGAATTTAATTGATAGTGGTGTCTTGCAACTGGCAGAAAATGATACTATGCTATTTGAGAGTGAAAATACTTGTCCTACTAAATGGAAGGGATTGGTAGCAGTTATATCTGCTGAGGCTAATGGGACTGTCAAACCATTCACAATACAAGCAATTCCACTCAAAGGAATTGACAATCCTTTGAAAGTGGCTTCTCTAGAGCTAATCAACTTACAATTCAGACCACAATATCCTGTTATCAACTTACAAAAAAATCCCATGGAATTATGGACAAGCTGAAGGATCCACCTTTCATACAACTGCTGCAGTGTCGAAGGAAAATCCACTGTGGCTTCCCCAACGGGTGATGAAGCCTACCATCAAATCAAAGGGGAAAGTTCCCATGGAGAAAATTGAAAAATTCCTCCGTACTATGGGTCATAATGAAGCCAAGGTGGTTTCAAGTTTAAGAGAAGCTCCACATCAAATTTCAATATTGGACTTGATTTTAACTTCTGAGGATCACAAGAAGATCCTACTGAAGGTTTTGGAAGAAGCATACTTGTTGAAATCAGTGGATGTGGAAAAATTTCAACATCTGGTTGATCACATTTTCAACAACAACGTGATATCTTTCACTGATGATGACATACCACCCGAAGGAACCGGTCATTGCAAGCCGTTACATATTGTGGTTTTGTCCTCCAGATACATGCTAGCTGGAGTTTTGATAGATGGAGGTTCGTCTCTGAATATCTGTCCTTACGCTACGTTGCTGAAGATAAATGTCAATCTCAACCGAATCCGGAGCAGCCATACGGTTATTAAAGCTTTTGATGGATCCCGCCGGAATTCAGTTGGAGAGATTGAGCTGCCAATTGAGATTGGTCCCCATACATTCTGTGTATCTTTTCACGTGCTCAAAATAGATACAGGATACAACCTGCTTCTGGAAAGACTGTGGATTCACATGGCCGGGGTAGTCCCTTCCACTCTTCATCAACAACTTAAATACATTATCAATAATAGCCTAGTCACAGTCAACATTGAACCGAAATGTCCTCAACATGGTGACATACCACTCATCAATGTCAATTCAGATGTTAAGCTAGTCAGTTTTCATGCCTTGGAAGTGAGCAACACTCAATACCATTCCATTGGGATGCCACTTCCCGTACCCAAGATTTCTGTCGAGGTGATGACAGCTACTCAAGAAATGATGTTATTAGGACACCAGCCGGGACAAGGGCTGGGTAAAAGTCATCAGGGTATTAAGCACCCGATTCAAGTGACCAGTCAAATTAGGACAGTCGGACTAGGTTATTTTGCCAGTTCCAGTTACAGGAATCCGCATAAGTATAAGCAGATTCCTTCAGTTTTAGCCACATGGCGATTATCTCCACCTATAAATCGAGAGCCTACACAAACTCCAGTAAAAGTGCCAGCCAACGTAATGGCTATGTTATTTCCCAAACCGATACTAGTAAAGGAGAAGGAAGTCTTTGTTCCAGATCTCAAGATGGAAGAAGAGGAACGAAGAATTAAATAAGACATTGTTCGGATGATGTCAGGCATACGCATCATTGTCTATGATGAAAACATAAACAGATACACCCCAGACGATGATTACCCAGACATAATGGTCATGATTCGGGAAAAAGGGGACGATGAAAGCCCCTCCATCACTGCAGTACACCAGGACTTTGCCCTTGCCAATTGGAGCAGCATTCTTTGCATTGGTCGACAAGGGTAAAACGGGCAGGACTTCTTTTTGCCCTGTAGATATCATAACTAATTACTTTTCTGTACAGTATTACCAGTTGTTTTGTTCGTACATGCTAACACTTTGTATGATTAAATAGTTTCATATATATTAAGTGAAAGCATATTTTTCTTCAGGACTCTGAACTTTGATGTGCATGTACTTGCTGATAAGATGCCTCTTCTGCACAAGGATTGTAACTTTAATGAAAAGTTGGACTCAGACTTGATGGAAATATAAGAGGACATTGAGGTGCCTCAGGAGATCAAAGAATGGGTCAAAGATAAACCTAAACCCAACCTTGATCAAACCACCTCCTTCAATCTCGAAACCTTAGAAAGCCCTAAGTTAATTCAGATTGGTTCAAACCTTACCCCAAACCAGAAGAATGACATGGTTACACTACTAACCCAATTCTAGGATGTGTTTGCATGGTCTCATGAAGACATGGTGGGTTTGTTCACTGACATTATCCTTCATCGCCTTCCCATTAAAGAGGGATTCAAGCCAGTTAAAGAGAAACTCAGGCGATTGAAACCTGAGTGGAGTTTAAAGGTGAAAGAAGAAATTGTTAAACAATTTCAAGCTGGTATTATCATGGTGTCCACATATCCTGAATGGATATCCAACATTGTTCCCGTGCCTAAGCCTGGAGGAAAGGTGCGAGTTTACGTGGATTATCGGGATTTGAATAAAGCGTGCCTTAAAGATAGCTTTTCCGTGCCATTTATCCATATTCTCATTGATAATACTGCTCAATACGGTATGTACTCCTTTGCTGATTGCTTTGCGGGATACCATCAGATCATGGTTGCTGAAGAGGATCGTGAGAAAATTGCTTTCATCACGCCTTGGGGAACCTTTTGCTATAAATGGTTGTCTTTCAGCCTCATCAATGCTGGAGCCACCTATCAGCGAGCTATGATGGCTCTTTTCCACGACTTAATGCTTAAGGAGATAGAGATCTATGTGGATGACATCATTATCAAGTCCCGAAGGGAAGAAGACCACATAGACCATCTCAGAAAGCTCTTCAACAGGTTGCGTAAATATAACTTGAAGTTGAATCCAGCCAAGTGCGCCTTTGGCGTTAAATCAGGCAAGTTTCTAGGATTCCTAGTCAGCCACAAAGGGATTGAGCTGGATCCCATCGAAATCCAGGTCATTACGAAAATGCCCATTCCTCAGACAGAAAAGGAAATACGGGGATTTTTGGGAAATGTCAACTTCATTAGTAGGTTCATTTCTCAACTCACAGCAACCTGTGAGCCTATCTTCAAGCTGTTAAGGAAGAACTCCTCCCTAAAATGGAATGATGAGTGCCAGAAAGCCTTCCTTACAATCAAAGAACAGCTAGTCAAAGCTCCTATCTTGGTACCACCCAGGGATGATGCTCCCCTGTTCATGTACTTGTCCATAAGTGACAATGCCATGGGTTGCATTCTAGGTTAGAAAGGCGATAGAGGCCAAGAATGAGCTATCTATTACCTCAGCAAAAGATTTAGTAGCAGTGAACACAAGTACACTTTGATTGAGAAGACTTGTTGTGCTTTAGCATGGGCTGCCATGAGGTTACAACATTACTTCCATGGGCACAGAACCCATCCAATATCCCACGTGGATCCTATCAAGTATGTGTTCAGCAAGCCCATATTGAATTGTCAGTTGTTCAGATGGCAGTTGATTCTGCAATAGTTTGACATCGTTTACGTGACGTAGAAGTCCATTAAATGTCAAGGAATTACGGATCAACTGGCCACCGCACCTTCAGGGGATTTCAAACCCTTGGAAACATACTTCCCCGATGAAGGAGCAATGGAAATTCAGCAACACCATCAGTACGATACACGCCAAACATGAAACATGTATTTTGATGGAGCTGTTAATATGGAAGGTTCTGGAGCTAGAGCAGTTCTAGTATCCGGTACGGGGGAGCAGTATCCCGTCGCCATCAAATTACAGTTTATCAGCACCAACAACACAGCTGAATATGAAGGTTGTATCATAGGGCTAAAACTTTCCCGTTCAATGGGCATCAGGCTGTTAACTGTCTTTGGGGATTTAGAGTTGGTAGTCAAACAATCCACGTGAATCTATCAAACCAAAGAGCTAGATTTGCTGCCTTACCATCGGCAAGTTTTACAGATGGCTTTGAATTTCGAAGAGATCTCCTTTCTACACATTCCCCGTAATAGGAATGACTTCATAGACGCGATATCAACTTTGGCCTCCTTGATTCACATACCAGATAAGGAACACATGCCAAGTGTCACATTTGCCCTGTAAAAGGCGCCAGCCTATGGGAACTATGTTGAAGAAGTATCGGATGAACTACCTCCCATCCAATAATCTTAGTATCAGCATATCAAGAAATACTTGCGAGATGGATCTACACCCACTGAGGCAAGCCTTACTGAGCAAAGGCGGATTCATCGACTTGCTATGAAATTCTACCTGAGCGGAGATGCACTCTACAAAAGAGATGCAGGACAAGGACCAAGCTCAGAGATTCATGGATGAGGTCCATGGTGGAGTATGTGGCCCACACATGAGCGGCCTTTTACTTGTAAAGAATATCCTTAGAATGGGACATTACTGGCTCTCTCTCAAGGCTGACTGCAATAACCACGTTAGGAGATGTTATCAGTGTCAAATTCATGGGAATACTATCCACTCCCCTCCACGGGAGCTCCACAATATGAGTTTTCCTGGGCCCTTCTCAATGTGGGGAATGGACGTGATCGGGCCCATCTAGCCCAAAGCCAGTAATGGACATCGATTTATCTTCACCATGATCGACTACTTCACCAAGTGGGTAGAAGTAGCCTCCTTCCCTAGGGTTACCAAAGAAGTCATCATTGCTTTCATTAGAAACAATGTCATTTGTCGATATGGACAACCAGAGGTAATTGTATCAGACAATGCTACGAACCTCAACAACAAAATGATGGAGGAGTTATGCAGCAAATTCCATATCAAACATCTTAACTCCGTCATCTACTATCCAAAGATGAATGGTGCTATTGAAGCGCCTAACAAAAACATCAAGAAGATCATGCAAAAGATGTCTACCAACCACAAAGGCTGGCCTGACTTATTACCTCTTACTTTGTTAGCCTATAGAACATCAATGCACACTTCAACTGGGGTAACCCCCTACGTATTAACCTATGGGATGGAAGCAGTGCTCCCCATAGAAGTAGAAATGGAATCCATCAGAGTTTTAATAGACGCTTAGCTGGATGAAGATCAATGGGTACAAGACATGTACCACCAATTGTCTCTAATAGACGAAAGGCGAACCGCGACTATCTTCCATGGTCAGTTATATCAACAAAGGATTGCCCGATCCTACAACAGAAAAGTCCGGCTACGGTAGTTTAAACAACATGACTTGGTTTTGAAGAAGATCATCAACAACCAAGATCAGTCTAAGGGAAAATTCTCCCTTAACTGGGAAGGCCCGTTTATTGTCAAGGAGGTATTGACAGGAGGTGTTCTCAGATTGTAGGAAATGGACGGCGATGAATTTTCACAACTCATTAACTTGGACACCGTAAAATGGTACTATGTCTAAAGTTACCATCAAACAAACATCCTGGTGTTGTATCAGCAGATCACCAGTCATTTCGCTTCTTTAACCCTTCACTACATATAACTCTTTTCCATACTGCGCCCCTCAAGGAAACACACTTTTCAAGCTAGTAGCCTGGTTTTCAGATCCACTCAATTTTTTAACCCATACTCAACTTCAGTTTTCCCACTAGGGATTGAACCTTTCACACTTGTAGTTTGTCCCCAAACATGGGATCAAACTTTTCACACCTGCAGTTTATCCTGAACTTAGGATTAAACTTTCTTCCCCCGCAGTTTGTCCTCCACAGAGGATCAAACTTTTCATCGGCTACAAATCGTCCTGAGGGGCGAACTACGTCGACCTGATCTCCTTGATACACAGGAGTACGTAGGCAACCATTTTATATGGCCCGTTCACAATAAAACATTAACAACAAAAACTTTTTTACACCCTTCTCCTTACAAAAACAAAAATAACAAAAACATTCCTACACCCTTTCTGCCACATACAGCGTTGAACCTCTTACACCAGGTTCGAACTATGCAGACCTGATCTCCTCTTCAATAGGAGTACGTAGGTAGCCATTTATGGTTCGGTGTAACCCTATACCAAAACACAAACACTTGTCAATGGTACTAGGATCAAACTTTAATCCACCACATTTAATTGGCTTCAAACCAAAGGGATGGAATTACCTGACCTCCCTATGTAAACGGGAGACTCGACGACCATCTAAGCTGCAGTTGTACCTTGAAGAGCAATACAATCCATAAGAAATGGAATTAACTAGGCTCCTCTTAAATAGGAGTACTAGCGACCATATGTGGTGCGGTCAACCTTAGAGAGGAAAGCCACATTCCTCTCCATATTTCCATACAAAAACCAGTCCCAAGACACCAAAGATGGTAGGGATACACACAGATCAACGATTCATTCTAAACTGTCCTGAGAAAATTCAATGTCCATCCATCAAGGAGGAATTTAGAATACATCAAGATCATAAGCCCTGAAGAAGCAGGCAAATATCAAGCGAGTATTCAGGCATATCTAAAAGGGAAGTGATCAAAAATATATTTCCTTTTATATAATGTTATTTGATATACACAATGTAAACTGTACATGACAAAATGGATAAGCTAGTCTGTGCAGGAAAATACAATGCTATCTACAGATCGGTATGCATGCGGGCTAGAAGATCTAACACAACTTCTCTATCTGAAGAATGAGGTAACGCTGTGGTCTCCTGTACAAGGGTATCCATATGAGCCAGCAAGTCCGAGGCCATCTACATGGTGACGCGATGCTCATATATATATGCACTCATCTCTACTAGCATACCAGTGGTCAGGGATCTCACTGAAGTACTGTCTGCAACAGCTACATCCATATTAGATAGGGCAGCATCCCGCTCAATAATCACTGCATCTCTGGCTGATCTGACCTCATCCCGCTCAACAACAGTGGCATCTCTACGAGCTAATGCCTCGTCTCTCTCTAACAGAGTTGTGTCTCTCCCATCAAGAGCTGTCAACATCAGGGCTCTAGCTTGATCTCTCTCAAAGGTCATCAAATAAAGACTCTGCTCAAAGTAGTGTGCTGAATGCTGGATCACAACAGTACTAGTACTAGGAGAATCTAAGAGAGCTACTGGCAACCCAGTAAATGGCTCCTCCTCGATGTTGGAATCGATGTCCTCCATGGGCTCCCATCATCTGAATCACTACCCGGTACTGTGGATACTGCCGTAGCCGATGAAGTCTCTGTCTCCATCCACGCAGAATACTCTGGCAAACAACTCGGATGGCTAACAGAAAAAATAGCTATCCCACGCTGACCTAATGCCCCATCAAAAGGATGGAAATCCTAGAACTAATAAAACTGCGACATCACGGCCAATGAGTGGTAGGTAGTCATGTCCCTTAAACCAGCCAGAGGGAGATAATCCATGTCCGGAGCATGAATAATGAAACTATAGGGCGAACTGAGCCCTGTACACAGCAAGATAGCAAACGGATCTCCAATCCCAGCTAGGAAAACGGACCAAGATGCAGGATCTGTACACTCCGTAGGCTGGAAGGAATACGACATAGCTATCTCATGGGTGAAACAATACCCGTGTCGTCTGAATGTGCCAATCGGTCTCAAGTGTGACATAAACCACATGTACATCATGATCGAACTGCCTGTAAATACCCCTGCAGGGTAAGTGTTGCTGAACGTGGCCAACCTCAGCCTCTCTGCCATAATCATCAGAATAATGGTACGACCCTCCCTAAGAGCTCTCACTGCCATAATGATACCGATGTCCAACTCATTCATGTATCGTGGCATGTACACATATGATAATACACACAGTAGTAATACATCTACTATGGTCAAACGCCACTGATCCTCTGGTATGGTGAAATCCCCAGAATACCGAACATAGCTTTCCTCATAGCCAAATCTGTCAATCAAAAAATGCTGGGATATCACGTGGCCGGATGTGATCTCATCCTGCACAACTCTCCGCCTCAGCCCGGTGAGAGTCATAAATTACCGGCTCATGTCACCAATGGCCATATGCACACAAGGTCTGTCAAGTGGTAGCATCGTCACACGTGCATACTCCTCCAAAGTCAGAGTCAACTCCTGGGTCCCAAGCCGAAAAACCTGCCTCTCCGGTACCCAGTGCTCCAGCATATCCTCCACAAATCTTGCGGGAACCTGAAACATTAAAAAGGTTATGGTATGCTGCAACAGCTGATCTACAGTCACCCTATCTGGGGGTGACATACTATCATACTAGTATCTTAGACGGGATGCCACCAATACTGGTGGGGTATGATCTATGCGGCTTACTGTCAAAGAAGACATCTGTGTGGGCCGTATCATAATACCATCCAGGGGTCAATGCTGAATATCTCTGGACATACATACATATGCATAACATGATACATGCATAACAGATAATAGATGGTAGTATGATGCATGGAATAGAAGATAGTACATACATTCCTAAATACATCATCATCTCTGTACAGCTAAAACTACAGGGAAATGGGGCACAGATGCCCTACTACTAACAAAGGCCTATCAAAAGATATATCGAGAATGGGGCACAACGACCCAATATCTAACAAGAGGCCTATCAAAAGAGATAACGATAATATACCTCAGAAGAAGACAATGGTGTCAATATCTACATCATCAATCCTGTCCACCTGATGTAACTCCTCCTAAGTCACTGGATCTCTATCAACAGGGATGTTAGGCCTATACAAAGGAGGATCTGCGCTGGCAAAGCTAAATAGGTCATCTTAGGGGCCAGCTCCTGCGCTAGAAGGACCAAATAAATCTACCTCTGCCGGATCTCTGCCTAAATGTCGGATAAAGAAATGTGCCCGGTCTAGTCGTTGGGTCAATCTGTCAATCTGTGTCACATAAGTCGAATCTCGGACACAGGCTAGCCAATCCATCATCATCACGGATCCTGGAACCATATCCCCCATGAACTGAGTGGAGCGGGTCCCGGCTCTAATGGTACGAGGGAACCACCAATGCTGGAATACATCCTGAGTGCTGGGGTCCTCTGACAATGCAAAACTGTTAATACCCAATAATGGGATATCAATGACGGGTGACTATGACATAGGCTAATAACGCCTGGCAGGAGGCAAGATCGGTATACGAATCTCTCATATGGTGCTCCTAATAGCACGTTCTCCTAAATAGAGCTCCCATCCTCCATCAGTAAAGAGAGGAACCCTACAGGTGGAAATCACGTACTCGACACCAGTCGGGTACCCATCCTCAAATCCTGTGGCCAAGTGCTCCCCAGAATAGGGAATCCATGTGATAACATCAGCTGTCAACAACTCCAGCTGTAGGCGACAATGAGTAAAATCCTCAGCTACAGGGAGCTCCGCCAGTATGGAATGATGCTATTGCCGTCCTCGTGGATATGTATTTAATCCTAACACGCTCACATGATGCAAACATGGGAGCCTCTCATAGGCCTAGAACTGTCAATACAAAGGCAAACATCTGCTGTCAATAAATACTCTTAACCTATACATGGGAAATTACAAGAGAAATACTCACCAGCAGAAATAGGTAGAATCCTAACCAAGCCTCGGTCAAGCCCTGCGAGCTCATATATACGCCCCTGAGGAAATAGGTACAGGTGTAGGGACCCCAATCATACTCTCCAATACGGTCCTCATGTTGTATTGCACTGATCAAAGTGAATGATACCGTAGAAGAGTTATCTGCTATGAAGCAACCCCTAATGATCATAAGGAACAATCGCCAAAGAATGCAATCCCTAACTCTGACACCAGCTGGTATGGGCTCACTCAACAGCCCACTCATAGCATCTACGCTCAAAGGACCCGTACGAACAGTCCTGCCCTTAAACGCCTCCGCCAGAACTCCTAACAAGGATCTGACGGTAGTCGGGGTAATATCCGCCGTAGAAGGCACTGGTGCCCCTCCAAACTCCATACCTGTGATAAACCGCCAATCCATCGGCGTCATCATCACCTCACAGTCCAGTAAATGAAGAGACTAAGTCTGGTGAAACCAGCGCTCAGACAATGCCCTGAGGTAACCCCAGGGACAACGGCGGGGAAGGATGGAAAAGAACGCCCCAAATCCCAAATCATGCACAATCGCTCTATAGTTAAGATGCAAAGCCTAATACATGGAGTGAATGCTGAACCAGTTCCCTCGAGGCTGTGTAAAGCTGGGAACCTACATAAAATGCAGATCGACATCAGAATCCTTTACTCCTCATCAATAGGAAAGAAGGAAGATTATGATCTAACTTGATACCTCGTTGGCGTGCAAGTACATCGAGGGATGTCGACTCAAGTCACCCATAATCTCTAGGTTTGCCACCTAAATACTCAGGAGGTCCCTACGGGAAATATATGCAGTAGGAGCGGGGTCCGCAACTGGAACATCCCCCTCCTCGTCCTCGACGTCTGGCACATCAACCCAGACGGGACGTATCACCGCCTCCACCAGATAATGAGGTTATCTGATAGAACGGGGTCGAGGCACTTCAGAAGCCCTCCTCCATACACTATAAGTGGTTCTACGGGAACTACTCGACTGATCCTGATCCATAATATATCTGGACAATAGGTCTCCAAATCACCTCCGAAAGGGTGTGATAATTCTGAAACCTAGAGCTTTCTTTTCAAAATACATTTTATGACTACATGTATGCATGCATTACTTTAACATATATCTACAGTAGAGTTAAAAATGCATGACTATTCAATGCCTATATTTTGAAAATTTTTGCCATAGTTTCCTCTATAAATAGGACTATCCACATGCATATAGGCATGACTAGGTGGCCATTTGGTAGCACACCTGCCCAAAGTCATATACATACTATATGCATTTAAATGTCAAAGTCATCAATCCATAACGGTAGCTTAATTCCCAGGATTACTTTGCTTTACCACCTTTGTTCAATTATCCTCAAATAGGATAAGAAATAGCAAAAAAAGGTGCCAATTTGACTGTTTTAAAAGTTAAATTTTTTCATATCATTATGTTCAGCATGGTTTAATATTAACATTTACTATGTTGAATATTTTTTATCAAATCATTTGAGCATGCATATTCACTACTATGTGTCTATATGTATTTCATATAAAAAGTTATTTTCCAACGGATAAAAACTGGAAAAAAAGACATGCATACGTTACCAGGACAGTGTAGAACACTTGTATGGTGACATAATATGCAGAAAGTCACTCGAACTCAACAGATCTGAAGAAGAGCTCTCGAATTTCCTTTGTGGCGCAACTTAAAAATGACTTATAAAAGTAACCTACAGGCATTTAGTAGCCACGGCTGGCCGCAGGTCCACCTACGGCTACTACAGGTGTACCTGCGGCACCCCTATATGGGTCCCACCCCTCTGGCTCAGTTTAGTTCGAGTTGCAAAGGAGTTCACACAAGCTAAAAAGGCCAAATTAGAGATAAAAACGCTACGCGATTGAGCAGAATAGCCTGAAATCCTGGTTTTCCTGGGCCCGACTGTGGTTTTCATATCATTCATTGGTATTCGTCCAAAAATAAGGTTTACTATATCGATGATCTCAGCAGTTGCAAATCACACTCGATAATACCTTACGTAGGTCCAATACCGCCAGTTCAGGGTCATAGCCCTAGTGTTCAAGTATATCCCCGGTGGGGGTTACAACGCATGGTCATCTGTCCAAATATAGATTCCCCGGTGAGGGCATCATGCATTCTACAGTGCATATCCCCGGCGGGGGCTGCACGCATTCTCAAGTTTTCCCAGCGGGGGCATCACTCGTTTTCATATGTCGAAGTGCATATCCCCGGTGAGGGCATCAAGTGTTTTCATATGTCGAAGTGCATATCCCCAGTGGGGGTATCACGCATTTGTATCAGTTGATGCACATGTTAATGAAGGTCAAGTAAGATTGACGTCAGTTCAACCGTTGGCAAGTAAACCCAACGATGCATCGGAAGCCATCCAATGATTGCATCAGTTGATACACATCAACAAAAGGTCAAGCAGCCTTGGCATTTATTCCCAGCAGGGAGTTCATCCGTTGATGTACACGTCAGCAAAGATCAAGTATATCCCCGGTGGGGGTTACAATGCATGGTATTTATCCGTTGATTCACACTTCAGTGTAGGTAAAGCAGCCTTGACAGTCTGCCCAACAAAGGGTTTTTATCTGTTGATTCACATGTCAGCAAAGGTCAGGCAACCCTGACAACACATACTGTTGGCAGTAAATCTAACAGAACATTGATATGACCTGGCGATACAAACCAGGAAAGATCAACATCATCGGAGAGGATCGATGATGGAATATGTTATACACATCCTTAAACAGACAAAGCTTTATCCCCACAGATCTATTGTACGAAAGAGGCACATCTTCAGAATAAAGTTGGTATCAAGGATTAAGGACTTCGGTGATTGCCCCAACGTCACATCCTAAGAGATTTGGATCACACATCCAAGCTTGTCATCATTGCCAATCCCCGGTAGAAACAAAATGGAGCCGGCAATCATCCCCAATTTGTGGGAAAATAATCCATATGCATCATACATTTGCATCATGTTGCTACACATGACATCATGTTTATCTTGTTGTATTTTAAGTGTCTAGGATTCTTTATCCTATCCATGCCATTGCATTGCATGAATATGATAAAAAGGGGCATCTGTAGACACTCAAAATTTTCTGCACACCTGTTACTGCCATTTCATGAGGGCAGATTCGTCTTTCAAATATAACCCTGGAAGACAACTCATATTCAGTCCAGATACTACCGGAAGTTCAAGTCTCAACCCCAGAACACACACCGGGAGTATTAGTTCCAACCTCGAAGATAACCCCGAGGCATGCAGTTTAAATACAAGAAATTCCACCGGAGAAGGCCGATTCATCTCGGAGATAACCTCGAGATATTCAGTCTCAGTCCCGACACCGGGAATAGCATCACTAACCTTGGAGATAACCCCAAGGAGTGTAATTGTTGTTTCAGAGATAACCCCGAAAATGCTTATTTCAAATACATGCGATCAGCTTCAATCTCGGCACTCACATTGAGGCACTCAGTACAAGACCCGGAGGTAACCCCGGGAAGAAAGGCACACCTCAGAGATGACACTGCGGACCTTTAAGACTTTCAGCAGTCTAATCTCAGAGATAACCCTGAGCAACGTCTACTTTATCAGCCCAAATTAGAGATAACCCCAGTGAGGGGAAAAGTCGTCATCTTGCCACATTGCGCCGCATCGCACCGTCTCAACTTCTCATACATACATTTCTACACAGTAATGTCCCACAAGAATTAAGGAAGTCCAATCCCGAGTGACTATTACGTAGGGTAATAGATAGGATTTAAAGCTTGAAGACCGGAGGGCATGGTCCCATCTTTCTGACTTCGTACAACCTCTAATCCCATGTTATTGCGTAACTCTCGACAACGGCAGTCCAAAATAGGTCTTATACACCTCAATCGGATGCCCGAATTGATGTTCTAAAAGTTCAAGCGGACATTACGTTGCATGCGTGCATGTACTTCGAGATGGCAAGACCCGTAGAGCCCGGGGCACCCTGGGCAGCCGCAGGTACATCTGCGGCGAGTCGCAGGTACCCCCTCTATTAATAGAGGGCTTAGGGTGGCCATTTTGTAAGAGAAAAAGGCGAGGAAACCCTGTCCAATTTTCTCTATACACGCCCTAAATTGAGTGCTTTCTCATTTTAAACTCTTGTAAGCTCATATATAGCTACTTTTTACCGGCGAGAGCTGAGTGTTCATCCACTTAAAACTATAGAAGTCTTCTTTGGCATCCCACTATAAGCCTTTTTAAACACTTTAAAGCCTTTCTCTTCATATTTGCACACACCATTCTTCACGTGGAGAGTCGTGTTGCGTTTGTATGCCTGGACTTCGGTCCGTGGTTTCATTTCAGTTTGTGTGTGTGTATATATATATATATATATATATATATATATATATATATATATATATATTTACATTTCGTCCCGCCTGGAGTTTACTTCGTGGCGGTTGACCGTTTTTACTGCTTTCTTTATATTTTGTCCCGCCTGGAGTTTACTTCGTGGAGGTTGACCATTTTTACAGCTTTCTTTACATTTCTGATCCCACATGAAGGTGCTTCGTGGTGGTTGATCATGTCTGTATATATATATTTACAGCTTATATATATATATAAATGCTTACTGTATCCATATAAATTGCGGCATCATGTAAGCCTAGGAATCATGTGATCACAGATTCAGTCTACTGAATCTAGATTCGGTTCCCGTGATAGACATTTTCAGTTGTAAGCAACTTGTAAATTTATTCATGGTGTTTGGATTTCCTTAGATGGTTTTCATGCCCATGAAGAATTTGGCACTTCTTTGTACATTATTTTCTCGAAGATGCTTCACATCTCAAAAATAAAAGCAATCAAGCCGAACATTTTAATAAAATGTAAGTGTAAAAGGTCTCAATTACTATTGAGCATAAGAGTTTAAAAAACCTCGTTTACAAAACATCATTGCTAGATCTTGTTTAAAACTGAATTTTTACATAAATTCAAACCCTTTGTCTATAGGTGCGAATGAGGCCTCGCACTACTTCCAAATAACATCACATTGACCCACACACACACATATTTATATAACAGTTTCTTGAAAAGTGGCGGTCACCGTTGTAACACGGATGTCGGGGGGTGCCTAACACCTTCCCTCCGCATAAGCAAGTCTCCGGACCCAAATGAATCTCAGTTTCACAGACCCGTTTAGCAGTGTCACATCACTGGGTTAATGTGCAAACCTTTTCTCGGTTGTGTTGGTACAACTAGTTAAAAAACCAACTGGCGACTCTTATAGTTCAATCGTCCACATATAAATGTTGGACCTTTTTTGATTATTTTTTCAAACAAATCTCACCTAAAATGAGAACACAAAAGAGCAAGAACAGAAAAGGGACAAATAAAAATCCCAACGTCGACAACAGGTATATAGTAAATAGCGCGACACGGACATTTCAATAATTATCCTAACTCCCTTCTCAATAAAAATTTCATTTAATCCGTATTCATAATCCTTTCCTCAATCTATACCAATTCATAGTACAACTGAAATACAACAATCTTGCTGTAAACTTTTGAATCATTCGCTTTATCCTTCTCCATACTATAACCTTATCAGATCACGGGGTGATTTCATTGTATATATTACGATTCATTTTTACATCTTGATCGTTTTGTTTTACGATCTTCTGTCAATGTACTTTTAGTCCTTTAGACTTTATATATTCATCACTACTATTCAACTTTATTATCAAAGTTAGGGAACTCTGTTTCTTTTATAACCCGTTGATATTCGTCTTTAAATCTTACCGACTCACTATCTTTATTTGAGTTAGTACTTATCCAAATCATTGTGGTTATTAGTCTCAGGTAACCCTACCTAAGGTTTATAACCTATAACTTTGATACCACTGTGAGGGCCCGAAATCCGGGTCCCAAATCATCGCGGATCTGGTACACTATTTCTATAACTATTGCAGAAGATATAAACATAAATTGTTTATACAATACATTACACACTAACCCCAAGGTCAAAAACCTTCACATAATACCTGAACTAATATTCTATCTAACATACAATGTTATTATCATACTATACTATTACAATTTAGCTGCACATATAATCCCAAGCTGAACTTGGCTTTGACTTTTCCTTGTATCCAACGTATTCGCCTTATCTGCAATGTTTTTAATGATATAGCAAGGGTGAGCAACAAGTTTGCCCAGCAAATATAAATTTATTTGAGAATATATCATGATTAAAAGATTTTGAATAAAAGGCTGGCTACGTTTAACAATATAATTATGAACTAGCATGAACAAACTATCATAGCTGAACGAACATTTAACGTGAACATATCAATTATATTTGGACCGAATATTAATGAAGGTGATCAATCTTTTCTACCTAATGAATACATGCAATATGCACTAAGTATGATTCAACAATTCATAGACATGGAAATCAGCAATGATTAACCACAAGTATATTTAAATGAAACAACTTGAGGTCGAGTTAAGAAAAAAACTTGCCTGTTCTGATGTTTACCATTACGCATTCTATTTAGCTTTGTCTGAAAACCTAATATAAATAATACCGAGATCCAAATATTAGAATAATATCATTATAGTATAATACTATTATATATAATTATAGAATAACCTATACACATAACATACCCCTATCAGTCTATACAACACCTAGGACCTAGTAACAATTCAGACTATTGCAGTTTGAGTTGAATTCGACAAAATTTCGACATCTCGACGGCCTAATCGGACAATACTCGAGCATAATATCGCTAAGACTTAGTTTAAACTAGTTCACAAATATCTTAGATAATTTATTATCAGTCAAAATATTTTTCATAAACTCGTAATAATTTTCAGATAATTATTACCATTTATCATGATTTTTCAATCATTAATATCGTATTTATATGAATTAAATACCACATTATTCCCTTATCATTAATATTTATTTAATATTAATATATTAATAAAAATCATAACATAATATTATAATATATTTATAATAATATAAAGTATTTTTAATATCATAAAATCTTATTTATATGATTTTTAAATAGTTAAATCCATTATCCGATAATTACTATTAATATTAAAATATTAATATTTTCATGAGAAAATATCAAAAGTTATATTTTATAACTTAAAATATTTTTATAACACTTAAATCATTTTATATAATTTTTAAATCATTAATTCTATTTTTCTATAATTTATTTAATACATTTATTAAATAAATTAATTACCATTAACATTAATTAATTAATGAAATTCATCTCAAAATATTAAAAGTCATCAAAAATAACTTAAAATATTTTCTTATACCATAATAAATTTTTTTATAATTTTTCAAGTATTAAAATCATTTTAAACTAATTTATTTAATATTATAATTAAATAAATTAAATTCCATTAATATTCTAAAAATATTAATTATTAATGAAATATATTTAAAAATTTTAAAAACCCATTTTTAGGCTTTAAAATAATTTTTAAGAATTTATTATGTATTTTTAATAATTAAAAACTAATTTTCTCTAATTATTTAATAAAATATTAATTTTCAAAAATTAATTATCGCTAAAGGGCCCTATAGCGACAGAATCGTCGCTATGGGTGTTCTTGGGTCTGCCCAGATCTTCATAGCCAAATTATCGGGTGCTTAGTTTGACCAACATTTGATCTTAGTTCGAAATGTTTCCTGGGCAGTCTAGTGCATCAATATTATAGTACTTATGAAAAACTATAAGAATTAACGAGTTTCATGTTCATCCTGCACCATAACAACAAGATATAGGCTTACCAAAATCATGTCAGAGTTGTTCTTCATTTTTAGGTTTTCCAGAAATGAAGAACAGTTGCAGGGGTTACTTTCTAGGTCTTGGATCTAGGTGTTCCAGGTTTTGTTTGGAGAATCTAATGGTTGAATCTCATAGAACACATGTCAGGGTACATTTATATAACATTACATCAACCTAACAACATTACATTAAAGCGTTATTGGCCGGTCAAAGTACTGGTCAGGAAACGCCTTTGAAGATTTCTGGGTTACCCAAAATCTTCATCCGGCCAGTTGGTCAACAGTTGTTTGACCACGATTATCTATGATTCTGTGCAAGATCTGTTTATTCTAAGGGTTTGATTAAGTAGTTCACACGACAGGCTACAAAAATCAAACAACAACATGTCCTAAACACTAACATACAGCAAGATCTAAGGATCAGAAAATGTTGTCAGACGAAATCTGGGTTTCTAGGTTGCCCAGAAACTCAGTTTTCGTGAACGGTCAACTAGGTTTGACTGCGACATGATCTGACCCTATTTTCAGTTTCAGATCAAAGCCCTTACAACATACTACAAGTCTATAACTTAAAACACAACAAACAATGAACAGGTAAAGATCTATGGGCTCTGACATATGGTTGTCAGGCCATATCTTAAAGCTCATGATCAGTTTTGAAAACTTGATTTTCGTGCATCTAGATGTTATAGATCCATGATCTAACAATCCAGATCACTACTTAACACCCTTTGACACATTTCTAACCAATAAATAACAATATCTAACATCAGATCATAAGATTTTTAAGATTTAGGGTTTATACCACTTTGATGCTTTGATCTTGAATCTGATCATCATGATCTGATCTTGGGGTTCTGGAGACTTAGATAGGGACTGAATCACTTAACAATTTCGTGGGTCTAGAGAGAGAGAGAGAGAGGCTTGGTTGAGTGTTGGTGTACAAATGAGGCCTTTTTTTGACTTTTCTCTCTCTTTAATCTATATATCTTACAATGTAATGTATATAGCTGGCATATGAAGCTGATTGTTGTGATATAGAGCACATGTAGGATATTTAGAGAGGTTCATCAACTCCATATATGGCAAGATTTGCAAGTTATGTCCAAATAATGTAACAAGGGTAAATGGGTCATTTATCTTGTAAATTTACTGGCATTCTTGGTAACTTGTGTAAACCCTTAGGGTTTAACCCTTAGGGTTAAAACCTAAGATTTTTAAAAAGCAACGTTCTAGAATTTTCCAATTTAGGTTTTAAAAATAGAAAATTAATATTTCTAAATTATAATTAGGATCCTCTAATTATACTAAGATTTCCTAATCATAATTCAAGATTGCTAATTAGGATTAATATTTCCTCGTTAAAAATTTTAAATAATAATTAGGGTTTTCCCCAAAATGGGTATTAGGGTTTATAACCCAAGAATTAGGATTTTCTAAATAGTCGATTAGGGTTATCCCTAATTATATTTATAATCATAAATACTTAAATCATTAAATTTAGCATTTGAATTCCCAAATTAGGGTTTCATATTCCGAATTAGGGTTTCGTATTCCCTGAACTGAAAATACGGTTTTCAGAACTGGTTTTAGGATTTCTTATTAATCGATAGAATTTTCTAACTGAACGTTGACGTTCTTAATATATACTTAGGGCTTGTCACATATATAGCTTATCTGGTCAACCCTTGATCCTTATTCACATGTTGTACACATATACAACTATATACACTTATACCCTTAATCCTGAATAACTCACTACAAAAATTTTAAATCTATAAAATTTCTTCCCAGAAATGCCAAATCCATTCACTTATTTTCTGTCTAGGTTTATTATTTAACCTTAATTCATTATTTTAAGATTTTAATAAATATCCAAATCATCGGGTTGTCATAGTCCCAATGACACAACAGTCATCCTTAGTATATAACAAAGAAACGTATTGAAGAAGCTAAGGAAAGTACTATGGGTAAGCAGAAAACACCTTTTCAGGTGTTAGGTGAGACAGCAGTCTACTGTGTCAGTGGGCCAGACTGCTAATCAGAAGTTATGCAGAAAGTCTTCATCAAAGCTCAGAAATGTCAAATGAATTTAATGCTTCAACGGATGTCTTCAACGGATACATCTCAAAGACATCATATATACAAAACATCAGCAGATGAAAAACAAGAGCAAACACTGAAAAAAAACGCTGAAGAACACTCAACGCTCAACTCTACTATCTGAAAAAGAAAGCTTGCCTAGCTACTCAGTTCTTTCGAACACAAGCTTAACAGTAACTGATTAGCACCATACAAGAACTCAACTACTATCAAGTGAAGTAAGAAGTTCCAAGTCAGAAGGACTTGAAAAGTTCTAAGTGAACTGAGAAGTACCAAGTTTGCTGGACTTGAAGAGTTCAAAAATGAACTAAAAAGTTCCAAGACAGCTGGTCTTAAAGGAATCTATGAGATTCGAGGACTGTAAAGATATCCTTAGTGGATTTCCTACTCGAGGTGTAGAAGAGTGGACTAGGAGCTTTGAGTGCTCTAAACCACTTAAAAATACTGTGTCTCTTATACTCTTTCCATAGCTGCTATAACTGCCATAACTGCTTTACTCCTATTAACTCGTTATATCTTAAAGGGAAAACAAAAAATCTCAATTCTGCTATGATTAAATCATTATCAACTAACAAGTATTTTGAAACAAAGAATTTTAAAATATTTATTCAACCCCCCCCTTCTAGATAACTATTGTGCCTCTGGGAACTAACAATTGGTATCAGAGCAGGTTCTTTCAAACAACCTATAAAGCTTAAGTAGATCCAATGGCACATCTGATAAGCAAATCAAAGACTAGAGGAGGTAGCAAGCCACCTATATGCAACAAAGATAAATTCACCAACTAGAAAGTTCGTATGCAAGCCTACATGGATTCAATAGATGAAGATCTATTTGAAAATGTTCAAAATGGGCCCTACATTCCTACAAAGCTTGCACCAACTTTAGACGATCCAAACAGAATTCTAATCAAGGTCAAAGCAGAATGGACTGACAACAAAAAGAAAATTGTCCAACTCGACAAAAAGGCCAAGAACATTTTGTTCCAATCTTTAGAAGATGACCTATTTGAAAATGTGGTCAACAGCAAAACAGCAAAGGAAGTATGGGAAGCATTGCTCATCATGCATGAAGTAACAGTAGAAGTCAGAGAAAACAAGCAATCTCTTCTGACTCAGCAATATGAAATGTTTGCCCACGTTCTAGGAGAAAATGTGTGACACCCCCGAAACCGGGTCCTCTGACCCCGGTTCGGTCATCACGATAAAATACAAGCATCCACCTCTAAACAACATATAATAACTAAAATGCAGAATATAATAAACATACGTTGTTCATTCAAAAGGTGTTACTAGTACCAAGATACGATAACCTTAATACAATCTTAAAAACATACCCTAAAATTAACAATAGGATTCATATTACATAATAGTAATTTAAACTAGGCATAAGTTAAAGTCTGCTCCTGGCGACTATTCTACATCTTTCCTTTAACCTTGTCCTTTCCTGAGGTCTCGAACTTAGCTGCAATATAATTCATGATATAGCAAGGATGAGCAACGAGTTTGCTCATCAAGTTTAAATATAACAATAAGTGTATATCATGATGAATGGAAAAATATCTGACAATGAATTCAACAATATGAATATCTGAAGGATTCAACAATATGAATATCTTAAGGATTCAATAATATGAATATTAGAAGAAAAGGTAATGATTGCTTTTAGAATAACTGATAGTCAAGTAGACTTTAAACTATAACACTCCAATGGAATCAATAGCTAATTGACCCTTTGGTTACTGGCTATAGAATGAGTACTTGAGGGGATCAGCCTCGCGTACACAATGTATATGCATAACATTTAAATCTGCTCTTTGTATCTTATATTAGATACCTAGGGTACTCCCTTATCAACAAGGGGTGTTCTTTCGGTCTACGAATCCTTACCATCAATTTGTTTTGATAGCTTTTATAAAACTTCATACACTTGTCTGACCGAACAAAGGTGCAGACTCTATCTGACACAGTTCAAGAATTATAGAACTTTAAATGATGTACAAGTCCATGACTGTACGAATTCAAGTGCACTAAGTGCGAATATCAATAATATCGATGTGGAATAATTGTAAAGTAATTAAACCACTTAATAGTATGCTTGGAAATAAAGTTCAAGCATAAATGAATAACTTTCAATTCAACAATAACTTGCTCAAATACCATATGAGAAGGATATGAAACTTTCACAAAATTCAAAGTTGTGTAAATTAGGAAAACTTGCAACACAATAAAAAAAGTGTTTGGATACTTGCTCAATATAAATTTGTGTAAGGTTAGGGGAACTTGCACAATCAAAGAATGAAGTTCAAGGAAATTTGCTTAATATAAATTTGAGTAAGGTTAGGGAAAACTTGCCTGTTTGCTCAGCTACAATATAATTCAAGCTTTAATTAACTTGCATTGAAACGACCTAACATTAACAAGTCGGTCTTTTCAATTAGTATGTGTAAACTAGTATGAGTCTACACTTACAAGAATTAAATCATCATATAGCATGCTTCTATACATGGGTCATTACATTACACGATTAGTTTCTAACACACTATGCCATAGTTTAAATCAGCATTGACTTTAAAGTTGTAAACACTAGTTCATCATAGAATTCTTTCAATAACATGCTTATTATCTCATGCATCCTATATTGGACAAGTATTATAGATTAAAGTAATCATATATGCATGCATCAGTTCTCAATTTATTTACAGAACTCAAACCTCACTGCAAGACGGCGCGGCCGCGCTTGGTTTGTACTAAGGAGTGGCGCGGCCGCGCTGCTCCTGGTGCAAACCAAGACATGGCTGCTCCTGCAGCAAGCCAGTGCACACACGACTTGCACAAAGCCGAATAATCTTGCAAAACACACATGTTATGATGTGAATAACTAAATTTAACCCTTCATCGAAACATAACACAGGTCACTATTCGTTTTCATTTAATCAAGACTTCACACGTTAAGCTAACAATCATGCAAGCCACTTTACCTACCACACATCATACTTTCATATACATACATGTTAGACCTCAAAAACATACTTACAAGTTCTCAACTTAATGTATGTATAGTTTATCAAGTTCATTTTCAAAACTGTAAGTCTCTATTAGTAAAACTTCTTCAAGTATACAAGATGAGTTTGCATAGTCTAAATCATGCTTTCATAATCACATAATAGATCAGATAAGCATATTTTTATGTTCAAAACTTAGTGTATACATAGTTCTTTTATACATAGCCAATATAGTCCTTTTCTTGAAATTCCTCTTTTTAATCATGCTTGAATATCTCATATTACCTTTAACCATATAACCAATCATATTGACATATGTCAAGACATATCAGAACGTAACACACTCACCCCAAAGGTTAGAAGATGTTTTGCAAAAAGTTTATCAAAACTATTTTTTAACTCTTCAAGATTTCTTTTAATATTCCAACAAAAACAAGCTAGTATGACTCCTATGTACATAATAATCTTAGTTCACATATGCAGGTCATTTATAGTCATATACTAACTGTCATAGTATGCTCAACATATCTTAAGGAACTAACATGAGTAACTGCGATATACTACCCGCGCGGCGAAAGACTATGGAAGTGGCGCGACCTCGCCAATTCGCCTAGAGACAAAAATATGGCATCTGCTTCTGCAGAGGCTCAACTCCACCCATTGCCAAACATCTTTTGCTGCAACTCAAACTACTTCTAAGCATACATACTAACTAAAACAACACACCCTTAAGCCAAATCATACCACATTACAAAGAATTCATAAGAATTGCAAGAATTTGCCAAAATTCAACTTAAGAACAAAAATTTAGATTTTATACCTCTAGAAGCTTAAATGAACTTAGTTTCCTCCTTCTGAATTTGCCAACCTCTTCTTTAGACTACAACTCACTTACTCTCAGGTTATTAGAGTTTCATGAACTAAAACAAAGCAACGTGAATTGAAAATTATGTCTACCATTTATAGAAGAAACTTGGACTAGGTAATCACATAGCACTGAGGTTGAATTCATGGTGTATTAGTAAGAAACATTGGTTAATAAGGAGTTGGCCAACCACCAGTTGCCTATCCATCATCATCACCCATTCTAGCCTTGCTGAGTTTTACGCAATGAGGGAGATAGGTTACTGTGTATCACTATTTGGGACTCTTAATATGGGGCACAGACTTTTAAATCCCCAGCAACGTGTTTAAAATGTTTAGTTTGTTCTCTTATACTCCCAAAATATAATTTTAATGTGTTAATGCCACTACACAATGGCAAGTTAGTGATTATTTATGTACTCCCATGAATGCAATAACTCTTACCATATAGTCTATATATAATATATAGACATATTAATGTGTCACCTTGTACCCTATAAAATATATAGTTAACTAACATATAATAAAGGTCTACTATATTGCATGCTTGCACAAATAAATCAAGTAAATATAATCATATTATATTTATTAATCTCTTACTCATTAATTATTATTTATTCATAATAATTATTAATTAACACATTATCAATTAATTACCCATAACTACAATTAACCAATATGTTCACATCCTACCACTATATTCAAATAATTTGAATATTTAATTAATAATAATCCTATCAATTCCTTGATATCAAACTCTTAGGGTTAGTCCACTAATTTAAATAACTATTAGTGACTCCCTTTAATCATTTTATAAATTCACATAACCACATAAAGTTTAAATAGACTCACAAAACTAACTCATAAAAATTTAAATCACATATTTAATAAATAATGAGTTTAAAAATTCACGGTCATTACATCCCTCCCCCCTTATAAAAATTCCGTCCTCGGAATTGTAAAAATAAGATTACTCAAATAAAAATGGATAATTCGCTCTCATTTTCTCTTATAGTTCCCACGTAGCTTCTTCGACTGCGTGATTCCTCCAGAGAATCTTAACGGAATGAATGATTTTATTTCTCAACTTCTGTTCCTTCCTATCTAGTATCTGGACAGGAACTTCTTCATATGATAAGTCTTTCTCGACTTGGATTGGTTCATAGGGGATAACGTGCTTGTAGTCTGGTTTATACGGCCGCAATACTGACACATGAAACACATTGTGAATGTGCTCAAGTTCAGGAGGTAACGCTACCTCGTATGCCACTTCACCGACTCACCTCAGAATCTCGAACGGTCCTATGAACCTAGGGTTTAACTTACCCTTCTTCCCAAAATGAATCTTCCTTTTCTAGGGAGATGCTTTTAGAAATGCATAGCTTCCTATTTCAAAATCTTTCTTCTTTCGATGTAAGTCCGCATACTTCTTCTGGCGATCTTGAACTGCCACTAATCGAGCTCTTATCACCCTAATGATTTCTACCGTCTGTTGTACCAACTCTGGTCCCAACAGTCGACGTTCTCCAACTTTGTCCCAGCATAAGGGCATTCTACATTTCCTCCCATATAGTGCTTCGTACGGCGGCATTCCAATACTAGCGTGATAACTATTATTATACGCGAACTCTACTAATGGAATGTGATCTTCCCAACTACCCTTGAAGTTCATCACACAAGCTCGGAGCATGTCTTCAAGTGTTTGAATTGTCCCCTCGCTTTGTCCATCAGTCTGCGGATAATACGTGGTACTCATTCGTAGTTGTGTCCCCATTCTTGCTTGAAGACTCTTCCAGAAGTTAGACGTGAATCACGGATCTCTATCTAATATAATAGACACCGGCACCCTATGCCTTGAGATAATTTCCTTGACATACAATTTGGCTAACTGGTCCAAACTATACTTAATCTTAATCGACAAAAAGTTAGCTGACTTAGTAAGACGATCTACAATTACCCATATGGTGTCGTGCCCTTTCTGCATTGCCGGAAGTCCCACCACAAAGTCCATTGTGATGTGCTCCCATTTCAATTCTGGAATCTCTAATGGTTGTAATAACCCGCTTGGTCGTTGGTGCTCTACCTTGACTCTCTGATAAGTTAGACATCTATTTATGCATTCTGTAACCTCTCTCTTCATGTTTGGCCACCAGAAGTGGTGACGCAAATCTTGGTACATCTTCGTGCTTCCTGGGTGTATCGAGTATCTCGTACTGTGAGCTTCTTACAGAATCTCCCCTCTCAGTTTTGGTACTAACGGTACCCAAATTCGTCCTTCAAATATTAGCAGTTCAGTGCTATCAATCTTGAATTTTAATTCATCACCTTCAATCAATCGCTTCTTGATGTTATTGCAATCTTCATCCATCTCTTGTGCCTCTTTAACCTTATCCAATAAGGTCGGGCTTGCTGTCACCGTAAATAATTATTCGTTGGTCTCCATCGGATACTTAATCTCTAAGTCCAGTCGTTCGAAATCTTTCACCAATTCTTCTTGAATGGTCAACTTTAACAACTTCTCTCTGCCTTTTCTGATCAAGGCATCTGCCACTACATTTGCTTTGCCTGGATGGTACAAAATCTCATAATCATAATCTTTGATCAATTCTAACCATCGGTGCTGCCTTATGTTTTACTCTCTCTTCATGAAGATATACTTCAGACTCTTGTGATCTGTATATATCTCACACTTCTCGCCATACAAATAATGCCTCCAAATCTTTAAGGCAAAAACTACCATTGCTAACTCCAGGTCATGAGTCGGATATCCCTTCTTATAATCTTTCAACTGACGTGAAGCGTACGTAATGACTCCGCCGTGTTGCATCAGTACACAGCCAAGACTCTTGTGTGACGCATCACTATACACTATAAACTCTCATGTGTTGTTCGGTAAGGCCAACACAGGTGCTTGATTAAGCCTCTTCTTTAATTCTAGGAAACTTTCTTCACACTTCTTCGTCCAAACGAACTTAGTTGTTCTTTTGGTAAGATTGGTCAACGGCAATGCTAATTTCAAAAAATCCTAAATAAATCTTCAATAGTATCCCGCTAATCCTATGAAACTCCTAATTTTTGTCGGCGTCTTTGGCTGATCCCAATTGATAACCGCTTCTACCTTCGCTGGATCTATCGAAACACCATTCTTGTCAATAATGTGCGCCAAAAACTGCACTCTCTGCAACCAAAACTCACACTTAGAGAATTTTGCATACATCTTCTCCCTCCTTAATGTCTCCAACACTATCCAAAGATGCTTGGCGTGTTCTTCCTCTATCTCTGAATATACTAGAATGTCGTCGATGAATACGACAACAAACTTATCTAAATACTGTTTGAACACTCTGTTCATCAATTCCATAAATACTGCTGGTGCGTTCGTTAATCCGAATGACGTTACTAGAAACTCAAAGTGTTCATACTGAGTTCTGAATGCTGTCTTTGGAATGTCCTCCGGCCTCACTTTTAGTTGGTAATAACCGGTTCTTAAGTTAATCTTTGAAAAGTACTTTGCCCCCTTCAACTGATCAAACAAATCGTCTATCTTGTGCAATGGGTACTTGTTCTTAATGGTGACCTTGTTCAACTCTCGGTAGTCGATACAAAGTCTTAGTAACCCATCTTTCTTCTTCACGAATAAGATTGGTGCTCCCCACGGTGATACGCTCGATCGAATGTATCCCTTATCTAACAACTCTTGTAATTAGGCCATTAGTTCTTTCATCTCTACCGGTTCCATACGATACGACGCTTTGTATACCAGTGCTGTCCCCGGTGCCAAATCAATAACAAACTCAATCTCTCTATCCGGTGGCAATCCCAAAATCTCGTCTGGGAAGACATCAACGAAATCCCTTACAATAGGTATCTGACTCAGTTTACCCTTGACTCGTCGAGTATCAACCATGTGAGCTAAATAACCTATACAATCCTTCCTAAGCAATCCCTGTGCTTGCACCATTGTCAGACAATGAGATTGTCTCGGCGATTTACTACCATAAAATACCACCTTAAACTTATTCGGAGTCTTAAGGTGTATACACTTCTTCTTACAATCTATAACCACTCCGTGAACTGATAACCAATCCATTCCAAGGATTATAGCAAACTCTCCCAAACGAATCGGTATCAAATCCACTTTGAGCTTAAATCCTCGTAATTTGTGATAACAATTCCTATGAATGTATTCTACGGGAATAATTTCCTTGTTCGCTACTTCTATGTTCATAGTGTGTTTAAATCTCTCACGGGGTAAGTCTTACTGTCTAGCAAATTCTTCAAAAACAAAAGAGAAGGTAGCACCTGAATTAAATAACACGCATGCATCTATATCATTGATCGGAATGATACCTAACACCACGTCCTTAGATTCCACCGCATCCTGTACGGTCATGTTGAACATTCGTGCCATTGGTCTGACTGACTAGCCCTTCAATGTTCAGCCCATTGTTGTTGTTGTTGTTGCGGTTGCCGCTAGCTTCATCGCCCTTTTTCTTTGGGCAGTCCTTGATTTGATGGTCGGTAGCTCCACACGAGAAACATCCACCCTTCTGCTTATTCAGACACTGAGGAGCCATGTGCCCCGGTTGTCCGCAACGATATCAAACACTCTTTCCCATCATGCACTCCCCCGAGTGATTCCTCCCACAGTTGTTGCACTTCATACTTTTCTTGGCCTCCCCTCCGAACTTATTACCTCCAGAGGATTGGCTCTCCGTCCATTTTCACTTGTTATGGTTGCCGCCTCCGCTGCTTCCCCCTTTCTGTTCATCTTGACCTATCTTCTTTTCTTGTTTGAATCGAGCGATGGCTTCATTTCCTCCTTCGGTAATGATAGCCCTTTCCAATAGATCAGAGTAAGTCTTAATCTTTAATACAGCCACTGCTTTCTGCACCCATGGTTTCAGTCCTAATTCGAACCTCCTTGCCTTCTTGGCCTCCGTGTTAATTGATCGACGCAAATCGGGCCAACTCGTTAAATTTTGTCACGTACTTTGCGACAGACATACTACCTTGCTTCAGTTTTAGAAACTTAACCTCCATATCCTGTTGCGTATTCTCCGAGAAGTAATTATCGAGAAATAGCTCCTTAAATCTGTCCCAAGGAATAACTCCTTCGTCTGCTCAGCCTTTATTGGCTTTCCACCAATAGTTAGCTTCGCCCTTTAACATGAAAGTGGCAAAACTCATCTTCTGTGCTTCGGCCACTCGTGTGACATCAAACACCTTCTCCATTTTTTCTATCCATGTCTAGGCTTCAATTGGGTCTAAGGTTCCCTGGAACTCCGGTGGTCCTTCCAATTTAAAGTCCTTAAAGCTAGCCATGTGTTTTCCTGGCTGCCCTGCTGCTGGCAGGGGTCTGTTTTGCATTGCCTCAGTTAACAGGTTAACGAAGTTCTGCATTAGATCAACATTTTCCCCTCCACCATTGTTAACAGATCCTTCCTCCCTCTGATTCTGCTATAGTCTCCTAGGCGATATGATCTAAGGAAAGGAAGAAATAATTAGGCTTTATGTGATATGCTATCCATGTTAGCATTAAGAAGTTTAAGACGTCTATTAATCATTTTTGATTTAAATAAACAACTTCAATATCACAACAAAACTCGATGGATTTCCTCCATCCATCTCTTACATACAATTCTTAAGTTTCCTACTAAGGTTATAACCTAGGTTTCACATTCCTAACGTTTATAACCTACAGCTTTGATACCAACCTGTGACACCCCCGAAACCGGGTCCTCTGACCCCGGTTCAGTCATCACGATAAAATACAGGCATCCACCTCTAAACAACATATAATAACTAAAATGCGGAATATAATAAACATACATTGTTCATTCAAAAGGTGTTACTAGTCCCAAGATATATATGATAACCTTAATACAATCTTACAAACATACCCTAAAATACACATTAGGGTTCATATTACATAATAGTAATTTAAACTAAGCATAAGGTAAAGTCTGCTCCTGGTGACTATTCTACATCTTTCCTTTACCCTTGTCCTTTCTTGAGGTCTCGGGCTTAGCTGCAATATAATTCATGATATAGCAAGGATGAGCAACGAGTTTGCTCAGAAAGTTTAAATATAACAATAAGGGTATATCATGATGAATGGAAAAATATCTGACAATGAATTCAACAATATGAATGTCTGAAGGATTCAACAATATGAATATCTAAAGGATTCAATAATATGAATATTAGAAGCAAAGGTAATGATTGCTTTTAGAATAACTGCTAGTCAAGTAGACTTTGAACTATAACACTCCAATGGAATCAATAGCTAATTGACCATTTGGTTACTGACTATAGAATAAGTACTTGAGGGGATCAGCCTCGCGTACACCATGTATATACATAACATTTAAATCTGCTCTTTGTATCTTATAGTAGATACCTGGGGTACTCCCCTATCAAAAAGGGGTGTTCTTTCAGTCTAAGAATTCTTACCATCAATTGGTTTGGATAACTTTTATAAAACTTCATACACTTGTCTGACCGAACAAAGTTGTAGACTCTATCTGACACAGTTCAAGAATTATAGAACTTTAAATGATGTACAATGTAAGACCCCAACTTATTAATGAATAAAATCAAATTTTCTCTAAATATTATTGTGAATAATAAGGGGCTAATTTGATATAATACTTTGGTTATGGGTGAAATGTACAAATTTTGCAAAATAAGCAAGTGGTTATAAAATATTCATTTTTTCGGGGAATATTCGTTTGGTCGTGGAATATTCTTGCTGTCGGGGAATATTCGTACGACGGCGCAGCCTTGTGTGGGCCCCATAACGGAAAGCGATTGGATGAAGAAAATGACAAGTATAAATAACGGCGTAGTTGTTACCGTTAATACTGTTAGAATACCCGGTGGTTAAAATACAGTAGCACGCGGTATTGCACCAATTATTGATTCTTACGTAAGAAGGCACTACTCAATAATTGTTACAGTAGTTATTGTTCAATATTTTATTTTATTGATTCAATAATTGTTGCATTGATATTTTATATTATTGTTGTTTCAGTAATTGTTGCTGCACAGTATTTTCCATTATCAGATCAATAATTCATATTATTTGAATAATATTATTAGATAACATTATTGGCAATGTCTAGAAAGTTCTGTCTAAGGAGAGGTTTGGTCATCTAATTGCGCGCCAATAAGGAGAAATCCTTATTGGAAAGCCCCCTCTTTCCTGGGAATGGCCTGGTTGTCATAAATGTGATTCTGTAATATTATTTGTGAATAATTAATTATTGATTCATATGATAAGGAAATATTTATTTTATGTGGATATAAATGAGGGATATATTTTTGTGGTTAAAAATGAAGGAGTTAATGTTGAGTTGTTTTATCAGTATTTTTATCGGAATGGAGGTATTAAAAATCAAATCAGGGTTTTTGAGAAATATTGCGGGTGTTATAATTTTTAATCCGACCGTTGGATCGTGGTAATTTTTGGATATGTTATACATATATAAGTTGAGTATATGTCCACAAATTTTGAACCGTTAAAAATGAACGTATGATTTATTATGAATTTTACGAGATGACTGGTTCAGAAATTGTTGAATTTTCGGAGTTTATCATTTTGATAGAAAATTCTAGAATTGGTGGGCCCCACTTGTGGTTGGTGAAGAAATGTACTGAATTACATTTCAAATGTGGTGGGTGGGAATAGTAGCAGGTAAAGCCATCAGGTTGCAGGTCAAACCTACTAAAATTTTCCTATAAATAGAGGGCTAAGTTAGAATTGAAAATCACACCAGAAACAAGTTTTCTCTCTTTATCTCTCTAGATTATTGAGTGTATTTTGTGAGTATTTAGATACTTTGAGAGTTTCTATTCATCAGAGCAAGTTTCTTTCAGCCTTATACCGGTATTCCGACCAGAAGTACTGATATCTTGAGGTAAGGGATATTATTTTCTTCTTAAATGATATTATTTTTTTCAATATCATTATGCTGAAATATTGATATGAGTTTTTATCAAATTTGGAACTTTTTGTATCGGGGTTACTATTCACGTATACGGCACTATTCACGTATACGGTACTATTCACGAATACGACACTATTCACCGAAAAATTAAAATTTTCCTTTTTATCTAAGATGTCTATTATGGTTACTATCTTTGATTGTATCCATGTTTTGATCTTTATTTTTGAATTCTGCTTCACAATTGATTATTATGAAGTATTATTGATCTTGGATAAACTGTTATACGAATCCCTACTATTTGTCCTTCTGTCTCATTGGATTCGTTTTCTTTAAGATATTTTTCATCATCCTCAGTCCTAAATGATTATATTACTGAATATCTTTGGCCTGTACTGCAAAGATGTATGATTACTTGATGAATATCTTTGGCCTGTAGTGCAAAGATGAACAGGTGTTGAGATGAACATGACTGACAGGTGATACAAATGCATATCTTTGGCCTGTAGTGCAAAGATGAATATTTGGATAAAGATGATTATTAATTGATGTTACAGGGATAAAATATTGATGATGGACTTTTAAATCTTAGAAGATAGTAGAATTCTTTCTCTACTTGACTCTTCTAATGGTTTGCTGTTTTCACTGCAGTTGTTGATCTAAAACTTGTTGTCGATTATATTCTATCAGATTTTTCCCTGTTGAAGACTAAAGATAATTTGTTTGTATATTATCTTAGTCATAATATTCTTTACTGGGCTAGTTGAGCTCACCCTTTTCCTTTTTGTTCCATTTTTCTTCTCAGGAGGTGAGAACATTGCAGGATCTAGTCGGGATATGGAGTGATGGTTCTAGAAAGATGTTTTAGCAGTCCTCACTATTTCTGTAAAATAGTGTTTGAATAATTGTAATGAGAATTTATTTGAGTGTGGATATTGTCTAGAAGACAATATTTGTATTTAAACTCACAGTATGTGTTGTCGTATTTTGCACGACAATTGTATTATTGAAGTTGTAGTTTGCTTTCTGTACCATGTATTTGGCGACTCAGAATGGGTGTTGTATACCTATTTTGGGGGCGTAACAGTTGGTATCAGAGCTTAGGGATATGATCCCTGGCTGAGATGTGAGACAAGAACTAGGAGGGGAGAGACGGGGAATTCCTTCACTAGTATGACTTGACTAAGTTTATTTGGTGTTTATTTGGTCGGTCAGAGTATAGGGATAATATATGACATGACTATTAACCCTTGTTTTATGGCAGTATTTAAGAATGGCAGCTGAGAACGTTAATAATGGAGTAAATCAGACCGTGGAGACACCTTTGATCACCATCCAGGGGAACGTGCAACAGGAAGGCAATATTCCTCCTGTAAACAACGTTACCGAGCAAACGATGAATGATGGAATGTTTAGGAGCTTTTTGCAGTTCATGCAAAATCAGACGAGGGAGACTCGTGTGCAGAATACGGGTGGAAATGATAACGCGCGGTTTGTCACAGCTAAGCAGTTCAAAGAATTGGGACCACCAGAATTTAAGGGAAAGCCGGATCCGATCATGGCAGAAACGTGGGTCAAGCAAATTACCAAGATATTCGATGTCTTAGGATGCACGGAGGAACAGAAGGTTCCATTCGCCACCTTTATGTTCCGCGGTGAGGCAGACTACTGGTGGGAGTCTGTGAAGCGTACCCAGCCTGACGCACTCAACATGTCCTGGGAAACATTTCAAAAACTGTTCAATGACAAGTACTTTCCTGAAAGTATTCGTCATATGAAGGAGGTAGAGTTTATTAGACTGGAACAAAATAACATGACGGTGTCCCAGTACGAGGCGAAGTTTGCAGAGTTATCCAGGTTTGCACCTCATTTGGTCGAAAATGAGGAACGAATGACAAGGATGTTTCTGAGAGGTCTAAAACCCGAGATTCGACAATATCTTATCTCTCATAAATTTTCTTTATATTCAGATGTTGTAAACAGGGCTCAATTATTAGAGCGAGATAATGAGTATGTGCAACCGAGGGACCACAACCAGGGTCATACCGGTGGCAGCAGTCATCGAAGCAATGAAAACCAGCAGGGAGGAAAGCATTCAGACAAAAGCGGTAACCACTCTGGTGGTAATCGTGGTCGTGATAATAGAAGGAGCGAGTCGGGAGGAGATTTCAAGAAGAGAAGGTACACCAATGATAATGTGAAGACGTCAGCACAAACATCAACTATTTCTAGGAGAGGGGAACGACCACCGGTCGTATGTTACAAATGTGGGAAAGAGGGACATATCAGCCCAAACTGCCCACAACAATCTAAGGTATGTTATAACTGTGGAAAGGAGGGTCATATAGCTCGAGAGTGTTCTGTAGCAAAACCAAGTTCAGTGGGGATGGTGACTCCAAAAGCTGTCCCGGATAAGTCGAAATCAGCGGTTCCTGGAAGGGCGTTTGTCGTTACTGGCCAAAACGCGAGAAACCCGAACGAGGTGATCACGGGTAAGCTAATCTAGAATTCTTGCGAAGTTTATACTTTACTAGATACCGGTTCTACCCATTCTTTTATCTCTCCTGCTTGTGCTCAACGTTTAAACTTGACTCCGGAGAAATTGGACTTTAACTTATCTGTTGAAACTCCGTTGGGTAAAACCTTCGTTACATCTACAGTTTATAAATCTTGCATGATCCAAGTTGGTACTATCACATTACCTGTTGATCTTATCTCTTTAAAGATACTTGCTTTTGATGTGATTTTAGGAATTGATTGGTTAATCACTCATCATGCTAAAATTGATTGTTTTCGTAAGGTTGTTAGTTTTCATATTCCTAACCAACCTGTCATACGAATTTAAACTACTAAACCACTAAAATCAGTCACTGTCATATCAAGCCACAAAGCTATTCGTTTATTGAAAAACGGATGTCAAGCTTTCTTAGCCCATGTTATGGATTTGAACAAAGACAAGTCAGATTTGAATAATATTTCTATTGTTAGAGAATTTCCCGATGTATTTCCTGAAGAACTTCCTGGTCTACCCCCAGAACGTGAAGTTGAATTCTTTATTGACCTTGAACCCGGTACAAAGCCCATTTCTAAAACTCCATATCGAATGGCTCCTATTGAACTTCAGGAGTTAAAAGTCCAACTACAGGAGTTGTTGGACATCGGTTTTATTCGTCCTAGTACGTCTCCTTGGGGTGCTCCTGTTTTATTCGTAAAGAAGAAAGACGGGAGTATGCGACTTTGTATCGACTATCGAGAATTGAATCATGTCACTATCAAGAATAGGTATCCGCTACCTCGCATTGATGACCTGTTCGACCAGTTACAAGGAACACAATTCTTTTCAAAGATCGACCTTCGTTCTGGATATCATCAGCTGAAGATTAAAACTGAGGATATTCCAAAGACTGCCTTCAGAACTCGGTACGGGCATTATGAATTCTTAGTCATGTCTTTTGGATTGACTAATGCTCCTGCTGCCTTCATGGATATGATGAACAGTGTATTCAAAGAATATTTGGATCAGTTCGTTGTTGTCTTTATTGATGACATCCTCATCTATTCCAAAAGCCGTGAAGATCATGAGCGCCATTTGAAGCTGGTACTGCAAAGGCTTTGTGAAAATAAGCTATATGCCAAATTGAAGAAATGCGAGTTCTGGCTTGAGGAAGTAGCATTCCTTGGGCACGTGGTGTCAAAACATGGAGTATCTATCGACCCGGCGAAGATTGAAGCCATACAAAGTTGGGAGCAACCGAAGTCGGTAACCGAAGTACGTAGCTTTCTAGGCTTAGCTGGTTATTATCGGAGATTTGTGGAAGGATTTTCTCGAATAGCTACTCCGTTAACTCAGCTGACTCGGAAAGATACAAAATTTGTATGGAGTGAGAAATGCGAGAAGAGTTTCCAAGAACTCAAGAGGAGACTCATTTCGGCACCTGTTCTGACAATACCATCTGGTTCGGATGGATTTGTTATCTACAGCGATGCTTCAGGCAAAGGGTTAGGATGTGCTCTCATGCAACATGGGAAAGTCATAGCCTATGCCTCACGACAACTCAAAGAATATGAGAGAAATTATCCTACTCATGATTTGGAGTTGGCAGCAGTCGTTTTTGCGTTGAAGATCTGGAGACACTACCTGTATGGGGAGAAAGTGGAGATCTATACAGATCATAAAAGCCTCAAATATTTCTTCACCCAAAAGGAACTCAACATGCGGCAGCGACGTTGGCTCGAGCTGTTGAAAGATTACGATCATATCATCCAATATCATCCTGGAAAAGCAAACGTAGTAGCTGACGCATTGAGTAGAAGATCATATGCGGGTACGAGTGCAATATTGTTAACACAAAGGCCCATTTTGTATGACTTACAAAGGATGGAGATAGAGATGAAGGCTCCAAGTACCCACATGATGATATCAAATATACGAGTAGAACTGACTTTAATCGATAAAGTTAAAACTGCTCAAGCTACGGACATGGAGCTGATGCGTATGAAGAAGAAAGTGCAAGAAGGTGCTATTCCAGAAGCAAGAATCGATGAAGAAGGAATACTTCGAGTCAACTCCAGACTTTGTGTTCCTAACGATTTTGACTTGAAGCATAGAATAATGATGGAGGCACACAATACACCGTTTGCAATCCATCCTGGGAGTACCAAAATGTATCACGATCTTCGACATACATTTTGGTGGAGCAATATGAAAAGAGAGATCGCGGAGTTTATCTCGAGGTGTTTAACTTGTCAACGTGTAAAGGCGGAGCATCAAGTGCCAAAGGGTCCATTGCAACCACTTAAGATCCCGAAATGGAAGTGGGAACACATTACTATGGATTTTGTTACGGGTCTTCCCAAGGTTTCTCAAGGCATAGATGCGATTTGGGTTATTGTTGATAGATTAACCAAATCCGCTCATTTCTTGCCGATACATGAGACTTATTCCCTTGAACGTCTTGCTAGTATGTACGTGAACGAGATTATGAGATTGCATGGCATGCCAGTATCCATACTTTCGGATCGTGACCCAAGATTCACTTCACGATTTTGGGTTAGCTTGCAGAAAGCTATGGGCACGGATTTACGATTCAGTTCGGCATGCCATCCTCAAACGGACGGACAATCAGAGAGGACTATTCAAACTTCTGAAGATCTATTAAGACTTTGTGTCCTAGATCTCAAAGGGAGTTGGGATAAGTACCTACCATTGGTGGAATTCTCCTACAACAACAGTTATCAGGCGAGCATAGGTGTGGCTCCATTCGAGGCGTTGTATGGAAGAAAATGTCGTTCTCCAGTATGCTGGGACGAGGTGGGTGAAGCAACATTGTTGGGACCAGAGTTGGTACGCATTACTACAGAGAAGATCCAAACGATTCGACAACGTATACAAACGGCACAGGATCGACAAAAGAGTTATGCGGATCTTCATCGGAAGGACGTGGAATTTAATATTGGGGATCATGTATTATTACGTGTTACACCATGGAAGGGAGTTACAAGATTTGGGAAGAGAGGAAAGCTCAATCCAAGATTTGTTGGTCCATTTGAGATTCTTGAGAGAATAGGAAATGTGGCATATAGACTCGCATTACCTCCAAGCATGTCTCACGTTCATAATGTTTTTCACATATCTATGCTTCGTAAATATGTTAAAGACCCGAACCACATTATTGAGTTAAAACCAGACGAGATAGCTGAAGATTTAACGTACGAGGAGGTACCTGTTAAGATCTTGGATAGGAAAGAGCATGTCCTACGCACGAAGGTTATACTACAAGTTAAGGTTTTGTGGGGAAATCATGCTATTGAAGAAATGACCTGGGAGTTGGAATCAGAAATGAAAGCGAGGTATCCTCACCTATTTGAAACATCAGGTACGTACGTCAATTTCGAGGACGAAATTTCATAAGGAGGGGAGGTTGTAAGACCCCAACTTATTAATGAATAAAATCAAATTTTCTCTAAATATTATTGTGAATAATAAGGGACTAATTTGATATAATACTTTGGTTATGGGTGAAATGTGCAAATTTTGCAAAATAAGCAAGTGGTTATAAAATATTCATTTTTTCGGGGAATATTCATTTGGTCGTGGAATATTCTTGCTGTCGGGGAATATTCGTACGACGGCGCAGCCTTGTGTGGGCCCCATAACAGAAAGCGATTGGATGAAGAAAACGACAAGTATAAATAACGGCGTAGTTGTTACCGTTAATACTGTTAGAATACCCGGTGGTTAAAATATAGTAGCACGCGGTATTGCACCAATTATTGATTCTTACGTAAGAAGGCACTACTCAATAATTGTTACAGTAGTTATTGTTCAATATTTTATTTTATTGATTCAATAATTGTTGCATTGATATTTTATATTATTGTTGTTTCAATAATTGTTGCTGCACAGTATTTTCCATTATCAGATCAATAATTCATATTATTTGAATAATATTATTAGATAACATTATTGGCAATGTCTAGAAATTTCTGTCTAAAGAGAGGTTTGGTCATCTAATTACGCGCCAGTAAGGAGAAATCCTTATTGGAAAGCCCCCTCTTTCCTGGGAACGGCCTGGTTGTCATAAATGTGATTCTGTAATATTATTTGTGAATAATTAATTATTGATTCATATGATAAGGAAATATTTATTTTATGTGGATATAAATGAAGGATATATTTTTGTGGTTAAAAATGAAGGAGTTAATGTTGAGTTGTTTTATCAGTATTTTTATCGGAATGGAGGTATTAAAAATCAAATCAGGGTTTTTGAGAAATATTGTGGGTGTTATAATTTTTAATCCGACCGTTGGATCGTGGTAATTTTTGGATATGTTATACATATATAAGTTGAGTATATGTCCACAAATTTTGAACCGTTAAAAATGAACGTATGATTTATTATGAATTTTACGAGATGACTGGTTCAGAAATTGTTGAATTTTCAGAGTTTATCATTTTGATGGAAAATTCTAGAATTGGAGGGCCCCACTTGTGGTTGGTGAAGAAATGTGCTGAATTATATTTCAAATGTGGTGGGTGGGAATAGTAGCAGGTAAAGGCATCAGGTTGCAGGTCAAACCTACTAAAATTTTCCTATAAATAGAGGACTAAGTTAGAATTGAAAATCACACCAGAAACAAGTTTTCTCTCTTTCTCTCTCTAGATTATTGAGTGTATTTTGTGAGTATTTAGATACTTTGAGAGTTTCTATTCATCAGAGCAAGTTTCTTTCAGCCTTATACCGGTATTCCGACCAGAAGTACTGATATCTAGAGGTAAGGGATATTATTTTCTTCTTAAATGATATTATTTTTTTCAATATCATTATGCTGAAATATTGGTATGAGTTTTTATCAAATTTGAAACTTTTTGTATCGGGGTTACTATTCACGTATACGGTACTATTCACGAATACGACACTATTCACTGAAAAATTAAAATTTTCCTTTTTATCCAAGATGTCTATTATGGTTACTATCTTTGATTGTATCCATGTTTTGATCTTTATTTTTGAATTTTGCTTCACAATTGATTATTATGAAGTATTATTGATCTTGGATAAACTGTTATACGAATCCCTACTATTTGTCCTTCTGTCTCATTGGATTCATTTTCTTTAAGATATTTTTCATCATCCTCAGTCCTAAATGATGATATTACTGAATATCTTTGGCCTGTAGTGCAAAGATGTATGATTACTTGATGAATATCTTTGGCCTGTAGTGCAAAGATGAACAGGTGTTGAGATGAACATGACTGACAGGTGATACAAATGAATATCTTTGGCCTGTAGTGCAAAGATGAATATTTGGATAAAGATGATTATTAATTGATGTTATAGGGATAAAATATTGATGATGAACTTTTAAATCTTAGAAGATAGTAGAATTCTTTCTCTACTTGACTCTTCTAATGGTTTGCTGTTTCCGCTGCAGTTGTTGATCTAAAACTTGTTATCGATTATATTCTATCAGATTTTTCCCTGTTGAAGACTAAAGATAATTTGTTTGTATATTATCTTAGTCATAATATTCTTTACTGGGCTAGTTGAGCTCACCCTTTTCCTTTTTGTTCCATTTTTCTTCTCAGGAGGTGAGAACATAGCAGGATCTAGTCGGGGTATGGAGTGATGGTTCTAGAAAGATGTTTTAGCAGTCCTCACTATTTCTGTAAAATAGTGTTTGAATAATTGTAATGAGAATTTATTTGAGTGTGGATATTGTCTAGAAGACAATATTTGTATTTAAACTCACAGTATGTGTTGTCGTATTTTGCACGACAATTGTATTATTGAAGTTGTAGTTTGCTTTCTGTACCATGTATTTGGCGACTCAGAATGGGTGTTGTATACCTATTTTGGGGGCGTCACAGTTGGTATCAGAGCTTAGGGATATGATCCCTGGCTGAGATGTGAGACAAGAACTAGGAGGGGAGAGACGGGGAATTCCTTCACTAGTATGACTTGACTAAGTTTATTTGGTGTTTATTTGGTCGGTCAGAGTATAGGGATAATATATGACATGACTATTAACCCTTGTTTTATGGCAGTATTTAAGAATGGAAGCTGAGAACGTTAATAATGGAGTAAATCAGACCGTTGAGACACCTTTGATCACCATCCAGGGGAACGTGCAACAGGAAGGCAATATTCCTCCTGTAAATAACGTTACCGAGCAAACGATGAATGATGGAATGTTTAGGAGCTTTTTGCAGTTCATGCAAAATCAGACGAGGGAGACTCGTGTGCAGAATACGGGTGGAAATGATAACGCGCGGTTTTTCACAGCTAAGCAGTTCAAAGAATTGGGACCACCAGAATTTAAGGGAAAACCGGATCCGATCATGGCAGAAACGTGGGTCAAGCAAATTACCAAGATATTCGATGTCTTGGGATGCACGGAGGAACAGAAGGTTCCATTCGCCACCTTTATGTTCCGCGGTGAGGCAGACTACTGGTGGGAGTCTGTGAAGCGTACCCAGCCTGACGCACTCAACATGTCCTGGGAAACATTTCAAAAACTGTTCAATGACAAGTACTTTCCTGAAAGTATTCGTCATATGAAGGAGGTAGAGTTTATCAGACTGGAACAAAATAACATGACGGTGTCCCAGTACGAGGCGAAGTTTGCAGAGTTATCCAGGTTTGCACCTCATTTGGTCGAAAATGAGGAACGAATGACAAGGATGTTTCTGAGAGGTCTAAAACCCGAGATTCGACAATATCTTATCTCTCATAAATTTTCTTTATATTCAGATGTTGTAAACAGGGCTCAATTATTAGAGCGAGATAATGAGTATGTGCAACCGAGGGACCACAACCAGGGTCATACCGGTGGCAGCAGTCATCGAAGCAATGAAAACCAGCAGGGAGGAAAGCATTCAGACAAAAGCGGTAACCACTCTGGTGGTAATCGTGGTCGTGATAATAGAAGGAGCGAGTCGGGAGGAGATTTCAAGAAGAGAAGGTACAACAATGATAATGTGAAGACGTCAGCACAAACATCAACTATTTCTAGGAGAGGAGAACGACCACCGGTCGTATGTTACAAATGTGGGAAAGAGGGACATATCAGCCCAAACTGCCCACAACAATCTAAGGTATGTTATAACTGTGGAAAGGAGGGTCATATAGCTCGAGAGTGTTCTGTAGCAAAACCAAGTTCAGTGGGGATGGTGACTCCAAAAGCTGTCCCGGATAAGTCGAAATCAGCGGTTCCTGGAAGGGCGTTTGTCGTTACTGGCCAAAACGCGAGAAACCCGAACGAGGTGATCACGGGTAAGCTAATCTAGAATTCTTGCAAAGTTTATACTTTACTAGATACCGGTTCTACCCATTCTTTTATCTCTCCTGCTTGTGCTCAACGTTTAAACTTGACTCCGGAGAAATTGGACTTTAACTTATCTGTTGAAACTCCGTTGGGTGAAACCTTCGTTACATCTACAGTTTATAAATCTTGCATGATCCAAGTTGGTACTATCACATTACCTGTTGATCTTATCTCTTTAAAGATACTTGCTTTTGATGTGATTTTAGGAATTGATTGGTTAATCACTCATCATGCTAAAATTGATTGTTTTCGTAAGGTTGTTAGTTTTCATATTCCTAACCAACCTGTCATACGAATTCAAACTACTAAACCACTAAAATCAGTCACTGTCATATCAAGCCACAAAGCTATTCGTTTATTGAAAAACGGATGTCAAGCTTTCTTAGCCCATGTTATGGATTTGAACAAAGACAAGTCAGATTTGAATAATATTTCTATTGTTAGAGAATTTCCCGATGTATTTCCTGAAGAACTTCCTGGTCTACCCCCAGAACGTGAAGTTGAATTCTTTATTGACCTTGAACCCGGTACAAAGCCCATTTCTAAAACTCCATATCGAATGGCTCCTATTGAACTTCAGGAGTTAAAAGTCCAACTACAGGAGTTGTTGGACATCGGTTTTATTCGTCCTAGTACGTCTCCTTGGGGTGCTCCTGTTTTATTCGTAAAGAAGAAAGACGGGAGTATGCGACTTTGTATCGACTATCGAGAATTGAATCATGTCACTATCAAGAATAGGTATCCGCTACCTCGCATTGATGACCTGTTCGACCAGTTACAAGGAACACAATTCTTTTCAAAGATCGACCTTCGTTCTGGATATCATCAGCTGAAGATTAAAACTGAGGTTATTCCAAAGACTGCCTTCAGAACTCGGTACGGGCATTATGAATTCTTAGTCATGTCTTTTGGATTGACTAATGCTCCTGCTGCCTTCATGGATATGATGAACAGTGTATTCAAAGAATATTTGGATCAGTTCGTTGTTGTCTTTATTGATGACATCCTCATCTATTCCAAAAGCCGTGAAGATCATGAGCGCCATTTGAAGCTGGTACTGCAAAGGCTTTGTGAAAATAAGCTATATGCCAAATTGAAGAAATGCGAGTTCTGGCTTGAGGAAGTAGCATTCCTTGGGCACGTGGTGTCAAAACATGGAGTATCTGTCGACCCGGCGAAGATTGAAGCCATACAAAGTTGGGAGCAACCGAAGTCGGTAACCGAAGTACGTAGCTTTCTAGGCTTAGCTGGTTATTATCGGAGATTTGTGGAAGGATTTTCTCGAATAGCTACTCCGTTAACTCAGCTGACTCGGAAAGATACAAAATTTGTATGGAGTGAGAAATGCGAGAAGAGTTTCCAAGAACTCAAGAGGAGACTCATTTCGGCACCTGTTCTGACAATACCATCTGGTTCGGATGGATTTGTTATCTACAGCGATGCTTCAGGCAAAGGGTTAGGATGTGCTCTCATGCAACATGGGAAAGTCATAGCCTATGCCTCACGACAACTCAAAGAATATGAGAGAAATTATCCTACTCATGATTTGGAGTTGGCAGCAGTCGTTTTTGCGTTGAAGATCTGGAGACACTACCTGTATGGGGAGAAAGTGGAGATCTATACAGATCATAAAAGCCTCAAATATTTCTTCACCCAAAAGGAACTCAACATGCGGCAGCGACGTTGGCTCGAGCTGTTGAAAGATTACGATCATATCATCCAATATCATCCTGGAAAAGCAAACGTAGTAGCTGACGCATTGAGTAGAAGATCATATGCGGGTACGAGTGCAATATTGTTAACACAAAGGCCCATTTTGTATGACTTACAAAGGATGGAGATAGAGATGAAGGCTCCAAGTACCCACATGATGATATCAAATATACGAGTAGAACCGACTTTAATCGATAAAGTTAAAACTGCTCAAGCTACGGACATGGAGCTGATGCGTATGAAGAAGAAAGTGCAAGAAGGTGCTATTCCAGAAGCAAGAATCGATGAAGAAGGAATACTTCGAGTCAACTCCAGACTTTGTGTTCCTAACGATTTTGACTTGAAGCATAGAATAATGATGGAGGCACACAATACACCGTTTGCAATCCATCCTGGGAGTACCAAAATGTATCACGATCTTCGACATACATTTTGGTGGAGCAATATGAAAAGAGAGATCGCGGAGTTTATCTCGAGGTGTTTAACTTGTCAACGTGTAAAGGCGGAGCATCAAGTGCCAAAGGGTCCATTGCAACCACTTGAGATCCCGAAATGGAAGTGGGAACACATTACTATGGATTTTGTTACGGGTCTTCCCAAGGTTTCTCAAGGCATAGATGCGATTTGGGTTATTGTTGATAGATTAACCAAATCCGCTCATTTCTTGCCGATACATGAGACTTATTCCCTTGAACGTCTTGCTAGTATGTACGTGAACGAGATTATGAGATTGCATGGCATGCCAGTATCCATACTTTCGGATCGTGACCCAAGATTCACTTCACGATTTTGGGTTAGCTTGCAGAAAGCTATGGGCACGGATTTACGATTCAGTTCGGCATGCCATCCTCAAACGGACGGACAATCAGAGAGGACTATTCAAACTTCTGAAGATCTATTAAGACTTTGTGTCCTAGATCTCAAAGGGAGTTGGGATAAGTACCTACCATTGGTGGAATTCTCCTACAACAACAGTTATCAGGCGAGCATAGGTGTGGCTCCATTCGAGGCGTTGTATGGAAGAAAATGTCGTTCTCCAGTATGCTGGGACGAGGTGGGTGAAGCAACATTGTTGGGACCAGAGTTGGTACGCATTACTACAGAGAAGATCCAAACGATTCGACAACGTATACAAACGGCACAGGATCGACAAAAGAGTTATGCGGATCTTCATCGGAAGGACGTGGAATTTAATATTGGGGATCATGTATTATTACGTGTTACACCATGGAAGGGAGTTACAAGATTTGGGAAGAGAGGAAAGCTCAATCCAAGATTTGTTGGTCCATTTGAGATTCTTGAGAGAATAGGAAATGTGGCATATAGACTCGCATTACCTCCAAGCATGTCTCACGTTCATAATGTTTTTCACATATCTATGCTTCGTAAATATGTTAAAGACCCGAACCACATTATTGAGTTAAAACCAGACGAGATAGCTGAAGATTTAGCGTACGAGGAGGTACCTGTTAAGATCTTGGATAGGAAAGAGCATGTCCTACGCACGAAGGTTATACTACAAGTTAAGGTTTTGTGGGGAAATCATGCTATTGAAGAAATGACCTGGGAGTTGGAATCAGAAATGAAAGCGAGGTATCCTCACCTATTTGAAACATCAGGTACGTACGTCAATTTCGAGGACGAAATTTCATAAGGAGGGGAGGTTGTAAGACCCCAACTTATTAATGAATAAAATCAAATTTTCTCTAAATATTATTGTGAATAATAAGGGACTAATTTGATATAATACTTTGGTTATGGGTGAAATGTGCAAATTTTGCAAAATAAGCAAGTGGTTATAAAATATTCATTTTTTCGGGGAATATTCATTTGGTCGTGGAATATTCTTGCTGTCGGGGAATATTCGTACGACGGCGCAGCCTTGTGTGGGCCCCATAACGGAAAGCGATTGGATGAAGAAAACGACAAGTATAAATAACGGCGTAGTTGTTACCGTTAATACTGTTAGAATACCCGGTGGTTAAAATACAGTAGCACGCGGTATTGCACCAATTATTGATTCTTACGTAAGAAGGCACTACTCAATAATTGTTACAGTAGTTATTGTTCAATATTTTATTTTATTGATTCAATAATTGTTGCATTGATATTTTATATTATTGTTGTTTCAATAATTGTTGCTGCACAGTATTTTCCATTATCAGATCAATAATTCATATTATTTGAATAATATTATTAGATAACATTATTGGCAATGTCTAGAAATTTCTGTCTAAGGAGAGGTTTGGTCATCTAATTACGCGCCAGTAAGGAGAAATCCTTATTGGAAAGCCCCCTCTTTCCTGGGAACGGCCTGGTTGTCATAAATGTGATTCTGTAATATTATTTGTGAATAATTAATTATTGATTCATATGATAAGGAAATATTTATTTTATGTGGATATAAATGAGGGATATATTTTTGTGGTTAAAAATGAAGGAGTTAATGTTGAGTTGTTTTATCAGTATTTTTATCGGAATGGAGGTATTAAAAATCAAATCAGGGTTTTTGAGAAATATTGCGGGTGTTATAATTTTTAATCCGACCGTTGGATCGTGGTAATTTTTGGATATGTTATACATATATAAGTTGAGTATATGTCCACAAATTTTGAACCGTTAAAAATGAACGTATGATTTATTATGAATTTTACGAGATGACTGGTTCAGAAATTGTTGAATTTTCGGAGTTTATCATTTTGATGGAAAATTCTAGAATTGGAGGGCCCCACTTGTGGTTGGTGAAGAAATGTGCTGAATTATATTTCAAATGTGGTGGGTGGGAATAGTAGCAGGTAAAGGCATCAGGTTGCAGGTCAAACCTACTAAAATTTTCCTATAAATAGAGGACTAAGTTAGAATTGAAAATCACACCAGAAACAAGTTTTCTCTCTTTCTCTCTCTAGATTATTGAGTGTATTTTGTGAGTATTTAGATACTTTGAGAGTTTCTATTCATCAGAGCAAGTTTCTTTCAGCCTTATACCGGTATTCCGACCAGAAGTACTGATATCTAGAGGTAAGGGATATTATTTTCTTCTTAAATGATATTATTTTTTTCAATATCATTATGCTGAAATATTGATATGAGTTTTTATCAAATTTGGAACTTTTTGTATCGGGGTTACTATTCACGTATACGGTACTATTCACGAATACGACACTATTCACCGAAAAATTAAAATTTTCCTTTTTATCCAAGATGTCTATTATGGTTACTATCTTTGATTGTATCCATGTTTTGATCTTTATTTTTGAATTCTGCTTCACAATTGATTATTATGAAGTATTATTGATCTTGGATAAACTGTTATACGAATCCCTACTATTTGTCCTTCTGTCTCATTGGATTCGTTTTCTTTAAGATATTTTTCATCATCCTCAGTCCTAAATGATGATATTACTGAATATCTTTGGCCTGTAGTGCAAAGATGTATGATTACTTGATGAATATCTTTGGCCTGTAGTGCAAAGATGAACATGTGTTGAGATGAACATGACTGACAGGTGATACAAATGAATATCTTTGGCCTGTAGTGCAAAGATGAATATTTGGATAAAGATGATTATTAATTGATGTTATAGGGATAAAATATTGATGATGGACTTTTAAATCTTAGAAGATAGTAGAATTCTTTCTCTACTTGACTCTTCTAATGGTTTGCTGTTTCCGCTGCAGTTGTTGATCTAAAACTTGTTGTCGATTATATTCTATCAGATTTTTCCCTGTTGAAGACTAAAGATAATTTGTTTGTATATTATCTTAGTCATAATATTCTTTACTGGGCTAGTTGAGCTCACCCTTTTCCTTTTTGTTCCATTTTTCTTCTCAGGAGGTGAGAACATAGCAGGATCTAGTCGGGGTATGGAGTGATGGTTCTAGAAAGATGTTTTAGCAGTCCTCACTATTTCTGTAAAATAGTGTTTGAATAATTGTAATGAGAATTTATTTGAGTGTGGATATTGTCTAGAAGACAATATTTGTATTTAAACTCACAGTATGTGTTGTCGTATTTTGCATGACAATTGTATTATTGAAGTTGTAGTTTGCTTTCTGTACCATGTATTTGGCGACTCAGAATGGGTGTTGTATACCTATTTTGGGGGCGTCACATACAAGTCCAAGACTGCATGAATTCAAGTGCACTAAGTGCGAATATTAATAATATCGATGTGGAATAATTGTAAAGTAATTAAACCACTAAATAGTATGCTTGGAAATAAAGTTCAAGCTTAAATGAATAACTTTCAATTCAACAATAACCTGCTTAAATACCATATGAGAAGGATTGGAAACTTTCGCAAAATTCAAAGTTGTGTAAGTTAGGAAAACTTGCAACACAATAAAAATAGTGTTCGGATACTTGATCAATATAAATTCGAGTAAGGTTAGGGGAACTTGCACAATCTGTTAAGAACTCACCACAAGGGTTATGAGCGTGGAAATTAAACTCAAAGCTGAAGATATAAACCTAGCCTTAGGTTTCAAATCGAAAGGACTTCCATCTATGGAGGTCATCGATTTTAATGAAGGCTGAGGAAGATGCATCTCAAAAAGTTTCAGACCGCAAAGGGGTACAAGAAGAAGGAGTTTCCCCAAAGGTATACGTTTCTAAATGAAGTGCAACTTAAGCTCATGACAACAATTTGCTTTGGGATTCAACTCAACTATGGGGCTCTACTTATTGACTGGATTGGAAAGTGGATACTCAGTTCGAAGAAATCAAAGAACTCTAGAAAGATGCTCTACGGGAAATTTATAAGCATCATCCTGTAATCAGTACTGTGTGACAAAATTGGGGATAATGAAGGAGAATCTATCAGTCCTAACAGAAGGATGACCCAACAACTGGTTGAAAACTGGAAAAGAAATCATACAGAAAATGCCAGGATGATGTCTGAATCCAGTGGAAGAATTGGTGAAGTGAAAGAGTCTGGGCTATCAGGAAATATGTTCGTTGTAAAGGAAACCGATGAAGAAGAAGAAATCAACAAAGAGAAACCCATTGCTTTGGTCAGAAAAAGCAAGGGAAAGAGGAAGTTGAAGGCTCAGACAACAGAGGAGCCTCAAGGTTCAACCACTAATGCACCTCAAGGAAGTTCAGGCACTGAAATCCTGAAGAAAATGACAGGGAAAGAACAACAGACTGAAGAAGAAAAAGATAGAGCCACTATCTCTCAACTACTTAAGAAGGGAAAACACAGCCATAAGTCCAAGAAATCTTCTTTCTCTTCTATCGTAGAGTCACTATTGATCGTAGAGTCTAGACTTGACACCACTCCAGAAGAGGATGTTGCAACAACGTCTCAACCTGATTAACCTTTCAGAGCTGAAGCTGAAGAAAGTGTTGTGGCTGTGGCTCAGTCTAGGAAGTAAAAGAGAAAACTTTTCAAGAAATACATTCTTATCAATGAAGGAGTGTTAAAGGAGGAAAACAAAAGGATAGAAGCTGAGAAAGGGCTACCCGAAGCAAGTAATAAGACTACAGCTCAAGTTGAGGGGGAGCTTCCTGAAGTCCCTGCACTGGAAAAGGCTCCAGCTGAGGGGGAGCTACTTGAAGTTCAAATGGATGATCGAATTGAAGGGGAACCTCACGAAGTTCCTATATCAAGAAAGGCTACAACTGAGGAGGAATTGCCGAGAGATCATCATGAACCCCCCCTCAAGAGATCTTAGCTTCTGAAACTAAAGAAATGGAAAGGGTTGAAGCTATAGAGATAGAGAATGCAGAAGAACAAAGAACGAAAGTGGAGTTAATTGATGTAGTAGAAACTTCAAATGAAGACAGAGAAGAAGAAGAGGATGACAAAGTTGAGATTATTGGAGTGGGCTGGTACGGATATAGGAGAGCTAACTACAATCAACTGTTCTCCTATCTACCTATGAAGTCCTTTCACAGAGCCCAAATCCTCAACTCCTAGGATCACATGTTCTAGACCTTCAAAGCCTATCCAGCAATCTCGGTGCTAGCTCATGGATTCCTAGGTAACCTCACTTTTACCCAAAAGATGATCACTAATGGTCCCTCTTTAGAAAATAGGCGTGAGGTACAATCTATTCCCATCTCTTCAAGAATAAGTCACTATCCACCATCAATCTTCAACCAATTCTACGAATTGCCAAGATGGTTGGAAGTGATACTACATCCACTAAATCAATTTCCAGTTATAGAATCCCAACATTCTGTAACTGATGAACCAAATGTGCCAAATTTTGTGTTGATCCAGTCTCCTACCATCTTTCACTCTACGATTATTGATCCAAATCCAATCGTAGAGTAACCTGCTCAAAACGTAGAGTCACCTCCTCCCGAGACTCAACCTCAGACACCTGCTCCTCCATCAAATATCATTTCCTCATCAACCAATAATTATTTCAATCTTGATCTTGCTCTCTATAATATGCAAGATCGATATACAAAAGCCTCTCCTCCAAATAATCAACAACTCCTTGAGCTCATATCAGATCTTCCTACAAAAACAAAGTTGTCTGAAGCATCTCAGAAGGTGACCAAGGACATACAAGAAGATCTTAAAGTTCACTCAGACCTTGTTCACCTGAGGCTGACTCACCTGATCGATGCTGCCAACACCCTCCCAAGCAACCTAAGTTCTGAGCTTATAAAGAAGCTTAGGGAGATCATAAAGGAGATGATTCAGAGTATCAATTAAAGGGATCAAATCTACTTTCAAGCTGCCAAGAAAAACAGGGAAGCTATTCTTGTTTTGCAGAATATTCAGGAATCCCAAAATAATCTGATGATGGAAAGTTTCACGAGTCTACGAACTTCAATGAAAGAATTCCAAGCATTTTCCATGGGCCAAATGCAATAAACAGAAAATGTCTTGGCCATTCTATAAAAGAGAGAAGCTCGAACTGATTCTTTGATTCAAGAAAACTATGAAGACATTGTTCAATCCAAGAATCAACTCCACGAACTCGTACAAGGCATGACTCGACTATCTGAAGATATTCTAACCCTTGATGCTGACATAAAGAGGAAGAATAAAAGGGAAGGAGAAAAAGGAAAAGGCAAAGCCAAAGGCAAATTCATCGCTCAATCTTCAAGGATCCCTCCTGTAAGACAGCCTCGCCATCAGACTCAACGACCTGAACATCAGCAAATCATCATGGCACAACCAATAAAAAGTCAAGAGCCCAGCTCACAAGGTGTAACCACTACACACCTAAACTTACCAATTGGAGATCTTACGTTCATGAACAGACACGAAATTGGGAACCGCTAAGTCAAAACGAGCTGGAAGGTATAGCATGGAGAAACGAAGCCAGCAGGAGAAGGAGAGCCGCATAATATGCCAATCCTCCATGGAACAAAAGGCAAAAGAAATAGAGATAAGTTGAAACTCAATTCTTATTGATGTAACTAAGCTTAATTGTAATATCTGACTTTACAAACATCAATAAATTCATAATTATTCTCTAGAGATTTTAGTTGCTTACTGAAACCCTAAGTCATATTTACTTTCTAAAGCAATTGCATCTAGAAATTGATAACCATGACACAAATCTCCTTGGTTATGTCAACATCAAATAGGGGAAGATTGCATATTTAAATTTAATGTTGAAAGCAAATATTCATGATTATATGTAAAGTTCTTCAAGGAATATATGTACAAGGACTTAGTATTAGATCAAAATTGTTAGGTTGATCTGAGCTTTTAATGTTCATTATTCTGTAAATGAATGTATAGATGAAAAGATCAAAGCTGTTAGATTGATCTATATATTGAGATGTAACAGATAGGCTTCAATAGAATCGTGGTCTATCAAGCTGATCAAAAGATTGCAGAAGCCAGGGAAGAATTGTAGAGCATCAAGAATCATAGTATGTCTTCTTTGGAGGACCTCTCCCAGAATTGTAGAGTGGTCCAAGTGACTGTTGAATCAATCTCAAGGAACGCAGACTGCTCTCGAAATCGTAGAGTCTGTAAGTCAAGCAAGTTAAGATCGTAGTGTGCCAATGCTTAAGAGAAATTGTAGTGTTCTCTTCTATCAGTACCGGATCAAGCACCAAGGTGGCCAGACCACGATCAGAATCATAGAGCATCATCTGTCTGTATCAGAAGTATCGAGCCTTGTCCATTTGTTTAAGAATAAATCCCAACAAATGTGGAATGGATTATAAACGTTGAAGTCCTCGGGAGTCCCGATGACACAACAATCATCCTTAGTATATAACAAAGAAACGTATTGAAGAAGCTAAGGAAAGTACTATAGGTTAGCAGAAAACAACTTTTCAGGTGTTAGGTGAGACAACAGTCTGCTGTGTCAGTGGGCAGACTACTAATCAGAAGTTGTGCAGAAAGTCTCCATCAAAGCTCAGAAATGTCAAATGCATTTAATGCTTCAAGGGATGTCTTCAACGGATACATCTCAAAGGTATCATATATACAAAACATCAGCAGATGAAAAACAAGTGCAAGCACTGAAAAAAAATGTTGAAAAACACTCAACGCTCAACTCTACGATCTGAAAAAGAAAGCTTGCCCATCTACTTAGTTCTTTTGAACACAAGCTTAATGGCAATTGAGTAGCACCATACAAGAACTCAACTACTATCAAGTGAAGTAAGAACTTCTAAGTTAGAAGGACTTGAAGAGTTCTAAGTGAACTGAGAAGTACTAAGTCTGCTAGACTTGAAGAGTTCAAAAGTAAACTAAGAATTTCCAAGACTGCTGGTCTTGAAGGAATATGTGAGATTCAAAGATTGTAAAGATATCCTTAGTGAATTTCCTACTCGAGGAGTAGAAGATTGGACTAGGAGCTTTGAGTGCTCTGAACTACTTAAAAACATTGTGTCATTTATACTTTTGCCATAACTGCTATAACTGCCACAACTGCTTTACTCCTATTAACTCGTTATATCTTAAAGGGAAAACAAACAAATCTAAATTTTGCTGTGATTAAATCATTATCAACTAACAAGTATTTTGAAACAAAGAATTTTAAAATGTCTATCCAACCCCCCTTCTAGATAACTATTGTGCCTCTGGAAACTAACAAATAAATCTTAGTGATTTTCAACTTAATTATCTAGAGTCCAAATTGCCAACATGATATCTAGAAAATCGATTAGAATTCCTGATAAAATATAAAGTACAAGTAATGTAAAGTTCCTGACTCAAAAATAATAACTTATGATTGAATTGAAAGATCCACTTCAGGATATTAGATGAAACACAAACTATTAAGGATATTCTAATCCTTTCAGGACTTTTCACCATTTAATAATAAGTTGAAGAAACGAATAATAATATCTTACCATAATATGGAGTATGAAAGAAAATGACATCCCTTTACCATAAAAATGATACCCCATCACCATAATAATGACAATATCCCTTACCTTAACAGGTGACTTAATTATGATTTCTATGAAATTGATCAACTTAAACAATGTTTGCATTCCTTATCTACACTTGGAGTAACCTTACATAACAGAAATGCTCACAATATTGCAGTAAAAGAATTTTATATTTTTAGTGTAGTGATGGTGTGTGTTTAGTTGCTCAACCTAGCAACCTATTTATACTGGAAATTGAGGAAATGACTAGCACGCATGCTTTGACGAAATAACCAAATGAGGTATATAATAATGCTAGTAGTGGAATTTATAGTCCCACGGAGAAAATTAAACCAACTTGTACACATTTTAACAAAATTTTTGTTCAATAATAGAGTTGTGGCCCATAATACTTTAGAAATAGTAGATTGCCATCAAGTCCTCCCAAATTTACTTTTATAAAAAAAAATAATTGAACAAACATCTGTATATCATACTTATCTTTAATCAACACCCTTTTCAATATTTAAACCATTATTCACAATTATTAACATAGACTCTCAATACTGCCAACTAGTTTAATTATATCATATCCAATAATATGAGTTACTGTGCAACAACTACTGTGGAAATTATTGAAAAAAATACTGAGTGACTTCTTACGTAATTAAGAATCAATAATACGAATCACTATGCGATAACTACTGTGACAATTATTGAATGAAATACATAGTAACTTCTTACGTAATATTCAATAATAAGAATCACTGCACAATACCATGTGTTACTGAGGAATATCGTGTACTACTGTGGAATCACGCTTATTACTGTATTTTTCACATTTTTTGGATTATCCGACAATTTTCTATAATTATTTCTTTTTATAAAAATTATCATTTAATAGCTTCAAAATAGAAATACTAACTTTACATACTTTTATATCTTTAAAACATCATTAATATTAATATTATATTATTATAATATTTTTCAGTGAAATTCATAATTTTTCAATGAATTTCCTCTATTTTTAAACTAACCATAAATAGCTTAAAAATACAATAAATATTTTTGTTATTCAATAATTTTTCAAAACTGCCTAGAAATTATAAAATAATATTATAAGATTTTTCAACAACTTACATAGTTTTTCATCATTCATAGAATTTTCTATGAATTTCTTCTATTTTCAAACTAACTATAAATAGTTTAAAAATATAATAATCACTTCTGTTTTTCAATAATTCATCAAAAATTTAAAAAAATTCTAAACGAATATTATAAGATTTCTGTAAAAATATTTCAGCCCAAAGAATTTTTTTGATAATTTAATTATAAATTTTAATATACAGAAACTTCAATAATTCATAATAATTAGTCCTTTTATCAAAAAATTATGGATCTTATGTCCTTTTCATGTAAAATTTAATTCTCTACAACTTTGTAGAAGAAATTTTTTTCAAATTCTGAATCTAACATAGAGAAATAGTCTTACCGAAAAAAGTTCGCCGGAAAATATTTTCCGGTCATCTTCTCCGGCAATCCAAAACTTTTTTGACGAGTTTTCTCAAATTTTCTTGCCCAAATCAGAACTACTATATTTTAGGAGTCTAACCATGTTTTTATATTTGAAAACAAACCACTAATCACCGTTAGATCTAAGTTTTTCGACAAAATTCCGGCGAAGTTTAATCTCTTTAATTTCTTCTTTTCTTTTGTTTAATACTTGTTTAAATTAGCTAAAACAAGTATAAACATAACATTTATACATAAAATTCAGGAAATTAACATCTACAATTGAAAATCAAATTATTACCTTATTTCATTTTCTTCATTCCTTCCTTTCCTTTTTTTCTTTCTTTCTTTCTTCTCTCTTTTCTTCTCCTGAACATGGGCTACGGGAGGGAGTATATTAATTGTTTTCTTTTCCTCCTTCCTTTCCTTTCTTTTTCTCCCCTTTTTTTTCTTCCTCCCTCTTTTCTCCCTTTTCCTTCTCTTTTTCTTCCTTTCCTATTCCTCCCATATTCCCTTGCCCCCCCCCGCAATGTTAATCAATCAGCCACCCATGAGGCCCACCCAATCATAGTTACATTTTTTCCTCTTTTATTAGCTCATTTATCCGAATAAATGCTCGTTTCACCATTTATCAATTTAACATTTTACAGTTTTAGAATAATAATCATAAATTAAATTAGACTTTTCTTTCATAAAAGTCGGGGTCTTACATGTATCTGAAAGGAAAAATCGAATATTGTTGGACATAGTTCGATCCATGATGAGCTTTACCGATCTTCTAGTTTCTGTAAGACCCTAACTTTTATTAATAAAGATTAATTTTCTCTAAATATCATTTTGAATATTATGGTGTGGATTTGATATAATGTTATAGTTGTGGGTAATATTTACAAATTTTGCAAAGTAAGCAAGTTGTCATAAAATATTCGTTTAGTCGGGGAATATTCGTTTTATTAGGGAATATTCGTACGACGGCACAATCATTGGTTGACCCCACAACGGAATTACTGTCAGAATTAGAAAACGACAGAAATAACATTTTATAAAAATAACGGCAAAAGTTTTACCGTTAACTGTTGAAATACCTGGTGATAAAAGTACAATAATACGCGTGATTACAATATCTTTGATTATTGATGCTTAGGTGAGAAGTCACTCAATTATACTCAATTATTGCCACAGTAATTGATACATAATATCTCACGTTATTGATTCAATTATTGTCACAATATTTTATATTATTAAATAAATAATTGAGACGATAAAGTTATTCATATTATTATTTACATTATTGACGATGTCTAGAAAGTTTTGTCGAGAAAAGGGATTTGGTCACCTAATTGCGCACCAATAGGGAGAAATCCTTATCGGAAAGCCCCCTCTTTCCTGAGAATGATCTTGTTGTTAATATTGTAAGTTATAAATGATGAATAAATTTTATTAAAAATGTGTTTTGAGAAGCCAAGTGAATTGAGATAAATAGAGGGAATTTTTATGAAGTATTTGTTGTAAATTTGGCTTATTGCATGGACCTCCACTTACCTATTTTTCAAAACTTTCGGTAGAAAGTTATCTCAGTTTTGTTATATATATATATATATATATATATATATATATATATATATATATATATATATATATATATATATATATATATATATATATATATATATATATATATAGACACTCGAAATTTTCTACATACCTGTTACTAACATTGCAGGAGGGCAGAATCGTCTTTCAGAGATAACTCTGGAAGACAGCTCAGTTCAATACCAGAGATAACCCTGGGATACTCAGTATTACCATCTCAGAGATAACCCCGAGACATCCAGCTCAGACTCAGATACCACTGGAAGTTTCAACCTCAACCCCGACGACAACACCGGGAGTTTCGGTTTTAACCTCGGAGATAACCCCGAGGACTGCAGTTCAAGATACCGAAAATTCCAATAGAGAGGATAGTTCTATCTCATAGATAACCGTGAGATGCTCAGTTCCAGTCCCAGAAACAACACCGGGAATAATAGTGCTAACCTTAGAGATAACCCCAAGGCGTGTAGTTGTAGTTCTAGAGATAACCCCAGAAATGATTGTTTCAAAGCTATGCAAATAGCTTTAGAACACTCGGCAAAGCCCCGAGGCATTCAGTACAAGACTCAGAGATAACCCCGTAAAGACAGGCACACCTCAGAGATAGCCCTGAGGACCTTCAGTACTTGCAGTAGTCCAATCTCAGAGATAACCCTGAGCAACGTCTGCTTTATCAACCCAAACTGGAGATAACCCTGGTGAAGGGTAAAATCATCATTTTGCCACCTCGATCAGACATCACGACATCTCAATATCTCATACAGACATTTCTATATATCCTATAAGAACCAAGGAGGTCCAATCCCGAGTGACTACTACGCATGGCAGCACACTGGATAGAATTTGAAGCTTGAAGGCGAGGGCATGGTCCCATCTTCATGACTTCGTAAAACTTCTAATCCCATGTTATGGCGTATCTCTCAACAACAGCGGTCCGAAGTAGGTCTTATACACCTCAATCGGATGCCCAAAGTGGACATCACAATGCACGTATGCACGTACTTCGAGACGGTAGGACCCGCGGAGCCCGGGGCATCTCGGGCAGTGGCAGGTACACCTGCGGCTCCCCCTCTATAAATAGAGGGCTTGGGGTGGCCATTTTAAGAAGAAAAAAGGTGAGAAAGCCCTATCCAATTTGCTCTGTACACACCCTAAACTGAGTGTTTTCTCATTTTAAACACTTGTAAGCTCATATATAGCAACTTTTTACAGGCAAGAGCCGAGTGTTCATCCCTTTCAAGTTATTGAAATCTTCTTTGGCAGCCCACTGTAAGCCTTCTTACACACTTTAAAAAATTTCTCTTCATCTTTGCACACACCATTCTTCACGTTGAGAGTCGTGTTTCGTGTGTTTGCCCGGACTTCGGTCCGTGGCTTTTATTTCTTATATATATATATATATATATATATATATATATATATATATATATATATATATAGACTAACATTGTCGAGTTATACCTCGATTGAGTCTAGACTTATGTTTGGAGCGTTTAATTGCTATCGTATATATATATATATATATATATTTATATATAAACTATGTGTCGAACTCTGTTCGATGAGCCTAGACTTATGTCTAGAGTATTTATTTGCTTTCGTATATATATACACTTATATATAAACTGTGTGTCAAACTTTGTTCGATGAACCTGAATTTTATATTCGGTGCGTTTACTGCTTTAATATATATATATATATATATATATATATATATATATATATACGGTCCGGCTCTAAAGCGAACCTTAAAGAGCGAACCAAAGACGAACCGTCGTCTTTGGTGTTTATGGCGACGGTTCGATCCGTCGCCATAGCCATGTAGTCTTTGGCTACGGGTCGAACCGTCGCTATAGACATGAAAAACGACGGTTCGTCTTTAGTTCGCTTTTTAAGGTTCGCTTTAGAGCCTCTCCATATATATATATATATATATATATATATATATATCGTCCCGCCTGGAGTTTACATCGTGGCGGTTGATCGTTTTATGGCTTTCTTTACCTTTCGTCCCGCCTGGAGTTTACTTTGTGACAGTTGATTGCTTTTACAACTTTATTTATATTTCCGATCCCCCATGAAGGAGCTTCGTGGTGGTTGATCATGTCTGTATATATATATATATATATATATATATATATATATATATATATATATATATATATATATATTTACAGCTTTTATATATATAACTGCTTATTGCTTTCACATAAATTGCGGCATCATGTGATCATAGATTTAGTCTACTGAATCTAGATTCGGTTCCCGTGACGGACATTTTTGGCTTTAAGCAGCTTATAAATTTATTCACGGTGTTTGGATTTTCTCAGATGGTTTTCATGCCCACGAGGAGTTCGGCACTACTTTGTATATTATTTTCTCGAAGATGTTTCGCATCTCAAAAATAAAAGCAATCAAGCCGAACACCTAATAATAAAATGAAGTGTAAAAGGTCTCAATTACTATTGAGCATAAGGGTTTGAAAAACCTCTTTTACAAAACTTCACTGCTATATCTTGTTGAAAATTGAATTTTTACATAAATTTAAACCTTGTGTATATAGGTGCGAACGAGGCCTCGCATTACTTCCAAATAACATCACATTAACCCCCACATACACACACACACATTCATAGAACAGTTTTTAGAAAAGTTGCGGTTACCGTGGTAGCACGGATGTCGGGGCGTGCCTAACACCTTCCCTCTGCATAAGTAAGTCACCGTACCCTAATGAATCTCGATTTCACAGACCCGTTTAGCAGTGTCACATCGCTGGGTTAATGTGTAAACCTTTTCTCGGTCGTGTTGGTACAACCAGTTAAAAAACCAACTGGTGACTCTTACAGTCAAATCGTCGATATATAAATGTCAGACCTTTTCACAACTTATTTTTTCAAACAAATCTCACATAACATGAGAACACAAAAGAACAAGAACATAAAAGGGACAATTAAAAATCCTGATGTCGACAGGTGGCGACTCTGCTGGGGATGCCAGTAAGAGGACTTAAGCCGCTATTACAAGCTTTTCAAAACTGCTATATGCTTGTGTGTGGATGTTGCATTTACATTTTTGATGAATGTGTACGAATGAATTTTTTTTACTGCACTACAATATATCTATCTGTGATATTAGTGCTACGCACATGTCATCATTTTCATAAATGGCGAGACACGTTGTATGTAAATGTATGTTGTGTGGTTCCTCCACCAGGAAGCTCTCATGTCGGTGTTTGATTACTGGACTCGTAGGAAGACTAATTCCAACGAGGCTCAGGAAAGGCACCACCCAAATTCGCTCCAGTTGAAAGACTGGATTAACTTCCCGTCGAGTAAATTGCGATGATTTGGGAATCTTCATGCCAAAAAGCTGCGAGAGTAACCTAAGATAGGTTAGCCTCTGATAAATCAAACGCGGAGGAAAGTCTCTTCATGCTTTATCATTTTAAATTACTCGTAAAGTCAATTACTTGTAATTTCATTCCATATTCATCTCTATGTAATGAGAAATATGAAGAAACATTTTGTACATATACATATAAATTCGCGTGCTATCTTGTATTACAAACAACTAACATCCGTTTTGCAGAATAAAATTCCTAAAACGGATACATCACATAGCATGTAAATATTTATACATTCCCTAAGACTAAACCATGCAAGTCCTTTGCAGGGAAATAATTGGACCCATTACCCGTTCAAAGTCCAAAAAGGCCGCGAGCCTATAGTCAATCATGTCGTCATCTGACTGTTGGTTTATATACTTTGTGGTTTTAATGATGACAATATTTATATGGGCTTAAATGATTTTATATTGACTTATAATTTAATTGGGTCATGTTATTCAAATATTTTTATGCATATTAATTATATAATATATAATAGTTTGCATGGGTTATTGCATGGAGTAATCACCTTATTTTCCTAGCTCACGCAAGTTACTGCAGTATTGGAATGAGTAACACAAGTTGGTTTTTTTTGTCACATGTTTTAAGTTTTTATATAGTATACATATTCCAATCCTGGTTTGCTTTGAAGACTAATTCAAATTGGAGTATTTTAAGGAGATTGAAAATCTAGTTAATATTCTTTAAATTTCTAATATTTAATTGTGGGGTTATATCCTTCCAATATATATATATATATATATATATATATATATATATATATATATATATATATATATATATATCTTTGTGTGTGTGTGTGTGTGTGTTTGTGTGTGTTATCTGTTATATATATATTGAGCTACCAATTTATACGTATTTGGGAGATTTTTTAAAAATTGGTTTTATTAAGGACTCTTATTTAAAGTTGATGGAGCTGTTATTTGTCACATGCTAAACAGTAATTGCTATTTTTAAGGGATCTTGCTAATTGCTAATAGGACTCTTTCAACTAGTATTTGATTTTTAACTGACTTCTTCATAGCTGTATTTCCTTATCCACTGAGGTTGTCATTGGTAACGTTGATCTCTTATTTCGATGAAAAAGTACTAGCCGTTGCAGGAGGAATTAGAACGTTACATAGCCGTTGCTATCTTCTTTATATATATACTGCTTTGCTCGGCATTGGCAGGACAAGACTACTGAACAGAAATTCTTCAATCTATCTAAGATACAAATTATCATATCATTCTTTTAGTCTTGGTTTATAGTGTTCTTATATCCTTTATTTCAATATCTATTGTAAACATAGTAGTACAAGTCTAGGAGTGGCTTGGGGTTTTTATTTTAGTAATACTCAGTCTGTTCAACAAAGTTATCAAAGTCTCAGAGGTGAGAGGTGTTGCAGAGGTGCAAAGGGGGCAGAGGTGTCCAATCGATTGTCGTTGTAATAGGGAGTTTTTATTTACTTTGTAATTGCTGAGTATTATTTTAATAAAGTGAGTCTCCAATCCTAGTTGGGATTGGACGTGGATTAGGCTACTAGACTAGAGGATAAGGGCCAAACCACGTAAAAATCTCGGTGTAATTTACTGTTGTTTTGCTTCTGTTTTTAGCTTCTATATTCTGCAGATTTTGTTTATGTCGAAATTTTTCTCCACTAATACGGACAGGTATTAGCTGTCCGTTTATAACAGATGAAGAATAAAACTAATATGGACAGGGATAGACCGTCCGATTATAGCCTATTATAGTAAACTTTGAAAATTGGCCACTGTTGATCACTTCTAAGTATTTACACCTATTCACCCCCCTCTAGGTGTGCTTAATTACAGAATTTCATTTGGTATCAAAGCGAGGCTCTACTAATATTGATCTTTGCAGGTTGTAGGGAAAGATCCTATGGCGCACGTCAATTTTCAAGAAGGTCAATCCACAAGTCGGCCACCTTTGTTGCTCGGAATTGAAAACTTCAACTTTTGGAAGTTTAGAATGATGATTTATCTCGAACGAGACCCATGGGAATGGTGGGTTATTGAGAATGGCCATGTCATTCCAAGACATGATGATGGAAAACCGAAGACTCTCATGGAAATGAATTCAAATGAATCATACATGGTATCCTACGACTCCAAAGCCATGAACACACTGCTAAGTGGGATGATTCAAGCTAAAATTGACAAAGTTTCTGCATGCACAACTGCTAAAGAAATATGGGATACAATCATCATGAGCTATGAGGGAACTACAAAGGTAAAATAAGTCAAATTAAGTGTGCTAATGCAAGAATATAACTTTTCAGGTTAGAGAAGAATCAATCCATCAAAGAAGCTCAAGCTAGATTCCTCACTCTTATGAACTCTCTAAGCATGCTCGGTCGAAAAATTGATCAAAGGGAGATAAATAGAAAGATACTTAGAGTCATGCCCAAACGGTTCGCATAAAAAGTTACAACTCTTCAAGACTCAACTACAATCAGTACGATGGAAACTCTAACTTTGTTTGGAGAACTTGAAGAATTTGAAAATCAACTGAAGAGGTATGATGAAGAAGATGAAGGACCTAAAAGGAAGACCTTAGCTCTTCAAGTTGAAAGCTACATAGACGATGATGATGAAGACTCCGATGAAGAAATAGCTATGATGTCCCGAAAATTGAGAGAGCTGATTAGAAAGAAGAATAAATCAAAGTTTCAAGGCAAGACATTCAACAACAAGAAAGACGACAAGCAAAAGCCATAAGAAGATAACTTTTTTGAATGTGGAAGGCCCGGACATTTCAAGAGATACTGTTTCCATTTAAAGGAAGAACAAAGCAATCAATTCAAAAGGAAAGGTGATAATGACATGGAGCGATAATGAGTCCAATCATGACGAGGGAGAAGATGAAACTGCTCAACTGTGTTTCACTGGATTATGCAATCAAGAATCATCTGAGGTAAACTCTGAACTTGGTGATATTACTATTTCTGATTATCTAGTTTTAAAAAATGAAAATATTCGTATTAAAGAGAAAAATGTTCATTTAAAAAATTGGATAAATGATTTAATGAAAGAGGTAGAAACATTAATTGAAGAAAAACAAGAAATAGTTAAAGATTGCACATCAAGTGAAGTATCTAAGTTAAATGCTAAAATTGATTATCTTGATAACTATAATAAAATTCTATATAATCGTGCAAACAAATTAAATGAAGAATTTAATGATCTTAAAAAGGAAAATAATGTTTTAAAAGAAAGTTTGAAAATGAGAGATATGTGTATTGATGCTTTTAATGATGGAAAAATATTAAACATGCAAAATAATAATGAGGAAGAAATAATTTCATTGAAAAAGGATCTTGCAAAATTTGTTCAAGGGAAAGAGAATTTAAAAATAATGTTAGGTGCTCAAAGGTCAAGTCTAGATAAACAAGGAATTGGATACAATCCTGTTAAGAACATTACAAGCACTACTAATAAAATTGGAATAATAATCAAGCCTCTTTACTGCTCACCTTTTGTTACTTGCAAAAATTGTGGTTTAAAAGGACATTTTGATACAAACTGTAAGAAAATTAAAATAAAACAAGTTTGGGTAAATAAAAGAGATTTAATTTCTACTAACAATACCGAACCCAAACAGATTTGGGTACCAAAATGATGAGCTACTTCTTTGTTTTGTAGGTGTGTTTTAAAGCTAAAGTACCATCACATAAATGGGTGCTAGACAGTGGGTGTTCTAGACACATGACGGGTGATAGTGTTAAATTCATCTCATTAACTACTAAGAATGGAGGAACTGTTACCTTTGGAGATGACACCACATGCCAAATCGTCGGTAAAGGTAAAATTTGAAATGGTAAGGTTTTCATTGATAATGTTCATTGTGTTGAAGGATTAAAATATAATTTAATTAGTGTAAGTCAACTAATGGATAGTGGACATAAGGTAATTTTTGAAAAAGATAAATGTGCTATTATTCATGCTTCTCACAATATTCCTTTAATTGCTCAAAGGGAAGGTAATATTTATACAATTAATTTTGAAAATCAAAATGAAGATATTTGTCTTACTGTTATTCAAGATCAAACTATTTTTTGGCATAGAAGGTTAGGACATGTGCATATGGAATTGATTAACAAATTAGCTACCAAGAACCTTGTCAAAGGATTGCCAAAGCTAAATTATGAAAAGACAGGGATTTGTAATGCATGTCAGTTAGGTAAGAAAGTAAGAAATTCCTTTATCAACAAAAAGCATGTATCAACTTCTTTACCTCTTCAATTATTGCATCTTGATTTGTTTGGACCCGAGAGATATGCTAGCTTAGGAAATAATCATTATGCCTTTGTTATTGTTGATGATTTTTCAAGATTTACATGGGTTTTATTTTTGAAAACTAAAGATCAAGCTTTTGCAGAATTTAAAAAGCTTATAAAGAATGTTGAAACAAAACACAGCCTCGAGCTGATTGGCATTCGGAGTGACCGTGGTGGGAAATTTGGAAAAGACTTTATACCATATTGCAGTGAGAAAGGTGTTACACATGAATTTTCTGCACCAAGAACACCACAACAAAATGGTGTAGTGGAACGTAAAAATCGTACTCTCCAAGAAACTGCAAGAACGTTACTTCAAGAAAGTAAACTGCCTAAAAGATTTTGGGCAGAGGCTGTAAGTATTGCATGTTACATTCTAAATAGAGTATTGAATAGACCCATTTTATTAAAAACACCATATGAGTTATTAAACAAAAGGATTCCTAATATTAATTATTTTAAAGTGTTTGGTGCTAAATATTTTGTTTTAAATACTAATAGTAATTTTGGAAAATTTGATGCAAAATCAACCGAAGCTATTTTTCTTGGTTATTCAGTACATAGTAAGGCATATAGGGTTTATAATCTTGACAAGTCAAAGGTTGAAGAATCAGTGCATGTAATAATTAATGAAGTTAACCATGATCTGTCAAAATATGAGGATTCTGTAGGAAATAACAATTTGATTCGTGGAAGCTAAACTGCTAAATCCGGACAGCCTAAGCCAACCGAATCAGAAGGAAATACAGTTGAAATCAGACAGCTTAAGCCATCCGAATCAGAAGGAAATACAGCTGATATCAGACAGCCTAAGCCGTTCGAATCAGAAGGAAATACACATGAAATTAGACAGCCTGACCCGTCTATTTTAGTAGAAAACTCAGACATGCAGACTCCGAAAAACAAACAGTCAAATCCGTCCAATATAGAAGAAAAATCAAGCGAACACACTGATGCAGAATGTGACATACCACAATTTGAATCCAACGAACAAATGACTACGGCAATGCTTCCTAAACCATCTAGAACAGTGAGAAATCATCCACTAAATCTGATCATAGGTGATCCTGACACTTGGATGAACACAAGAAGGAAAACAAGGAATTATTGTGTATTCTCCGCATTTCTTTCACAAATAGAACCAAAGAATGCCAAGGAAGCAATTCAAGATGAAAATTGGTCTATTTCCATGCAGGAAGAATTAAACTAATTCGAAAGGTGTCAGGTATGGGATCTTGTCAAACCTCCTAAAGATGCTTCTATAATTGGTACAAAATGGATTTTCAAAAATAAACTTGATGAAAATGGCATAATCACTAGAAATAAGGCTAGATTGGTAGCTCAAGGCTATAATCAACAGGAAGGTATAGACTATGAAGAAATTTTTGCCCCTGTTGCAAGGTTGGAGGCTATAAGAATCTTATTAGCCTATGCATACTTTAGACAATTTAAATTATATCAAATGGATGTGAAAAGTGCTTTTTTAAATGGTTACTTAAATGAAGAAGTATATGTTAAGCAACCACCCAGTTTTGAACATGAAAAATATCCACATCATGTGTTTAAATTGAAAAAGGCTTTGTATGGATTAAAACAAGCTCCAAGAGCTTGGTATGACAGACTAAGCAAGTTTTTATTAGAAAATAGTTTTAATCGTGCTAAGATTGACTCTACTCTTTTTATTAAAACCAAAAATAAAGATTTATTAATTGTTCAAATTTATGTTGATGACATAATTTTTGGAGCTACTACTAACTCTTTGTTTGAGTGGTTTTCCCAATGTATGCATAATGAGTTTGACATGAGCCTTATGGGGGAATTAAACTATTTTTTGGGGCTTCAAATCAAACAATCCAATGAAGGGATTCACATTCACCAATCCAAATATGTAAAGGAGTTATTAAAGAGATTTGGTTTTGAAAATACCAAACCAAAGTCAACACCAATTAGTACTACCATCAAGCTTACTACGGATGCTACAAGTAAAGATATTGAAGTGACAATGTATCGAGGTATGATTGGTTATTTACTTTATTTAACTGCATCAAGACCGGATATTATGTATAGTGTATGCCTTTGTGCTAGATTTCAAGCTCAACCTAAAGAACCTCATCTTAAAGTGGTAAAAAGAATATTTAAATATTTAGCTGGCATAATTAATTTTGGCCTATACTATACTATATCTCCAAGCTTTGAATTAATTGGATACTAAGATGCAGATTATGCAGGGTGCCAAGTTGATAGAAAAAGCACAAGTGGTGCTTGTGAATTTTTAGGTAAAAGCCTTGTAACTTGGCACAGCAAGAAACAAACATCTGTTGCATTGTCTACTACGGAAGGTGAATATTTGGCGGCAGGTAGTTGTTGTTCACAAATTTTATGGATGATTCAAACTCTTCATGATTTTAATGTGATATGTGAAAATGTGCCTATTATGTGTGACAATACTAGTGCAATTGATATTTCAAAATATCCTGTGCTTCATTCTCGTACTAAGCATATTGAAGTGAGACATCATTTTTTAAGAGATAATGTTGCTAAAGGATTAATTAACTTAGTATTTGTCCCTATTGAACATCAATTGGCAGATATTTCTACAAAACCTTTAAGTGAAGAGCATTTTTGCACTTTGAGAAGAGAACTTGGAATGTTTGTATGTGGTTAGAATGTTAAATTCAAGGATGATGTGAAATTCAAGGATCTCACTAATTTCTCCTTTTTTTGTTGATGACAACGGGGGAGAGATATTTGAGTAATGATGATTATGTTATAACCAACTTGTGCTTAATGATTTCTTTTTGATAATGACAAAGGGGGAGAAGTATTTAGTATTTGAAATTTGAATTGACTTGGTATTCATGTTGGTAGTGAGATACTATATGTAATGATGGTTATTTGGATCAAGTCACTTTTTTTGCTCATTAATATGCATAAATTTAGGTGGAGCCTTATAGATAGGGGGAGCATATAAATTTAAAAGATAATATATTGTCATCATCAAAAAGGGGGAAAATGTTGGTTTATATACTTTGTGGTTTTAATGATGACAATATTTATATGGGCTTAATTGATTTTATATTGACTTATAATTTAATTGGGTCATGTTATTCAAATATTTTTATGCATATTAATTATATAATATATAATAGTTTGCATGGGTTATTGCCTGGAGTAATCACCTTGTTTTCCTAGCTCACGCAAGTTACTGTAGTATTGGAATGAGTAAAACAAGTTGGTTATTTTTGTCACATGTTTTAAGTTTTTATATAGTATATATATTCCAATCCTGATTTGCTTTGAAGACTAATTCAAATTGGAGTATTTTAAGGAGATTGAACATCTGTTTAATATTCCTTAAATTTCTCATATTTAATTGTGGGGTTATATCCTTCCAATATATATATATATATATATATATATATATATATATATATATATATATATATATATATATATATATATATATATATGTGTGTGTGTGTGTGTGTGTGTGTGTGTGTGTGTGTGTGTGTGTGTGTGTGTGTGTGTGTTATCTGTTATATATATATTGAGCTACCAATTTATACGTATTTGGGAGATTTTTTAGAAATTAGTTTTATTAAGGACTCTTATTTAAAGTTGATGGAGCTGTTATTTGTCACATGCTAAACAGTAATTGCTATTTTTAAGGGATCTTACTAACTGCTAATAGGGCTCTTTCAACTAGTATTTGATTTTTAATTGACTTCTTCATAGCTGTATTTCCTTATCTACTGAGGTTGTCATTGGTAACGTTGATCTCTTATTTCAATCAAAAAGTACTAGCCGTTGCAGGAGGAATTGGAACGTTACATAGCCGTTGCTATCTTCTCTATATATATACTGCTTTGCTCGGCATTGGCAGGACAAGACTACTGAATATAAATTCTTCAAACTATCCAAGATACAAATTATCATATCATTCTTTTAGTCTTGATTTATAGTGTTCTTGTATCCTTTATTTCAATATCTATTGTAAACATAGTAATACAAGTCTAAGATTGGCTTGGGTTTTTATTTTAGTAATACTCAGTCTGTTCAACGAAGTTATCAAAGTCTCAGAGGTGAGAGGTGTTGCAGAGGTGCAAAGGGGGCAGAGGTGTCCAATTGATTGTTGTTGTAACAGAAAGTTTTTATTTACTTTGTAATTACTGAGTATTATTTTAATAAAGTGAGTCTCCAATCCTAGTTGGGATTGGACGTGGATTATGCTACTAGACTAGACGATAGGGGCCGAACCACGTAAAAATCTCGGTGTGATTTACTGTTGTTTTGCTTATGTTTTTAGCTTCTATATTCTGCAGATTTTGTTTACATTGATATTTTTTTTCACTAATACGGACAGGTATTAGCTGTCTGTTTATAACAGACAAAGAACATAACTAATACAGACAGGGATAGACCATCCAATTATAGCCTGTTATAGTAAACTTTGAAAATTGGCCACTGTAGATCACTTCTAAGTATTTACACCTATTCACCCCCCTCTTGGTGTGCTTAATTACAAAATTTCACTGACTAGTCTAATCTAGTTTCTCACGAAGAATTTGACGGATTAAGTAAACAAATTACAGATTTGGTTGTTCTGCTTAAAGAACTACATCAGTCTACTCAGGGCTCAAAAATGCCCACACATATAGAATCCTCTGCACAGGGAGGAGCTAAAGGTTTGGAGAAAACAAATCTGAAATTGCAATTGCTTACAACAGACAAAAACCCTGAAAACACCCATCTCAAAGGAGATCTAGACACCGGTGACATCAAGAAAAAGGTCCTGCAAATGGAAGAAACTCTTCGTTCTATCAAAGGAATTGGAGCACATAGGAGTGTCTCGTATGATGACCTTTGTATATTCCCTGGTGTTCATTATCCATAGAAGTTCAAAACTCCTGACTTCAAAAAGTAAGATGGGTTAGGAGATCCTTACACACATTTGAAAGTGTTCATTAGAGAACATGGATCATATGCAGAGGACGAGAAGCTCAGAATGCAACTGTTCCAAAAGAGTCTGACTGGAGAAGCCCGTTCGTGGTATACCAGATTAGACAACTCAAAGATCCATAGTTGGGAAGAGATAGCTCATGCCTTCCTTACACAATATAGCTTCCAGTCTCAGATGGCTCCTGACCGGTACCAGATTACCAAGGTTAAGAAACAGTCCAATATGTCTTTCAGAGAGTATGCTTAAAGGTGGAGGCGCCTTACTGCTCAAGTTATTCCTTCTATGACAGAGTCAGAAATGGTCATGACCTTCATATACATACAAGAAGCTCTTTTCTATGAAAGAGTTTTAGCTGGCATTGGTAAACAATTTTCTGAAATGATCAAACATGGAGAGATGGCTGAAATGGTGTTGAAGTCAGGAAAGATTCAAGACCTAGCCGCTCTTAAAGCAGTTGCTGAACACATCCAGTCCATAACTTATGGAAACAATCCATGGAGGGTCCATTTAAAGAAAGAGGATGATGATTCATTGGTACTACAAGGTCAAAAAGGAAATCAGAATATGCCTCTCCAAAGGAGAAATTACACTCCCTTTCAAGCACAGCCTTCAAACATATCCATTGCCCAAGGGTGGAGAAGTCAAAAGCGCTCGAGTGTTTACACCCCTGGGGGATTCGGTCGAGAATATTCTTACTCTTCTGACGACTCAGAAGAAAATCGCACATCTTCTTCCACCAGCCAAGCCTAATCGGAAGGGTTTTAATGCTACTCAGAAATGTGCTTATCATATCGGGGCACCTGGACATGATACTCAAGATTGTTGGGCCTTGGAACATAAGATCCAGGATTTGATAGACAGCAGTGAGATCGTGGTCACCCAACCCGATCAACCCCATGTGCAAGACAACCCTCTTCCTGAACACAAAGAAGAAGAGGTCAATATGATTAATTATAGCAGTGGAAATAGTTCCAATTTTAATGGTGAATCATCCAAGACCATCGAAGACGGTGTTGACAAATGGGATTATGTAAAGTTCCAGTTTGTGATGGAACGAAAGATAAAAGCTCTGTGTGAGCAGATTGAGTAATTGGTAGAACTGGTGACCCATCAACATCAAGTAACATGCCAATTAGTCAGCCAGGAGCATGCTAGTCTCCTCCCTTTTATTATAAATAATTCATCATTACCTTCAGAAAATGAAACACTGGAGGACAAAGTTTCCAAAAGAGCAAATGCTAAAGCCCGTCAGGATTTTGCCAATAGAAGGGAATTTATATACCTGGGCCAACCTATGGAGGAGATACTTCAGATGTTGATCAATGAAGGAAGGATTACATCCCTTCTACTGCCAATTAATCCCCGTTTAGGATGGTTCAATTCTAATGGAGTATATCAGTATCATTCCCATTCTCGCGATCACAGCACAGAAGAATGCTGGGCACTCTGCCACCTTATTTAGAATCTAATTGACAGCGATGTCATGTAACTGGCAGACGACGATACTGTGTTATTTGAGAGTGAAAGTACCTATCCTACTAAATAGAAGGGATTGGTAGCAGTTATATCCGATGAGGCTGATGGGACGGTCAAACCATTCCTAATACAATCAATTCAACTCAAAGGAGTTGATAATCCTTTGAAAGTGGCTGCTCCAGAGCCAATCAGCTTATCGTTCAGATCACAATATCTTGTTATCAGCTTATAGAAAGTCCCATAGAATTATGGAGAAGCTGAAGGATCTACCTCTCATACAGCTGCTGCAGTGTTAAAGGAAAATCCACTGTATCTTCCCCAACGGGTGATGAAGCCTGCCATCAAATCAAAGGGGAAAATTCCCATGGAGAAGATTGAAAAATTCCTCCGTACTATGGGTCATAATGAAGCCAAGGTGGTTTTTAGCTTAAGAGAAGCTCCACATCCAATTTCAATACTAGATTTGGTGTTCTCTTCTGAAGATCACAGGAAGATTTTACTAAAGGTTTTGGAGGAAGCCTACTTACCAAAATCAGTGGATGTGAAAAAATTTCAACATTTGGTTGATCACATTTTTAACAACAATGTGATATCCTTCACTGATGATGACATACCGCCCGAAGGGAACGGGCATTGCAAGCCGTTGCACATTACAGTTTTATCCTCCGGATACATGCTAGCTGGAGTCTTGATAGATCGAGGTTCATCTCTAAATATCTGTCCTTACGCTACGTTGGTGAAGATGAACGTTAATCTCAAACGGATCCGAAGCAGCCATACGATTATCAAAGCTTTTGATGGATCCCGTCGAAATTCAGTCGGAGAGATTGAACTACCAATTGAGATTGGTCCCCATACACTCTATGTATCTTTTCACGTGCTCAAGATAGATTCAGGATATAACCTGCTATTGGAAAGACCGTGGATTCATGTGGCTGGGGCCGTCCCCTCCACTCTTCATTAGATACTGAAATACATTATTAATGACAATCTAGTCACGGTTAACGCTGAACCGGAATGTTCTCAACATGAGGACATACCACTCATCAACTTCAATTCAGATGTTGATCCGGTCAGTTTTCATTCCCTGGAAGTGAGCAACACTCAATACCATTCCATTGGGACGCCATTTCTCGTACCCAAGATGTCTGCCGAAGTAATGGCAAGTACTCAAGAAATGATGTCATTGGGTTATCAGCCGGGAAAATTGCTGGGTAAAAATCATCAAGCCATTAAGCGCCCGATTCAAGTGTCCAATCAAACTGGGACAACAGGACTAGGCTATTCTGCCAGTTCTAGTCACATGAATTCGCATAAGCATAAGCAAATTCCTCCAGCTTTAGCCACACAAAAATTATCTCCACTTGTAAATCCTTAGCCCGAACAATCTCCGGTAAAGGTGTCTGCCCATGTGATGGCCATGTTATTTCCCAAACCGATACCGATAAAGGAGAAAGAAGTCTTTATTCCAGATCCCAAAGTGGAAGAAAAGGAATGAAGAATTAAACAAGACATCATCAGGTTGATGTCAGGTATACACATCATTGTCCATGATGAACATACAAACAGATACACCCTAGACGATGATTGCCCAAACATAATGCTCATCATTCGGGAAAAATAAGATGATGAAAGCCCCTCCATCATTGCAGTCCACCTAGATTTTGCCCTCGACAATTGGAGCAGCACTCCTTGCATTGGTCGACAAGGGTAAAGCGGGGAGAAACTCTTTCTACCCTGTAGATATCATAATTGCTTACTTTTTTATACAGTATTAGCAGTTATTTTGTCAGTACATGCTAACACTTTGTATGATTAAATAGTTTCATATATATTAAGTGAAAGCATATTTTGTTTCAGGACCCTTAATTTAGATGTGCCTGTACTTGCTGATAAGATACCTCTTCTCCACAAGGATTGTAACTTTGATGAAAAGTTGGACTCAGACTTGATGAAAATACAAGAGGACATTGAGGTGCCTTCGGAGATCAAAGAATGGGTCGAAGACAAACCTAAACCCAACCTTGATCAAACTATCTCCTTCAATCTTTGAACTTTAGAAAGCCCTAAGTTAATCCAGATTGGTTCAGACCTCACTCCAAACCAGAGGAATGATGTGGTTACACTACTAACCCAATTCTAGGATGTGTTTGCATGGTCTCATGAAGACATGGTGGGTTTGTCCACTGACATTGTCCTTCATCGCCTTCCATTAAAGAGGGATTCAAGCCAGTCAAGCCGAAGCTGTGACACCCCCAAATCCTGGTACTTCATTTCCTCAAGATTTGGTGTTCACGTAATCAAAACATTCATTACTAACTACCCAATTGATAAAATTGAATAAATAAAACCTGCCCATACAGGATTAAACTTAAATAAAAATCTCCCAGGTTATCTAACCTTTACAAACATTCATTTATGCGGAAAATAAATTAATATAAACTTCTTTACAATCTTTAAACAAAGTCAAAAAAATAAACTGTCTAACTATTACAGGTCTTCAGCATTGCTTAATCTTTCCTTTCCCTTTACTGGTGCTGGGTATATCACCAGTTTCAACCTTAGCTGTAAGAATGTTTACAGGCAAGAGTGAGCAAACAAGGCCCACTTGAAATAATAATAAATAAATCAGTTAACTTTACATCATGTACCAACATTAGGTTTAATAGAACTGAACAATAAATTCTATTACCTTCTAAAAACTTTAATCACTTACTGAGGGTCTAATGACCACGAATCATGTCTATAGTTATAAGTAATTTTTCAACTTAAACTTTAACAGTCATAAGACTATAAGGACTTCACGTACTTAGGGGGATCAACCCTTCGTACAATGTATTGTGCACAATCATTTCAACGCTAAGCGTAACCTCTTATAAAAGAGTTGTTCTTCTCAGTATTTAGAATACAAGTCCGTACCAAAGTGAGTTTGGTTTGGATACATCATGGGGTAATTTAGAAATCAACGGTAATCAACTAAGGGTTAGTTGATTACAAACAACATAACTGTATACTATGGAATAATCATAGTTGAATTGATATTTATAAACTAACATCATGCTTTAGGAATAATTTAATAGCATAATCATGGAATAATCATAACATGCATCCTCATAAACCAATAGATACACGAGCTTAATCAACAATAAACAATCTAACTCTACGAAAGTGTAAAGTTAGCAATTTGTACAATTGAACTGGAATTAAAGCGATAATGTGTTTAACGAATTCAAACTTGCACAATGAAGTTTTGAGTTAGAGAACTTGCATAAGTATAACATAACAGTGAAAAGTAACCTTGCTGAATAATAAAGTAGAAAGGGTTAGGGAACTTGCCTCGCGTGTAGGTTAAACAATTACTATTCACGTTCACCCCAAGTCCTACACATACCATATGCATTGACAATACACATTAGTTACACTAAAATTACCTTTATGAGTTCTTTTATTACTCTTAGTATAGCTACTAACTAAGTTTAAGTTTAAACAACACATCTTTCATGAATATTACTTTTTAGCTTTATTACAACTACTTAAATGATCATGCCATTGCACCACATGCACATTAACAACTTGATACAATATCCTAATACATGTCTAACATGTTATCATTAAGTTATACTAATACCCAAAGGGTTGCACTTGCATTCGTGCATCCCGACGCCCTCCGATTGGCTCTAAATACACAACAGTCCTAAAGATGGCCATTTTGACTACTGTTACAGACCTCAAATTAAAAAACTTAAAGAATGAAAGTTGTAGGTCTACTCATCCTCTTTCCGAATCATCTTGAATTACCTAAATCGGAGTTCGTATGAAAATGTTATGACCATTTTACTACAGGAGGCCAAAACTGCCCACCTAGGTCACTTTTCCGGCGCCGGGGCGCGGAACAGTGGCGCTGGGGCGCGAGCTACGGCGCTGGGGCGCGAGCTACGGTGATGGGGCGTGATCATCAGCGCTGGGGTGCGAGCATCAGCGCTGGGGCGCGAGCTTCAGCGCTGGGCGCGAGCTACGGGCCCATTTTTGACGCTGGGGCGCGAACCTTGGCGCCAGTGCGCGAGATTTGGCGCTGGGGCGTGAATTTTGACGCTGGGGCGCCGAAACTCACAGAACCAACCCGAAAGACAGAGCAAAGCTACTGTCTAAATTATTTTTAACGACCAATGGCATCTAACACATGTATAACTTCATGAAAATTACACATAAAAGTTAACGATCATCAATATACCAATTACTAACCACTAATTAACAATATCATAGGCTAATTCTTTGAAACACTGTTATTAGATCAAAACTCCATGGTTGACAGATAAAAATACAGTGAACTGAAATTCTACTGTTATCAACCAAATTTGATTCCTTTGAAATACAAGTATGCCAACATATAAATCAATTCACATGTGTAGTTCAATTTCTCAGTATTAGCTCACAATTTGCGTAATCACATACCAATTTTGTTATTTCGCAAATATACGATTCATACATGTTTTTCACTGTGAAAAATCCATTTCTTGAATACGTAATTTAGCATATAACACACATATATATATATGCTAACTATAACAATTATAACAATAAAAACATGTAACATCATAACCAATTCTAGTACATGTTTTATAGATAATTTTGTAAAACTTTATACACAATGAAGAAGAAGAACACAGAGACATACAAATTCACATAGCTGTAATATAAAACATATACAATAAGGTTTATAAAACATACATTTTGTTGTTAAGAAAACTTTGTTATTCACTATCAAAAGCTAGATAATCTCAGAACTTTCCTCTCTCTCTGGCTCTCTCTCACACTATCTCTGAAATCTTTCTCAGACAACTTCTATTTTCATTAGGCTTAAGCCAAAACAATATACGTAATTTTAAAATAAAAGCCAACGTATGTTTTTAAAACGCATAAAACCGACGCCACTCTTATTACCCTAATAATATATCAGTTACCAAATATATATATATATATATATATATATATATATATATATATATATATATATATATATATATATATATATTTAACTAATAATTTAAATTCAAAAGCCATAAGGCTTTGTTTGGCAAACCATTTAAAAATTAAAGAATTAATATACTTAAACCTTGTTTGGCAAAACTAAATTAAATTACTTTAATTTATTTTAATAACTCTTTATAACATAGCTATTTGTCATACTTTATTTAATAACAATTTATTAAATAATTCACTTAATCACATAACTCAATCCACATAACACATTAATTATTTAACAAATAAATAATTAACTAAATCACATTAATTATTTAGCAAATAACTAATTAACTAAATAAACTCAATCAAATTGAACAATTACTTATTCAATAATAAACATATCCAATAAATATTTATATAAATCAATAAATATTTATAACTTACATTTAAAAAAAATATGGAATGTTACATCATTCCCCTCTTAAAAGGATTCTGTCCTCAGAATCACAACTCAAACAACACATTCGCTACATTCTTCCCTACTTACAAAGATTCTGTCCTCAGAATCGAAGACACAGATTAAACAAATAACTCAGGGTATTCTTTCAATATTTTCTCTTCGAGTTCCCACGTTGCTTCTTCAGCGTTGTGGTTTCTCCATATCACCTTCACAGAAGGTATCACTTTATTCCTGAGCACTTGTTCTTTCCTGTCGACTATCTGGATAGGAACCTCTTCATAAGTTAAATCTTTCTCGAACTGCAACGGTTCGTACTCGATTACGTGCTTGTAATCGGGTTTATATGGTCGTAACACCGAAATGTGAAAAACATTATGAATATTTTCCAACTCTGGAGGTAGAGCTACCTCATAAGCTACCTCTCTAACTTTTTGCAGCACTTCAAAGGGTCCAATAAACCTCGGGCTTAGTTTTTCCTTTTTTTCGAAACGAATTTTCCCCTTCCAAGGAGAAACTTTTAGGAATACATAGCTTCCTACGTCAAATGCATGATCTTGCCTGTGTTGGTCAGCATACTTCTTCTGTCGGTCTTGAGCTGCTACCAATCTTATCCTGATGAGTTTGATAACCTCAGCAGTTTGTTGCACTAATTCTGGTCCTAACAATTGACGTTCACCAACTTCATCCCAGTACAGTGGAGTTCTGCACTTTCTGCCGTATAACGCTTCGTAAGGCGGCATGCCGATGCTTGCGTGATAACTACTATTGTAGGCAAATTCCACCAACGGTAATTGCTCTTCCCAGCTTCCTTTGAAATCCATGACGCATGCTCTCAACATATCTTCTAATGTCTGGATCGTTCGTTCGCTTTGGTCATCTGTTTGCGGATGATATGCCGTACTCATTCGCAACTGTGTTCCCATACATTCTTGTAGTCTCTTCCAGAAGTTTGATGTGAACCTCGGATCTCTGTCTGACACAATTGACACTGGAACTCCATGTCTTGTAACGATCTCTTTAATATATAGTTTTGCCAGCTGATCAAGATTGAATCTAATCTTTATTGGCAAAAAGTGTGCTGATTTAGTCAGTCTGTCTACTATTACCCAAATCGCATCGTATCCTTTCTGAGTAGTTGGAAGACCCACCACAAAATCCATCGTTATATGCTCCCATTTCCATTCCGGTATTTCCAACGGTTGAAGCAATCCGCTGGGTCTTTGATGTTCGGCTTTTACTCTCTGACATGTTAAGCACTTCGCTACACATTCTGCGACGTCCCTTTTCATATTTGGCCACCAAAAATGTCAGCGCAAATTTTGATACATTTTCGTGCTCCCTGGATGAATTGAATATTTTGAGCTATGAGCTTCGATCAAAATTTCTTCTTTCAGTTCTGGTGCTGCTGGAACCCAGATCCTTCCTTCAAACCGTAGTAACCCTTCGGTGTCGATCTTGTATTTTACATCACCGCCTTCAATCAAATTCTCTTTGATTTTTGCACACTCTTCGTCTTGTAGTTGGGCACTCTTCACTTTGTCCATTAAAGTTGGACCAGCTTCTATCTGAAATAATTGTTCGTCAGATTCCTTTGGAAATTTGATCTCCAACTCCAGTTTTGTCATTGCTGAAATGAGCTCCTCCTGAGTTGTAATCAGCATCAACTTCTCCCTACCTTTCCTGCTTAAAGCATCAGCTACCACATTCGCTTTGCCCGGGTGATAAAAGATCTCACAATCGTAATCTTTTATCAGTTCCATCCACCTTCTCTGACGCAGGTTCAAATCTTTCTGAGTGAAAATATACTTCAGACTTTTGTGGTCTGTGTAGATCTCACATTTCTCTCCATAAAGATAGTGTCTCCATATCTTCAGAGCAAACACAACTGCAGCCAATTCTAAATCATGAGTCGGGTAACCTTTCTCGAAATCCTTCAGTTGTCTTGATGCATAGGCAATAACTTTGCCGTTTTGCATAAGAACACAACCCAATCCTTTGTGTGAGGCATCACTATACACCACAAAATTTTATGTATTATCCGGTAGGGTTAACACAGGTGCCATACTTAGCTTCTTCTTCAAATCTTGGAAGCTCTCTTCACATTTCTCCGTCCACACGAATTTCACAGCTTTTCGTGTCAAATTTGTTAACGGAGTGACTATCTTAGAAAAATCTTGTATAAATCTTCTATAATAACCGGCCAGCCCCAAGAAACTCCTCACCTCCGAAGGTGTTCTTGGTTGTTCCCAATTGATTACAGCTTCCACTTTCGATGGATCTACTGAAATCCCATCTTTGTCAATCACATGACCCAAAAATTGTACACGGTCGAGCCAAAATTCACACTTAGTGAATTTCGCGTACAACTTTTCCTTTCTTAGTGTCTCCAATGTCAGACGTAAATGTTCCACGTGTTCTTCTTGAGTTTTGGAATACACCAGAATGTCGTCGATAAACACCACTACGAACTTGTCTAAAAATGGTTTAAATACCCTGTTCATCAAATCCATGAACGCGGCAGGGGCATTTGTTAAACTAAAAGACATCACCAGAAACTCGTAATGTCCGTACCGAGTTCTGAATGCCGTTCTAGGTATATCCTCCTTTCTTACCTTCAATTGGTGATACCCACTTCTCAAATCTATTTTCGAGAAGTATTTAGCACCCTTCAACTGATCAAACAAGTCATCTATTCTTGGCAACGGGTATTTGTTTTTAATAGTGACTTTGTTTAACTCCCTGTAATCAATGCAAAGATGCATTAACCCGTCCTTCTTCTTCACGAATAAAACTGGCGCTCCCCACGGCGATACACTTGGTTGAATATACTTCTTGTCTAGCAGTTCTTGCAACTGTACCATCAGTTCCTTCATTTCCACCGGAGCCATTCTGTACGGAGCCTTTGATATCGGTGTTGTTCTCGGCACTAAGTCGATCACGAATTTAATTTCTCTGTCCGGCGGAAGTCCTGGCAAGTCTTCTGGAAACACGTCTTCGAATTCTCTCACTACCGGTATTTCTTCTAATTTCACACCTTTCTTCTGAGTATCGACTATGTAAGCTAAATAGCCCACACAACCTTGACTCAACAACTTCTTGGCCTGCATAGTCGTCAGACATTTCATTTGTCTTGGCGACTTGCTACCATAAAATACTACCTTTGACGGAGTCATAAGGTTTACACATTTCTTTTGGCAGTCAATTACTGCTCCATAATTGAACAACCAATCCATTCCCAAAATTACATCAAATTCCCCGAGTCTAATCGGAATCAAATCTTCTAACAAGATATTCCCCTTAATGTTCACCCTACAGTTCTTGTAAATGAACCTAACAGGATTATTTCCTATTAAAATTTCTATGTTCAAAGGAAAATTCAGTTCTTCTCTAGGCAATTCTAACCTCTTAGCACATTCATCAGATATAAACGAGCAAGTAGCACCCGAATCAAATAATACATATGCATTAATATCATTGATTGGGATAATACCTGACACCACATCTTTTGATTGCACAGCATCTTGCACAGTCATGTTGAAGGTTCTGGCTGTGGGTTTATTTGGTGCTGCAGGCCCTGTAATGGCCCATGTACTCTTCCATTGTTACCTCCATTGCTTCTGTTGTCCCCCCCCTCCTTCTTCTTAGGGCATTCACGAGCAAAATGATCCTTGGATCCGCACGTGAAGCACGCCTCTTCTTCTTGGTTGAGTGCAATTTGGGGCGATGTGACCCTCCTGGCCACAATTGTAGCAAACTCGTTTCCCCATCAAGCACGCACCCTTGTGAAATTTCTCGCATGTCGCACATGCTTCAAACTTTTTGTTTTGCTGGTTACCCTGATGGTTTCCAGCTCCCCCGTTCCCATTCCACTTCCTCTTCAAGCTGTTGTTGTTGCTGTTGTTGTTGTTATTTCCACTGCTGCCACCTCCATTCTTCATTTCATTCTCATTCTTCTTCTTCTTTTGTTCCTGGTTGAATTTGGTCACCGCCTCTCCTCCACCTTCAGCGAGTATTGCTTTCTCCATTACTGCTGCAAATGTCTTCAACTGGAACAGGGAAACCCTACTGTACAGCCAGGGCTTCAGTCCCTGTTCAAATCTCTTCGCCTTACGTTCGTCTGTGCTAACCTGATATGGCGCAAACCTCGCCAACTCGTTGAATTTTGCGGTATACTCGGATACCGACATCGTCCCTTGCTTCAGCTCCAGAAACTGTACTTCCAGCTGACTCTTTGAACTCTCCGGGAAATAGGTCTCGAAGAACAACTCCTTAAACCTATCCCAGGTCATCACTCCTGGCCCTTCACGAGTTTTATTGGCCTGCCACCAATAACTAGCTTCTGCTTTCAACGTAAAAGTTGCGAAAGCAGTCTTCTACTCATCCCCTACCCTAGCGACATTGAACACCTTCTCTATTTTCATAATCCAGGTTTGTGCTTCGACTGGATTCATGGACCCACGGAATTCAGGTGGTCCAACCGCCTTGAAATCCTTAAACGTTGAGCCTTGGTTTTGAGGTTGATTCTGCAACGCTCCTGTCAATAGTGCCACTAGTTGTTGAACGGGATTCGCATCAACATTGTCGTTAGCTTCTTCGGTGGTTCTCTGTCGTGTTGGTTGACGTCTGGGAGACATTTTCTGTTTAAAATAAAACATCTATTAGACCATTACTCAACTCCTTTAAGTATTTCTAATTAACTTGCCTCTACAAAAGAAATAACCACATAGCACATAACACTTTGAGTAAAATAATAACATTTATTTATTCATAACTTTTTGAAAACATAACACAATAGCATCTCTGCTATCGACATCCTTTCCTGAACTACAAAAGTTTCAGGACAACGCCATTATTATCATATCCCATGGTTACTTAACACTAGGGATTTACACATTATTTAATACATATTACGTGCATTACAGGCACACTTTCTACGATGATCTATTAAGATACTTCTTAGCCCTATCACGTTCTTCCTCCATGACTCGAAACATCGTTCTTCGATCGAACACAAATGATGGCAGCGTCTCGAACTGAATCGGATATCCCATAACTCGATCTTGAGCTCGATTAATTGCGGTGTCGAATACTTTGTCCATTTCTTCCATCTTCATCCTTTTTGCCTGTGAACTCCTTACTGCTCTTCCAGTTCGTTGATAAGCTTCTTCGTATGCATCTTCAGCTCTTGCCCTCTTAGCCGCTTCTTCTCTCAGCCTGCTCTTCAGTTCAGCAACCATCTCGATCAATTGTTCCTTCTCTCCTTCAGTCTGTGTTAGTTTCTCCTCGGCGTTTGTCAGTCGTTCATCACGATCCTGGATCTCGCCGTCTTTTTGTGTAATTGTAGTCTGTTGTTCAGCTACTATCTTCTGTAACTCCTCAACTATATCCTGAAGTTCCACGTTACGGTCATGCACCTCATCATATACACGTCCAGCAATCGAGTTGAGCGGAATCCTTTCCTCCTCATCCTCGTCATCCTCATCCTCCTGTGGTAACTCCACGGGATCCTCCTCATCCGTCTCCACATCATCATCCTCATCTTCAACCACTGTGACCAACGGGGCTGACTCCCGTGGCAGTAGTTGTTCCCAAACTACCTGAATGTCGCGAGGCTCCTCCTCTATAGGCATTTGAGGTCCCTCCTCCCTAGTCTAACTAGATTCTCCGACATTAGTCATCCTGACAACAAAATTTTAAAGTTTTAGTTATTAATCATTCTACTTGACACTCGCGAGCACATAAGTTATAAACACATAAGCACATAAGTGTTTTATTACTTCTTTCTTAAAACTCGATAAGAGTTAACTCCACTATCTTTTCAAAAGGTTACTTCCTAAGGCTTTTCCCCCACCTAAGGTTCATAACCTAAAGCTTTGATACCAACCTGTGACACCCCCAAATCCTGGTACTTCATTTCCTCAAGATTTGGTGTTCACGTAATCAAAACATTCATTACTAACTACCCAATTGATAAAATTGAATAAATAAAACCTGCCCATACATGATTAAACTTAAATAAAAATCTCCCAGGTTATCTAACCTTTACAAACATTCATTCATGCGGAAAATAAATTAATATAAACTTCTTTACAATGTTTAAACAAAGTCAAAAAAATAAACTGTCTAACTATTACAGGTCTTCAGCATTGCTTAATATTTCCTTTCCCTTTACTGGTGCTAGGTATATCACCAGTTTCAACCTTAGCTGTAAGAATGTTTACAGGCAAGAGTGAGCAAACAAGGCCCACTTGAAATAATAATAAATAAATCAGTTAACTTTACATCATGTACCAACATTAGGTTTAATAGAACTGAACAATAAATTCTATTACCTTCTAAAAACTTTAATCACTTACTGAGGGTCTAATGACCACGAATCATGTCCACAGTTATAAGTAATTTTTCAACTTAAACTTTAACAGTTATAAGACTATAAGGACTTCACGTACTTAGGGGGATCAACCCTTCGTACAATGTATTGTGCACAATCATTTCAACGCTAAACGTAACCTCTTATAAAAGAGTTGTTCTTCTCAGTATTTAGAATACAAGTCCGTACCAAAGTGAGTTTGGTTTGGATACATCATGGGGTAATTTAGAATTCAACGGTAATCAACTAAGGGTTAGTTGATTACAAACAACATAACTGTATACTATGGAATAATCATAGTTGAATTGATATTTATAAACTAACATCATGCTTTAGGAATAATTTAATAGCATAATCATGGAATAATCATAACATGCATCCTCATAAACCAATAGATACACGAGCTTAATCAACAATAAACAATCTAACTCTACGAAAGTGTAAAGTTAGCAATTTGTACAATTGAACTGGAATTAAAGCGATAATGTGTTTAACGAATTCAAACTTGCACAATGAAGTTTTGAGTTAGAGAACTTGCATAAGTATAACATAACAGTGAAAAGTAACCTTGCTGAATAATAAAGTAGAAAGGGTTAGGGAACTTGCCTCGCGTGTAGGTTAAATAATTACTATTCACGTTCACCCCAAGTCCTACACATACCATATGCATTGACAATACACATTAGTTACACTAACATTACCTTTATGAGTTCTTTTATTACTCTTAGTATAGCTACTAACTAAGTTTAAGTTTAAACAACACATCTTTCATGAATATTACTTTTTAGCATTATTATAACTACTTAAATGATCATGCCATTGCACCACATGTACATTAACAACTTGATACAACATCCTAATACATGTCTAACATGTTATCATTAAGTTATACTAATACCCAAAGGGTTGCACTTGCATTCGTGCATCCCGACGCCCTCCGATTGGCTCCAAATACACAACAGTCCTAAATATGGCCATTTTGACTACTGTTACAGACCTCAATTTAAAAACCTTAAAGAATGAAAGTTGTAGGTCTACTCGTCCTCTTTCCGAATCATCTTGAATTACCTAAATCGGAGTTCGTATGAAAACGTTATGTCTATTTTACTACAGGAGGCCAAAACTGCCCAACTAGGTCACTTTTCCGGCGCCGGGGCGCGGAACAGTGGCGCTGGGGCGCGAGCTATGGCGTTGGGGCGCGAGCATCAGTGCTGGGGCACGAGCATCAACGCTGGGGCGCGAGCTTCAGCGCTGGGCGCGAGCTACGGCCCATTTTTGACGCTGGGACGCGAACCTTGGCGCCAGGGCGCGAGATTTGGCGCTGGGGTGTGAATTTTGACGCTGGGACGCCGAAACTCACAGAACCAACCCGAAAGACAGAGCAAAGCTACTGTCTAAATTATTTTTAACGACCAATGGCATCTAACACATGTATAACTTCATGAAAATTACACATAAAAGTTAACGATCATCAATATACCAATTACTAACCACTAATTAACAATATCATAGGCTAATTCTTTGAAACACTGTTATTAGATCAAAACTCCATGGTTGACAGATAAAAAATACAGTGAACTGAAATTCTACTGTTATCAACCAAATTTGATTCTTTTGAAATACAAGTATGCCAACATATAAATCAATTCACATGTGTAGTTCAATTTCTCAGTATTAGCTCACAATTTGCATAATCACATACCAATTTTGTTATTTCGCAAATATACTATTCATACATGTTTTTCACTATGAAAAATCCATTTCTTGAATACGTAATTTAGCATATAACACACACACACACACACACCCACACACACACACACACACACATATATATATATATATATATATATATATATATATATAATATATATATATATATATATGCTAACTATAACAATTATAACAATAAAAACATGTAACATCATAACCAATTCTAGTACATGTTTTACAGATAATTTTGTAAAACTTTATACACAATGAAAAAGAAGAACACAGAGACATACAAATTCACATAGCTGTAATATAAAACATATACAATAAGGTTTATAAAACATACCTTTTGTTGTTAAGAAAACTTTGTTATTCACTATCAAAAGCTAGATAATCTTAGAACTTTCCTCTCTCTCTGGCTCTCTCTCACACTATCTCTGAAATCTTTCTCAGACAACTTCTATTTTCGTTAGGCTTAAGCCAAAACAATATACGTAATTTTAAAATAAAAGCCAACGTATGTTTTTAAAACGCATAAAACCGATGCCACTCTTATTACCCTAATAATATATCAGTTACCAAATATATATATATATATATATATATATATATATATATATATATATAATATATATATATATATATATATATATATATATGTATGTATGTATGTATATATATTTATTTATTTAACTAATAATTTAAATTCAAAAGGCATAAGGCTTTGTTTGGCAAACCATTTAAAAATTAAAGAATTAATATACTTAAACCTTGTTTGGCAAAACTAAATTAAAATTACTTTAATTTATTTTAATAACTCTTTATAACATAGCTATTTGTCATACTTTATTTAATAACAATTTATTAAATAATTCACTTAATCACATAACTCAATCCACATAACACATTAATTATTTAACAAATAAATAATTAACTAAATCACATTAATTATTTAGCAAATAACTAATTAACTAAATAAACTCAATCAAATTGAACAATTACTTATTCAATAATAAACATATCCAATAAATATTTATATAAATCAATAAATATTTATAACTTACATTTAAAAAAAATATGGAATGTTAAAGAAGCTCATGCGATTGAAACCTGCGTGGAGTTTAAAAGTGAAAGAGAAAATTGTGAAACAATTTCAAGCTGGTATTATTATGGTGTCCACATATCATAAATGGATATCCAACATCATTCTCGTGCCTAAACCTGAAGGAAAGGTATGAGTTTGTATGGATTATAGGGATCTGAATAAAGCTTGCCTTAAAGATAGCTTTCCCGTGCCATTTATCCACATTCTCATTGACAATACTGCACAATACGGCATGTACTCCTTTGCTGATTGCTTTGTAGGGTACCACCGGATCATGGTTGCTGAGGAAAATCGTGAGAAAACTATTTTCATCACGACTTAGGGAACTTTTTGCTATACACGGTTGTCTTTCGGCCTTATCAATGCCGGAGCTACCTATCAGCGAGCTATGATGGATCTTTTCCACGACTTATTGCACAAAGAGATAGAGATCTACGTGGATGAAATCATTGTCAAGTCCCGAAGGGAGGAAGACCACTTAGACCATCTCAGAAAGCTCTTCAACATGTTGCGTAAGTATAACTTGAAGTTGAATCCAACCAAGTGTGCCTTTGGTGTTAAATCAGGCAAGCTGCTAAGATTCCTAGTCAGTCACAAGGGAATTGAGCTGGATCCCACCAAAATCCAGGCCATTACGAAAATGCATATTCCTCAGACAGAGAAGGAAATACGGGGATTTTTGGGAAGAATCAACTTCATTAGCAGGTTCATTTCTCAACTCACAGCAACCTGTGAGCCTATTTTCAAATTGTTAAGGAAGAACTCCTCCATGAAATGGAATGATGAGTGCCAGAAGGCCTTCCTTACAATCAAAGACTAGCTAGTCAAAGCTCCTGTCTTGGTACCACCCAGGGATGATGTTCCCCTGTTCATGTACCTATCCACAAGTGACAATGCCATGGGCTGCATGCTGGGATAGAAGGACGATAGAGGCCAAGAACATGCTATCTATTACCTCAGCAAAAGATTCACCAGCAGTGAACAAAAGTACACTCTAATTAAGAAGACTTGTTGTGCTTTAGCATGGGCTTCCATGAGGTTACATCATTACCTCCATGGTCACACAACCCATCTCATATCCCGCGTGGATCCTCTTAAGTACGTGTTCAGTAAACCCATATTAAATTGTCAGCTATCCAGATGGCAGTTGATCCTACAATAATTTGAAATCGTCTATGTGACGCAAAAGTCAATCAAATGTCAAAGGAATTACAGATCAACTGGCCGTCGCACCTTCAGGGAACTTCAAACCCTTGGAAACATACTTCCCCGATGAAGGGGTAATGGCAATTCAGCAACACCGTTAGTACGATACATGTCGTACATGGAAAATGTATTTTGATGGAGCTATTAATATGGAAGGTTCTAGAGCTGGAGCAATTCTAGTATCCTGTACGGGGGAACAGTATCACGTCGCCATCAAATTACAGTTTGTCAGCACTAACAACACAGCTGAGTATGAAGGCTGTATCATGGGGCTAAAACTTACTCGTTCAATGGGCATCAGGCGATTAACTGTCTTTGGGGATTCAGAGTTGGTAGTCAAATAATCTACGGAAATCTATCAAACCAAAGAGCTACATTTGCTACCTTACCATCGATAAGTTTTACAGATGACTTCGGAGTTCGAAAAGATCTCCTTTCTACACATTCCTCGTAATAGGAATAACTTTGCAGACACGCTAGCAACTTTGGCCTCCTTGATTCACATACCTGACAAGGAAGACATGCCAACCCTCACATTTGCTCTGCGAAAGGCACCGACCTATTGGAACTATGTTGGAGAAGTATCGGATGAACTACCTCTCATCAAGCATCTTTGGTATCAGCACATCAAAGAGTATTTACGAGATGGATCTACACCCACTAAGGTGAGCCCGACTGAGAAAAGGCAGATTCATCGACTGGCTATGAAATTCTACCTGAGTGGAGATGCACTCTACAAAAGAGAAGCAGGATTAGGTCTCCTCAGATGTCTGGACCAGGACCAAGCTCAGAGGCTCATGTATGAGGTCCATGGTGGAGTATGCGGCCCACACATGTGCGGCCCGCTACTTATTAGGAAAATCCTCAGAACAAGACATTACTGGCTTACACTCAAGCCTGACTGTGATGATCACTTCAGGAGATGTTATCAATGCCAAATTTATGGGAATGCTATCCACGCCCTTCCACGAGAGCTCCACAATATGAGTTCACCTTGGCCCTTCTCAATGTGGGGAATGGACGTGATCTGGCCCATCGAGCCCAAAGCCACTAATGGGCATCAGTTTATCTTAACCATGATCGACTACTTCACCAAGTGGGTAGAAGCAGCCTCCTTCCCTAGGGTTACCAAAGAAGTAATCATTGCTTCATCTGTCGATATGGACAACCAGAGGTAATTATATAAGATAATGCTAAGAACCTCAACAACAAAATGATGGAGGAGTTATGTAGTAAATTCAACATCAAATATCTCAACTCCGTCATCTCCGTCCAAAGATGATTGGTGTTGTTAAAGCGGCTAACAAAAACATCAAGAAGATCATACAAAAGATGTCCACCAACCACAAAGGATGGACTGACCTATTGCTTCTTACTCTGTTAGCCTACAGAACATCAATGAACACTTCCACTAGGGAAACCCCCTACTTATTAACCTATGGGATGGAAGTAGTGCTCCCCATAAAAGTGGAAATGGAATCCCTCAGAGTGTTGATAGACGCTCAGCTGGATGAGGACCAATGGGTAGAAGATAGGTATCACCAATTGTCTCTAAAAGATGAATGGCATGCCGCTGCTATTGTAACGCCCCGAAATCCGGTCTATCTTCACACCTGGATTCCGTACGTCACGAGTACATCCTTCATCCACCATACATCATTATATACCAAAATATAACAACATACACTCTCAAATCCCAGGTTCTGGAAACCTTATAACCTATTTCCTTACAAATAATGGTAAATTACATTATCCATTTCATCTTACACAAGTGACTTTCATCCGCCACAAAGGATTCATAATTGTTCATTAAACTAGTCTATAGTTTAATTCTATCATTCCATATTACAAGTCTTCATTTTCTCTGCACGTATATTCACATACTGAATGGCACTTCATCTGGATATCTTCAGCTTGATTTTTACGGGATCCTTAAGTTCTTCTAACCTTGATCGCTAAAAATTATTTTTCATTTAAAACAAGTGTGAGCATTCAATTGCCCATCAAGTCATAACAGTTGAACAAACAGCTTCAGAATTTAAAACATTTCCTTAGAACTTCTATAACCGAACAAAGGTTATGAAACAGCTTGAATAATAGGAATAATCTCGATTCCTATCATTTTAAAACATCAATCATTTTCACCTTGAAATACTTTCATTCCTCTACCTTTTTCATACACATCCTATCTGGCTAGAATCATTAGCACAGACTTAACAATAAATGTTCATGTATAAATAGAACATACTTGTATTGAACAGCTCAATCACATAACATTTCATATCATGGAAACACCGAAGTGTTCAAATTGTGGCTCAAGGCCTCGTACATTCTACCACCTTGTACATACATCGCACATATGCACATAGACAGAACTTCTCAAGTTCAACATCTGAGAAGTTTTAGAAACTAGCATTCATTTTTAGTATGAATGAAGTTAGGAAACTTGGCTTACACCCAGCTACAGTTTACGCTGAACTGCTCATCCAATTCCTATATAACACATAAGGAAAAACCACATGTACCAATTAGTCATCTATTTGACTTACGCATTGGTTTAGTTAACTTTACTTCTTAGGGTTCGCGTTCTTGCAATATAAGTTTACGCGACTAACTTCCTTTACCAGTTAACGTCTTTATGACATACGGAGATGTCTTACTCAAAACGTTCATCATCTTGGATGATTTATATTCTTATCTTCTTCTTATAACTTCTCTAGGACTCAGCACACATCGTTTCTCTGCTAGTAGTCCATATAGTACTCTGAGTGGTTTCCCACAAACAACTAACAAATAAGTTCCCGTCTCATCTACACTGCCATCACAGTGAGTTAGATCGGTTGACAGTTTCGTATATACCTTCGCTCTCTGAAGGAATTGTTTAGCCCAGCTCCCATATGTCAACCATTAGAGTTACGATTGTACCACAACCTAACTTCTCTTAACTTATACGAACTATTAAATTATAATGTTCGTTAAGTCAATTTCTTATTCCTTACGGCTTTTTGGCAATTAAATACCATACCTTAAAATTCATTCCTTATTCGACTCACATTCGGCTTTCATTAATCTTATTACCGTTAATTTATTACGGCTTTCTTGATAGTTCATATACTATTTAATACTTTCGTTATCAATTACATGAACCCCATGTTCATTACTCGTTCTTAGTGTCAAAGCCATACCGATCATTGTATGCTACGACCAAGCGTCCATCGCAACGACGTTGCGTTCATAGCGTATATACGCTTCACACTTATCTCTCATTATCATGATATAACATCGAAATGTTATTCATTACCCTCGACACTCAACGTCTAAGGAATCACAAACATAGCAATTCCTCACGTTCATTCATCCCGACTACGGTCCCCGGATATCGGTTACGTAACCCGCGATTATATTCATTATCAATTATTCTTGCTTAATCTACACGTTCAACCTTTAATAAAGGTTTACATCACTTGATTAAGTGTTACATTAGTTGAATATTATATTCTTTATCGTCCCTTACATTTCCCCCAAGAGCTGAGCAGTTAAAAGCTCCTCTCTGGATATTTTTTCTCAACATCGGCGCTGCGGCGCCACTCCCTTCTTTATTTCTCCCGCCACGGCGCGAGTTTGCAGTACCCAGCCCCCCAGTCTGGCGCTGCAGCGCCACATTACAAGGCATGACTGGCGCCGCGGCGCCAAGCCCCAACCCTAGAAATTTTCTAAGTGTTAAATTAATTCTTTGAGACGCTCACTTCCCGATCTCATAACTCCTTCGTTATAACTCGGAACGAGGTCATTCCAAAGCCATTCTCTTCCTTATCTTACGTACTTTAATACCTCTTAGATAGAACTTCATTCTAAATCTGATAACATGCCATTCGATTGGCTAGATCTTCACCCTTTATTCATTTTTACGCTTTTAACGCTCTTTATTCGTTCGTCCGTAATTTGGTCATTCGAACTCGGAACTCGTTCGTTCTTGAGTCCACGACTCACGTTTTCTATGTTCCCTTACTTCCTTATGAAACCCTACACATTCGGGTTCATTTACTAACTTTCTAATTCTGGTTCGTCTTTTACGAAATTTCGCCATAACTTCGTTATAGCTAAGTTTTAATCCGTTCTTCATGAACGTTTCTACCGATCCTAACCAAGCAGTATGCAACTAACTTATACGCGATGGTTTTAAACTTGTCCATCAACAACAGTTATCCTACGATGGTTTTAAATTTGTCCATCAACAACGTTCTTTGTGTTCTTCGCTTGTTCTTCGTGTTCTTCGCTTTAATCGATATTTTGGATTACGACTCCACTTTTTATTGGAATTTGATGTTATAGAACATTATTCCTTACTTATTTCACCTACTTATTTATATAACCCACTCGGATCGTTCAAATTCATTACGAATTTTATACTCCCTTAAGAAATTTATTTACTAAACTTCAAATTCTTATTTTCTTTATTTCTCATGATTTCAACCATATGAAATCAATCCTAACATCATCTACTTCTTATTCTCATTAAGTTATGTTTTTAAACATAAAAACCTAAAGAAAATTTATAAAAGACTAGGTTTCGGATTACCGTTCTTCTTTATTTTTCTTCCGCTAGACAAAGCCGGCGATTTGCAAGCTTTTCTATTTCACGAATACTTCGATCCGATCATTCATGCCCATGATCTTCCTCCTCCCTCTTCATTCGAACCCTCTCTCTCTCTCTCTCAAAGGTGTAGGATTTTCAAAATCCAATTTAAATGAATTAAGCTTACTATTTATAGAATTTCCAAGCTAAGGGTATTTTGGTCATTTCGCCCCCCTTAACCTCCTTACTATTCATTACTTAAGGCCTAAGTTTACTTAGCCACCAAGTTTACTTAGCCACCAAGTTTACTTAGCCATTAAGTCTTCTTAACCATCAAGTTTACTTACTCATCAAGTTTGCTTAGCCTTTAAGTTTGCTTAACTCTTAAGTTTACTTAACCTTTAAGCATAAGCACTTTACTTAGCTATTAAGTTTACTTAATCATTACTTACCTTATCCTTTACTTAGCCATTAAAACTAATCGTATTCTACGCATCTCATTCTCGTATTCTCTTCGTATATAATTCGTACGATATTCGTATTACACGTCTTAATAATCTTCGTACTATCCTCGTATAATACTTCATATCATACTCATATCTCTCACGCATAATAACCCTAATTATTATACGTGATCATAAAATTCTCGGAGCTCACTTTTCCTAACCCTAGGTTTTGAGTCCGCGGGTGAAAACTTCGTTTTTTCCATAACTGAAATATTATTGAATATTCCATCACGTCTCAGAATTAAACGTAATCTATAACTTCTCGGAATTTCAAAATAAATCTCCGAGCAGAAATGGATGAATAATGCCTATTTCGTTTTTTTCCCCGAAAATATTTTGTTCCCGGAAAACTTTCATTTTCATCTTGAAAATTCTTATTCGCTCAATCTAGCTCATAGCCAGAATACTCCCGACTTATAATCATCCTAGGTTATAGAACGATTAATAAACACATAGCACATAATAGTATTAATAAAATTTAGTTTTACTAATAACTAATTCTTTAAACTTAAATTCTGGACAATCCAAATTTTCGGGTTGTCACAGCTATCTTCCATGGTCAGTTATATCAACAAAGGATCGCCAGGTCCTACAACAGAAAAGTCTGGCTACGACAGTTTAAACAACATGACTTGGTTTTGAAGAAGAACATTGACAACCAAGATCAGACTAAGGGAAAATTCGCTCCTAACTGGGAAGGCCCGTTTGTTGTCAAGGAGGTATTGACAGGAGGCACTCTCAGATTACAGGAAATGGACGGTGATGAATTTCCACAGCATATCAACTCGGACACCATAAAATGGTACTATGTCTGAGGTTACCATCAAACAAACATCCTGGTGTTGGATCATCAGATCACTAGTCATTCCGGTTCTTTAACCCTTCACTGCATACAACTCTTTTTCACACTTGGCCCGTCAGGGAATCATACTCTTCAAGCCAGCAGCCTGGCTTCCCTCCATTCATACAACTTTGGTTACCCCACTAGGGATTGAACCTTTCACACTTGCAGTTTGTCCCAAACATGGGATTAAACTTTTTCACACCTGTTGTGACAACCCCAAAACAGGTCCATTCCATCCAACCTATTTTGAGTCGCCAAATACATGGTACAGAAAACAACTACAACTTTATTACAACAATTGTCGTGCAAAATACAACAACACATATGCTGTGAGTTTGGATATAAAAATATACCAAATGTGACTTATGTCCCAACCGTGGACAACACCTCACAATGACACCTTACATAAAGGTATAGTCAAAAACTGTTTTAGAAATTAGAATCTTTGGGAAGTGCTCAAGGAAACCTTTGTATAAAGTGTAGTCAAAAACTGTTTTAGAAATTAGAATCATTGGAAAGTGCTCAAGGAAACCTTTGTACATGGGAGGCCATACTTCTAGGTTGTGATAGATATCATATGGCCACAGAATTATCCTTGGTTGACCCAATATACCCCAAAGAAAAACGAGAAGATTACTATCATATTCTTCTCAACGGTGAGTCTTCTCTTGACTTATCATTATCTCCACTGTCTCAAATTGAGAATTATACTTCAAACAAACACCAAGATTATATAGGTAGTGCTCGTAAATATACTCAGCAAGTGGATGAGCAAAACCATGTCTTATGATGACACGAGATTGTATGTCATTAGACATCTTGTATGATAGTGGAAAAACACCCTTCCAACGTTGGGTTCGCCTCTCCCTATATGATTCACCAAATATAACTACTAAAAGATGTATACAACACACTTGTCTATATTGTTTAGGGAGAACTCCACAACTAGAGACCACCGTTCTATTCCCTTGTTAACCCCACTTGACCCAGCTACACTTTTATTACCTGAAAGGAATTGTGAAGCAAAAGGGTGAGCACAACTAGCTTAGTAAAGAATATCATAACTAAAGATAATTAAATTATCAATAGCCTTCATCAATAACAAATCAGAGATTTAGAATATATGGTAGATGATAAAAATTTCAACCATAGTTGCAGCGGAACGAGCAATCCGTTAGAATAGTCAAATAGACAATACAGTCTATTATCTTCTCCATGTTAAAAGTCCACCAACAATGTTTTATCCCTGTAACATCAATCAACAGTTTCTTTCCACAATTATATGAATAACTCATAATCATAATTGTAATTCTAAATTCCTCTTCGCATCCAACACGAAGATAATTTTCATCACATGTCTTTACCTGAAGCATCAAAGATCATGGTTATACCAAATCACAGTTCCTGTTCATAATCATACTAATAAATTCATCTTTGCACTACGGGCCAAATATATTCGTCAATAGTTCATCTTTGCACTACAGGCCAAAGATATTCAACAACAGGTTATCTTTGCACTACGTGCCAAAGATATTCAACAACAGATCATCTTTGCACTACAGGCTAAAGATATTCATATCTCAAATAAATATACAATCATTTCAAAATCTATATAAACCATAATTATAATCATGTTGATCAATTTACCATTGCACTTGAGCTAAAGATATTCAATTATAAATTCAATGGTCATGATCATGCCAGTCACAATTCAACTTTTCACTACTGGCCAAAGAGAACCCTAGTCATGATCATACCAATAATCTACTCATCTTTGCACTTCAGTCAAAGAGAATTTCAACATCAGAGTTATAAAAAATATTATATACGATAATAAAATCAATATAATCAATATATAATTTTAATCTCCAGAGTAATATTCATAAATTAACGATAATTTGGTCAGAAAAAAATCAATTTTGTCGTGAATAGTAACTCGTGAATAGTAACTTGTGAATTGTAATTCTTGAATAGTAACTCGTGAATAGTAATTCATGAATAGTAACTCGACATGAAAAAAATAGAAATTCCACAATAAAATCCATACCAATATTTTGGTATAATGATATTGAAAGAATAATATTTCTTAAGTTTATAAACAATTTATTTTAATTATTTACACTTTACTAAATAATGCATTTAATCATCTTAAAATGTCAAACTCATAAGATTTCATTACCAATAACCAAAACACTCATCAAAAATCTGCATATGCCTTATATAGGATTCTCAAGCCATAAAATCTTATTTTCTAATTTTCTTACTTCACATAACATATTTAATTCATTTACTCATAACTAGTCCATTTTCATAAAAAATACCAAATTAGTTCCAAAAATATTTTTTTTCTGAGATTTAGCATAATATAGTCCCATACTGAACATATATTTTTCTCAGAATTTTTAAAACTCATTTACTATTTTTTATATGGCCAAAACAGCCGAATATTTAGATATTTATCAAAAATTATACTTTTATCTAAAAATTCTGAAATTTATAGAGTATACTTCCATCATATACATGTACTCTCAATAAAAATTTTACCAATTTTGAAATTAACCACAAGGAGTTATAAGCGGTTACTTTTAAAATAGTCTTTTCCCGTAAAATTCATAACTCTTAATCCATACATCGAAAAATCCCCAATTTCGGACACAATCAATAAAACTCATCAAAATATCATTCCAAATTTTTCTAGAATTTTCTGAAGGTCAAAAGAAGTACGAACTGAAAAACATAATAACCCTTAAAATCCCTTACTATCCCTTACCTCAAAAGAGCAGCACTTCTGACTGGATATCGGATATGACGCTGAAGGAAACTTGCACTGATAAATAGCAACTCACCAAATACCTAAATACTCACAAAATACACTCGATAATCTAGAGAGAAAAAGAGAGAAAACTTATGAATTCTAGTGTGATTTTTAATTCTAACATAGCCTTCTATTTATAGGAAAATGTTAGCACGCCGAAGCAGATTTAACCTGCAACCTGATGGCTTTACCTGCTACTATTCCCACCCACCACATTTGAATAAAAATCTCAGCATATTTCTTCACCAACCAAGAGTGGGGCCCACCAATTCTAGAATTTTCTACCAAAATGATTAACTCCGAAAATTCAACAATTTCTGAACCAGTCATCTCGTAAAATTCATAACAAATCATACGTTCATTTTTAACGGTTCAAAATTTGTGGACATATACTCAACTTATATATGTATAACATATCCAAAAATGACAACGATCCAACGGTCGGATTAAAAATTATAACTCACACAATATATCTCAAAAATGCTAGTTTAGTTTTTAATACCTCCAATCTGATAAAATACTGATAAAATACCTCAATATTAATTCCTTCATTTATAATCACATAAATAAATCCATCATTTATATCCACATCAAATAAATATTTCCTTATCATATAAATCAATGATTAATTATTCACAAATAATATTACAGAATCACATTTATGACAACCAGGCTGTTCCCAGGAAAGAGGGGGCTTTCTAATAAAAATTTCTCCTTACTGGCGCGCAATTAGGTGACCAAACCTCTCATTAGATAGAACTTTCTAGATATTGCCAATAATGTTATCTAATAATATTATTCAAATAATATGAATTATTGATCTGATAATGAGAAATACTGTGCAGTGACAATTATTGAACAACAATAATATAAAATTTCAACGTAGCAATTATTGAATCAATAAAATAAAATATTGAATAGTAATTACTGTAACAATTATTAAGTAGTGCCTTTTTACGTAAGAATCAATAATTTCAAAAATACTGTGCAATATCGTGTGCTACTGTGCAATAACGCATATTACTGTATTTTAACCATCGGGTATTCCAACAGTGTTAATGGTAACAACTGCGCCATTATTTGTAAAAACTCAAATTTGTCATTTTCTTCATCCGACAGTTATTCTGTTATGGGGCCCACAAATGGCTGCGCCGTCGTATGAATATTTCCCGACAGAAAGAATATTCCACGACCAAACGAATATTCCCCGATAACAATGAATATTTTATAACCACTTGTGTATTTTGAAAAAAAAAATTTATATATCACCCTTAACTTTAATATTTATCAATTTAACCATTTATTGAGTAGTAATTATAAGAAAAATTGAATACTTTTATTTCATAAAATTCGGGATCTTACAATCTCCCCTCTTTATGATATTTCGTCCCCGAAATTTACGTACCTGGTATTTCGAAAAGTTGAGAATACCTTGGTTTCATTTCAGATTCTATCTCCCGGGTCATCATGATTTCTCCATTGCTCATCTCCTGTGATAACTTCATTTGGGTTCCTCACTTGTTGGGAAGTCGTGACAACTGCTCTCCCTTGAACTACCCGGCATTGACTTGTCTGGGGCAGCATTTGGCGTCATCACTACCGTTGGAATATACTTTTCTCTAGGACATATTCCTCCCTCAACTGCCTCGTCGTACTCCTGATTCATGATCTGGATCATCAATCTTCGATCCATATCGAATTCAGGTTGACCGCTCTGTACAGGGTAATTCAAAACTCGATGTTGGGTTCTCCCAATTGCTTTCCAAAAAAAATATTCATATCATCTATTTTAGCCTTCTTAGATCGGACATCTCTTCCCACAATATCCACGTGTCGTGCGGCTTTTGCCCATGCATCACTTATTCTCACTCGTTCAGTTTTTTCTTCTTTCAGCTCAGATTCCATCTTTATAATCTTATACTCTGCCAAAAAATGCTTCTATTCAAGCATCACATATCGGGTAACACAAGCTTGAATTGTTGCATCCTTTTGCTCCACGACCGTCTGTCGTTCTTCAGCCTGCTCTTCTAACTCATGAATACGATTTTGCAATTCTACATTTTGATCATATAATACCTCTAATAAATTCTCCTCAGGTGCTTCTTCTTCCTCACTCTCAGCTACTACCTCTGCGACTAGCTCGGGTGCAACTATTAATTCTTCACTCACCACATGGATTTCTCTAATTCCTTCTTCGCCTGACATCACATTATCCTGGTTGATGATTAGAGGTATCCCCACAGTCTCATTCACTCCATTGTTAACATTCTCAGCAGCCATTCTCAAATACTACCATAAAACAAGGGTTAATTAAACAAATTAACATATCACATAATATCCCGATATTATGACTGACCAACAAATAAGCTTAGGTAGGACACACTAGCGAAGGATTTACTCATCTCTCCCCTCCTAGTTATATTTCTCGATCTCCGTCAGAGACCATATCCCTAAGCTCTGATACCAAATGTGACAACCCCAAAACAGGTCCATTCCATCCAACCTATTCTGAGTCGCCAAATACATTGTACAGAAAACAACTACAACTTTATTACAACAATTGTCGTGCAACCTTGGATAGCACGTCACAATGACACGTTACATAAAGGTATAGTCAAAAACTGTTTTAGAAATTAGAATCTTTGGGAAGTGCTCAAGGAAACCTTTGTATAAGGTGTAGTCAAAAACTGTTTTAGAAATTAGAATATTTGGGGAGTGCTCAAGGAAACCTTTGTACATGGGAGGCCATACTTCTAGGTTGTGATAGATATCATATGGCCACAAGATTATCCTTGGTTGACCCAATATACCCCAAAGAAAAACGAGAAGATTACTATCATATTCTTCTCAACGGTGTGTCTTCTCTTGACTTATCATTATCTCCACTGTCTCAAATTGAGAATTATACTTCAAACAGACACCAAGATTATATAGGTAGTGCTCGAAAATATACTCAGCAAGTGGATGAGCACAACCCTGTCTTCTGATGACACGAGGTTGTATGTCATTAGACATCTTGTATGATAGTGGCAAAACACCCTTCCAACGTTGGGTTCGCCTCTTCCTATATGATTCACCAAATATAACTACTAAAAGATGTATACAACACACTTGTCTATACTGTTTAGGGAGGACTCCACAACTAGAGACCACCGTTCTATTCCCTTGTTACCCCCACTTGACCCAGCTACACTTTTATTACCTGAAAGAAATTGTGAAGCAAAAGGGTGAGCACAACTAGCTCAGTAAAGAATATCATAACTAAAGATAAATAAATTATTAATAGCCTTCATCAATAACAAATCAGAGATTTAGAACATATGGTAGATGATAAAAATTTCAACCATAGTTGCAGCGGAACGAGCAATCCATTAGAAGAGTCAAATAGACAATACAGTCTATTATCTTCTTCATGTTAAAAGTCCACCAACAATGTTTTATCCTTGTAACATCAATCAACAGTTTTTTTCCACAATTATATGAATAACTCATAACCATAATTGTAATTCTAAATTCCTCTTCGCATCCAAGACGAAGATAATTTTCATCACCTATCTTTACCTGAAACATCAAAGATCATAGTTATACCAAATCACAGTTCCTGTTCATAATCATACTAATAAATTCATCTTTGCATTACGGGCCAAAGATATTCGTTAATAGTTTATCTTTGCACTACAGGCCAAAGATATTCAACAACAGGTCATCTTTGCACTACGTGCCAAAGATATTCAACAACAGATCAACTTTGCACTACAGGCTAAAGATATTCATATCTCAAATAAATATATAATCATTTCAAAATCTATATAAACCATAATTATAACCATGTTGATCACTTCACCTTTGCACTTAAGTTAAAGATATTCAATTATAAATTCAAGGGTCACGATCTTACCAGTCACAATTCAACTTTTTACTACTGGCCAAAGAGAACTCTAGTCATGATCATGTCAATAATCTACTCATCTTTGCACTTCAGTCAAAGAGAATTTCAACATCAGGGTTATAAAAAATATTATATATGATAATAAAATCAATATAATCAATATATAGTTTTAATCTCCAGAGTAATACTCATAAATCAGCGATAATTTGGTCAGAAAAAAAAACCAATTTTGTTGTGAATAGTAACTCGTGAATAGTAACTCATGAATAGTAACTTGTGAATAGTAACTTGTGAATAGTAATTCATGAATAGTAACTCGACATGAAAAAGATAGAAATTTCTCAATAAAATCCACACCAATATTTCGGTATAATGATATTGAAAGAATAATATTTCTTAAGTTTATAAACAATTTATTTTAATTATTTACACTTTACTAAATAATGCATTTAATCATCTTAAAATGTCAAACTCATAAGATTTCATTACCAATAACCAAAACACTCATCAAAAATCTGCATATGCCTCATATAGGATTCTCAAGCCATAAAATCCTATTTTCCAATTTTCTTACTTCACATAACATATTTAATTCATTTACTCATAACTAGTCTATTTTCATAAAAAATACCAAATCAGTTCCAAAAATATTTTTTTCTGAGATTTAGCAGAATATAGTCCCATATTGAACATATATTTTTCTCAGAATTTTTAAAACTCATTTACTATTTTTTATATGGCCAAAACAGCCGAATATTTAGATATTTATCAAAAATTGTACTTTTATCCAAAAATTCTGAAATTTATATAGTATACTTCTATCATATACATGTACTCTCAATAAAAATTTCACTAATTTTGAAATTAACCGCAAGGAGTTATAAGCGGTTACTTTTAAAATAGTATTTTCCCGTAAAATTCATAACTCTTAATCCATACATCCAAAAATCCCCAATTTCGGACACAATCAATAAAACTCATCAAAATATCATTTCAAATTTTTCCAGAATTTTCTGAAGGTCGAAAGAAGTACGAACTGAAAAACATAATAACCCTTAAAATCCCTTACTATCCCTTACCTCAAAAGAGCAGCACTTCTGACTGGATATCGGATATGACGCTGAAGGAAACTTGCACTGATAAATAGCAACTCACCAAATATCTAAATACTCACAAAATACACTCGATAATCTAGAGAGAAAAAGAGAGAAAACTTATGAATTCTAGTGTGATTTTTAATTCTAACATAGCCTTCTATTTATAGGAAAATGTTAGCACGCCGAAGCAGATTTAACCTGCAACCTGATGGCTTTACCTGCTACTATTCCCACCCACCACATTTGAATAAAAATCTCAGCATATTTCTTCACCAACCAAGAGTGGGGCCCACCAATTCTAGAATTTTCTACCAAAATGATTAACTCCGAAAATTCAACAATTTCTGAACCAGTCATCTCGTAAAATTCATAACAAATCATACGTTCATTTTTAACGGTTCAAAATTTGTGGACATATACTCAACTTATATATGTATAACATATCCAAAAATGGCAACGATCCAACGGTCGGATTAAAAATCATAACTCACACAATATATCTCAAAAACGCTGGTTTAATTTTTAATACCTCCAATCCGACAAAATACTGATAAAATACCTCAACATTAATTCCTTCATTTATAACCACATAAATAATACCATCATTTATATCCACATCAAATAAATATTTTCTTATCATATAAATCAATGATTAATTATTCACAAATAATATTACAGAATCACATTTATGACAACCAGGCTGTTCCCAGGAAAGAGGGGGTTTTCCAATAAGAATTTCTCCTTACTGGTGCGCAATTAGGTGACCAAACCTCTCCTTAGACAGAACTTTCTAGACATTGCCAATAATGTTATTTAATAATATTATTCAAATAATATGAATTATTGATCTGATAATGGAAAATACTGTGCAGTGACAATTATTGAACAACAATAATATAAAATTTCAACGTAGCAATTATTGAATCAATAAAATAAAATATTGAACAGTAATTACTGTAACAATTATTGAGTAGTGCCTTCTTACGTAAGAATCAATAATTTCAAAAATACTGTGCAATATCGTGTGCTACTGTGCAATAACGCGTATTACTGTATTTTAACCACCGGGTATTTCAACAGTGTTAATGGTAACAACTGCGCCGTTATTTGTAAAAACTCAAATTTGTCGTTTTCTTCATCCGACAGTTATTCTGTTACGGGGCCCACAAATGGTTGCGCCGTCGTACGAATATTTCGCGACAGAAAGAATATTCCACGACCAAACGAATATTCCCCGACAATAATGAATATTTTATAACCACTTGTGTATTTTGAAAAAAAAAAATCATATATCACCCTTAAATTTAATATTTATCAATTTAACCATTTACTAAGTAGTAATTATAAGAAAAATTGAATACTTTAATTTCATAAAATTCGGGGTCTTACACCTGCAGTTTATCCTAAACTTAGGATTAAACTTTTTTTCCCCTACAGTTTGTCCTGCATATAGGATCAAACTTTTCGTTGGCTACAAATCGTCCTGAGGGGCGAACTACGTCGACCTGATCTCCCTGATACATGGGAGTATGTAAGCAACCATTACAAAAAACAATAAAAAACACTTCTACACCATTTTCATTACAAAAACCAAAACAACAAAAACATTCCTACACCCTTTTCTGCCACATACAGCATTGAACCTCTTACACCAGGTTCAAATTACACAGACCTGATCTCCTCTTCAATAGGAGTACGTAGGACGTCATTTATGGTTCGGTCTAATCCCTTACCTAAACACAAACATTTGTCGACGGTACTGGGATCATCTTTCAATCCACTACATTTCATTGGCTTCAGACCAAAGGGATGGAACTACCTGACCTCCTGATAAATAGGAGATTCAGCGACCATCTAAGCTGCGGTTATACCTTGAAGAGCAATACCAATCCATAAGAGATGAAATTAATTAGGCTCCTCCTAAATAGGAGTACTGGCGAACATCTGTGGTGCGATCAATCTCAGAGAGGAAATCCATACTCCTCTCCACATTTCCATACAAAAACCAGTCCCAAGACACCAAAGATAACAGGGATACACACAGATCAATGATCCATTCTGAATTATCCAGAGACAACTCAATGTCCATCCATCAAGGAGGAATTCAGAATACATCAACATCACAAGACCTGGAGAAGCAGGCAAAATATCAAGGCTTATCTAAAAGGGAAGTGAACAAAAATATATTTTCCTACTATATATAATGTTGCTTGATATACACAAATGTAAACTGTAAATGACAAAATGGCTAAGCTAGTCTGTGCAGGAAAATACAAGCCCATCTACAAATCAGTGTATATGCGAGCTATCAAGCCCAACATGGCATCCCTCTCAGAAGAAGAAGGTAACGCTGTGGTCTTTTGTAAGGGTATCCACACGAGCTAACAGATCTACTGCTATCTACATGGTGACCCTGTGCTCATCGATGTACGTGCTCATCTCTGTAATCATGCCAGTGGTAAGGGACCTCACTGTGGTACTATCTATGACGGCTACATCCAGGGAAAATATGGCGACATCCCTCTCGACTATCACTGCATCTCTGGCTGATCTTGCCTCATCTTACTCAATAAACACCGGCGTCTCCAAGGGCTAATGCCTCGTCTCTCTCTAACAGAGTTGCGTCTCTCCCCTCAAGGGCTGTCAACATCAAGGATCTAGCCTGATCTCTCTCAAAGGTCATCAGATGAAGACTATGCTTGAAGTACTGTGCCAAATGTTGGATCACGACAACGCTAGTACTGGGAGAATCTAAAAGAGCTACTGGCAACCCAGTAAATGGCTCCTCCTCGGTGTGGGAATCAATGTCCTCCACGGGCTCTCCACCATCTGAATCAATACCTGACACTGTGGATACTGCCGCAGCTGATGAAGTTTCTGTCTCCATCCATGCAGAATACTCTAGCGAATAGCCCGGATGGCTAACAGAAAAAGCAGCTATCTCACGCTTATCCCAACAGGCATACACCCTGGATCGGTCCTCTACTGATAGATGGCAAGAAGCTAAACGCTGACCTAACGCCCCATCAAAAGGATGAAAGTCCTGAAACTGGCCAAACTGTGACATCACGGTCAGTGGGTGGTAGGTAGTCCTGCCCCTCAAACCAGCTAGAGGGAGATAATACATGCCCGAAGCATGAGTAGTGAAGCTATAGGGTGAACTGAGCCTTGTACACGACAAGATAGCAAACGGATCTCCGATCCCAGCTAGGAAAACGGACCAAGAGGTAGGATCTGTACACTCCGTAGGTTGGAAGGAATACAACATAACTATCTCATGGGTGAAGCAGTACCCATATCGGCGAAAAGTGCCAATCGGTCTCAAGTGTGACATAAACCACACATATTACATGACCGAACTGCCTGTAAATACACCTGCAGGGTAGGTACTACAAAACGTTGCCAATCTTAGCGTCTCGGCCATAATCAACGGAATGAAGGTATGACCCTCTATGAGAGCTCTCACTACCGTGATAACACCGATGTCCAGCTCATCCATATATCGTGCCATGTATACATACGCCACTACACACATTAAGAATGCATCCATTCTAGCCAAATGCCACTGGTCCTCTGGTATGGTGAAATCACCAGAATACCGAGCATAGCTGTCCAACGAGCCGAATCTATCTATCAAGAAATGCTGCGAAAGTACATGGTCGGATGCAATCTCATCTTCTACTACTCTACGCCATAACCTGGTAAGGGTCATAAACTACCGGTGCATATCTCCGACAGCCATATGAGCACAAGGTCTGTCTAAGGGCAAAGTCGTTAATCGCTCATACTCCTCTAATGTAGGAGTCAACTCCTGGGTGCTAAATTGGAACACATGCCTCTCTGATATCCAATGCTCTAGCATACCCTCTATAAAGCCCGCGGGAACCTGAAACATCAAGATGGTCATAGAATGCTGTAATTACTGATCTACAGTCTCCCTATCTGAGGGTGACATACTATCATACCAGGATCTCTGACGGGATGCCACCAATACTGGTGGGGGTGTGATCTATGTGGCTGACTATCAAAGAAGATATCTGTGTAGGCCGTATCATAAGACCATCCAGGGGTCAATGCTGAATATCTCTGGACATACATACATATGCATAACATGATTCATGCATGAAAAATAATAGATGACAATATGATGTAGGGAATGGAAAATAATACATACATTCCTAAGTACATCATCATTTACGTACAACATCTCTGTATAGATAAAAATACAGGGAAATGGGGCACAGATGCCCTACTACTAATAGAAGCCTATCAAAAGATATAGCGAGAATGGGGCACAGCCACCCGATATTTAACAGAGGCCAATCAAAAGAGATAACGAGAATACACATCTAAAGAAGATAATGATGTTAATATGTACATCATCAATCCTATCCACCTGATGTAACTCCTTCTGAGTCACTGGATCTCTATCAACAGGGATATCAAGCCTATACAAAGGAGGATCTGCACCGACAAAGAAAAATGGGTCATCTGAGGGGCCAGCTCCTACGCTGGAAGGATCAAACGAATCTGCCTCTGTCAGATCTCCGCCCAAATGCCGAATAAAGAAATATGCCCGGTCCAGTCGCTGGGTCAAACTGTTAATCTGTGTCACATGAGTTAAATCTTGGACACAGGCTAGCTAATCCGTCATCATCACAGATCTTGAAACCATATCCCCCATAAACTGAGTGGCACGGGTCTGGGCTCTAATGGAACGAGGGGACCACCAATGCTGGAATATCTCTTGAGTGCAGGGACCCTCTGATACAGCAAAATTATCGACACCTAACAATGGGATATCAATGATGGGTGACTGCAACACAGGCCAATAACGCCTGGCAGGAGGTAAGATCTGTATACAAATCTCTCCTGTGGTGCTCTTAATAGCACGCTCTCCTAAATAGGGCTCCCATCCTCCATCTGTAAAGAGAGGAATCTTACGGGTGGAAATCACGTACTCGACACCAGTCGAATACCCATCCTCAAATCCAATGGCCAAGTGCTCCCCAGAATAGGGAATCCATATGATGACATCAGCTATCAATAACTCCAACTGTAGGCGATAATGGGTAAAAACCCTTAGCTATAGGGACCTCTGCCAATATGGAATGATGACATCGTCGTCCTCATGGATAGGTATCTAATCCTAACACGCTCACAGGACATAAATATGGGAGCCTCTCATAGGCCCAAAACTGTCAGTATAAAGGTAAACATCTACTGTCAGTTAACACTCTTCACCTGTACATGGGAAATTACAAGAGAAATACTCACTAGCAGAAATGGGTAGAATCCTAGTCAAGCCTCGATTAAGCCCTACGAATGCATACACATGCCCATAAGGAAATAGGCAAAGCTGTATGAACCACAATCATAATCTCCGATACGGTCCACCTCCCAAGTAGCCCTAATCAAAGCGAACGATACCGTAAAAGAGTTATCTGCTATAAAGCAGCCCCTAATGATCATCAGGAACAATCACCGGAGAATGCGATCCCTAACTTTGACATCAACTGGTATAGGCTCACTCAATAGTTCGTTCATAGCATCCACGCTCAAAGGACCCATACAGATAGGCCTACTCTTGAGCGCCTCCGCCGGAACTCCTTACAAGGATCTGATGGTAGTCCGGGTAATATCCGCCATACAAGGCACTGGTGCCCCTCCAAACTCAATACCTGTGATAAATAGCCAATCCATCGGCGTCATCATCACCTCACAGTCCAGTAAATAGAGAGACTGAGTCTGGTGAAACTAGCGCTTAGACAATGCCCTGAGGTAACCTCAGGGACATCGGCAGGGAAGGATGGAAAAGAACGCCCTAAATCCCCAATCATGCACAATCGCTCTATAGTTGGGATACAGAGCCTAGTATATGGAGTGAATGCTAAACCAGTTCCTTCTGGGCTGTGTAAAGCTGGGATCCTGCATCATATAGTAGATCAACATCAGAATCCTTTAATCCTCGTCAATAGGAAAGAAGGAAAATTAGAGTCTAGCTTTGTACCTCATTTACGGGCAAGTACATTGAAGGGTGTCGACTCAAATCACCCAGAATCTCTGGGTTTACCACCTAAATACTCAAGAGGTCCCTACGGGGAACATGCATAGTAGGAGCAGGGTCCGCAATTGGTACATCCTCCTCCTCATCCTCGACGTCTGGTACATCAACCCGGACATGACGTATCACCTCCTCCACCAAACGATGAGGCTATCTAATAGAACGGGGTCGAGGCACTTTAGAAGCCCTCCTCCGTACACCTAAAGTGGTCCTGTAGAAACTACTCGACTGATTTAGATCCATAATATCTGGACAACAAGTCTCCAAATCACCTCAGAAATGGTGTTGTATTGTCTAACCTGGAGCTTTTCAAAATGCATTGAATGACTATATACATGCATGTATTATTTTAACATACGCCTATAGTAGAGTTAAAAATGCATGACTACCCAATGCCTACATTTTGAAATTTTTTGCCATAGTTTTCTCTATAACTAGGACTATCCACATGCACATAGGCATGACTAGGTGGCCATTCAGTAGCACACCTGTCCACAGTCATATATATACTATTTGCATTAAACAGTCAAAGTCATCAATCCATAAGGGTAGCTTCTTTACCAGGTTTACTTTGCATTTTTACCTTCTGCTCATTTGTCCTCAAATAGGATAAGAAATAGTAGAAAAAAGGTGCCAATTTGACTGTTTTAAAAGTCAAATTTTTTCACATCATTATGTTCAGCATGGTTTAATACTAACATTTACTGTGTTGAATATTTTTTATCAAGTCATACGAGCATGCATATTCACTACTATGTGTTTAGATGCATTTCATGTGATAAGTCATTTTCCAACAGATAAAAACTGGAAAAGAATGCATGCATACGTTACCAAGACAATGTAGAACACTTGTACGGTGACAAAATTTGTAGAAAGATGTCCGAACTCATCAGATCTGAAGAAGAGCTCTTAGATTTCCTTCCCAAAGCGACTTAAAAATGACTTCGAAAAGTAACCAGTCCATTTAAGGACATTTACGTTTGGCTGCAGGTGTACCTGCGGCACCCCTATGTGGGGTCCACCCCTCCGGCTTGATCCAGTTCGAGTTGCAAAGGAGTTCTCACAAGCTGAAAAGGCCAAATCAAGAATAAAAATTCTACGCGATTGAGCAGAATGACTTGGAATCCTGGTTTTCTCAAACCGAACCGTGGGTCTACACGTCACTCATTGGTATTCGCCTGAACACAGGGTACACTATGCCAATGATCTTAACTATTGCAAGTCATACTCGGTAATACCTTATGCTTGTCCAATGCCTCCAAGTAAGGGTCATCACCCTAATCCTCTCATATACCCCGGTGGGGGCATCAAGCGTCTTCATCTGTTCAAATACAGATACCCCGGCGGGGGCATCACACGTCCTCATCTGTTCAAAATCAAATACCTCGGCGGGGGCATCACACATCTTCATCTGTCCAAATACAGATACCCCGACGGGGGCATCACGCGTCTTCATCTGTCCAAATACAGATACTCCGATGGGGGCATCGCGAGTCTTCATCTATCCAAATACAGATTCCCCGGCGGGGCATTACGTATTTTTATATGTCGAAGTGCATATTCCCCAGCGGGGGTATCATGCATTGTCATCCAATAATGCACGTATCAACGAAGGTCAAGAAACCTTGACATCATTTCAACCGTTGGCAAGTAAATCCAACGAAGCACCGGAAGCCATCCGATGATTTCAGCTGTTGATAAGCGAAGGTCAAGTAACCTTGATAGTTTACCCGGCAGGGATATTATCTGGTGATGTACATGTTAGTGAAGGTCAGACAACCCTGATAACATAAACTGTTGGCAGTAACTCTGACAGAACATTGATATGTCCTGGCGATACTAATCGGGAAGGATCATCCTCATCGGGGAGGACCGATGATGGAATATGTTATACACATCCTCAAACAGACAAGGATACATCCCCACAGAATCTCTAATATGTGAGGGATACGTCTTTAGTATAAAATATGTATCAAGGATTCAAGACTTTGGTGATAACCCCAATGTCAACAATCCTAGAGATTCCTGGTAGTTGTGGATCACACATCCATGACAGTTCATCAGGCTGCTTATCTATTGCCATCCCCGGTAGAAGCAACATGGACCCGACAATCTTCCCACCTTGTTGGACAACAATCCAACAAGACATATGCATCATACATTTGCATCATGTTACCGTACATTGCATTATTAGTATCTTGTAGCATTTCAAGTGTCTAATATTTTTTATCCTATCCATGCCATTGCATTGCATGAATATAATAAAGAGGGGCATTTGTAGAGACTTAAATTTTTTTGCATACCTGTTACTAACATTGTAGGAGGGCTACAAAATGTTGCCAATCTTAGCGTCTCTGCCACAATCAACGGAATGATGGTATGACCCTATATGAGAGCTCTCACTACCGTGATAACACCGATGTCCAGCTCATCCATATATCGTGCCATGTATACATACGCCACTACACACATTAAGAATGCATCCACTCTAGCCAAATGCCACTGGTCCTCTGGTATGGTGAAATCCCCAGAATGTCGAGCATAGCTGTCCAACGAGCCGAATCTATCTATCAAGAAATGCTGCGAAAGTACATGGTCGGATGCAATCTCATCTTCTACTACTCTACGCCATAACCTGGTAAGGGTCATAAACTACCGGTGCATATCTCCGACAGCCATATGAGCACAAGGTCTGTCTAAGGGCAAAGCCGTTAATCGCTCATACTCCTCTAATGTAGGAGTCAACTCCTGGGTGCTAAATTGGAACACATGTCTCTCCGATATCCAATGCTCTAGCATACTCTCTATAAAGCCCGCGGGAACCTGAAACATCAAGAGGGTCATAGAATGCTGTAATTATTGATCTATAGTCACCCTATCTGAGGGTGACATACTATCATACCAGGATCTCTGACGGGATGCCACCAATACTGGTGGGGGTGTGATCTATGTGGCTGACTATCAAAGAAGATATCTGTGTAGGCCGTATCATAAGACCATCCAGGGGTCAATGCTGAATATCTCTGGACATACATACATATGCATAACATGATTCATGCATGAAAAATAATAGATGACAATATGATGTAGGGAATGGAAAATAATACATACATTCCTAAGTACATCATCATTTACATACATCATCTCTGTATAGATAAAAATACAGGGAAATGGGGCACAGATGCCCTACTACTAATAGAAGCCTATCAAAAGATATAGCGAGAATGGGGCACAGCCACCCGATATTTAACAGAGGCCTATCAAAAGAGATAACGAGAATACACATCTAAAGAAGATAATGATGTTAATATGTACATCATCAATCCTATCCACCTGATGTAACTCCTTCTGAGTCACTGGATCTCTATCAACAGGGATATCAGGCCTATACAAAGGAGGATCTGCACCGACAAAGCAAAATGGGTCATCTGAGGGGCCAGCTCCTACGCTGGAAGGATCAAACGAATCTACCTATGTCAGGTCTCTGCCCAAATGTCGAATAAAGAAATGTGCCCGGTCCAGTCGCTGGGTCAAACTGTTAATCTGTGTCACATGAGTCAAATCTTGGACACAGGCTAGCTAATCCGTCATCATCACAGATCTTGAAACCATATCCCCCATAAACTGAGTGGCACGGGTCTGGGCTCCAATGGAATGAGGGGACCACCAATGCTGGAATATCTCTTGAGTTCAGGGACCCTCTGATAAAGCAAAATTATCGACACCTAACAATGGGATATCAATGATGGGTGACTGCAACACAGGCCAATAACGCCTGGCAGGAGGTAAGATCGGTATATAAATCTCTCCTGTGGTGCTCTTAATAGCACGCTCTCCTAAATAGGGCTCCCATCCTCCATCTGTAAAGAGAGGAATCTTACGGGTGGAAATCACGTACTCGACACTAGTCGGATACCCATCCTCAAATCCAATGGCCAAGTGCTCCCCAGAATAGGGAATCCATATGATGACATCAGCTATCAATAACTCCAACTGTAGGCGATAATGGGTAAAAACCCTTAGCTATAGAGACCTCCGCCAATATGGAATGATGACATCGCCGTCCTCATGGATATGTATCTAATCCTAACACGCTCACATGACATAAATATGGGAGCCTCTCATAGGCCCAAAACTGTCAATATAAAGGTAAACATCTACTGTCAGTTAACACTCTTAACCTGTACATGGGAAATTACAAGAGAAATACTCACTAGCAGAAATGGGTAGAATCCTAGTCAAGCCTCGATTAAGCCCTACGAATGCATACACATGCCCATAAGGAAATAGGCAAAGGTGTATGAACCACAATCATAATCTCCGATACGGTCCACCTCCCGAGTGGCGTTGATCGAAGCGAACAATACCGTAAAAGAGTTATCTGCTATAAAGCAGCCCCTAATGATCATCAGGAACAATCACCGGAGAATGCGATCCCTAACTTTGACATCAACTGGCATAGGCTCACTCAATAGTTCGTTCATAGTATCCACGCTCAAAGGACCCATACAGATAGGCCTACTCTTGAGCGCCTCCGCCCAAACTCCTTACAAGGATCTGATGGTAGTCCGGGTAATATACGCCATACAAGGCACTGGTGCCCCTCCAAACTCAATACCTGTGATAAATAGCCAATCCATCGGCGTCATCATCACCTCACAGTCCAGTAAATAGAGAGACTGAGTCTGGTGGAACTAGCGCTTAGACAATGGCCTGAGGTAACCTCAGGGACATCAGCAGGGAAGGATGGAAAAGAACGCCTTAAATCCCCAATCATGCACAATCGCTCTATAGTTGGGATACAGAGCCTAGTATATGGAGTGAATGCTAAACCAGTTCCTTCTGGGCTGTGTAAAGCTAGGATCCTGCATCATAAAGTAGATCAACATCAAAATCCTTTAATCCTCGTCAATAGGAAAGAAGGAAAATCAGAGTCTAGCCTTGTACCTCATTTACGGGCAAGTACATCGAAGGGTGTCGACTCAAATCACCCAGAATCTCTGGGTTTGCCACCTAAATACTCAAGAGGTCCCTACGGGGAACATGCCTAGTAGGAGCAGGGTTCGCAACTGGTACATCCTCCTCCTCATCCTCGACGTCTGGCACATCAAACCGGACATAACGTATCACCTCCTCCACCAAACGATGAGGCTGTCTAATAGAACGGGGTCGAGGCACTTTAGAAGCCCTCCTCCGTACACCTAAAGTGGTCCTGCGGAAACTACTCGACTGATCTAGATCTATAATATCTGGAAAACAAGTCTCCAAATCACCTCAGAAATGGTGTTGTATTGTCTAACCTGGAGCTTTTCAAAATGCATTGAATGACTATATACATGCATGTATTATTTTAACATACGCCTATATTAGAGTTAAAAATGCATGACTATCCAATTCCTACATTTTGAAAATTTTTGCCATAGTTTTCTCTATAACTAGGACTATCCACATGCACATAGGCATGACTAGGTGGCCATTTAGTAGCACACCTGCCCACAGTCATATATATACTATTTGCATTAAACAGTCAAAGTCATCAATCCATAAGGGTAGCTTCTTTACTAGGTTTACTTTGCATTTTTACCTTTTGCTCATTTGTCCTCAAATAGGATAAGAAATAGTAGAAAAAATGTGCCAATTTGACTGTTTAAAAAGTCAAATTTTTTCACATCATTATGTTCAGCATGGTTTAATACTAACATTTACTGTGTTGAATATTTTTTATCAAGTCATACGAGCATGCATATTCACTACTATGTGTTTAGATGCATTTCATGTGATAAGTCATTTTCCAACAGATAAAAACTGGAAAAGAACGCATGCATACGTTACCAGGACAATGTAGAACACTTGTACGGTGACAAAATTTGTAGAAAGATGTCCGAACTCATCAGATCTGAAGAAGAGCTCTTAGATTTCCTTCCCGGAGCGACTTAAAAATGACTTCGAAAAGTAACCAGTCCATTTAAGGACATTTATGGTTGGTCGTAGGTGTACCTGCGGCTGCTGCAGGTGTACCTGCGGCTGCTGCAGGTGTACCTGCGGCACCCCTATGTGGGGTCCACCCCTCCGGCTTGATCTAGTTCGAGTTGCAAAGGAGTTCTCACAAGCTGAAAAGGCCAAATTAAGAATAAAAATGCTGCGCGATTGAGCGGAATGGCTTGGAATCCTGGTTTTCTCAGACCGAACCGTGGGTCTACACGTCACTCATTGGTATTCGCCCGAACACAGGGTACACTATGCCGATGATCTCAACTATTGCAAGTCACACTCGGTAATACCTTATGCTTGTCCAATGCCTCCAAGTAAGGGTCATCAACCTAATCCTCTCATATACCCCGGTGGGGGCATCAAGCGTCTTCATCTGTTCAAATACAGATACCCCGGCGGGGGCATCACACGTCCTCATCTGTTTAAAATCAAATACCCCGGCGGGGGCATCACACATCTTCATCTGTCCAAATACAGATACCCCGACGGGGGCATCACGCGTCTTCATCTGTCCAAATACAGATACTCCGACGGGGGCATCGCGAGTCTTCATCTATCCAAATACAGATTCCCCGGCGGGGCATTACGTATTTTTATATGTCGAAGTGCATATTCCCCAACGGGGGTATCATGCATTGCCATCCATTAATGCACGTATCAACGAAGGTCAAGCAACCTTGACATCATTTCAACCGCTGGCAAGTAAATCCAACGAAGCACCGGAAGCCATCCGATGATTTCAGCTGTTGATAAGCGAAGGTCAAGTAACCTTGATAGTTTACCCGACAGGGATATTATCTGGTGATGTACATGTTAGTGAAGGTCAGACAACCCTGATAACATAAACTGTTGGCAGTAACTCTGACAGAACATTGATATGTCCTGGCGATACAAATCGGGAAGGATCATCCTCACCGGGGAGGACCGATGATGGAATATGTTATACACATCCTCAAACAGACAAGGATACATCCCCACAGAATCTCTAATACGTGAGGGATACGTCTTTAGTATAAAATTTGTATCAAGGAATCAAGACTTTGGTGATAACCCCAATGTCAACAATCCTTGAGATTCCTGGTAGTTGTGGATCACACATCCATGACAGTTCATCAGGCTGCTTACCTATTGCCATCCCCGGTAGAAGCAACATGGACCTGACAATCTTCCCACCTTGTTGGACAACAATCCAACAAGACATATGCATCATACATTTGCATCATGTTACCTTACATTGCATTATTAGTATCTTGTAGCATTTCAAGTGTCTAATATTTTTTATCCTATCCATGCCATTGCATTGCATGAATATAATTAAGAGATGCTCAGTTCAAGTCTCAAAGATAACCCCAAAAATGCTTGTTTCAAAGCCATGCAAACAACTTCAGAACACTCGGCAAAGCCCCGACGCATTCAGTACAAGACTTGGAGATAACCCCGTGAAGATAGGCACACCTCAGAGATAACCCTGAGGACCTTTAGTACTTGCAGCAGTCCAATCTCAGAGATAACCCTGAGCAACCTCTGATATATTAGCCAAAACCGGAGATAACCCCGTTGAGGGGTAAAATCATCATTTTGCCATCTCGATCAGACATCGCGCCATCTCAACATCTCATACAGACATTTCTACACAGTAATGTCCCATAAGAACCAAGGAGGTCCAATCTCGAGTGACTACTACGTATGGCAGCACACTGGATAGAATCTGAAGCTTGAAGGCGAGGACATGGTCCCATCTTCCTGACTTTATACAACTTCTAATCCCATGTCATGGCGTAACTCTCGACAACGGCGGTCTGAAGTAGGTCTTATACACCTCAATCGGATGCCCGAATTGTAATTCTGAAAGTTCAAGAAGAAAAAAGGCGAGGAAGCCCTGTCCAATTTGCTTTATACACACCCTAAACTGAGTGCTTTCTCATTTTAAACACTTGTAAGCTCATATATAGCTACTTTTTACCGGCGGGAGCTGAGTGTTCATCCCTTTTAAGTTATTAAAGTCTTCTTTGGCAGCCCACTGTAAGCCTTCTTACACACTTTAAAGCATTTCTCTTCATCTCTGCACAGACCGTTCTTCACGTTGAGAGTCGTGTTTCGTGTGTTTGCCCGGACTTTGGTCCATGGCTTTTATTTCTTTTATATATATATATATATATATATATATATATATATATGGACTAACATTACCGAGTTATGCCTCTATTGAGCCTAGACTTATGTCTGGAGCGTTTAATTGCTTTCGTATATATATTTATATATAAACTGATTGTCGAACTCTGTTCGATGAGCCTAGACTTATGTCTGGAGCGTTTATTTACGTTCGTATATATATACACTTATATATAAACTGTGTGTCGAACTTTGTTCGATGAGCCTGAATTTTACATCCGGTGTGTTTACTGCTTTAATATATATATATATATATATATATATATATATATATATATATATATATATATATATATATATATTCACTGTTATCGGATTTTGTCTGATGAGCCTGGATTTTACATCCGGTGCATTTACTACTTTATATATATATTTCATCCCGCTTGGAATTTACTTTGTGGCGGTTGATCGTTTTATGGCTTTCTTTACCTTTCGTCCCGCCTGGAGTTTACTTCGTGGCGGTTGATTACTTTTACAGCTTTATTTATATTTTTGATCTCCCATGGAGGTGCTTCGTGGTGGTTAATCATGTGTGTGTGTGTGTATATATATATATATATATATATATATATATATATATATATATATATATATATATATATATATATATATATATATATATATTTATAGCTTTTATATATATAACTACTTATTGCTTTCATATAAATTGTGGCATCATGTGAACCTAGGAATCATGTGATCACAGATTCAGTCTACTGAATCTAGATTTGGTTCCCGTGATGGACATTTTCGGCTGTAAGCAGCTTGAAAATTTATTCACGGTCTTTGGATTTCCGTAGATGGTTTTCATGCCCACGAGGACTTCGGCACTTCTTTGTATATTATTTTCTCGAAGATGCTTCGCATCTCAAAAATAAAAGTAATCAAGCCGAACACCTAATAATAAAATGTAAGTGTAAAAAGTCTCAATTACTATTGAGCATAAGGGTTTGAAAAACCACTTTTACAAAACTTCACTGATATATCTTGTTGAAAATTGAATTTTTACATAAATTCAAACCCTGTGTATATAGGTGCGAACGAGGCCTCGCATTACTTCTAAATAATAGCACATTGACCCACACTTACACACATATTCATATAACAGTTTCTTGAAAAGTGGCGGTCACCATGATAACACGGATGTTGGGGGGTGCCTAACACCATCCCTCCGCATAAGCAAGTCCCCGGACCCTAATGAATCTCGGTTTCACAGACCCATTTAGCAGTGTCACATCGCTGGGTCAATGTGCAAACCTTTTCTCGGTTATGTTGGTACAACCAGTTTAAAAACCAACTGGCGACTCTTACAGTCAAATCGTAGACATATAAATGTCGGACCTTTTCACAACTTATTTTTTCAAACAAATCTCACATAACATGAGAACACATAAGAACAAGAACAGAAAATGGACAAATAAAAATTCCGACGTCGACATATATATATATATATATATATATATATATATATATATATATATATATTATAAGTCTTATTTTTTTAATGTAAAATAGAATATATTATATTTTATTATGCATAGTACTGCATAGTGTTGCATAGTAAAATCAAAAAAATTTAGCCGAATCTCCCGTGAATGTTCGCCCGTGATTTTCCCCTACTGTGCATCCAAATAGTATCCTGTCATTCTCCTATAAATAGGATACTCAATTTAGAAATAAAAATCACACCAGAATCAGAGAATTCTTCTTCTATAATATTGAGTGTATTTCTTTAGAGTTTAAGGAAGCTTTGAGTGTAGAAAATAATGTAATTTTTTTTCAAGAATATCTCCGCTATACCAGTCGGAATACTCTCCATTTAAGGTAAGGGGTATTATTTATTTCATATTCGCTTACGATATTATTTTTCGTATTCGTAGGGAATTTTAGTTTCATTCAATATTCGTAAGGAATATTATTTTCGTTCAATATTCGTATGGAATATTATCTTCGTTCAATATTCGTAAGGAATATTATTTTCGTTCAACAGTTGTAAAGGATATTATTTTTGTTCAATATTCGTAAGAAATAATATTTTCTTCCATACTCTGTAGTATGTAAGTAATATTATTTCGTTTCAGATTCTGAATTCTACACTCATTTTGTTAAGTATTACTTCTATACTCCTTGAAATTAGTAGAATATCCTTAAAATTTGCGCTTTATCTATTATCGTTTCACAAGGATATTTTTCTGCATATTCTTGTTAACTTTTAAGCTTTTCATGCTGGAGCACTATTCATGGGTATTATTAAATACGTACGACATTATTCATATATACAGTACTATTCATACATACGTTACTATTCATACGTACGACACTATTCACACAGTATTATTCATGGGATACTATTCACAGGGTATTATTCACTTAGGAAATATTCACCCAGGGTACTATTCATGTCAAAAATTGATTTATTTTCTGTCCAAATTATTTTTACATGAATATTATTCTTGAATTTTACTCCACAAAGCAGTTATCATGTTGACAATTTAGATATTTTTAAACTCTAGATAAATTTAAAGTCTTTAATAGTTATCCTTGATTTCGTTTGATTGATGCTTATATCATTGTCATCATCATCGTGTTTATATTGTGATGAAAGTCATCTTTGGCCCGTAATACATAGATGGACTGTTGATTGGTATGATTATGACTATGTATCGGTATAATCATGACCTATAATGTTACAAATGATGTGGTAAAAGTCCTCATTGGTCCGTAGTGAATTAATGAACAGTTGTTGGCATGATCATGACCATTGGTGATAATAACGAATATCCTTGGCTCGTAGTGCATGGATGATTCGTGAATGTGATAATAATGATTATCCTTGGCCCGTAGTACATGGATAATTCAGTGATGTCGATTATTTATTGCGCTGAGTCTTAGCGATAAAATTGATGATAAACTTTTAAATCATATAAGATAGTAGATGTGACGCCTCCAAATTCAGGTCCCTTCAAACCTCGAATCCGGTCCGCCACGATACTACTATCGTCAAACTATTTATATCATTTATTCATAACTTAATGAATATAACTTTGCTTATTACAATTTAGAATATAAATTCTTTCCATTTCCAGGATATGTATAATGACCCCAAACTTTTATAAGTTTCAAATCTTGGTCATTTACCATTCCTGTTTTACATCGTATTCGATGTTATAAAAATATGCAGAATAACTTAAACTTTTTCAATCTCCTTTGAAAAATCTTTTATTGATCTCTTAACTTGAATCGATTACATATCCTTGAATCAAATTATGTTATGATTCATTCTATTCGAATTACTGTATAAACTTTTACATCTCGATTTGAATTCCTCTATATACCACATAGTACAACTCTACAACTCAATATGTATTATACATCGTAAACTACTATCATATACATTTCCTAGAACCTAAACATGGTTCAAGAACGTATATTTAAATAAATCAATCAATCTCCATCGATATTATTGAACTTTATCAATCAAGTAGCACGTAATCTTTACCGTGAGTCCTTAACCTGCAAAAGTGGATATTTGCAAGGGTGAGCTCGATAGCCCAACAATTCTAATAATTTTCATGCAGTACATAGCATATAATAACATACACAGTTCATGCATTCATAATCAATTAATATTTACGACACATGTTACTTCTCATATAATAGGCACATAGGTTTACTTCACAAGCATATCGTCAAAGATCATCTTTCAAATTTTATACATATCTCATATGCATTTCATATATATACATTAACATTCTCATAGCATAATATAGCTCAACTAACAGTTATCGAATTCATATATCAAATAGGAACTGAAAGACTTTCCTGATTCGTAGTTTATCAACTACGACTTAACTGCTTATAGTTATATGCGCCTCTTGTTTTCCTACACAGTTATATAATCGTGGATTCATATCCATTAGTCATATGTTTCATACATTCTTAATATATTAGCAATGTTACATTATTTCCTAACTAGGTTTGTAAAACCTACATTTCACTTTCTCATCATACTCTTAGAGTAGCTAAGTATGTATATGTATACCTTAACCACCCGTACTTTACATCAACGATCATATACATCTATCACACACTTGACTCGCTATGTGTTCGTAGCACTCATATATGAACGTTTCACATAGTTCTTGCATTTTACAAACCTTAACAAAATTTAACAACTCTATGTTTTATATAACCATTACATGCTCATACGCTTAAAACATCATATATGTCAAGTATTATAGATCTAGACATTCATTACACATATGCTTTAAGGTCTAGAACAAAGTTGAAATAATCAGGCATCACTGCCCTATGGCGCAGCTACGCTACAATTTGGCTTGGGATGGGCGCAGCTGCGCCGTCCCCTGGCCAGGCCAAAGTTGAGTATTTATTTCTGGTTTCATCTAGGTTCTTAGCATGCATGACTGTTAACACATAACTTATCCATATGCTAAGAGGTCTTAGCCCAAGTTGGGAGTCTCTTGTGTTTACTTTAAGTCGTTTTCACACTTTAAAGACTTACTTGAAATTTTCCAACAAGGCTAAGTAGGTTCATGTACAAGGAATGAACTACCTTAACTATTTTATCACGTAAAGACGTTAAACGCCTATAACGAGTATGCTCGCCTTTATTCAACTCCTTAGCGTAGTTCATCATTTGAGAACTCATTATAATCCATACTCGCACGACTTATATGGTGTCTAGCAAGATGAGCACACATGTAAGCCATGTTTATAAAAAATTTATTTCGCAAGGCGTTCAAGTTCATTTTTAAAAGTCATTCTGGGCCAAGTTAAAGCAACTAGGTGCAACTTTAAATCTCATTTCATAGCTAACTAAGCCATGTATGTATGTTATCACATTTAGAACTTTAAGTACAAAGTTAATTTAAGTTTGTTCTCAAAGTTTCAAGTTTTCTTTAGAAATCATTTTCAATTAAGCTATTGTAAGTTGATAATAAGTAAAGCAACTTCAACTCACTTCTCATGCTTAATTATACCTATAACTTAACAATATGTATATGTTAAAATATCATAACTCCAAAGACTCGAGGTTCGTCAATATTCGTTTTCAAAACTCCAAGTTTCTTTTCAAAATACATACTAAATCATGCTAAAATATTCCATTATAAGTAAGGTAATCTTATATGATATATCTATTATCATGCATTTTTATGTTTTATCACTTAGAATAACATATTCCATCGTCGGGAGCACTGTACTTGCGCATGTGCTCGTCTAACGCCCTCCGATTGCCTTTAATTACATAATAGTTGCAAAGATGACTATTTTGAACCTTCCTAAAGACCTCAAATTGAACTACTTAAAGAACAAAAGTTGTAGGTCTATTCGTCCTCGTTCCAGATCATCTTGAATAACCTCAATCAGAGTTCGTATGAAAATGTTATGCCTAATTTACTACAGCATGTCAAAGTTATCCTACCCGACACTGATGTCCGACGCAGCTGCATCCAAAACAGCCTTGGGGGCAGCATAGCTGCGTCCCATGGTGCAAAAGGTGTCTACAGACTCTGATCTTTGTGATTTATCAGACCTATACTCCTTTCGATTTTCATAACATGATTTATACTCATCCAAATTTTTCTGTTTTCGATTCTATAGATTCGTAACTCATAAAACTACAACATACCAAAGAATCAACAATTAAAATAAACATTAACTAACCCACATATTAATCTAAAACTCATGTTCATACTAAATTTTCATGTTTTGACAAATTTAGCGAATTCATTCACTACGAATTCGTTTCTAAACCAAATTGGTCCGTTTAACTTCTGTTGTTTTTGCATTTGACAGTATTATCAATATCTAACAACAATTCATGGATTACAACAATCCTTAGCCATCAAATTTATGACTCAAAAGCAAGTATTTCATTATACTTTTATAAGAAATTCATAATTTTGAAATAAAGAACATATATGTATTATAATCACACAATTAACATGCTTTCACCATTCTATACTGATTTCAGCTTATAGAAACATAGAGGAGAAAAAGTTAGTACCTTTGAAGAACTCTTCTACTTCAAAGGTTTATTTCTTCTTCTTATTGTATTTGCCAAATTGCAAAAGCTCCCTTGACATTCCCTTATCTCTCAACCTCACTGACTCTCTATATATTATCTGAACTCAGCAAACTTGCAGCCTTGGTTTGAGAAGGGAAGTCTCCCTTTATAGAGAATTCAATACCCTTAGCATGCATGACAGTTAACACATAACTTATCCACATGTTAAGAGGTCTTAGCCCAAGTTGGGCGTCTCTTGTGTTTACTTTAAGTCATTTTTCACACTTTAAAGACTTACTTGAAATTTTCCAATAAGGCTAAGTAGGTTCGTGTACAAGGAATGAACTACCTTAGCTATTTCATCATGTAAAGGCATTAAACGCCTGTAACGAGTATGCTCGCCTTTATTCAACTTATTAGTATTGTTCATCATTTGAGAACTCATTACAATTCATACTCGCATGACTTATATGGTGTCTAGCTAGATGAGCACACATGTAAGCCATGTTTATAAAAACTTAGTTTCGCAAGGCGTTCAAGTTCATTTTTAAAAGCCATTCTAGGCCTAGTTAAAGCAACTAGGTGCACCTTTAAATCTCATTTCATAGCTAACTAAGCCATGTATGTATGTTATCACGTTTAGAACATTAAGTACACAGTTACTTTATGTTTGTTCTCAAAGTTTCAAGTTTTCTTTAGAAATCATTTTCAATTAAGCTATTGTAAGTTGATAATAAGTACAGCAACTTCAACTCACTTCTCATGCTTAATTATACTCATAACTCAACAATATGTATGTGTTAAAATATCATAAATTCAAAGACTCAAGGTTCGTTAATATTCGTTTTCAAAACTCCAAGTTTCTTTTCAAAACACATACTAAATCATGCTAAAGTATTCCGTTATAAGTAAAGTAATCTTATATGGCATGTCTATTATCATGCATTTTTATGTTTTATCACTTAGAATAACATATTTCATCATCGGAGCACTGTACTTGCGTATGTGCTCGTCTGACACCCTCCGATTGCCTTCGATTACGTAATAGTCACAAAGATGACTATTTTGAGCCTTCCTAAAACCTTAAATTGAATCACTTAAAGAATAAAAGTTGTAGGTCTATTCGTCCTCGTTCTAGATCAACTTGAATTACCTCAATCGGAGTTTGTATGAAAACTTTATGCCTAATTTAGTACAGCAGGTCAAAGCAGTCCTACCCGACACTGATGTCCGACGTAGCTGCACCCCAAATGGCTTTGGAGGCAGCACAGCTGTGCCCAAAACAGCCTTGGGGACAGCGCAGCTGCGCCCTATGGTGCAGAAGGTGCGTACATACTCTGATCTTCGCGATTTATCAGACCCATACTCCTTCCGATTTTCATAACATGAGTTATACTCACCCAAATTTGTCCATTTTTAATTCTATGGATTCGTAACTCATAAAACTACAACATACCAAAGAATCAACAAATAACATAAACATTAACTAACCCACATATTAATCCAAAACTCATGTTCATACTAAATTTTCATGTTTTGACAAATTTAGTGAATTCATTCACTACGAATTCGTTTCTAAACCAAATTGGTCCGTTTAACTTTCGTTGTTTTTGCATTTGACTGTATTATCAATATCTAACAATAATTCATGGATTACAACAATCCTTAGCCATCAAATTTGTGACTCAAAAGTAAGTATTTTATTATACTTTTCTAAGAAATTCATAATTCTGAAATGAAGAACATATATGTATTATAATCACACAATCATCATGCTTTCACCATTCTATACTGATTTTAGCTTATAGAAATATAGAGGAGAAGAAGTTAGTACCTTTGAATAACTCTTCTACATCACATGTTTATTTCTTCTTCTTATTGTATTTGTCAAATTGCAAAAGCTCCCTTGACATTCCCTTATCTCTCAACCTCACTGACTCTCTATACATTATCTGAGCTCAGCAAACTAGTAGCCTTGGTTTGAGAAGGGAAGTCTCCCTTTATAGAGAATTCAATACCCGTACCAAAGCTTTGCCTCAAAGATTAAACTAATGGAAGAAGGAAGAATATGCTGGACAAGAAGGAGTTGGTGAACCACTCTTTCTTCCTCCATTCTCGTAGCCATCATCAGCTAAAAAATTTCATCAATAACATTAGACTAGGCCAATGTCCTATACACGGCTGATATATATAAAAGTGTGACACTTATTCTGGGATAAGACTTATTTCTTAGCAACTAAAGCTTAGTTTATTTCCTTTAATTCCCAAAATATAATTTCCATGTGTACAATTGTTACTATAATATGAAAATTAGGGATCTAATATATTCCCATTTCATATAATCCATGTACATTTGGGCTAGTCAAAATAATATTTTAACTGAGCTAAGTATAAATCAGTTGGGTATTCCCAACCCATTATTTCCTATCACACTTAAATATCACAATGATTAATATCAAACGTTTATTATCTTCCAATTAAATCTCTTTCTATTAATTTCAGTTAAACCTTCGGTCTGGTTTAACTTTAATACTTAGGCCACACAAGGCTCATTTATCTCATTTACTAGAGTTATATAACTCAAGCTCATTATCTCTACTATAAAATATTAGGGGTCTAGGCCACGTTTGGCTTTTCTCCAATTCCACATTATTTTAATATTTATTTAATGTAAAGTTTGTGTGACACACTTTACCTTAAATGCTAATTTGTTTAGTTTACCTTACACTTGTAATATGTATAACCTTTACACTTCAAATAATTAATATCTACTCTATTAATTATTTAGATTATACACTATACGTATAATTATTCGATTGCCCCAAGAAAACTTCTTCCATCTTATTCAAATTATGTTTTGCTAACTTAATTCATTCATGGACAACTTAGTCACCATTTATGACCTTTATATGAGTCATTTGTATACATTTCTTGAAATTTAAATTTCACAAACTTTCTCAGAACATCCTACAGACCGGCGCAGCTGCGCTGGTCATAGACTTGGAAATGGTGCAGCTGCGCAATACCAAGTTCAGACATAACAAGTTTCTGTTTTAGCATAAATAGAATCTACGCTCCTAAATACTTCACATATACCTCATAAATGGTAACTCATCTAAAATCAACCTCTTCTTCGATTCCACATCATGGATTGCTATTTTCTTTAATAATTTAATTATCAAACTTTGAGTTTTAAAACTCTATTTTTCCTTAATAGTTTAACCAACTATGAAATCTCCTTTACGGGTTTCTCGCCACAACTCAAATATAAAGCACCCACTATAATCACATATTCACTATTTACTTAAGTGATTCTTAAACCCCTTCAAATTATATTATTCCATAATATAACTTCCACTTTAATATAAATTAACAAATATTTCTACTTGTTAGTTAATTCTCATAATTAACTAATTTATGCTTTACTATCTCAATCTATCCATGGATAGCTTAAGCACTAACTAAAACTCATATTACATCATACTAGTTACTAGTATATATATTCAAGAAAATGGTGATTATCCATTAAATAGATTTAATGTCACCAACTCACTATGATAAAATAATTCTATAAATTATTTAATGTCGATAGATAAATCTTATCCATCTTCTTACTAGTTCATCTTTACAATTTATAACAAATATATATTAAACACAACAACATTTATTACATAGCTCATATTACCCTATGTAACACAATACCACATACCTCGTAACACATTTATATATTCTTGTTCGAACCCATCTAATGCTTTAAGAATTTTATCTACTAAATTCTTATTTTAATATTTTTTGAAAATTCGTGTTCTTACAGTAGATATCATGCTCTACTTGGCTCTTTTAATGGATTGCTTGTTCCGCTGCAGTTAGACTTGTTTTCTATTATATTCTATCAGTTTACACTATTGAAGGCTAACGCTAATTTATTCTGCATTATCTTAGTCATAATATTCTTTACAGGGCTAGTTGAGCTCACCCTTTGCTTTCATTGTTCTCTTCAGGAAATGAGAATATAGTTGGGACTAGTCGGGGAACGGAGTGATGCTCCGAGGTGGTGGCAATAGTAGTCCTCACTATTCTATGAAATAGTGTGATAATAAATGTAATGAGGACTTCATTTGAGTTTGGATATTGTCTACGAGACAATATTCGTGTTAAAACTCTAAGCTACGTTTTGTCGTGTTTTACATGACAGTTGTATAATTAAGTTTGTATTTAAATTATGTACCATGTATTTGGCGACTCAAAATGAGTTGTGTATACCTATTTTGGGGCCGCCACAGTTGGTATCAAAGCTTAGGGATATGATCCATGGCTGAGATTTGAGGCTAGAACTAGGAGGGGAGAGACGAGTAATTCCTTTGCTAGTATGACCTACCTAAGCTTATTTGTTATTTAACTGGTCGATCAGAATATAGGAATAATATGTGGCATATCAATTAACCCTTGTTTTGTGACAGTATTTGAAAATGGCACATGAAAATGTTAAGATAAGCAATCGAGAATATGAGACCGTTGAGTCACCAACGATCAATAATTAGGATAATGTGCATCAAGAAGGCAATAATCCTCAGGTAAACAACAACACCGACCAAATGATGAACAATGGGATGTTCAGAGGCTTTCTGCAATTCGTGCAACATCAGGCGAGAGAAACTCCTATTCAAAATGTAGGTGGAAACACTGGTAACTCACAGATGGTCACCGCTAAGCAATTCAAGGAGCTGGGACCACCGGAGTATTTGGGAAATCCATAACCACTTAAGGCGGAGACGTGGATTAAGCATATCACCAAGATCTTTGATGTCTTGGGATGCTCCGAGGAGCAAAAGGTTCCCATTGCCACCTTCATGTTGCAAGGAGAGGTAGATTATTGGTGGAAATCTGTAAAGCATACTCAACTTGCCGCACTGAAAATGTCTTGGGAGAAGTTCCAAGAATTATTCAACGAAAAGTACTTTCCTAAAAGTACTCGTCACATGAAGGGAGTAGAATTTATCAAGCTGGAGTAAAATAATATGACCGTGTCGCAATACAATGCTAAGTTTGTCGAGTTGTCCCGTTTGCATCCCATTTGGTAGATAACGAGGAGTATATGACGCGAATGTTTATAAGAGGTTTAAAACTCGAAATACGTCAATACCTCATTTCTCACAAACTTTGCTTATATTCGGATATTATGAATAGGGCTCAGTTATTAGAGCGAGATAATGAGTCTACCCAACCAAGAAATAGCAGCCGGCAAAATGATAATACCAGTGGTAGCAGTCATCGAAGCGGTGACAACAAACGTGGAGGAAATCAACATGCCAGAAATGGTAACCACTTCGGTGGTAACCCTGGCCAAGATAATAGAAGAAATGTGTTCCTTAGACGGCTCTCATGCCCCTAAGGAGTTCGACATTGCTTTTTATCTTATTTTCTGAAAGATGCTTCGCATCTTGAAAATAAAAGCAATCCAGGCTAACATATAATAAATTGGAAGTATCAAATGCCTTAATTACTATTGAGCACAAGGGTTTGAAAAACCTCTTTTACAAAACATCATTGTTATATCCTGTTAAAATTGAACTTTTATACAAAATTCAAGCCCTTTGTATATAGGTGCAAACGAGGCATAGCACTACTTCCAGATAACTGCACATTGACCCACACGAACACACACACATTCAGATAAAAGTTTAAATTAAAAAGTGGCGGTCACCGTGTCACCACGGATGTCGGGGGGTTCCTGACACCTTTTCTCCACATAATCAAGTCCCCCGAACCTTAACGAATATCGATTTCACAGACCAGTTAAATAGTGTCACATCACTAGGTCAATGTGCAAACCATTTTCGGTTGAGTTGGTGTAACCATTTAAAATTACCAACTTCCGACACTTACAGTCCAATCGTTGACATATACATGTCGGACCTTTTCACAGCTTATTTTTTTTTCAAACAAATCTCACCTAACATGAGAACACCAAAATACAAGAACAGAAAAGGGACAATTAAAATCCCGACGTCGACAGGTGGCGACTCTGCTGGGGACATCCAGTAAGAGGGCTTAAGACGCTATTTACAAACTTTTTAAAACCTTTATCTGCATGTGTGTGGATGTTGCATTTACATTTGAATGAATGTGTACGAATGCATTTACTTATTTCACTTAGTGCTTTGCACCATATCTGCTTGTGATATTAGTGCTTTGCACATGTCATCATTTCCATACGGTGAGACATGTTGTATATGAATGTATGTTGTGTGGTTCCTCCACCAGGAGGCTATCCTGTTGGTATTTGATTACTAGACTCATAGGGAGACTAATTCTAACGAGGCTCAGGAAAGGCACCACCCAAATTTGCTCCAGTTGAAAGACCTGATTAACTTCCCGTCAAGTAAATTACGATGATTTGGGAACCTTCATGCCAAAAAACCGCGAGAGTAACCTAAGATAAGTCAGCCTCTGATAAACCAAACGTAGAGGGAAGTCTCTTCATACTTTCCCATTTCAATTACTTGTAAATTCAATTACTTGTAATTTTATATCCATGTCATTCTTAATATAATGGAAAATATGAAGGAATATGTGTACATGCATTCCCTTTCATATCAAAACCAGTCATGCTATATTGTTATACATACAACAAACATCTGTTTTGCAGGATAATACTCCTAAAACAGACACACCGCATAGCATGTAAAATTTCTACATTCCCTAAGACTAAACTACGTAAGTCTTTTTGTTGGGAAATAATTGGTCCTGTTACCCGTTCAAAATCTAAAAAGGCAACAAGCCTACAGCCAAGAATGGCTACATCTGGCCAGTCTAATCCTACTCCCATCTCTCACGAGGAGTTCGAAGGATTAAGTAACAAAATTATAGAGTTGGATGTTCTGCTCAAAGTACTACACAAGTCCACTCAGGCTCCACAAATACCCATACATACAGAATCCTCTGCACATGGAGGAACCCAGGGACCGGAAAAAGGAATTCTTGTACCTGAATTTCAGATGGACAAAGCCAACAAAACCCCTGAAAATACCCACCTCAAAGAAGATCCAGACACCGGTGATATCAGGAAGAAAGTCTGTGACACCCCCAAAATTAGGTATACATCACCCATTCTGAGTCGCCAGATACCTGGTACAAAATTCAAATACAACTTCATTTATACAACTGTTGAGCTGTCGTATAGAATACGACCACAGTTAACTATGAGTTTTAATACAAATGTATGTAACTCTCATGGTACCTTGACCACAATATTACAATGATACTTTACATAAAAGTATAGTTAAAAACTGTTTTAGAAATTAAAATCTTTGGGAAGTGCTCAAGGAAACCTTCGTACATGAGAGGCCATGCGTCTAGGTTATGATAGATATCATATGTCCACAGAATTATCCTTGGTTGTCCCAAAAGTCCCCAAAGAAAAACAAGAAGATTACTATCATCTTCTTTCCAATGGTGAGTCTTCTCTTGACATATAAATATCTTCGTTGTCTCCAAGTGAAAATTATATTTCAAATAAACTCCAAGATCATATAGATAGTGCTCGTAGATATATTCAGCAAGTGGATGTGCACAACCATGTCTTATGAGAACACGAGGTTGTATGTCATTAGACATCTTGTATGATAGTGGCAAAACACCCTTCCGAAGTTGGGTTTGCCTCACCCTATTTGATTCACCAAATATAACTACTAAATGATGTATAGAATACAACACACTTTTTTATACTGTTTAGGGAGAACCTCCACAGCTACCACACTATTTCATAGAATAGCGAGGACTACTAATGATATCATCTGGATTGTCACTCCGTTCCCCAACTAGTCCCTGTTGCGTTCTCACTTTCTGAAGAGAACAATGAAAGCAAAAGGGTGAGCTCAACTAGCCCAGTAAAGAATATCATAATTAAAGCTAATTTACATCATCAATAGCCTTCATCATTAATAAATCAGAGATTTAGAACATATGGTAGCTGATAAAACTTTTCAACCATAGTTGCAGCGGAACGAGCAATCCATTAGAAGAGTCAAATAGACCATTAGGTCTATTATCTTCTCCATGTTAAAAGTCCACCAATAATGTTTTATCCCTGTAACATCAATCTACAATTCCTGTCCACGATCATATGAATAACTCATAATCATAATTGTGATTCTAAATTCTTCTTCGCACCCAGGACGAAGATAATTTTCATCACCTATATTCACCTGAAACATCAAAAATCATGGTTATACCAAATCACAATTCTTGTTCATAATTATACTAATAAATTCATATTTGCAGTACGGCCAAAGACATACAACTGTATTTTAGAAGAGTCAAGTAGAGCATGATATCTACTATCTTCTACAAATTAAAAGTGTATAACCACTATTTTATCACTGAGACTCAGCTTAATAAATAATCCACACCTTCGAATTATCCATGCACTACGGCCAAGGATATTCTTTAGTATCACATCCATGAATTATCCATGCACTGCGACCAAAGATATTCATTATTATCACATCCATGAATTAATATTTCATCGCTGAGACTCAGCTCAATAATTAATCCACATCATCGAATCATCCATGCACTACAGGCTAAGGATATTCATTAGTATCATGACCACGAGTTATCCATGCACTACGGGCCAAACATAATCGTGTTTTCATCAACGGTCCTGATCATGCCATAAAAAAATTCATCTTTGCACCCTTGGCCGAAGAGAATTCATAGCCATAATCATACCAAAAACTGTCCATCAATGCATTACGACCAATGAAGATTTCTTACCACATCATTCATCACATTACGGTCATGATTATACCGAATAATCCTTGGTCATAATCACACCAAGTCCATCGATGCATTACGGGCCAAAGATGACTTTTACCACATCATTTGTAACATTACGGTCATGATTATACCGAATAATCCCTGATCATAATCATACCAAGTCCATCTATGCACTACAGGCCACAGATGACTTTCAACATAATATAAACATGAAGATGATGACAATGAAATAATAATTCAATAAAACAAGTTTAAGAATTAATTTATCCAGGAACCAATAACGTCCAAATTGTCAACATGATACTTATTTATAGAGAAAAATTTAAGAATGCTCAGAAAAATATTTATATGAAAAGATACTGGATGAAGCGCAAATATAAAGGATATTCCACTAATTTCATGGAGTATAAAAGTCAAAACTTTAACTAACTAAGTATAATAAAGAATGGAATAACAAAAGAAATCACCAGGCATGCGATAGACTGCACATGCAGGTTATTCCAACAGAATAATAAATAACGGAACCAGGTCATGCGTAAACGCACCGACAGGATATTCCGACAGAATAATAAAGAACGGAACCAGGTCAGGCGAAATTCACACCGACAGGATATTCCAACAAAATATTAAAGAATGGAATAACAACAGAAATCACCATGCATGCAATAGACCGCACATACAGGTTATTCCAATAGAATAATAATTAATGGAACCAGGTCAGGCGTAGTACGCACCAACAGGATATTCCGACAGAATAATAAAGAACAGAATAATAAAAGAATTTCACCATGTACGCGGTACTTTGCATAAACAGGTTATTCCAACATAATAATAAAGAATAGAATAACAGAAGAATTTCACCAAGTATAGGGTAGTCCGCGTATACAGGTTATTCCAACTGAATAATAAAGAATGGAATAACAGAAGTTCTCTTCAAGAGTACAAAAGAAATAATACCCCTTACGGGTACCACAAATAATATCCCTTACTTTTGAAAGAAGAGTATTCTGACTGGTAGGGCGAGGATATACTCGAAGAAAACTTGCACTACGCTCAAAGCTTTCTTAAACTATAAATAAATACGCTCAAGATTATAGAAGAAGAACTCTCTCTATAGTTTCTCTCTCTAGAGTTTCAGTAAATTCGTAAGAAATAATGAAGGAATGAGCTTCTATTTATAGAAGAATGGACTGCATAGTAACTAATTTATGAACGGTCCAGATTGATTTATTTTTAATCGGACGGTCCATATTTAAAGCAAAATCTTTTAAATAAAATATAATATATTCTATTTATAATATAATAAAACGAATAACTTTATAAAAGATTTTACTATGCAAATACTATGCAGGTACTATACAAACACTATGCATAATAAAATATAATATATTCTAATTATTGTCTAATAAAATAGATAACTTTATAAAAGTATTCTGTTTTATATAAAAAGATTTTACTATTAGCCTAATAAAATGAATAACTTTATAAAAGTATTCTATTTTATATAAAAAGCTTTTCTGTTTTATTACATTAATAATACTAATAAAACAAAACTGGGTGACTTCTCACGTAAGCATCAATAATCAATACCGTGTGCTACTATGCAACCACGCGTATTACTGTACTTTTAACACCGTGTGTTTCAACAGTTAACGGTAAAACTTTCACCGTTATATTCATAAAAATATTTTTGTCGTTTTCTCAATCCGACAATAATTCTGTTGTGGGGTCCACCAATGATTGTACCGTCGTACGAATATTTCCTGACAAAAAGAATATTCCCCGACTAATCGAATATTTCCCGACACAACGAATATTTTATATCAACTTGCTTACTTTGCAAAAAAAATAATTTCACATATTACCCTTAACTTTAAACTTTTATCAATTTAACTATTTACCAAAATAGAAAAATTGAATACTTTTATTTCATAAAATTCGGGGTCTCACAAAGTCCTACAAATAGAAGAGACCATTCAGTCTATCAAAGGGATTGGAGCACACGGAAGAGTTTTATATTCAAAGGTGTTGAAAACCCTTTGAAAGTGGTTGTGCCAAAGCCAATCATATTGCCATTCAGGTCACAGTATCCTGTTGTCAGCCTACAAAAAGTGCCGTGGAATTATAGAGAGGCTGAAGGATCCACATCTAATATAAATGTTGCAGTGTTGAAAGAGAATCCACTGTATCTTCCCTAACAGGTGATGAAACCTACCATTAGGTCAAAGGGGAAAGTTCCCATGGAGAAGATAGAAGAATTCCTCCATACTATGGGACACAATGAAGCCAAGGTGGTTTTAAGCTTAAAAGAAGCTCCACAACTGGTTTCCATACTAGACTTGGTATTCTCCTTAGAGGATCACAGGAAGTTCTTACTGAGAGTTTTAGAAGAAGCCCAGTTGCCAAAATCAGTGGATGTTGAACAATTCCATCACCTGGTTGATCACATCTTCAATAGAAATGTGATATCCTTCACTGATGATGACATACCTCCCGAAGGGACGGGTCATTTCAAACCGTTACACATAGCGGTTATATCCTCTGGATATATGGTGGGAGGAGTTCTGATAGATGGGGGATCGTCCTTAAACATCTGCCCTTATGCCACCTTAGAGAAGATGAATATCAATCTCAACAGTATCCGAAGCAGCCATACAATCATCAAAGCTTTCAATGGATCCCGATGAAATGCTGTCGGAGAGATTGAATTATCTGTGGAAATTAGACCACATACATTATGCATATCCTTTCATGTACTCAAGATAGATATAAGATACAACCTACTCTTGGGAAGGCCGTGGATTCATATGGCTGGAGCCGTCCCTTCCACCCTTCATCAGCAGCTCAAATACATCATTAACAGTAGCTTAGTAACTATTATTGCGAAGCCAGAATGTCCTGTATAAGGTGACATCCCACTTATCAGTTTCAATTCAGAAGTTGAGCCTGTCAGCTTCCATGCCCTGAAGGTGAGCAACACTCAATACCATCCCATTGGGGCACCACCTTTGATACCCAGAGTTTCTGCCGAGGTAATATCGCCAAGTCAAGAAATGATATCTTTAGGTTATCAACCTGGACAAGGGTTGGGCAAATATCATCAGGGCATTAAGCGCCTAATTCAAGTTCTCAGTCAAGCAGGGACAACTGGACTAGGCTATTCTACTGGCTACAGTCACATGAATCCTCACTAACACAAATAGGTTCCTTCATCTTTAGCCATACGACGCTTGCCACAACCTACAGGGACTGAACCTGTAGGGCCTTCATTAAAGGTTCATGCACATATGATGACTATGCTATTTCCTAAGCTAATACCAGTCAAAGGAAAAGAGGTCTTGATACTAGATCAAGAGGCGGAGGAAAAGGATCGGAGGCGTAAGTAGGACATTGCAAGGCACTTATCAAACATACGCATTATAGTCCATACGGACAGTACAAACAGAGACATCCCAGACGATGATTGTCTAGATATCATGATCATCATTCGGGAGAAGGAGGGCGACAACAACCCCTTCATCACAGCCGTCAGCCAGGACATCACCCTTGGCAATTGGAGCAGTACTCCTTGCATTTGTCGACGAGGGTAAAAAGGGTAGAAACTCCCTCTGCCCTGCAGATAGCAATAATTGCTTACTTTTGTTGCATAATTTAGCAGTTATTTTTGTCATTACATGCTAACATTTTGTATGATTAAACAGTTTCATATATTAAGTGAAAGTATTTTGGTTCAAGACTCTAAAGTTAGATGTGCCTAAACTTGCTGATGATGTGCCTATTCTCTACGAGGACTGTAACTTTGATGTAAAGTTGGACTCAGACTTGATTGAAATATAAGAGGACTATGAGACACCTCAGGAGATCAAAGAATGGGACGAAGATAAACCCAAGCCAAATTTTGATCAAACCACCTCTTTTAACCTCAGAACCTCAGAAAACCCCAAACAAATCCAGATTGGAACAGACCTCACTCCAAACCAAAGGAATGACATGGTTACTCTATTAACCTAATTCCAAGATGTGTTTGCATGGTCTCACGAAGACATGGTAGGTTTATCCACTAACATTGTCATTCATCGCCTCCCGATCAAAGAGGGATTCAAGCCAGTTAGGTAAAAGCTCAGGCGATTAAAACCTGAGTGGAGTTTAAAAGTTAAAGAAGAAATTGTGAAACAATTTCAAGACGGCATTATGATGGTGTCAACATACCCTGAATGGTTATCCAACATAGTCCCGGTGCCTAAACTTGGAGGAAAGGTGCGAGTTTGTGTGGATTACATCGATCTGAACAAAGCTTATCTCAAAGATAGCTTTCCCGTACCATTCATCTACACACTCATTGATAATACAACTCAATATGACATGTACTCCTTTGCTGATTATTTTGCGGGGTACCATCAAATCATGGTTGCTAAAGAGGATCGTGAGAAAACTGCATTCATCACTCCTTGGGGAACCTTTTACTATAAACGGTTGTCATTCAGCCTCATCAATGCTGGACCTACCTATCAGCGAGCCGTGAAGGATCTTTTCCACGATCTAATGCACAAAGAGATAGAGATCTACGTGGATGACATCATTGTCAAGTCCCGAAGGGAGGAAGACCATTTAAACCATCTCAGAAAGCTTTTCAACAGGTTACTTAAGTACAACTTGAAGTTTAATCCAGCCAAGTGTGCCTTTGGCATTAAATCAGGCAAGTTGCTAGGATTCCTAGTCAGCCATAAAGGGATTGAGCTGGATCCTACCAAAATCCAAGCCATCACAAAAATTCCCATTCCTCAGACAGAGAAGGAAATACAGGGATTTTTGGGAAGAATCAACTTCATCAGCAGATTCATTTCTCAACTAACAGCAACCAGTGAGCCTATCTTCAAGTTTTTAAGGAAGAACTCCTCCATGAAATGGCATGATGAGTGTCAGAAAGCCTTCCTTACAATCAAAGAGCAGCTAGTCAATGCTCCTGTTTTGGTACCTACCAAGGATGATGTTCCACTGTTTATGTACATATCCATTAATGACAGTGCCATGAGCTGCATGCTGGGACAGAAAGACGATAGAGGCCAAGAACGAGCTATCTACTACCTCAGCAAAAGATTCAGCAGCAGTGAACACAAGTACACTCTGATTGAGAAAACTTGTTGTGCTTTAGCATGGGCTTCCATTAGATTACAACATTATCTCCATGGTCACACAACCCATCTCATATCCCGCGTGGATCCTCTCAAGTACGTGTTTAGTAAACCCATATTGAATTATCGACTGTCCAGATGGCAGTTGATCTTATAACAATTTGACATAGTCTACATGACGCAAAAGTTTATCAAAGGCCAAGGAATTGCGGATCAACTGGCCGCCACACCTTCTGGAGATTTCAAACCTTTGGAGACATACTTCCCCGATGAAGGGGTAATGACTGTTCAACAGCGCCATCAGGAGGATACACACCAATCATGGAAGATGTATTTTGATGGAGCCATAAACATGGAAGGTTTTGGGGCTAGAGCAGTTCTAGTATCCATTACGGGGGAGCAGCATCCCGTTACCGTCAAGTTATAGTTTGGCAACACCAACAACACATCTGCGTATGAAGGCTGTATCATGGGGCTAAAACTTGCTCAATCAATGGGCATCAGACGGTTAACTATCTTTGGAGATTCTGAATTGGAAATCAGATAAACCACCAAAATCTATCACACCAAAGAGCTACATTTGCTGCCTTACCATCGACAAGTTCTACAGATGGCTTCGGAGTTTGAAGAAATATCCTTCCCCCACATTCCTCGGAAGAGGAATGACTTTGCGGATGCATTAGTAACCTTGGCCTCTTTGATCAACATACATGACAAAGAAAACATGTTGTTGGGAGATTACATATTTAAATTTGATGTTGAAAGTAAATATTCATGATTATGTGTAAAGTCCTTAAAGGAATTTATGTACAAGGACTTAGTGGTTGATCAAAATTTTTAGGTTGGTCTGAGTTATTAATGTTTATCATTCTGTAAATGAATGTATAGATGAAAAGATTAAAGCTGTTAGGTTGATCTATATCTTAAGATGTAATAGATAGGCTTCAACAGTATCGTAGTCTATCAAGCTGGTCAAGAGATTGCAGAAGCCATGGCAGGATCATAGAGCATCAAGAATCGTAGTGTGTCTTCCTTGAAGGGTCTCTCCTGGAATCGTAGAGTGATCCATACGTTTGTCGAGCCAACTCAGAGATCGTAGTGTGCTCTCGGAAGCGTAGAGTCTGCAAGTCAAGCAAATGAAGATCGTAGTGTGCCAGTACTTAAGAGAAATCATAGTGTTCTCATTTGCTTGTATCAGATCAAGGACTAAGGTGGCAAGACACCATGATCAGAATCGTAGAGCTTCATATGTCTGTGTCAGAAGCATCGAGCCCTGTCCATTTGTTTAAAGAATAAGTTGCAACAAATCTGGAATGGGTTATAAACGTTGAAGTCCTCGGGAGTCCCAATGACACAATAGTCATCCTTAGTATATAACAAAGAAGCATATTGAAGAAGCTAAGGAAAGTACTATGGGTCAGCAAAAAATACCTTTTCAGGTAGGTGAGACATCAGTCTACTGTGTTAGTGAGCCAGAGTGCTAATCAGAAGGTGTACAAAAAGTCTCCATTAAAGCTCAAAAATTTCAAATGCATTTAATGCTTTAACGGATACATTTCAAAGGCATCATATATACAAAATATCAGCAGATGAAAGAATAAGCAAGCAAGCACTGAACAAAAATGCTAAAGAACACTCAACACTCAACTCTACGATCTGAAGAACAAAGCTTGCTCAGCTACTCAGTTCTTTCGAACACAAGCTTAACGATAACTGAGTAGCACCATTCACGAACTCAACTATTATCAAGTGGAGTAAAAAGTTCCAAGTCAGAAGGACTTAAAGAGTTCTAAGTGAACTGAGAAGTACCAAGTCTGCTGGAATTGAAGAGTTCAAAAGTGAACTAAGAAGTTCCAAGACTGCTGGTCTTGAAGGAATCTGTGAGATTTAGAAAATGTAAAGATATCCTTAGTGGATTTCCTACTCGAGGGGTAGAAGAGTGGACTAGGAGCTTTAAGTGCTCTGAACCACTTAAAAACACCGTGTCTCTTATATTCTTACTATAACTGCTATAACTGTCATAACTGCTTAACTCCTATTAACTCTTTATATCTTAAAGGGAAAATAAACAAAACACAATTTCGCTGTGTTTAAGTCATTATCAAAACTAACAAGTATTTCGAAAAGAATTTAAAATATCTATTCAACCCCCCTTCTAGATAACTATTGTGCCTCTAGGAACTAACAATTGGTATCAAAGCAGGTTCTATCAAATACCCTACAAAGCTTAAGAAGATCCAATGGCACATCTGATAAGAGAATCAAAGACTGGAGGAGGCAACACGCCACCAATGTGCAACAAAGACAAATTCGCCAACTGAAAAGTTTGTATACAAGCTTACATGGATTCAATAGATGAAGATCTATTTAAAACTGTTCAGAATGGGCCCTACGTTCCTACAAAGCTTGCACCAACTTCAGATGATCCTAATAGAATTCAGATCATGGTCAAAGAAGAATGGACTGACAATGAAAAGAAAGCTCTCCAACTTTACAAAAAGGCCAAGAACATTTTGTTCCAATCTCTAGAAGATGACCTGTTTGAGAATGTGGTCAATAGCAAAATAGCAAAGGAAGTATGGAAAGCATTTCTCATCATGCATGAAGGAACAGAGGAAGTCAGAGAAAATAATCAATCTCTTCTGACTTAGCAATATGAAATGTTTGCCCACATTCAAGGAGAAAATGCCACTTCCACCTATGAAAGATTCAATGTTCTGCTCAACTCTCTTCGAGCCTTTGGAAAGATCTATCCAAATAAAGATCTAATCATAAAGTTTATGAGAGCCTTACCTAGCAAGCGGGATGCCAAAACCACTGCCATTAGAGAATCAAAGAATCTCCATTAAATAACTGTCCAACAGTTATATGGCAACCTTCTCACGTATGAACTGGAGCTGACTCAACGAGCAGAAACTCTATCTGAAGGATGAAAGAATGACAAAGGGGTTGCTCTCAAAGCAACAGATAATATCTCCAAAGCCAACACTGAGAATGACTCTGATTATGATGAAGATGATGATGAGGACTTTGCAATGCTGGTAAGAAGACTCAAGAGGTTCATACGTCATGGTAGAATAAGAAAACCAAAGAAAGTCTACAACTACAGCAGCTAGAAGCAGATAAATGACTAATGCTACAACTGCAAGAGGCCTGGCCACTTCATTGCAAACTGCAACAAATACTCCTAGAGAAGAACTGAAGAGGAAATCAAATTTAAAGAAAGAATTCAAAGGCAACAAAAGGCCTCAGAAGAAAGACAAAGGTCTAGTGGCTGGAGGATCGTGGAGTGATTTAGACAACGACTCAACTCCCGAATCTAGAGAAGATGAAGATCCTAAAATGGCAAATCTCTGCCTGATGGCTAAACATGCAAAGGATAAGAAGAGCTCTAACATTCATGAAGTAAGTATAGATGAGGTATTTGACTTTAACTCTCATGATGTAGACATTAATGATTTAAGAACTGCACTACATGGCATAACATATGATCTGCATCAATACATGAAATGTTTCAGAGTTCTGTCCAAAGACTATTCTCTTCTTCAAAAAGAGAAAGAGAAAGTTCAGGAAGAACTGGAGACAACTCTTGTGATGCTCCCAAATTTGGACCGCCACTTGGTCACTCGAATTCGGTTCATCACATTTTCATGGTAATACCATAATAACTAAAATCACACATTCACAACGAAAGATCTAATTTAGAATAATATACAATGATTTATTATAATTATTCCCCCAAGTCTCGCAACCTATAGTACTTAATAGATTACATAATAATATCGAATAAAGACTTATTACATAATCCTACTTAAGCTTAAACATAGTCTTAAAACAGTCTTAATACAACATAATAGTCTTAAACATAAAGGAACAAGCTAGTCGGTAGCCTTGCGTTTGCCCTTGTCTTTCCCAGAGACACTTCCCTATTCCGCCTTAACTGAAAGGTTTTAAATAAGCAAGAATGAGCACAAATTGCCCACTAAGTAATATACAACAAGGGTAAAGAGTTTTATAACACGAGTTTGAAATATCGAAGTATCATCTCTAAGATAGTTCAGAGTTTCAGAATAATATCATGAATAATGAATATCAACAATTCTTGGAATAAGAGCGATAATTCAATATAAATCAATAGATATATATGAATTCAAAGACTATCAATGTATCCAACTGGATAAATGATTTATACTGAGTAGTCACTAATGACTATTGAACATCTACTAGAATTATCAATATTAAACTGATAACCAAAAAAAATCTAGTACTATAGATGATCAGTCTTTAATACTCTAAGTTATGCATAACTACACAGTAATATTCGCACGTGTGTTGGGGCTTCCAACAATAAACACTCCCCTTACCATAAGGGTTGTTCAACTCAGTTTTCAAGATTTCTGCACCAGTCAATTGGTTTAGATAGTTTTTATAAACATGCATATAGTCTAGCCGAATCAAATGGTATATACACTTTCACAATATTTAAGAATCATACCACGTTCAACATGAATAATAGTTTCCTCAAGAGTTTAAGATACTAGCTCAATTCAACGAGAAAATAATATAACTTGCATTCAAAGAGATAAGGTTTGTTTACGATATCCGTTGAATAAAGTAATGCAAGAGTTTAGGATACTTGCACAATGTAAAGGATAGTTCAGATACTTGCCTTAAGCGTAGTTTATCCACGTTAATAAATTAACACTTTCGAATCCTATTTATAGTGTATTATAATTACAAGATGTTCATTAGCTAACACATTCTTTAATCAAGCTCGACATGATTCAAGTATGCACATATGATACAAAATTAGCTTATAGGTTCATCATGAATCAAATACCTAGTTATTTCATATGCAAATTAAGAATGCTCAAGGTTAAGTCCTTTTTACCCGTGGACTTTCCTTTTACAAGACAAACACCATCATATTACTTAATCATCACATATATACATGCATCAGTAGGTTTTAAACCACTTTTAGCAATGTAAGCATCATACAAGTTAGCTGTCCAAAATCAGAATTATAGAATCTCAGATTCCAGACTGGATGCGCCATGGCTAAGCCTAGGACTGGCACAGCTGTGTCGTCCTCTAGCCAAGTCAAGACTCAGTTGTTGCCTTACGGTTTCTGTTCGGCTTGAACACAACATTCATTAATACTATATTTTGTCATGTTAAAGGTCTGGTTATGCTTCTCAAGTCAATCTAGGTTCATCCTTTCATAATATAATTCTAAATTAAATATTTTAACAAGTTAAGGCCATTCAAGGTCATGAAACCACAAAGTCTATCATGCTTGCTCTGTAAACATACAAGGTAGTTATAAAACTCATATTAGGCATGCTTGTGAGTACTCATAACACATATGTGAAATTAGCACCGCTTTGGTTGAAAATATGCTTCGTTCATGCTTCACTTGAAATATGATACACAAGCCTGGTAGGTACCTATTTATACTACATGAGTGAGTCTAAGAGTATCACCACCATGTTTATAAATGTCAGATTCTATCTTTCAAAGTAGTTTGTTAACATTCACTTCAGAAGTCGTATTTTCATTTGTAATGCTTACTAATACGTTCCACACGTTCATGCTCTTTTACGAATCATATAAACATAAGTTAATGGTTTATTCATGCATTTCTAAACCATACCTACATGTTTGCAAGGTCAGTATATAAACATGGCATACATACATATCAAGTCCCTTTCTAAAGTCCTAAATCCATTTTAAGCTATACACTTTCGTCAATCATGTATGGTAGTCTAAACATGCTCACATTAGGTTAATATATTTATATATACCCATTACACATGCTTGCATGCTAGTTTAAGCTATATTAGTTGACCAACACTTAGCGGATTTTAAAACAGAAGATCCAACTGCGCTACGCCTCAGTGTTAATCCAGCGCAGCTGCGCCATGTCTGGTTCGAGCCAAGAACAGTCTGTTTAGCAGAAAACTAGCCCAACCATAGAAATTATTCACGAATTCGATTCTAACCAGTCATATATCAATTTAAACATGCTTATATGATTATATAACAACTACATGAACATTACCCAACCCTTTTAACATCTAACTCCACCAAATCAAGAATTTGAAATTCAAGAACTCAAAACTCATTTTTGACAGAGACTGAAATGGAAAGCAAAGAAGTGAGGTTATACCTCTGTAATGTGAAATGAACTTGCTCCTAATGAACTCCCAATGTCCTAGAATACTTGTATGATCGCAATCTCACACTTGAAAAATCTCAGCAATGGCTATTGGAGAAGGAGAGTCCATATATATAGAAAACCCAATACACAGATTTTACAATTTCCCATTGAATCAAACCAATGGATTTAAGGATTGCATGAAGGTTAACAACGAGTTGGTAAATGGTTGTTGATTTGCATCATTATGCCCACTCCCTCCATAATCATCATCTAGAAAAGCTTGGAAGAAGAAAGAGGCAATAGGCCTTAGCCTTTTTAGAGATTCACGTGGCTGAGAAAATGAGAGCAAATGGGACACTAGTTTTGGGATAAGCCAATTATCTCAGCACTCTTGCTACACTTATACCCATTCCTACTCTTATATTATATTTTATACACATCTCAACCATACATTAGTTATAACTTAATGTCACAATATGATTTAATATTTCAAGGTAGTAAATGTTATGCAACATACATATAATCCATGTACATTTTATTTTAATGTCTACCCACATGCATATTATTACATACACATTTTATGATGTACTCATATCATATATTTTCAATAAATCTTAATATATGGTTACTATATATAGTATAGTCATATAAGTGTCACACTACACTATACAATATTGTTGTATCTTATATTTTTAATTATTGCTCATATGCACATAACAGTCAATATAATCTTATTATATTAATAACTTACTTATTTGTTTTATGTCAAATAAATAAATTATTCACTTCCTTGATTAATTACCACCAATATTAATTAATTCATTCCTCATTGATTAATATATTTATGGATCTCCATAACCATTAATTATATATATAATTCTTATTATATTTATAGACATATTGCTAACAATAATAATCACATATTATTAATTAATTACCATTATCAATTAATCAATATTCTACCACAACCATCAATTAATATTATTTAATGGCTCACTCAATAATTCCTTCGTCGAACATAACGTACTTTATTTCATAGTTTATTAATGTCACACATATCACATAATTATTCCATTTAATTTCTAAAGTAGAAAGTTAATTTTTCTCCAACTGACTACTAGCGCAGCTACGCCAGTTTGTACTGCTGGGAGGGCGCAGCTGCACCGTACCCTGACAGTGCTAAGACTGGTTTAGCTTCAAGCCATTGTCAACTTTTATCGCCATATTTATTTTACATGACATGTATTACTATCCACATGAGTGACATTGCTAATCTAAGAGTGTGTTCATTACTTATATGAAATCACATGCTCAAACATAATTAAATTTCGTAATTCCCTTTTTAACTCGCTTAGTGAATTTCCTCATTTCACATTATGCCACACAAGGCATTCCATCATTCTAATTGTCAAATCCACTATTCTCAATACGCATTAATCTAGTGCAACTCAATTGAATTAATCAACTTACAAAACTTTAACACTTATATTCACATAAATATTATTTTCATTAATATATTCATTTAATAACACGTGGAAATTCTCGGGTATTACATCCTCCCCCCTTATAAAAATTTCATCCCGAAATTGCTACAAGGTTACATAAATAGATGGGGATAATCCCTCATCATCCTATCTCCTAACTCCCACGTTGCCTCCTCGACATCGTGATTACGCCAAAGTACTTTTACAAAGGAAAAGACTTTGATCCTTAAAGTTTGCTCCTTCCTATCTAGAATTTGGATAGGAATTTCTTCATACGCTAATTTCTTCTCAACTTGAATGGGTTCATAAAAAATCACGTGCTTGTAGTCAAACTTGTACGGACGTAACACGGATATGTGAAACACATTATGGATGTGCTCCAACTCAGGTGGTAGTGCAACTTTGTACGCTACCTCGCCCACTCGCTTCAGTATTTCGAATGGTCCTATGAATCTTGGACTCAGTTTCCCTTTCTTGCCAAAATGGATCTTTCCTTTCCATGGAGATACCTTTAAGAATACAAAACTACCGACTTTAAAATCTCAGTTTTGCCGATGCAAATCCGCGTACTTTTTCTGGCGATCTTGAGTTGCTACTAGTCTGGCCCTTATTACTGTAGCCACGTCTGCGGTTTGTTGTACTAACTCTTGTCTGAATATTCGTCATTCTCCGACTTCGTCCCAACATAATGGCGTTCTGCACTACCTCCCGTAAAGAGCTTCGTATGGTGGCATGTTGATACTTGCATGGTAACTATTATTATACGTGAATTTGACTAAGGGTAAGTGGTCGTCCCAATTTCCCATGAAGTCCATCACACAAGTCCTAAGCATGTGCTCTAGCGTTTGTATTGTTCGCTCATTATGTCCGTTTGTCTAAGGATGATAAGCGGTACTTAACCTTAACTGTGTTCCCATCCTCTTTTGTAATCTTTTCCAGAATTTTGATGTGAAACGCGGGTCTCGGTCAGAAACAATCGATACCGGCACTCCATGTCGTGAAATAATCTCCTTTACGTACAGACTCGCTAACTGATTCAAACTGTAGCGGATCTTGATCGGTAAAAAATGTGTGGTCTTTGTAAGTCGATCTACGATAACCCAAATGGCATCAAAATCTTTCTGCGTGATTGGAAGTCCTACCACGAAATCCATCATAATATGCTCCCATTTCTACTCCGGTATTTCGAACGGTTGTAGTAAATCACTCGGCCGCTGATGCTCTGCTTTTACACGTTGACAAGTCAAACATCTACTAACGCACTCTGCGACTTCCCATTTCAAATTGGGTCACCAAAAATGTTGCCTCAAGTCTCGGTACATCTTAGTGCCTCCCGAATGAATGGAATATGTCGTATTGTGTGCCTCGTGCAAAATCTCTTCTCTTCACTCGGTTACCGCCGGTACCCACACTCTGCCTTCGAATCTTAAGATACCGTCTTTATCTATTCGAAATTTTTCTTCCTCATTTTTTGTTATCCTTTTCCTGATCTTCTCACATTCTTCATCTTTCTCTTGTGCTTCTTTTACTCTATCCAATAATGTCAGACAAGCTTCTATTACAAATAACTTCTCTTCAGACCTCTCGGATCCCTTTACCTCTATTTCCAACTTCTCCATATCTCTTATTAACTCCTCCTGAGTTGTCAGTTGAAATAATTTCTCCCTTCCTTTCCTGCTCAGAGCGTCAGCAACTACGTTTGCCTTCTCCGGGTGATAAAGAATATCGCAATCATAATCTATGAACAATTCCAACCACCTTCTCTAACACATATTCAACTCCTTATGTGTGAAGATATATTTCAGACTTTTATGGTCCGTGTATATCTCACATTTCTCTCCGTACAAATAATGCCTCCATATCTTTAACGCAACAACTACTGTCGTTAACTCTAAGTCATGAGTAAGGTATCATTTTTCGTAATCCTTTAATTGTCGTGACGCATACGTAATGACTTTGTCATGTTGCATCAGGACACAACCCAATCCTCTATGCGATACATCACTATACACCACATATCCTCCCGTATCATTTGGTAATGATAATATAAGCGCCTCGCTTAATCTCTTCTTCAACTCTTGAAAACTCTCTTCGCATTTGTCGGTCCATACAAATTTCACCGTCTTCCTCGTCAGATTAGTCAACGGGGTTGCTATCTTAGAAAAATCTTGGATAAATCTTCGATAGTACCCAGCTAACCCTAAGAAACATATCACCTCCGTCAGTGTTCTCGGTTGTTCCCAATTACTTACCGCCTCGACCTTTGCAGGGTCTACTGAGATTCCATTCTCATCCACCACGTGGCCTAAGAATTGAACCTTCTTCATCCAAAATTCGCACTTTGAAAATTTTGCATACATCTTCTCCTTTCTTAGTGCCTCTAAAATAATCTTCAGATGTTCGGCGTGTTCTTCCTCTGTCTTCGAGTAGATCAAAATATCTTTGATGAAAACTACTACAAATTTATCTAAGAATGGCTTGAAGACGCAGTTCATCAAGTCCATAAATGCTGCCGGACCATTAGTCAAACCAAATGACATTACCAAAACTCATAATGTCCATAACGGGTTTGTAACGCAGTCTTTGGTATGTCCTCATCTCGTAATTTTAGTTGGTGATATCCTGTCCATAGGTCGATCTTTGAAAAACTTTTCGCTCCCTTCAGTTGATCAAATAAGTCATATATCCTCGGTAATGGATATATGTTCTTGATGTTACTCTGTTCAATTCTCGATAATCGATACAAAGCCTCATCGATCCATCCTTTTCTTAATGAATAACACTAGTTCTCCCTAAGGAGACACACTCGGTCGAATATACCCCTTATCTAATAACTCTTGAAGTTGCATCTTCAATTCCTTCACTTCTACTGGCACCATACGATATGGAGCTTTCGAAATCGGTGACATTCTCAGTGCTAAGTCTATTACGATTTCAATTTCTCTGTCTGGCGGAAGACCAGGCAGATCATCTAGAAACACATCCTGAAATTCACTCACTACGGGTATATCTTTAATATCTACTCCCTTTTTCTGGGTATCCACGTTGTAAGCTAAATAACCTACACATCTTTTCCTCAATAATTTCCTCGCCTGCATCATCGTAACACAGCACGATTGCTTAAGCGATGAGCTACCATAAAACACCACCTTAGACTTACTCGGAGTCTGAAGGTTCACACATTTGTTCTAACAGTCAATTATCGCCTCATGGTTATATAACCAATCCATTTCCAGTATTATGTCAAATTCTCCCAGTCTAATAGGAATTAAGTCTACGCTTAGTTCATGTTCTCTAATATTTGCGTGATAATTTCGATAAACGTATTCTACGGGGATTATTTCCTTATTCGTAACTTCTACGTTCAAAGAATCTCCTAAACGTTCTCGGGGTGTAATAAGTTTCCTAGAATATTCTTTGGATACAAAGGAACAGGTGGCGCCCGAATTAAATAATACATAAGCATTTATATTATTGATCGAGATTATACCTAACACCACGTCCTTCGCAGCTACTGCGTCCTAGACAGTCATGTTAAAGGTTCGGGAGGTCGATCGGTTGGGTTGTGCGAGTCCACCAATCATTAACTTGTTTCCTCCTCCCTGGCCTCCGTCAGCTCCACCGCTTCCTTTCTTCAGGCAATCCTTTATCTGGTGCTCTGTTGATCCACAAGTAAAACATCCCCTATTCTTCTTTAGTTTTGGGCAATTTGGTGATATGTGCCCCTCTTGGCCTCAATTATAGCACGTGCTTTTTCTCTTCCAGCACTCCCCCTGATGACTTCTTCAACACTTGTTACAAGCTTCAGTTCTTTTCTTGAAGTTTCCCTGGTGACTTCCACCTTGATTATTGTTTCTATTGTTGTTGTTTTCCCATTTTCTCTCTCCAGAGTTACTCACTCCACTACTGCTTCCTCCATGATGTTCACTACCGGTGTTCTTATTTTTCTTCTCCTTATGATATAGACTTAAGGCCTCACTGGCACCTTCTGCAATGACTGCCTTCTCTAACAAGGTCGCAAAGGAATCAATCTGGAAGACTGATACCTTATTATACAACCATGGATTCAACCCTTGGTCGAAGCGTCTCGCCTTTCTTTCCTCATCCCCAACATAGTGCTCCGCAAATCGCACTAGTTCGTTAAACTTAGCTGCATATTGCGCCACCGTCATATCTCCTTGTTTTAACTCTAGGAACTTCACTTCCATCCTACTCTTCATACTCTTTAGAAAATAGTTCTCGAAGAACAATGTCATAAACCTCTCCCATGTTATCGTTCCTTCTCCCGCTCTCTACGGATTTGCTGTGTAACGCCGTGAAATTCGGTCTATCTTCACACCCGAATTTCGTATGTCACGGTTCCACTTCTTACCAAACATACATCATTATATACCGAAATATAACAATATACACTGTTAAATCCCAGGTTCTGGAAACCTTATAACCTCTTTCATTACAAATAATGATAATTACATTATTCATTTCATCTTACAAGAGTGACTTTTATCTGCCACTAAGGATACATAACAGTTCATTAAACTAGTCTATAATTCAATTTCATCTTTCTACATTACAAGTCTTCACTTGATCTTCTCGCTCATTCATATTCAGAATGGTACTACATCTGGATTCTGTCAGCTTGATCTTTACAGGATCCTTAAGTTCTTCTAACATCGTTCGCTGAAAAGGTTTTTCATTTAAAGCAAGTGTGAGCATTCAATTGCCCAGCAAGTCATAATAATTGAACACAAAACTTCAAGAGTTTAAACATTCCTTTAAAACTTCGATAACCGAACAAAGGTTATGAAGCAGCTTGAATAATAGGAATAGTCTTGATTCCTATCATCTTAAAACATCAGTTACGTTCACTTTGAAAAACTTTCATTCCTCTACCTTTTTCATACACATCCTGTCTGGCTAGAATCATTAGCACATACTTAATAATAATGGTTCATGTATAAACAGAACATACTTGTATTAAACAGCTCAATCACAGAACAGTTCATATCATAGAAACACCGAAGTGTTCACATTGTGGCACAAGGCCTCATACGTTCTACCACCTTGTACAAATATCGAACATTCGCACATAGACATAACTTCTCAAGTTCAACATCTGAGAAGCTAAAGAAACTAGCATTCATTTAGAAATATGAATGAAGTTAGGAAACTTGCCTTATGCACAACTACAGCTTATAGTTTACACTGAACTACTTATTGCAATTCCTATGTAACACATAAGGAGAAAACATAAACACCAATTAGTCATATAATGAACTTACGCATTGGTCTACTTAACTTTACTTCTTATGTGTTCTTGCAATATAAGTTTACACGACTAACTTCCTTTACCAGTTTACGGCTTCATGACATACGAAGATGTCTTACTCAAAACGTTCATCATCTTTGATGATTTGCATTCTTATCTTCTTCTTATAACTTCTCCAGGACTTAGCACACATTTCTTCTCTGCTAGTATTCCATATGGTACTCTGAGTGGTTTCCCACAAACAATCAACAAACAAGTTCCCATCTCATCTACAATGCCATCACAGTGAGTTAGATCGGTTTCCAGTTTCGTATATACCTTCGCTCTCTGAACGAATTATTTAGCCTAGCTCCCATATGTCAACCATCAAAGGTTACAATTGTACCACAACCTAAACTTAACTTAACATATTTGAACCATTAACTATAATGTTCATTAAGTCAATTTCTTATTCCTTACGACTTTCTGACAACTAAATGCCATACCTCAGGATCCATTCTTATCCGATACATATTCGGCTTTCATTAATCTTATAACCGTTCACTACGGCTTTCTTGATAATTCATATCATATTTAATACTTTCTTTATCCCTTTCAAGAACCCCATGTTAATTAATCTTTCTTAGTGTCGAAGCCATACCGATCGTTGTATGGTAAGGCCGATCGTTCATCGCAACAACGTTGCATTCACAACATTATACGCTTTACACTTATCCCTCATCACCACAAACATAACATCAAAATGTTATTCCTTACCATCGTCACTCAACGTCTAAGGAATCACAATCATAGCAATCCCTCACGTTAGTTCATCGCAACTACGGTCCCCAGGCATCGGTTACGTAACCCGCACCTAAAATCTTTATTTTTTAATCTTGTTTAATCTTTTCGTTCAACCTTCATTTAAGGTTTAATTCACTTGATTAAGTGTTACATTAATTAGACATTATGTTCTTTATCGTCCCTTACGTTTCCCCCAAGAGCTGAGAAGTTAAAAACTCATGTCTGTCTTTTTCCTTACACTGGCGGTGCCGCGCCAGTCTCTCCTTTAACTCTCGCGCCATGGCACAAGTTTGCAGTACCCGGCTCCCCAGTCTGGCGCTGCAGTGCCACATAAACAAGGCATGGCTGTCGCCGTGGCGCCAAGCCCTAGTTCTTGAAAATTTCTCTAAGTGTTAAATCCACTTTGAGACGCTTACTTCCCGATCTCGTAACTCCTTCGTTATAACTCGGAATGAGGTCGTTCTAAAGCTATTCTTTTCCTTAGCTTACGTACTTCAACACCCCTTGGACAGAACTTTGTTCTGAATCTGTTAACATGACATTCGATAGGCTTGATCTTCACCCTTCGTTCATTTTTAAGCTTTTAATGTTCTTCGTTCGTTCGTCCGTAATTCGATCATCTGAACTCAGAACTCGTTCATTCTTGAGTCCCCGACTCATGTTTTTTACATTCTCTTACTTTCTTATGAAACCCTACATGTTCGGGTTTATTTACTAACTTTCTGATTCTCGTTCGTCTTTTACGAAATTTCGCTATAACTTCGTTATAGCTAAGTTTTAATCCATTCTTCATGAATATTTCTACCGTTCCTGACCAAGCAATAAACAACTAACTTATACATAATGGTTTTAAACTTGTCCATCAACAACAATTATCCTACGATGGTTTTAAATCTATCCATCAACAACGTTCTTCGTGTTCTTCATTCGTTCTTTATTTTAATCGATATTTTGGATTACGATTCCACTTTTTATTAGAATTTAATGTTATAGAACATCATTCCTTATTTATTTCACCTACTCATTCATATAATCCACACGAATCATTTTAATTCATTACGAATCTTATACTCCCTTAAGAAATTTATAAAATAAACTTCTAATTCTTATTTCTTCATTTTCTTATGATTTCAACTATATGAAATCATTCCTAACTTCTTTTAATCCTTATTCTTATTAAGCTATGTTATTAACATATAGGACTTAAAGAGAAATTAACTTCGACTAGGTTTTAGGTTACCTCTCTTCTTTATTTTTCTTCCGCTAGACAAAGCCGACGATTTACAAGCTTTTCTATTTTACGATCACTTTCGATCCGATCATTCATGCTCATGCTCTTCCTTCTCCCTCTTCCTTCGAACTTTCTCTCTCTCTCTCTAAGATGTAGGATTTTCAAAATCCCATCAAATGAACATAAGGCTTCCTATTTATAGAAAATCCAAAGCTAGGGTAATTTGGTCATTTCTCCCCCTTAACCTCCTTACTATTCAAGGCTTAAGCCCTAAGTTAACTTGGCCTCCACATTAACTTATCCATTAAGTCTTCTTAGCCCTTAAGTTTGCTTAGCTCTTAAGTTTACTTAGCCCTTAAGTTTGATTAGCCTTTAAGTTTACTTACTCATTACTTACAAGCACTTTAATTTGCCATTAAGCATAAGCACTTTACTTAGCTATTAAGTTTACTTAGCTATTACTTAACTTATCCCTTACTTAGCCATTAAGACTAAATCGTATTCTACGCATCTCCTTCTTATATTCTCTTCGTATATAATTCGTACGATATTCGTATTATACATCGTAATAATCTTCGTACTATACTCATATAATAACTAGTATTATACTCGTATTTCTCATGCATAATAACCCTAATTATTATATGAAATCATTAAATTATCGGAACTCACTTTTTCTAACCCTTAGGTTTTAAGTCTGCAGGCGAAAACTTCGTTTTCGCCATAACTGAAATATTATTTAATATTCCATCACGTCTCAAAATTCTATCATTACACATTTCTCAGAAATTCAAAATAAATCTCCGAGCAAAACGGATGAATAGTGCATATTTCGTCTTTTTCCCCGAAAATATTTTTGTTCCCGAAATTTTTTTATTTTCATCTTGAAAATTCTTATTCGGTCAATCTAGCTCGTAGCCAGAATACTCTCGACTTATAATTATCCTAGGTTCTAGAACGATTAATAAACACATAGCACATAATAGTATTAATAAAAATTAGTTTTATTAATAACTAATTCTTTAAACCTAAATTTTGGACGATCCGAATTTCCGGGTTGTCACATTCTTCCCTCCTTATAAAAATTTCGTCCTCAGAATTTCTTAAAACCACACCCTTGCCCGGGTCATCACATTCACCCCTTCTTCACAGAATTTCGTCCTTAAAATTTTAGCCTACCCTTCTTCTCAACTTCCTTTCAACGGAGTTCTTATCTTTCCATCATTCCTAACCCACATAACCTATCAAGAATCCTGAAGTAGAAGGAATAATGAGGAATATAAAATTTCCTTTAAAAACATTTCATACTTTTGCTGAGGGGTCAAATCGACCATGAACTCTTACTAGGTTAAATAGCATTTCGCAGTAAGCCCTTCTTTAACGGTCAGTTTACAATCACCAAGAAAGTAAACTACCTTTTCCATGTTCTCCTCAGACTTAATCATTAGATTCCGCACCAAAACAATTTAATTTGGCACAAGTTCTCAAAGAAAGCTCAATTTTCTTATAACATGACATACCATTTGTCTAGCCAAATCAAATAGCTTAGACCATACCAATAAATTGGATATCAACGTGAAACATTCGTCTAGTCAACTCAATTGACATTGACTACTTCTTTAAATTCTTTTCGCAATACATTAAAATGGTTTATGACGTCATGATACCGTACTTTTTACAGTACGTTGAGCACTTCGTCAGTTTGTGACTTCGTCATTATACATCATACCATAGCGGGTTGTTGATCCTAAGATCACATCCAACACCAGGTTCAATTGCATTAATAACTCCATCCTTTTACCATCCTTGCATCAAATGCACGGATGATATAAAATTCATTTTGATATTTTAAATCAATTTCTGTCTGGCCGAAACAATTACCATAGACATACCAAGAATAGCTCCTTTAAAATCTGCACGAGTTTAGTAAACTTCGAAATCTATCATAGCTAGATGACTTGGAATATCCTATTTCTCCATCTTCCTTCATTGTCTTACTGTGACAACACTTAATCTTTTCTAGCACCTTCCATACTAAGCCTACTGAAAAAAAACATGTTTTGAATCTAAACATCCCTATACCATAGTACAGTCCATCAACTTACCACACATTATGAGTTCAAGAACTTTCCACAATAATATGAGTTTAAGAACTATCCAGTCAGACCACAGGCGTCCATTTGCTGAGATGCTCAAAAACATACCATATTATTATGAGTCACGAACTTACCATAAGTATGAGTTTCAAGAACTCGCACCTACCTTATCGTTCTCTACCTATCAAGTATATACATGAGAAAAGATTCACCTTCTCGTCATATACATCTTAATAACGCAACCAATTCCAATGATTATCACTGTAATAAGCTAAGCAGTTGTTACACCAAGCACAAACCTCTGCCCATAACAAAGGTTCATATAACTCAGCTATCACATGAGTCCTCAATTGAAATTTTTACAACTTCTAAATCTCTCTTTACTCAATACGAATTTTCTTTAATTCTATACGATCCTTCACAACCCAATCTGAGTTCTTCTTCCCGTACTACTTCATAGTACCCTTCATTAATAGCATTAGCTATAAATCATTCATCTTTTAACAACTCATCTATTACTACGAATCACTATGATCACGTGGTAATCTTCTTATCCTTCTCTCAACGATTATAGTCTTAGGTACTCCTACCTAAGGTTTATAACATATCAGCTCTGATACCACTATGTAACGCCCCAACATCCAGTCTATCTTCACACCCGGATTCCATACGTCACGGTCCCACTTCTTACTAAACATACATCATTATATACCGAAATATAACAACATACACTCTTAAATCCCAGGTTCTGGAAACCTTATAACCTCTTTCATTATAAATAATGATAATTATATTATTCATTTCATCTTACAAGAGTGACTTTTATCCGCCACCAAGGATACATAACAGTTTATTAAATTAGTCTATAATTCAATTTCATCTTTCTACATTACAAGTCTTCACTTGATCTTATCGCTCATTCATATTCTGAATGGTACTGCATCTGGATATCGTCAGCTTGATCTTTACAGGGTCTTTAAGTTCTTCTAACATCGTTCGCTGAAAAGGTTTTTCATTTAAAGCAAGTGTGAGCATTCAATTGCCCAGCAAGTCATAACAGTTGAACACATAACTTCAAGAGTTTAAAAGTTCCTTTAAAACTTTGATAACCAAACAAAGGTTATGAAGCAGCTTGAATAATAGAAATAGTCTCGATTCCTATCATCTTAAAACATCAGTTACTTTCACTTTAAAAAACTTTCATTCCTCTACCTTTTTCATACACTCCCTGTCTGGCTAGAATCATTAGCACAGACTTAACAATAATGGTTCATGTATAAACAAAACATACTTGTACTGAACAGCTCAATCACAACACAGTTTATATCATAGAAACACCAAAGTGTTCACATTGTGGCACAAGACCTCATACGTTCTACCACCTTGTACAAATATCGCACATTCGCACATAGACATAACTTCTCAAGTTAACATATAAAAAGTTAAAGAAACTAGCATTCATTTAGAAATATGAATGAAGTTAGGAAACTTGCCTTACGCACAGCTACAATTATAGTTTACGCTGAACTACTTATTCCAATTTCTATACAACACATAAGGAGAAAACATAAACACCAATTTGTCATATATTGAACATACGCATTGGTCTACTTAACTTTACTTCTTAGGGTTCGCGTTCTTGCAATATAAGTTTAGGCGACTAACTTCCTTTACCAGTTTACGGCTTCATGACATACGAAGATGTCTTACTCAAAACAATCATCATCTTTGATGATTTGCATTCTTATCTTCTTCTTATAACTTCTTTAGGACTCAGCGCACATCGCTTCTCTGCTAGTAGTCCATATGGTACTTTGAGTGGTTTCCCACAAACAACCAACAAACAAGTTCCCGTCTCATCTACACTGCTATCACAGTGAGTTATATCGGTTTCCAATTTTGTATATACCTTCGCTCTCTGAACGAATTATTTAGCCCAGCTCCTATATGTCAACCATCAAAGGTTACGATTGGACCACAACCTAAACTTATCTTAACTTATCCGAACCATTAACTATAATGTTCGTTAAGTCAATTTCTTATTCCTTACAACTTTCTGACAACTAAATGCCATACCTCAGGATTCATTCCTATCCGACTCACATTCGGCTTTCATTAATCTTATTATCATTCACTACGGCTTTCTTGATAATTCATATCTTATTTAAAACTTTTGTTATCCCTTTCATGAACCCCATGTTCATTACTCGTTCTTAGTGTCGAAGCCATACCGATCGTTGTATGCTTAGACCGATCGTTCATCGGAACAACGTTGCGTTCATAGCATCTATACGCTTTACACTTATCCCTCATTACCACAACCATAACATCGAAATGTTATTCCTTACCTTCGTCACTCAACGTCTAAGGAATCACAATCATAGCAATCCCTCACGTTCGTTCATCGCGACTACGGTCTCTGTACATCGGTTACGTAACCCGCACCTAAAATCTTTGACTTTTAATCTTGTTTAATATTTTTGTTCAACATTTATTTAAGGTTTAATTCACTTGATTAAGTGTTACATTAATTAGACATTATGTTCTTTATCGTCCCTTATGTTTCCCCCAAGAGCTGAGCAGTTAAAAGCTCATCTTTGTCTTTTTCTCTACACTGACGCTACGACGCCACTCTCCCCTTTAAATCTCACGCCGTCACGCGAGTTTGTAGTACCTGACTCTCCGGTCTGGTGCTGCAGCACCACATAACAAGGCATGGTTGGCGCCGCGGCGCCAATCCCTAGTTCTTGAAAATTTCTCTAAGTGTTAAATCCACTTTGAGACGCTTACTTCCCCATCTCATAACTCATTCATTATAACTTGGAACGAGGTTGTTTCAAAGTTATTCTCTTCCTTATCTTACGTACTTCAATACACCTTGGACAGAACTTCATTCTAAATCTGTTAACGTGCCATTCGATTGGCTTGATCTCCACCCTTGTTTTATTTTTACGCTTTTAATGTTCTTCGTTCGTTCGTCCGTAATTCGATCATCCGAACTCGGAACTCATTCGTTCTTGAGTCCATGACTCACATTTTCTACATTCTCTTACTTTCTTATGAAACCCTATACGTTCGGGTTCATTTACTAACTTTCTAATTCTCGTTCGTCTTTTACAAATTTTCGCCATAACTTCGTTATAGCTAAGTTTTAATCCATTCTTCATGAATGTTTCTACCGTTCCTAACCAAGCAATAAGAAACTAACTTATACGTGATGGCTTTAAACTTGTCCATCAACAACAATTATCCTACGATAGTTTTAAATTTGTCCATCAACAACGTTCTTCGTGTTCTTCATTCGTTCTTCATTTTAATCGATATTTTGGATTACGATTCCACTTTTTATTGGAATTTGATGTTATAGAACATCATTCCTTACTTATTTCACCTACTCATTCATGTAATCCACACGGATCATTCTAATTCATTACGAATCTTATACTCCCTTAAGAAATTTATAAAATAAACTTTAAATTCTTATTTCTTCATTTTCTTATGATTTCAACCATATGAAATCATTCCTTACTTCTTTTACTCCTTATTCTCATTAAGCTAAATTATTAACATATAGGACTTAAAGAGAAATTAAATTCGACTAGGTTTTAGGTTACCTCTCTTCTTTATTTTTCTTTCGCTAGACAAAGCCGGCAATTCGCAAGCTTTTCTATTTCACGATCACTTTCGATCTGATCATTCATGTTCATGCTCTTCCTTTTCCTTCTTCCTCTGAGCTCTCTCTCTCTCTCTCTCTCTCTCTCTCTACGATGTAGGATTTTCAAAATCCCATCAAATGAACATAAGGCTTCCTATTTATAGAAAATTCAAAGCTAGGGCAATTTGGTCATTTCGCCCTCCTTAACCTCATTACTATTCAAGGCTTAAGCCCTAAGTTAACTTGGCCACCACATTAACTTAGCCATTAAGTCTTCTTAGCCCTTAAGTTTTCTTAGCCCTTAAGTTTACTTAGCCCTTAAATTTGCTTAGCCCTTAAGTTTACTTACTCATTACTTACAAGCACTTTACTTAGCCATTAAGCATAAGCACTTTACTTAGCTATTAAGTTTACTTAGCTATTACTTAACTTATCACTTACTTAGCCATTAAGACTAAATCGTATTCTACGCATCTCCTTCTTATATTCTCTTCGTATATAATTCGTACGATATTCATATTATACGTCGCAATAATCTTCGTACTATATTCGTATAATAACTAGTATTATACTTGTATTTCTGACGCATAATAACCCTAATTATTATACAAAATCATTAAATTCCCGGAACTCACTTTTCCTAACCCTTAGGTTTTAAGTCCACAGGTGAAAACTTTGTTTTTGCCATAACTGAAATATTATTGAATATTCCATCACGTCTCAAAATTCTATCATTACGCGTTTCTTGAAAATTCAAAATAAATCTCCAAGCAAAATGGATGAATAGTGCCTATTTCGTCTTTTTCCCCAAATATATTTTTGTTCCCAGAAAATTTTTATTTTCGTCTTATTCGTTCAATCTAACTCGTAGCCAGAATACTCCCGACTTATAATATTCCTAGGTTCTAGAATGATTAATAAACACATAGCACAAAATAGTATTAATAAAAATTAGTTTTATTAATAACTAATTCTTTAAACCTAAATTCTGGACGATCCTAATTTTCGGGTAGTCACAAGCTGCCCACCAATAGTTCGTTTCGCCCCTCATCATGTATGTGGCAAATACTGTCTTCCGGTCTTCACCCACGCGAGCTATAGTGAAGGCCTTCTCAATCTCCTTGATATAGGTTTGTGCAACTATCGGGTCAGTAGTTCATGCGAACTCCGGGGGTCCTACACTCTTAAAATCTTTAAAGGTTGTTACTAGGACAACTTGGGGAACGGGTGGTACAGGTTCATTTCTTCCCCTCAGAGCTTCTTCCAATAAATCTACAAGTCTCTGTATCGGATCTACTGGTCCTTTCTTATCATTAATTGACTCTTCTGGGACAGTTATTCTATGTCTAGGCAGCATTTTCTGCATCATAAAATTTTTCATTTTATTATCTAATTATCATATTTAGACATTCCTCAATTGAAAAGAACTAAAGGTTTATAACACGTTCCTGAAAATAAGATCATTTATATTCATATGCCAATTGGTTACAATATATGTTCTTTTCTAGCATACTGCTATAAATGATAACACATATCCCCTATTATCACGAACGACGGGGACAACACTAGCTTACTACCCCTCTAACACTTTTCAGAAGTTGGGGTTACCATCATCTCGCATCTTACACAAAAGACTGAGATTACAACCACATATTAAATAACACATAAATAAAATACTACACTACTGAGCTTTTCCCCTAGACTCAATCTAACATCCCATGCTCCACGGTGCTCTAATATTCCTTTTGTGTAATGTGCACAACCATATCTCGACTTATGGTATACTGGGTTTGTCCTTGCTCAGCTTGGTTGTGATTTACCCCATCAATCAACCTCTCCATGGAAGTGCGTAGACCATAACCCATCTTATTCATCTTCCTTCTTTTGCACCGTACCTCATCCTCTAGATCATCCACCCTATTATTGGCTTCCTCCCACTTCTCCTCGAAGTGAATCCTATCCATCACCTCCATCTCTAACTGAGTACGGAGAGCCTCCTTCTCCGTCCTCTCACTTAAAACCCTCTACTCCATTTCTTCTAGCTTCCCTACCAGCTCCACATTATTAGCCACTAATCGGTGAAACAAGGTCCCCATCTGGATTCCTGCCTCCTTACGGTGAGCAATTTCCACCTCCATTTCCTGTATCACTAATTGCCTCTCAAGAGTCTCAGTCTCTAGCTCCTTGACTCTACATCCTAATTCTAAAATATGTTCTTCATACTCTCCCAACATCTGATCCTCGAAAGTAGCCTCGGCAGAGTCCTCCATAGGCTCGGGCTCCTCCTCCATAGGCTCCTCCTCCGGATCAGACTCCTCAAGTAGAGGCTCCATCTCCTCCTCATCATCATCATAATCAATAGGGGCCACTACATATATGGGTTCTGCTATCAATGGTGCCTCATATACCACGTGAATATCATGTGGCTCCTCCTCTACTACTCGGTTAGATCCTCCCATGTCAGTCATCCTACAATCACTAACATAAGATAAGACAAACAATAACTCCATCAGAATGTTAAATAAACATAAGTTCATCGTATAGAATGAAGTTACATTTCATAACACACTAAGTCTCTCAAGAAAAACTCTACATGAGTTTTATCTCCTTTCTAACTTCTAAGTTTTCCTAAGTTATAATCTAAGGACTCTCGTTCCTAAGGTTTATAACTATAGCTTTGATACCAACTTGTGATGTCCCCAAATTTAGACCGCCACTTGTCACTCAAATTTGGTTCATCACGTTCTCATGGTAATATCATAATAACTAAAATCACACATTCACAACGAAAGATCTAATTTATAATAATATACAATAATTTATTATAATTATTCCCCCAAGTCTCGCAACCTACAGTGCTTAATAGATTACATAATAATATCGAATAAAGACTTATTATATAATCATTGCTTATTTAAATCCTTTCAGTTAAGGCGAAACATGGAAGTGTCTCTAGAAAAGATAAGGGCAAGGGCAAGGCTACCGACTAGCTTGTCCCTTTATGTTTAAGACTATTATGTTGTATTAAGACTGTTTTCAGACTATGTTTAAGCTTAAGTAAGATTATGTAATAAGTCTTTATTCGATATTATTATGTAATCAATTAAGTATTGTAGGTTGCGAGGCTTGGGGGAATAATTATAATAAATCATTGTATATTGTTCTAAATTAGATCTTTCGTTGTGAATGTGTGATATTAGTTATTATGGTACTACCATGAGAAAGTGATGAACCGAATTCGAGTAACCAAGTGGCGGTCCGAATTTGGGGGCGTCACAGCTCTTCTAAGTACTAACTCTCCCTCTAAACTTGAAGCTAAAAATAAGCTCTTAAATCAGACAAATGAACTTAATGCACAAAGAGAGTTAAGCCTAACCTCTAAAATTGAGGAACTTGAAAGGACAATTTCTACATGGAATAATTCCTCTTCTTCCATGGACTCCCTGATCTCCAGTCAGAAAAGTGCATCTGACAGAATAGGTTTAGGTTTTGGGAAATCCACCTCAGAACCATATGTGGAAAAGATAAAGAAAACTAGCTCTAGTAATGTTTTAAGTTTTAGTAGAAGCAATACATTTATGAAATCCTCACAGAAGGAAGAACCAGTCCGACCCTCCTCTTCTGATCCAATCTATGTTCCAAGGAATAAAGGATCTCATGCTAACCTAGGTTTCAGAAAAGAGAAGAGTAACTTAGTCACCACTCTCCAACCTCGAAGGGTCGTAGAGTCAAGTAAAATCAACTCCACGAACTAACTGGGAAGGAATAGTAAAGTTAAGCCTCACTTCTCATAAATCATGAAACACAATGACACATAGAAAAAGGAGAATCAGTATAAAGGAAGGATTGCTAAGAACCCACATAAGTCCAAATAGAGGAAGAATCCACACACACATACACACAAGCATGCATCATATTAGATGCTTTGTATGTAATAAGACTGTTCATAAGGCTGCAATATGCTACCATAATCCTATGCATGTGAGACCCAAAATTAAGCAAATTTAGGTTCCCAAGGGTACTAACAAAAAAGGACCCATTCAAGCATGGGTACCAAAATGAGAGTTTAATCTTACCACAGGAACATAGCTCCACGATCATAACCTGGTATCTGGACAGTAGATGCTTAAGGCACATGGTTGGGAACAAAGCCCTTCTATCTAACTACATAGAGAAGGAGGGTGCTTTAGTCATCTTCGGAGACAATGGCTCTAATATGACAATGGGATATGGCTAAGCAGTAAATTATGCAGTTTCCTTCAGTAAAGTAGCCTATGTGGAAGGATTACAACACAATCTTCTGAGCATAAGCCAACTCTGCGACAAGGGTCATTAAGTCACATTCCTCAACAATCAATGTCAAGTCAGAGATCTAAAGACATCCTCTATAAAGCTGACCAGAATAAGAGAAGGAAATGTCTACACTGTTAATCTTGGTTAACTGAGCTCGGACAAGAAGATATGTTTTCTGGCTAAAGCATCTGAAGAAATAAGTTGGTTATGGCATAGAAGACTGTCTCATCTCAACTTCAAAAGCATGTCTAAATTGGCCTCCAAGGATCTAGTAGAAGGCTTACCCAAGTTCATCTTCGTCAAAGAAAGACCATACAATGTCTGTCAACTTGGAAAGTAGACTAGAAGCTCATTCAAGAGCAAAACTATCAACTCAATTGACAATCCTCTGCAACAGCTTCACATAGATTTATTTGGGCCAATTCTGACAAAAAGCCTTGGAGGAAAGAGATACTCGCTGGTCGTAGTAGATGACTACACCAGATTCACACGGGTGTTCTTTCTAAACTCAAAAGATGAAACAAGCTCCCAACTAATCAAAGTGTTCAGACTAGTGATGTGGCGCCCCCAAATTCAGGTGCTTGAAACCCGAATTCAGTGCTTCACGATACCATTTCTTTGAGCGGAATAATAATAATAATGTCATAAATGTCAAACTTAATCTACATATCAGAGTTGTCTAAATCCCAGGTACGCGACCTTTAAAACATTTCATTACATGATAGATAATAAATATCATCATCTTATTTAAGTCTAGCTATTACATAAGATAACACAAACTTATTCTACTAGCTTTCATTTCCCTTTGTTCTTGCTTGAACCTTCAGGTCGATTATGCATAGCTGAAAACATTTAAATTAAGCAAGAATGAGCATTTGAGTGCCCATCAAGTAATAGCAAATACTAAACATTAGCTGAAAGGATTAAATGTTTTCTTTGAACGACACTTCTACAATGAAGCAATAGTTATGAAGTAAACTGAAGCAGCACTAAACAACATAACAAATCTATTTCAAGTTTTAAAACTACGTACTAACTATAATTGGTGAGCAGTCGACAGACTATGAACTTTGTTTTCAATTTTCGATAAGGTTTAACAGAACTTCATCTGCAAACTGTCATAACTTATCGACCCGGGGGGTGATCGGCCCGTTATGCCTTGTATTGATCAATACTACATACCAGAACGATATTCTCGTTCATCATATCCGCCTTAGGCGCACAAAAGTTTTCCCATGTTCGGGATGTTCATACATAGTCGAGAATCCAAACCAAACAATTCGTTTGGATATCAATAAGGTTCTATCATGTTCAACGATATTTTAAAATATGTGTCTAGCCGAATCAAATAGCTTAGACATCTTTTAAATAATATATACATACCAGAATTTAATATGTATGTATCAATAGGTACAATAATTATCCAAGTGAGGACACTTGTATAACCATACTTAGAAATTAACGAACAAAATATATATATCTGAATCTTACAGTAATACTGTACTGATAAATAATGAAAGAACAAAGTTCGAGAACTTGCATGAATACGAGTATTTCGATACATAATCAATAACAATAGAGTTAATAATCTGACACAACGATAATATAGTTATGAAACTTTTTTACTCATGTCCATTGCATAAAGTAAATGCAAAGGTTATGATACTTGTCTGGTCTGCTGCTTACACAACTTAGTTCTATCTTTAATTCAACGACCTATCATTTATAAGATTGTTCTATTGATTAGAATAACATGTCATAACACATAGTACTGTTATTTACAGTCAACACATAACCTAATCACATTGTCATATAGTTATATCAGTCATTGGATCATAAACATACATTTATATAGTCAAACTATATATTTTCAGATCAATTTTGGTAACATTTCGATATACCGACAACTTTATCGAGTAATTATCGAGTTTAAAACTTTATCATGTAGTTCAATATTATCCTAGATATTTTAAATACCAGTCATATTATTTTTAAATGACTTATAATAATTTTTAAATAATTATTATAATTTATCTTGATTTTTTAAACTCTAGAATCATTATTAAATGATTTAAATATTAGATAATTCTATTATCATTAATATATAATTGGCAAAACTATGATTTTCACCACTAAACTTGACACGTTTTACTTAATACACCACAAAACTTTTAATTTTTTAGATTATATCATTAAACTAATTAAGATTTTTTAATTGGGTCATTCCGTCCAAAATAGTTGACAGACGTTAAACTGGCGCTGACGTGGCAAAAAAATAAAAAAAATTACTTATGTAGCAAAAAAAAATAAAAAAAGATTTAAAAAAAAATAAACATTTTATAGTTTTAAAAATAACAAAAACATAATAAAATACAAAAATTTTTTTTTTTTTAAAAAAAACAGATTTTTTCAAAAAATATATTTTTTTTGAAAACAGATTTTAAAAAAAAATAGAATTCTATAAAAAATGAAAACGGTTTTTTAAAAAAACAGCTTTTGTTGAAAAAACAGATTTTTAAAAAAAATAGAATTATAAAAAAAATATTTTTTAAAAAAATTGAATTTTTTTTAACACATTTTTTTTAAAAAAATAGATTTTTAAAAAAATTGAATTTGTAAAAAACGGGACTTTTTAAAAAAATTGATTTTTAAAAAAATTGATTTTTAAAAAAATAAAGTTTTTTTAAAAAAGAGATTTTTAAAAAAAAAAGTTTTCTAAAAAAAGAGATTTTTTTTAAATATATTTTTTAAAAAGACAATTGTTTCAAAAATCAATTTTTTTTAAAAAACCAGATTTTTTTAAAAAAAATTATTTTTTAAAAAAACATAATTTTTTTAAAAAAATAGAAATTTTTTTAAAACTATTTTTTTAAACAGATTTTTAAAAAAAGTGAATTTTAAAAAAACAATTTTTTTTAAAAATGGAACTTTTAAAAATATTTTTTTTTCAAAAATAGTTTTTTCAAAAAAGCAATTTTTTTAAAAATAGATTTAAAAAAAATGGAATTCTAAAAAAAATATACCTTTTTAAAAAAACATATTTTTTTAAAAAAAATAGATTTTTTTTAAAAAACAGCTTTTTTTAAAAATCTGTTTAAAAAATTTTCTACCGCTTTTTAAAAATCTTATAAATTCTATTTCTATATAAAAGTTTTAAAAAAATTCTTCCGTTTTTTACAAATTCTATTTTTTTAAAAATCTGTTTAAAAAGCTGTTTTTAAAAAAAAATATTTTTTTTAAAAAAATATGTTTTTTTTAAAAAGTATTTTTTTTAGAATTTTATTTTTTTAAAAAAATATGTTTTGTCAAAAAATTCTATTTTTTAAAAAATCTATTTTTTTTAAAAATCTACTTTTTAAAAAAAAAATATTTTTTATAGATTTTTTTAAAAAACTGTTTTAAAATCAAATTTTTAAAAAAAGTTCTACTTTTTTGAAAAAGCTGTTTTTTTAAAAAGTTCCATTTTTTTAAAAATCTTTTTTTTTAAATATTCTCTTTTTTTTAAATCTGTTTTTTTAAAAAAAGCTGTTTAAAAAAAAAACCATTTTTTTAAAAAAGTATATTTTTTTTAGAATTCTATTTTTTTTAAAAATCTATTTTTTAAAAAAAATTGACTTTTTTGAAAAAACTATTTTTAAAAAAAATATATTTTTTATAGAATTCTATTTTTTTTTTAAAATCTGTTTTCAAAAAAATATATTTTTATAAAAAATCTGTTTTTTTTGTTTTTTTTTTAATTTTTTGTTGTATTTTATTATGTTTTTGTTATTTTTAAAACTTTAAAATGTTAAATTTTTTAAAAAAATCTGTTTCTAATATTTTTTGCCACATAAGCAAATTTTTTTTTATTTTTTTGCCACATCAGCGCCACTTTAACGTCTGTCAACTATTTTGGACGGAATGACCCAATTAAAAAATTTTAATTAGTTTAATGATGTAATCCAAAAAATTAAAAGTTCAGTAATGTATTAAGTAAAACGTGTCAAGTTTAATGGTGAAAATCATAGTTTTGCCATATATAATTAATATTAAATTATTAATGAAACCATTGTCAAAATATTAAAGTTATTTATAATAACTCAAAATATTTTTAAAATATTTTTATTACCCTTAATTGATTTTTAAAATATTTAAAATCATTTTTAAATAATTACTTTTAATATTTAAATATTAATGTATTATTCACCAAAATAGTAAAAGTCATTTATTATTACTTAAAATATTTTTAATTTATTTATTTCCTTTTTAAATGATTTTCAAATCAATAAAATCATTTTTAATTTATTTATTTAATATAATTATTAAATAAATCTAATATCATTAATATTAAATAATTAATGAAATTTGCTTTAAAATATTGAAAGTTACGTTATATAACTTAAAATATTATTAAATACCTTATTATCATTTAAAATGATTTTTAGTATAATACAATCATTTTTAATTAATTTATTTAATGTATTTATTAAATAAATTAAATATAAATAATATTCAAATAATTACTAATATTTATGGAAAATATGCTAAATTATTAAAAGTTAATTTTAATAACTTAAAATATTTTTAAAATTGATTTTATAATTTTCAGAAATTGTTTTCTATTTTTAAATGATTTTTAGAAATTAAAATAAATAAGTCTGTCGCTAAAGCTTTTAGCGATAGAAAGTGCCGCCTATTGTGTTCTTAAGCACCAAGAACATTCAAAGGCAGTTAACAAGTGGCCACGTTTGACCAAGTGTAATTCACTGTGTAAATTGTTTCCAAGCAATCTATAACATGGATCTTGTAGTGTTAATGTAACACTACAAGTATCAACTAACATCTGGGTCAGATCATAACAAACGAGTAAATTATAAAGACTCAAACTAACTGTCAGACATGTTCTAGGTTTTCTGGGTTACCCAGAAACCCAGACAGTCTCAAGTGGTCTCCTTGTGGTTCATTTAATCAAGGGTTCTGGCTAATGTTAACGTGTTCTAATGGTTCAGGATTATAGTCCACATATCAAGGTACAATTATCAATCATCAGGTCAGTCAAACTACAACAGAATCACAATATAGCATTCGGTCAAACCTTGTCAGAAATAACGTTCATCAGTTTTCTGGGTTACCCAAAAAACAGAGTTCGTGCTCGTCCAGGCTAGTTTGACCATCGATTAATTTCATTCTATTTGTTATCTAAGTGATATATGAGCATGAATATGTAATACACCTGCAAGAGTATAACTTTAATACACTAACACAAACAAATCTACAAACGCATGCAAGATCTGGGCCCATGAACTTGTTGTCAGACACTGATGAACAAGTTCTGGGTTACCCAGAAAATGCAAAGTCATGGTCGGTCAACGCAGTTTGACCTTCCATAACTTGAAATCTACACATGATCTAAGCATGATTTCAAGTTCAGACCAAAGTCCTTCTAGCATACTACATGTTCAAACATTTAAACAACAAAAATTATAACCAGATAAAGATCTATGTAGTCTGACATTTGGTTGTCAGACCACTTTTGAAAAATTCCCAAATTTTATAAAAAACTTAAATTCGAGTATATAAATGTTGTGGATCCACTATTTAGCAACCCAGATAACTGATTCACACCTTATATAACATATTTAAACATTCATACATCAAATCCAACATAACATACAAGATTTAATTTTTGGTTTAAGGTTATACCTTTCTATGAACAAAATCTTGAATCTGACTTCTTATATGCTATAAGTGATAGTGGGACTTGATTAGGGACTGGTCCAACACTAATATTCGGAGGTTTGCAGTTGAGAGAGTATTGGTTGAGTGTTGGTGTATAAATGATCTAATTAATGAAACTTCTCTCTTTTTGATCTTATATAATAGTTGAATATAAGATAATTGTGATGCAAGATGGCTGAGATATTTGGTTTATAGACACATGGCTAGCTAGAGTTGGTCACCAACTAAAGTTATGGCAAGTTTTACAAGTTATCTATTAAATAATGCAATAAGGGCAATTATGTCATTTGGCTTTTACTTTTAGTGGCAAAGTTGGCAACTTATTCTAACCCTTAGGGTTTAACCCTTATGGTTTAACCCTAAGGTTCCATAAATCTAATTTCTAGGATTTTGCAATTAGGGCTAAAATGGGAATCTTAGTTTCTAAAAATGTGAATTAGGGTTCCCTAATTATATTAGGTTTACTAATCACCTAGGACTTGTAAATTAGGCTTTATAATTTACTAATTACTATTAAGCTTGCTAAATTAATAATTAGGGTTTATAACTTAGCAATTAGGATTCTAATTTAGTAATTAGGGTTTCTAAATATTAATTAGGGTTTACCTAATTAACATTAAATCTATTGCCATTAATTATATAACACAACAACTTAACAAATCTTACGGTCGTAATTGACTTATGTACTATAGTTTATCAGTAATGCTAGGATTTTGTATTGTTTTACTATAACTGTTCCACACATTAACATTACACATATATCAAGCATGTTTATATTATTGAAATATAAATAATATTATATTAATATTCTCATTCTTTATTCAAAATCTAGAATTAGGATTTTGAATATCTAACACAACCTTCATATATACCATTATTAATTAAGTTAAAATAATTAACTTAACTAAGATAATAAAATACATATCATAATACTCCTTATAATCATATCATATATATAATAATCATATTTTCATGAAAAATAAATAATAAATATTTTTATTACAAAATTAATTTATTATAACAATATAATCTATAATGATCAATAATTCTTAAAAAGAAATTATTTACAATTATTCATGTAATAAATAAGTTTTATTTACCACATATATACATGTACTTTGTTTTGCACATATTTCCACCTTTATATTGTCGACGTCGGGATTTTTATTTGTCCCTTTTCGTTACATGTTCTTTTGTGTTCTCATTTTGGGTGAGATTTGTTTGAAAAAACAAGTGAAAAAGGTCTGAAATGTGTAATGTCGACGATGGACTGTTAAGAGTCGCCAGTTAGTTTTTTAACTGGTTGTACCAACACAACTGAGAAAAAGTTTGCACATTAACTCAGTGATGTGACACTGCTAAACGGGTCTGTGAAACCGAGATTCATTTAGGGTCCGTGGACTTGATTATGCAGAGGGAAGGTGTTAGGCACCCCCCAACATCCGTGTTGCCACGGTGACCGCCACTTTTCAGGAAACTGTTATATGAATGTGTGTGTGTGTGGGTCAATGTGACGTTATTTGAAAGTAGTGCTCTGCCTCGTTCGCACCTATATACATAGGATTTGAATTTTGTATAAAAATTCAGTTTTAACAAGATATAGCAGTGATGTTTTAAAAGAGGTTTTTCAAACCCTGTGCTCAATAGGAATTAAGGTCTTTGATACTTCCATTTTATTAAATGTTCGGCTTGATTGCTTTTATTTTCGAGATGCGAAGCATCTTCGAGAAAATAATGTACAAAGTAGTGCCGAACTTCTCCTGGGTATTAAAACCATCTGAGGAAATCCAAACACCATGAATAAATTTACGAGCTGCTTACAGCTGAAAATGTTCATCACAGGAACCGAATCTAGATTCAATAGACTGAATCTGTGATCACTTGATTCCAAGGCTCACATGATGCCGCAATTGATGTAAAAGCTTTAAGCAGGTATATATAAAAGCTATAAATATATATACAGACATGATCGACCGCCACGAAGCACCTCCATGGGGAATCAGAAATGTAGATAAAGTTGTAAAAGCGATCAACCGCCACGGAGGAAACTCCAGGCGGTATGAAATGTACAGAAAGCTGTAAAAACGGTTCACCGCCACGAAGTAAACTCCAGGCGGGATGAAATGTAAATATATATATATATATATATATATATATATATATATATATATATATATATATACACAAACTGAAAAGAAACCACGGACCGAAGTTCGAGAAAACACACGCAACACGACTCTCAATGTGAAGAATAGTGTGTGCGAAGATGAAGAGAAAGGCTTGAAAATGTGTGAGAAGGCTTACAGTGGGTTGCCAAAGAAGACTTCAATAACTTGAAATGGATGAATATTCAGCTCTTGCCGATAAAAAGTAGCTATATATGAGCTTACAAGTGTTTAAAATGAGAAATCACTCAATTTAGGGTGTGTACAGAGCAAATTGGACAGGGCTTTCTCGCCTTTTTTTTTCAAAATGGCCACTCCAAGCCCTCTATTTATAGAGTGGGGAGCCGCATGTGTACCTGCGACTGGGCCACAGGTGTACCTGAGGCTGCCCGGGGTGCCCCGGGCTTCGCGGGTCCCGCCGACTCGAAGTACGTGCACGCGTGCAACGTGATGTCCGTTCGAACATTCAGAATTGCAATCCGGGCATCCGACTGAGGTATGTAAGACCTATTTCGGACCACCGTTGTCGAGAGTTACGCAATAACATGAGATTAGAGGTTATATGAAGTCAGGAAGATGGGACGATGCCCTCTAGTCTTCAAGCTTCAAATTCTATCCGTTACCATACGTAATAGTCACTCGGGATTGGTCTTCCTTAGTTCTTGTGGGACATTACTGTGTAGAAATGTATGTCTAAAATATTGAGATGACGTGATGTGTCGTCAAGGTGGCAAGATGACGACTTTGCCCCTCACCGGGGTTATCTCCGGTTTGGGCTCATAAAGCAGACGTTGCTCAGGATTATCTCTAAGATTGGAGTACTGCCCGTATTGAAGGTCCTTAGTGTCATCTCTGAGGTGTGCTTGTCTTCCTGGTGTTATTGACAGGTCTTGTACTGAGTGCCTCGGTGTAAGCACCGAGGTTGAAGCTAATTGCATACATTTGAAACAAGCATTTCTGGGGTTATCTCCAGAACTGCAACTGCCTTCCTTGGGGTTATCTCCAAGGTTGGAATCTGCTATTCCCAGTATTGGGACTGAGACTGAACATCTCGGGGTTATCTCCGGGATGAATCGATCTTCTCTGGTGGAATTTCTGGTATTAGAACTGCAAGTCTCGGGGTTATCACCGAGGTTCCCAGTGTGTGTTTTGGGGTTGAAGTTGAGCTTTCAGTAGTATCTGGACTGGATGTGAGTTATCTTTCAGGGTTATCTCTAAAAGAAGAATCTGCCCTCCTACAATGTCAGTAACATGTGTGCAGAAAATTTTGAGTGTCTACAGATGCCTCTCTTTATCATATTCATACAATACAGTGGCATGGATAAGATAAAGAATCCTAGACACTTGAAATGCAACAAGATAAACATGATGCAATATAGAGCAATATTATGCAAGTGTATGATTCATATGAATTGCTTTCCAACATGCTAGGGATGATTGCCGGCTCCCTGTTGCTTCTACCGATGATGGTAATGACGACAAGCTTAGATGTATGATCCAAACCTATTGGGATGTTAACGTTGGGGCTATCACCAAAGTCCTTAATCCTGGATACAAACTTTACTTTAAAGATGTGCCTTTCGTGTACAAGAGATCTGTGGGGATAAAACTTTGTCTGCTTGAGGATGTGTATAACATATTCCATCATCGACTCTCCCTGATGATGTTGATCTTTCTTGGTTTGTATCGCCAGGACATATCAATGTTCTGCTAGATTTACTGCCAACAATAGATGTTGTCAGGGCTGCCCGACCTTCGTTGACGTGTGAACCAACGGTTGACCACGCGTTGTAACCCCCGCCGTGGATCCATTTGATCCTCTATTGACATGTATATCAACGGATGAACTCCCTACTGGGGATGAATGCCAAGGCTACTTGGACTTTGTTTATGTATATATCAACTGATGAACTCCCCGCTGGGGATGAATGCTAAGGCTGCTTGGCCTTTGCTGATGTGTGTATCAACTGATGCAATCATCGGATGGCTTCCGATGCGACTTTGGGTTTACTTGCCAACGGCTGAACTAATGTCAAGGTTGCTTAACCTTCGCTGACATGTATATCAACGAAAAACATGCGTCGTAACCCCCGTTGGGGACCTGTTTGATCCTTGTTGATGTGTGTATCAGCAGAACATGCGTTGTAACCCCCGTTGGGGACCTATTTTTTGAGATTGCGTTGTAACCCCCGTCGGGAACCTATTTTTTGAGATTGCATTGTAACCCCCATCGGGGACCTATTTTTTAAGATTACGTTGTAACCCCCGTCGAGGACCTATTTTTTGAGATTGCATTGTAACCCCCGCCGGGGACCTATTTTTGAAAAGATTAGGGTGACAACCTTGTATTGACGGCATTGGACCTCTATACGGTATTACCGAATCTGAACTGCAATGACTTGTATCATCGGTATAGTAAACCCTGTGTTTGGGCGAATACCAATGGATGAAAAGAAAGTCATAGCCAGGTCCAAAAAAACCAGGGTTTCAGGCTATTCTGCTCAATCGCGTAGCGTTTTTATCCCTAATTTGGCCTTTTTAGATTATGAGAACTCCTTTGCAACTCGAACTGGATCATGCTGGAGGGGTGGGACCCACGTAGGGGTGCCACAGGTACACCTACTGTAGCCGTAGATGGACTTGCATAAGTCATTTTCAAGTTGCGTCGCGAATGAAATTCGAGAGCTCTTCTTCAGATCTGCTAAGTTCGGATGTATTTTTACAAATTCTGTCATTGTACAAGTGTTCTACACTGTCCTGGTAATGTATGCATGTACTTTTTTCCAGTTTTTATTCATTGAAAAATGACTTATCATATGAAATGCATCTAAACACATAGTAGTGATTATGCATGCTCAAATGACTTGATAAAAATTATTCAACATAGTAAATGCTAGTATCAAACCATGCTGAACATAATGATGTAAAAAAATTTGACTTTTAAGATAGTCAAATTGGCACCATTTGTTTGCTATTTCTTATCATATTTGAGGACAAATAAGCACAGGTAAAAAAGCAAAGTAATCATGGTAATTAGGCTACCCTTATGGATTGATGACTTTGATTTTTTAATGCGAAAAGGATTTATGTGACTGTGGGCAGGTGTGCTACTAAATGGCCACCTAGTCATGCCTATGTGCATGTAGATAGTCCTATTTATAGAGGAAACTATGGCAAATTTTTTCTAAAATGTAGACATTGAGTAGTCATGCATTTTTAACTCTACTGTAGATGTATGTTAAAATGATGCATGCATGCATATAGTCATTAAATTCATTTTGAAAAGCTCCAGGTTAGAAAATACCACACCTTTTCTGAGGTGATTTGGAGACTTGTTGTCCAGATATTATGGATTCAGATCAGTCGAGTAGTTCCCGCAGGACCACTTCTGCTGTACGGAGGAGGGCTTCTAAAGTGCCTCGACCCCGCACCATTAGACAGCCTCGTCAGTTGGTGGAGGCGGTGATACGTCCAGTTCGGGTTGATGTACCAGAAGTCGACGAGGAGGAGGAGGATGTTTCGATTATAGACCCTGTTCCTGCTGCACATATTCCCCGTAGGGAACTCACGAGTATTCAGGTGGCAAACCCAGGGCTTCTGGGTGATTTGAGAAGACATCCCTCGATGTATTTACACGCCAAGGAGGTATAACATTAGATCTTAATCTTCTTTCTGTCCTATTGATGAGGAGTAAAGATTCTGATGTCGATCTACATCTTGCAAGTTCCCGAATTTACACAGCCTCGAGGGAACTGGTTCAGCATTCACTCCATATACCAGGCGCTTCATCCTGACTATAGAGCGATTATGCATGACTGAGGATTTGGAGCATTTTTTCCATCCTTTCCCGTCATTGTCTCTGGGGTTACCTCAGGGCATTGTTTGAGCGCTGGTTTCACCAGACCCAGTCTCTCCATTTACTGGACTGTGAGGTGATGATGTTGCCGATGGATTGGCGGTTTATCATAGGTATGGAGTTTGGAGGGGCGCCAGTGCCTTGCACGACTGATATTACCCCGACTATCGTTAGATCCTTGTTAGGAGTTCCGGCGGAGGCGCTCAAAGGTAGGACTGTCCGTGCGGGTCTTTTGAGCGTAGATGCTATGACTGGGCTATTGAGTGAGTCCATACCAGATGATGTCAGAGTTAGGAATCGCATTCTTTGGTGATTGTTCCTGATGATCATTAGGGGCTGCTTCATAGCAGATAACTCTTCTACAGTGTCGTTCGCTTTGATTAGCACCACTCGACATGTGGACCGTATAGGAGAGTATGATTAGGGTTCCTATACCTTTGCCTATTTCCTCAGGGAATGCGTATGCGCTCGCAGGGCTTGACCGAGGCTTGATTAGGATTTTATCCATTTCCGCTGGTAAGTATTTCTCTTGTCATTTACCATGTACAGGTTAAGAGTGTTAACTGACAGCAGATATTTTCCTTTGTTTTGGCAGTTTAGGGCCTATGAGAGGCTTTTATGTTTACGTCCAGTGAGTGTGTTAGGGTTGGATACCTACCCACGAGGACGACGATGACATCATTCCATACTGGCGGAGGTCCCCGTAACTGAGGGTTTCACTCATTGTTACCTACAGTTGGAGTTGTTGATAGCAGATGTCATCACATGGATTCCATATTATGGGAGCATTTGGCCGTTGGATTTGAGGATGGGTACCCGACTGGTATCGAGTATGTGATTTCCACCCGTAGGGTTCCTCTCTTCACAAATGGAGGATGGGAGCTCTATTTAGGAAAGTGTGCTATTAGGAGCGCCATAGGAGAGATCCATATACCGATCTTGCCTCCTGCCAGGTGTTATTGGCCTGTGTCACAGTCACCCTTCATTGATATCCCATTGTTGGGTGTTGACAGTTTTGCATTGTCAGAGGGTCCTTGCACTCAGGATGTATTCCAGCATTGGTGGATCCCTTGTACTATTGGAGCCCAGACCCGCGCCACTCATTTCATGGGGGATATGGTTTCAAGATCCGTGATGATGACGGATTGGCTAGCCTATGTCTGAGATCTAATTCATGTGACACAGATTGACAACTTGACACTGCGACTGGATCGTGCTCATTTCTTTATCCGGCATTTGGGCAGAGATTCGACAGGTGTAGATTCGTTTGATCCTTCCAGCGCAAGAGCTGGCCCCTCAGATGACCCATTTGGCTTTGCCAGCGCAGATCCTCTTTTGTATAGGCCTGACATCCCTGTTGATAGAGATCCAGTGACTCAAGAGGAGTTACATCAGGTGGACAGGATTGATGATGTAGATATTGACACCATTGTCTTCTTCTGATGTGTATTCTCGTTATCTCTTTTGATAGGCCTTTGTTAGTAGTAGGGCATTTGTGCCCCATTTCCCTGTATTTTTAGTTGTACAGAGATGATGTATTAGATGATGATATATTTAGGAATGTATGTACAGTTTTTCCATTCACTATATCATATTGCCATCTATTATCTATTATGCATGTATTATGTTATGCATATGTATGTATGTCCAGAGATATTCAGCATTGACCCCTGGATGGTATTATGATACGGCCCACACAAATATCTTCTTCAACAGTCAGCCGCATAGATCACACCCAGCCATTATTGGTGGCATCCCGTCTGAGATACTGGTATGATAGTATGTTACCCTCAGATAGGGTGACCGTAGATTAGCTGTTGCAGCATACCATGACCCTTTTGCTATTTTAGGTTCCCACAGGATTCGTGGAGGGCATGTTAGAGCACTGGATACTAGAGAGATAGGTTTTTCGGTTTGGGATCCATGAGTTGACTCCCACTCTGGAGGAGTATGCACGGTTGACGATGCTGCCACTTGACAAACCTTGCGTGCATATGGCTTTGGGGGACATGAGTCGATGGTTCATGACCTTCACTAGATTGAGGCGTAGGGTGGTACAGGATGAGCTAACATCTAGCCACGTTATATCCCAGCATTTTCTGTTTGACAGATTTGGCTCTGAGGATAGTTATAGACGATATTCCGGGGATTTCACCACACCAGAGGATCATTGGCGCCTGGACAGGGTTGATGTACTGCTATTGTGCGTACCGTCATATGTCTACACGCCACGGTATATGGATGAGTTGGACATAGGAGTTATCATGGCGATGAGAGCTCTCAGGGAGGGTCGTACCATTATACCGATGATTATAGCCGAGACATTGAGGTCAGCTACATACTACTACACTTATCCGACATGAGTATTTATGGGCAATTCGGTCATGCTATACGTGTGGTTTATGTCACAGTTAAGACCGATTGGCACTTTTAGATGGCATGGGTATTGTTTCACCCATGATATAGCCATGTCATATTCATTTCAGCCTACGGAGTGTACGGATGCTATGTCTTGGTCCATTTTCTTAGCTAATATTATAGACTCGTTTAGTATATTACCGTGCTCAGGGCTCAGCTCACCTTACAGCTTTATTACTCATGCTCCGGGCATGGATTACATCCCTCTGGCTGGTTTAAGGGGCATGACTACTGACCATCCACTGGCCGTGGTGTCGCAGTTTGACCAGTTTTAGGATTTTCATCCTATTGAGGGGGCGCTATGCCAGCATTTAGCTTCTCGCTATCTTTCGGCAGAGGACCGATCCCGTGTGTATGTATATCGGGATCAGCATGAGATAGCTGCTTTCTCCATTAGTCATTCAGGTTGTTCTGCAGAGTATTCTGCATGGATGGAGGCAGAGACTACATCGACTGAGGTGGTATCTATATTGCCGAGTATTAACTCAAATGGTGGAGAGCCCATGGAGGACATTGATTCTCACACTGAGGAGGAGCCATCTACTAGGTTGCCAGTATTTCCTTTCGATTCTCCCAGTACTAGCACTGTCGTGATTCAGCATTCAGCATAGTACTTTGACCAGAGTCTTCGTCTGATGACCTTTGAGAGAGATCAGGCTAGATCCCTGATGTTGACAGCTCTTGATGGGAAAGACGCAACCTTGTTAGAGAGGGAAGAGGCATTAGCTCGTAGAGATGCCGCTGTTGTTGAGCGGGATGAGGCCAGATCAGCCAGAGAAGCAGTGATAGTTGAGTGGGATAGCGCCATATCTGCCCAGGATGTAGCCATCACAGATTGTACTACAGTGATGTCCCTTACCACGGGCATGCTTGTAAAGATGAGCACTTACATCGATGAGCATATGGTCACCATGCAGATGGCTATAGATCTGTTGGGTCGTGTGGATATCCTCGTACAGGAGACCACAGCTTTGCCTCCTTTTTTGGAGAGGGATGCCATGTTGGGCTTGTTAGTTCGCATATACACCGATTTGTAGATGGACTTGTACTTTCCTGCACAGACTAGCTTAGCCATTTTGTCATGTATAATTTACATTGTGTATATCAAACATCATTATATATAGCAGGGAAATATATTTTTGATCACTTCCCATTTAGATATACTCTGATACTTGCTTGATATTTGCCTGCTTCTTCAGGGCTTATGCTCTTGATGTATTCTGAATTCTTCCTTGCTGGATGGACATTGAGTTGTCTCTGGATAGTTCAGAATAGATCATGGATCTGTGTGTATCCCTACCATCTTTGGTGTCTTGGGACTGGTTTCTTTATGGAAATGTTGAGAGGAGTGTGGTTTTCCTCTCTGAGATTGACCGCACCATAGATGGTCGCCAGTACTCCTATTTAGGAGGAGCCTAGTTAATTCCATCTCTTATGGATTGGTGTTACTCTTCAAGGAACAACCGCAGCTTAGATGGTCGTCGAATCTCCTATTTGGGAGGAGTTCAGGTAATTCCATCCCTTTGGTCTGAAGCCAATGAAATGTAGTGGATTGAAGGATGATCCCAATACCGTTGAAAAATATTTGTGTTTTGGTAGGGGGTTAGACCGAACCATAAATGGCTGCCTACGTACTCCTGTTAAAGAGGAGATCAGGCTTGCGTAGTTCGAACCTGGTGTAAGAGGTTCAACGCTATTTATGAAAGGAAGATGGGTGAAGAAGCTTTATTGATGAAGAAGGTTGTAGAAGTGTTTTTGTGGTTTTTATTTTTGTAGAAAAGGGTAGAAATGTTGTTGTTATTTTTTTTTTTGCGATCGGGCCATATAGAATATGGTTGCCTACGTACTCCCGTGTATCAAGAAGATCAGGTCGACGTAGTTCACCCCTCAGGATGAGTTGAAAAGCTTAATCCCATGTGCAGGTCATACTGCGGGGAAGAGAAAGTTTGATCCTAGGTTAAGGATAAACTGCAGGTGTGAAAAGTTTGATCCCATATTTGGGGGGACAAACTGTAAACGCGAGAGGTTCAATCCCTAGTGGGATGACCAAAGTTGTAAGAGCGTAGTGAAGCCAGGCTGCTGGCTTAAAGAGTATGTTTCCCTGAAGGGCAAAGTGTGGAAAAGAGTTGTATGTAATGAAGGGTTGAAGAACTGGAATGACTGGTGATCTGATGATCCAATACCAGGATGTTTGCTTGATAGCGACTTCAGACATAGTACCATTTCATGGTGTCCGAGTTGATAAGCTGTGGAAATTCATCGCCGTCTATTTCCTGCAATATGAGAGCACCTCATGTCAATATCTCCTTGATAATAAATGGGCCTTCCCAGTTAGGAGCGAATTTTCCCTTGGACTGATCTTGGTTGTCGAGGATCTTCTTCAAAACCAAGTCATGTTGTTTAAACTGTCGTAGCTAGACTTTTATGTTGTAGGATCGGGTGATCCTTTGTTGATATAACTGACCATGGAAGATAGCCGCGGTTCGCCTTTCATCTATTAGAGAAAATTGGTGATACTTATCTTGTACCCATTGATCTTCATCCAGCTGAGCATCTATAAACACTCTGAGGGATTCCATTTCTACTTCTATAGGGAGTACTGCTTCCATCCCATAGGTTAATGCGTAGGGGGTTACCCCAATTGAAGTACGCATTGATATTCTGTAGGCTAATAGAGTAAGAGGCAATAAGTTAGGCCATCCTTTGTGGTTGGCGGGCATCTTTTTCATCTTAGGATGGTAGATGACGGAGTTAAGGTGTTTGATGTGGAATTTACTGTATAGTTCCTCCATCATTTTATTGTTGAGGTTCTTAGCATTGTCTGATACAATTATATCTGGTTGTCCATATCGACAAATGACATTGTTTCTGAAGAAAGAAATGATGACTTCTTTGGTAACCCTGGGGAAGGAGGCTGCTTCTACCCACTTGGTAAAGTAGTAGATCATGGTGAAGATAAAGCGATGTCCATTAATGGCTTTGGGCTTGATGGGCCCGATCACGTCTATTCCCCATATTGAGAAGGGCCAAGGTGAGCTCATAATGTAGAGCTCCCGTGGAGGGGCGTGGATAGCATTCCCATGAATTTGGCATTGATAACATCTCTTAACGTGATCATTGCAGTCAGCCTTGAGAGATAGCCAGTAATGTCCTATCCTGAGGATCTTCTTAACAAGGAGGGGGCTACTCATATGTGGGCCACATACTCCACCATGGTCCTCATCCATGAGTCTCTAAGCTTGATCCTTATCCAGGCATCTGAGGAGACCTAGTCATGCATCTCTCTTGTTGAGTGCATCTCCACTCAGGTAAAATTTCATAGCAAGTCGATGAATCTGCCTTTGCTCAGTCAGGCTCGCCTCAGCGGGTGTAGATCCATCTCACAAGTACTCCTTGATATGTTGATACTAAGGTTGTTGGATGGGAGGTAGCTCATCCGATACTTCTCCAACATAGTTCCCATAGGCTGGTGCCTTTTGCAGGGCAAATGTGACGCTTGGCATGTGTTCCTTGTCAGGTATGTGAATCAAGGAGGCCAAAGTTGCTAATGCGTCTGCGAAGTCATTCCTATTACGTGGAATGTGTAGAAGCCATCTGTAAAACTTGCCGATGGTATGGTAGTAAACGTAGCTCTTTGGTTTGATAGATTCCCGTGGATTGTTCGACTACCAACTCTGAATCCCCAAAGACAGTTAACCGTCTGACACCCATTGAACGGGCAAGTTTTAGCCCCATGATAGAGCCTTTATACTCAGTTGTGTTGTTGGTGCTGATAAACTGCAATTTGACGGTGATGGGATACTACTCCCCCGTACCGGATACTAGAACTGCTCCAGCTCCAGAACCTTCCATATTAATAACTCCATCAAAATACATGTTCCATATTTGACATGCATCGTACTGATGGTGTTGCTGAATTGTCATTACCCCTTCATCGAGGAAGTATGTTTCCAAGGGTTTGAAGTCCCCTGAAGGTGCGGCGGCCAGTTGATCCGTAATTCCTTCACCTTTAATGGACTTTTGCGTCACGTAAATAATGTCAAATTGTTGTAGAATCAACTGCCATATGGACATCTGATAATTCAGTATGGGTTTACTGAACATATACTTGAGAGGATCCATGCGGGATATGAGATGGGTTGTGTACCCATGGAGGTAATGTTGTAACCTCATGGTAGCCCATGCTAAAGCACAACAAGTCTTCTCGATCAAAGTGTACTTGTGTTCACTGCTGCTGAATCTTTTGCTGAGGAAATAGATAACTCATTCTCGGCCTCTATCATCTTTCTGACCCAGCATGCAGCCCATGGCATTGTCACTTATGGACAAGTACATGAACAGGGGAACATCATCCCTGAGTGGTACCAAAATAGGAGCTTTGACTAGCTGCTCTTTGATGGTAATGAATGTAAGACCCCGAATTTTATGAAATAAAAGTATGCAATTTTTCTTATAATTACTATTCAGTAAATAGTTAAATTGATAAAAGTTTAAAGTTATGGGTGAAATATGAATTTTTTTCAAAATAAGCAAGTGGTTATAAAATAATCATTGTTGTCGGGGAATATTCGTTTGGTCGTGGAATATTCTTTCTGTCGGAGAATATTCGTACGACGGCGCAGCTATTTGTGGGCCCCATAACGAATAACTGTCGGGTGAAGGAAAACGACAAATTTGAGTTTTTATAAATAACGGCGTAGTTGTTACCGTTAACACTGTTGGAATACCCGGTGGTTAAATACAGTAATACGCGTTATTGCACAGTAGCACACGGTATTGCATAGTATTTTTGAAATTATTGATTCTTACGTAAGAAGGCACTACTCAATAATTGTTACAGTAGTTACTGTTCAATATTTTATTTTATTGATTCAATAATTGTTGCGTTGATATTTTACATTATTGTTGTTTCAATAATTGTTGCTGCACAGTATTTTCCTTTATCAGATCAATAATTCATATTATTTGAATAATATTATTAGATAACATTATTGTCAATGTCTAGAAAGTTCTGTCTAAGGAGAGGTTTGGTCATCTAATTGCGCGCCAGTAAGGAGAAATTCTTATTGGAAAACCCCCTCTTTCCTGGGAACGGCCTGGTTGTCATAAATGTGATTCTGTAATATTATTTGTGAATAATTAATTATTGATTCATATGATAAGGAAATATTTATATTATGTGGATATAAATGAGGGATATATTTTTGTGGTTAAAAATAAAGGAGTTAATGTTGAGGTTTTTATCAGTATTTTTGTCGGAATGGAGGTATTAAAAATCAGGGTTTTTAATATATTTTGGGGGTTATAATTTTTAATCTGACCGTTGGATCGTGGTTTTTTTTATGTATGTTATATATATAAGTTGAGTATATATGTCCATAAATTTTGAACCGTTAAAAATGAACGTATGATTTGTTATGAATTTTAAGAGGTGGCTGATTCAGAAATCAGGTTATAAATCATTTTTGGTGGAAAATTCTAGAATTGGTGGGCCCCACTTGTGGTTGGTAAAGAAATGTGCTGAATTATATTTCAAATGTGGTGGGTGGGAATAGTAGCAGGTAAAGCCATCAGGTTGCAGGTCAAACCTACCAAAATTTTCCTATAAATAGAGGGCTAAGTTAGAATTGAAAATCACACCAGAAACATAAGCTTTCTCTCTTTCTCTCTCTAGATTATTGAGTGTATTTTGTGAGTATTTAGATACTTGGTGAGTTGCTATTCATCAGTGCAAGTTTCCTTCAGCCTTATACCGATCAGAAGTACTGCGCTTTTGAGGTAAGGGATAGTAAGGGATAGTAAGGGATTTTAAGGGTTGTTATGTTTTTCAGTTTCGTAATTTTTCTGACCTTCAAAAATTCTGAAAAAATTTGAAATGATATTTTGATGAGTTTTCTTGATGGTGTCCAAAAATGGTGATTTTTGGATTTATAGATTAAGAGTTATGAATTTTATGAGAAAAGACTATTTTAAAAGTAACCGCTTATAACTTCTTGTGGTTAACTCCAACATTGATAAAATTTTTATTGGGAGTACATGTATATGATAGGAGTGTACTCTGTGAATTTCAGAATTTTTGGATAAAAGTACAATTTATGATAAATGTCTAAATATTCGGCGATTTTGGCCATATGAAAAATAGTAAATGAATTTTAAAAATTCTGAGAAAAATATATGTGCAATATGGGACTATATTCTGCTAAATCTCAGAAAAGAAATATTTTTGGAACTGATTTGGTATTTTTCATGAAAATGGATTCGTCATGAATAAATGAATTAAATATGTTATGTGAAGTAAGAAAATTTGAAAATAGGATTTTATGGCTTGAAAATCTTATATGAGGTATATGCAGATTTTTGATGAGGGTTTTGGTTATTGATGATGAAATCTTAAGAGTTGACATTTTATGATGATTAAATGCATTAATTAGTAAAGTGTAAACAATTTAAATAAATTGTTTATAAGCTTAAGAAATGTTATTCTTTCAATATCATTATACCGAAATATTGGTATAAATTTTATTGTGAAATTTCTACCTTTTTGAGTCGGGGTTACTATTCACGAGTTACTATTCACGAGTTACTATTCATGAGTTACTATTCACGAGTTACTATTCACGACAAAATTGGTTTCTTTTTCTAACCAAATTATAGTTGATTTATGAATATTACTCTTGAGATTAAATCTATATGTTGATTATATTGATTTTATTATCATATATAACATTTTTATAACCCTAATGATGATATTTCTCTTTGACTTGAGTGTAAAGATGGATAAATTTTTGGTATGATCATGACTATGGGTTCTCTTTGGCCTGTAGTGCAAAGTTGAATTGTTGACTGGTATGATCGTGACCATTGAATTTATAATTGAATATCTTTAGCTTAAGTGCAAAGGTGAAATGATCAACATGGTTATAATTATTGTTTATATAAATTCTTAAATGATTATATATTCTTTGAGGTATTAATGTATTTGGCATGTAGTGCAAATATGAATTGTTGAGGAATATCTTTGGCCTGTAGTGCAAAGATGAATTATAGATGAATATCTTTGGCCTGTAGTGCAAAGATGGTCTGTTGATGAATATCTTTGGCCGTAGTGCAAAGATGACCTGTTGTTGAATATCTTTGGCCAGTAATGCAAAGATGAACTGTTGACGAATATCTTTGGCCTGTAGTGCAAAGACGACTTGTTGATGAATATCTTTGGCCCGTAGTGCAAAGATGAAGTTATTAGTATGATTATGAACAGGAAATATGATTTGGTGTAACCATGATCTTTGATGTTTCAGGTAAAGATAGGTGATGAAAATTATCTTCGTCCTGGATGAGAAGAGGAATTTAGAACTACAGTTATGATTATGAGTTATTCATATGATTGTGGACCAGAATTGTTGATTGATGTTACAGGGATAAAACATTGTTGATGGATTTTTAACATGGAGAAGATAATAGACTTTATAGTCTATTTGACTCTTCTAATGGATTGCTCGTTCCGCTGCAACTATGGTTGAAATTTTTATCATTTACCATATGTTCTAAATCTCTGATTTATTATTGATGAAGGCTATTGATAATTTAATTATCTTTAGTCATGATATTCTTTACTGAGCTAGTTGTGCTCACCCTTTTGCTTCACAATTCCTTTCAGGTAATAAGAGTGTAGCTGGGTCTAGCGAGGGTAACGGGGAAATAGAACGGTGGTCTCTAGCTGTGGATGTTCTCCCGAAGCAGTATAGAAAAGTTCATTTAGTAATTATATTTGGTGAATCCAATAGGGTAAGGTGTACCCAACGTTGGAAGGGTGGTTTGCCACTATCATATAAGATGTCTAACGACATACAACCTCGTGTCATCATAAGACAGGGATGTGCTCATCCACTTGCTGAGTATATATACGAGCACTACCTATATAATCTTGGTGTTTGTTTAAAGTATAATTCTCAATTAGAGACAGTAGAGATAATGATATGTCAAGAGAAGACTCACCATTGGGAAGAATATGATAGTAATCTTCTCGTTTTTCTTTGGGGTCTATTGGGTAAACCAAGGATAATTCTGTGGCCATATGATATCCATCATAACCTAGACGCATGGCCTCCCATGTACGAAGGTTTCCTTGAGCACTTCCCAAATATTCTAATTTTTAAAACAATTTTTGACTATACCTTTATGTAAGGTGTCATTATGTGGTGATGTCTACGGTTGGAACATGAGTCATATTTGGTATATATTTGTATCCAAACTCACAGCATATGTGTTGTTGTATTTTGCACGACAATTGTTGTAATAAAGTTATAGTTATTTTCTGTACCATGTATTTGGCGACTCAGAATAGGTTGGATGGAATGGATCTATTTTGGGATCGTTACATTTGGTATCAGAGCTTAGGGATATGATCTCTGGCGGAGATCGGGGAATACAACTAGGAGGGGAGAGATGAGTAAATCCTTCGCTAGTGTGTCCTACCTAAGCTTATTTGTTGGTTAGTCATAATATTGGGATATTATGTGATATGTTAATTTGTTTAATTAACCCTTATTTTATGGCAGTATTTGAGAATGGCAGCTGAGAATGCTAACAATGGAGTGAATGAGACTGTGGGGATACCTCTAATCACTAACCATGATAATGTGATGTCAGACGAAGAAGGAATTAGAGATATCTATGTGGTGAGTGAAGAATTGATAGTTGCACCCGAGATAGTCGCAGAGGTAACAGCTGAGACTGAGGAAGAAGAGGAAGAAGAAGTACCAGAGGAGAGTTTATTAGAGGTATTATATGATCAAAATGTAGAATTTCAAAATCGTATTCATGAGTTAGAAGAGCAGGCAGAAGAACGACAGGCGGTCGTGGAACAAAAGGATGCAACAATTCAAGCTTGTGTTACCCGATATGTGATGCTTGAACAGAAGCATTCTTTGGCAGAGTATAAGATGATAAAAATGGAATCTGAGCTGAAAGAAGAAAAAATTGAACGAGTGAGAATAAGTGATGCATGGGCAAAAGCCGCACGACACGTGGATATTGTGGAAAGAGATGTTCGATCTAAGAAGGCTAAAATAGATGATATGAATTTCTCTTTTTGGAAAGCAATTGGGAGAACCCAACATCGAGTTTTGAATTATCCTGTACATAGCGGTCAACCTGAATCCGATATGGATCGAAGATTGATGATTCAGATCATGAATGAGGAGTACGAAGAGGCAGTTGAGGGAGGAATATGTCCTATAGAAAGATATATTCCAACGGTAATGATGACGCCAAATGCTGCTCCAGACAAGTCAAAGCCGTAGTTCGAGGGATGGTGGTTGTCATGACTTCCCAACAAATGAGGAACCCAAATGAAGTTATCATGGGAGAAGAGCAATGGAGAAATCATGATGATCTGAGAGATAGAATCTGAAATGGAAGCAAGGTATTCTCAACTCTTCGAAATACCAGGTACGTAAATTTCGGGGACGAAATTTCATAAGGAGGGGAGATTGTAAGACCCCGAATTTTATGAAATAAAAGTATGCAATTTTTCTTATAATTACTATTCAGTAAATAGTTAAATTGATAAAAGTTTAAAGTTATGGGTGAAATATGAATTTTTTTCAAAATAAGCAAGTGGTTATAAAATAATCATTGTTGTCGGGGAATATTCGTTTGGTCGTGGAATATTCTTTCTGTCGGAGAATATTCGTACGACGGCGCAGCTATTTGTGGGCCCCATAACGAATAACTGTCGGGTGAAGGAAAACGACAAATTTGAGTTTTTACAAATAACGGCGTAGTTGTTACCGTTAACACTGTTGGAATACCCGGTGGTTAAAATACAGTAATACGCGTTATTACACAGTAGCACACGGTATTGCATAGTATTTTTGAAATTATTGATTCTTACGTAAGAAGGCACTACTCAATAATTGTTACAGTAGTTACTGTTCAATATTTTATTTTATTGATTCAATAATTGTTGCGTTGATATTTTATATTATTGTTGTTTCAATAATTGTTGCTGCACAGTATTTTCCTTTATCAGATCAATAATTCATATTATTTGAATAATATTATTAGATAACATTATTGTCAATGTCTAGAAAGTTCTGTCTAAGGAGAGGTTTGGTCATCTAATTGCGCGCCAGTAAGGAGAAATTCTTATTGGAAAGCCCCCTCTTTCCTGGGAACGGCCTGGTTGTCATAAATGTGATTCTGTAATATTATTTGTGAATAATTAATTATTGATTCATATGATAAGGAAATATTTATATTATGTGGATATAAATGAGGGATATATTTTTGTGGTTAAAAATGAAGGAGTTAATGTTGAGGTTTTTATCAGTATTTTTGTCGGAATGGAGGTATTAAAAATCAGGGTTTTTGAGATATTTTGCGGGGGTTATAATTTTTAATCTGACCGTTGGATAGTGGTAATTTTTGGATATGTTATACATATATAAGTTGAGTATATGTCCATAAATTTTGAACCGTTTAAAATTGAACGTATGATTTGTTATGAATTTTAAGAGGTGGCTGATTCGGAAATCAGGTTATAAATCATTTTTGGTGGAAAAATTCTAGAATTGGTGGGCCCCACTTGTGGTTGGTAAAGAAATGTGCTGAATTATATTTCAAATGTGGTGGGTGGGATAGTAGCAGGTAAAGCCATCAGGTTAGGTTGCAGGTCAAACCTACCAAAATTTTCCTATAAATAGAGGGCTAAGTTAGAATTGAAAATCACACCAGAAACATAAGCTTTCTCTCTTTCTCTCTCTAGATTATTGAGTGTATTTTGTGAGTATTTAGATACTTGGTGAGTTGCTATTCATCACTGCAAGTTTCCTTCAGCCTTATACCGATCAGAAGTATGCTCTTTTGAGGTAAGGGATAGTAGAGATAGTAAGGGATTTTTAAGGGTTGTTATGTTTTTAAGTTTCGTAATTTTTTCTGACCTTCAAAAATTCTGGAAAAATTGAAATGATATTTTGATGAGTTTTCTTGATTGTGTCCAAAAATGGTGATTTTTGGATTTATAGATTAAGAGTTATGAATTTTATGAGAAAAGACTATTTTAAAAGTAACCGCTTATAACTTCTTGTGGTTAACTCCAACATTGATAATATTTTTATGGGAGTACATGTATATGATAGGAGTGTACTCTGTGAATTTCGGAATTTTTTGGATAAAAGTACAATTGAATGATAATGTCTAAATATTCGGCGATTTTGGCCATATGAAAAATAGTAAATAAATTTAAAAATTCTGAGAAAAATATATGTGCAATATGGGACTATATTCTGCTAAATCTCAGAAAAGAAATATTTTTAGAACTGATTTGGTATTTTTCATGAAAATGGATTCGTCATGAATAAATGAATTAAATATGTTATGTGAAGTAAGAAAATTTGAAAATAGGATTTTATGGCTTGAAAATCTTATATGAGGTATATGCAGATTTTGATGAGGGTTTTGGTTATTGATGATGAAATCTTAAGAGTTGACATTTTATGATGATTAAATGCATTTATTATTAGTAAAGTGTAAACAATTTAAATAAATTGTTTATAAGCTTAATAAATGTTATTCTTTCAATATCATTATACCGAAATATTGGTATAGATTTTATTGTGGAATTTCTACCTTTTTGAGTCGGGGTTACTATTCACGAGTTACTATTCACGAGTTACTATTCATGAGTTACTATTCACGAGTTACTATTCACGACAAAATTGGTTTCTTTTTCTAACCAAATTATAGTTGATTTATGAATATTACTCTTGAGATTAAATCTATATGTTGATTATATTGATTTTATTATCATATATAACATTTTTATAACCCTAATGATGATATTTCTCTTTGACTTGAGTGTAAAGATGGGTAGATTTTTGCTATGATCATGACTATGGGTTCTCTTTGGCCAGTAGTGCAAAGTTGAATTGTTGACTGGTATGATCGTGACCATTGAATTTATAATTGAATATCTTTAGCTTAGTGCAAAGGTGAAATGATCAACATGGTTATAATTATTGTTTATATAAATTCTTAAATGATTAATATTCTTTGAGGTATTAATGTATTTGGCATGTAGTGCAAATATGAATTGTTGAGGAATATCTTTGGCCTGTAGTGCAAAGATGAATTGTAGATGAATATCTTTGGCCTGTAGTGCAAAGATGGTCTGTTGATGAATATCTTTGGCCGTAGTGCAAAGATTGACCGTTGTTGAATATCTTTGGCCAGTAATGCAAAGATGAACTGTTGACGAATATCTTTGGCCTGTAGTGCAAAGACGACTTGTTGATGAATATCTTTGGCCCGTAGTGCAAAGATGAAGTTATTAGTATGATTATGAACAGGAAATATGATTTGGTGTAACCATGATCTTTGATGTTTCAGGTAAAGATAGGTGATGAAAATTATCTTCGTCCTGGATGAGAAGAGGAATTTAGAACTACAGTTATGATTATGAGTTATTCATATGATTGTGGACCAGAATTGTTGATTGATGTTACAGGGATAAAACATTGTTGATGGATTTTTAACATGGAGAAGATAATAGACTTTATAGTCTATTTGACTCTTCTAATGGATTGCTCGTTCCGCTGCAACTATGGTTGAAATTTTTATCATTTACCATATGTTCTAAATCTCTGATTTATTATTGATGAAGGCTATTGATAATTTAATTATCTTTAGTCATGATATTCTTTACTGAGCTAGTTGTGCTCACCCTTTTGCTTCACAATTCCTTTCAGGTAATAAGAGTGTAGCTGGGTCTAGCGAGGGTAACGGGGGGAAATAGAACGGTGGTCTCTAGCTGTGGATGTTCTCCCGAAGCAGTATAGAAAAGTTCATTTAGTAATTATATATTGGTGAATCCAATAGGGTAAGGTGTACCCAACGTTGGAAGGGTGGTTTGCCACTATCATACAAGATGTCTAACGACATACAACCTCGTGTCATCATAAGACAGGGATGTGCTCATCCACTTGCTGAGTATATATACGAGCACTACCTATATAATCTTGGTGTTTGTTTAAAGTATAATTCTCAATTAGAGACAGTAGAGATAATGATATGTCAAGAGAAGACTCACCATTGGGAAGAATATGATAGTAATCTTCTCGTTTTTCTTTGGGGTCTATTGGGTAACCAAGGATAATTCTGTGGCCATATGATATCCATCATAACCTAGACGCATGGCCTCCCATGTACGAAGGTTTCCTTGAGCACTTCCCAAATATTCTAATTTCTAAAACAATTTTTGACTATACCTTTATGTAAGGTGTCATTATGTGGTGATGTCTACGGTTGGAACATGAGTCATATTTGGTATATATTTGTATCCAAACTCACAGCATATGTGTTGTTGTATTTTGCACGACAATTGTTGTAATAAAGTTATAGTTATTTTCTGTACCATGTATTTGGCGACTCAGAATAGGTTGGATGGAATGGATCTATTTTGGGGTCGTTACAATGAAGGCCTTCTAGCACTCATCATTCCATTTTATGGAGGAGTTCTTCCTTAACAGCTTGAAGATAGGCTCACAGTTTGCTGTGAGTTGAGAAATGAACCTTCTAATGAAGTTGACTCTTCCCAAAAATCCCCGTATTTTCTTCTCTGTTTGAGAAATGGGCATTTCTGTAATGGCCTGGATTTTGGTGGGATCCAGCTCGATTCCTTTGTGGTTGACTAGAAATCCTAGCAACTTGCCTGATTTAACGCCAAAGGCGCACTTGGCTGGATTCAACTTCAAGTTGTATTTACGCAACCTGTTGAAAAGCTTTTTGAGATGGTCTAAGTGGTCCTCCTCCTTTCGGGATTTGACGATGATGTCATCCACGTAGATCTCTATCTCTTTGTGCATTAAGTCGTGGAAAAGAGCCATCATAGCTCTCTAATAGGTAGCTCCGGCATTGATGTGGCTGAAAGACAACCGTCTGTAGCAAAAGGTTCCCCAAGGCATGATGAAAGCAGTTTTCTCATGATCCTCCTCAGCAACCATGATCTGGTGGTACCTCACAAAGCAATCGGCGAAGGAGCACATGCCGTATTGAGCAGTATTGTCAATGAGAATGTGGATGAAAGGCACGGGAAAGCTATCCTTAAGGCAAGCTTTATTCAGATCCTGATAATCCACGCAAACTCGTACCTTTCCTCCAGGCTTAGGCACGGGCACGATGTTGGATATCCATTCAGGATATGTGGACACCATGACAATACCAGCTTAAAATTGTTTCACAATTTATTCTTTCACCTTTAAACTCCACTTAGGCTTTCAATCGCCTGAATTTCTGCTTAACTGGCTTGAATCCCTATTTGATGGGAAGGCGATGAAGAACAATGTCGATGGGCAAACCCACCATGTCTTCATGAGACCATGTAAACACATCCTGGAATTGGGTTAGTAGCGAAACCATGACATTCCTCTGGTTTGGGGTAAGGTCTGAACCAATTTGGATTAACTTAGGGTTTTCTAAGGTTCCAAGATTGAAGGAGGTGGTTTGATCAAGGTTGGGTTTAGGTTTGTCTTCGACCCATTCTTTGATCTCCGGAGGCACCTCAATGTCCTCTTGTGACAACCCCTGGAATTTAGAAAATTTTAAAATTTTTATTAATTAATTTAGGGTTAAAAATTAGAACTTAGACAGAAAATAAGTGTATGCGTTTGATATTTTTAAGATGGAATTTTGAGGATTTCAAAATTTTGTGAAGGATTTAGGTAAATTATTCAGGATTAAGGATATACATGAATATGTTCTGTGTATATATGTTCAGTATGTGATTAAGGGTCAAGGGTTGACTAGATAAATGATATCTGTAACAAACCCTAGGTATATATTAAGAACGTCAGTGTTCGATTAGAAAACCCTAATAATTAACAAGAAATCCTAGAAATCGGTTTCGAAAACCCTAATTTCAGTTTTGGGAATCCAAAACCCTAATTCGATGTATGAAACCCTAAATTGGGAACTTAATGGCGTAAGTGTAAATAAGTATAAGATTAATTAGGGTTAATCTTAACAAATTAGTTAGAGAACCCTAATTTCAAAATTTGAAACCCTAATTTTTGGTTTAGTGTAAGACCCCAACTTTTATAAATAAAGTTGAATTTTCTATAAATATCATTTTTGAATACTATGGAGTGAAATTGATATAATGTTATAGTTGTGGGTAATATTTATAAATTTTGTAAAATACACAAGTTGCTATATAATATTCGATTGGTCGGAGAATATTCGTTTTAACAGGGAATATTCGTACGATGACACAATCATTGGTGGACCCCACAACGAAATTATTGTCGAATTAAGAAAACGACAAAAATACTTTATAAAAATAACGACGGAAGTTTTACCATTAATACTGTTGAACTACTCGATAGTACAAGTACAGTAATACGCATAGTTGCATGGTAGCACACGGTATTGATTATTGATGCTTACGTGATTAGTCACTCAGTTTTGTTTTATTGGTATTATTAATGTAATAAAACAGAAAAGCTTTTTATATAAACAGAATACTTTTATAAAGTTATTCGTTTTATTAGGCTAATAGCAAAAATCTTTTTATATAAAACAAAATACTTTTATAAAGTTATCTGTTTTATTAGACAATAATTAAAATATATTATATTTTATTATGCATAGTATTTGCATAGTGCCTGCATAGTGTTTGCATAGTAAAGTCTTTTATAAAGTTATTCGTTTTATTAGATTATAAATAGAATATATTATATTTTATTTAAAAGATTTTACTTTAAATATGGACCATCAGATTAAAGTAAATCAATCTAGACCATTCATGAGTCAGTTACTATGCAGTTCATTTTTCTATAAATAGAATATCATTCCTTCATTATTTTCTTACGAATTCACTGAAACTCTAGAGAGAGAAACTATAGAGAGAAAGAAGAAAAGTATTCTGCTACTTCACTACTCTGATATCATGTTTCTTTTACGGTAAGGGATATTATTTCATGAAGAGAACTTCTGTTATTCCATTCTTTATTATTCTGCTGGAATAACCAGTATACGCGGACTACCCTATACTTGGTAACATTCTTCTATTATTCCGTCTTTATTATTATTCTGTTGGAATATCCTGTCTGTGCGTTTTACGCTGGACCTGGTTCCGTCTTTACTATTATTCTGTTGGAATATCCTATCTGTGCATTTTACGCCAGACCTGGTTCCATTATTCATTATTCTGTCGAAATATCATGTCTGTGCGTTTTACGCCGGACCTGGTTCCATTATTCATTATTCTGTCAGAATATTCTGTCTGTGCGTTTATGTCGGACCTGGTTCCATTATTTATTATTCGGTCAGAATATCCTGTCGGTGCGTTTACGCATGACCTGGTTCCATTATTTATTTTTCTGTTGGAATAACCTGTCTGTGCGGTCTATCGCATGCATGGTGATTTCTTTTGTTATTCCATTATTTATTATATTCAGTTGGTTAAAGTTTTGACTTTTATACTCCATGAAATTAGTAGAATATCCTTGATATTTGCGCTTCATCCAGTATCTTTTCATGAAAATATTCTTCCGAGCATTCTTGAATTTTACTCCACAAAGCAGTATCATGTTGACAATTTGGACGTTATTGGTTCCTGGATAAATTAATTCTTGAACTTGTTTTATTGAATTCTTATATCATTGTCATCATCGTCATGTTTATATTCTGTAGAAAGTCATCTGTGGCCTGTAGTGCATAGATGGACTTGGTATGATTATGACCAGGGATTATTCGGTATAATCATGACCGTAATGTTACAAATGATGTGGTAAAAGTCCTCATTGGCCCGTAGTACATTGATGGACAGTGGTTGGCATGATCATGACCATTAATGAATACACAAATATTCTTGGCCCGTAGTGCCTGGATAATTGTGGTCGTGAAACTAAAGAATATCCTTGGCCGTAGTGCATGGGTGATTCGATGATGTGAATTATTTTTAAGCCGAGTCCCAGCGATAAAAGTCATGAAAAACCTTTTAAATCATAGAAGATAGTAGATTTTATTCTCTACTTGACTCTTCTAATGGGTTGCTTGTTCCGCTGCAGTTAAACCTAATGTTTGTTATATTGTATCAGTTTAACACTATTTAAGGCTAATGATAATTTATTATGCATTATCTTAGTTATAATATTTCTTACTGGGCTAGTTGAGCTCACCCTTTCTTTCATTGTTCTCTTCAGGAAATGAGAATATAGCTGGGACGAGTCGGGGAACGGAGTGATAGACCAGATGATAGTATAAGTATTCCTCACTATTCTGTTAAATAGTGTGGCAATAAATGTAATGAGGACTTATTCTGAGAGTGGATATTGTCTAGAAGACAGTATTTTTATTAAAACTCACAGCTCTCTTGTCGTATATTAACGATTGTATTTGTATTCTGTACCATGTATTAGGCAACTCAGAATAGGTGATGTATACCTATTTTGGGGGCAACACAGTTGGTATCAGAGCTTAAGGATATGATCCCTGGCTAAGATGTGAGACTAGAACTAGGAGATGGGAGAGATGGAAAATTCATTCGCCAGTATGACCTACCTAAGTTTATTTGGTATTTAATTGGTCGGTCAGAGTATAGAGATAATATGTAATATGTTATTTAACCCTTGTTTTGTGGCAGTATTTGAAAATGACATCCGAGAATGTTGAGAATAGCAATGGAGCACAGGCGACCGTTGATTCACCACATATCAATAATCAGGATAATGCGCATCAGGAAGGCGATAATCCTCATGCAAACAAAAACACTGACTAAATGATGAATGATGGAATGTTCAGAGGCTTTATGCAATTCATGCAACAGTAGGCGAGAGCGGCTCTTGTCCAAAATATAGGTGGAAACACTGAAAACTCTTGGACAGTCACCGCTAAACAGTTCAAGGAGCTGGGACCACCGGAGTTTATTGGAGAACCAAAACCACTTAAGGAGAAAACGTGGATAAAGCAGATCACCAAGATATATAATGTCTTGGGATGCGCCGAGGAGCAAAAGGTTCCCTTTGCCACCTTTATGTTGCGAGGAGAGGCAGATTACTGGTGGGAATCGGTAAATCGTACTCAACCTGCTGCACTGAAGATGTCTTGGGAGAAGTTCCAAGAACTGTTCAATGGCAAGTACTTTCCCGAAAGTATTCGTCACATGAAGGAGGTAGAGTTCATCAAGTTGGAGCAGAATAATATGACCGTGTCGCAGTACGAAGCTAAGTTTGCCGAGCTGTCCCGGTTTGCGTCCCACTTGGTGGATAATGAAGAGAGAATGATACGGATGTTTTTAAGAGGTTTGAAACCGGAGATACGTCAACATCTTATTTCTCATAAACTGTGTTTGTATTCAGAAGTTGTAAATAGGGCTCAGTTAGTGGAGCATGATAACGAGTCAACGCAACTAAAAGAGAGCAACAGGCAAAATGATAATACCAGTGAAAGCAGTCATCGAAGCGGTGACAACAAGCGTGGAGGGAATCAGCAGGCCAGAAATGGTAACCACTTCGGTGGTAATCATGGCCAAAACAATATGAATGGACATTTCAAGAAGAGGAGATTCAACAATGATGGAAAGACGTCAGCACCAGCACCCGTGTTTAAGGAAGGAGAACGGCCACCGATCATATGCTTCAAATGCGGAGGGGAGAGACACATCAGTCCAAACTGCACGATGCCATCCAAAGCATGTTATAATTGTGGAAGGGAAGGTCACCTAGCCCGATTTTGTCGTTCACCGAAGACAAGTTCAGCTAGGATGGAGGCACCAAAGGACGTCCCAGAAAAGTCAAAACCGGTAGTGCAAGGGAGAGCGTTTGTTGTGACCTCCCAGAAAGCAAGGAACCCGAACGAGGTCATCACGGGTAAGCTTATCATAAACTCTAGCGAAGTCTATACCTTATTTGATACCGGTTCTATCCATTCTTTTATTTCTCCTATTTGCGCTCAATGATTAAATTTGACTTCGGAGAAATTAGACTTTGACTTATCTGTGGAAACTCCGTTGGGAGAAACCTTCATTACATCCACTATTTATAAGTCTTGTTTTGTTCAAATCGGCACCCTCACATTACCTGTCGATCTTATTTCACTGAAAATACTTGCATTTGATGTAATTCTAGGGATTGATTGGTTAACTACTCATCATGCAAAAATTGATTATTTTCGTAAGGTTGTTAGCTTTCATATTCCTAATCAACCTATTATGTGAATTCAAACAACCAAACCATTAAAATCAATCGCTCTCATCTCAAGTCATAAAGCTATTCGTTTATTGAAAAACGGATGTTAAGCTTTCTTAGCTCATGTCACGGATCTAAATAAAAATACTTCAGTTTTGAATGATATTTCTATTGTTAATGAATTTCCTGACGTGTTCCCTGAAGAACTTCATGGCCTATCCCCAGAGCGTGAAATTGAATTTTGTATTGACCTTGAACGCGGTACAAAACCCATTTCTAAATCCCCATATCGAATGGCTCATATTGAACTTCAGGAGTTAAAGAACCAACTGCAGGAATTGTTAGACATTGGCTTTATTCGTCCTAGTACTTCTCCTTGGTGTGCTTCTGTTCTATTTGTGAAGAAGAAAGATGGGAGTATGCGACATTGTATTGATTATCGGGAGTTAAATCATGTCATCATCAAAAATAGGTACCCATTGCCATGTATTGGTGACCTGTTTGACCAGCTGCAAGGAGCATAATTCTTTTCAAAAATCGATCTTCGTTCTGGATATCATCAGCTGAAGGTTAGAACTGAGGATATTCCAAAGACTGCCTTTAAAACTCGGTACAGGCATTATGAATTCTTAGTTATGTCTTTTGGATTAACTAATGCTCCTGCTGCCTTAATGGATATGATGAACCGAGTATTCAAGGAATATTTGAATCACTTTGTGGTCGTCTTTATTGATGACGTCCTTATTTATTCCAAAAGCCGTGAAGATCATGAGCAACACTTGAGGCTGACACTCCAAAAGCTTCGTGAATACAAGCTTTATGCCAAGTTGAAGAAGTGCGAGTTCTGGCTTGAGGAAGTAGCATTCCTTGGGCACGTAGTATCAAGTCATGGAATATATGTTGACCCGGCAAAGATTGAAGCAATTCAAAGCTGGGAGCAACCTAAATCAGTGACCGAAGTACGTAGCTTTCTCGATTTAGCTGGTTATTATCAGAGATTTGTGGAAGAATTTTCTCGAATCGCTACTCCATTAACTCAGCTGACTCGAAAAGATACAAAGTTTGGTTAGAGCGAAGAATGTGAGACTAGTTTTCAAGAACTCAAGAGGAGACTCATTTCAGCACCTGTTCTGACAATACCATCTGGCTCGGAGGTATTTGTCATCTACAGTGATGCTTCGGGAAAAGGGTTGGGATGTGTTCTCATGCAACATAGGAAAGTCATAGCCTATGCCTCAAGACAACTCAAAGAATGTGAGAGAAATTATCCTACTCATGATCTAGAGTTGGCAGCTGTTGTCTTCGCTCTTAAAATTTGGAGGCATTACTTGTATGGGGAGAAAGTGGAGATCTTTACAGATCATAAAAGCCTCAAATATTTCTTCACTCAAAAGGAACTCAACATGCGACAACGACGTTGGCTGGAACTGTTGAAAGATTATGATCGTACCATCCAATACCATCCTGGAAAAGTGAACGTGGTAGCTGATGCATTGAGTAGAAGATCATATGCAAGTACGAGTGCGATATTGTCAACGCAAAGGCCCATTTCGTGTGACTTGCAAAGGATGGAGATAGAGTTAAAGACTCCAGGGACCCATGTGATGATGGTGAATATACAAGTAGAACCGACTTTAATTGATAAAGTTAAGGCTGCTCAAGCTACAGACCTAGAGCTGATGCATATGTGGAAGAAAGTGTAAGAAGGTGCTATGCCAGAAGCAAGAATCGATGAAGAAGGAATACTTCGAGTCAACTCCAGACTTTGTGTTCCTAACGACCCTGATTTAAAGTATAAAATCATGATGGAGGCGCACAACACACCGTTTGCAATCCATCCTGGGAGTACCAAAATGTATCGTGATCTTCGTCATACATTTTGGTGGAGCAATATGAAGAGAGAGATAGCGTTGTTTATCTCAAGGTGTCTAACTTGTCAATGAGTCAAAGCGGAGCATCAAGTACCAAAATGTCCATAGCAACCACTTAAAATTCCAGAATGGAAGTGGGAGCACATTACCATGGATTTCGTTACTCGTCTTCCCAAGGTTTCTCAAGGCATTGATGCAATTTGGGTCATTGTTGATAGATTGACCAAGTCTGCTCATTTCTTACCAATACGAGAAACTTATAGACTTGAACGTTTTTCTCATACGTACATAAATGAGATTGTAAGACTGCATGGTATGCCAGTATGCATAGTTTCTGATCGAGACACAAGATTCACTTCACGATTTTGGGTTAGTTTGCAAAAAGCTATGGGCACGGATTTACGATTTAGTTCGACATATCATCCCCAGACGAACGGACAATCAGAGAGGACTATTCAAACTCTTGAAGATTTATTAAGACTCTATGTTCTTGACTTCAAGGGAAGTTGGGATAAGTTCTTACCATTGGTAGAGTTTTCCTACAACAACAGTTATCAAGCAAGTATTGGCATGGCTCCATTCGAGGCGTTGTATGAAAGAAAATGTCGTTCGCCAGTATGCTGGGATGAGGTGGGTGAAGCAACGTTGTTGGGACTAGAGTTGGTACGCATAACTACGAAAAAGATTCAAACGATCCGGCAACGTATAAAAACCTCACAATATCGACAAAAGAGTTATGCTGATCTTCATCGAAAGGACGTAGAATTTGATATAGGAGATCATATGTTGTTACGAGTTGCTCCGTGGAAAGGAGTTACGAGATTTGGGAAGAGAGGAAAGCTCAATCCTCGATTCGTTGGCCCATTTTTAATCATCGATCGAGTAGGAACTGTGGCCTATAGACTCGCTTTACCGTCAAGTATGTCTCGTGTTCATAATATTTTTCACATATCCATGTTACGTAAATATGTGGAAGACCCGAACCACATTATTGAATTAGAACCGAACGAAATAGCGGAAGATTTAACGTATGAAGAGGTTCCTGTTCAAATCTTGGATAAGAAGGAACATATTCTATGCTCCAAGGTTATACCTCAAGTCAAAGTTTTGTGGAGAAATAATGATGTTGAGGAAATGACCTGAGAGTTAGAATCTGAAATGAAGTCAAGGTATCCTTACCTCTTCGATATACCAGGTACGTACCCTAATTTCGAGGACAAAATTTCATAAGAAGGGGAGGTTGTAAGACCCCAACTTTTATAAATAAAGATGAATTTTCTATAAATATCATTTTTGAATATTATGGAGTGAAATTGATATAATGTTATAGTTGTGGGTAATATTTATAAATTTTGCAAAGTACGCAAGTTGCTATATAATATTCGATTGGTTGGGGAATATTCGTTTTAACAGGAAATATTCGTACCACAACGGAATTATTGTCGAATTGAGAAAACGACAAAAATACTTTATGAAATTAACGGCGGAAGTTTTACCATTAATACTGTTGAACTACTCGGTAGTAAAAGTACAGTAATACACATGGTTGCATGGTAGCACACTGTATTGATTATTGATGCTTACGTGATAAGTCACTCAGTTTTGTTTTATTGGTATTATTAATGTAATAAAACAGAAAAGCATTTTATATAAAATAGAATACTTTTATAAAGTTATTCGTTTTATTAGGCTAATAGTAAAATCTTTTTATATAAAACAGAATACTTTTATAAAGTTATCTGTTTTATTAGACAATAATTAGAATATATTATATTTTATTATGCATAGTGTTTGCATAGTGCCTGCATAGTATTTGCATAGTAAAATCTTTTATAAAGTTATTCGTTTTATTAGATTATAAATAGAATATATTATATTTTATTTAAAAGATTTTGCTTTAAATATGGACCGTCAAATTAAAGTAAATCAATCTAGACCGTTCATGAGTTAGTTACTATACAGTTCATTTTTCTATAAATAGAAGCTCATTCCTTCATTATTTTCTTACGAATTCACTGAAACTCTAGAGAGAAAAACTATAGAGAGAAAGAAGAAAAGTATTCTGCTACTTCACTACTCTGATATGAAATTTCTTTTACGGTAGGGGATATTATTTGTTGTACTTGTAAGGAGTATTATTTTCTTTTGTATTCATGAAGAGAACTTCTGTTATTCCATTCTTTATTATTCTGCTGGAATAGCCAGTATACGCGGACTACCCTATACTTGGTGACATTCTTCTATTACTCCGTCTTTATTATTATTCTGTTGGAATATCATGTCTGTGCGTTCGACGCCGGACCTGATTTCGTCTTTACTATTATTCTGTTGGAATATCCTGTCTGTGCGTTTTACGCCGAACCTGGTTCTATTATTCATTATTCTGTCGGAATATCCTGTCTGTGCGTTTTACGCCGGACCTGGTTTAATTATTCATTATTCTGTCGGAATATCCTGTCTGTGCGTTTACGTCGGACCTGGTTCCATTATTTATTATTCTGTCGGTGCGTTTACGCATGACCTGGTTCCATTATTTATTTACCTGTTGGAATAACCTGTCTGTGCGGTCTATCGCATGCATGGTGATTTCTTTTGTTATTCCATTCTTCATTATATTCAGTTGGTTAAAGTTTTGACTTTTATACTATATGAAATTAGTGGAATATTCTTGATATTTGCGCTTCATCCAGTATCTTTTCATGAAAATATTCTTCCGAGCATTCTTGAATTTTACTCCACAAAGCAGTATCATGTTGACAATTTGGACGTTATTGGTTCCTGGATAAATTAATTCTTGAACTTGTTTTATTGAATTCTTATATCATTGTCATCATCCTCATGTTTATATTCAGTTGAAAGTCATCTGTGGCCTGTAGTGCATAGATGGACTTGGTATGATTATGACCAGGGATTATTCAGTATAATCATGACCGTAATATTACAAATGATGCGGTAAAAGTCCTCATTAGCCCGTAGTGCATTGATGGACAGTGGTTGGCATGATCATGACCATTAATGAATACACAAACATTCTTGGCCCGTAGTGCATGGATAATTATGGTCGTGATACGAAAGAATATCCTTGGTCGTAGTGCAGGGGTGATTCGATGATGTGGATTATTTTTAAGCTGAGTCACAGCGATAAAAGTCATGAAAAACCTTTTAAATCATAGAAGATAGTAGATTTTATTCTCTACTTGACTCTTATAATGGGTTGCTTGTTCCGCTGTAGTTAAACTTGATGTTTGTTATATTGTATCAGTTTAACACTGTTTGAGGCTAATGATAATTTATTATGCATTATCTTAGTCATAATATTTCTTACTGGGCTAGTTGAGCTCACCCTTTCTTTCATTGTTCTCTTTAGGAAATGAGAATATAGCTGGGACGAGTCGGGGAATGGAGTGATGGACCAGAAGATAGTATTAGTAGTCCTCACTATTCTGTTAAATAGTGTGACAATAAATGTAACGAGGACTTATTCTGAGAGTGGATATTGTCTAGAAGACAGTATTTATATTAAAACTCACAGCTCTCTTGTCGTATATTAACGATTGTATTTATATTCTGTACCATGTATTTGGCGACTCAGAATAGGTGATATATACCTATTTTGGGGGCGTCACATTTAGGAACTCTAATTTGTAATTATGGAAAGCCTGATTGTTAGTCAAATAATTTTAATGTTTATTAGGAAATATTAATCCTAAATTTCCAATACTTAATTGGTGATTAAGAAATTTTAATATAATTAGAAAATCCTAATTATAATTTAGAAATATTAATTTTCTATTTTTGGAAACCTAAATTGGAAACTTTAGAAAATTAAATTTCTAAACTTGAGGGTTCAAACCTTAAACCCTAAGGGTTTGGTAAAATATCAAAAATGCCATTAAAATTTAAAGAAAAAAAGACCAAAATGCCCTTTTCTTAAAACTTAAGCAAAAGATATGGCAATCTTGGTGATTCACTACTCTAATGTTTATCCCATGTGCCTTAAATCATCCCAAGATCAGATTTGGGGGCACCTAGTAACATTAGATACAATGAATCAAAGCATAAGAGAATTAAAAGTAAGAAAATACTTACTCTACTTTTTATTTTTGCCAAGACCATTCTCTCTCTTCAATTTCAAAATCTAGAGTGAGAGAGAGAGAGAGAGAATCCAAGCTAAGATCAGTTCATAGCCCTTCAATAACAAGATCAAAGTCAGATCCAAAAAAAATCAAAGCATAAGAAGGTAAACCCTAAAAATTTCGAAATCCTTTGATCCTATGTTGTTTAATGTTAGTTGTAGGTTAAATATGTGTTATAAGGTGTCAATTAGAGATCTGGGTTGTTGGATCATGGATCCATAACATCTAGATGCACGAATCAAGCATTTTAAGAAATCTTGGAAAAGTTTGAAAAATCATCTGACAACCATATGTCAGCCCTCATAAATCTGTGTCTGTTAGTTGTTTAGTGTTGCTTTTGTTTTGGACCTGTTCTCTGCCATGTGGTCTTTAGTCTGGAACTTGAATCATGTTCATAGAAGGTCTATATTTGTAGTTATGATCAGTCAAACTACGTTGACCGATCACAGGAATGGGTTTCTGGGCAACCCAGAACCCAGATTGTTGTCTGACAAGCACTTTCAAGGCCTCTGATCTTGCATGTGTTTGAGTTTTTAAACGATTTGTTGTTTTTATGATGTAGTATGGTATAAGTACTACCCAATAATGCTCTTAGAACAACCAAATACATAACTGAATCATAGATACTGGTGGTCAAACGACCGTTGACGAACTGACCAGATGAAGATTTCTGGGAAACCCAGATCTTCAAGAACCGCGTCCGGACCCCTAGTTTGACCAGCCTTGATCTGTCATGTGTAATGTTTTTATGATGATATGTTGTTTAATAAATGAAGCCTGACATCTCCAATACAGGATTCAACCATTACTTTACACAAACAAAACCCAGAACTCAAGTTATAAGGATCGAGATATAGTACCATCGTCTGTTCTTCATTTTCTGGAAAACCCAGAAATGAAGAACAGTGATGTCAGACTTTTCTGGAGCTTGGATCTTGCAACTTGGTTATGTAATGACCATTAAATCAGTTTGAGGTTGTAATGTTACATTAGTACTACAATCCTAACACTTTAGTCAGCCTAGAAACGTAATGAACAAAGATCTACCACCGGTCAAACCACCCAACATGTCAACTGGGCAAGAAGTTCTGGGTAGCTAAAGAAGCTATAGTGACAGGTCTGTCGCTATAGGGCCATTTAGCGACGATTTCTATTTATTTTATTTTCTAATTTCTAGAAATTAATTAATAAATCGAAATAAATAGATTTTAATTATTAAAAATGCAAAATAAATTCTAAAAAATTATTTTAAATTCTGAAAAATAGTTTTTAATTATTTTGAGTATATTTCATAAATATTTAATATTTTTGGAATATAAATGGTATTTAATTTATTTAATTACAATATTAAATAAATGATTTAAAAATGATTTTAATACATGAAAAATAATATTATGGCAAAAGAAAATATGTTAAGTTTATTTCAGTGACTTTTAATATATTGTGATGAAATTTATTAATAAATTAATATTAATGATAATTAGTTTATTTAATAAATATTATTAAATAAATTAAGAAAAAATAGAATTAATGATTTAAAAATCATATAAAAATGATTTAAGTGTTATAAAAATATTTTAAGTTATAAAATATAACTTTTGATATTTTGTCATGAAAATATTAATATTTTAATATTAATAGTAATTACCGGATAATGAATTTAACGGTCTAAAAATCATATAAATATGATTTTAAAGTATTAAAAATACTTTGTGATATTATAATTATATTATAATAGTATGACATGTATTTCATTAATATTTGATAATAAATAAATATTAATGATAAAAAAATTAAGTAGTTTTTAATTTATTTAAATACGCTATTAATGATTTAAAAAATCAAGATAAATGGTAATAATTATTTAAAATTTATTACGAGCTTATGAAAAATATTTTGAGTGATATTAAAATTATCTGAGATAATTGTTAGGTGTTAAGACAGAGTTTAATTGAACTTAGACTCGATAAAAGTCCGACTAGACCGTCGGGACGTTAAAATTTTGTCGGAATCAAGATAGATTGCAATAGTTTGACTTGATACCGAGTCTTATGTGTGTTATAGACTGATAGGGATATGTGTTACGTGTTTTGGTTATTTTATGTTTATATATATATATATATATATATATATATATATATATATATATATATATATATCTTATATTATTATATTGTGATGATATTATTCTAATATTGGAGATCTATATTACTAATATTAGGTCTTCGGATAAGGCGATATAAATTGCGTAGCGGTAATCAACGGTTCAGGTAAGTTTGTTTTTACTTAACTCTACTAAGAGTTGTTTTATTCGGATAAGCTTATGGTTAATCATTGCTGGTTGCCATGAATTGTACTCTGTACATATTGCATGTATAAGTCAGATATAAAAGGCTGAACACCTTCATTACCAGTTGGTTCAGATATATTTGTTCATGTATAATACTTGTTCAGTGAAAAGTTTGTTCCTGCTAGTTCATAATTATATTGTTGAATTATAGGCAGCTTATTATTCAGACTCTTTCAATCATGATATATCGTTATATTATTGAACTTAAACTTGCTGGGCAATCCTTATGCTCACCCTTGCTATATCATGATAAACATTGCAGATTAAGGCGAATGCGTCGGATACAAGGAAAGGTTAAAGACAGTTACAACGTAAAGTTAATATGTGTGATTAGATTGTAATAGTATTGTATAATAATATGTTATGTGTTAGACAGATTATGAATTGTGTAAAAGTTAAGGTTACTCGACCTTGGGGAAAAGTATGTAAGTTTAATGTATAAACAATTTATGTTTATATCTTCCGCAAATATTAGTAATATTGATTGAATGATTGAACCGAATCCATGGTGATTTGGGACCCGGATTCGGGGCTTTCACAGTTGGTATCAGAGCTGTAGGTTATGAACCTTAGGTAGTAATACCTGAGACTAATAACCATAGTGATTAGGTTAAGATCTAACTCACATAGAGTTAGTTGGTGGGTAAGATTCAAAGATGAATCTTGGCGAGTTTATAAGATACGGAGTTCCCTAACTCTGATAATAAAGTTGAACAGTAGTGAGAAATAGATAGAGTCTAAAAGACTGAAAGTGCAGTGATAGGAGATCGTAAATCAAAACGATCTAGATATAGAAATGAATCGTAATGTATACAATGAGATCACTCCATGATCAGATAAGGTTATAGTATGGAGAAGGATCAAGTGAATGATTGAAAAGTTACAGCACGTTTACTGTGTGATAGTTGTAGTATGAATTGGTACAGATTCAGGAAAGGATTATGAATACGAGTTGAATGAAATTCGTATTGAGAAGGGTGTTAGTGTTAGGTGGGGATTCAATTGAGGACTCATGTCAGCAGCTGAGTTGTATGATTCCTTGTGTAGGCGGGGAATTGTACTTGGTGTAACAACTACTTAGTTCTGACAATGATAATCATTGAAATGTTTGTGTCGCGCTATTTGCTATATGCATGTTAAGAGGGTGATTCCTTTCTCATGTGTATAACAGATAGATAGGTCATAGGTAGAGGATATAGGATTAAGTACGAGTTCTTAAAACTCATACTTATGTGACATTCTTGATTCATAGTTATATGAAATGTTTATGAACCCCTCAACGAATGGACGCCAAAGGTCTGACTAGGGTAAATTCTTAAACTCATATAATTGTGGCAAGTTTATGAACTCATAAGTGTGGTTTGACGAACTGGGTATAGTTGTGTGTGAATGGAGAATTGAGAATTATAGGAACAGATAGATTACTAAGCAACTGATTATTAGTGGAGACATAAGTTTTCCAAAACTCCTGGCTATGCTAGACTTCAAAATTTTGACATCAAGCTAAATACGCACTTTGTGCTTTTAAAAAAAATGTATACTTGTAATCATTTTTGAAACGGTTTAAAATATAGTGCATGCTACTTATTTTGGCTAGACGCAAATGATTTGAAATATCAAAATTTATTTTATTTATCACTCATGTACCATGTAACCTGGTGCAGAGATGATAAAAAGTTGATGGAGTTGTAAATACAGGAATACTTAGTGTGAATTTGATCTAAAGTCATGGCTCCATTATTGTTTGATGTGTTATGACAAAATCATATAATGACTGCATCCTCAAATGGACTATTAATACAGTACGGCATTATGACGTCATTCTCAAAAATATGTTCAAAAATTTTAATTTGACAACAGGGTTTGGCTGCACCTAAATAATTCGATTGAATTAAATTATTGATATGTGTCTATGCTATTCGATTCAGCTAGACTAAAGTTTATGAAAACTCTAACAGTTCTTTGAAAAATTTCCCGAACCAAATTATTTTGCTGCGAAATCTAATAAGACTGAGGTAGAATTTTGTGCCTATGGCAGTGACAAGAAATAGAGTCGACCAGCAGTACTTATTAAGTACAGGGCATACTGGATTAATTACCCACTATGTCCGTAAGTTATGACGGTTTGCGGATGAATTTCTGTAAAACCTTTTGCGAAAATGACAGACAATAGTCTGTAAAATCCCTCAGCACAATTTCAAAATTTTAACTCTTGTGAGAGGTGTATTGGGTAGCATGTGATGATGAGAATGTATGATGAATGGTGTATGGTGTAAGATAAATTTCGGGGACGAAATTTTTAGAAGAAGGGGTGAATGTGACAACCTGGGAATTTGGAAAATTTTAAAATTTTTATTAATTAATTTAGGGTTCAAAATTAGAATCTAGACAGAAAATAAGTGTACGCGTTTGATATTTTTAAGATGGAATTTTGAGGATTTCAAAATTCTGTGAAGGATTTAGGTGAATTATTCAGGATTAAGGATATACGTGAATATGTTCTGTGCATATATGTTCAGTATGTGATTAAGGGACAAGGGGTGACCAAATAAATGATATCTGTAACAAACCCTAGGTATATATTAAGAACGTCAGCATTTGGTTAGAAAACCCTAATAATTAATAAGAAACCCTAGAAACCGGTTTTAGAAACCCTAATTTCAGTTTTGGGAATCCAAAACCCTAATTCGATGTATAAAACCCTAAATTGGGAACTTAATGTCGTAAGTGTAAATAAGTATAAGATTAATTAAGGTTAATCTTAACAAATTAGTTAGAGAACCCTAATTTCAAGATTTGAAACCCTAATTTCTGGTTTAGGAACCCTAATTTGTAATTAGGGAAAGCCTGATTGTTATTTCAATAATTTTAATGTTAATTAGGAAATATTAATCCTATATTTGCAATATTTAATTGGTGATTAAGAAATTTTAATATAATTAAAAAATCCTAATTATAATTTAGAAATATTAATTTTCTATTTTTGGAAACCTAAATTAGAAATTTTAGAAAATTAAAATTTTAAACTTGAGGGTTAAAACCCTAAATCCTAAAGGGTTCGAATCCTAAACCCTAAAGGGTTCAAACCCTAAACCCAAACACTAAACCCTAAGAGTTTGGTCAAATGTCAAAAATGCCATTAAATTTAAAAGGAAAAAGACCAAAATGTCCTTTTCTTAAAACTTAAGCAAAAGATATGGCAATCTTGGTGACTCACTACTCTAATGTCTATCCCATGTGCCTTAAATCATCCCAAGATCAGATTTGGGGACACCTAGCAACATTAGATACAATGAATCAAAGCATAAGAGATTTAAAAGTAAGAAAATACTTACTTTACTTTTTATTTTTGCCAAGACCATTCTCTCTCTTCAATTTCGAAATCTAGAGTGAGAGAGAGAGAGAGAGAGAATCCAAGCTAAGATCAGTTCATAGCCCTTCAATAACAAGATCAAAGTTAAATCTAAAGAAAATCAAAACATAAGAAGGTAAACCCTAAAAATTTTGAAATCCTTTGATCTTATGTTGTTTAATGTTAGTTGTTGGTTAAATATGTGTTATAAGGTGTCAATTAGAGATCTGGGTTATTGGATCATGGATCCATAACATCTAGATGCACGAATCAAGTATTTTAAGAAATCTTGGAAAAGTTTGAAAAATCATCTGACAGCCATATGTCAGCCCTCATAAATATGTGTGTTAGTTGTTTAGTGTTGTTTTTGTTTTGGAACTATTCTCTGCCATGTGGTCTTTAGTCTGGAACTTGAATCATGTTCATAGCAGGTCTAGATTTGTAGTTATGATCAGTCAAACTACGTTGACCGATCACAAGAATCGGTTTCTGGGCAACCCAGAACCCATATTGTTGTCTGACAAACACTTTCAAGGCCTCTGATCTTACATGTGTTTGAGTTTTTAAACGATTTGTTGTTTTTATGTTGTAGTATGGTATAAGTACTACCCAATAATGCTCTTAGAACAACCAGATACATAACTGAATCATTGATAATGGTGGTCAAACGACCGTTGACGAACTGACCGGGTGAAGATTTCTGGGAAACCTAGATCTTCAAGAACCGCGTCCTGACCCCTAGTTTGACCAGCCTTGATCTGTCATGTGTAATGTTTTTATGATGATATGTTGTTTAATAAATGAAGCCTGACATCTCAAATACAAGATACAACTATTACTTTACACAAACAAAAACCCAGAACTCAAGTTATAAGGATCGAGATATAGTACCATCGTCTGTTCATCATTTTCTGGAAAACCCAGAAATGAAGAACAGCGATGTCAGACTTTTCTGGAGCTTGGATCTTGCAACTTGGTTATGTAATGACCATTAAATCAGTTTGAGGTTATAATGTTACATTAGTACTACAATCCTAACACTTTAGCCAGCCTAGAAACGTAATGAACAAAGATATACCACCGGTCAAACCACCCAACCTGTCAACTGGCTAAGAAGTTCTAGGCAGCTCAAGAACAGCTCAAGAACACCTATAGCGACGGGTCTATCGCTATAGGGCCTTTTAGCGACGATTTCTATTTATTTTATTTTCTAATTTCTGGAAATTAATTAATAAATCGAAATAAATAGATTTTAATTATTAAAAATACAAAATAAATTCTGAAAAATTATTTTAAATTCTGAAAAATAGTTTTTAATTATTTTGAGTATATTTCATAAATATTTAATATTTTTGGAATATAAATTGTATTTAATTTATTTAATTACAATATTAAATAAATAATTTTAAAATGATTTTAATACATGAAAAATCATGAAAAATAATATTATGGTAAAAGAAAATATTTTAAGTTAATTTCAGTGACATTTAATATATTGTGATGACATTCATTAACAAATTAATATTAATGATAATTAGTTTATTTAATAAATATATTAAATAAATTAAGAAAAAATAGAATTAATGATTTAAAAATCATATAAGTTAATATCTGTGATTAGATTGTAATAGTATTGTATAATAATATGTTATGTATTAGACAGATTATGAATTGTGTAAAAGTTAAGGTTACTCGACCTTGGGAAAAAGTATGTAAGTTTAATGTATAAACAATTTATGTTTATATCTTTTGCAAATATTAGTAATATTGATTGAATGATTGAATCGAATCCGTAGTGATTTGGGACCCGAATTCGGGGCTTTCACACCTCTTGTATTTCCAGCAAGTCTGAGTCCAACTTTTCATCAAAGTTACAATCCTTGTAGAGAAGAGGCATCTTATCAGTAAGTACAGGCACATCTAAGTTCAGAGTCCTGAAACAAAATATGTTTTCACTTAATATATATGAAACTATTTAATCATATACAGTGTTAGCATGTACGGATAAAATAACTGCTAATACTACACAGAAAAGTAAGCAGTTATGATATCTAAAGGGCAGAAAGAAGTCCTGCCCATTTTACCCTTGTCGACCAATGCAAGGAGTGCTGCTCCAATTGGCAAGGGCAAAGTCCTAGGGGACTGCAATAATGGAGGGGTTGTCATCGTCCTCCTTCTCCCAAATGATGATCATTATGTCTGGGCAATCATCGTCTGGGTATATCTGTTAGTATGTTCATCATAGACAATGATGCGTACACCTGACATCATTCTGACGATATCTTGCTTAATTCTCTGTTCCTCTTCTTCCTCCTTGGGATCTGGAATAAAGACTTCCTTCTCCTTTATCGGTATTGGCTTAGGAAATAACATAGCCATCACGTTGGCTGGCACCTTTACCGGAGATTGTGAGGACTCTGGATGTACAGGTGGAAATAATAGCCTTGCGACTGAAGTGGAAGGAATCTGCTTATGTTTATGTGCATTCCTGTAACTGGTACTAGCAGAATAGCCTAGTTCGGCTGTCCCAGTTTGACTGGACACTTGAATCGGGTACTTAATATCCTGATGACTTTTTCCCAGCCCTTGTCCCGGCTAGTGTCCCAATGACATCATTTCTTGAGTAGCTGCCATCACTTCGGTAGAAATCTTGGGTATGGGAAATGGTGTCCCAATGACATGATATTGAGGGTTGCTTACTTCCAAAGTGTGGAAACTGATCGGCTCAACATCAAAATTGAAACTGATGAACGGTGTGTCACCCGGTTGAGGGCATTCCGGTTCAGCGTTGACTGTAACTAGGCTATTGTTGGTAATGTATTTAAGTTGCTGATGAAGAGTGGAGGGGACTGCCCCAGCCATATGAATCTACGGTCTCCCTAGCAGTAGGTTGTTTCTTGTATCTATTTTGAACACTTGAAAAGACACACAAAATGTATGTGGACCAATCTCAATTGGCAGCTCAATCTCTTTGACTGAATTCTGGCGGGATCCATCAAAAGCTTTGATGATCGTATGGCTACTTCGGATTCGCTGGAGATTGACATTCATTTTCAACAACGTAGCATAAGGATAGATATTCAAAGACGAACCTCTATCTACCAATACTCTAGCTAACATGTATTCGGAGGACAAAACTGTAATGTGCAACGGCTTACAATGACTAGTCCCTTCGGGCGGTATGTTATCATCAGTGAAAGAGATCATATTGTTGTTGAAAATGTGATCAGCCAGATGTTGAAATTTTTCCACATCCACTGATTTCGGCAAGTAGGCTTCTTCCAAAACCTTTAGTAGAATCTTCCTGTGGTCTTCGGAAGTTAAGACCAAGTATAATATTAAAATTTGATGTGGAGCTTCTTTTAATCTTAAAACCACCTTGGCTTCATTATGACCCATAGCACAGAGGAATTTTTCAATCTTCTCTATGGGAATTTTCCCCTTTGATTTAACAGCAAGCTTCATCACCTGTTGGGGAAGATACATGGGATTCTCCTTCGACACTGCAGAAGTCGTATGACATTTGGATCCTTTAGCTTCTCCATAATTCCAGGGAACTTTCTATAAGTTGACAATAGGATATTGTGGTCTGAATGGAAAAATGAGGGGCTCTGGAGCAGCCATTTTCAAAGGATTGTTAATTCCTTTGAGCTGAATTGTGAGTGGTTTAACAATCTCATCGACCTCAGAGGATATTACTGCTACCAGTCCCTTCTATTTAGTGGGACAAGTATTTTCACTCTCAAATAGTACAGTATCATTATCTGCCAGTTGCAGGGCACCGCTATCAATTAAGTTTTGAATAAGGTGGCAGAGTGCCCAGCATTCTTCTGTGCTATGACCACGAGAATGGGAGTGATACTGACATACTCCATCGGGGTTAAATCATCTTGAAAGGGGATTGATTGGAGGTAGGAGGGAAGTGATTCTTCCTTCATTGATTAGCATCTAAAGTATCTCCTCCATAGGTTGGCCCAGGTATGTAAATTCACTTCTATTGGCAATATCCCGACGGGCTTTGGCAGTCGCTCTCTTCGTCACTTTGTTCTCCATTGTTTCATTTTTTAAAGGTGGCGATGGAATATTCACATTCAAGGGGAGGAGACTAGCATGCTCCTGGCTGACTAATTAGCGTGTAACTTAATGCTGATAGATCACCAGTTCTGCCAATTCCTCAATTTGCTTGCATAGAGCTTTCATCTTTCGTTCCATCGTAAACTGGAACTTTACATAATCCCATTTGTCAATATTGTCTTTGATGATCTGGGATGCTTCACAATTGAAATTGGAACTTTGTCCAGTGCTCCAATTAATCATGTTGACCTCTTCCTCTTTGTGTAGAGGAAGAGGGTTATCTTGCACATGAGGTTGATCTGGTTTGGTGACCACAATCTCACCGTTGTCTATTAAATCTTAGATCTTGTGTTTTAAGGCCTAATAATCTTGAGTATCATATCCAGGTGCCCCCGCATGATAATCATATTTTCGAGCAGCATTAAAACCCCGTCCATTAAGGCTGGCTAGTGGAAGAAGATGCGTGATTTTCTTCTGCATGGTCAGAAGAGTGAGAATATTCTCGAGTGAGTCTCCTAAGGGTGTGAACACTTGAGGGCGTTTGACTTCTCCACCTTTTGGTATTGTAGGGTTTGAAGATTGTGCTTGAAAGGGAGTATAATTTCTCCTCGGGATAAGCATGTTCTGATTGCCTTTTTGACCTTGTAGTATCAAGGAGACATCCTCCTCTTTCTTTTTATGGACCCTTCGGGGGTTGTTTCCATAATTTCCAGATTAGATGTGCTCAGCAACAGCTTTAAGGGCAGCTAGCTCTTGAATCTTTCCTAACTTCAATCCCATGTTAATCATTTCTCCATGTTTGATCATTTCAGAAAATGGTTTACCGATGCCATCTTAGACTCTTTCATAGAAAGGAGCTTCTTGTATGTCGATAAAGGTCATGACCATCTCTGACTCTGTCATAGAAGGAGTTACTAAAGCAGCAAGGCGCCTCCACCTTTGAGCATATTCTCAAAAAGACTCATTAATCTGTTTCTTAACCTTGGTAATCTGGTATCGGTCAGGAGCCATTTGAGACTGGAACCTGTATTGTGTGAGGAAGGAGTGAGCTAGCTCTTCCCAGCTATGGATCTTTGAATTGTCTAATCTGGTATACCATGAACGGGCTTCTCCAGTCAGACTCTTTTGGAACAGTTACATTCTGAGTTTCTCGTTCTCTGCATAAGATTCAATTTCTCCAAAGAACACCTTCAAATGTGTATAAGGATCTCCTAACCCATCATACTTTTCGAAGTCAGGAGTTTTGAACTTTTCTGGATAATGAACACTAGGGAATATACAAAGGTCGGCATATGAAACACTCCCATGTGCTCCAATTCCTTTGATAGTGCAAAGGGTCTCTTCCAGTTGAAGAACTTTCTTTCTGATGTCACCGGTGTCTGGATCTCTTGTGAGATGGGCGGCATCATGACTTTTGTTGGTTGTATCCAACTGCAGTTCAGGTACTATAATGGTTTTATCAGAACCTTAAGTTCCCCCTTGTGTGGAGGATTCAGCATGTATGGGTATCTTTGGACCCTGAGTAGATTGATGTAGTTCTTTAAGCAGAACAACCAAATCTGTAATTTGTTTACTTAATCCGTCAAATTCTTCGCGAGAAACTGGATTAGACTGATCAGATGAAGATATGATTGGCTGTAGACCTGCGGCTTTTTTAGACTTTGACCGAGTAATAGGTCTGAATGCTTCCCTGCGATAAAACTGGCATAGTTTAGTTTTAGGGAGGATGTAAATGTTAACATGCTATGTGATGTGTCCGTTTTAGGAATTTTGTCCTGCAAAACGGATGTTAGCTGTTTGTAATACCGGATAACATGTTAATTTAAATATGTATATGCACATATTTCTTCATATTTCTCATTACATGGAGATGAATATGGAATGTAAATTACAAGTAATTGACTTTACGAGTAATTTGAAATGAGAAAGCATGAAGAGACTTTCCTCCACATTTGGTTTATCAGAGGCTGACCTATCTTAGGTTTCTCTCGCGGCTTTTTGGCATGAAGGTTCCCAAATCATCGCAATTTACTCAACAGAAAATTAATCCGGTCTTTCAACTGGAGCGAATTTGGGTGGTGCCTTTTCTGAGCCTCGTTGGAATTAGTCTTCCTACGAGTCTAGTAATCAAACACCGACAGGATAGCCTCCTGGTGGAGGGACCACACAACATACATTCATATACAACGTGTCTCACCGCTTATAAAAATGATGACATGTGCGAAGCACTAATATCATACGCAGATATAGTGTAAAGCATTAATTGCAGTAAAGATATGCATTCGTACACATTCATCATAAATGTAAATGCAACATCCACACACAAGCATATAACAGTTTTGAAAAGCTTGTAATAGTAGCTTATGTCCTCTTACTGGGGTCCCCTGCGGAGTCCCCACCCGTCGACGTCAGGATTTTTATTTGTCCCTTTTCGTTACCTGTTCTTTTGTGTTTTCATTTTAGGTGAGATTTGTTTGAAAAAAACAAGTGAAAAAGGTCCGACATGTGTAATGTCGATGATGGACTGTTAAGAGTCACCAGTTGGTTTTTTAACTAGTTGTACCAACACAATCGAGAAAAGGTCTGCACATTAACCCAGTGATGTGACACTGCTAAACGGGTCTGTGAAACCAAGATTCATTTAGGGTTCGAGGACTTGATTATGCAGAGGAAAGGTGTTAGACACCCCCCGACATTCGTGTTGCCACGGTGACCGCCACTTTTCAAGAAACTGTTATATGAATATGTGTGTGTGTGGGTCAATGTGATGTTATTTGAAAGTAGTTCTATGCCTCATTCACACCTATATATATAGGATTTGAATTTTGTATAAAAATTTAGTTTTAACAAGATATAGCAGTGATGTTTTAAAAGAGATTTTTCAAACCCTGTGCTCAATAGGAATTGAAGCCTTTGATACTTTCATTTTATTAAATGTTCAGCTTGATTTCTTTTATTTTCGAGATGCGAAGCATCTTCGAGAAAATAATGTACAACTCCTGGGTAAGAAAACCATATGAGGAAATCCAAACACCGTGAATAAATTTACAAGCTTCTTACAGCTGAAAATGTCCATCACAGGAACCGAATCTAGATTCAATAGACTGAATTTGTGATCACATGATTCCTAGGCTCACATGATGCCGCAACTGATATAAAAGCTTTAAGTAGGTATATATAAAAGCTGTAAATATATATATACAGACATGATCGACCGCCACGAAGCACCTCTATGGGGGGATCAGAAATGTAAATAAAGCTGTAAAAACGATCAACCGCCACGGAGGAAACTCTAGGCGGGACGAAATGTATAGAAAGCTGTAAAAACGGTTAACTGCCATGAAGTAAACTCCAGGCTTTTATATATATAAAAGCATGTAAACGCACTGAATATAAAATTCAGGCTCATCGGACAAAGTCCAACAACAGTTAATATATATAAGTATCTATATATTAAAGTAGTAAACGCACTAGATGTAAAATCCAGACTCATCGAACAAAATCCGACATACAGTTCATATATATAAGTGTATATATATATATATATATATATATATATATATATATATATATATATATATATATATATATATATATATATATGAAAGCATTTAAACGCACCAGATGTAAGTCTAGGCTCATCGAACAGAGTTCGACACACAGTTCATATATATAAGTATATATATATACAAACTGAAAAGAAACCACGGACCGAAGTTCGGGCATACACACGTAACACGACTCTCAATGTGAAGAATTGTGTGTGCAAAGATGAAGAGAAAGGCTTAAAAATGTGTCAGAAGGCTTACAGTGGGCTACAAAAGAAGACTTCAATAACTTGAAATGGATGAATATTCGGCTCCCGCCGGTAAAAAAGTAGCTATATATGAGCTTACAAGTGTTTAAAATGAGAAAGCACTCAGTTTGGGGTGTGTACAGAGCAAATTGGACAGGGCTTCCTCGCCTTTTTTTTTAAATGGCCACCCCAAGCCCTCTATTTATAGAGGGGGAAGCCACAGGTGTACCTGCGGCTGGGCCACAGGTGTACCTGCGGCTGGGCCGCAGGTGTACCTGAGGCTGCCCGAGGTGCCCCGGGCTTCGCGGGTCCAGCCGTCTCGAAGTACGAGCATGCATACAACATGATATCCACTCGAACTTTCAGAATTGCAATCCAGACATCCGACCGAGGTATGTAAGACCTATTTCAGATTGTCTTTGTCGAGAGTTACACAATGACATGGGATTAGAGGTTGTACGAAGTCAGGAAGATGGGACGATGCCCTCCGGTCTTCAAGCTTCAAATTTTATCCGTTATCATGCGTAATAGTCACTCGGGATTGGTCTTCCTTGGTTCTTGTGGGACATTGCTGTGTAGAAATGTATGTCTGAAATGTTGAGACGTCGTGATGTGACGTCAAGGTGGCAGGATGACGACTTTGCCCCTCACCGGGGTTATCACCGATTTGGGCTGATAAAGCAGACGTTGCTCATGGTTATCTTTGAGATTGGACTGCTACCAGTATTGAAGGTCCTTAGTGTCATCTCTGAGGTGTGCCTGTCTTCCGGGTGTTATTGCCAGGTCTTGTACTGAGTGCCTCGGTGTAAGCGTCGAGGTTGAAGCTAATTGCATACATTTGAAACAAGCATTTCTGGGGTTATCACCAGAACTGCAACTGCCTTCCTTGGGGTTATCTCCAAGGTTGGAATCTGTTATTCCCAGTATTAGGATTGAGACTGAACATCTCGGGGTTATCTCCGGGATGAATCGGTCTTCTCCGGTAGAATTTTCGGTATTAGAACTGCAAGCATCGGGGTTATCGCCAAGATTCCCGGTGTGTGTTCCGAGCTTAAAACTGAGCTTCCAGTAGTATCCAGACTGGATGTGAGTTATCTTCCAGGGTTATCTCTAAAAGACGAATCTGCCTTCCTGCAATGTCAGTAACACGTGTGTAGAAAATTTCGAGTGTCTACATATATATATATAAAAAAAATTTATACAAAATTTATTATTTAATTATATTGAAAACATTGGGTTATTACGTACATCCACCCTCCCTTATAAGGATTTAGTCCCCGGAATCACAGCTTAAAAACTTATAGATACAAGGGAAAATAGCATACACAGTCATTTCTAGTAGATCTCGATCAGATTCGATCGAACTGATTTTTAACTATTTAACATAAAACTTGTTTATCTGATCATACGAAAATTTAATTTCTAACAGAACTCCAATTTCTCCATCAAAATTTCTTTATAAAAATAAAATCATATATAAGAAAGTAAAATTTATTTAAATAATACCTGGAGTTCCATCCCCGACTGCTACGGTATCCTGAACCGTCATGTTGAAGACTCTTGCGGTTGATTTTGTTGAAGGTGGTCCTGTTCTCGCCAGTGTCGCCCTGCCTTTCCCCGTATTCATGCTTCCTGCATCCATTCTCCTTTTCGGACAATCCTTTACCTTATGCTCCGTTGATCCACACAACAAACACCCATTATTCGTCCTAGGATTGGGGCAGTTAGGAGAGATATGTCCCTCCTGCCCACACTTATAGAATACAAACTTACCACTAAGGCACTCTCCCGAATGATTCTTCCCACAATTCTTACACTGCACAGCCTGCTTCCTCACGCCTTCCTGTTTGACTTGGACATTTCCAAAATTGTTCTACTTCCTTTTTCCATTCCCACTACCACTACCTGCTTCTACCTTCCCAGCTCCCTCAACCTTACCTTTGTTCTTTTTCTCCTTATTGTAGAGGCTCTTGGCCTCACTTCTCCCTTCGACTATGATAGCCTTCTCCAAAAGTATTTATTTGAGATACTGCCACCTTATTGTAGAGCCAGGGTTTTAAGACCAGCTCAAACCTCCCTGCCTTCCTTGCCTCTATACCAACTCGATGCGGAGCAAACCTAGCTAATTCATTGAATTTTACGGCATCCTAGCCTACACACTGGACGAGAAATATTTCTCAAAGAACAGCATCTTAAACCTAGTCCATGCTATCACTCCTTCTCCTGCCCTAACTTGATTTGCCTCCCATAAGAAATTCGCTTCTCCTTTCATTATATAGGTGGCAAAAGCTATTATTTACCCCTCAGCCACCCTAGCGACTACAAACGCTTTTTCTATTTCCTTAACCCAAGTTTGGGCTTCTATCAGGTCAGTGGTACCTCTAAATTCTAGCGGTCCTACAGCCTTAAAATCTTTGAAGTTTGTAAATCAATTGTCTGGTTGATTTCTCGCGACCAGCATTCCATTCTGCATGGCTTGAGCTACCATGTTTACGAAATTCTGTATCAGGTCTGGTTGTTATCCTCCATCATTATTGATAGATTCTTCGGCCCTTTGGTTTCGAGTTTGACGTCTTGGCGGCATTATCTGGTTAAATAAAACATAATCTATATTTTATTAACTTACATTCTGAACCTTATCGTATAGGTTTAATATTTTAAACTTGTTTCATTAATCAAACATAGATTCATATTCATTCCACTATTTCATAGTACATAGCATAGCACATACTGCTTTAAACATCTGATATCCCTTTGTGACCACAAAAGTCAGGAATCGCTACTTTAACTTATACAAAAGTTGGGAATATTACATTACACACGCACATTATCAAACATATATAATCAAATAATAATCCTATTGATTTCCTACACCTTTTCCTGATCCTGGACAACCTTTCGCTCGATGACCTTCCATCCCACAAATAAAGCATGCACCTAGCTTAAAGTCGGGACAATGATGAGAGATATGTCCCTTATGTCCGCAAATATAACATATCTTTTTTCCTTTCCTGCATAATCCTTCATGTTTCTTGTCACGGTTTGTACACTTTCCAATTTTGTTAGCGTCCTCTTGGTTATTATTGGAATTTCCTATTTCGCAGTCTTTTATCTTTCTTTTCCCTTTCTTGCTCGGAGTTGCACACGATATGTTGCTTTTGGCTCCCATCTGATCAATTTGGATTTTAAGCTTATCTTGTTCTTCCATTTTTTTGATTAATGCCTTTCGCAATTGACTATTTAGTAGCTTTTTTATTTCCCACAACGTTTCCAGAGAAGAAACCTTGTTCCTCAGATTCTGCACTTCGGTTGATTCTTGATTAGCTCTAACTTCGGTGTCCGAATTACTCTCTGTTAGTTCCACCATTTCTGGGTCCGGTACTATATTTTCCAAAATGATCACCTCATTGAGGTTATCTTCAATGTGAGCCTCTATTTCAGCTATTGACTTTGATATTGGCTTGGTTATGGAGATTGACTCCTCCTTTACGATCTGAGGGTATCCTAATCCTTTTCCATCTGACATCTACACATAATTTATTTAGATTAGCATATAGTATATACACACAACAAATAATACTTTTATATAAGTTATCTTTTATTTGGTTTGACGATGAATTTATTCAATTCATCTCCTTTTAAACTCGATATGAGTTATTTGTATTTTCAACGTTTTTCTCTGCCCTAAGGTTATAGCCTAAGGTCTATCCCACCTATAGTTTCTAACCTTAAAGCTCCGATACCAACCTGTAACGTCCCCAAATTCAGGTGCTTGAAACCCGAATTCAGTGCTTCATGATACCATTTCTTTGAGCGGAATAATAATAATAATGTCATAAATATCAAACTTAATTTACATTCAGAGTTGTCTAAATCCCAGGTACGCAACCTTTAAAACATTTCATTACATGATAGATAATAAATAACATCATCTTATTTAAGCCTAGCTATTACATATGATAACACAAACTTAATCTGCTAGCTTTCCTTTCCCTTTGTTCTTGCATGAACCTTCAGGTCGATTATACATAGTTGAAAATATTTAAATTAAGCAAGAATGAGCATTTGAGTGCCCAGCAAGTAATAACAAATAATAAACATTAGCTGAAAGGATTAAATATTTTTTTTGAACGACACTTCTACAACGAAGCAATAGTTGTGAAGTAAACTGAAGCAACACTAAACAACAAAACAAATCTATTTCAAGTTTTGAAACTACGTACTGACTATAATTGGTGAGCAGTCGACAGACTATAAACTTTATTTTCAATTTTCGATAAGGTTTAACAGAACTTCACCTGTAAACCGTCATAACTTATAGGCACGAGGGGTGATCAACCCGTTATGCCCTGTATTGATCAATACTACATACCAAAACGATATTCTCGTTCATCATATTCGCCTTAGGTACACAAAAGTTTTCCCATGTTCGGGATGTTCACACTTAGTCGAGAATCCAAACCAAATAATTTGTTTGGATATCAATAAGGTTCTATCATGTTCAACGGTATTTTGAAATCTGTGTCTAGCCGAATCAAATAGCTTAAACATCGTTTAATCAATGTATACATACCAAAATTTAATAGGTATGTATCAATAGGTACAACAATTATCCAAGTGAGGACACTTGTATAACCATACTTAGAAATTAGCGAACAAAATATATATATCTGAATCTTGCAGTAATACTGTACTGATAAACAATGAAAGAATAAAGTTTGAGAACTTGCATGAATACGAGTATTTCGATACATAATCAATAACAATAGAGTTAATAATCTGGCACAACGATAATATAGTTATGAAACTTTCTTACTCATGTCCATTGCATAAAGTAAATACAAAGATTAGGATACTTGTCTGGTCTGCTTCTTACACAACTTAGTTCTATCTTTAATTCAACGACCTAACATTTATAAGATTGTCCTATTGATTATAATAACATATCATAACATATAGTACTATTATTTACAGTCAACACATAACTTAATCACATTGTCACATAGTTATATCAGTCATTGGATCATAAACAGACATTTATATACTCAAACTATATAGTTTCAGGTCAATTTTAGTAACATTTCGGTGTACCGACTGCTTTATCGAGTAATTATCGAGTTTAAAACTCTATCATGTAGTTCAATATTATCCTGGATATTTTAAATACCAGTCATATTATTTTTAAATGACTTATAATAATTTTTAAATAATTATTATAATTGATCTTGATTTTTCAAACTCTAGAATCATTATTAAATGATTTAAATATTAGATAATTCTATTGTCATTAATATTTAATTAATATTAAATTATTAATGAAATCAATGCCAAAATATTAAAGTTATTTATAACAACTCAAAATATTTTTCAAACATTTTTATTACCCTTAAATGATTTTTAAAATATTTAAAATCATTTTTAAATAGTTACTATTAATATTTAATTATTAATGTATTATTCACCAAAATATTAAAAGTCATTTATTATTACTTAAAATATTTTTAATTCATTTATTTCCTTTTTGAATGATTTTTAAATCAATAAAATCATTTTTAATCTATTTATTTAATATAATTATTAAATAAATCTAATATCATTAATATTAAATAATTAATAAAATTTGCTTTTAAATATTGAAAGTTACATTTTATAACTTAAAATATTATTAAATACCTTATTATCATTTAAAATAATTTTTAATATAATAAAATCATTTTTAATTAATTTATTTAATGAATTTATTAAATAAATTAAATATCAATAATATTCAAATAATTACTAATATTTATGGAAAATATGCCAAATTATTAAAAGTTAATTTTTATGACTTAAAATAATTTTTAAAATTGATTTTATAATTTTCAGAAATTGTTTTATATTTTTAAATAATTTTTAGAAATTAAAATAAATAAGTTTGTCGCTAAAGCTTTTAGCGATAAAAAGTGTCGCCTATTGTGTTCTTGAGCACCAAGAACATTCAAAGGCAATTAACAAGTGGCCACGTTTGACCAAGTGTAATTCGCTGTGTAAATTGTTTCTAGGCAATCTATAACATGGATCTTGTAGTGTTAATGTGTCACTACAAGTATCAACTAACATCTGGGTCAGATCATAACAAACGAGCAAGTTATAAAGACTCAAACTAACTGTCATACATGTTCTAGGTTTTCTGGGTTACCCAGAAACCCAGACAGTCTCAAGTGGTCTCCTTGTGGCTCATTTAATCAAGGGTTCTGGCTAATGTTAATGTGTTCTAATGGTTCAGGATTATAGTCCACATGTCATGGTACAATTATCAATCATTAGGCCAGTCAAACTACAACAGAATCATAATATAGCATTCGATCAAACCTTTTCAGAAATAATGTACATCAGTTTTCTGGGTTACCCAGAAAACAGAGTTCGTGCTCGTCCAGGTTAGTTTGACCATCGATTAATTTCATTCTATTTGTTATCTAAGTGATATAGGAGCATGAATCTGTAATACACCTACAAGAGTATAACTTTAATACACTAACACAAACAAATCTACAAACGTATACAAGATCTGGGCCCATGAACTTGTTGTCAGACACTGATGAACAAGTTCTAGGTTACCCAGAAAATGCAAAGTCATGGTCGGTCAACGCAGTTTGACCTTCCATAACTTGAAATCTACACATGATCTAAGCATGATTTCAAGTTCAGACCAAAGTCCTTCTAGCATACTACATGTTAAAACATTTAAACAACAAAAATTATAACCAGATAAAGATCTATGTAGTCTGACATTTGGTTGTCAGACCACTTTTAAAAGTTTCCCATATTTTGAAAAAAACTTAAATTCGAGTATATAAATGTTATGGATCCACTATTTAGCAACCCAGATAACTGATTCACACCTTATATAACATATTTAAACATTCATACATCAAATCCAACATAGCACACAAGATTGAATTTTTTTTGATTTAGGGTTATACCTTTCCATGAACAAAATCTTGAATCTGACTTCTTATCTGCTATAAGTGATAGTGGGGCTTGATTAGGGACTGGTCCAACACTAAAATTCAGAGGTTTGGAGTTGAGAGAGTATTGGTTGAGTGTTGGTGTATAAATGATCTAATTAATGAAACTTCTTTCTCTTTGATCTTATATAATAGTTGAATATAAGATAATTGTGATGCATGATGGCTGAGATATTTGGTTTATAGGCACATGGCTAGCTAGAGTTGGTCACCAACTAAAGTTATGGCAAGTTTTACAAGTTATCTATTAAATAATGCAATAAGGGCAATTATGTCATTTGGTTTTTACTTTTAGTGCAAAGTTGGCAACTTATTCTAACCCTTAGGGTTTGACCCTTAGGGTTTAACCCTAAGGTTCCATAAGTCCAATTTCTAGGATTTTGCAATTAGGGCTAAAATGGGAATCTTAGTTTCTAAAAATGTGAATTAGGATTCCCTAATTCAATTAGGTTTACTAATCACCTAGGACTTGTAAATTAGGCTTTATAATTTACTAATTACCATTAAGCTTGCTAAATTAATAATTAGGGTTTATAACTTAGCAATTAGGGTTCTAATTTAGTAATTAGGGTTACTAAATATTAATTAGGGTTTACCTAATTAACATTAAATCTATTGCCATTAATTATATAACACAACAACTTAACAAATCTTACGGTCGTAATTGACTTATGTACTATAGTTTATCAGTAATGCTAGGGTTTTGTACTGTTTTACTATAACTATTCTACACATTAACATTGCACACATACTAAGCATGTTTATATTACTGAAATATAAAAAATATTATATTAATATTCTCATTCTTTATTCAAAATCTAGAATTAAGGTTTTAAATCCATATCTGACACAACTTTTATATATACCATTATTAATTAAGTTAAAATAATTAACTTAACTAATATAATAAAATACATATCATAATAATCCTTATAATCATATCATATCATGAAAAATAAATAATAAATATTTTTATTACAAAATTAATTTATTATAAGAATATAATCTATAATGATCAATAATTCTTAAAAAGAAATTATCTACAATTATTCATGTAATAAATAAGTTTTATTTATCACATATATACATATACTTTGCTTTGCACATATTTCCACCTTTATATATATAAAAAAATTTATATACAAAATTTATTATTTAATTATATTGAAAATTTTGGTTATTACAGGTGATGAACGAGAAAGGGGAGAAAGTCAAGGCTATAAGGAGTGATCATGGAAGAGAATTCGACTTCTCTGAGATGGACTAGTTCTGCACAAACAATGGCATCAGTCATAACTTCTCAGCTCCACGAACTCCTCAACAAAATGGAGTAGCTGAGAGAAAGAACAGAACGTTGATAGAGGCTGGAAGAACTCTACTAGCAGCATCTCATTTGCCTGAATACTTCTAGGTAGAAGCTATCAACACTGCATGCTACACTCAGAACAGATCGTTCATACACTCTACGATAAAGAAGACTCCCTACGAACTGTGGAAAGGAAGAAAGCCTAGTGTCAGCTACTTTCATGTATTCGGTTGTGCATGCTACATTCTCAACAATGGGAAACAATATCTGACAAAATTTCAGCCCAAGTCAGACGAAGGAATCTTTCTTGGATATGCCACAGACAACAAGGCTTACAGGGTGTTCAACAAGAAGACACTGAGTGTTGAAGTCTCGATTCACATCATCTTCGACGAAACAGACTTGGACAAAATAGTGTCTCAAGACACTACGAACGACAATTCAGACACTACGAACGAGGTCGTCGAGCTCAACACAACGATCATAGTCCCAGAAAATGAAATCGTAGAGCAAGGAGAGGAGATCATAGAGAGAACTACGCAAGACAAGAAGGCATCAGGACAGATGTTCCGACAGGAAATAGATGGGCAAAAGATCACACTCAAGACTTAATCATTGGAGATCCAAATGTAAGAGTTAAGACAAGAGCTGCCACCCAGAATGAGTGTTTCTATCTAAGCATTCTGTAACAAATGGAACCCAAGAAAATAGAAGATGCTATGGAAGACTCCAGTTGGATGGAGGCCATGTAAGAAGAACTAAATCAGTTTGAAAGAAGCAAAGTTTGGAGATTAGTTCCAAGACCAATAAGCCATTCAATCATTGGCACCAAGTGGGTCTTCAGAAATAAGATGGATGAAGATGGAGTAAAAACAAGGAATAAAGCAAGACTAGTGGCCAAAGGTTACTCTCAAGAAAAAGGCATTGACTACGACGAGACCTTTGCACCAGTTGCTAGACTAGAAGCCATCAGAATATTCCTTGCCTTTGCTACTCACATGAAATTCAAAGTATTTCAGATGGATGTCAAAAGTGCATTTATGCATGGTGAACTTTAAGAAAAAGTATATGTGGAATAACCTCCAGGTTTCATCAATCCAACTCTCTCTAATTATGTCTATAGATTAGACAAAGCCTTATATGGTCTTAAACAAGCACCTAGAGCATGGTATGAAACACTAACTAACTTTCTTATTGAAAATGGTTTCACTAGAGGTAGAGTAGATACCACATTATTTCTCAGAAATCATAAAGGAAAATTTTTAGTAGTTCAAATATTGATGACATTATCTTTGGTTCTACTGATGAAAAATTATGTAAGAGATTTTCCAAGCTTATGTAGAACAAATTTGAAATGAGCATGATGGGTGAGCTGAACTTCTTTCTTGGACTACAAGTTAAGCAGACTGATGAAGGAATCTTCATAAACCAAGCCAAATACATTAAAGACTTACTTAAAAAGTATGGCATGGAATCATCCTCTCCCATGAAAACCCCAATTGCTCCAGCAAACAAGCTTAACAAAGATGAAAAAGGTAAAAGTATTGATATAACTCAATATAGAGGTATAATAGGTTCTCTTCTATATCTAACTGCCAGTAGACCAGACATAATGTTTGCAACATACATATGTGCTAGATTTTAAGCTAATCTTAAGGAATCACACTTAACTGCTATAAAAAGGATTTTCAGGTATCTCAAAGGCACACCTTACTTGGGACTTTGGTATCCCAAGGAGTCCTCCTTTGAACTAACAGGATATACAGATGCTGATTTTGCAGGTTGCAAAACAAATAGAAAAAGTACCAGTGGCACTTGTCAGTTGCTAGGAAATAGACTTGTGTCCTGGTTTAGCAAGAAGAAAAACTCAGTATCTACATCAACAACAGAAGCTGAATACATTGTTGCTGGCAGATGTTGTGCTCAAATCTTATGGATGAAAAATCAGCTAGCAGATTATGGGTTTGATTTCAAATCTATACCTGTTCATTGTGATAACACAAGTGCCATATCAATAACACACAATCCTGTCATGCACTCTAGGACTAAGCATATAGAAATAAGATATCATTTTATTAGGGATCATGTTCAAAATGGAACCATATCTTTACAATACATCCCTACTAAAAATCAACTTGCTGATGTCTTTACAAAGCCTCTAGATGAATCCAGATTTAATAAATTAATAAGCGAGTTAGGCATGCTAAATCTACAACCATAAAATCTACGCTCTAGTTTATACTAACAATGCAGATATCAAGGCTAAGTTCAAAATCGTAGAGATGACCAAAGAAAGTTTAGGATCGTAGAGTTGCCCTGACAATGAAGGACCACAATCATAGAGCATCCTCGACATGACAAAGAAGCATTCTGTGATGATAGCATGTCCAACAAATCCAAGCAATCTCTCTGTCAAGCACCTCAGGGACAAACCTGATCCTTAGTTCATTCTAAGAGATTGGCCCTTCCCGAGTTACCTTGATTCGGAAGGAATGCCAAGTCAAAATTCATCACAAGGACCAGGACAGACAACGTTTGTAGAGCAGACTCAACAGTGGACTCAACGATCGCATTGCAAACTCAATAAGACTACCTCAACGACCGTAGTTGTACCTCGACAATCGTTGTCCTCCCAAAGAATACAATAGCTCAGGAGGAGCTAAGGGCAAATCAGTGCATTCCACATCAGTTAAAATCGTAGAGCCAAGCAGAATGTGACACATGCCCCATTAAGCATATAGAGAGGAGGGAAGTTATAAGTGCAGTTTGAAAATATCTTTTTAAAAATTCATCTCAAAAGTTCAAAAAGCATATTCCTCTTTCTCTCTCTCTCTCTCTACAAGCAGAAACCCTAGCTTTCTGAAAAGCTCAACCAACCTCAGTGCAAAGAAATCAATGGTTGCTTCAAATGTTATCACTGGTTACAAACTCTACTTCGACGAGTTCAAGACAGTTGACCCTCAATTCCATAAGATTCTGTCACTGATAAAGAAAGCTGGTCTTGAAGAAGCTCTGGGTACCAGCATGTGGATCTACCCCAAGCTGGTAAAAGAGTTCTATAGAAATGGAGTGTTTGATGATGATGTTTTAACCACACTAGTTAAGGGCGTGGAAATCAAACTTAAAGCTGAAGATATAAACATAGCCCTAGGTTTCAAATCGAAAGGACTTCCATCTATGGAGGTCATCGACTTCCATGAAGGACTGAAGAAGATGCATCATAAGAAGTTTTAGACCATCAAGGGGTACAAGAAGAAAGAGTTTCCCCAAAGGTATGAGTTTTTGGCTGACATTGTTTGGAAATGTATATGCTATAAGAGCTTAGGCCATGATTCTATGAAAGAAGTGTAACTTAAGCTCGTGACAGCAATCTACTTTGGGGTTTAACTCAACTATGGAACCCTACTCATCGACTGGTTTGGGAAGTGGATTCTCAGTTCAAAGAAATCAAAGAGCTCTAGAAAGATGCTCTACGGGCGGTTTATAAGCATCATCCTACAGTCAGCACTGAGTGATAAAATTGGGGATAATGAAGGAGAGTCCATCAACCCCAATAGGAGAATGACCCAGCAGCTGTTAGAAAATTGGAAAAGAAATCCAGCAGAAAATGTCAGGATGATGTCTGAATCCAGTGGAAGAACTGGTGAAGCAAAAGAGTCTGGAGTACCAGGAAATATGTCAATTGTAAAGGAAACTTAAGAAGAAGAAGAAGAAATCAACAAGGAGGAACCCATAGCTTTTATCAAAAAAAGCAAGGGTAAGAGAAAAATGAAGGCTGAAATGACAGAGGAGCCTCAAGGTTCAACCACCGATGCGAGAGTTCAGGCACTAAAACTCTAAAGAAATTGAAAAGGAAAGAACAACAGTCTAAGGAAGAAGAACACAGAGCTACCATCTCTCAGCTGCTTAAGAAGGGAAAACGCAGTAACAAGCCACATAAGTCTTCTTTCTCTTCGATCATAGAGTCTCTACCGATCGTAGAGTCTATACTTGGCCCCACTCTAGAAGAGGGTAATGCAACAGCTTCTCAGCCTGATCAACCTTTCAGAGATGAAGTTGAGGAAAGTGCTGAGGTAGTGGCTCAGTCCAGGAAGCCAAAGAGAAAGCTGGTCAAAAAGTATATCCTTGTCAATAAAGGAGTGCAAAAGGAAGAAAATAGAAGGATAGATGCTGAGAAAGGGCTACCTGAAGCTGAGAATGAGCTACCCGAAGCCAGTAAGGAGAACACAGCTCAAGTTGAGGAGGAGCTTCCTAAAGCTCTTACACTAGAGAATGCTCCAGCTGTGGGGGAGCTACTTGAAATTCAGATGGATGATTGAGTTGAGGGGGAGCCTCATGAAGTCCCTATGTCAGAATAGGCTACAACTGAGGAGGAATTGCTAAGAGATCATTATGGATCTTCCTCAGTCCCTTAAGAGATTCTAGCTTCAGAAACTGCAGAAATGGAAAGAAGTGAAGCTATGGAGGGTGAAAAAGCAGAAGAGCAAAGGAGTCAAGTGGAGATAATTGATGTAGTGGAAACTTCAAATGGAGATAGAGAAGAAGAAGAGGATGACGAAGTTGAGATAATTACAGTGGGATGTGATGGATATAGGAGAGCCAACTATAATCAATTATTCTCCTATCTGCCTATGATGCCATTTCACAGAGCCTAAATCCTCAACTCCTGGGATCACATGTTTTGGACCTTCAAATCCTATCCAGCAATCTCGGTGCTAGCTTATGGATTCCCAGACAACCTCAACTTTGCCCGAAAGCTAATCACCAATGGCCCCTCTTCTGAAAATGGGCATGAGGTACAAACTATTCCCATCTCTTTCAGAGTTAGTCACTATCCACCATCATTTTTCAACCAATTCTATGAATTACCAAGATGGTTGGAAGTGATACTTCATCCCCTCAATTAATTTTCAGTTACAGAATCCCAATATTCTGTAACTGATGAACCAAATGTGCCTAACTTTATATTGATCCAATGTCCTATCATCTCGCACGCTATAATTACTGATCCAAATCAAATTGTAGAGTCACCTCCTCATGAAGATCAACCTCACATACCTGCCCCTTCATCAGATATCCCTTCCTCATCAACGAATGAGTGTTTCAATCGTGATCTTACTATGTACAATATGCAAGATCAATACACAAGAGCATCTCCTCCAAACAATTAGTAACTCCTTGAGCTCATATCAGATCTTCCCACCAAAACGGAGTTATCTGAAGCATTCAAGAAGGTGACCAAGGACATACAAGATGATCTTGAAGTTCACTCAGATCTTGTTTACCTAAGGCTGACTCATTTGATAGATGCTGCTAATATGCTCCCCAGCAACCTAAGTTCTGAGCTTTTAAAGAAGCTTAGGGAGATTATAAAGGAGATGATTCAGAATATCAACGACAGGGATTAAATCCACTTTCAAGTTGCTAAGAAAATCAGGGAAGTTGTTCTTGTCTTATAGAATACTCAGGAATCCTAGAAGAAACTTATTATGGAAAGTCTCACGAGTCTACGAACTTCAATAAAAGAATTCCAAGGATTCTCCATGGGCCAAATGCAACAGACAGAAAATGTCTTGGCCATTCTTCAAAAGAGGGAAGCTCTAATTGATTCTCTGATTTAAGAAAACCGTGAAGACATTACTCAATCCAAGAATCAGCTTAACGAGCTTGTACAAGGCATGACTCGCCTATCTGAAGATATTCGAACCCTTCATACTGACATAAAGGGGGAGAAAAAAGGGGAAGGAGAGAAAGGCGAGGGCAGAGGCAAAGGCAAATTCATCGCTCAATCATCAAGGAGCCCTCCTGCAAGACAGCCTCGCCATCAGACTCCACGACCTGAACAGCAGCAAATTCTCATGGCTCAACCACTAAGAAGTCAAGAGCCCAGGTCACAAGGTGCAACCTCTACACACCTACACTTGCCTATTGGTGATCCTGCATTCGTGAACAAACACGAGAATTGGGAACTGCTAAGTCAAAATGAGCTGGAAGATATAGCATGGAGAAACGAAGCTAGCAGGAGAAGGAAAGCCCAAGAATATGCCAATCCACCAAGGAATAAAAGCCAAAAGAAATAGAGATAAGTTAAACTCAATTCCTATTGATGTAACTAAGCTTAATTTTAATATTTGTCTTTACAAACATCAATAAACTCATGCTTATTCTCTAGAAATTTCAGTTGCTCACTGAAACACTAAGTCATACTTACTTTCTAGTAACTGCATCTAGAAATTGATAATCATAACACAAATCTCCTTGGTTATGTCAACATCAAATAGGGAGAGATTGTTGGTAGATTACATATTTAAATTTGATGTTGAAAGTAAATATTCATGATTATGTGTAAAGTCCTTAAAGGAATGTATGTACATGGACTTAGTGATAGATCAAAATTGTTAGGTTGATCTGAGCTATTAATGTTTATCATTCTGTAAATGAATGCATAGATAAAAAGATCAAAACTGTTAGGTTGATCTATATGTTGAGATGTAATAGATAGGCTTCAATAGTATCGTAGTCTATCAAGATGATCAAGAGATTGCAGAAGCTAAGGCAGGATCGTAGAGCATCGAGAATTGTAGTGTGTCTGCCTTGAAGGGTCTCTCCTGGAATCATAGAGTGATCCATACGTTTATCGAGCCAACTCAGAGAACGTAGTGTGCTCTCGGAAGCGTAGAGTCTGCAAGTCAAGCAAGTGAGGATCGTAGTGTGCCAGTACTTAAGAGAAATCGTATTATTCTCGTTTGCTTGTATGGGATCAAGGACCAAGGTGGCAAGACACCATGATCAGAATCGTAGAGCTTCATATGTCTGTGTCAGAAGCATCGAGCTATGTCCATTTGTTTAAAGAATAAGTTGCAACAAAGAAGTACTATGGGTCAATAGGAAACACCTTTTCAGGTGTTAGGTGAGACAGCAGTCTACTGTATTAGTGGGCCAGACTGCTAATCAGAAGGTGTGTAAAAAGTCCCCATCAAAGCTCAGAAATGTCAAATGCATTTAATGCTTCAACGGATGTCTTCAACGGATACATTTCAAAGGCATCATATATACAAAATATCAACAGATGAAAGAAAAAGCAAGAAAGTACTGAACAAAAACGCTGAAGAATACTCAGCGCTCAACTCTACGATCTGAAGAAGAAAGCTTGCTCAGCTACTCAGTTCTTTTGAACACAAGCTTAACGGCAACTGAGTAGCACCATTCACAAACTCAACTATTATCAAGTGGAGTAAGAAGTTTCAAGTCAAAAAGACTTGAAGAGTTATAAGTGAACTGAGAAGTACCAAGTCTGTTGGACTTGAAGAGTTCTAAAGTGAACTAAGAAGTTCCAAGACTGCTGGTCTTGAAGGAATCTGTGAGATTTAGAAAGTGTAAAGATATCATTAGTGGATTTCCTACTCGAGGAGTAGAAGAGTGGACTAGGAGCTTTAAGTGCTCTGAACCACTTAAAAATATTGTGTCACTTATATTCTTGCTATAACTGTTATAATTGCTTAACTCCTATTAACTCTTTATATCTTAAAGGGAAAACAAACAAAACACAATTCCGTTGTGTTTAAGTCATTATCAAAAGTAACAAGTATTTCAAAAAGAATTTAAAATATCTATTCAACCCCCATTCTAGATAATTATTATGCCTCTAGGAACTAACACATGCCAACCATCACATTTTCCCAACAAAAGGCACCAGCATACATGAACTACATTGGAGAAGTATCGGATGCGCTACCTCCCATCCAACACCCTTGGTATCAGTATATCAAGGAGTATCTACGAGATGGATCTACACCCGCTGAGGCGAGTCCGGCTGAAAGAAATTGGATCCATCGAATGGCTATGAAATTCTACCTGAGCGGTGATGCACTCTACAAAAGAGATGCGGGATTAGGTCTCCTCAGATGTCTGGACAAGGACCAAGCTCAGAGGCTTATGGATGAAATCCATAGTGGAGTATGTGGCCCACACATGAGCGACCCCCTACTTGTCAAGAAAATCCTAAGAACAGGGCATTACTGGCTCTCTCTCAAAGCTGACTGTGATGATCACGTCAAGAGATGTTACCAATGCCAAATTTATGGGAATGCTATCCACGCCCCTCCAAGGGAGCTCCATAATATGAGTTCACCTTGGCCCTTCTCAATGTGGGGAATGGACATGATCGGGCCCATCGAGCCCAAAGCCAGTAATGGTCATCGATTCATCTTCACCATGATCGACTACTTCACCAAGTGGGTAGAAGCAGCCTCCTTCCCCAAGGTTACTAAAGAAGTTATCATTGCTTTAATCAGAAATAATGTCATTTGTCGATATGGACAACCAGAGGTAATTGTATCATACAATGTTAAGAACCTCAACAACAAAATGATGGAAGAGTTATGCAGTAAATTCCACATCAAACATCTCAACTCCGTCATCTACCGACCAAAGATGAATGGTGCTACTGAAGCGGCTAACAAGAATATCAAGAAGATCATATAAAAGATGTCTGCCAATCACAAAGGATGGCCTGACTTATTACCTCTGACTCTGTTAGCCTACAGAACATTAATGCGCACTTCCACTGGGGCAACCTTCTACTCATTAACCTATGGGATGGAAGCAGTGCTCCCCATAGAAGTGGAAATGGAATCCCTCAAAGTATTGATAGACGCTCAACTGGATGAGGAACAATGGTTACAAGATAGGTATCACTAATTATCTTTATTAGATGAAAGGCGAGCCACTGCTATCTTCCATGGTCCGTTATATCAACAAAGGATCGCCAGATCCTACAACAAAAAAGTCTGGCTACGGCAGTTTAAACAACATGACTTGGTTTTGAAGAAGATCATTGACAACCAAGATCAGTCTAAAGGAAAATTCTCCCTGAACTGGGAAGGCCCATTTGTTGTCAAGGAGGTATTGACATGAGGCACTCTCAGATTACAGGAAATGGATGACGATGAATTTTTATAACTCATTAACTCAGACACCGTGAAACGGTACTATGTCTGAAGTTACCATCAATCAAACATTCTGGCTTTGGATCACCAGATCCCCAGTCAATTCAGGTTTTCTAAACCCTTCACTACATACAACTTTCTTCACACCCATTTTCCCCATCAGGGATAATCACACTTTCTAACCAGTAGCTTGGTTTTGGATCACCAGATCCTTCACTCCCTGTAGGTTTTCAAAACCTTTTACACATTCAGTTTGTCCCACCAGGGATTAAACTTTTCATACCTTCAGTTTGTCATGTACATGGGATTAAACTTTTCATCCGCAATTAGTCCTATACATGGGGCAAATTACGTCGACCTGATCTCCCCAATACACGGTAGTACGTAGGCAGTCATTTTTATGGTCCGGTCGCACCACAACAAAAACAAAAAACAAAAACATCTTTACACCATTTTACCACATACAGCGTTGAACCTTCACACCAGGTTCGAACTACGCAGACCTGATCTCCTCTTCAATAGGAGTACGTAGGCAGCCATTCATGGTTCGGTCTTACCCCCAACCAAAATACAAAAACTTGTCAACTGTACTGGGATCATCTTTCAATCCACTACATTTCATCAAGCTTCAGACCAAAGGGATGGAACTACCTGGTCTCCCCAGATAAATGGGAGAATCGGCAACCATCTAAGCTACGGTTGACTCCTCAAAGAGAAACACTAATCCATAAGAGATGGAACTACCTGGGGTCCCCCATACAAAGGAGTACCGGCGACCATCTGTGGTGCGGTCAACCTCAAAGATGAAAGCCACACTCCTCTCCATACACCAGTCCTAAGACACCAAAGATGGTAGGGAATACACACAGATCAACGATCCATTCTAAAAAATCCTGAGACATCTCAATGTCCATCCATCAAGGAAAAGTTCAGAATACATCAAGATCGCAAGCCCTGGAGAAACAGGCAAATATCAAGCAAGTAATAAGGCACAACTAAAAGGGAAGTGAATCAACATATATTTCCCTGCCCTATATAATACTGTTTGATATATACAATATATGATGTATATGACAAAAATGGCTAAGCTAGTCTGTGCAGGAAAATACAAGCCCATCTACAAATCAGTGTATATGCGGGCTATCAAGTCCAACATGGCATCCCTCTCAGAAGAAGGAGGTATCGTTATGATCTCCTGCCCAAGGGTCTCTACACAAGCCAACAGATCTATAGCCAATTGCATGGTGACACTATGCTCATCAATATACATGCTAATCTCTGCAATGATGCCAGCAGTAAGGGACCTCACTACAGTACTATCTGTAACAGCGATATCTCAGGCAGATATAGCGTCATCCCGCTCAACAATCACTGCATCTCTAGATGATCTGGCCTCATCCCTCTCAGCAATAGCGGTGTCTTTATGAGCTAAAGCATCATCTCTCTCTAACAGAGTGGCATCTCTCCTAGTAAGAGCTATCAACATCAAGGCCCTAGCCTAATCTCTCTTAAAAGTCATCAGATGAAGACTCTGCTCTAAATACTCTACTGAATGTGGAATCACAGTAGCAGTCATACTGGGAGAATCTACAAGAGCTGCTAGCAACCCACTAAATGGCTCCTCCTCAATGGAAAAATCAATGTCCTCCATGGGCTCCCCATTGACAAAATCAATCCCCGGCACGATGGATACGACCCCGACTGATGTAATTTCTGTCTCCATCCATGCAGAATACTCTCTAGAATGGCCCGGATGGCTAACAGTAAACTCAACACTCTCATGCTAATCCCAACAGGCATACACCCTGGATCTATCCTCTGGTGACTAATGTCGAGAAGATAAACGTTGACCTAATGCCCCCTCAAAAGGATGAGCGTCCTAAAATTGGTCAAATTATGACATCACAGCCAGTGGGTGATATGTGGTCATGCCCCTCAAACTACCAAGAGGGAGATAATCCATGCCAGGTGCATGAGTAATAAAACTGTAGGGAGTGCTGGGCCCTGTACACGGTAAAATGCCAAATAGATCCTCGATCCCTGCCAAAAACACCGACCAGGATGCAACGTCTATACACTCCGTTGACTGAAAGGAGTAAGACATGGCTATCTCATAGGAAAAATAGTACCCATGCCGTCAGAAGGTGCCAATCGGTCTCAGGTGTGACATAAACCACGCATACAACACGACCAAGCTGCCTATGAATACCCCTGTAGAATAGGTGTGGCAATATGTGGCCGACCTCAGTGTCTCTGCCACAATCATCGGTACAATGGTATGACCCTCCCTGAGAGATCTCACTGCCCTAAAAACACCGATGTCAAGATGATCCATGTACAGTGGCATGTACAAATAAGCCACTACGCACATCATGAATACGTCTACTCTGGCAACACGCCACTGATCCTCCGACGTGGTGAAATCCCCCGAGTGTTGTGCATAGCAGTCCAATGAGCCAAATCTGTCTATCAAAAAATGCTGGGACACTACATGACCGGATGTAATCTCATCATGTGCTACTCTACACCTCAACCCGGTGAGGGTCATGAACTGCCGACGCATATCCCTGATAGCCATCCGAGCGCAAGGCTTGTCCAATGGCAAAGTCTTCAACCGCTCGTACTCTTATAAGGTGGGAGCCAAATCCTGGGTCTTAAACCAGAATACCTGCCTATCCGGTACCCAGTGCTCCAGTATGCCATCTACAAAGCCTAACGAAACCTGGAACATCAAGAGGGTCAAAGAATGCTGCAACAGCTGATCTACGATCACCCTATCTGAAGGGGATACACTATCATACCAAGATCTCAAGCATGAGGCCATCAATACTGGTGGGGTTTGATCAATACGGCTAACTATCGAGGAAGACATCTGTGTGGGCCGTATCATAAGACCATCCAGGGGTCAATGCTGAACATCTCTGGACATACATATGCATAACAAAATACATGCAAAACAATACATACATTCCTAAGTACATCATCATCTAAATACATCATCTCTATACAGCTAAAAATACAGGAAAATGGGGCACAGACGCCCTACAACTAACAGAGGCCTATCAAAAGATATAACGAGAATGGGGTACAGCCACCCAATATCTAACAGAGGCCTATCAAAAGATATAGAGAGAATACACATCAAAAGAAGTCAATGGTGTTAATGTCTACATCATCAATCCTGTCCATCTGATGTAACTCCTCTTGAGTCACTAGATCTCCGCTAAGAGGGATGTCAGACCTATACAAGGGAGGATCTGCACCGGCAAAGCTATATGGGTCATCTGAATCCACCTCTGAAGGATCTCTGCCCAAATGCCGAATGAAAAAATTCGCCCGGTCCAACTGCCGGGTCAAACTATCAATCTGTGTCAAATGAGTCGAATCTCAGACACAGGCCATCCAATCCGTCATCATCACGGATCCAAGAACCATATCCCCCATGAACTGAGTGGCATAGGTCTTGGCTCCGATGGTACGAGGGGAACACCAGCGGTATAATGCCTCCTGAGTAAACGGACCCTCTGACAAAGTAAAGCTGTTAACGCCCATCAATGGGATATCACTGACATGTGACTGCGACACAGGCCAATAATGCCTGGCAGGAGGTAAGATCGGTACATGAATCTCTCATGTGGTGCTTCTAAAAGCATGCTCTCCTAAAAAGAGCTATCATCCTCTATCTGTGAAGAGAGGAATCCGGTGAGTGGATATCACATACTCGACACCAGTCGGGTATCCATCCTCAAAGCCAATTGTCAAATGTTCCCTAGAGTAGGGAACCCAAGTGATGGCATCAGCTATCAACAACTCCAATTATAAGCGACAATGGGTGAAACCCTCAGCTATAGGAACCTCCGCCAAAATGGAGTGATGCCACCACCGTCTTCGTGGATAGGTATCTAAACCTAACACACTAATAGGACACAAACATGGAAGCCTCTCATAGGCCCAAAACTGCCAACACAAAGGCAAACATCTGCTGTCAGTCAACACTCTTAACCTGTACATAGGAAATAAAAAGAGAAATACTCACCAGCAGAAACGGGTAAAATCCTAGCCAAGCCCTGCGAACGGATGCGCATTCCCCTGAGGAAATAGGCAAATGTATAGGAGCCCCAATCATACTCTCCAATACGGTCCACCTCCCGAGTGGCGCTAATCAAAGCGAATGACACTGTGGAAGAGTTGTCTGCTATGAAACAACCCTTGATAATAACCAGGAACAATCGCCGAAGAATGTGATCCCTGACTCTTACATCAGCGGGCATGGGCTCACTCAATAGCCCACTCATAGCATCTACGCTCAAAGGACCTGTACGAATGGTCCTGCCCTTGAGCGCCTCAGCCAAAACTCCTAACAAGGATCTAATGGCAGTCGGGGTAATGTTCGCCGTACAAGGCACTGACGCCCCTCCAAACTCCATATCACTGATAAACCGCCAATCCATCGGTGTCATCATCACCTCACAGTCCAACAAATAGAGAGACTGAGTCTGGTGAAACCAGCACTCAGACAATGCCCTGAGGTAACCCCAGGGACAACGACGGGGAAGAATGGAAAAGAACACCCCAAAGCCCCAACCATGGACAACCTCTCGGTAATCTAGATGCAGAGCCTGATATAGAGAGTGTATGATGAACCAGTTCCCTCGAGGCTGCGTAAAGCCAGGAACCTACACCATAAATGTAAATCAACATAAGAATCCTTGATCCTTATCAATAGGAAAAAGAAAGATCAAACCCAGCTTTTACCTCGTTTGCCTGCAAGTAAACTAAGGGGTGGCGACTCAAATCATCCAGGAGCTCTGGAATCATCACAATAATGCCTGGAAGATCCCTGCGGGGAGCATGAGCAGCAAGAGCTAGAGCCACAACTGGTACATCCTCCTCCTCATCCTCAACATCCGGTGCATTAACCCGGATAGGACGAATCACTGCCTCCACCAAACGGTGAGGCCGTCTAACTGAACGGGGTTGAGGCACTTCAGAAGCCCTCCTCTGCACACTTGAAGTGGTCCTGCGGGAACTACTTAATTGATTCGGATCTATAATATCTGGACACAAGTCTCCAAATCAGCTCAGAAAGGGTGTAGTAATTTCTAACCTGAAGCTATTCAAATGCATTTTATGACTACATGCATGTATGCATTACTTTAACATACGCCTATAGTAGAGTTAAAAATGCATGCGTATATAATGCTTAGGCTCAGGGAAAATTTTTGCCAGAGTCTCCTTTGTAAAAAGGACTATCTACATGCACATAGGCATGACTAGGTGGCCATTTAATAGCACACCTACCCACAGTCATAAACATCCTATATGCGTGAACATATCAAAGTTATAATCCATAAGGATAGCCTAAATACCAAGATTACTTTGTTTCACCACCTTTACTCACTTGTCCTCAAATAGAATAAGAAATAGCAGAAAAAAGGTGCCAATTTGACTATTTCAAAAGTTAAAATTTTCCACATCATTATGTTCATCATTGTTAAATACTAATATTTACTATGTTGAATATTTTTTATCAAGTCATATGAGCATGCATATTCACTACTATGTGTTTAGACGCATTTTATATGATAACTCATTTTCTAACGGACAAAAACTGGAAAAGAAGACATGCATACGTTACCAGGATAGTGTGAAACACTTGTACGGTGACGAATTTCACAGAAAGCAGCCCGAACTCAGTAGATCTGAAAAAGAACTCTCGAATTCTCTGTGTGGCGTAGCGTGAAAGTGACTTGTGACAGGCAAACAACCTACAAGTACACCCACGGTTGGCATCAGGTGTACCTGTGGCTGTTGTAGGTGTACCTATGGCTACCCTATATGGGTCCCACACCTTTGGCTCGGTCCAAGATGAGTTGTAAAAGAGGTCTCACAAATTGAAAAAGTCAAATCAAGAAAAAAGATGCTACGCGATTGAGCGGAAAAGCTTGAAATCCTGGTTTCAAAGACCAAATTGCGGGTCTACATGTCACTCATTGGTATTCGCCCAAACACGAGGTACAACACACCAATGATCACAGCTATTACAAACTACACTCGACAATACCTCACAAAGGTCTGATGCCGTCGGTTCAGGGTCGCAACCCAAAAGAACCTCTCCCCAGCGGGAACTTCATAAGTCATCAGCCGTGGGTAAGTAAATCCAATGAAGCATCGGAAGCAGTCTAATGACATCAGTCGTTGATGCACATTTTAACAAAGGTCAAGCAACCTTGACGATATTTCAGTCGTTGGCAAGTAAATCTAATGAAGCATCGGAAGCAGTCCGATGACATCAACCGTTAATGCACATTTCAACGAAGGTCAATCAACCTTGACATCAGTTCAACCGTTGGCAAGTAAATCCAATGAAGCATCAGAAGAAATCCGATGACATCAACCATTGATGCACATTTCAATGAAGGTCAATCAACCTTGACATTCTTCAGCTATTGGCACTTAAAACCAGCGAAGCATCAAAAATGTTCCGATGAATGGATCTAGTGAAGCACAGTTCAGCGAAGGTCAGGCAACCCTAACAACAAAGGCTATTGACAATAACTCCGACAAAACACTGGAAATACTTGGCGATACAAATCAAGAAAAGCCATCCTCATCGGGGAGGACCGATGATGTAATCTGTTATGCATAATCCTCATCAGACAAAACCTCATTCCCCAGAGTCTCTTGCACATGAGAGGAACATCTATGGTGAAAAATCAATATCAAGGATTAAGAACTTTGGTGATAACCCCAACGTTAACATCCTGGAAGTTCCTGAGAGCTTTGGAATACACATCCAAGCATCATGATCATCTATGATAACTCTAGTCCCCATCAGAAGCTATGGGAGTAAACAGTCATCACATCCCCATTGGAAAACAGTCCAATAAACCACATTCATCATACATTTGTATCATGCTACAGTACATTGCATTATGAATATCTTGTGATATTTCAAGTGTCTAGTGTTCTTTATCATATCCATGCCATTACATTACATGAATATGATAAAGAGGGGCATCTGTAGACACTAGAAATTTTTGTATTCCTGTTACTAACCTTACAGGAGGGTAAAATTATCTTTCAGAGATCTCCCTGGAAGTCAATTCAGTTCCAGTCCTGAAGACAACCCCGAGATACTCAGTTTGCCATCTTAGAGATAACCCCGAGATATTCAGTTCCAGTCCCAGAGACAACCCCGGGATATTCAGTTTTCCATCTCAGAGGCAACCCCGAGATATTCAGTTCCAACCCCGGAGACAACCCCAGAAGTTTCAGTTTCAACCTCGGAGACAACCCCGAGGAATGCAATTCCAGTTTTAGAGATAATACCGGAGAAGTCAGTTCCATCTCGGAGATAACCCCGAGATACTCAGTTCCAATCCTAGAGACAACCCCAAAAATTTTAGTTCTAACCTCAGAGATAACCCCAAGGGATGCAGTTGCAATTCCAGAGATAACCCTAAAAAACCTCATTTTAAATCCCCAGTAATCAGGTTCAACCTCGGTTATAGCCCCGAGGCAATCAGTCCCAAACCCGGAGATAACCCCGAGAGGTCAGGCACACCTCAGAGATAACCCTGAGGACATTTAGTACTCATAGTAGCCCAATCTCAGAGATAACCTTGAGCAACGACTGCTAAATCAGCCCAGAACAGGAGAAAACCCCGGTGAGGGGCAAAATTATCATTTTGCAACCTCGATCCCACATTCACGATGTCTCAACAACATTTCAAACTACATGCTACACAGAAGTGTCCTACAAGAACCATAGCTCTAATCCCGAGTGACTACTACACAAGACAGCACATCGTATAGTATTTGAAGACCTGAAGACCTTGGCATAAACCCATCTTCCTGACTTCATACAACCTCTTATCCCATGTCATTGTGTAGCTCTCGACAACAGCATTCCAAAAAGGTATTATACGCCTCCATCGGATGCTCAGATTGAAAGTTATGAAGGTTCGAGCGAACAACGTATTGCACGAGTGCACGTACTTTGAGACGGCGGGGCCCACAGAGTCCGGGGCACCCCGGGCAGCCATAGGTACACCTGCGCCCCCCCCTTTATAAATAGAGGGCTTAGGGTGGCCATTTATAAGAGACAAAAGGCGAGGAAGCCCTGTCCATTTTGCTCTATACACACTATAAACTGAGTCCTTTCTCATTTCAAACATTTGTGAGCTTATATTTTGCTACATTTTACCGGTGGAAACCGAGTGTTCATTCATTTGAAGCTATTTGAATTCTTTTTTGGCAGCCCACTGTAAGCCTTCTTACATTTCTTAAAGCCTTTCTCCATTTTTGTTCACACACCATTATTTACGTTGAGAGTCGTGTTGTGTGTGTATGCCCGAACCGTCGGTCCATGACTTTTATTGCTTTTATATATATATATATATATATATATATATATATATAAATACTTATATATATTATTATCGAGTTATCTCAATTGAGCCTGAATATAATATTCGGAGCGTTTACTACTTATATATATATATATATATATCAAACTCTGTTTGATTGAGCCTATATTTATATCCGGTGCGTTTATCGCTTTTATATATATATCCTCGAATTCGAATTAACGAACTGAGCCTGGATCGATATATATCTGATACGTTTACAGCTAATATATATATATATATATATATATATATATATATATACAGCTTATAAATATAACTGTTTACAGCTTTCATACATATTGCATCATCATGTGAGCCTAGGAATCATATGATCACAGATTTAGTCTCCTGAATCTAGATTCGGTTCTCGTGACGGACATTTTCAATTGTAACCAGCTTGTAAATTATTCACGATGTTTGATTTTCCTTATAAGGCTCTCATGCCCCCAAGGAGTTCGACACTGCTTTTTATCTTATTTTCTCGAAGATGCTTCGCATCTCGAAGATGCTTCGCATCTCGAAAATAAAAGCAATCTAGCCAAACACATAATAAAATGGAAGTATCAAAGGCCTCAATTACTATTGAGCACAAGGGTTTGAAAAACCTCTTTTACAAAATTTCATTGCTATGTCTTGTTAAAATTGAACTTTTATACAAAATTCAAACCCTTTGTATATAGGTGCAAACGAGGCATAACACTACTTCTAGATAACTGCACATTGACCCACACACACACACACACATTCAGATAAATGTTTAAATTTAAAAGTGGTTGTCACCGTGTCATCACGGATGTCAGGGGGTGCCTAACACCTTCCCTCCGCATAATCATGACCTCGGACCCTAACGAATCTCGGTTTCACAGACCAGTTAAATAGTGTCACATCATTAGGTCAATGTGCAAACCATTTCAGGTTGAGTTGGTGCAACCATTTAAAAATTCCAACTGGTGACTCTTACAGTTCAATCGTCGACATATACATGTTGGACCTTTTCACAACTTATTTTTTTCAAACAAATCTCACCTAACATGAGAACACCAAAAGACAAGAACAGAAAAAGGACAAATAAAAATCCTGAAGTTGACAAGTAGTCCTCACTATTTTGTAAAATAGTGTGACAATAATTGTAATAAGGACTTTATTTAAGTTTGGATATTGTCTACGAGATAATATTTGTATTAAAACTCACAGCTTATGTGTTGTTGTATTTTGCACGATAGTTGTATAAATAAAGTTGTATTTGAATTCTGTACCATATATTTAACTACTTAGAATGGGTTGTGTGAACCTATTTTGGGGGTGTCATAGTTGGTATCAGAGCTTAGAGATATGATCTCTGGTGGAGATCTAAGATTAGAACTGGGAGGGGAGAGGCGAGTAAATCATTCGCTAGTGTGTCTTACCTAAGCTTATTTATTATTTAATTGGTCGGCCAAAATATAGTAATAATATGTGGCCTGTCAATTTCTTTAATTAACCCTTATCTTGTGGCAGTATTTAAGAATGACATCTGAAAATCAAGAGATGAACTCATATAGAGTTTTAAGTGATGAATTGAGAAGATTTATTTAAACAATAAATATTGGAGTATAATATCTTGTTATAACAAAGATGTTTATTGGGGAGTACTAATTAAGTTATTAAACTTGATTGTAGGACGTCAGGTGAAGAAAAAATTAGAGATATCCATGTGGTGAGTGAAGAGTTAATAGTTTCACCCTAGCTAGTCGTAGAGGTAGCAGCTGAGAGTGAGGAAGAAGAGGACCCTGTGGAGGATTTATTAGGAGAATTTTATAATCCAAATATAGAACTGCAAGATCATATTCGTGAGTTAGAAGAGCGGGGTGAAGAATGGAAGGTGGTCGTGGAACAAAGGGATACATCAATTCAAGATTTTGCTACCCGATATGCGAAGCTTGAACAGAAGCTCTCTTTTGCAGAGTATATGACAATAGAGCTGGAATCTGAGAATACAAATGTTAAGGATTAACTGAAAGAAGAAACAATTGAATGAGTGAGAATGGAGGATACATGGGTAAAAATCGCACGAAGTGTTGATATTGTAAAAAGAGACGTTCGATCCAAAAATGCCAAAATAAATTATATGGATCTCGCTTTTTGGACAGCAATTGGGAAAACCCAACATCGAGTTTGGAATTACCTCGTACAGAGCGGTCAACCCCAATTTGATATGGATCGAAGATTAATGATTCAGATCATGGATCAGGAGTATGACGAAGTAGTTGAGGGTGGAATGTGCCCTACAGCGAAGTCAAGTTCAGTTGGGACAATAACACCAAAGGCTGTCTCGGACGAGTCAAAATCGGTGATTCAAGGGAGAGCGCTTGTCATGACTTCCCAAAAAGCGAGGAACCTGAACGAAGTTATTACTTAGATACCGGTTTTACCTATTCTTTTATTTTACCTGCTTGTGCTCAACGTTTGAACTTGACTCCTGAGAAATTAGACTTTGACTTATCTGTTAAAACTCCGTTGGGAGAAACCTTCATTACATCCACTATTTATTAATCTTATTTGATTCAAATCGGCACCCTCACATTACCTGTTGATCTCATCTCTTTGAAAATACTTGTATTTGATGTGATTTTAGGGATTAATTGGTTAGCTACTCATCATGTTAAAATTAATTATTTTCGTAAAGTCGTTAGTTTTCATATTTCTAACCAACCTGTTATGCGAATTCAAACAACCAACCCACTAAACTCAATCACTGTCATATCAAGCCATAAACTCATTCGTTTATTAAAAAATAGATGTCAAGCTTTCTTAGCCCATGTCACCGATTTAAACAAAAATACATCATATTTAAATGATATTTATGTTGTTAATAAATTTCCTGACGTATTTTTCAAAGAACTTCTTAGCCTACCCCCAGAATGTGAAATTGAATTTTGTATTTACCTTAAACCCGGTACATAACTCATTTCTAAAACCCCATATCGAATGGCTCCTATTGAACTTTAGGAGTTAAAAACCCAACTACAGGAGCTATTAGACATTAGTTTCATTTTTCCTAGTACATCTACTTGAGGTGCTCCTATTTTATTCGTAAAGAAGAAAGATGGGAGTATGCGACTTTGCATTGACTATCGGGAGTTGAACCATGTCACCAACAAAAATAGGTACCCGTTACCTCGTATTAATGACATGTTTGGCCAGTTGCAAGGTGCTAAATTCTTCTCAAAGATCAATCTTTGTTTCAGATATCATCGGTTAATGATTAAAATTGATGACATTTCAAAGACTGCTTTCAAAACTCAGTACGGGCATTACAAATTTCTAGTTATGTCTTTCAGATTGACCAATCCCACGCTGCCTTCATGGACATGATGAACCGAATATTCAACGAATATTTGGATCATTTTGTGGTTGTCTTTATTGATGACATCCTAATATACTCTAAAAGTCTTAAATATTTCTTCACACAGAACGAACTTAACATACGCCAAAGGCGTTTGCTCGAGTTGTTGAAAGATTACGACCATACCATTCAATACCATTCTAGAAAAGCCAACGTAGTAGTTTACACGTTGAGTAGAAGATCGTATGCGAGTACAAGTGCGCTATTGTCAAAATAAAGGCCCATTTTGTATGACTTACAAAGGATGAAGATATAGTTAAATACTCCATTGACCCACGTGAAGATAGTAAATATACGATTAGAAACGACTTAAACTGATAAAGTTAAAACTGCTCAAGCTACTGACCTAGAGCTGATAAATATGAAGAAGAAGGTGCAAGAAGGTGTTATTCCAGAAGTAAGAATCGACGAAGAGTGGAAATCTCAACCCTCGATTTATTGGTCCATTTGAAATCCTCGATTGAGTAGGAAATGTGGCCTATAAACTCGCCTTACCACCAAGTATGCCTCGTGTTCATAATATTTTTCACATATCCATGCTATGCAAATATGTGGAAGACCCAAACCTCATTATTGAATTAGAACCAGACGAGATAACTGAAGATTTAACGTATGAGGAGGTACCTGTCAAGATCTTTGATACGAAGAAACATATTCTACGCTCAAAGGTTATACCTCAAGTCAAAGTTTGATGGAGAAACCACGATATTGAAGAAATGGCCTGGGAGTTAGAATCTGAAATAAAAGCAAGGTATCCTCACCTCTTCGAAATACCAAGAAAGTACATAAATTTCGAGGACGAAATTTTATAAGGAGGGGAGGTTGTAAGAACCTAACTTTTTATGAATAAAGATTTAATTTTCTAAAAATATTATTTTGAATAATAATGTGTTGATTTGATATAATACTATAGTTATAGGTGATATATGAAAATTTTGCAAAGTAAGTAAGTTGTCATAAAATATTTCTTTGGTTGGAAAATATTCTTTTAGTCAAAGAATATTCGTACGACGGCGCAATCATTGGTGGACCCCATAACAGAATAACTGTCGGATATAGAAAGTGATAAAAATAACCTTTTTATAAAATAACGATAAAACTTTTACCGTTAAACTGTTGAAATACCCGGTGATAAAACTACAGTAATACGTGTTGTTGCATAGTAGCACATAATATTGCACAATATCTCTGATTATTGATGCTTACGTAAGAAGTCACTCAGTTTTATTCAATAATTGTCACAGTAGTTGTTGCATAATATCTCATATTATTGATTCCATTATTGTCACAGTATCATTTGCTTAATATTTTATATTATTAAATCAATAATTTAGACAACACGGTTATTCATATTATTATTTGTATTATTGACAATGTCTAGATAGTTCTGTCGAGGAAAGGAGTTAAGTTATTTAGTTGCGCGCTAATAAGGAGAAATCCTTATCAGAAAGCCCTCTCTTTCCTGTGAAGGATCTAGTTGTCAATATTGTGAGTTATAATATTAATGAGGAATAATTGTTGATAAAATTATTTTCATTGTGTTGGGAATATTAGTGTTACTGGAAATTGACATTTATTTAGATAATAGTTGATTTTTTGATGTTAAATTGACCAAACGGGTAATTAATCAGATAAATGAGCAATTAATTACTATTAGTTCACATGCACGGAACTATTGGTTCACATGCAAATACTATTAGGGGAGGTTATGCAAGATTGATAATACTTGATGGACTAAATTAAAAATAGAAGCAAAGATGAAGGTACTAAAGTATAATTAACCTTATAATTTGTCACCTTTTCCAAGCCTATAAATACTCCTCCATCCATTCATTATTTCCTATCATTTTTAAATAGTAAAGTTATAATCACTAGTTATAGTAAGAGAAACTATAGAGAAAGAGAGAGAAGAAGAGTATTCTACTACTACACTATTGCAGTATCCAATCTCCTACTAAGGTAAGGGGTATTTTTTCTTTCGTATTCGTAAAGGATGTTATTTTCTTTCAATACTCATAAGGGTTGTCATTCTATTCATTATTCACTTTTTGAGAATAACCTGTCTACGCGGACTAGCGCATGCCTGGTGAATAACCCTTCGTAATCATTCCTTATAAATCTGTGGGAATAACCTGTATACACGGACTACTGCATACTTGGTGAATAACCCTTCGTATTCATTCCTTATTAATCTATGGGAATAACCTGTCTACGCGAATTACCGCATGCATGGTGAATAACCTTTCGTATTCATTCTTTATTAAGTTGTGAAAATGATCTGTCTACGCGGATTATCGCATGACGACTGAAAATCCATTTGCAGTTTCTTGTATTATTTCATTTCATATTCCTAAATCTAAACTTACTATTGCTTCTATAATTCCTGAAATGATTAGAAATTCCTTGAGGTTTGTGCTTCATCTAATATCATTTCACTAGAATATTGGTTTGAACTCTCTTATTAAAATTTTAATCTTTTCATCGCGAGGTACTATTCATACAGCATTATTCACAAAAAAAATTTAACTTTCTTTTTTTGTCCAAATTATTTTTGATACATGAATATCATTCTTGAATTTTACTCCACAATTAGTTATCATATTGACAATTTGGACATTCTTGAACTCTGAATAAATTGAATTATAAATCTCTAATATTTATCATTGATCTCACTTGATTGATTTCTTATATCATTGTCATAATCCTCATGTTCATATTGTGTTGAAAGTCATCTTTGGCTCATAGTGCATAGATGGACTGTTGATTGGTATGCTTATGACCAGGAATTGTGTATTGGTATAATCATGACCTGTAATGTTACAGACAAATGATGTGGTGAAAGTCCTTTTTGGCCCGTAGTGCATAGATGGACAGTTGTTTGGCATGATCATGACCACTGGTGATACAAAAGAATATCATTGGCCCGTAGCGCATGGATAATTTGTTAATTTAAAACATTTATTGATTAGTGTTACAGAGATAAAATATTGATGATGGACTTTTAAATCATAAAAGATAGTAGACATCATGCTCTACTTAACTCTTCTAATGGATTGCTTATTCCGCTGCAGTTGTTGATCTAAAACTTGTTGTCTATTGTATTCTATCAGATTTTTTACTGTTGAGGACTAAGGATAATTTGTTCTTCATTATCTTAGTCATAATATTCTTTACTGGGCTAGTTGAGCTTACCCTTTTCTTTTTGGTTCCATTGTTCTTCTCAGGAGGTGAGAATGTTGCTGGGACTAGTCGGGGAGTGGAATAATGGTCCAAGATGGTTCTTATAGTAGTCCTCACTATTTTGTAAAATAGTGTGACAATAATTGTAATAAGGACTTTATTTGAGTTTGGATATTGTCTACGAGACAATATTTGTATTAAAACTCACATCTTATGTATTGCCGTATTTTGCACGACAGTTGTATAAATGAAGTTATATTTGAATTTTGCGACTCAAAATGGGTTGTGTGAACCTATTTTGGGGGCGTCACAAATACTATTATTCTCCAATACCATAACATTTAAGTTATTCAATTGTTTTCATTCCTAATATATAATTAGGTTACATTAGTTTCTTTTATTTGTTTATATAATAAATAAATATAAACAATTACATAATATTCATATTCATTTACTCACATATTCATACAAAATAATTTAATAGGTTGATACATGTTCCACAAATCTCATAGATTAGGTAACTAGTATATAATTAAAATACTAGGACCACTAAATAAAGATAACCCTTTAGGTTATTTAATTCTCATACTTAATTTATAACATTAGGCTACAAAGCTTTCTTTAATTCTCTTTATATAAAGAATAAATATATACATATTTACAATATATGTATTTACTCAATCTCACACATATCCCACATAGGTCATCATGTATTTATCCTTATCATATATATATATATACATATATATATATATATATATATATATATATATATATATATATACGGTCCGGATCTTAAGCTCACTCTTTATCTAACATATCTTGTTCACTCTCCTTTAGTGACGGACCGGGCGACGATTCGGTCCGTCACTATATATAGAACCGTCGTCTTAGTTTTTAGCGACGGACAACATATAGCGACGAACAACATATAGCAACAGACCGAACATATAGTGACGGACCGAATCGTCGCCCGGTCCGTCGCTAAAGGGGGTGAGCAAGGTATATTAGATAAGGGGTGAGCTTAAAATCCGGACCGTATTATATATATATATATATATATATATATATATATATATATATATATATATATATATATATATATATATAGCACATCATTAAGTATGTGTATGTACCTTTACATATACGCATCTTCTTTAACCTTATAGCATCTCTTCACTTGAAATTTATTTCTTTAATAAAATTTTCCACATACATAATTTCTTTCTTTCTTTTCAAAATTTCTATCTTTCTCATTTAATTTATTTACATTGCTTAAAAATTCAAATCAAACCATATAAGTTCTTTAAAAATTTTAATTAATCCTCTAATTCCTATCTAGGTTTTATCCTTTAACCTTTATTTTAATCATTCAATATCTTATAATTTTTCGGGTTGTCACATTAATAGCCCTCCAATCCCTGCTACTGATGCATCATATTCAACAGCAAACGTCTTGGAAAAAATTGACAATTTAAGAACAAGAGCTTTAGTCAATCATTTCTTTAATTCAGTAAATGTAGCCTCTGAGCTTTTGTCCCACTTTAAGCCTCCCTTTTTCAGTATTTGAGTTAATGGTCCAACGATCTTACCATAGTTCTGAATGAATTTTCAGTAAAATCCAGTCAACCCCAAGAATCTGCGAAGAGCCTTCAATGTTGAGGGTTTCAGCCATTCAATCATCACCAAAATTTTTCAGAATCTACCGCCACACCTTCCTGATTAATAACATGTCCCAAATATTTTACCTTCATTTGACAAAAGTTGTACCTTGCCTTCTTCATAAATAGTTGGTTAGACCAGAATGTAGTAAGAATAATATCCAAATGCTTCATATGTTCATCCCATGTTTTGCTATAAATTAATATATTATCAAAAAAGACTAAAACTAACTTATAGACATATTTTTGAAAGATAGAGTTCATCAATGATTGAAATAAGGAAGGAGCATTCGTCAAGTCGAATGGCATGACAAGGAACTCAAAATGGCCTTGGTATGTACGCAATGCCATTTTCTCAACATCAATTGGGTGCATGCGGATTTGGTGATAACCGGACCGTAAATCTAATTTGGTGAAGTATTTTATGCTATGTAATTCATCAAACAACTCTTCAATTTAAGGCTCCGTAGTCAACGTATAACCTCCATGAACCGTCTTGCTTTTTGACCAAAACTAGTAGAGAAGAATAATGATTGTTGCTCGGCCTAATAAAGTTTGATTTAAGAAGATCAACCAAAATTTTATCAATCTCCGTCTTCTGATAATGAGGATATCGATATGGTTGTGAAAAGACATGCTTGCTTCCCTCTTTTAGAGGAATCCAATGGTCATGAGATCTCTTAGGTGGAAGGCCCTTAGGTTCATTGAACACATCCTCGTAGCTCTTTAATATTCCCTTCAACTTTCCTTTTGATTCCATGAGACAATACCTTAGAAATATCTTTTTTTAATTGCATAGTTAATTAGTTAAGTCTAAGCAGAATCCCCTTTTCATTTTTCTTAAATTCTCATGCAAACTCATCCTTTCCTATGATATTATATTTTGAAGTTTTCATTCCTTGTAAATTCAGCTCCTTTCCATCGATTGAAAATGTCATCTTTTTAGCTTTGAAAAATCCCAAATAATGGGTCTCAAAGTACTCAACCATTGGGTTCCGAGAACAACATCATAACCTTCCAAAGGAAGCAAGTAGAAATCAATCATGATAGGAACCCGCTACAGCAATATACAGACTCATTGCAACGTCCCGAACTTGATCTCTTTTCTCCATTAGCAACTGTTGCTTCAAACTTCCCCTCATTTCCAATATTCATGCCAAGCTTCTTTGCTAGTTCATCATTAAAAAAGTTGTGAGTACTACTAGAATTAATTAAAATAATTACATGTCGATTACCAATCCTTCCTTGGACTCACATTGTTTGAGGTGCGCTAAATCCTAATATCGAATGAATTGATATCTCAGAAACATTTTCCTGGTTTAGCTTCAACATCCATATCTTCATCTATATATATCATGCCAATCTCCCTCAAGTAGGAACAATTTCTTACATCGATGTGACACCCCCAAATCCGGGTACTTCATTCCCACAGGATTTGGTGCTCACTATCCAAAACAATCACATTTAACTACCCGAAATTCAAGGATAAAGACATAAGTTAAATAATTTAAACAATAATCCTTCCCATTAAAGGGTTACATCAAATTAAAACAAATCTCAAGTAACCTAACTTTAAATTATTACATAAGTTTACAGAATATATCATATAAATAAATAAGTCTCATAACATAAATTCTGTCAAATAAAATCAAACAAGTCTTCACCACTTGGTCATCTTACCTTTACCCTTACTTGTAGACGGTTCGTCAACTTTCTCAACTTTAGCTGCAGTATTATATGCAAGAGTGAACAAACAAATGCTCACAAATATAATGATGACAATAACAATATTATAGGAGTAAGCAAATTATACTAAATAATAAAGAACTCGATCTTCAAATTAAGATTAGAAAACAAGTTCGAGTTATATATATATATATATATATATATATATATATATATATATATATATATATATATATATATATATATATACATACATATATATATATGAGGGTTTCAAGACCATGAAATATGTCCCAGGTTACTAAGTATTTCTATCTCAACCTTTAATAGTCGTTAGACTATATGGACCTTTCTTCTCGTACTTAGGGGGATCATCCCTTCGTATCATGTATTGTGCACAAACATCTTAACGCTAACGCATAAATAATCCCCTATAATAGGGTTGTTCATCTCAATTTAACTTAGGATTCCGCACTAAAGAAAGTTTAGTTTGGATTAGCTTTAACAATGGTTCTAGAGTTTTAGAATGCTCATCAACTATGGATAAGTTAAATGAATCAGGGTTCACTTGTCATTCAAAGTTTGATACAATAACTAGGTATTGAGCAACGATATTTAAAACAAGAATGGAATCACAACAATATATAGTTAAATAAAAAATTATATTTTCAATAGACTACCTTCAAAGGAATTAGAAAGTCTCGTTCGAAATAATGAACATTTCAAGCTTTGAATTAATAAGAAACAACGATTAGAAATTCACTCAATACAAATAAACAACTTGAGCCATCTTAATCAAACAATATCAAGTTCAAGATTAGGAAACTTGCTTAGCGAAAAGTACGATTTAGAAACTTGCATAACAATAACAAACAAGATAGGATAAAAATCTTGCTCTACGTAAAGAAATAAGGTTTAGGAACTTGCCTCGTGCGTAAGCTATACAACTATAACACACGTTCGTCAAAAACCCTACATATATCATTAGAATCGCAATATCGATTAGTTACACTAACATTAACCCTATATGTTTAGTTCTCATTTAAATCCAACTTGTTAACATAATTCAAATTCTGGCTTTAAATTAACATCATGTCACCAATCTGAAATCATAAGTCTAATATAGCAACGTAACTCTTAAACCACATCTCAATACTTAAACAAATAATAAGTTAAAGTTTTTCACAACTTATTAACTTTAAAATTAAAGATAATCAAATACATGTTTACAATCTGTTATAGAACTTTATTACATGTTTAACACAATATCAAGAACATTAGATTAGGTTAAATCAACACATCATGGACTGGAACATAAAATAAAACAAACTATTTCTGCTCAGTATAGACACTCGAAATTTTGCATTGCTGTTACGAACCTTGCAGGAGGGCAAAATCGTCTTCCAGAGATAACCTTGGAAGTCAAATCAGCTCAATCCCGGAGACAACTGCGGGATATTCAATTTTTCAATCTCGGAGATAACCCCGAGATATTCAGTTCCAGTCTCGGAGACAGCCCCGAGATACTCAATTCCAAACCTCGGAGATAACCCTGAGGGATGCAGTTCCAATTCCGGAGATAATCCCGGAATAGTCAGTTTTAACCTCGGAGGCAACCCCGAGGAACTCAGTCCCAATTCGGAGATAGCCTCAGAGAGGTCAAGCACACCTTAGAGATAACCCTGAGGACAGTTAGTACTCACAGCAGCCCAATCTCAAAGATAACCCTGAGCAACGATTGCTACATCTACCCAAAGCCGGAGATAACCCCGGTGAGGGGCAAAATTATCATTTTACCACCTCGATACTACATTTACTCCGTCTCAACATCATTTCAACCGACATATCATACAAAAGTGTCCCACAAGAACCATAGCTCAAATCCCGAGTGATTACTATGCAAGTTAGTACACCAGATAGAATTTAAAGACTTAAAGATCTGGTCATGGACCCATCTTCCCAGCTTCGTACAACCTCTTATCCCATGTCATTGTGTAGTTCTCAACAACAGCATTCCGAAAAGGTCTAGCACGCCTCAATCGGATCCCTGGATTAAAAGTTTTGATGGTTTAAGCGGACAATGCATTGCACGAGCGCACGTTCTTCGAGATGGCATGACCAGCAGAGCCCGATGCACCCCGGGCAGTCGCAGGTAGACCCACGGTTACCACAGTTTGACTTGTGGCTCCCCCTCTATAAAGTGAGGGCTTGGGGTGGCCATTTTAAAGAGAAAAAGAGCGAGGAAATCCTATCCATTTCACTCTGTACACACTTCTATAGTGCTCCAAATTGAGTGCTTCTTTTTTCTAAACACCTGTGAGCTCGTGTTTTACAATATACTGAAATTTAACCGGAGGAAACTGAGTTTTCAGTCATCAAAAGCTATCTGAAGTCTTCTTGGCAGTCCACTATAAGATATTTCAGATTTTTAAGCTTTTTCTCACTTCTATACATACATATCTACTCACGTTGAGAGTCGTGCAGTGTGGATATGCCCGGATCGTCGATCCGTGGCTTTTATTGCTTATATATATATATATATATATATATATATATATATATATATATATATATATAATATATATATATATATATATATATACTATTATCGAACTCTATTTGATTTAGCATGGGTGTGATACCCGGTGCGTTTACAGCTTTTATATATATATATATATTTACATTTTTGCCTGGCCTGAAGTTCATTTCATGGCCTTTTACTGCTTTTATATATATATATATATATATATATATATATATATATATATATATATATATATATATATTTACATTTCAAGTCCTGCCTGGAGTTCACTTTGTGGCAGTTGATTGTTCATATATATATATTTACAGCTTTTATATATATAAAACTATTTATCAGCCTGCGGGTTAGATTTGCCTAAATCTGGCTATTTCTCACTTTAGCCGGTTCATGGTGACTAAACTGGAACCGTTGAAGCTAGAATGCTTAGATTTATTCAAATCTAATTCATTTTCTAGCTTTTGCTACGGGCTAGATTTGTCTCAATCTAGCTATTTCTCACTTTAATCGATTCATGGTGACTAAACTAGAACCGATGAAGTTGAAATAGTTTAGATTTATTCGAAATCTAGTTCTTGTTTTAGCTTTTGTACATGTTGCTTTGTCATGTGAGCCTGGGAATCATGTGATCACAGATTCAGTTCCTGAATCTAGATTCGGTTCCCGGGATGGACATTTTCAGCTGCAGCTAGCTTGTAAATTATTCACGGTGTCTGAATTTCCTTAGATGGCTCCCATGCCCACAAGGAGTTCGGCACTGCTATATACCTTATTTTCTCGAAGATGCTTCGTATCTCGAAAATAATAAAAGTAATCCAGCTGAACACATAATAAAATGGAAGTATCAAAGGCCTCAATTACTATTGAGCATAAGGGTTTGAAAAACCTGTTTTACAAAACATCATTGTTATATCTTGTTAAAATTAAACTTTTATACAAAAGTTAAACCCTTTGTATATAGGTGCAAATGAGGCATATCACTACTTCCAAACAACTACACATAGACCTACATACACACACATTCAGATAAAAGTATAAATTGAAAAGTGGTGGTAAACGTGTTATCACAGAAGTTGGGGGGGTGCCTAACACCGTCCCTCTGCTTAATCAAGCCCCCGGACCCTAATGAATTTCAGTTTTGCAGACTAGTTAAATAGTGTCACATCACTTGGTCTTTCTACAAACCTTTTCTTGGTTGAGTTGGTGAAACCATTTAAAAATACTAACAGGTGACTCTTACAGTCAAATCGTCGACATATACATGTCGGAAGCTAACCTGAGAACACCAAAAGATAAGAACAAAAAGGGATAAATAAAAATCTCGACGTTGATAGGTGGTGACTCTGCTGGGGAGTCCAGTAAGAGGGCTTAAACCGCTATTAAAACTTTTCAAAACTTTTTATCTGCTTGTGTATGGATGTTGCATTTACATTTGAATGAATGTCTACTAATGATTTACTTACTGTACTTAGTGCTTCGCACCATATCTGCTTGTGATATTAGTGCTTTGCACATGTCATCATTTCCATACGGTGAGACGTGATGTATGTGAATGTATGTTGTGTGGTCCCTCCACCGGGAGGTTATCCCGTCGATGTTTGATTACTGGACTCGTAAGGAGACTAATTCCAAGAGGCTCAGGAAAGGCACCACCCAGATTAGCTCCAGTTGAAAGATCGGATTAACTTCCCATCGAGTAAATTGCGATGATTTGGGAACCTTCCTGCTAAAAAGCTACAAGAGTAGCTTAAGATAGGTCAGCCTCAGATAAACCAAATGTGGAGGGAAGTCTCTTCATACCTTCCCATTTCAATTACTTGTAATTTCATTTCCATGTCAATCTCAATGTAATGGAAAATATAAAGGAATATGTGAACATGCATTCCCTTTCATATCAAAACCTATCATGCTATCTTGTCATTAAAACAACTGACATCCGTTTTGCAGGATAAAACTCCTAAAAATGGACACATAGCATGTAACATTTCCACGTTTCCCTGAGACTAAACTATATAAGTTATTTTATAGGGAAACAATTGGTCCTGTTACCTGTTCAAAGTCTAAGAAGGCATTAAGCCTGCAGCTAAACATTGCTACATCTGGCCAGTCTAATCATACTTCTGTCTCTCGCAACGAGTTCGAAGGATTAAGCAATCAAATCACAGAGTTAGTTGTTCTGCTCAAAGAATTACACAAATCAACTCAGGGTCCATAAATGCCCATCCACACAGAATCCTCTGCACATGGAGGAACCCAGGGTCCAGACAAAGAAGTTCCAACACCTGAGGCTCAGTCTGATAAGACTAACAAAACCCCTAAAATCACCCATCTTAAAGAAGATCAAGACACTGGTGATATTCAGAAGAGGGTCCTACAAATGGAAGAGACCATTCGGTCCATCAAAGGGATTGGAACACACGGAAGTGTTTCATATTTAGACCTTTGCATCTTCCCCGGGGTTCATTATCCAGAAAAATTCAAGACTCCCAATTTTGAGAAATATGATGGATTGGGAGATCCTTATACCCACTTGAAAGCGTTCATTGGAGAGCTCAGATCTTATGCCGAGAATGAAAAGCTCAGAATGTAGGTATTTCAGAAAAGTCTGACGGGAGAAGCCAGAGCATGGTACACCATATTGGATAACTGCAAAATTTATAGCTGGGAGGAGCTAGCCCATGCTTTCCTCAGTCAATACAGCTTTCAAACTCAGATGACTCCAGACCGATATCAAATTATCAAGGTCAAGAAACAAGTCAATGAGTCATTTAGGGAGTATGCCCAAAGATGGAGGCATGTGGATGTTCAAGTTATCCCATCTATGACCGAGTCTGAAATGGTGATGACCTTCATAGACATTGAAGAAGCTCTATTTTATAAGAGAGTCCTAGCTGGAATAGGAAAGCCATTCTTAAAAATGATTAAGCACGGAGAAATGGATGAAATGGGATTGAAATCAGGGAAGATTCAAGACCTTCTCGCATTAAAAGTCGTAGCTGAGCACATCCAATCTGGAAGTTATGGGAACAACACCCAGAGGGTCCATAAGAAGAAAGAAGAGGATGTTTCCTTTATACTACAAGGACAAAAAGGCAATCAAAACTTTCTTATTCAGAGGAGAAACTATTCCCCTTTTCAAGCATAGTTTTCAAACCCTCATTTGCCAAAGAGTGGAGAAGTCAGACGTACAAGAGTGTTCACACCCTTAGGGGACTCACTCGAAAACATTCTCAAACTTCTGACAGCTCGGAAGAAAATCACTCATCTCCATCCACAAGTTAACCCGAGTGGAAAAGGTTTCAATGCAAGCAAGAAGTGTGCTTACCATGCTGGAGCTCCAGGCCATGACACTTAGGATTGTTGGGCCCTTAAGCATAAGATCCAGGATTTAATTGATAATGGTGAGATTGTGGTGACCAAGTCCGACCAACCACATGTTCAAGACAATCCTCTCCCTCAACATAAGGAAGAGGAGGTTAACATGATCAACAGAGGTAATGGAGAGAACTCCAAGTACCTCAAGTATATGGGTGGTTTATCCCAATTCAGCAAGGATAATTCTGACAGATGGGATTATTCAAAATTTCAATTCATGATGGAACGGGAGTTAAAGTCTCTTGGCGAACAAGTCAATCAATTGGCAGAATTGGTTATTCATCAACACCAAGTCACACGTCAGTTGTTCAGTCAGGAGCATGTTAGCCTCCTTTCTTTTATCACGAGTACTCCACCACTTATTCCAGAAAGTGAAACATTGGAGGAAAAAATTGCTAGAAAAGCAAAAGCTAAAGCCCGTCGGGACTTTGCTAACAAAAGGGAATTCACCTATTTAGGCTAACTGATGGAAGAGATATTACAGATGCTAATTAATGAGGGAAAAATCACAGCACTGCTACCTCCAGTCAACCCATGCTCAAAATGGTTTAAAGCTAATAGAGTATGTCAATACCACTCTCACTCTCGCGGTCACAACACTGAGGAATGCTGGGCACTCCGCCATCTTATTCGAAACATGATTGACAGCGGTGACCAGTAAATGGCAGATAAGGACGTTGTATCATCTGAGAGTGGGGACACATTTCATCCAGGATGGAAGGAAGTTGTAGTAGTTATATCCTCTGAGGGAGATTTGACTGCCACACCACTTGTAATTCAACCAATTCAGCTCAAAGGCATTGAAAACCCTTTGCAAGTGGCTGCACCAAATCCAATCATATTGTCGTTCAGGCCACAGTATCCTGTCATCAGCCTCCAGAAAGTACCATGGAACTATGGAGAGGCTGAAGGATCAACATCAAATACAACTGCTGCAATGTATGAGGATAATCAACTATATCTTCCTCCACGAGTGATGAAGCCTATCATCAGGTCTAAGGGGAAAGTACCCAGGGAGAAGATTGAAGAATTCCTCCGCAAGATGGGACACATTGAAGCCAAGGTGGTTCAAAGCTCGAAAGAAGCTCCACAATAGATCTCTATTCTGGACTTGGTTTTTTCTTCAGAAGATCACAGAAAGGTCTTACTAAAAGTATTAGAAGAAGCCCACTTGCCAAAGACAGTGGATGTTGAAAAATTCCGTCATCTGGTGGATCACATCTTCAATAGCAATGTGATATCATTCACTAATGATGGTATACCTCCCGAAGGGACGGGTTATTACAAGTTATTGCACATAGCGGTTATATCTTCCGGATATGTGGTCAGAGGAGTGCTAATAGATGGAGGATCATCCTTAAATATCTGCCCCTATGTCATATTGGAAAAAATGAACATCAATCTCAATAGGATTCGAAGCAGTCATACAATCATCAAAGCCTTTGATGGATCTCGGCGAAATGTTGTCAGAGAGATTGAACTACCCGTGGAAATCGGTCCACATACATTCTACATATCCTTCCAAGTGGTTAAGATCACTACAAGATACAACCTACTTTTGGGAAGACCGTGGATTCATATGGCAGGAGTCGTCCCTTCCACTCTTCATCAGCAACTCAAATATATCATCAACAGTAGTCTAGTCATTGTCAGTGCTGAGCCAGAATGTCCTATCCAAAGTGATATACCCCTTGTCAGTTTCAATGAAGAAGTTGAGCCTGTCAGCTTCTAGGCCCTTGAGGTGAATAACACTCACTATTAACCCATTGGGGCGCCACCTTTGAAACCCAAAGTTTCTGTCCAGGTAATGTCAGCAAGTCAAGAGATGATATCCTTGGGTTTTCAACCTGGACAGGGGTTAGGAAAGGATCATCAGGGAATCAAATGCCCAATTCAAGTTCCCAGCCAAACAGGGACAGCCGGACTAGGCCACTCTTTTGGGTCCAGTCACAGGAACCCTCACAAGCATAAACCGCTTCCTTCATCCATAGGGCTATTGCCTTAACCTACAGGTGATAATCTTGTATGGCATTTCTTAAAGGTTCCTGCCTCTGTGGTAGCCATGCTATTTCCTAAGCCGATACCAGTTAAAGGAAAAGAAGCCCTATCTCTAGACCCGGAGGCGGAGGAAAGGAATCAAAGGCACAAACAAGAGATAAATAGACATCTGTCAAACAAGCGTGTCCTGATCCATACGGAGGGTATGAACAGAGATATCCCAGATGATGATTATCCAAACATCATGGTCATCATTCAAGAGAAGGAGGACGACAACAACCCCTTCATCACAGCTTTCCACCAAGATTTGACCCTTGGCAATTGGAGCAGCACTCCTTACATTTGCTGACAAGGGTAAAAAGGGAAGAAACTCCCTCTGCCCTATAGATAATAATAATTGCTTCCTTTTACTGTACAATATTAGCAGTTGCTTTTGTAATTTCATGCTAACACTTTGTATGATTGAACAGTTTCATATATTAAGTGAAAGCATTTTGTTTCAGGACTCTGAAGTTAGATGTGCCTAAACTTGCTGATGAGGTGCCTATTCTTCACAAGGACTATAACTTTGATGTAAAGTTGGACTCAGACTTGATGGAGATTGAACAAAATGACTATAAGATACCTCAATAGATCAAAGAATGGGTCGAAGATAAACCCAAGCCAAATCTTAATCAAACTATCTCTTTTAACCATGGAACCTCAGAAAACCCCAAACAAATCCAGATTAGTACGGACCTTACTTCAAACCAAAGGAATGACATGGTTACTCTATTAACTCAATTCTAGGATGTGTTTGCATGGTCTCATGAAGACATGGTCGATTTGTCCACTTACATCGTCATTCATCGCCTTCCCGTCAATGAGGGATTCAAGCCAGTCAGGCAGAAACTCTGGTGATTAAAACCTGAGTGGAGTTTAAAAGTTAAAGACAAAATTATGAAACAATTTCAAGCCGGCATCATCATGGTGTCAACATACACTGAGTGGCTATCCAACATAGTCCCTATGCCTAAACCTAGAGGAAAGGTGCGAGTTTGCATGGACTACGGGGATCTAAACAAAGCTTGTCTCAAAGATAGCTTTCATGTGCCATTCATGCACATACTCATTGACAATACAGCTCAATATGACATGTACACCTTTGCTGATTATTTTGCAGAGTACCATCAAATCATGGTTGCTGAAGAGGATCATGAGAAAACTGCATTCATCACTCCTTGGGGAACCTTTTGCTATAGACGGTTGTTATTCTACCTCATCAATGCCAGAGCTACCTATTAGCGAGCCATGATGGCTCTTTTCCATGATTTAATGCACAGAGAGATAGAAGTCTACGTGGATGATATCAATGTCAAATCTCGAAGTGAGGAAGACCATCTAGATCATCTCTAAAAGCTTTTCAATAGGTTGCGTAAGTACAACTTGAAGCTAAACCCAACCAAGTGTGCATTTGGTGTTAAATCAGGCAAATTGCTAGGATTCCTAGTAACCCACAAAGACATTGAGCTGGATCCAACAAAAATTCAGGTCATCACGAAAATTCCCATACCCCGGACAGAGAGGGAAATACGGGGATTTTTGGGAAGAATCAACTTCATCAGCCGATTCATCTCCCAACTCACAGCAACCTGTGAACCCATCTTTATGTTGTTAAGGAAGAACTCCTCCATGAAATGGAATAATGAGTGTCAGAAAGCCTTCCTTCTCATCAAAATACAGCTAATCAAAGCTCCTATTTTGGTACCTCCTAGGGATGGTGTTCCCCTGTTTATGTACCTGTCAATCAATGACAATGCCATGGGCTGCATGCTGGGACAGAAAGACGATAGAGGCCAAGAAAGAGCTATCTATTACCTCAACAAAAGATTCAGCAACAGTGAACACAAGTACACTTTGATTGAGAAAACTTGTTATGCTTTAGCATGGGCTTCCATGAGATTACAACACTATCTCCGTGGTTACACAACCCATCTCATATCCCGCGTGGATCCTCTCAAGTACGTGTTCAGCAAACCCATGTTGAATTGTTGACTTTCCAAATGGCAGTTGATCTTACAACAATTTGACATCATCTACGTGACTCAAAAGTCTATCAAAGGTCAAGGAATTGCGAATCAACTGGCCGCAGCACCTTCAAGGGATTTCAAACCCTTGGAAACATACTTCCCCGATAAAGGGGTAATGACAGTTTAACAATACCATCAAGACGATACACACCAACCATAGAAGATGTATTTTGATGGAGCTTTAAAGACGGAAGGCTCTGGAGTTGGGACAGTTCTAGTATCCATTTTGGGGGAGCAGTATCCCGTTGCCGTCAAATTGAAGTTTACCAGCACCAGCAACATAGCTGAGTATGAAGACTGTATCATGGGGTTGAAACTTGCCCAATCCATAGGCATCAGATGGTTAACTATCTTTGGAGATTCTGAATTGGTAATCAGACAAACCATTGGGATCTATCACACCAAAGAATTACATTTGCTGCCTTACCATCGGCAGGTTATCCAGATGGCTTTGGAGTTTAAAGAAATATCCTTCCTTCACATTCCTCGAAATAGGAATGACTTTGTGGATGCACTAGTAACTTTGGCCTTCTTGATTAACATACTTGACAAAGAAGACATGCCAAATATCACATTTGCCCTGTAAAAGGCTCCAACCTATGGGAACTACATTGGAGAAGTATCGGATGAGCCGCCTCCCATCCAACACCCTTGGTATCAGGATATCAAGGAGTATTTGCGAGATGGATCTACACCCGCTGAGGTGAGTCAAGCTGAAAGAAAGTGGATCCATAGAATGGCTATGAAATTCTACCTAAGCGGAGACGCACTCTACAAAAGAGATGCAGGACTAGGTCTTCTCAGATGTCTAGACAAAGACTAAGCTCAGAGGCTCATGGATGAAATCCATGGTGGAGTATGCAGCCCACACATGAGCGACCATCTACTTGTCAAGAAAATCCTAAGATCATGGCATTATTGGCTCTCTCTCAAGGATAAGTGTGATGATCCCATCAAGAGATGTTACCAATGCCAAATTCATGGGAATGATATCCACACCCCTCCAAGGGAGCTCCACAATATGAGTTCGCCCTGGCCATTCTCAATGTGGAGAATGGACGTGATCGGGCCAATCGAGCCCAAAGCCAGCAATAATCATCGGTTTATCTTTACCATGATCTACAATTTAACCAAGTGGGTATAAGCATCATCTTCCCCCAGGGTTACTAAAGAAGTTATCATTGGTTTCATCAGAAAGAATGTCATTTGTCAATATGGACAACCAGAGGTGATTGTGTCAGACAATGCTAAAAATCTCAACAAACAAATGGTGGAGGAGTTATGCAGTAAATTCCACATTAAACATCTCAACTCCGTCATCTATCGTCCGAAGATGAATGGTGTTGTTGACGCGGCTAATAAGAATATCAAAAAAATCATGCAAAAGATGTCCGCTAATCACAAAGGATGGCCTGACTTCTTGCCTCTGACTCTGTTAACCTACAGAACGTCAATGCGCACTTCTACTGGGGCAACCCCCTACTCATTAACCTATGGCATGGAAGCAGTGCTCCCCATAGAAGTGGAAATGGAATCCCACATAGTGTTGATAAATGCTCAACTGGATGAAGACCAATGGTTACAAGATCGGTACCACCAATTGTCTCTAATAGATGAAAGGTGGGCCGCAACCATCTTCCATGATCAGTTATATCAATAGAGGATCGCTAGATCCTACAACAGAAAAGTCAAGCTACGACAATTCAAAGAACATGACTTTGTCTTAAAGAAGGTTCTTGACAACCAAGATCAATCCAAATGAAAATTTTGCCCAAACTAGGAAGGTCCGTTTGTTGTCAAGGAGATATTGACAGAGGAGCCCTCAGATTACAAGAAATGGATGGCGATGAATTTCTACAACTCAATAACTCGGACACCATGAAATGGTACTATGTTTGAAGTTATCTACAAACCAGCATCCTGGTTTTGGATCACCAGATCCCCCATCAATTTAGGTTTTAAAAACCTTTCTCACTACATTCAATCTTCACCACTTCAGTTTATCCCACTCGAGATCAAACATTTCACCACTTCAGTTTGTCCCACTCGGGATCAAATATTTCAACACTTCAGTTTATCCCACCAGGGATCAAACATTTCACACCTTCAGTGTGACGCCCCCAAAATAGGTATACAACACCCATTCTGAGTCGTCAAAATATATGGTACAGAAACAACTACAACCTTATTAATACAACATAAAAACTGTGAGTTTAAATACAAATATTGTCATCTAGACAATATCCACACTCAAATAAGTCCTTTTTACAATTATTGATACATTATTTTATAAAAATGGTGAGGACTACTAATCAACTTCTAGAACCATCATTCCACACCCCGACTAGTACTCGCTACATTCTCGCCTCCTGAGAAGAAAAAATGGAACAAAAAAGAAAAGGGTGAGCTCAACTAGCCCAGTAAAGAATATTATGACTAAGATAATATAGAAAAAAATTATCGCTAGTCCTCAACAGGGAAAAATTAATAGAATACAATAGACAACAAATTTTAAATCGCGCAGCGGAAATAATAATTCATTAGAAGAGTTAAGTAGAGAATGAAATCAACTATCTTCAATGATTTTAAAAGTCCATCATTAATATTTTATCCCTGTAACATCAATCAATATACATCTTGATTCAAATATTCATCTTTGCACTACAGGCCAATGATATTCATCAGTTGATCATGTTCATCTAAACACATGTTCATCTTTGCACTACGACCAAAGATATTCATCATAAAATCATTAATCTTTGCACTACAGGCCAAAGATATTCAGTTATATCATTATTTAGGACTGAGGATGATGAAAAATATTTAAAAGAAAACGAATCAAGTGAAACAAAAGAATAAATATTAAGGATTCATATTTAAGCTACTCCATGTCTAAAAATACCTCAAATAATCATAGTGGAGTAAAATTCAAGAATGATCAAAATATGGATACAACCAAAGCTAGTATCCATAATAGATATTTTGGACAAAAAGAAGAAAATTTCATTTTTTTTTCGGTGAATAGTGCCGTATTCATGAATAGTGTCGTATACGTGAATAGTGCCGTATACGTGAATAGTAACCTCGACACAAAAAGTTTAAAATTTGATAAAAAGTTCAAACCAGTATTTTGGCATAATGATATTGGAAGAAATAATATCATTTATATAAAAAAATAATACCCCTTACCTTGTAAAGACAGTACTTCTAGTTGAAACACCGGATATAGGCTATGACTTGAACTTGCACCGTATAGCAACACTCAAAGTATTAAAATACTCACAAGAATACGCTCAATATATCGAGAGAGAAAGAGAGAGAAAACTTCAGTTTCTGGTGTGATTTTCAATTCTAACCTAAGCACCCTATTTATAGGAAAATGTTTAAAACACCAAAACAAAAAATTTAATATAATATAATTATATTTACAAAATTGTCAAGCCCACCTCTTGAATCTGAATTCAGCCACCTTGCACATGTTTAATGCAGCACACCAAGCAAAAAAAACGATTTTGTAATTAAAAATAATAACTTTTAAAAATCAATTATTTCGGAACTTTGGAACTTCAATAATTCACAATAAATAGCCCTTTTATCAGAAAAATTCAAACCACATATCTTTTCTATAGGAAATTTCATTCTCTACAACTTTACAGAAGAAAGTTTTTCTAAATTCCAAACAAAAATTGACTGAAATCTACAAACGGATGATTTTACAGGCTATAATCAAATTTCGGTCAAGAATTGAGGTCTACCGACACACAAAACATGTGTTAATCATTTAATGCCACAAAAATACTTTTACTCCTTATATACTCATATATCCCATATTCATTGTAAAAATATCACCATCAATATATTATTAAAATAATATATTTAAATAAATTATTTTATCAGAAAAAGATAAAATATTAATTTTCAACAATTGTCACATTAAAAATTTTCTCCATCTATATCCACATAAAATCAATATTTTTCTCATCATATAAATTAATAATTAATTATTCACAAATAATATTACAGAATCACATTACTGACAACCAGGCAATTCCCAGGAAAGAGGGGGTTTTTCAATAAGGATCTCTCCTTACTGGCGCGCAATTAGATGATTCAACCTCTCCTTAGACAGAACTTTCTAGACATTGCCAATAATATTATCTAATAATATTATTCAGATAATATGAAGTATTGCTCCGATAATATAAAATATTGTGCAGTGACAATTATTAAAACAACAGTAATATAAAATATCAACGCAACAATTATTGAATCAATAAAATACTGAACAGTAATTACTGTAACAATTATTGAGTAGTGCATTCTTACATAAAAATTAATAATTGGTGCAATACCGTGTGCTATTGTGCAACCACGCGTATTACTGTGTTTTAACCACTGGGTATTCCAACAGTACTATCGGTAATTCGTTATTTATAAACAGCTTATACTTGTCGTTTTCTTCATCCAATCGCTTTTCGTTATGGGGCTCACAAAAGACTACGCCGTCGTACGAATATTTTCCAACAGGAGGAATATTCCACGACCAAACGAATATTCCCCGACAATAATGAATATTTTATAACCACTTGCTTATTTAAAATATTTGCGTATTTTACCCATAACTATTCTCATTAATCAATTCAACCCTTACTATTTCAAAATAATAAATAGAGGAATTTAAATTTCATTTATTAAGAATTTGGGATCTTACAACCTCCCCTCCGTATGAAATTTCGTCCTCGAAACTGACGTACGTACCTGGTATTTTGAAAAGATGAGGATACCTTGCTTTCATTTTCGTTTTCAACTCCCAGGTCATTTCCTCAATAGCATGGTTCCTCCACAAAACTTTAACTTGTGGTATGACCTTTGTACGTAGGACATGCTCTTTCCTATCCAAGATCTTGACACGTACCTCTTCGTATGTTAAGTCTTCGGCTATTTCGTCCGGTTCTAACTCAATGACGTGGTTCGGGTCTTTCACATATTTACGAAGCACAGATATGTGAAAAACATTATGAACACGAGACATACTTGGAGGTAACGCGAGTCTATAGGCCACATTTCCTACTCGGTCAAGAATTTGAAATGGACCAATAAATCGTGGATTGAGCTTTCCTCTCTTCCCGAATCTTGTAACTCCCTTCCATGGAGCCACATGCAACAATACATGATCCCCAATACTAAACTCCACGTCCTTTCGATGAAGATCCGTATAACTCTTTTGTCGATCCTGTGCCGTTTGTATACGTTGTCGAATCATTTGGATCTTCTCTTTAGTCATTCGTACCAACTCTGGTCCCAACAACGTTGCTTCTCCCACCTCATCCCAACATACTGGAGAGTGACACTTTCGTCTATACAATGCTTCGAATGGAGCCACACCTATACTTGCCTGATAACTGTTGTTGTAGGAGAATTTCACCAATGGTAGGTACTTATCCCAACTTTCTTTGAATTCTAGGACACAAAGTCTTAATAGATCTTCAAGAGTTTGAATAGTCCTTCCTGATTGTCTGTCCGTATGAGGATGGTATGCCGAACTAAATCGTAAATCCGTGCCCATAGATTTTTGCAAGCTAACCCAAAATCTTGAAGTAAATCTTGGGTCACGATCCGAAACTATGGATACTGCCATGCCATGCAATCTCACAATCTTATTTACATACATATGAGCAAGACGTTCAAGGGAATAAGTCTCCCGTATCGGCAAGAAATGAGCAGACTTGGTTAATCTATCAACAATAACCCAAATAGCATTTATGCCTTGAGAAACCGTGGGAAGACTCGTAACGAAATCCATGGTAATGTGTTCCCACTTCTATTTTGGAATCTCAAGTGGTTGCAATGGACCCTTTGGCACTTGATGCTCTGCCTTTACACGTTGACAAGTTAAACACCTCGAGATAAACTTTGCAATCTCTCTCTTCATATTGTTCCACCAAAATGTATGTCGAATATCACGATACATTTTGGTACTTCCAGGATGGATTGCTAATGGTGTATTGTGTGCCTCCATCATGATCTTGTACGTCAAATTAGAATCATTAGGAACACAAAGTCTGGAGTGGACTCGACGTATTCCTTCTTTATCGATTCTTGCTTCTGGAATAGCACCTTCTTGCACTTTCTTCTTCATACGCATCAGCTCCGGGTCTGTGGCTTGAGCAACTTTAACTTTATCGATTAAAGTTGGTTCTGTGCGTATACTTGACATCATCGCACTCGTTCCTGCATATGATCTTCTACTCAACGCTTCAGCTACCACGTTTATTTTTCCAGGATGGTATTGAATAGTGTGGCCGTAATCTTTCAACAGCTCAAGCCAACATCGTTGCCATATGTTGAGTTCTTTTTGAGTGAAGAAATATTTAAGGCTTTTATGGTCTGAATATATCTCCACTTTCTCCCCATATAGATAGTGCCTCCAGATCTTTTGCGTGAAAACGACTGCTGCCAACTCTAGATCATGAGTAGGATAATTCCTCCCATAATCTTTAAGTTGTCGCGAGGCATAGGCTATGACTTTCTCACGTTGCATGAGAACACATCCTAACCCTTTTCCTGAAGCATCGCTGTAGATAACAAATCCATCTGAACCAGATGGTATTGTCAGAACAGCTGCTAAAATGAGTCTCCTCTTAAGCTCTTGGAAAATCTTCTCGCAGTCCTCGTTCCATACGAATTTGATATCTTTTCGAGTCAGCTGAGTTAACGGAGTAGCAATTCGAGAAAATCCTTCCATGAATCTCCGATAATAACCAGCTAAGCCCAGAAAGCTACGTACTTCGGTTACCGACTTCGGCTGCTCCCTACTTTGTATTGCTTCAATCTTCGCCGGGTCAACAGATACTCCATATTTTGATACCACGTGCCCAAGGAATGCTACTTCCTCAAGCCAGAACTCGCATTTCTTCAACTTGGCATATAACTTGTTTTCACGAAGCCTTTGTAGTACCAGCTTCAAATGGTGCTCATGATCCTCACGGCTTTTAGAATATATGAGGATGTCATCAATAAAGACAACAACGAACTGATCTAAATAATCCTTGAATACTCGGTTCATCATATCCATGAAAGCCGCAGGAGCATTAGTCAATCCAAAAGACATGACTAAGAATTCATAATGCCCGTACCGAGTTCTGAAGGCAGTTATCGAAATATCCTCAATTTTAACCTTTAGCTGATGATATCCAAAACGAAGATTGATCTTTAAAAAAGAATTGTGCTCCTTGTAACTGGTCAAACAGGTCATCAATACGAGGTAGCGGATACCTATTCTTGATAGTGACATGGTTTAATTCCCGATAGTCAATACAAAGTCACATACTCCCGTCTTTCTTCTTTACAAATAAAACAGGAGCACCCCAAGGAGATGTACTAAGACGAATGAAACCGATGTCCAACAACTCCTGTAATCGGACCTTTAACTCCTGAAGTTCAATAGGAGTCATTCGTTATGGGGTTTTAGAAATGGGCTTTGTACCAGGTTCAAGATCAATAAAGAATTCAACTTCACTTTCTGGGGGTAGACCGGCAAGTTCTTCAGAAAATACGTCAGAAAAGTCAATAACAACAGAAATATTATTCAAATATGACGTGTCTTTATTCAAATCCATAACATGGGCTAAGAAAGCTTGACATCCGTTTTTTAATAAATGAATGGCTTTATGACTTGATACAACAATGATTGATTTTAGTGGTTTAGTTGCTTGAATTCGACCAACAGGTTGGTTAGAAATATGAAAACTAACAACCCTACGAAAATAATCAATTTTAGCATGATGAGTAGTTAACCAATCAATCCCTAAAATCACGTCAAATGCAATTATCTTTAAAGAGATAAGGTCAACAGGTAAGGTGATGGTGCCAACTTGAATCAAACAAGATTTATAAAAAGTGGATGTGATGAAAGTTTCTCCTAACGGAGTCTCCACAGATAAATCAAAGTCTAATTTCTCCGGAGTCAAGTTTAAACGTTTAGCATAAGTAGGAGAGATAAATGAATGGGTAGCACCGGTATCTAGTAAGGTATAAACTTCGCATGAAATTATGATTAGCTTACCCGTGATCACCTCGTTTGGGTTCCTCGCATGTTGACCAGTCACGACAAACGCTCTTCCAGTAACCGTTGACTTTGACTTTTCTGGGACAGCCTTTTGAGTCACCATCCCCGCTGGACTTGGTTTCGCTACCGTACAATCTCTAGCGATATGTCCTTCCTTTCCATAATTATAACATACCTTAAACTGTTGTGGATAGTTTAGGCTGATATGTCCTTCTTTTCCGCACTTATAACATATGACCAGTGGTCGTTCTTCTCCCTTGGAACCAGTTGATGCTGGTGCTGACGTCTTCACATTGTCATTGTTGAATCTCCTCTTTTTAAAATCTCCCCCCGACTCGCTTCTTCTATTCTCATGGCCATGATTACCACCAGAGTGGTTGTCGCTCTTGTCTGTATTCTTCTTTCTCTGCTGGTTATCATTGTTCTGATGACTGATGTCACCGGTATGATCCTGGTTGTGGTCCCTCGGTTGACCGTACTCGTTATCTCGCTCTAATAATTGAGCCCTATTGACAACATCTGAATAGAGAGAAAATTTATGAGAAATGAGATATTGACGTATGCTGGGTTTCAAACCTCTCAGAAACATCCGCGTCATACGTTCCTCATTCTCCACCAAATGAGGTGCAAACCTGGACAACTCTGTAAATTTTGCCTCGTACTGGGACATCGTCATGTTATTCTGCTCCAGTCTAATAAACTCTACCTCCTTCATATGACGAACACTTTCAGGAAAGTATTTGTCATTGAACAGTTTCTGAAATATCTCCCAAGACATGCTAAGCGCGGCTGGATGGGTACGCTTCACAGATTCCCACCAGTAATCTGCCTCATTACGAAACATAAAAGTGGCGAATGGAACTTTCTATTCCTCCGTGAATCCCAAGACATCGAATATCTTGGTAATTTGCTTGACACACGTCTCCGCCTTAATCGGATTCGACTTTCCCCAGAATTCTGGTGGTCCCAACTCTTTGAACTGCTTGGCTGTGACCAGCTGTGCGTTGCCATTATTTCTTCCTATATTTTGTACAGGAATCTCCTTCGTCTGGTTTTGCATGAACTGCAAAAACCTTCTAAACATCTCATCGTTCATCATCTGCTCAGTGTTGTTTACAGGAGGAACATTGCCAGCCTGTTGCACGTTCTCCTCATTGGTGAGTACAGGAATCTCCACGGTCTCATTTACTCCACTGTTAACATTCTCAGTTGCCATTCTTAAATACTGCCATAAAACAAGGGTTAATTAACAAATTAACAAATCACATAATATCCCTATATTATGACCGACCAAGAAATAAGCTTAGGTAGGACACACTAGCGAAGGATTTACTCGTCTCTCCCCTCCTAGTCCTATTCCCCAATCTCCGCCAGAAATCATATCCCTAAACTCTGATACCAACTGTGACGCCCCCAAAATAGGTATACAACACCCATTCTTAGTCGTCAAAATACATGGTACAGAAACAACTGCAACCTTATTAATACAACATTAAAACTATGAGTTTAAATACAAATATTGTCATCTAGACAATATCCACACTCAAATAAGTTCTTTTTACAATTATTGATACATTATTTTATAAAAATGGTGAGGACTACTAATCAATTTCTAGAACCATCATTCCACCCCCCGACTAGTACTCGCTATATTCTCGCCTCCTGAGAAGCAAAATGGAACGAAAAGAAAAAGGGTGTGCTCAACTAGCCCAGTAAAGAACATTATGACTAAGATAATATAGAAAAAAATTATCGTTAGTCCTCAACAGGGAAAAATTAATAGAATACAATAGACAACAAATTTTAAATCAATATTCGCAGTGGAAATAATAATTCTTTAGAAGAGTTAAGTAGATAATGAAATATACTATCTTCAATGATTTTAAAAGTCCATCATTAATATTTTATCCCTGTAACATCAATCAATATACATCTTGATTCAAATATTCATCTTTTCACTACAGGGCAAAGATATTCATCTGTTGGTCATGTTCATCTAAACGCCTGTTCATCTTTGTACTACGGCCAAAGATATTTATTATAAAATCATTAATCTTTGTACTACAGGCCAAAGATATTCAGTTATATCATCATTTAGGACTGAGGATGATGAAAAATATTTTAAAGAAAACGAATCCAGTGAAACAAAAGAATAAATATTAAGGATTCATATTTAAGCTACTCCATGTCCAAAAATACCTCATAAATAATCATAATGGAGTAGAATTCAAGAATGATCAAAATATGGATACAAACAAAGCTAGTATCCATAATAGATATTTTGGATAAAAAGAAGAAAATTTCATTTTTTTTTTCGGTGAATAATGTCGTATTCGTGAATAGTGCCGTATACGTGAATAGTAACCTCGACACAAAAAGTTCTAAATTTGATAAAAAGTTTAAACCAGTATTTCGGCATAATGATATTGAAAGAAATAATATCATTTATATAAAAAAAATAATACCCCTTACCTTATAAAGACAGTACCTCTAGTTGAAACACCGGATATAGGCTATGACTTGAACTTGCACCGTATAGCAACACTCAAAGTATTAAAATACTCACAAGAATACGCTCAATATATCGAGAGAGAAAGAGAGAGAAAACTTCAGTTTCTGGTGTGATTTTTAATTCTAACCTAAGCACCCTATTTATAGGAAAATGCTTAGGACACCAGAACAGAAAATTTAATATAATATAATTATATTTACAAAATTGTCAAGCCCACCTCTTGAATCTGAATTCAGCCACCTTGCACATGTTTAATGCAGCCCACCAAGCAAAAAAAACAATTTTGTAATTAAAAATATTTAAAACTTTCAAAAATCAATTATTTCAGAACTTCAGAACTTCAATAATTCATAATAAATAGCTCTTTTATCAGAAAAATTCAAGCCACATGTCCTTTGTATAGGAAATTTCATTCTCTACAACGTTGCAGAAGAAAGTTTTTTCAAATTCCAAACAAAAATTGACCGAAATCCACAAACGGGTGATTTTACAAGCTATAATCAAATTTCGGTCAAGAATTGAGGTCTACCGACACACAAAATATGTGTTAATCATTTAATGCCACAAATGTAGCAAGCCGATATTTTCTATATAAATAAATTAGAAATTTTGTGTATAAATTTATTTATTTTTTAAGGATGAAGATTTGTACAAGATAATGTGTATATGTAATTATGTGGTAAATACAAATATATTTATTACATAAATATTTACAAATAAAATTATTTTAGAATTATTAGTTTTTATAAAGTATATTTTTATAATAATTAATTTTATATTGGGAATATTTTTATTAACTATTTTCCATGAAAATATATTCATATATTATTTAAATAATATATGGAGTGATTTTTTTTAAATAATTATAACAATTATTTTATTATATGAATTTTAGTACAGATTATTAAGTTAATTATTTTACCTTAATTATTAAGGTTAAATATGAAGAATAAATCACATATGGAATCCAAACCCTAATTTTGGATTATTGTCAAGGAATGAGAATAACAATGTAATATTAATTATATTTTGATTTTTCAGTGCTATAAATATGTACTGTATATACGTATTGATGATGATTGGTCAATTATGGTGTTTAATTTCAAAACCCTTTTATTAATTGATTAAACCCAAATTTTACTGGGGAAACCTTAACTGGAAAATTAACTTTGAGTTTAAGACTGTTATATAACTGTGTTATATATTTTATATTATGTATTAAGTGATTAATTAGTTAAATCCTAATTAAAATTCTAGAAACCCTAAATAAATTTTTAGAAAACCCTAATTATTTAAAAACCCTAAATTTTAATTAGTAAGTTCTAATTAAAATTTTGTTGAACTTTAATCTTAATTTTTCAAACCCTATAAATTATTTGGGAAACCTTAAGGTTTAAGATCTATTGATTTTAACCCAGATTCAAGCATCATGGATAAAAATACCCTTAAATTATTGTGTTAGTTTACTAAAATACCCTTTTTGGATTTATTTTAATAAAATTTCTTGCAAATCTTCCCATATCTTGCAAGTCATCACCCTAGATTATAGCACATGCCTAAAACTCATCCAACCTTATCCTTATTGCCACCTTGCAAGCCTAGATGCATTGGATCTAAGTATATAAATAGATTAGAAGAGAGAAAAAGCTCACTTGTTAGCTTATTTTTGCAAAACTCACATCCTTGAGTCTCTCTCTCTAAAACCCACTAAAATATTTGCTACATCAGATCCCAAGACCAGCCCCACGCATACCAGTAACAGATCAAGAAGCTAGAAATCAAAATTTATCAAAGAAAGGTATTAAACCCTACTCAAAAATCTGTCCAATTTTCTGTTGTTAGATGTTATGTTTGAGTGTTAGAATATGTTCTTAGTAGTGTCTATGGGTGATCTGGGTTGCTAGATGTTAGATCTATAACATCTAGAGGCTCGGATTTAGCATTTTACAAAATCTAGAAAAAGTTTATTTTGTGTCTGACAGTCAAATGTCAATCATCTTAGATCTTTGGTTGTTATGAGTTTTTGTTATTTAACTGTTTTAACTTGTTGTATGCTGTGAGATCTGCGATCTGGAACTTGTATCAGAACCAAATCATGCTTAGATTGTCAGATATTCGTGGTCAAAATAAATTTACCGAGCATGACCGTAACTTTCTGGGTAAACCAAAAAGTGTGAAATCAGAACCTGACAAGATCTTTAAGGCTCCAGATCTGTCCGGTTTATGTTGTTCTGTTCTTGTTATCGCATTCATGTTGTAGTATGTTAGATGGACTCTAGATCCATGTTTATAGACCCTTCATAACATCAATACATCGATCAGAGTAGCTGGTCAAAGTAGACCACTCGTCACTGATTGAGCGTTTCTGGAAAACCCAGAAACCGTAGGCACAATATTTTTGACAGACTTTGACCGGACTAGATCTTCTCGTTTTATTGTTTTTAGATTGATGTTATGTAATAGAGTTGTAGCCTTACATGTTATCTAGACATTATAACTCTTCGATCACAAAAACAACACTTATATCACAAGTTGTGGAAGCCCAAAGTAGGTTACATGAACTATTCTTCATTTCTGGGTAACCCAGAAATGAAGAACAACCTCTGACAACTACTTTGCTGGGTTAGATCTCTTTGGTTATGTGTGGTATGAACTTGATTGTTGTTAGATCTTGTAGTCTTGTATTAGTACTACATGATCTGACAAACAACATCTCCAGAAACACAATACACACTAAATCATTGATGGTCAAGCAGAGCCCCTTGAAACTGCGTATGAATATCTGGGTTTGTATGAAGAACATAAAGAACACCTATAGCTACGGTTCTATCGCTATAGGCAGTCTTTAGCGACAAATAGTATTTTATTTTCCAGAAATTATTAAATAAATAGAAAAAAATAGTTTTTATTATTAAAAATACCAAATAAATTATTAAAAATTATTTTAAATTCTGAAAATTAGTTTTTAATTATTTTTATTATATTTCATAAATATTTAATATTTTTGGAATATTAAAAGTATTTAATTTATTTAATTATAATATTAAATAAATTATTTAAAAATGATTTTAATACTTGAAAAATTATTTAAAATCATATTATGATATAAGAAAATATTTTAAGTTCTTTTTAATGACTTTTAATATTTTGTGATGAAATTCATTAATAAATTGATATAAATGATATTTAAGTTATTTACTAAATGAATTAAATAAATTAATAAAAAACTGATTTTATTATATTAAAAATTATTTTAATTAATAATAAGGTATTTAAAAATATTTTAAGTTATAAAATATAACTTTCAATATTTAAAAGTAAATTTTATTAATTAATTATTATTAATGATATTAAAATTATTTAATAATTATATTAAATAATTGAGTTTAAAAATGATTTTAATATCAGAAAAATCATTTTAAATGAAAATAAAATGTTTAAAGATATTTTAAGTTATAAAATATAACTTTTAATATTTAAAGGATAATTTCATTAATAATTTAATATTAATGACAATTATTTAAAAATGATTTTAAATGCTAAAAATCATTTAAGGGTAATATTAATACTTTAAAAAATATTCTAAGTTATTATAAATAACTTTAATATTTTGAAAATAATTTCATTAATAGTTTAATATTAATTAAATATTAATGATAATAGAATTAATTAATATTTAAATCATTTAATAATGATTTCGATGTTTGAAAATTCATGATAAATTATAAATAAATGTTTTAAAATTATATTAAATCATTTAAAAATAATATGACTGATACAAACTTATAGGACAGAGTCTTAGACTCGTTAATTACCCGATAAAGCTGTCGGTACACCGACATGTTTCAAAAATTGATCTGGACTTAGATAATTTGATTAGATATGTGATTATTTGTGATTCAATGGTTGTTGAACATGTGTGAAAATGTGATTAGGTTATGTGCTGATTGCGAAATGCAGTACTATGTGTTATAGTATATTATTCTAATCGAACGAATGATCTGATTAATGATAGGTCGTGATTTAAAAGATAAAACTAAGTTACAAATTGTAAGCAGCGCATCATGCAAGTATCTTACCTTTGCATTTTGTTTATGCAATGGACATGAGTAAGAATATTTATGAAATTATATTATTAATGTACAGATTATTAACTTTATATTATATACGCTCATTGATTATCAACATGTTAGTATATGATAATTCAGATTTATATTCTGTTCGTTAATTTCTATAAATGGTTATACAAGTGTCCCCACTTGGATAATCATTGTATTTAATCACATGTTGATACACCTTTGTCAATTACCCATATATATATATATATATATATATATATATATATATATATATATATATATATATATATATATATATATATGTTGAATTATAGATTATTGTTGAACAAGATAAAACCTTTGATTTGGAACCTAGACAAGTATGAACATCCCTACATGGGAAAACTTTTATGCGCCCAAGGCGGACAGAGTGAACGATACATTCGTTCTTGCATGTAGTGTCGATCAATACAGGGTACAATGGGCTGATCACCCCCGTGCCCGTAAGTCATGACGGTTTACAGATGAAGTTCTGTTTAACCTTTTTAAAAATGAAAATAATGTTCATAGTATGTCATCTTAACCCTAGTTATAGTCATTATGTAGTTTCAAAAATTTGAAAGAGGGTTGGTATGTTATTATTATTGGTACAAATTACTTCTCAACTATTGAAACTGTTGTAAAAGGGTAGTATAAAGAAAATAATTAAATTCTTTCAGCTTATATATATAATTATTATTACTTATTGGGCACTCAAATACTCATCCTTGCTTAATTTAAATGTTTTCAGCCAAGTGTGAAGAACTAGAAAGCTCATGCAAAAACAAAGGGAAAGGAAAGCTAACCAAATAAGATTTGTGGTAGTTTATGTATTAGTGTGATATTATTAAGACAAGTATGATATTAATTATCTATCATGGGTTGTAATGAATGTTTAAAGGTTACGTACTTGGGATTCAGACTCTGATGAATATGTAAATTAAGTTAATTTTTATATTATTGTTATTATTATTAGTATTATTTCGCTCATAGAAATGGTATCGTGAAGCACCAAGTTCGGGTTTTAAGTACCCAGATTTGAGGGCGTCACAACAAAAATACTCTTACTCCTCATATACTCATATATCCCATATTCATTATAAAAATATCACCATCAATATATTATTAAAATAATATATTTAAATGAATTATTTTATCAGAAAAAGATAAAATATTAATTTTCAACAATTGTCACATTAAAAATTTTATCCATCTATATCCACATAAAATCAATATTTTTCTCATCATATAAATTAATAATTAATTATTCACAAATAATATTACAGAATCACATTACTGACAACTAGACAGTTCCCAGGAAAGAGGGACTTTCCAATAAGGATATCTCCTTATTGGCGCGCAATTAGATGACCAAACCTCTCCTTAGACAGAACTTTCTAGACATTGCCAATAATGTTATCTAATAATATTATTCAGATAATATGAATTATTGCTCCGATAATAGAAAATATTGTGCAGTGACAATTATTAAAACAACAGTAATATAAAATATCAACGCAGCAATTATTCAATCAATAAAATACTAAACAGTAATTACTGCAACAATTATTGAGTAGTGCCTTCTTACGTAAGAATCAATAATTGGTGCAATACCGTGTGCTATTGTGCAACCACGCGTATTACTGTGTTTTAACCACCGGGTATTCCAACAATATTATCGGTAACAACTACGCCGTTATTTAAAAACAGCTTATACTTGTTATTTTCTTCATCCAATCTCTTTCCGTTATGGGGCCCACAAAAGACTGCGTCATCGTACAAATATTCCCCGACAAGAAGAATATTCCACGACCAAACGAATATTCTCCGACAACAATGAATATTTTATAGCCACTTGCTTATTTAAAATATTTGCGCATTTTACCCATAACTATCCTCATTAATCAATTCAACCCTTACTATTTAAAAATAATAAATAAAGGAATTTAAATTTTATTTATTAATAATTTGGGGTCTTACATTCAGTTTTCCCAACATGGATAAAACTTTTCACATCTTTAGTATGTCCCCCCAGGGGCGAACTACGCAGACTTGATCTCCCCAGTACACGGGAGTACATAGGCAGCCATTTTTATGGTCCGATCTAACTACAAAATAAAAAAACATCTCTACACCCTTTTCACCACTTATAACTTTGAACCTTTTCACACTAGGTTCGAACTACGCAGACTTGATCTCCCCTTCTTAATGGGAGTACATAGGCAGCCACTCATGGTTCGGTCTCACCTCTACCAATAAAAATAAAAACTTATTAATGGTATTGGGATCATCTTTCAAACCACACATCATCGACTTAGACCAAAGGGATGGAACTACCTGGTCTCCCCACACCAATGGAAGAACCGACGACCATCTAAGCTGCGGTTGAGTCCTCAAAGAGAAAGACCAATCTATAAGAGATGAAACTACCTGGGCTCCCCAATACAAAGGAGTACTGGCAACCATCTATGGGCGGTCAACCTCAGAGAGGAAAGCCACAATCCTCTCTATAAACACATATAATAAACCAGTCCCAAGACACCAAAGGGTAGCGAATACAAAGATCAATGATCCATTCTGAAAGATCTTGAGACATCTCAATGTTCGTCCATCAAGGGGGAGTTCAGAATACATCAAGATCACAAGCCATGGAGAAACATGCAAATATAAAGCAAGTAACAAGGCATAACTAAAAGGGAAGTGAATCAAAATATATTTCCCTGCCATATAATATTGTTTGATAAATATAATGTGTACTGTGCATGACAAAAATGGCTAAGCTAGTCTATGCATGAAAATTCATGCCAATCTATAAATCAGTGGATATGTGCGCTATCAAGTCCAACATGGCATCCCTCTCAAAAGAAGAGGGTAACTCTATGAGCTCCTGCCCAAGGGTATCAACGCGAGCTAAGAGATCCACAGCCATCTGCATGGTGACACTATGCTCATCAATGAATGTGCTCATCTCTGCAATGATATCAACAGTATGGGACCTCAATATAGTACTATTTGTAATAGCGACATCTCGAGCAGATATAGTGCCATCCCACTTAGTAACAACTACATCTCTAGATGATCTAGCCTCGTCCCGCTCAGTAACAACGGTATCTCTACGATCTAAAGCATCATCTCTCTCAACTAGAGTGGCATCTCTCCTAGAAAGAGCTATCAACATCAAGGCCCTAGCCTAATCCCTCTCATATGTCATCAGAAGTAGACTCTGCTCTAAATACTCTACAGAATATGGGGTTACAGTAGCAGAAATTTTGGGGGAATTAATCAAAGCTACTATCAACCCAGTAAATAGGTCACCCTCAGTGGGAGAATCAATGTCCTCCATGGGCTCCCCACTGTTAGAATCAACACTCGACTCTGTGGATACGGCTCTATTCGATGCAATCTCTGCCTCTAGCCATGCAGAATACTCTATAGAATATCCTGAATGGCTAGTAGTAAAATTAGCCCTCTCACGCTGAGCCCACCAGGCATAAACTCTGGACAAATCCTCCGCTGACAAAAGTCGAGATGACATACGCTGACCCAATGCCCCATCTAAGGGATGAACATCCTGAAACTGGTCGAACTGAGCCATCATAGCCAGTGGATAATAAGTGGTTATACCCCTCAAACCAGTCAGAGGAAGATAATCCATGCCAGATGCATGAGTAATGAAGCTGTAGGGAGAACTAAGCCCTGAACACGACAAAATGTTAAATGGATCCTCGATCCCTGCCAAGAACACTGACCAAAAAATAGCATATGTACACTCCGCCAGCTGAAAGGAGTAAAATATATCTATCTCATGGGAAAAACAATACTCATGGCGTCGGAAGGTGCCAATCGGTCTCAGGTGTGACATGAACCACACATACAGCAAGACCAAACTGCCTGTAAATACCCCTGCAGGATGGGTGTGGCAATACGTGGCCGACCTCAAGCTCTCTGCCACAATCATCGACAAAATGGTATATCCCTCCCGAAGAGCCCGTACTACCATAATCACGCCGATGTCTAAATAATCCATGTACAGTGGCATGTATAGATAAGCTACTACACACATCAAGAGTACATCTATTCTGGCAATACGCCAATCATCCTCCAATGGGGTGAAATCCCCGAAGTGTTGTACATAACTGTCCAAAGAGCCAAATCTGTCAATCAAAAAATGCATGGACACTACATGCCTTGAGGAGATCTCATCCAGGGCAACTCTGCGCCTCAAGCCAGTGAGGGTCATAAACTGTCGGCTCATATCTCCTACAGCCATCCGAGCACAAGGCTTGTCCAGTGGAAAATCTGTCAGACGCTCATACTCCTCTAAGGTAGGAGTCAACTCCTAGGTCTCAAACCAGAACACCTGCCTATCCGGTACCCAATGGTCCAGCATTCTCTCTACAAAACCCAATGGAACCTGGAACATCAGGAGGGTCACAAAGTACTGCAACAGTTGATCTACGGTTGCCCAATCTATTGGTGACAAACTATCATACCACATTCTCAAACAGGAGGCCACCAATACTGGTGTGGTGTGATCAATGCGGCTAACTGTTGATGAAGACATCTGTAGGGCTGTGTCATAAGACCATCCAGGGGTCAATATTGAACATCTCTTGACACACATGCATAACATAATACATGCATGATAAACATTAGATGGTAATATAATGTAGGGAATGGAAAATAGTATATATACATTCCTAAGTACATCATCATCTAATACATCATCTCTGTATACAGTTGGAAAATACAGGGAAATGGGACACAGCCGCCCAACAACTAACAGAGGCCTATCAAAAGATATAACGAGAATAGGGCACAACCACCCAATATCTTACAGAGGCCTATCAAAAGATATAACGAGAAATAAATCAGAAGAAGTTAATAGTGTTGATGTCTACATCATCCAACTTATCCATTTGATGTAACTCCTCCTGAGTCACTGGATCTCCGCCAAGAGGGATATCAGGCCGATACAACAGAGGATCTGCATCGAAAAAACCATCTGAATATGGGCTACCCGAAGGGCCAGACCCTGATCTGGAAGGATCAAAAGTATCCACCTCGGAAGGATATTTGCCCAAATACCAGATGAAAAAATGTGCCCGTTCCAACTGCTGGGTTAAGTTATCAATCTGTGGCAAATGAGTAGGCTCTCGGACATAGGCAATCCAATCCACCATCATGACGGAGCCAGGAACTATATCCTCCATGAATTGTATGGCGCGGGTCTGAGCTCCGATGGTACGAGGAGACCACCAGTGGTAGAATGCCTCCTGAGTGAATGGTCCCTCTGATAAATCAAATCCATCAACTCCCACCAACAGGATATCTCTGATCAGTGGCTGCGATAAAGGGTAATAACGCCTGGTAAGAGGACAGATTGGTATACTGATCTCTCCTATGATGCTCCTGATAGCATGCTCTCCTAAATAGAGCTCCTATCCTCCATCTATGATGAAAGGAATCCGACGGGTGGACATCACATTCTCGACACCAGTCGGGAAACCACCATCAAAGCCAACTGTCAAATGGTCCTCAGAATAGGGAACCCGTGTAATGATATCGGATGTCAACAACTCCAATTATAAGAGAGAATGGGTGAAACCCTCAGCTACAGGACCAACGTGGAGTGATGTCATCATCGTCCCCTTGGATAGGTGTCAAAACCTAGCAGACTAATGGGACGCATACATAGAAGCCTCTCATAGGCCCAAAACTGCCAATACAAGATCAAACATCTGTGGTCAGTCAACACTCTTAACCTATACAAGGGAAATCAAAAGAGAAATACTCACCAGCAGAAACGGGTAAAATCCTAGCCAAGCCTTTGTCAATCCCTGCAAGCGCATGCGCATTCCCCTGAGGAAATAGGCAAAGGTATAGGAGCCCCAATCATACTCTCCAATACGGTCCACCTCACGTGTGGCACTAACTAAAGGAACGACGTCGTGGAAGAGTTATCCGCTAGGAAACAACCCTGGAGGATGACCAGGAACAATCGCCAAAGAATGCGATCCCTGACTCTCCTATCATCAGGCAATGGCTCACTCAATGCCCCACTCGTGGCGTCTATACTCAAAGGACCAGCACGGACTATTCTTCCTTTGAGCGCCTCAGCCTGAACTCCTAGCATAGATCTGACAGTAGTTAGGGAAATGTCAGCCACACAAGGCATTGGCGCCCCTGAAAACTCCATACCGGTGATAAACTGCCAATCCATTGGCATCATTATCACCTCATAATCTAGCAAATAGAGAGACTGAGTTTAATGAAACCATCGCTCAGACAATGCCCTGAGGTAACCCCAGGGACAACGGCTGGAGAGGATGGAAAAGAACGCCTCAAAACCCCAAGTATGCACAATCTCTCGATACTCTGAGTGAAGAGTCTGGTATAAAAAATGTATAATGAACCAATTCCCTCGAGGCTGCATAAAGTTGGGAACCTACATCACAAACGCAAATCAACATCAGAATCCCTGCTCCTCATCAAAAGGAAAAAGGAAGATCAAACACAGCTTTTACCTTGTTCGCATGCAAATATATCGAGGAGTGGCGACTCAAATCATCTAGAAGCTATGCATTCATCACATTTATAGCTAGTAACTCTATACGGGGAGTAGAAGTAGCAGGAGCGGGAGTCGCAACTGGTACATCCTCCTCCTCGTCCTCAACATCTGGTACCTCAACCCGGACATAACGAATTACTGACTCCGTCAACTAACGAGGCTTTCGGGCTGGGTGAGGCCGAGCCACATCAGAAGCTCTCCTTCTCACACCTGAAGAGGTCCTACGGGAGCTACTTAACTGGTCTGGATCCATATATCTGGACAAAAGTCTCCAAATCACCTCAGAAAGGGTGTGGTAAATTCTAACCTTGAGCTTATTAAATGCATTTTATGTCCATATGCATGCATGCATGCATTACTTTAACATACGCCTATAGTAGAGTTAAAAATGTATATTTATTCAATGTGTAGACTCAAGGAAAATTTCGCTAGAGTCTCCTTTGTAAAATGGACTACCCACATGCACGTAGGCATGACTAGGTGGCCATTTAGTAGCACCCCAATCCACAATTATAAACATCATATATGCATAAAAATGTCAAAGTCATAATCCATAAGGGTAGTCTAATTACCAGGATTACTTTGCTTTACAACCTTTACTCATTTGTCCTCAAATAGTATAAGAAATAGCATAAAAAAGGTGCCAATTTGACTGCTTCAAAAGTTAAAAAATTTCTCATCAATATGTTCAGCATGGTTAAATACTAACATTACTATGTTGAATATTTTTTATCAAGTCATATGAGTATACATATTCACTACTATGTGTTTAGAAGCATTTCATGTGATAACTCATTTTCCAACGGACAAAACTGGAAAAGAAAACATGCATACGTTACCAGGATAGTGCAGAACACTTTTACGGTGACGAATTTTGAAGAAAAAAGCCCAAACTCAGTAGATATGAAGAAGAACTCTCGGATTCTCTGTGTGGCTTCAATTGAAAATGACTTGTGAAAGGGAAAGCTGCCTCAAAAAGACCCATAGATGGTCGCGGGTCTACCTGTGGCTGCCGCAGGTCCACCTGTAGCTGTCCCAGATGGGTCCCACCCCCTCTGGCTTGATCGAATTTGAGTTACAAAGGAGGTCACATAAGCTAAAAAGTTAAATTAGGAAAAAAGACGCTACGCGATTAAGCAGAAAAGCCTGAAATCCTGATTTTCATAGACCAAACTGCATGTCTACATATCACTCATTGGTATTCGCCCAAACACAGGGTTCACAAAGCTGATGATCACAGCTGTTGCAAACTACATTTGGCAAAACCTCACAAAGGTCCGATGCCATTAACTTGTGGATGTGATTTCAATTGCAACCATACCTTTCAAACCTCTCCCCAGTGGAGACTTCATATAAACTTTCACCGTTGAAGCACATTTCAATGAAGGTCAGGCAGCCCAGACGTCATCAGTCGTTGGCAAGTAAATCTTGCGAAGTATCGGAAGTGGTCCGATGGTCTCAGTCGTTCAAGCACATTTTAGCGAAGGTCAAGTAACCTTAACGTTATTCAGCCGTTGGCAAATAAACCCAGCGAAGCGTCGGAGATGATCCGATAATGTTCGCCATTGAACCACATTTCAATGAAGGTCAAGCAACCTTAACGTTATTCACCCGTTGGCAATTAAACCCAGCGAAGCATCGGAGATGATTCGATGATGTTCACCGTTGAAGCACATTTTATTGAAGGTCAAGCAACCTTGACGTTATCCAGCAATTGGCAATTAAACCCATCAAAGCATCGGAGATGGTCCGATGATGCTCATTGTTAAAGCACATTTCAACGAAGGTCAAGCAACCTTGACATTATTCAGCCGTTGGCAATTAAACCTAGCGAAGCATCGAAGATGGTCATATGATGTTCACGTTGAAGCACATTTATGCGAAGGTCAAGTAACCTTGATGTTATTTAGCCGTTGGCAAGTAAACCCAGTAAAGCATCGGAGGTGGTTCGATAATTTTCACCGTTGAAGTACATTTCAATGAAGGTCAGGCAACCCTGACAATGCCAACTGTTGGCAGTAACTCCAACAAAGCACTGGAAAAACGTGGCGATACAAACCAGGGAAAACCATCCTCATCGGGGAGGACCGATGATGATATCTGTTATACAAATCTTCATCAAACAAAACACAATTCCCTCAGAGTCTCTTGCACATGAGAAGAACATATACGGTGGAAAGTCTACACCGAGGGTTAAAGACCTTGGTGATAAACCCAATGTCAACATCCTCTGGTCTCATTCATGGAATAACCTCCATTTCATGCATTCAGCATACATTTGCATTATGTTGTAGTACATTGCATCATAATTATCTTATCACATTTCAAATGTCTAGCAATTATTATCATATCCATGCCATTGCATTGCATGAATATGATAAAGAGGGGCATTTGTAGACACTTAAAATTTTGTATTCCTGTTACTAACCTTACAGGAGGGCAAAATCATCTTCCAGAGATAACCCTGGAAGTCAGCTCAACCCCGGAGACAACCCCGGGATATTCAGTTTTTCAATCTCGGAGACAACCCCGATATACTCAGTTCTAAACCTCGGAGATAACCCCGAGAGATGCAGTTCCAGTTCTGGAAATAACCCTGGAATAGTCAGTTTTAACCTCGGAGACAACCCCGAGGCACTCAGTCCCAATTCGGAGATAAACCCGGAGAGGTCAAGCACACCTCAGAGATAACCTTGAGGACAGTCAGCACCCACAGCAGCCCAATCTCAGAGATAACCCTGAGCAACGACTGCTACATCTACCCAGAGCCAGAGATAACCCCAGTGAGGGGAAAAATCATTATTTTGCCACCTCGATACTACATTCACATCGTTTCAACATCATTTCAACCTATATTTCATACAAAAGTGTCCCATAAGAACCATAGATCAAATTTTGAGTGATTACTACGCAAGACAGTACACCGAATAGAATTTAAAGACTTGAAGATCTGGTCATGGAACTATCTTCCCGGCTTCGTACAACCTCTTATCACATGTCATTGTGTAGCTCCCGATAACAGCATTCCGAAAAGGTATAGCACGCCTTAATCGGATGCCCGAATTGAAAGTTATGAAGGTTCAAGTAGACAACGTGTTACACGAGTGCACGTTCTTCTAGACGATGGGACCCGTAGAGCCCAGGGCACCCCGGGCAGTGGCAGGTAGACCTGCGGCTCCCCACTCTATAAATAAAGGGCTTGGGTGGCCATTTTAAAGAGAAAAAGAGCAAGGAAACCTTGTCCATTTCACTTTATACACACTTCTATAGTGCTCCAAATTGAGTGCTTCTTTTTTCTAAACACTTGTGAGCTCGTGTTTTACAACATACTGAAATTTAACCAGTGGAAACCGAGTTTTCAGGCATCAAAAGCTATCTGAAGTCTTCTTGGCAGCCCACTATAAGATATTTCAGATTTTTAAGCTTTTTCTCACTTCTATACATACATATCTACTCATGTTGAGAGTCGTGTTGTGTGGGTATGCCCGGATCGTCGATCCGTGGCTTTTATTGCACATATATATATATATATATATATATATATATATATAAGTATTTATATATATATATATATATATATATATATATATATATATATATATATAAAACTCTGTTCGATTGAGCCCGGGTGTTAAAAGATATGTACATATATTTACATTTCTGTCTGGCCTGGAGTTCACTTCGTGGCCTTTTACTGCTTTTATATATATATATATATATATATATATATATATATATATATATATATATATATATATATATATATATATATATATAACTATTTATCAGTCTGCGGGTTAGATTTGCCTAAATCTGGCTATTTCTCACTTTAACCGGTTCATGGTGACTAAACTGGAACCGTTGAAGCTGGAATGATTAGATTTATTCAAATCTAATTCTTTTTTTAGCTTTTGTTGCAGGCTAGATTTGTCTCAATCTGGCTATTTCTCACTTTAATCGGTTCATGGTGACTAAACTGGAACCGATGAAGCTGAAATAGTTTAGATTTATTCAAAATCTAGTTCTTGTTTTAGATTTTGTACATATTGCTTTGTCATTTGAGCCTAGGAATCATGTGATCATAGATTCAGTTCTTGAAACTAGATTCGGTTCCCGTGATGGACATTTTTAGTTGCAGCCAGCTTATAAATTATTCACGGTGTCTGAATTTCCTTAGATGGCTCCTATGCCCATAAGGAGTTCGGCATTACTATATACCTTATATTCTCGAAGATGCTTCGCATCTTAAAAATAATAAAAGCAATCCAGTCGAACACATAATAAAATGGAAGTATCACAGGCCTCAATTACTATTGAGCATAAGGGTTTGAAAAACCTATTTTACAAAACATCATTGCTATATCTTGTTAAAATTAAACTTTTATACAAAAGTCAAACCCTCTGTATATAGGTGCAAACGAGGCATAGCACTACTTCCAAACAACTGCACATAGACCTACACACACACACACATTCAGATAAAAGTTTAAATTAAAAAGTGGCGATAATCGTGTTATCACGGAAGTCGAGGGGTCCCTAACACCTTCCCTCCGCTTAATCAAGCCCCCGGACCCTAACGAATTTTGATTTTGCAGACCAGATAAACAGTGTCACATCACTAGGTCTTTGTGCAAACCTTTTCTAGATTGAGTTGGTGCAACCATTTAAAAATACCAACTGGCGACTCTTACAGTCAAATCGTCGACATATACATGTCGGACCTTTTCAAACTTGCTTTTTCAAACAAATCTCACCTAACCTGAGAACACCAACAGACAAGAACATAAAAGGACAAATAAAAATCCTGACATCGACACTCTGGGAGGGCGCAGCTGCGTTACCCCAAGCCTTGGCACCGGCGTAGTTGCTTTGGTACTCAATTCCCAAAAAACTCAACAGGTGCAGCTGCGCCGTTTCTGCCTTTGAAACCAGCTCAACTGCGCTGGTACGCAGATAGAAACTTATAGACTGCGTCCCTGCTTCATAGTTCATCCCCAAACATACCAATTTTCCTAATTAAGCATAATTCAACAAACCTAGAGGCTATAAACTTATTAGCAACATCGCCAAGCATGCATATCATGATTCTAACAACATAAATATCTTACACAATCCACTTTAAAGGATTTAAACCATGTTTTTACTAGTTTCTTCATTTTCCAACATGTTTACCGAATTCAATCACCAAAACTTTGTTTCTTAACCAAATCAGTCCATTATACATGCATTCTTTTCGTTTCTTGACATATTAAAACAATCCATAACCAATTTATAGATTACCATATAATTCAAGCACAAATTTTAACTCTAAAATCAGCCTTTTAGTACATATTCAACCAAAAACCAATTTCTTCTTCTTAAACATGACTACACATGAATTTGATACTCCAAAATCATTTGTAAACAATATACAACAGATTATAAACCATCTATAACACACATAACCACTATTTTAACAATTCATCAACCAAATTTTCATTTTTTTTAAAAGGAAACTCAAGAACACAAAAATCCTTATTCTAAAACATGATTTCATGAATTTCAACCTCTGGAAATTGTTTCTAAATGACAACCAATAGATTATATATATACTAACCCATACATAAAATCCAATTCCTCACAATTCAGCCACAGAAATTCAATTTCTCCACAGAAATTCAATTTCCCATAAAAACTCAAGAACACAATAAAAGTTTAAAATTGAGAATTCACCCTTTATTGGATTAGCTAGATGATGATAGAAAAAACTTGAAGAAGCTTGATGGCTCCACCCTTCTTATCTGATCACATAATTTCTTCCTAACTCTCCTCAATTTTCTCTCTATCTCTCTGTATTTTCCCATCTTCTCTACATTCTCTATTCTTAGCCTTAGGAAAAACACGTAAACACACTAACATTGATATATCATCATGCACAAACTTAAGTCATCAGGCAAAAAAAACCAAAAGTTTTATCAGTTAACTTATCCCAAAGTTCACAAGACCATGTTTGGCAAAACCCTCTCAAACCTCCTTTTAATTTATTTTCATATTTTCCTTATTATATAGTATAAAATTGTCACACTTATTAAATTTAAATCATACTCTTTAATTATCCACATAACACTTACTTGGCCAACATAATTCTTAATATTTATTTAATAAATATTAACCTTCCAAATTAATCATTCTTTTAATTCCGTTAATAAAATTAATTAAAATAATAACATTACACAATATTATAATTATTAAACAATTAATTTAATTTAATTTAATTATTTCATTAAATTAAATCTTCAATCCATAAAATTTCCATACATATTTATTTATTACACAATAATTTCATCAAATATTTATTTATCTTAATAAATAAACTAAATCAAATATTTATTTAATTCAATAAATATTTAAAATTAAACACAAAATTCTCGTTCGTTACATCCTTCCCTCCTTAGAAGGATTATGTCCCCAGAATCGCGACTCAATGAACTCAATAAATTCATTCGTCACATTCTTCCCTCCTTAACAAGATTATGTCCCTAGAATCGCTATACAAAAATTAAGCAAATAACTGAGGATAATTTTTTATCATAACGTCTTCGAGTTCCCACGTAGCTTCTTCAGCATTGTGGTTTCTCCAAATTACCTTAACAAAAGGTATCACTTTATTCCTTAGTACTTTCTCTTTTCTGTCAATAATCTGAACATGAACTTCTTCATAAGACAAGTCTTTTTCAAACTGTAACGGTTCATATTCTATAACATATTTGTAATTGAGCTTATATGGTCGTAATATCGAAACATGGAAAATGTTATGAATATGTTTTAGTTCCGGAGGTAGAACTACCTCATATGCTACTTCACCAACTCGTCGTAGCACTTCAAAAGGTCCTATAAATATAAGGCTTAGTTTTCTCTTTTTACCAAATCGAATTTTTCCTTTCCAGGGAGACACTTTCAAGAAAACAAAACTGCTGACATCAAATTCTCGATTCTATCGGTGTTGATCAACATATTTCTTTTGCCAATCTTGTATAGCTATCAATCTTTCCCGAATCACCTTGACGATCTCGACGGTTTACTGCACCAATTTTGGACCTAATAGCTGACGTTCACCAACTTCGTCCCAGCACAATGGGGTTATGCACTTCCTGCCGTACAACGCTTCGTAAGGCAGAATGCCAATACATGCATGATAACTGTTATTATAGAAAAATTCAACCAACGATAGATGGTCATCCAAATTCCCTTTCAATTCCATACTATAAGCTCTAAGCATATCCTCCAATGTCTGATTGTCCTCTCACTTTGTCCGTCGGTTTGAGGATGATATGATGTGCTCATTTTCAACTGCGTCCCCAAGCACTCTTGTAGTCGTTTCCAGAAATTTGATGTGAAACGTGGATCTCTATCTGATACAATGGACACTAGGAGACCGTGTCTTCATACAATCTACTTCATATACAGTTTTGCTAACTGATCTAGGTTAAATCTTATTTTGATTGGCAAAAAGTGTATCGACTTCGTCAATCGATCCATAATCACCCAAATCGCATCATAATCTTGCTGAGTCATTGGAAGACCTACCAAAAAATCCATTGGGATATGCTCCCATTTCCATTCCTGCATCTCTAACAGTTGCAACAATCCGCTTTACCTTTGATGTTCAGCTTTAACTTTCTGACACGTTAAGCATTTCGCCACACATTCAGCAACATCTTTTTTTCATATTTGACCACTAGAAATGATGTCTGAGATCCTGGCACATTTTTGTACTTTCGAGGTGAATCGAATATCGTAAGTTATGAGCCTCACTCAAAATTTCCTCTTTAACTTTCGAAATTGGCGAAACCCAAATTCTCCCCTCAAATCTAAGTAACCCTTCTGAATCAATTTTAAATTTGTCTTATTCACCTTTAGACATTTTTCTTTTTATCTTTTCACAGTTTTTATCTTGAAGTTGTGCGTTCTTCACCTTATTCAATAAAATTGAACTGGTTTCCATCTGGAACAATTTTTCATCTGATTCTATCGAATACTTAAATTCCAATTCTAACTTGGCCATTTTTGCTATAAGCTTTTCCTGAGCAGTTAACATCAATAATTTCTCCCGACCCTTTCTACTTAACGCATCGGCAATAACATTCGCCTTTCCAGGATGATAAAGAATCTCGTAGTCGTAGTCTTTAATCAACTCCAGCCATCTTCTTTATCGCATATTCAGATCATTCTGTATAAAGATATACTTCAGGCTTTTATGGTATGTATATATCTCACACCTCTCTCCATACAAATAGTGCCTCTAGATCTTCAGTGCAAACACTACCACAACCAACTCTAAATCATGAGTCAGATAACCTTTCTCGTAATCCTTCAATTAACGCAATACATACGCAATAACCCTGTCATTCTGCATAAGCACACAACCTAGTCCTTTATGCGATGCGTCACTATATACCACAAAATTTTCTGTATCATCAGGCAATGACAACACAGGTGTTGAACTCAATCTCTTCTTTAACTCTTGAAAACTCCCCTCACACTTCTCCATCCAAACAAACTTAACTGCCTTCCTAGTCAAATTCATCAACGGAGTTGCGATCTTGGAAAAATCTTGAATAAAACACCTATAGTAACCTTCCAACCCCAAGAAATTTCTTATTTCTAATGGTATCTTTGGCTGATCACAGTTTATTACAGCTTTAACTTTTGATGGATCTACCGAGATTCAGTCCTTATCAATAATGTGCCCAAGAAACTACACACATTCTAACCAAAACTCATATTTTAAAATTTTAACATATAACTTCTCTCTTCTTAATGTCTCCAATTTCATCCTTATGTGTTCAACGTGCTCCTCCTTAGTTTTAGAATACACTAATATATCATCAATAAACACCACTACAAATTTATCTAAGAATGGTTTAAACACCATGTTCATCAAATCCATGAACGCTGTAGGTGCATTGTTTAAACCAAATGACATAACCAGATACTAGTAATGACCATACCGAGTTTTGAATGATGTCTTTGGTATATCCTCATTCCTCACTTTCAACTGATGATATCCACTTCTTATATCTATTTTTGAAAAGTACCTACCTCATTTCAGTTGATCGAACAAGTCATCGATTCTCAGTAACGGATACTTATTTTTAATCGTGACCTTATTCAATTCCATGTAATCAATGAAAAGCCGTATTGACCCATCTTTCTTCTTAACAAATAACATCGGCGCTCCCCACGATAAAATGCTCGGTTGGATATACTTCTTGTCTAGTAATTCTTATAATTGTACCATCAGCTCTTTCATCTCTACTGGGGCCATTCTATACGGGGTTTTAGATATCGGGGCCGTTCCTGATGCTAAATCAATCACGAACTCAACCTCTCTATCTGGCAGAAGTCTAGGCAAATCGTCTGGAAATACATCCGTAAAATCTCTAATGACTGGTATCTCTTCCAATTTCGCAGTCTTCTTCTGAGTATCGACTATGTAGGCTAAGTATCTTACACATCCTTGTCTCAGTAACTTCTTGGCCTACATCATCATCAAACAACTCGCTTGTCTAGGCGACTTACCATAAAACACCACCTTTGACGGAGTCATAAGGTTAACACATTTTTTTGGCAATCAATTATCACCCCGTAATTGAATAACGAATCCATTCCCAGTATAACATCAAATTCCCCAAGTTTAATCGGTATCAAATCCACCATCATATCGTGGCCATTTATATCCACCCTACTGTTCTTGTATATAAACCTAACAAGAATCACCTCCCTATTCACAATCTCTATGCTTAAAGGAAAATCTAATTCTTCCTGAAGCAAATCTAAGTTCTTAGCAAAATCATCGAATATAAATGAACAAGTAGCACTCAAATCAAATAACACATAAGCATTAATACCATTGATCGGAATGATACCTGACACCACATCCTTTGACTGCACAGAATCTTGCACGGTCATATTAAAAGTTTGGGCAGTGGGTCGGTTTGATGGCACTGGCCCAGTGATAATCAACGTACCACTGTTGTTGCTTCCCTTGCCTCAACTTGCACCTCCCGCTATCTTTCCAGGGCAATCACGAGCCATATGATCCTTCGACCCGCAAGTGAAACAAGCTCCCTTCTTTGGGCTAGGATAATTTGGTGCAATGTGACCCTCTTGGCCACAATTAAAACATACTTGCTTACCCTTCACGCACACACCAGTGTGGTTCTTCCCACAAATAGTACAAGCTTCAAACTTCTCCTTTTGTTGACTTCCTTACTGTCTTCCTGCATTTAGATTTTCATTCCACTTCCTCTTCTGGTTATTACTTCCACTATTTCTTCCACCAGCTTTGTTTTCATTCTCATTTTTCCTCTTCTTCTGTTCTTGATTATACTTGGTTTAGGCATCGCTTCCAACTTCCGTGATAATCGTCTTTTCTAGTACTGCTACAAATATATTTAACTGAAACATTGAAACCTTCCTATATAGCCCGGTCTTCAACCCTTGTTCAAACCTTCTCGCCTTACGCTCATCTGTATTAACCTAATACGAAGTAAATCTTGCCAACTCATTAAATTTCGTTGTATACTCTGGCACATACATGGTTCATTGCTTTAGTTCCAAGAATTGAACCTCCATCTGGTTCCAGGAACTCATCGAAAAAGTACATCTCGAAAAACATTTCTTTGAACCTATCCCACGCTATTATTCCCTGTCCCCCACGAACCTTATTTGCCTGCCACCAATAACTAGCTTCAGATTTCAACATAAACGTTGCGAAGATGGTTTTCTGATCCTCATTAACCCTGGAAATGTCGAAAACCTTCTCCATTTCTATGATCCAGGTTTGGGCTTCAACTGGATTCATAGACCCTTGAAACTTTGGCGGTCCAACTGCTTTGAAGTCCTTGAAAGTCATGACTTGAGCTTGCGGCTGATTCGCAAGTGCTCTTGTTAACAAGGTCACCAACTACTGAACCAGGTTAGCATTGACCTCGTTATTCTTGTTGTTAGTAGACCCCTCAGAGGGTGGTTGTTGGTGTGGTTGTCTACTTCTAGGAGGTATTTTTTTTTGTTTAAGATACACGCTTATTAGATCACTACTCAAATTTTTGAATATTTAAAGTTTAACTTAAACTTTTTAAGATTAAAGCTTAACACATAACATTTAATTAACTTCTATATTTCATTCATTAATAACATCCAAAACATAGTAAAGATAGCATCTCTGCTATCTACATTAACTTTCCTGAACTTGAAAAGTTTCAGAATTACATACTTATCTTACCCCATTATTTATCTCAAAACATGGGATTTAGAATTTATTTAACATATAATTAATCACATAACTTATTACTCTTCCTATTTTGGCATATTAATACGTCGAGCAGCTTCTCTACGCTCTTCTTCCATGATACGAAACATCGTTCTACAATCCAATATATACCATGGCAAGTCTTCGAACTAAGCTGGGCAATAAAAGACTCGGTCCTGGGCCCTATCAATTGCAGAATGAAAAGCATAATCCATTTCATTCATCTTGGCCTTCTTTGTTTGAACCTTGTCTCCAGCACGATCTGCACGCTGAGTAGCCTTTACCCAAGCATCCTCCACTCTCGCACGCTTAGATGTCTCCTCCTTCAAATCATCTTTTAGCTTCTCAACTTCAGTCTTCATCATTTCATTCTCAGCCAATAGTTGCTCTTGATGACTCTCTATATGAACTAGGTTCCATTCCGTGTTCCCAAGACGTACATCAAGATCCTGAATCTCCTCATTCTTCTGCTCTATAGTGGCTTGACGCATATCAGCCAACTTCTTCATCTCCTCAACTTTATTTTGTTGTTCTATATTACGGTCATACAATTCATCATACATCTCTACTACAATAGAGTTTGGTGGAAACTCCACAAGATCATCTTCCTCATCCTCCACCTCCATCTCCTCAAAGTCCTCCTCCTCAGGATCAGACACAGACTCATACCCTGTCATTCAACAGTGACCAACAGAGATGGCTCTCTCTGAACCAATTGCTTCCAAACAACATGAACATCTCGGGGCTCCTCATCTCTAGGCCCCTGAGGTATCTCCTCCCTAGCTTGACTGGATCCTTTAACGTTATACATCCTGACAAAAAAATACTTTAATTTTTATTTACTATGTGGCACTCTTCAATACTTGCGAGCATATAAGTTTTTAACACATAGGCACATAAAGTCTTTTATTATTTATCTTTAATGAATTCCTTAATCCATTCCTTAAAACTCGATAAGAGTTTATCACCACTATATTTTCTATCTTCTTAAAGGTTACTTCCTAAGGTTCCCCCACCTAAGGTTCATAACCTAAAGCTTTGATACCAACTTGTGACACCCCCAAATTCAGGTACTTTATTCCCACAGGATTTGGTGCTCACTGTCCAAAACAATCACATCTAACTACCCGAAATTCAAGGATAAAGACATAAGTTAAATAACTTAAACAATAATCCTTCCCATTAAAGGGTTACACCAACTTAAAATAAATCCCAGGTAACCTAATCTTAAATTATTACATAAGTTTATGGAATACATCATATAAAATAAGTCTTATAACATAAATTCTGTCAAATAAAATTAAACAAGAATGAGCAACTTTAGCTGCAGTGTTATATGCAAGAATGAGCAAACAAATGCTCACAAATATAATGATGACAATAACAATATCATAGGAGTAAGCAAGTACTGAATAATAAAGAACTCGATCTTCGAATCAAGATTAGAAAACAAGTTCAAGTTACACATATCTGAGGGTCTCAAGACCATGAACTATGTCCCAGGTTACTAAGTATTTCTACCTCAACCTTTAACAGTCGTTAGACTATATGGACCTTTCTTCTCATACTTAGGGGGATCAGCCCTTCGTACCATATATTGTGCACAAACATCTTAACGCTAACGCGTAAATAATCCTCTATAATAGGGTTGTTCATCTTAGTTTTGTGATAACCCAAATTTTCAGAAATTATTAAAATAAGAATTTAGTAAATAGAATTCTTATTATAAGATATGTCGGGTTTGAATAAAAATATATGTGTAATACTTTGAATTTTGTGTTATTGGTGGAAAGAAACCCACAAATGAGATTTTATAGTTGGATAAACTATTAAGGAAAGATAGAGTTTTAAAACATAAAGTTGATTTTTAAATTATTAAAGAAAATAGTAATTGATGATGTGAAATCAAAGAGGGAATTGATGTTAGACGAGTTAACACTTAAAGAAACATGTTCAAAGTATTTAAAAATGAAGGTTCTATTTCTACTAATGTAGAACTTGTCTGCCTCTGGACTTGATGTGGCGCAACTGTGCCACTTCTAAGCTTATGACCAGTGCATCTGCGCCGGTCTACAGAAGGTTCTGAGCAAGTTTGTGAAATTTGAATTTCAATGCATGTATATGGTTAATAAAAGTCATAATGAATGATTAAGTTATCCATGAATGGATTAAGTTAGCAAATCATGATTTGAATACACGTTAGTTTATTAACCTAGAATGAATGTTGGTTAATCAAGTTATATTATAGAATATTATATAGCCTTGTGTGGCAGTAGTGTGGAATGAGAAAGAGTTGATTCACTTATATAAGACGGTGAATTAATATATATGTTTAGCATAAGAGGATGAAAGAAAGATGTTAATTAATATTTGATATTTTTAATATATTACATAGTATTGTAATGTATATAAAAAGGGTTAATGTTCGAAAGAAAAGTGATTAATAAAGGAAGAGAACCAATATAATTATAAATTAATATTGGTTAGAGATGGAGGGATTATATTAGCACTTAAGATATGGTTAAATGTAAAGATGGAAGAAGTTGTCTTGGGACAATCGAATAATTATATGTATAGTTTATGATTTAAATAAATTAATAGAATAGATATTAATTATTCTAAGTGTAAAGGTTATACATATTATAAGTGGATAATTATTTAAGTAAGCTAAACAATTTAGCATTAAGGTAAAGTGTGTCACACAAATTTTATATTAAAATGTGGTAATGAGCTTAAAGTAAGCTTGTAGGATATGCCTAGTGTGGCATAATGATGGATTAAGGATTTGTTCAATTACATTAGTGGGGAAATGATGAAGTAATGTGTTGGGACAATTTATGATAGAAAAAGAATTGAAGAATTAGAGTATAATAATTGGTATTGTACATACTAATTATTTTAATGAAAATGACTATTTTTAAATAAGGGTGTCATGATTATAATTTCATAAGGTATAACTATTTAAGGTCGGTAAATAATTCAGTACAGTGTGTCACCCATACCTTATATTAAATGAATATTAAAATAACGTGGAATTGGAAAAAAAACCAAACGTGGCCTAGACTATGACGAACGAGATTTTATAATCTAATTTGAATATTTATTGAATTAAATAAATATTTTTTCGATGATTTAATTATTGGATTAAATAATTAATTGTTGAATTTATAGTAGATTAATTTAATTATATGTGTTATATTGATTAAATTAATGTGGAGAATTTTATGTATTTAATTGAGCTTATTTGATTAAATGAATTATTTAATAAGCATAATGTTATTCTAATTAATTTAATAATTAATTATAGATTTAATAATTTGACATAATTAATAAATGAGAAATTTAATTATGTGACTATGTGAATTAATGAAAAATTATTATATTTTATTTAAATTAAATTAAATAAGATATTTGATTTAATGTTTAATTAGGTGTGACATTATTAAACTATATAATAAGAGATTAATTAAATTAAATGGGAAAGAGCATTTTAAAGGCTAGCCAAACAAGGCCTAAAAGGGAGTTGGCCAGTTAACCCACGAAGGGATTAACTGACCACATCGACGCCAGTTATATTATTCGTCTTATATTCAGTTCTTAGTTTCAACCTGGAGAGCAAAGTGCAGAGAAAATTCGGAGAGAGTTTAGAGAGAATTTGTGATATTGGAGAAGGAAGCAAAGAATCAAAGGAATTACTATAGGGTAATCTCTCTAACCCAATTTGTAAATTACGTTATTATTATTTTCTATGAAAAACTATCTCTAAGTCCTCTATGATTGAAGAAAGTTGCAAATTGATGAATATAGGATGTGATGTATAGGTTAATTTATATTTATAATAAGCGTATATCATACATTCATGTGTTTAGAGTAATTGATTTCATGTAATCATGCTAAAATCAGAGTTTTCCATTAATAAGTATTTTGAGTTCTCTGTAAAACAAAAATATAGTGATCAATGCATGAATTGGTGATTTATGTGTATATACATGATAATATATAATCATAACATATTTTCTACCATCTATGTATGTTTTCAAAACATTAAATCTATATAAATATGTAGTAATTGGATATTTTTTAAGTTACATAGTATAAAAGTTGTATATATGGCCATATAGCCCTTACGTACAAATTAAATGCTTTAATCATAAGTTGTATCAAAATTTACACTTGCATATGCTTATGTATGTTGAAACGAACAAAACAAAATTTAAACGGATGGATTCGGTGAATTAACGAATCCATAATGTTAAAATTCATGTTTTTCTTCAAAACTTTACAAAATATGAAAAACAGTGAAATTAAATGTTGTAAATTGTGTAATTACGCGAATTAAAGTGTTACAATCATGCTAAAGACTTTATGTGATGTTTTTGTGAAATCTATAATTCATGGGTAGCATTAAAATTCATCGTGTAAGTTTAATTTGGGATTTATTGGGCTGTTCTTTGTGTTTATCGCGAACTGCATAATCTGGGTCTGTATCGTAGCTCGGCCACGCCGCTCTAAAGAACAAATGGAGTGCGCCCATACCGTACAGCGTGCCCGCACCGTGCAGTGCGCCCGTGCTGATTCAGAGAACAAATGTAGCGCGCCAGTGCCCTACTTGCAGAACTTCAGAAATTTTTCTAAGTGTTCATGTTTTCAAAATGTGTTTTTAAAACCTAATTTAATGAACATGAAGACATGTCAAGCATATAATAATATGTTAATTAACTTACGTTATGTGATTAATTAATAAGACTTAAAAGTCCAATAACATATCCGAAGACCAATGTTAGGATTTGATAGGTATATCGAACTATTGATTAATAGGAATTGTGAATGTATTGATATGTAGGATTTAATAAAGAGCGTGAATTAATCGTAGCTTGTGCAAGAGGCAAGTCTCTAAACCTTACTTTTATATTGAGCAAGTATTCTATTCCTCAATTATTGTTGTTAAGCAATTTTCTTAAATTTTAAATTATTCATTGATCAAGTCTTAGAATTGTATTCTATATCGAGTAAGTTCTTGTTCTTAATTGTTCAAGTTCAAGACTTCATATTAGATGCTATAATTCCTTTAAAGCATGAATTCAGTCATACAATTCTTATTCGATTGCATACCTTTTTAGAATTTTTATTTAAATTGGGTATCAGTTTATTTTTAAACCTTGTAAGACTAGCGAACCCTTAATGATTCGACTAGTCTATAGTTGATGAGCGTTCTAAATTTCAGAACTATTGTTGAATTTATCCAAATCAAACTTCCCTTGGTGTGGACTCTAATGTCAAACTGAGATGAACAACCCTGTTATAGGGGATTACTTATTCTTTAGCGTTGAGATATTGTGCACAATATGGTACTAAGGGTTGATCCCCCTAAGTACGAGAAGAAGAGTCCATAGTCTTATGACTGTTAAAGGTTTCAAGTATAAACACTTGACAACCTAGGACGTAGTTCAAGGTCTTATAACCCTTAGGAGTTCTTTTGATTCTTGTTATTCATTCTTGATTCAAAAGTCGAGCTTTCCTATTTCAGAAATCTTTGATTCATTCGCATGTTATTATTTTATTGTTATATTATTATACTTGTGGGCGATCGTGCTCACTTTTGCATAATAATAACATTACAGTTAAGAACGAAAGGTCCGACGAGCCTTCTACTAGCAAAGGCAAGGGCAAAGTTAACAAGTGATGAAGACTTCTTGTTTATTTGATGTATTTATGTTTTAGACTTTGTTTAAGTTGTGTAAGACTTATTATTTGTTTATGTTTCCGTATTTAAAATTTAAGTTTAGTATGACCAGGGATTGATGTATTTACTTTCAGATATTGTATCTCCTTAAGGAGAGGATTTATTTCTATCTATTTTATGGTCTGATTTATTATGGGTAGATAGACATTTGATGTTTATACAGTGAACACTAAATCACGCGGGAATTGAAGTATCTGGATTTGGGGGTGTCACAGGTTGGTATCAGAGTTATAGGTTATGAACCTTAGGTGGGTGAACAACCTTAGGTAGTAGCCTTATAGGAGATAAAGAGCATAGTGGTGGTAAATTCTTATCGAGTTCTAAGAAATGAATTCCTTAATTCATTAAGGACAATAAAGGACTTTACGTGCTTATGTGATAAACTTATGTGCTCGCGAGTATCGATTAGTAACTAAAACTTAAAACTGTGTTGTCAGGATGTCAGATGTTGGAGGATCTAGTCGAGCTAGGGAGGAGGAACCCCGAGTACCTATAGAGGAAGAGCCCCGAGACATTCATGTCGTCCGGGAGCAGTTGGTACAGGGAGTGCCATCTCCGTTGATTACTGTTGTTGGTCAGGGGCATGAGCCTGAGTCTAATCTAGAGGAGGATCCTGACGAAGAAGAGGAAGAAGATGAGTTCCCACCGAACTCTATCAGTGTCGAGATGTACGACGAGCTTTATGACCGTAACATAGAGTTACGAGATACTGTTCAGGAGCAGATGGTTATTCAACAGCTTACCATCGAGCAGAGGGATAGAGAGGTTGTGACTCTTCACAAACGTCTGGGGAACGTAGAATGGGATTTGATTCACGAGAAGGGTCAAACCGAGCAGAAGTCAGAGGAAATAGTGGAGTTGAAGAATGAACTGAAAGAAAACTCAGCAAGGCTGACCATAGCAGAAGAGGCCTGGGTAAGGGAAACACGACGTGCAGATCTTGCAGAAGAAAACTGTCGGGTAAAGAAGGCTAAGCATGAGGAGACGCAGTCTATGCTTCAAAATGCGATGGATGAGGCCCAGGATCGAGTTATGAGATACCAAATTCAGTTCGAAGGACTACCATCGTACATGCTAGATCGCAGGATGATGTCCCGTATTATGGAAGAAAAGCGTAGCAAGACTATTCAATGCCTTAGCAGGCAGTGATATAATTAGTTTAATTATGTGAAAACCTATATGGTAGTTAAAAATGTAAATTTCGATGTGTTTGTAAACAGAGGAATATTTTGATGTTTTAAAATCCTGTAGATTCTTTATCCCGGAATTGTTGATGTAAATAGCAGTGATGCTATCGTAGTTTGTTAAAACTTCTAATTAAATATATATATCAGGTTATTTGAGATAATGTGTTAAGTGATTATGTTAAAATGTTGAGTTAAACCTTAAATATTTAGAGCATTGAATAAAGATCTAATAAGCATATATTTTAATAGAAATATGCCACCAAGAAGAAGACCAAACCGTCAACCAGCTTAAGAAGAATCGACGAACAACAACAACGACACCAATGCTAACCCCGTTCAGCAATTGGTGAACCTATTAGCTGGAGCAATTAACAATCAACCTCAAGCTCCACCAAATACTACATTCAAGGACTTCAAGGCGGTGGGACCGCCAGAGTTTAAAGACTCCATGAACCCGATCGAGGCTCAAACTTGGGTTATGGAGATAGAAAAAGTTTTTGACGTCGCCAGAGTCAGAGAGGACCAGAAAACTGCCTATGCGATGTTCATGCTGAAATTCGAAGCCAGATATTGGTGGCAAGCAAATAACGTCCGAGAAGGTGAAGGTGTGATTACTTGGGAGAGGTTCAAGGAGATGTTTTTCAAGATGTATTTTCCGACCAGCTCGCAGAACCAAATGGAGGTCCAGTTTTTGGAGTTGAAATAGGGGAATATGTCCGTACCAGACTATGCGGCAAGATTCAATGAGTTGGCTAGGTTCGACACGTATCAAGTGTACACGGATGAGAGAAAAGCAAGAAGGTTTGAATAGGGACTAAAGCCCTGGTTATATAGTAAAGTGTCAATGTTTCAGTTGAAAACTTTTACTGGAGTATTGGAGAAGGCCATCCTCACTGAAGGTGGGAGCGATGCGGTGACTAAGTATAATCAGGATCAGAAGAAGAAGAAGAGTGAAAATAAGGGACTTAATAAAGCTAGTGGCAGTAACACGGGAGGAAGTAACAATCAGAAAAGGAGGTGGACTGATAACTCGTCCACTGGAAATCAGCAAGGAGGTCAGAAGAAGAGGATTGAAGCATGCCCGACCTGTCAAAAAGCTCATCTGGGAGTTTATATGAAAGGAAAATGGGTGTGCTACAATTGTAGTTAGGAAGGCCACATAGCACCTAACTGTCCTAACCCAAAGAAGGGCACCTGTTTCACTAGCGGCTTAAAGGACCATCTGGAAAGGGACTGTCCCAAAAAGGGATCTAGAGGAGCATGATCGGGAGGGAACAAGGGAAACAGCGGTGGAAGTGCTTTAACTATCACGGGATCAACCACAACCAACCGACCGACCGCCAGGACCTTCAACACGACAGTGCAAGATGCTGTACAGTCTCGCGATGTGGTGTCAGGTATCATTCTGATCAATAAAGTTAATGCTTATGTATTATTTAATTCGGGTGCTACTTGTACATTTATATCTGATGATTTTGCTAAGAACTTAGAATTACTTAAGGATAAGTTAGAATACCCCATGAACATAAAGATTGTGAATAGAGAAGTGATCCCTATTCAGTACATACACAAGAACTATAGGGTGGATATTAAGGGTAACATTATGAACGTAGATCTTATCCCTATCAGACTTGGGGAATTTGACGTTATCTTGGGAATGGATTGGCTATTCAATTACGGGGCTGTAATTGATTGCCAAAAGAAGCGTATTAACCTTATGACTCTGTCAAAGGTTGTGTTTTATGGTAGCAAGTCGCCTAGACAAGCAAGTTATCTGACGATGATGCAGGCCAGGAGGTTGTTAAGACAAGGTTGGGTAGGATATCTAGCCTACATAGTCGACAATCGTAAAGAGAACCCAAAGATAAAAGAGATACCAGTAGTGAGGGACTTTGAAGATGTATTTCCAGATGATCTTCTAGGACTTCCGCCAGACAGAGAGGTTGAGTTTATGATCGATTTAGCGCCAGGAAAAGCTCCAATATTAAAGGCACCGTATCGGATGGCTCCGGTAGAGATGAAAGAATTAATGGTACAACTGCAAGATTTACTGGACAAGAAGTACATTCAACCGAGTGTATCGTCGTGGGGAGCGCCGATGTTATTTGTGAAAAAGAAGGACGGAACGATGCGGCTCTGCATCGACTATAGAGAACTGAATAAGGTCACGATTAAGAATCGATATCCATTACCGAGGATCGACGACCTATTTGATCAATTGAAGGGAGAGAGATACTTTTCCAAAATAGACTTGAGGAGTGGTTATCATCAATTGAAGGTGAGACCAGAGGATGTTCTGAAGACAGCATTTAGGACTCGATATGGTCACTATGAATTCCTGGTGATGTCATTCGGTCTAACAAATGCTCCTGCAGCGTTTATGGACTTGATGAACAGGGTGTTTAAACCGTTTTTAGATAAATTCGTGGTGGTGTTCATCGATGACAATTTGGTATACTCGAAAACCAAGGAAGAACATGAAGAGCATTTTAAGGTAACATTAGAAGCATTGCGAAGGGAAAAGTTATATGCCAAGTTTTCGAAATGTGAATTTTGGATTGAATGGGTACAATTTCTCGGACATGTGATTGATAAGGACAGAATTTCGGTAGATCCCTCCAAAGTTGAAGTTGTGATGAACTGGGATCAGGCGAAAACGCCGTCAGAAGTAAGAAGTTTTCTTGGATTGGCAGGTTATTATAGAAGATTCATTCAAGACTTTTCCAAGATCGCAACTCCGTTGACGAATTTGACTAGGAAAGCTGTAAAATTCTTTTGTATAGAAAAGTGTGAGGAAAGCTTTCAATAACTTAAGAAGAGGTTGAGTACAGCACCTGTGTTATCTCTTCCGAATGACACAAGAAATTTTATAGTTTATAGTGATGCATCGCATAAAGGACTGGGTTGTGTGCTTATACAAAATGGCAGGGTCATTACGTATGCGTCACGACAATTGAAGGACTATGAGAAGGGGTATCCGACCCACGACTTAGAGTTAGCTGCGGTGGTATTTGCATTGAAGATCTGGAGACACTATCCCTATAGGGAGAGGTGTGAAATATATACAGACCACAAGAGTCTAAAATATATTTTTACACAGAAGGACTTGAATATGCGCCAAAGAAGGTGGTTGGAGTTAATTAAAAATTATGATTTCAAAATTTTATACCATCCGGGTAAAGCCAATGTGGTTGCCGACGCCTTAAGTAGAAAGGATCGGGAGAAATTGATGATGTTAACCGCTCAGGAGGAGCTAATTTCAGCGATGGAGAAGATGGAAATAGAAGTAAAGAATCCTATGTAGAGTAACGAAAAGTTGTTCCAGATGCAATCCGGTACAACCTTGCTGGATAAAGTTAAGGAGGCTCAAATTCAGGACGAAGAATGTGATAAGGTGAAAAAGATGATATTCGAAGGAACCGAACTGAGATTTAAGATGGACAATGAAGGAATACTAAGATTTGAGAGCAGAATTTGGGTACCGCCAGTACCGGAGATTAAGGAAGACATTTTGAGTGAGGCTTATAGCTCACGATATTCGATTCAACCTGGTAGTACCAAGATCTTTGACAACATTTTTGGTGGCCAAATTTTAAACGAGATGTTGCAGAGTGTGTTGCCAAGTGTCTGACATGTCAGAAAGTGAAAGCAGAGCATCAGAGGCCAAGTGGCTACAACTGTTAGAAATCCCAGAATGGAAATGGGAACACATTACGATGGATTTCGTGGTTGGCCTTCCGATAACTCAGAAAGGCTATGACGTAATATGGGTTATCATTGACCGACTGACAAAATCCGCACATTTCCTTCCGATCAGGATCAAATTTAACTTAGACCAGTTGGCAAAATTATATATCAAAGATATTATTTCGAGGAATGGAGTTCCGGTCTCAATTATTTCTGATAGGGATCCGCACTTTGCATTGAACTTCTAGAAACGACTACAGGAATGTATGGGTACGCAGTTGAGAATGAGTACGACATATCACCCTCAAACAGACGGGCAGAGTGAAGGAACGATTCAGACATTAGAAGATATGTTAAGAGCTTGTATAATGGACTTTAAAAGAAATTAGGATGATCATCTACCGCTCGTAGAGTTCGGCTACAACAACAGTTACCACGCTAGTATTGGTATGTCGCCTTATAAAGTGTTATACGATAGAAAGTGCAGAACTCTGCTATATTGGGATAAAGTTGGCGAGATAATTACTAGGTCCAGAACTGGTACAGCAGACAACAGAGATAATCAAAGTGATCCAAACAAGACTGGTAGAAGATCAAGATAGGCAGAAGAAATACGTCGATCCACACCGTAAAAATGTTAAGCTTGAATCGGGTAGTTATGTATTTTTGATAGTCTCTCCCCAGAAAGGAAAGATCAGATTCAAAAAGAAGGGGAAATTAAGCCTAAGGTTCATTGGACCCTTTGAAGTACTGCAAAAGATTGGAAAAGTTGTGTATGAGGTAGCCTTACCTCTAGCACTCGAGAATGTCCACAACATCTTCCATGTTTCGATTTTAAGACCCTACAAATCTGATTACAAACATGTGATTGAATATGAACCCCTACAATTTGAAAAAGATTTATCTTATGAAGAAATTCCTGTTCAGATTGTCGACAAGAAAGAATAAATTCTCAGAAATAAAGTAATACCTTCTGTTAAGGTAATCTGGAGGAACCACAACGCTGAAGAAGCTACGTGGGAGCTCGAAGAGAATATGATAAAGAATTATCCTCATTTATTTACTTCATTTTTGTGTAAGCGATTCTGGGGGATAGAATCTTTGTAAGGAGGGGGGGAATGTAACGTGACGAATTGATTGAGTCGTGATTCTGGGGACAGAATCCTTTTAAGGGACGAAAAATGTGATGAACGAGATTTTGTAATCTAATTTGAATATTTATTGAATTAAATAAATATTTTTTCGATGATTTAATTATTGGATTAAATAATTAAATGTTGAATTTGTGGTAGATTAATTTAATTATATATGTTATATTGATTAAATTAATGTGGAGAATTTTATGTATTTAATTGAGCTTATTTGATTAAATAAATTATTTAATAAGCATAATGTTATTCTAATTAATTTAATAATTAATTAGATATTTAATAATTTGACATAATTAATAAATGAGAAATTTAATTATGTGACTATGTAAATTAATGAGAAATTATTATATTTTATTTAAATTAAATTAAAGTAAATAAGATATTTGATTTATTGTTTAATTGTGTGTGACATTATTAAACTACATAATAAGAGATTAATTAAATTAAATGGGAAAGAGCCTTTTAAAGGCTAGCCAAACAAGTCCTAAAAGGGAGTTAGCCAGTTAACCCACGAAGGAATTAACTGACCACATCGACGCCAGTTATATTATTCGTCTTATATTCAGTTCTTAGTTTCAACTTGGAGACCAAAGTGCAGAGAAAATTTAGAGAGAGTTTAGAAAGAATTTGTGATTTTGGAGAAGAAAGCAAAGAATCAGAGGAATTACTATAGGGTAATCTCTCCAACCAAATTTGTAAATTACGTTGTTATTATTTTCTATGAAAAACTATCTTTAAGTCCTCTATGATTGAAGAAAGTTGCAAATTGATGAGTATAGGATGTGATGTATAGGTTAATTTATATTTATAATAAGCGTTTATCATACATTCATATGTTTAAAGTAATTGATTTCATGTAATCATGCTAAAATCAGAGTTTTCCGTTAATAAGTATTTTGAGTTCTCTGTAAAACAAAAATATAGTGTTCATGTTTTGAAAATATGTTTTTAAAACCTAATGTAATGAACATGAAGACATGTCAAGCATATAATAATATATTAATTAACTTACGTTATGTGATTAATTAATAAGACTTAAAAGTCCAATAACATATCCAAAGACCAATGTTAGGATTCGATAGGTATATCGAACTGTTGATTAATGGGTATTGTGAATGTATTGATATGTAGGATTTAATAAAGAATGTTAATTAATCATAGCTTGTGCAAGAGGCAAGTCTCTAAACCTTACTTTTATATTGAGCAAGTATTCTGTTCCTCAATTATTGTTGTTAAGCAAGTTCCTTAAATTCTAAATTATTCCTTGATCAAGTCTTACAATTGTATTCTATATCGTGTAAGTTCTTGTTCTTAATTGTTCAAGTTCAAGACTTCATATTAGATGCTATAATTCCTTTAAAGCATGAATTCTGTCATACAATACTTATTCGATTGTATACCTTTTTAGAATTTTTATTTAAATTGAGTATTTGTTTATTTTGAAACCTTGTAAGACTAGTGAACCCTTAATGATTCGACTAGTCCATAGTTGATGAGCATTCTAAATTTTAGAACTATTGTTGAATTTATCCAAACCAAACTTCCTTTGGTGCGGACTCTAATGTCAAACTGAGATGAATAACCCTGTTATAGGGGATTACTTATGCTTTAGCATTGAGATATTGTGCACAGTATGGTACTAAGGGTTGATCCCCCTAAGTATGAGAAGAATAGTCCATAGTCTTATGACTGTTAAAGGTTTCAAGTATAAGCACTTGACAACCTAGGATGTAGTTCAAGGTCTTATGACCCTCAGGAGTTCTTTTGATTTCTTGTTATTCATTCTTGATTCAAAAGCCGAGCTTTCCCATTCCAGAAGTCTTTGATTCATTTGCATGTTATTATTTTATTGTTATATTATTATACTTGTGGGCAATCGTGCTCACTCTTACGTAATAATAACATTGCAGTTAAGAACGAAAGGTCCAACGAGCCTTCTACTAGCAAAGGCAATGGCAAAGTTAACAAGTGATGAAGTTTTGTTGTTTATTTGATATATTTATGTTTTAGACTTATGTTTAAGTTGCGTAAGACTTATTATTTGTTTATGTTTCCGTATTTGAGATTTAAGATTAGTATGACCTGGGATTGAAGTATTTACTTTCAGATATTGTAACTCCTTAAGGTGAGAATTTATTTCTATCTATTTTATGGTCTGATTTGTTATGGGTAGATAGACATTTGATGTTTGTACAGTGAACACTAAATCACGCAGGAATTGAAGTACCCGGATTTTGGGGTGTCACATAGACCCCTAATATTTTTATTGTTGATATTACAAACTTGAGTTATATAACTCTAGTAAGTGGGATAACTGAGCCTTGTGTGGCATGAGTATTAAAGTTAAACCACACTAAAGGTTTAGTTAGAATTATTAAAAGATAATTAATGGTAAGGGTATAACTGATTGATGTTAATTAATCATTGTAGTACTTATGTGTGAATAAAATAATAAGTGTGATGGAAAATAATGGGTTAAGAGTACCCAACTGAATTATATTTAGCCCAATTAAAATATTATTTGGACTATGTGACACCCCCAAAATAGGTATACATCACCCATTCTGAGTTGTCAAATATATAGTACAGAAACAACTATAACTTTATTAATACAATTGTCGTGCAAAATACGACAACACTTAAATTGTGAGTTTAAATACAAATATTATCTTCTAGACAATGTTCACACTCAAATAAGTCCTCATTATAATTATTGGTACAATATTTTACAAATATGGTGAGGACTACTAAAACAACTTCCTAGAACCTTCATTCCATACCCCGACTAGTACTCGCTACATTCTCGCCTCCTGAGAAGAAAAAAGGGAACAAAAAGGAAAAGGGTGAGCTCAACTTGCCCAGTAAAGAATATTATGACTAAGATAATATAGAACAAATTATCGTTAGTCCTCAACAGGAAAAAATTTAGAATACAATAGACAACAAATTTTAAATCAAAATTTGCAGCGGAAATAATAATTCATTAGAAGAGTTAAGTAGAGGATAAAATCTACTATCATCTATGAATTTAAAAGTCCATCATCAATATTTTATCCCTGTAACATCAATCAATAAACATCTTGAATCAAATATTCATCTTTGCACTACAGGCCAAAGATATTCATCAGTTGGTCATGTTCATCTCAACACCTGTTAATCTTTGCACTACGGGCCAAATATATTCATCATAAAATCATTAATCTTTGCACTACAGGCCAAAGATATTCAGTTATATCATCATTTAGGACTGAGGATGATGAAAAATATTTTAAAAAAAAACGAATCCAGTGAAACAAAATAATAAATATTAAGGATTCGTATTTCGGTTTATCCATATCCAAGAATACCTCATAAATAATCATAGTGGAGTAAAATTCAAGAATGATCAAAACATGGATACAATCAAAGCTAATATCCATAATAGATATCTTAGACAAAAAGAAAAAATTTCATTTTTCGATGAATAGTGTCATATTCGTGAATAGTGTCGTATACGTGAATAATGCCGTAAACGTGAATAGTAATCCCGACACAAAAAGTTCCAAATTTGATAAAAAGTTCAGACCAATATTTCGGCATAATGATATTGAAAGAAATAATATCATTTACGAAAAAAATAACATCCCTTACCTCGAAAGAATAGTACTTCTGGCTGGAATGCTGAATATAGTGCTGAAGGGAACTTGCACCGTATAACAACACTCAAAGTATCAAAATACTCACAAAAATACGCTCAATATATCGAGAGAGAAAGAGAGATAAGATTTCAGTTTCTGGTGTGATTTTTAATTCTAACCTAAGCACCCTATTTATAGGAAAATGCTTAGAACACCAAAGCAGAAAATTTAATATAATATTAATATATTATATATAAATTCCTACGCACACATTCTAAGATCTGAATTCAGCCATGCTTGACAACAAATAAGCCCACCAAACATATCAAAAACGTTTTTCTTTTAAAATAAATTTAAAACTTTTAAAAAATAATTATTTCGGAACTTCAGAACTTCAATAATTCATAATAAATAGCCCTTTTATCAGTAAAATTCAAACCTGATGTTCATTGCATAGGAAATTTCATTCTCTACAACTTTGTAGAAGAAAATTTTTCCAAATTCCAAACAGAAATTGATCAAAATCCACAAGCGGGCGATTTTACAAGCTATAATCCAATTTCAGTCAAGAAATGGGGTACACCGACACACAAAACATATGTTAATCATTTAATGCAACAAAAATACTCTTTCTCCTCATGTACCCATATATCCCACATTCGTTATAAAAATATCACCATTATTATATTATTAAAATATAATAATATATTTAAATGAATTATTTTATCAGAAAAAGATAAAATATTAATTTTCAACATTTGTCACATTAAAAATTTTCTTCATCTATATCCATATAAAATCAATATTTTTCTCATCATATAAATTAATAATTAATTATTCACAAATAATATTACAGAATCACAATACTGACAATCAGGTCGTTCCCAGGAAAGATGGGGCTTTCCAATAAAAATTTCTCCTTACTGGCGCGCAATTAGGTGACCAAACCTCTCCTTAGACAGAACTTTCTAGACATTGTCAATAATGTTATCTAATAATATTATTCAGATAATATGAATTATTGCTCCGATAATGGAAAATACTGTGTAGTGACAATTATTAAAACAACAGTAATATAAAATATCAACGTAGCAATTATTGAATCAATAAAATAAAATATTAAACAGTAATTACTGTCACAATTATTGAGTAGTGCCTTCTTACGTAAGAATCAATAATCGGTGCAATACTGTGTGCTACTGTGCAACAACGCGTATTACTATGTTTTAACCACCGGGTATTCCAACAGTATTAACGGTAACAACTACGCCGTTATTATAAACAGCTTATACTTGTCATTTTTTTCATCCAATCGCTTTCCGTTATGGGGCCCACACAAGACTGTGCCGTCGTACGAATATTCTCCGACAACAAGAATATTACACGACCAAACGAATATTCTACAACAACAATGAATATTTTATAACCACTTGCTTATTTGAAATATTTGCGCATTTTACCCATACTTAATCACATTAATCAAAACAACCCTTGCTATTTCAAAATAATAAATAGAGAAAATTCAATTTTATTTATAATAAGTTGGGGTCTTACAGACTAGCCGAATGTACCTAGGATATAAGGTTATATTGGTTTATATTTAAAAAATAAGTATACTTCCTACATGTGGGTACGTACATATATATGTGTATATGTGCCCATAACTTAATTTAATGTGGTAATGTTAAGTCATTATAATTGATTTAATAAGCCCAAAAGGAATTAACTTTAATAGAATGTGGACCAATTTATTAATAAGTAAAGAAGTAATGTAGTTTGTCCCAATATCAGTGTCTCTCTAATTATATCAGCCGTGTGATAGGCCATTGGCCTATCCTATTCCTTCTTCACTAAGTAATATAGTTGATGATGGCTAGATAGTTGATGATCATGGCTAATGGAATGGAGGAAGAGAGAGTAGGTAACCAACTCTTTATTTCCCATTGGTTTCTTCTACTTCTTGATAAATCAAAACATTGTGTAAAGGCTTTGTCTGTGTAAAGAATTCTCTATAAATAGAGACACCTCCTCCTCTTTCTCGTTTGTTGTGTGTCTGAGCAATTGATAGAGAAAGTAAGCTGAATTGGAGAGCAATCAGAGGTTTGGAGAGCTATAGTTAGCAAATTGAAGCAATCAAGAGGTAATAATTCTAATATATATGATCTTGATTCCTAAATTTTGAATTTCTTAGAAATGTCAAGAAAATGGTTGCTTTTGAGTTAAAAATTGATGGCTAAGGATTGTTGTAATCCATGAATTGTTGTTAGATATTGATAATGAATCCGTAGTTATAAAATTAGCTAAACTTGTCAAAACATGAAAATTTAGTATGAAATGAGTTTTGAATTAATATTTGGGTTAGTTAATGTTTATGTTAATTGTTGATTCTTTGGTATGTTGTAGTTCTGTGAATTGCAAATCCATAGAATCGAAAACGGACAATTTTGGATGTGTATAACTCGCGTTATGAAGATCAGAAGGAGAATTGGTCTAAAAAATCGAAAAGATCAAAATCTGGGAAACCATTCTGCATCATTGGGAGCAGTTACGCTGCCCCCAAGGTCATTTTGGCCGCAGCTATGCTTCCCACAAGGCCATTTGGGGCGCAGCTGCACCGGAATAGAGTCAGGCAGGACTATTTTGACCTGCTATAGTAAATTAGGCATAACTTCTTCATACAAACTCCGATTGAGGTGATTCAGGATGATTCAGAAAGATGACGAGTAGACCAACAACTTTCATTTTTTAAGTTTTTCGATTTGAAGTCGTTAAGAGGTGTAAAAATGACCATCTTTGTGACTGCTACGTATTCAAAGGCAATCAGAGGGCGTCGGACATGCACATACACAATTGTAGTGCTCCCGATGATAAAATATGTTATTCTAAGTTATAAAATATAAATATGCATGATAATAGATATGACATATAACTAAGATTACCTTACTCATAATGGAATGTTTTAGCATGATTTAGTATGTGTTTTGAAATGAAAACTTGGAGTTTTGAAAATAAATATTGACGAACCTTGAGTCTTAAAGTTCTGATATTTTAACACATACATATTGTTGAGTTATGAGTATACATAAGCATGAGAAATGATTTAAAGTTACTTTACTTACTATCAACTTACAATAGCTTAATTGAAAATGATTTCTAAAGAAAACTTGAAACTTTGAGAATGAACTTAAAGGAACTTGTGTACTTAAATTCTAAATGTGATAACATACGTACATGGCTTAGTTATCTATGAAATGAGATTTAAAGTTGCACCTAGTTGCTTTAACTTGGCCTAGAATGACTTTTAGAAGTGAACTTGAACTCCTTGCAAACCAATACCTATGAGCATTGTGTTGCCTACCCTCTGAACTTGTAAGATGGCATGCTTGTATTATGTTATGTTATTAAACATGGCCTATAAGTGCACTTATTTAGTTTGACACAATAAAAGTCATTCAAACATGTTTTAAAAGAAAGTTTTCAAGTGATAAACTATGCTAGTCGTATGTAGATAAGATGAATACATGTGAGCATGCATATTTAAAGTTGTTTAACATCGTTATTGGTTACATGGTTAAACCCTTGTTGCACGAACTCGCTTAGCCATGAAATAAATGGCAATAAGTCTATAAAGTATGAATATAGCTTAAAGTAAATACAAGAGGCACCAAACTTAGATCAAAACCTCTTAACGTGTGTATGTGTAATGTGTTAGCATGCTAAGAAATGAGGTGTAAATAGAGAAATAAATATTTAAATCTGGTCTGGCCAGGGGACGGCGCAGCTGCGCCCATTCTAGGCCAAACTGCAGCGCAGCTGCGCTACAGGGCAGTGTTGCCTGACTGTTTAAATTGTAACCTGAACCTTAAAACATGTGTCTATGAATGTCTTAAGTTATAATACTTGACGTAATTGATGTTTTAAGTATATGAGCATATAATTGTTATATAAAACCCTGATTTGTTAAGTTTTATTAAGGTTTGCAAAATGCAAGAATAATGGGAATCATGCATCTATGAGTAACGAACCCATAACGAGCCAAGTGTGTGATAAATGTATATGAATGTTGATGTCAAGTACAGGTAGTTAAGGTATACCTATACATACCTAGCTATTCTAAGAGTATGATGAGAAGGTGAAGTGAAGGTACCTGCTTAGGCGGACTCTACGTTCTACATGAAACTTTAGTGTAATCTATGATGCTTCTCTAAGTCATCATGTTTTCAAACAATCTTCAGTTTTGGTCTAATCATTTGATCATTATTTGTACTCTTATAATCTTGAGAAATGACTTGACAATTCTACAGACTTAGAACACTAGAAGTTGTAGCAAGCTCTATGATCTTCAACTGGCTTTACGATCTTCAGCAGAGTCTACGATCTTCAGTAGATTCTGTGATCTTCAGTAGATTCTGCGATCTTCAGTAGATTCTGCAATCTTCAGTATTGTGACGCCCCCAAAATAGGTCCACACAACCCATTCTGAGTCGCCAAATACATGGTACAAAATTCAAATACAAACTTCATTTATACAACTGTCGTGCAAAATATGACTGAGAGTTTTAATACAAATATTGTCTTGTAGACAATATCCAAACTCAAATAAAGTCCTCATTACAATTATTGTCACACTATTTTACAAAATAGGGAGGACTACTATAATAACCATCTTGGACCATTACTCCACTCCCTGACTAGTCCCAGCTACATTCTCGCCTCCTAAGAAGAACAATGGAACCAAAAGGAAAAAGGTGAGCTCAACTAGCCCAGTAAAGAATATTATGACTAAGATAATGTATAACAAATTATCCTTAGTCCTCAATAGGGAAAAATCTGATAGAATACAATAGACAATAAGTTTTAGATCAATAACTGCAGCAAAAATAGCAATCCATTTGAAGAATCAAGTAGAGCATGATGTCTACTATCTTCTATGGTTTAAAAGCCCATCATCAATATTTTATCCCAGTAACACCAATCAAAAATTATTTCCAATCAATGAATTATCTATGCACTACGGGCCAAAGATAATCGTTTGTATCACCAATGATCATGATCATGCCAAACAACTGTCCATCTATGCACTACGGGCCAAAGAGGACTTTCACTACACCGTTGTTTGTAACATTACAGGTCATGATTATACCGATACATAATTTCTGGTCATAATTGTAATAACCAGGAATTTCAAGTCACTTTATATCTATATACATTATTGATATTTAAAACTTTGTGCTATATAGTGATTTAATATATGATAACATATGTGAAGTGATGTATGGCTTCATAAACATATATACTATAGTTATGAACATATATATTTATAGATTTCATTAAAAAGGAAAGCTTCACAACCTAACTATACATTAGATGATATAATTAAATAACCTAAGGGTTATAGTAATAATGAATAGTTAGTATTTAATATTTATACTAACTTAAGTGGATAATTTTATAATTACAAGTGATCAATAATTTTAAACCTAATTATACTAAACCTAATTAGGTTACAACTTAAAAAGATATGTGTAAGTAATTAAATTCTATAAGATTGGAAATAGAAACCCTAGAAAAATAATTAGGATAATATATATTAAAATTGTTAAACTATGTTTATTACATAGCCTAAACCAATTAAATGAGAAGCCCAAAAGAAATAAAATGCAAACCAATACTTAGCCCACTTGATTAAAGGTATTTTAGACTTTTAATTAATCAAATTTGTGCATTAAAATAAAAGAAAAATGGAGTGGATAGTGGGCATGGGTGACTGCCCCTTTTAGGCCTTTTAAGGCAACAAAATTATGTTAATCAAGTTCCTTAAGTAGTAACTCTTACACCAATTACAAGTGTGTTCATCTCCCACTGGTAGAAAATCTACTTAGCATCTTTAGTGACATGATTAGGCTTAATTGGAAGAGATAAGGCAAAGCCTTTTATCCAAGGGACAACAAAGATATGGGGGATATTAGATAATCACCACAATTCATTTTCTCTTCATTTCATTTCTCCTAATCTTCTTCTTCTATTTTTCTCCCAAGCTAGCAAAATAAAAAGAGAGAAAAGAGAGAGAGAGGTTTAGTTTTTGGAGGAGAAAGAAAGGAGTGTGCTAGATTGATTAATGTCCCCTAAATTCATATCTTACTTTGGTAGATCAAGGAAGGTTACTACTAGAACAATGTACAACCTAAATCTTTATCTTCTTCTTCTATTTGGTGTTATAGAAGATTTGATGGGGTTATAAACTAATACCCAAGATACCCTAGTTCTACATATCATCGTGTATGGAACTATGTATCTTGAGTGTTAAATTAAAGGGTTAGAGGAAGAAAATGAGCATATGTTCTCCTAGGGGTGAAACCTTAGTTTTCCTTCCACTAAATCTTGTGTAACTCAAGTTTTACAACTTGGATTTATGATCCGTCAAAGGGGGATGCTAGATACATGAGTTAGCTAGTAAACTCAAGTGGTAGAACACAAATCCAACAATTTTTGAAGCCTTGGGGGCTGTTTTCCCAAAACAGTCCATCTATAGAAATTAAAGCTTTAAAACCCTAAAAAGATACTGCCCCCGTTTTTCCTAAGGTTGTTTCCGCCAGCTCTGCATCTTTTAAAAATCTGGGAAACATCAAAGAAGTATCTTAAGAAGTTATCTACATGTAGGAAAAAGAACGGACACGTTTCGATGTGTGGCTTGTGTGTAATGGTTACCGTGAATGACTCCTAAATATTCTTACCCGGATTCCTCACTATGTATACCTTCAAAAAATCTAAAATTTTTATAGTATGTGTATATATGTTATGAGAGTGTACCCTGAATGTTTCAGAATTTTCTGAGCAAAGCTCGATTTATGAAAAATGTAACAAGATCCGAGTATTTTAGGCACTTTAAAATAGTAAAACACGTTCTAAAATTCTAGGAAAATTTGGCATTTATTATTGGGTCATACATTGTCAAAATTCAAAAAAAAAAAAATTTGGGATCAGTTTGGTATTTTTCCTAAAAATGATGAAGTTATGAATAAAAGGAAATAAATAGATAAATGATGTCATAAATAAGGAAAATGTGATTTGAATGCTTGAATACTCCTAATATATAATATTTTGACTACTTGAGAGTATTTTGGTAATCTATTATGATAAATAACATTTATGACATTTATTATGGGTATTAAATAAGTTATTTAATAAAGGGTAAAACATTTAAAATAAAATATTTATTTGCCTAATAACTTATTAAAATGTTACTATGATATTAGTGATATAAGAATCTGATATTTTTAAGTAAATAAAAATATTAAGATTAAAACTTTATTGAATGGTTAATAATATTTGATTTAAGCATTAATAAATGATTAAAATATTATTAAATGGCTAATAATATTAGATTAAAATATTATTAATAATATTATATTAAAATATTATTAAAAGATTAACAATATTAGATGATTAAAATATTATTAAGTAAATAATAATATTCAAAATTAAATAAAATATTATTAAAAATGTAATAACATTAGTAAAAGAACAAAATATTATTAAAAGGTTAATAATATTAGCAAATGAATAAAGTATTGTTAATTGATTAGTAATACAAAAGAATAAGTAAGGTATTATTAAAATAATAATATTAATGCATGATTAAAATATTATTAAGAGGATTAATAATATTAGTAAAGTATTAAAATATTATTAAGATTTTAATAATATTAGAAAGCGAATAAAAGTGTTATTAGTGGACAAATAATACTAAGAGGTAAATTAAATATTATCAATATTAATAATATTAAGTGAATTAAAGGTAGTTATTATTTAATAGTAATATTATCGAGGCATGATAATATTTCTAAGAACTAAATGTAATATGTAATATCTTTGTGATTACATAATGTAATGTTATGCTATGGCTAATTGAAAGATTAAGTATAGGTCTCTCAAAGGAATATAATTAAACTGCCTAGCGGATAGAATTTAATTGCGTAGCAGTAGACTACAAACGAGGCAAGTTCCCTAACTCAAACTCGAGTGATTATTTTCGAAGCATGTTAGTGAATAATTATTGTTGATTATTCACTTCTATACTGATTATTGAGATTCGCAGCTTATATAATTGAATTCCTATTCTATTATTGCTGAACTATGAATTAAATTAAAGTTCTTTCATTCATGAACTGTTTATGAGATAGATCTATGCTAATTGTATCAGCTAGATCAAGCATGTCTAAAGTTGTTAAATCAAATGTGTTTTAAAAGTTGTTCTTATTAAATTGATATGGTAAGAACTCTTGGCTGAGAAAAGGACGAATTTGATTAAAGCATGATAGCAATGCTGGATTATTAAGTGTTTATGCATAAATCACGGGGTATGGAAGGTTGATCCCCTTGATTACCAAAACTTATTAAAAGGTCCAGTTTAAATGATGAGAACTTTGGCAAATGTTCATGGTTATTTCAAACCACTCAGTACATGTTATTCAATTATTTGAATATTCAACTGTTGACTATTAATTCATGTTCCTTCACAATTTTATACTGTTGTTGAACATTGAAAGCAAAAATTCTTTCTAATCATGATATATCTCCCTTATGTATAAACTTACTAAGCAAATTAGTTGCTTACCCTTGCTATATCATGACATTTATTTCAGCTAAGGCAGAAACGTCCAAAGGGGACAAAGGAAAAGAGAAGGTTCAATAGTAGATGTTTGAGAAGGCTTATGTACTTGTTTATTTTAAATGCTATTTGATTATGTAAACTCTTTAAAGTATTAGGAGTACGTTTTAAGTTAAGGTTAAAGAACATTGGGACTATGATTGTAAGACTTTATTACTATTATGATAAACAATGCATGTTTATTCTTCCATATTTGTTAGAAAGTATGTTTGTTATTGAGTATTGTGAACACTGAATTCGAGGTTAGAAAACTCGAATTTTGGGGGTGTCACTGTGACGCCCCCAAATTCAGACCACTCATGTCTCAAATTCGGTGTATCACGTACTATAAATCTAATAACAAATCAAAATCTCACACAACGGAAATAATATAATAAATTACATAGTTATAATATAATTATTATCGTCCCAAGGGTTCGTAACTTAAACATCTCTTACCTACCTTAAACATAATTAAACATAGTTTAGATATAATTAATACATAACACAACTTATGCCATTACATGAACATAATAATCTCCACTAAATGTAAACTACCCTGTAGCTTTGCCCTTGCCCTTATTAATGCCCGAGGGACCGCCTTGCTCTGCCTTAACTGAAATATTTTTTGGATAAGCAAGAATGAGCAACAAGTTTGCTCAACAAGTAATTTAGCAATAAGGGTGTTCAATATAGTTTTAAATTTCTCAAGGGTACAATAGTAATGATAGTTCAAAGATAGCAAGAAGTATCAATGGTTCTCAACAATAGTCACTAAGGACAGAAAATATCAATAAGATTCAATACTTAATCAGTTCGAGATTTCAAATTATGAATACTGAGCAGTCACTAAGGACTATGAACTTTTACTAGAATTAACAGCAATATACTGATAATCCAACAAAAACGAGTACAACAGGTGATCAGCCTAAAGTACCCTACGTTATGCATATCTTTTAATCGTACTCAAGTGCGCACGTCGGTCTCCCGATAAATATTGTTTTCCCTTCAAAGAAGGTTGTTCAACTCAGTCAATACAAGATTTTGCACCAATCAATTGGTTTGAATCACTTTCAAATTATGATTTAGGTCTAGCCGAATCAATTGGCATAGATCGCTCTTTAAATATATGTACGAACAATTATAAATTCAATACTCGAATCAAAGTTCAAGAATGTAAACAACTCTATTCTATCTATGAAGCATTATGTCATAAGATAAGAATCATGCTTTCAATTATTTACTTGTACAACCAATAATAGTACAAGCACAAGTAATGCTCAATAAAGAGTAGGGTTCGAGTACTTGCCTTACGCGTAGTTTACCAAAGTAAAGCTTAATACCACTCCAATGAACTATAATATCATATTCGTGTATATTCACATTAGTTATACAAGTTCAACATGTACACCTACTATATTAATTTACTATGATACACAAGTGTAATTCATCAATACTAAACATATATTGTTAGTCTCCTCTTAGTTGCATGGTCTCATACGTATGTCATCACATAACACGAAAATCAGTTTCTAATACACTATGTCATTTAAAGAACATAGTTTGAAATCTCATTTTGGCTTTATGGTTATAAACACTTATCCAACATAGGATCCTTTCATTAATATGCTTATTAACACATGAATACTATACTGGACATGTATTACAGATTAGGGTAACAATATAAGCATGCACCATCCCCCAAATTAACAACAAAAAACTGATCCTACTGCAGGGTGGCGCGACTGCGCTTGGTTTGTTCTAAGGAGTGGCACGGTCGCGCTGCTCCTGGTGCAAACCAAGACTGCTAAACTGAAGCTTAGCCAAACTTACACACCCAAACACATTTAGGATGACACTTGCAGAATCATACATATTATGATATCTATCAATAGGTTTGGTCTCTTTTATAACTTGTTCCTTATATGATTTGTCAAATCTCAAAATCAAGACTTCACATGTTGATTTAACAAAGTCCTTCATGTTTAGTCATTATATTCACACAATGAGATCAATAAGTCTTAATTAAATATGATTTCATTAGATTAGTCATGTATTTCAAGTTTGTATAACTCTACTTCATTTAGACTTGATCTAACCATTCCCAACTACTTTATAATGCATACGGTCAGCTAGCATGCTTGTCAATCATGTCTACATGCATGACACACCTAATCATGATGTCACATACTAGAATACTTGTAACGTAGTTAATGACAAAACTAGTTTTCAAAGTTTCTTTTGAAAATCTCATGTTAAGTCACTAAGCATGCAAAGTCACTTCATTTACTATACATCATGCTCTCATATATATATATATATATATATATATATATATATATATATATATATATATATATATATATATATTAGACCATATAAGCATGCTCACAAGTTCCTATATAGTTTATCAAGTTTGTATTTGAAACTTTAAGTGTCCCCTAGTAAAACTTATTCAAGTATGCAAGATAAGTCCACATATTCTATAGCATGCTTTCATAATCACATAATAGATCACATGAGCATGTTTTGAAGTTTAAAACTTAGTATATGCATAGTTCATGTACACATAGCTAGTATAGTCTTACTTGCATTTTCCTTTTAGAACATGATTGAATACACTATACCATCTCCAACAATGTAAACTAATATATTGGTCACATATCAATGCATATCAGAACTTGATACATTTGTACATAAGGTCAGAACATGTATTACACAATGTTTATCAAAACTAGTTTCCAAATCCTTATACTTTCTTTGAATACACACATCAAACCAAGTTACAAAGACTTACTATATATTAAGCAACATTATTCCCTAACTCAGGGTCATCTATATGCATATTCAAATCAACCTAATGTGTTCAACATAACACTAGATCACTAAAGTAGTATCAGAGGCAGACACCCCGCGCGGCCGCGCGGTATTAAGCTATAGAAGTGGCGTGGCCGCGCCACTTCATCCAGAGACAAAAATAAATGGCTCTGCTTCTGTAGAGCCTTTACACAAGTATTGCCAATTCTGTAACCAGAACACTTCAGAGCATACATACCAACTCAAATAACACAGTGACATGTTAATTCATACAAAATTGATAGAGAATTCGTGTAATTGCTAAGAATTTGACAAAACATAAACTAAGAACAAAAAAAGAATTTATACCTCCTTGAAGCTTGAATTAAACTCCCTCACTCCTCTAATTATACTTCCTCAATTCTCAGTAACTCACTATCGACGTTGGGATTTTTTGATGTCCCTTTCTGTTACTTGTTCTTTGGTGTTCTCATTTTTATGTGAGATTTGTGTGAAAAAACAAGTGAAAAAGGTCCGACATGTATAATGTCGACGATTGGACTATAAGAGTCGCCAGTTGGTTTTTTAAATGGTTATACCAACACAACCGAGAATAATTTACAAGCTGCTCACAGCTGAAAATATCCATCACGGGAACCGAATCTAGATCCAATGGGATGAATCTGTGATCACATGATTCCTAGGCTCACATGATACCGTAATTTGTATGAAAGCAGTAAGCAGGTATATATATAAAAGCTATAAATATATATATACAGACATGATCACCAACCACGAAGTAGCTCCATGGGGGACCAGAAATGTAAATAAAGCTGTTAAAAGCTATCAACCGCCATAGAGGAAACTCCAGGCGGGACAAAACATAGATAAAGCTGTACAAAGCGATCAACTGCCGCGAAGGAAACTCTACACAGGACGAAAATAAATAAATAAATAAATAATATATAATATATATATATATATATAAATATATATATATATATATATATATATATATATATATATAAAAGCATTAAACGCACCGGATATGAAATCCAGGCTCATCGAACGGAGTTCGACCACAGTTCATATATATAAGTATATATATATATATATATAAGCGAGTAAACGCACTGGATGTAAAATCCAGGCTCAACGAACAGAGTTCGATAGCAGTTCATATATATAAGTATATATATAAGAAAGCAATTAAACGCACCAAACCGAAGTTTAGGCTCATCGAACAAAGTCCGACACACAGTTAATATATATAAGTGTATATATATTTATATAAAAGCAAATAAACGCACCGGATATAAAAGCGAGTAAATGCACCAAACCGAAGTTTAGGCGAGTAAATGCACCAAACCGAAGTTTAGGCTCATTGAACAAAGTTCGACACACAGTTAATATATATAATATATATAATAAAGCAGTAAACACTCCAGACCGAAGTCTAGGTTCATCGAACAAAGTTCGACACACAGTTCATATATATAAATATATATATAGAAAAGCAAATAAACGCTCCAGACCGAAGTCTAGGCTCAATCGAGGCATAACTCGATAATGTTAGTCAATATATATATAAATATATATATATATATATATATATATATATATATATATATATATATATATATATATATATATATATATACTGACCGAAATGAAACCACGGACCGAAGTCCGGGCAAAAGCAAGCAACACGACTCTCAACGTGTAGAAGGGTGTGTGCAAAGATGAAGAGAAAGACTCTAAAGTGTGTGAGAAGGCTTACAGCTGACTGCTAAAAAAGGATTCTATATCTTTAGAGTGGATAAACACTAACTTTTATGGGTACAAAAGTGGCTATATATGAGCTCACAGGTGTCTAAAGTGGGAAAATACACTGTATGGGTCGAGTGCGGAGCGAATCGTGTAGGGTTTCCCCGTCGATTTTTCCTGCAAAATGGCCACCCCAAGCCCTCTATTTATAGAGGTTGGAGCCGCAGGTGTACCTGCTGCTGGGCCGCAGGTGTACCAGAGGCTACCCGGGGTGCCCCGGGCAGTGTGGGTCCCGCCGTGTCGAAGTACGTACGCGTTGTTCGCTCGGTCGCTCATAACTTTCAATTCGGGAGTCCGATGGAAGCGTGCCATATCATTCCAGAAAGCTCTTTTCGAGAGCTACACTATGACATATGATTTGACCTTTTTTGATTCCAGGAAGATGGGTACATGACCGAAATGGCATTCCCGGGTGTATGTCAGGCAGTCCGTTGAGTCGTTTTGCGTAGTTTACGCTTGGAAGTTAAGATATGATTCTTGTGGGACTTCCTTTGAAGTATTTTGAGTTGACATGAGTGTATTTGATTTGAAGTGAAGTTGAGTTGGCAAAATGACCATTTTTCCCCTCCCGGGGTTATCTCCGGTTTTCGCGTAGTTGTAGCAGTCTTTTCTCAGGGTTATCTTTGAGGTTGGCTTGCTGTTGACTTTGACTATCCTCAGGGTCATCTCTGAGGTTGGCTTGACCTCCTGGGGCTATCTCCAGGCTTTGATCTTGATCCCCCGGGGCTATCTCCGGGGTTGAAACTGGCTTTCCCTGGGTTATCTCCGAGGTTTGGAACCTGATTTCCCAGGGTTATCTTCGGGGTTGAGAACTGGATCTCTTGTGGCTATCTTCGGGCTTGGAATTAATGTTGTGGTCCTCCAGGGTTATCTCTGGAGCGTGAAAAAGTCACTTTTGTCCTCCTGCATAGTTAGTAACAGGAAAACAAAATTTCGAGTGTCTATAGATGCCCTCTTTATCATGTTCATGCAATGCAATGGAATGGACATGATAAAGATTAGTAGACACTTGAAACATGACAAGGTATTTTCAATGATGCAAATCGCAATGTAGTGAATGTTTATGATGAACGTGAAAATGTTTTTGCAAATCGCAGTTCGTAAATCGCACATCGCATATCGCACTTCGCTTTTCGCACTTCGCATTTCGCATTTGGCCAAATCGCACATCGCATTTCGTACATCGCATTTCGCATGTCGCATCGCATATCGCAAATTACAAATCGTATATCGCATATCGCAAAATCGCAAATCGCAATGTAATGAATGTTATGATGAATGTTAAAATGTATTCGCTAATCGCTTTGCCTTTACCGATCATCGCTGATGCATATGCTAGTGTTAACTCCAATGGTTTGTCATTTAATCGCTGATGCTTATTTGATGAAGATAAGTGGAGATGTTTTCCACATCTCTGATGGGGATGACGTTCTGAAAATCACCAGACCCTCCCAATGTATTCGCTGGTAGTTGCAACGGTGCCTATCCTGCTGATCGCCAAACTTTTTTGGTTCCCACTCGAACGGTGGTATACGAGGCTTTTATTGCTGAACTGTCTTGATGTTGCTCTGGATGCCAATGGTTTAGAATACCAAATCTTCTAATACCTTCGCTGAAGTAATATTCCACAGATTACTTCATTAGATTTCTCCTGATGTTACGCTCACCCTTTTTGGGGTGATTGGAATTTCCTTTTGCTGTTGGGGGCAGGTGCCCCATTTCCTTGAGCGTTTAATTCACAACCTGGCTGAACTGATGACTTGAATGCCGCTGAAATCCCTGGAAGGTGCAGCTCGCTATTTCACCATCTAGATTGGAACTTCGGTGAAGAGGCCTCAACTGATGAGGACTTAACGCATGTTGATGGTGTAGATTTCATTCGCTAGGCCTTTCGTCGTTGACCTTCTTTCTTAAGAATGCTCCACTTCTTTTGATGAGAGGCTTTATCTCACCCTAAACTTCTTCCATTCCTTGGAATTGCAAAATGCCCCAGTCCTTCCGCATGTTGTTACCAGGGATTCATACGAGAAACTCTCTTTGTTGACCAAGTCGCGATTGAAAAATATTTGAATCGCCATTGAGATGATGATGAACCATGATGATGGCGCTGATTGGTGCATTTTCCACTTTAGGATGGTTGATAAATGCCCCAGTGTTGAGTTGTCGCTACTTTCGAGATTGCCCCCAATCTTGTCGTTAGGGATCCAATATCCGGTTGTCGCCAATTTTGAAATTGCCCCAGCCTTGCTTGTTGTCTGGGGTAGTTGCTTTGACAGATGGGCTGATAAGATGTCGAGATCGCGAGAAGCTTTTACCTCTGTACCATATGGTGAACAGGTAGAGAATGTGGGCTTTAATGTTGATAGCTCTTTATGGTAGAGATGTCGCTCTAGTTAAGAGAGATGATGCTTTAACTCATAGGGATACCGCTGTTGTTGAGCGGGATGAGGCCAGATCATCCATAGATGTAGTGATTATTGAGTGGGATAGCGCTATATCTGCCCGAAATATCGCATGTAGTTGGCGGTGGATTTGTTGGCTCGTGTAGAGACCCTTTGGCAGGAGATTAGATCGTTGCCTCCTTCTTATGAGAGGGAATCCATGTTTGACTTGATAGCCCGCACATACACTGATTGTAGATGGGCTTGTATTTTCCTGCACAGACTAGCTTAGCCATTTTGTCATGTACAGTACACATTGTATATATCAAACAACATTATATATGGCAGGGAAATATATGTTGATTCACTTCCCTTTTAGTTGTGCCTTGCTACTTGCTTGATATTCGCTTGTTTCTCCAGGACTTTGTGATCTGGATGTATTCTGAAGTCCTCCTTGATGGATGGACAGTGAGATGTCTCAGGATTTTCAGAATAGATCGTCGATCTGTGTGTATTCCCAACCATCTTTGGTGTCTTGGGACTTATTTCTGTATGTATTTATGGATAGGAGTATGTTTGTTTTTGTTTTTCTGTGGTGAGACCGGACCATATAACATGGCTGCCTACGTACTCCCGTGTATTGGGGAGATCAGGTCGACGTAGTTCGCCCCTATATAGGGCGGATTGCAGGTGAAAAGTTTAATCCCGTGGATAGGATAAACCGTATGTGTGAAAAGTCTTATCCCTGATGGGATAACCGAAGTTGAGTAAGGGTTCAAAACCAAATTCAGGAGCGGATAGAGTGATTCAAAAACCAGGCTGCTGGTTAGAAAGTGTTTGTCCCTGATGGGGCAAATGGGTGTGAAAAAAGGTTGTATGTAGTGAAGGGTTAAAGAACCGGAATGACTGATGATCTGATGATCCAAAACCAAGATGTTCGCTTGATGGTAACCTCAGACATAGTACCGTTTCACGGTGTCCGAATTGATGAGTTGCGGAAATTCATCGCCGTCTATTTCCTGTAATATGAAAGTGCCTCCTGTCAATGCCTCCTTGACAATAAACGAGTCTTCCCTGTTCGGGGAGAATTTTCCTTTAGACTGAGCTTGGTTGTCAACGATTTTTTTCAAAACCAAGTCTTGTTGTTTGAACTGCCGTAGTCGAACTTTTCTGTTGTAGGATCTTCTTTACAAGTAGAGGGTCGCTCATATGTGGGCCACATACTTTCCCATGGATTTCATTCATAGCCTCTGAGCTTGGTCCTCATCCAAACATCTGAGGATACCTTGTATTGCATCTCCTTTGTAGAGTGCATGTTCGCTCAGGTAGAATTTCATAGCAAGTTGATGGATCTGCCTTTTCTCAGTCGGGCTCACCTCAGCGGGTGTAGATCCATCTCGTAAGTACTTCTTGATGTGTTGATACCAAGGGTGCTGGATGGGAGGTAACGCATCCGATACTTCTCCAACGTAGTTCCCATAGGCTGGTGCCTTGTGCAGGGCAATTGTGACGCTTGGCAAGTGTTCCTTATCTGCTATATGGATCAAGGAGGCCAAAGTTGCTAAAGCGTCTGCAAAATCATTCCTATTACGAGGAATGTGCAGAAAGAAGATTTCTTTAAACTCTAAAGCCATCTGTAGAACTTGCCGATGGTAAGGCAGCAACTGTAGAACCTGTTGAAGAGCTTTTTCTTTTTCTTTTTTCTTTTGTTTTTTTTATGCATTAGATCGTGGAAAAGAGTCATATGGCTCACTGATAGGTAGCTCCAGCATTGATGAGGCCGAATGATAATCGTCTGTAGCAAAAGATTCCCCAAGGCATGATGAAGTTTTCTCACGATCATCTTCAGCAACCATGATTTAATGGTACCCCGCAAAGCAATCAGCAAAGGAGTACATGTCGTATTGAGCTGTATTGTCAATGAGTATGTGGATGAATGGCACGGGAAGCTTTCTTGGAGACAAACTTTGTTTAGATCACTGTAATCCACGCAAAATCACACATCTCCTACGGGTTTCGCCACGGGGACTATGTTGGATACCCATTCAAGGTATGTTGACACCATGATGATGCTGGCTTGAAATTGTTTCACAATTTCTTCTTTAACTTTTAACTCCACTCAGGTTTTAATCGCCTGAGCTTCTGCCTGACTGGCTTAAATCCCCCTTTGATGGGAAAGCGATGAATGACAATGTCCGTGGATAAACTGACCATGTCTTTGTGAGACCATGCAAACACATCCTGGAATAGGGTCATATAGTAACCATGTCATTCCTTTGGTTCAGAGTGAGGTCCGTACCAATCTGGATTTGTTTGGGGTTTTCTAAGGTTCCGTGGTTTAAAAGGGGTGGTTTGATCAAGATTTCTCTTGGGTTTGTCTTCGACCCATTCTTTGATCTTTTGAGGTATCTCATTATCCTCTTGTATTTCCATAAAGTCTAAGTCCAACTTTACATCAAAGTTACAGTCCTTGTGGAGAAAAGGCACCTCATCAGCAAGCACAGGCGCATCCAAGTTCAGAGTCCTGAAACAAAATATGCTTTCACTTAATATATGACACTGTTCAATCACACAAAGTGTTAGCATGTAATGACAAATGTAACTGCTAATACTGTACAGAAAACGTAAGCAGTTATTGCTATCTACAAGGCAGAGACAGTTTCTTCCCTTTTTACCCTCGTCGACAAATGCAAGGAGTGGTGCTCCAATTGTCGAGGGCAAAGTCTTGGTGGACTGCAGTGATGGAGGGGCTATCATCAACCTCCTTCTCCCGAATGGTGACCATTACGTCTGGGTCATCATAGTCTGGGGGTATCTGTTTAAGAAGTGTTTGTTTGGGTTTTTATTTTGGTTTGACCGCACCATTGATGGCTGCCTACGTACTCCTATTGAAGAGGAGATCAGTTCTTTCGTAGTCCAGGCATTGGTTTGAAAAGGTTCAAAAGGGTAAGTGGTGAGAAGAGTGCAGAGATGTTTTTTGTTTTGTTTATTAATTTACATGCATGGAAATAAAAGGCATACTACGAAGAAAGTGATACCGTTCCAACATTTTCTGGAACTCACAACTTTATCCCCTGGATCTACATCTTCTTAGATAGTTGAGGCCTGATAGTCTAGTTTTCAATGGTTATGTTGCCTTCAGGGCTCGTGATAGAGGTTACCCCTTGATTCTGAATGTCTTCGCTTGTGGCCATAACTTGATCGCTTCCTGATTCAGTACACTCCTCAGGGACGCTTGCAATGGACACATCGCAAAAAGGGATGAACTCTGGATTCTTTAATGGGTTGGATTCCCCGACAATCTCACCACCTTTTTCTTTATCTATTCCTTCGCCTTCTTCATGGGTTTTAAAGGATTCAACCATGAAATCTCCCTTGAACTGTTGTTGCATTTCCTGCAAAGAACTTTCCTTTTTGGCTTTTCCTTCCTTGGAAAGGATTAGTATTTCCTCTGCATCATCCAAGGTGATAAAATCAAGAACGTGGTTGATATCTTGGAACCATAGAACGTTTGATGTTGGCGGGGGAATCTCCTTTGGGGATGCCTTTGTCTCTTCTGCCATTTTTTGCATTAGGATCAGTCCACCTTGTGTGCTGGCAGAATTATCGCTCATAGCCTTCACCTCATTTGAACTGCCTATCTCGAATGGACATATTAAGCTTTTTATTTCCTTTTCGCCTTTTTTTGTCATGGAAAATTCTATATCCAGCTCTCCATTTTCAATGAGATCTTGGATTTTATGTCGCAAAGACCAGTATTCTTCAATCGTATGTCCAAGTGAGTTAGAATGGTAGAGACATATCTTGGTGGAGTCATAACTCTTTATCTTGGGCTTTATAGGAGGCTGCAACTCAGTAATCCTTCCTTCGCTTATCAGAAAGTGTAGCATTTCTTCATTGGATTTGCTCAGAGGGGTGAATTTTTGAACTCTTTTGGAGGTTGTTTGATCTTTCATCTTTGAGAATTCGCATTCCCTCGATCGGTTCTTCCACTGGCGAGATCTTCTAGCAATTTTATCATCCCCTTTTTCTTGTATTTTCATCCTGCTTTGATCTTCTTCATTTAGCTGGCTCATCGTTGAGTCCTTTTTCTCTTGGCTTTCTGATAGTTGAGTGAAAAATTGCTTTGTTTCCTGATGTTGGCGCACTATCAGCCAAGCCAGCAGGTTTACTTGATTCTGGATCGCATCCAATTTTTGCATTACTAGCATACCCTCCTCCGAGTTTTCCCACTCTAGGACATTTGTTATGTGCCTTTGGGGGTATTCCTTTATCCTTCGTATATACTTACGAATTTGATACATTTCAGAGCTTCCTGACCCGATCATGTTTACTTCTTCCGTATCATGTCACAATGGAAGGTTGGTGTTGACATTTTGTTGGTCAGGTTGTTCGATCATAATACTGCCACTTTCGATCAGATTTTGAATCTTATGTTTTAAGGACCAACAATCCTGTGTATCGTGTCCGGGAGACCCTGAGTGGTAAGCACATCTCTGGCTTGGATTGTATCTTTTGATCCCTGGTTCCAGAGGTGGAGCCAGTTCAGTAATTGCCTTATGATCCATTAACATCGCCAATACATTTTCATGGGAATCGCCTAGTGGAGTGAACACCCGATTTTCCGATCTTTTGAATTTTCTTTTTCTATCCTGGCATTGGTTGAATGCGGCCTGTTGTTGAGATGGGAGATTGTCTTGCATTTTTCAAATGGGGGGACTGTATGTTGGTCTCCTATCTTGCCCCTGTACAACAAGGGATACATCGTTAATGCCTTTATCGGGTACATTCTTGGGTTCGCTTGCATATTTACCAGTCTGTATATGCTTGGCGACTGCTTCCAAGGCAGTGAAGTCATTAATCTTGCCTGCCTTCAGGCCCATCTCAGCCATTTCGCCGTGTTTGATCATTTCTGAGAATGGCTTTCCAATGCCTGCTAGGATCCTCTCGTAGTATGGAGCCTCTTGGATGTCAATAAACGTCATTACCATCTCAGTTTCTGTCATTGATGGAATAACTTGCGCTGCTAGATGTCTCCACCTTTGGGCATATTCTCAAAAAGATTCAATACTTTGCTTTTTCACTTTAGTCACTTGATATCGATCCGATGCCATTTGTGACTGAAAACTGTACTGATTTAGAAAGGCGTGGGCCAATTCTTCCCAATTGTGTATTCTGGAATTGTCAAGTCGGGCATACCAGGCTTTAGCCTCTCCAGTGAGACTCTTTTGAAAAAGTTGCATTCTGAGGCTTTCATCTTCAGAATAAGACCCCAGTTCGCCAATGTACACTTTGAGGTGCGTATAGGGATCACCTGCCCCATTGTACTTTTCAAACTCTGGGACTTTGAATTTGGTAGGGTATCGAGCCCCTGGGAATATGTAGAGATCTGAATAGGTGACACTCCCATAATTTCCAGTCCCTTTGATTGACCGGATGGTCTCTTCCATTTGGAGGACTTTCTTTTTGATGTCACCAGTGTCTGGGTCTCCAGTGGGATGGGCAGCATCATAAGTTTTCTTGGTCATATCCAACTGCAATTCAGGTATGGTAATGACCGGATTCCCTCCTTGTATGGAGGATTCAGCATGTACGGGTATCTTAGGACCCTGATTAGACTGGTGTAATTCTTTGAGTAGAACAGCCAAATCTGCAATTTGTTTGCTTAATCCGTCAAATTCCTTGCGAGAAACTGGATTAAGTTCAATCTGGTCAGATGACGACATGATTGACTGTAGGCCTGTAGCCTTTTTGGACTTTAACCGGGTAACGGGATCGATTGCTTCCCTGCGAAAGACTCGCATAGTTTAGTCTTTAGGGAATGTGAATAATAACATGCTATGTGACGTGTTTATTTTAGGAATTTTATCCTGCAAAATGGATGTCAGATGTTTTTAACATGTATGTGGACACATTTCTTCATATTTTTCATTACATGGAGATATATATGGAAGGAAATTACAAGTAGTTGTGTTTACAAGTAATTTAAAATGAGAGAGCATGAAGAGACTTTCCTCCGTTTTGGGTTTATCAGAGGCTGACCTATCTTAGGTTACTCTCGCGGCTTTTTGGCATGAAGGTTCTCAAATCATCGCAATCTACTTGACGGGAAGTTAATCCGGTCTTTCAACTGGAGCGAATTTGGGTGGTGCCTTTCCTGAGCCTCGGAGAATCAGGCTTCTCACGAGTCCAGTAATCAAACACCGACGGGATAGCCTCCTGGTGGAGGGACCACACAACATACATTCACATACATCGCGTCTCACCGTATAAAAATGATGACATGTGCGAAGCACTAATATCATAAGCAGTTTATAGTGCAAGGCACTAACATCACAGGCAGTTTATAGTGCGAGGCACTAACATCACACGCAGTTTATAGTGTGAGGCACCAAGTAAGGAAATGCATTCGTGCACATTCATACAATGTAAATCCAACATCCACACACAAGCAGATAACAATTTTGAAAAGATTGTAATAGCGTTTTAAGTCCTCTTACTGGAGTCCCCAGCAGAGTCACCACCTGTCGACGTCGGGATTTTTTGATGTCCCTTTCCGTTACTTGTTCTTTGGTGTTTGTAACGACCCCAAAATAGATCCATTCCATCCAACCTATTCTGAGTCGCCAAATACATGGTACAGAAAACAACTATAACTTTATTACAACAATTGTCGTGCAAAATACAACAACACATATGCTGTGAGTTTGGATACAAATATATACCAAATGTGACTCATGTTCCAACCGTGGACATCACCTCACAATGACACCTTACATAAAGGTATAGTCAAAAACTGTTTTAGAAATTAGAATCTTTGGGAAGTGCTCAAGGAAACCTTCGTACATGGGAGGCCATGCGTCTAGGTTATGATAGATATCATATGGCCACAGAATTATCCTTGGTTGATCCAATAGACCCCAAAGAAAAACGAGAAGATTACTAGCATATTCTTCCCAATGGTGAGTCTTCTCTTGACTTATCATTATCTCCACTGTATCTAACTGAGAATTTTACTTCAAACAAACACCAAGATTATATAGGTAGTGCTTGTAGATATACTCGGCAAGCGGATGTGCACAATCATGTCTTATGATGACACAAGGTTGTATGTCGTTAGACATCTTGTATTATAGTGGCAAAACACCCTTCCAACGTTGGGTTCGCCTCACCCTATTTTCTTCACCAAATATAACTACTAAATGATGACCACCGTTCTATTCCCTTGTTACCCCCGCTCGACCCAGCTACACTCTTATTACCTGAAAGGAATTGTGAAGCAAAAGGGTGAGCACAACTAGCTCAGTAAAGAATATCATGAGCCTTCATCAATAATAAATCAGAGATTTAGAACATATGGTAAATGATAAAAATTTCAACCATAGTTGCAGCGGAACGAGCAATCCATTAGAAGAGTCAAATAGACTAGAAAGTCTATTATCTTCTCCATGTTAAAAATCCACCAACAATGCTTTATCCATGTAACATCACTCAACAGTTCCTTTCCACAATCATATGAATAACTCATAATCATAATTGTGACTATAAATTTTTCTTCGCACCCAGGACGAAGAATATTTTTATCACCTGTCTTTACCTGAAACATCAAAGATCATGGTTATACCAAATCACAATTCCTGTTTATAATCATACTAACAAATCCATCTTTGCACTACGGGCCAAAGATATTCATTAACAAACCATCTTTGCACTACGGGCCAAAGATATTCAACAACAGTTCATCTTTGCACTACAGGCCAAAGATATTCAACAACAGTTCATCTTTGCACTACAGGCCAAATATATTCATATCTCAAAGAAATATATAATCATTTCAGAATTTATATAAACAATAATTATAACCATGTTGATCAATTCACCTTTGCACTTAAGCTTAAGATATTCAATTATAAATTCAATGGTCATGATCATACCAGTCACAATTCAACTTTGCACTACAGGCCAAAGAGAACCCTAGTCATGATCATACCAATAATCTACCCATCTTTACACTCCAGTGAAAGAGAATTTCAACATCAGGGTTATAAAAATGTTATATATGATGATAAAAATAATATGATCAACATATAGTTTTAATCTCAAGAGTAATATTCGTAACTCATGAATAGTAATCCCGACACAAAAGATAGAAATTCTACAATAAAATTCATACCAATATTTCGGTATAATGATATTGAAAGAATAACATTACTTAAATTTATAAACAATTTATTTTAATTGTTTACACTTTACTAATTAATGCATTTAATCATCATAAAATGTCAACTCTTACAATTTCATCATTAATAACCAAAACCCTCATCAAAAATCTGCATATACCTCATATAGGATTCTCAAGCCATAAAATTCTATTTTTCAATTTTCTTTCTTCACAAAACATATTTAATTCATTTACTCATAACTAGACCATTTTCGTGAAAAATACCAAATCAGTTCCAAAAATATTTCTTTTCTGGGATTTAGCATAATATAGTCCCATAGTGAACATATATTTTTCTCAGAATTTTTAAAAGTCATTTACTATTTTTCATATGGCCAAAATAGCCGAATATTTAGACATTTATCAAAAATTATACTTTTGTCCAAAAAAATCTGAAATTTACAGAGTATACTTCTATCATATACATGTACTCCCAATAAAAATTATCATCAATTTTGGAGTTAACCAAAAGGAATTATAAGCTGTTACTTTTAAAATAGTCTTTTTCTCATAAATATTCATAACTCTTAATCTATACATCCAAAAATCACCATTTTTGGACACAATCAATAAAACTCATCAAAATATTATTTCAAATTTTTCCAGAATTTTTGAAGTCAGAAAAATTACGAAACTGAAAATCATAACAACCCTTAAAATCCCTTACTATCCCTTACAATCCCTTACCTCAAAAGAGCAGTACTTCTGACTGGATATCGGATATGATGCTGAAGAAAACTTGCACTGATGAATAGCAACTCACCAAGTATCTAAAAACTCACAAAATATGGTTCATAATATAGAGAGAGAAAGAGAGAAAGCTTATGTTTCTGGTGTGATTTTCAATTCTAACTTAGCCCTCTATTTATAGGAAAATTTGGTAGGTTTGACCTGCAACCTGATGGCTTTACCTGCTACTATTCCCACCCACCACATTTGAAATATAATTCAGCACATTTCTTCACCAACCACAAGTGGGGCCCACCAATTCTAGAATTTTCTACCAAAATGATAAACTCCGAAAATTCAACAATTTCTGAACCAGTCATCTTGTAAAATTCATAATAAATCATACGTTCATTTTTAACGGTTCAAAATTTGTGGACATATACTCAACTTATATATGTATAACATATCCAAAAATTACCACGATCCAACGGTCGGATTAAAAATTATAACCCTCGCAAAATATCTCAAAAACCCTAATTTTTAATACCTCCATTCCAACAAAAATACTGATAAAAACCTCAACATTAACTCCTTCATTTTTTAACCACAAAAATATATCCCTCATTTATATCTCCATAAAATAAATATTTTCTTATCATATGAATCAATAATTAATTATTCACAAATAATATTATAGAATCACATTTATGACAACCAGGCCGTTCCCAGGAAAGAGGGGGCTTTCCAATAAGGATTTCTCCTTACTAGCGCGCATTAGATGACCAAACCTCTCCTTAGACAGAACTTTATAGACATTGCCAATAATGCTATCTAATAATACTATTCAAATAATATGAATTATTGATCTGATAATGGAAAATACTGTGCAGCAACAATTATTGAACAACAATAATATAAAATTTCAACGTAGCAATTATTGAATCAATAAAATAAAATATTGAACAGTAATTACTGTAACAATTATTGAGTAGTGCCTTCTTACGTAAGAATCAATAATTTCAAAAATACTATGCAATACCGTGTGCTACTGTGCAATAACGCGTATTACTGTATTTTTAACCACCGGGTATTCCAACAGTGTTAACAGTAACAACTACGTCGTTATTTGTAAAAACTCAAATTTGTCGTTTTCTTCACCCGACAGTTATTCGTTATGGGGCCCACAAATAGCTGCGCCGTCGTACGAATATTCCCCGACAGAAAGAATATTCCATGACCAAACGAATATTCCCCGACAACAATGATTATTTTATAACTACTTGTGTATTTTGAAAAAAAATCATATATCACCCTTAACTTTAACCTTTATCAATTCAACCATTTACTGAATAGTAATTATAAGAAAAATTGAATACTTTAATTTCATAAAATTCGGGGTCTTACAGTGTTCTCATTTTTATGTGAGATTTGTGTGGAAAAACAAGTGAAAAAGGTCCGACATGTATAATGTCGACGATTGGACTATAAGAGTCGCCAGTTGGTTTTTTAAATGGTTATACCAACACAACCGAGAAAAGGTTTGCACATTGACCCAGTGATGTGACACTGCTAAACGAGTCGGTGAAACCAAGATTCAATTATTGTCCGGGAACTTGATTATGCGGAGGGAAGGTGTTAGGCACCCCCTGACATCCGTGTTACCACGGTGACCGCCTCTTTTCAAGAAACCATTATCTGAGTGTGTGTGTGTGTGTGTGTGTGTGTGTGGGTCAATGTGCTGTTTATTTGGAAGTAGTGCGAGGCCTCGTTCGCACCTTATACACAAGGTTTGAATTTATGTAAAAATTCAGTTTTAAGCAAGATATGACAGTGATATTTTATAAAAGAGGTTTTTCAAACCCTGATGCTCAATAGTAATTGAGACCTTTTACACTCCCATTTTATTAAATGCGCGGTTTGGTTGGTTTTATTTGACAGATGCGAAGCATCACAAAATAATGCCGACTTCCTCGTGGGTATGGAAACCATCTGAGGAAATTCAGACACCGCAGAATAATTTACAAGCTGCTTACAGCTGAAAATGTCCATCACGGGAACCGAATCTAGATCCAATGGGATGAATCTGTGATCACATGATTCCTAGGCTCACATGATACCGCAATTTGTATGAAAGCAGTAAGCAGGTATATATATAAAAGCTGTAAATATATATATACAGACATGATCACCAACCACGAAGTAGCTCCATTGGGGACCAGAAATGTAAATAAAGCTGTTAAAAGCTATCAACCGCCATAGAGGAAACTCCAGGCGGGACAAAACATAGATAAAGTTGTACGAAGCGATCAACTGCCGCGAAGGAAACTCTAGACAGGACGAAAATAAATAAATAAATATATATATATATATATATATATATATATATATATATATATATAAAAGCATTAAACGCACCGGATATGAAATCCAGGCTCATCGAACGGAGTTCGACCACAGTTCATATATATAAGTATATATATATATATATATATATATAAAAGCGAGTAAACGCACTGGATGTAAAATCCAGGCTCAACGAACAGAGTTCGATAGCAGTTCATATATATAAGTATATATATAAGAAAGCAATTAAACGCACCAAACCGAAGTTTAGGCTCATCGAACAAAGTCCGACACACAGTTAATATATATAAGTGTATATATATTTATATAAAAGCGAATAAACGCACCGGATATAAAAGCGAGTAAATGCACCAAACCGAAGTTTAGGCGAGTAAATGCACCAAACCGAAGTTTAGGCTCATTGAACAAAGTTCGACACACAGTTAATATATATAATATATATATTAAAGCAGTAAACGCTCCAGACCGAAGTCTAGGTTCATCGAACAAAGTTCGACACACAGTTCATATATAAAATATATATATAATTATATATATATATATATATATATATATTATATAGAAAAGCAAATAAACGCTCCAGACCGAAGTCTAGGCTCAATCGAGGCATAACTCGATAATGTTAGTCAATATATATATATATATATATATATATACTGACCGAAATGAAACCACGGACCGAAGTCCGGGCAAAAGCAAGCAACACGACTCTCAACGTGTAGAAGGGTGTGTGCAAAGATGAAGAGAAAGACTCTAAAGTGTGTGAGAAGGCTTACAGCTGACTGCTAAAAAAGGCTTCTATATCTTTAGAGTGGATAAACACTAACTTTTGTGGGTACAAAAGTGGCTATATATGAGCTCACAGGTGTTTAAAGTGGGAAAATACATTGTATGGGTCGAGTGCGGAGCGAATCGTGTAGGGTTTCCCCGTCGGTTTTTCCTGCAAAATGGCCACCCCAAGCCCTCTATTTATAGAGGTTGGAGCCGCAGGTGTACCTGCTGCTGGGCCGCAGGTGTACCCGAGGCTGCCCGGGGTGCCCCGGGCAGTGTGGGTCCCGCCGTGTCGAAGTACGTACGCGTTGTTCGCTCGGTCGCTCATAACTTTCAATCCGGGAGTCCGATGGAAGCGTGCCATATCATTCAAGAAAGCTCTTTCCGAGAGCTACACTATGACATATGATTTGACCTTTTTTGATTCCAAGAAGATGGGTCAATGACCGAAATGGCATTCCCGAGTGTTTGTCAGGCAGTCCGTTGAGTCGTTTTGCGTAGTTTACGCTTGGAAGTTAAGATATGATTCTTGTGGGACTTCCTTTGAAGTATTTTGAGTTGACATGAGTGTATTTGATTTGAAGTGAAGTTGAGTTGGCAAAATGACCATTTTGCCCCTCCCGGGGTTATCTCCGGTTTTCGCATAGTTGTAGCAGTCTTTTCTCAGGGTTATCTCTGAGGTTGGCTTGCTGTTGACTTTGACTATCCTCAGGGTCATCTCTGAGGTTGGCTTGACCTCCTGCGGCTATCTCCAAGCTTTGATCTTGATCCCCCGGGGCTATCTCCGGGGTTGAAACTGGCTTTCCCTGGGTTATCTCCGAGGTTTGGAACCTGATTTCCCGGGGTTATCTTCGGGGTTGAGAACTGGATCTCTTGTGGCTATCTTCGGGGTTGGAATTGATGTTGTGGTCCTCCAGGGTTATCTCTGGAGTGTGAAAAAGTCACTTTTGTCCTCCTGCATAGTTAGTAACAGGAAAACGAAATTTTGAGTGTCTACACTCACACTCTAAAAGTATACTTAACAGATAAATTTTTAGCAACTGAGAAATGAAAGGGAGAACTTCCATTTATAGAGAATGATTTACACGGTTTATGAATTTGTCTGCCATATACAACCCAACGGGAAAGGGAAGGAACCATTGGATTGAGAGAGGTTGGTGAAAAAAGATCACCAACTTCATCTCTTCTACTCCCTTCTTCATGATCACTACTAGAGTAGCCTTCAACTGTCGACTTGTTTATACGCAAATAGAGTTAGGTTACTGTGCATCACTATTTGGGTCACTTAAAATGGGACACGGGTTTTAAATCTCAGCAACGGTTTTATATAATGCCTAGTTTGTTCTCTTAGACTCCAAAAATGTGATTTTAATGTGTTAATGCTACTACATAATGATAAGTTATAGATTATTTATGTATCCACATCATATAATCCATGTACATTCGTCTAGTCTAATTAGTATTTATAACATATATGGACTCAATTTAATTGGTCACTAATAATTTAATATCTTCTTAAAACTTTATTATTCCAATTAGATTCACTTATAGAGATAATTTGTAATTCTTTGATATAGTACATCTTTAATGTTCCCACACATACTTATTGTCACATAAGTCTTATTTATGTAACTTATAATTCCTTCCACTTTATTATATAGTTTTATATATCATATAATTACCTCAAGTGTCACACTACATATTCTTTTTAATGTAGGTACTATATATTACTACATACCTTGCATACATCAATTAAATGAACAATATAATTCTAATTATGTGATGTACTTTATTCGTAATTTTTTATTCACAATAACAATTAATTAATAATATAATATCAATTAATCATTCACTTCTTAATTTATTCATTCCTTAATTAAATTATTCAATTCAATTTTTCGTTCTCATGCCACACAAGGCATTTCACAAATCTCATCACAAACTCCACATTTTTCTCAATTCTTATAAATTCAATTTGAATTAATTGAATTACTCATCTCACAACACATCCATATTTATATTCAAATAAATATTCATTTTCTTATTAATATTATTATTAATATTTAGTCATGAAATTCACGGTTCTTACAGTCACAGGTTGGTATCAAAGTTGTAGGTTATAAACATTAGGAATGCGAAACATAGGTTATAACCTTAGAAGAAAATTCGTATAGAGTATGTAGGTGATGGGTTGAGGAGATCCATCGAGTTTAAGTTGTACTGAATAAAATATCATTTCATTTTATCAATGAATATATTTTATTGTGGTACTGATGTTGTGTCCTTATTTTATTATAAGATGCTTGGAGATAGTCAGGAGAGTCATTCGGTAGATCAGGAGGAGATTGTACCGGAGGTGATGGTGGATACCTCACAAGATGAGATGATAGGTGACTTGCTAGTGAAGAAATATAAGATGGAGTAGAGGATTTTAGAGTTAGAGGAGCAGAATATGACACTTCAGCATATGGAGCAGCAGTATAAGGATGCTGCTCATCAGGAACATATCGAGTTATTAGAGGTGCGAGTGCAACTAGAGCAAGAGAAGGAAAAGTTTGGAGTACTGAGTGTAGAACATCAGGCGATGCAGAGTGAGTTTGATCTAGATATTGAAGATAAGATACGTGTGGATGATGCATTTTATGAGTCAACTAAGCGAGTGAACCATTTAAAGACAGCACTGCAGGCCATGGAGGTTAGGGTCGATACCTTGGGACTGGCTCTAGACTCAGCGTATGAGAGCCAGCGCAGTGGGACTAGGAGACCACATATCGAGATAGGGGAGTCGAGTCGATTAGATTGAAGTAAAGTTATGGAGGGGTTATTTTCCCAAGAGCCTTTTCAGGTGACCCAGCAGTGCCACCAGTGATATTATGTTATGGACCAGTTGTAGATAGATGCATCAATACCCCTTTTGTTTGATAGGATTTTATGTTGATGTAAACCTCAGCAGGTATGAGGTAGTTAGTAGGTAGGTGGTATCCCTATTTGTGTATGTAGGGGAGTATTATTTTGAGTAAATCCCATCTTTTGTGTTTAAAATGGGATAGTAGCATTTATAATACTATGCCAGGTATAAAAGTGTAAGACTCAAAGATTTGGTACATGAATATAAATGTAGTATTATGTTATATGTTCTTAGAAAATTAAGATAGTAAGTTATCTATTTGATAATATATTTAATCCAACAAATTAAATTGGTAATTTAGCAAACTAAATCCATTAATCTAGTAAGCTAAATTTTGATAGTTCAGTAAACAAAATTTATCACATCATGAGTATGTGATTGTTTGAGTTTAAATCATGTGTTTCATGTTGCATGTTAAACACTAATAAGATGTGGTATATGATGTAAAACAAGGAGGCATTCAACTGAAGAAATTGTGTGGAGGTGAGGAATGCAAGAAGATTCGAAAATGGGTTAAAGTCGTGGATCTATGGCAAGGTAGCGATTTTACAAATTACGCCATTCTCAACTTTGTTGGAGAAAGCTCTCATTGCTGAAGGTGGGAGTGAATCGGTTTCAAAATATAATCAGGAAAAGTACAAGAAGAAGGTAGAAGGAGGAAATTTGAATGTTAGCAGTGGTGGCAGCAACAACAAGAAGCGTAAATGGAGCAGTGGGGGTAGCAATTTCAAAATTCAGCAAGGGAGCGTGCAGCAGAAGAAGCAGGTATGTGGGAATTGTGGATAGGGTCACTCGGGAGAGTGCATGAAAGGAAAAATGGTCTGTTATACCTATGGACAAGAAGGGCATATTTCACCCAATTGTCCTAAGGCGAAGAAAGGAGGTTGTTTTAATTTTGGATAAGAGGGACATCGGATCACGGATTGTCCAATGAAGAAAAACACGGATGGCGGAAGCGACAATAGGGGAAACAACACTAGGGCAACCAGTGGAGGACTAGCCCAGCCAAACAAGCCAATAGCGAGGACCTTCAACATGACAGTGCAAGATGTCGTGGCATCTAGGGAGGTGGTGTCAGGTATTATTTCGATCAACGATATAAATGCCTATGTATTATTTGATTCGAGAGCTTCATGTTCTTTTGTATCTGATGAATTTTCCCAAAGATTAAATTTACCTCATGAACTATTAGAACACCCAATGAATGTAGAAGTAGCGAACAAAGAAATTATCCCTGTAGACTATATTCATAGGAATTATTGTGCTGATTTAAGAGGGTTTAAGCTTAACATGGATTTCATACTGATTCGTCTTGGAGAGTTTGATGAAATCCTCGGGATGGATTGGTTATCGACTCACGGAGCGGTCATTGACTATAAGAAAAAGTGCGTAAACCTGAAGACTCCGAATAAGTCGAAGGTGGTATTATATGGTAGTAAATCGCCGAGACAATCTTGTTGTCTGGCGACGATGCAAGTAAAGAGGTTGCTTAGGAAGGGTTGCATAGGTTATTTGGCACACATTGTGGATACTCGCAGAGTCGAGGGTGAACTGGGTCAGATACCTATTGTAAGGGAATTCGTTGATGTAGAGAGGTAGAGTTTGTTATTGATTTAGCACCAGGGACAACACCAGTATCCAATGCGCCGTATCATATGGGTCCGGTAGAAATAAAAGAACTGATGGTTCAACTACAAGAGTTGTTAGATAAGGGATACATTCGATCGAGCGTACCACCTTGGGGAGCGCCAATTTTATTCGTAAAGAAGAAAGATGGGTTATTAAGGCTTTGTATCGACTACCAAGAGTTAAACAAAGTCACAATTAAGAATAAGTAACCGTTGCCCATGATCGACGATTTATTTTATCAGTTAAAGGGGGTGAAGTACTTTTCGAAGATCAATTTGAGGAATGGTTATCACCAAATGAAGGTGAGACAAGAGGACGTTCTGAAGAAGGCATTTAGAACTCGGTATGGACACTTTGAGTTTCTAGTAATATCATTTGGGTTGATGAATGCACCAACAGCATTCATGGATTTGATGAACAGAGTGTTCAAGCAGTATTTGGATAGGTTTGTTATCGTATTCATCGATGACATTCTGGTGTATTCAGAGACGGAGGAAGAGTACGTTGAATATCTAATAATAGTGTTGGAGACGTTGAGGAGGGAGAATTTGTATGAAAAATTCTCCAAGTGTGAATTTTGGTTGTAGAGAGTGCACTTTTTGGGTCACGTTATCGATAAGGATGGAGTTTCGGTGGATCCGGTAAAAGTAGAAGCGGTTATCAACTGGGAGCAGCCGAAGATGCCGATAAAGATCAGGAGTTTCTTGGCACTAGTAGGATACTATCAGAGATTCATCCAGTATTTTTCAAAGATAGCATCGCCATTGACCAACCTTACTAGAAAGACAATGAAGTTCGTTTGGATGGAGAAATGTGAGGAGTGTTTCATGGAGTTGAAGAAAAGGCTCAGTCAAGCACCTGTGTTAGCTTTACCAGACGACACGGGAGGATTTGTAGTGTATAGTGATGTGTCACACAAGGGTCTTGGCTATGTACTGATGCAGCACGACAAGGTCATTGCATACGCATTATTTCAGCTGAAGGACTATGAGAAGGATTATCTGACTCATAACTTGGAGTTAGCATCGGTACTTTTTGCTTTAAAGATTTGGAGGCATTATTTGTATGGCGAGAAGTGTGAGATATATACGGATCACAAAAGTTTGAAGTATAACTTCACACAGAAGGAGCTAAATATGAGGCAGCGCCGATGGCTAGAATTAATCAAAGATTATGATTGTTAGATTCTGTACCATCCAGGTAAAGTAAATGTAGTGGCAGATGCCCTGAGCAGAAAAGGCAAGGAGAAGTTACTGAAATTGACCATTCAAGAGGATTTAGTGAAAGATTTCGAACGACTGGAATTGGAAATCAAGTATCCGATGGAGACCGACCGACGAAAAATTATTTATAGTAGCAGCAAGCCCGACCTTATTAAATAAGGTTAAAGAGGCACAAGAGAAGGATGAAGATTGCGATAACATCAAGAAGTGGTTAACTGAAGGCGACAAATTGAAATACAAGATTGATGGCACCGGACTGCTGAGATTCGAAGGACGAATTTGGGTACCGTCAGTACCCGAACTAAGAGAGGAGATTTTGCAAGATGCGTATAATACGAGGTACTCGATACACCCAGGAAGCACAAAGATGTATCAAGATTTGCATCAACACTTTTAGTGGCCAAACATGAAGAGAGAGGTTGCGGAATACGTCAGCAGATGTCTAACTTGTCAGAGAGTCAAGGCAGAGCATCAACGACAGAGTGGATTACTACAGCCGTTAGAAATCCCAAAATGGAAATGGGAGCACATCACGATGGATTTTGTGGTGGGACTTCCAGCAACGTAAAAAGGGCATGACGCCATATGGGTGATTATAGATCGTCTTACAAAGTCAGCTCACTTTACGCCGATCAAGATCACGTATAGTTTGGATCAGCTAGCTAAATTATATATTAAAGAAATTATCTCAAGACATGGAGTACCGGTATCTATTGTATCAGATAGAGATCCGCGATTCACGTCAAATTTTTAGAAGAGTTTTCAAGAAAGAATGGGGACGCAGCTGCAGATGAGCACCGCGTATCAGCCGCAGACCGATGGGCAAAGTGAGAGAATGATTCAAACACTTGAAGACATGTTAAGAGCTTGTGCGATGGACTTAAAGGGTAGCTGGGAGGATCATCTTCCATTAGTAGAGTTCGCATACAACAATAGTTATCACGCCAACATTGGAATGCCGTCGTACGAAGCACTATATAGAAGGAAATACAAAATGCCCTTATGTTAGAATGAAGTTGGTAAACGCAGGTTGTTGGGACCAGAATTAGTGCAACAGACAGTAGAGATCATCAAGGTGATAAGAGCCCGGCTGGTAGCAGCTGAAGATCGCCAGAAGAAGTATGCGAACTTACATCACAAGAAGAGAGATTTTGAAGTGGGAAGCTATGCGTTTTTGAAAGTATCTCCCTAGAAACGGAAGATAAGATTTGTAAAGAAAGGTAAGTTGAGTTCGAGATTTATTGGAGCATTTGAAATCTTGAGGAAGATAGGCGAAGTGGCGTACGAGGTAGCTCTACCTCCTGAACTGAAACATATTCATAATGTGTTTCATGTGTCAGTGTTACAACCATATAAGCCTAACTACAAGCACGTGATATCGTACGAACCAATTCAGGTCGAAAAAGATTTGTCATACGAGGAAATTCTGGTAGAAATTTTAGATAGAAAAGAGCAGAAGTTAAAAAATAAGGTTATACATTCTGTAAAAGTTCTTTGGAGGAACCATAATGCTGAAGAAGTTACTTGGGAACTCGAGGAAAAGATGAGGGAAAATTATCTACATCTTTTTTAGTAACCTTATGTGTAATTCTGAGGACGGAATTCTTATAAGGGGGGATGAAGTAATAACCATAAATTTTAAGTCACTTTTTATGTATATACATTATTGATATTTAAAACTTTGTGCTATATAGTGATTTAATATGTGATAACATATGTGAAGTGGTGTATGGCTAAATAAATATATATACTATAGTTATGGATATATATATTTATATATTTCAATAAAAAGGAAAACTTCATAACCTAAGTATACATTAGATGAGATAATTAAATAACCTAAGGGTTATGGTAATAATGAATAGCTAGTATTTAATATTTATATTAACTTAAGTGGATAATTTTATTATTGCAAGTGATTAATAATTTTAAACCTAATTATAGTAAACCTAATTAGGTTACAAGTTAAAGAGATATGTGTAAGTAATTAAATTCCATAAGATTGAAAATAGAAACCCTAAATAAACAATTAGGGTAATATATATTAAAATTGTTAAACTATGTTTATTACATAGCCCAAAACAATTAAATGAGAAACCCAAAAGAAATAAAATACAAACCAATACTTAGCCCACTTGATTAAGGGTATTTTAGACTTTTGATTAATCAAATTTGTGCATTAAAATAAAAGAAAAATGGAGTGGATAATGGGAATGGGTGACAGCCCCTTTTAGGCCTTTTAAGGTAATAAAATTATGTTAATCAAATTCCTTAAGTAGTAACTCTTACACCAAGTACAAGTGTGTCCATCTCCCATTGGTAGAAAATCTACTTAGCACCTTTAATGACATGATTAGGCTTAATTGGAAAAGATAACGCAAAGCCTTTTATCTAAGGGACAACAATGATATGGGGATATTAGATAATCACCACATTTCATTTTCTCTTCATTTCATTTCTCCTATTCTTATTCTTCTATTTTTCTCCCAAGCTAGCAAAATACAAAGAGTGAAAAGAGAGAGAGGGGTTCAGTTTTTGGAGGAGAAAAAAAGGAGTGTGCTAGATTTATTAATGCCCCCTAAGTTCATATCTTACTTTGGTAGATCAAGGAAGGTTGCTACTAGAACAAGGTATAACCTAAATCTTTATCTTCTTCTTCTATTTGGTGTTACAACAATATTTGATGGGGTTATAAATTAATACCCAAGATACCCTAGTTCTACATATCATCATGTATGGAACTAAGTATCTTGAGTGTTAAATCAAAGGTTCAGAGGAAGAAAATGAGCATATGTTCTCCTAGGGGTGAAACCCTAGTTTTCCTTCCACTAAATCTTGTGTAACTCAAGTTTTACAACTTGGATTTGTGATCCGTCAAAGGGGGGTGCTAGATACATGAGTTAGCTAGTAAACCCAAGTGGTAGAACACAAATCCAATAATTTTTGAAGCTTTGGGGGTTGTTTTCCCAAAATAGCTCATGTATAGAAATTAAAGCTTTAAAACCCTAAAAAGTTACTGCCCCGTTTTTCCTAAGGTTGTTTCGGCTAGTTCTGAATCTTTTAAAAATCTGGGAAAAATCACAGAGGTACCTTAAGAAGTTATCTACATGCAGGAAAAAGAACGAACACGTTTCGATTTGTGGTTTGTGAGTAATGGCTTTTATTATGAAAGACTCCTAAATATTCTTACCCTGATTCCTCACTGTGTATACCTTGGAAAAATCTGAAATTTTTACAGTATGTATACATATGTTATGAGAATGTACCCAGAAAGTTTCAGAATTTTCTGAGCAAAACGCGATTTATGAAAAATGTAACAAGATCCGAGTATTTTAGGCACTTTGAAATAGTAAAACACATTCTAAAATTCCAGGAAAATTTGGGATTCATTATTGGGTCATACACTGTCCAAATCCACAAAAGAAGAATTTTTGGGATCAGTTTGATATTTTTCCTAAAAATAATGAAGTTATGAATAAAAAGAAATAAATAGATAAATGATGTCATAAATAAGGAAAATGTGATTTGAATACTCCTAATATATAATATTTTGACTACTTGAGCGTATTTTGGTAATCTATTATGATAAATAATAATTATGACCTTTTATGGGTGTTAAATAAGTTGTTCAATAAAGGGTAAAATAATTAAAATAAATTATTTATTTGTGTAATAACTTATTAAAATGTTATTATGATATTAGTAATATAAGAATCTGATATGTTTAAGTAAATAAAAATATTAAGATTAAAACTTTATTGAAATATTATTGAATGGTTAATAATATTTGATTTAAGTATTAATAAATGATTAAAATATTATTAAATGGCTAATAATATTATATTAAAATATTATAAAATATTATATTAAAATATTATTAAAAGATTAATAATATTAGATAATTAAAATATTATTAAGTAAATAATAATATTCAAAATTAAATAAAATGTTATTAAAAATATAATAACATTAGTAAAGGAATAAAATATTATTAAATGATTAATAATATTAGTAAATGAACAAAATATTATTAAAAAGTTAATAATATTAATAAATGAATAAAGTATTATTAATTGTTTAATAATACTAAAGAATAAGTAAGGTATTATAAAGTAATAATATTAATGCATGATTAAAATATTATTAAGAGGATTAATAATATTAGTAAAGTATTAAAATATTATAAAGATGTTAATAATATTAGTAAGTGAATAAAAGTGTTATTAGTGGACTAATAATACTAAGAGTTGAATTAAATATTATCAAGTTTAATAATATTAAGTGAATTAAAGGTAGTTGTTATTTAATAGTAATATTATAGATGCATGATAATATTTCTAAGAACTAAATGTAATATGTAATATATATGTGATTATATAATGTAATGTTATGTTATGGCTAATTAAAATATTAACTATAGGTCTATCAAAGGAAGATAATTAAACTGCTTAGCGAATAGAATTTAATTGCGTAGCAGTAGACTACAAACGCGGTAAGTTCCCAAACTCAATCTCGAGTTATTATTTTTGAAGCATGTTAGTGAATAATTATTGTTGATTATTCACATCTATACTGATTATTGAGATTCGCACCTTGTGCAATTGAATTCATGTTCTATTATTACTGAACTATGAATTAAATTAAAGTTCTTTCATTCATGAACTGTTTATGAGATAGATCTATGCTAATTGTATATGCTAGATCAAGCATGTCTAAATTTGTTAAATCATATGTGTTTTAAAAGTTGTTCTTATTAAATTGATATGGTAAGAACTCTTGACTGTGAAAAGGACGAATTTGATTAAAGCATGATATCAATGCTGGATTATTAAGTGTTTATGCATAAATCATGGGGTATGAAACGATGATCCCCTTAATTACACAAACTTATTAAAAGGTTCAGTTTAAATGCTAAGAACCTTGACAAATGTTCATGGTTATTTCAAACCACTCAGTACATGTTATTCAATTATTTGAATATTCAACTATTAACTATTAATTCATGTTCCTTCATAATTTTATGCTGTTGTTGAACATTGAAAGCAAAACTTCTTTTTAATCATGATATATCTCCCTTGTGTATAAACTTGCTAAGCAAATTAGTTACTTATCCTTGTTATATCATGACATTTATTTCAGCTAAGGCAGAAACGTCCAAAGGGGACAAAGGAAAAGGGAAGGTTCAAAAGTAGATGTTTGAGAAGGCTTATGTACTAGTTTATTTTAAATGTTATTTGGTTATGTATGTAAGACCCCGAATTTTATGAAATAAAAGTATTCAATTTTCTTATAATTATCATTCTATTTAGTAAATGATTAAATTGATAAAAGGTTAAAGTTAAGGGTGATATGTGAAAATTTTACAAAAGTAAGCAAGTTGTCATAAAATATTTGTTTGGTCGAGGAATATTCGTTTTATCAGTGAATATTCGTACGACGGCACAATCATTGGTGGACCCCACAACGAAATTACTGTCGGAGTTAGAAAATGACATAAATAACTTTTTATAAAAATAACGACAAAAGTTTTACCGTTAACTATTGAAATACCCGGTGATAAAAATACAGTAATACGTGTGGTTGCATAGTAGCACAAAGTATTGTATAGTATCTTTTATTATTGATACTTACGTGAGAAGTCACTCAGTTTTATTCAATTATTGCCACAGTAATTCCTGCATAGTATCTCACATTATTGATTCAATTATTGTCACAGTATCATCTGCACAATATTTTATATTATTAAATCAATAGTTGAGACAACAAAGTTATTCATATTACTATTTGCATTATTGACAATGTCTAGAAAGTTCTGTCGAGGAAAGGAGTTTGGTCACCTAATTGCGCGCTAATAAAGAGAAGTACTTATCGAAAAGCCCCCTCTTTTCTAAGAATGATATGGTTGTTAATATTACGAGTTATAATATTAATGATGAATAAATATTATTAAAAATATGTTTTGTGAAGCCAAGTGAATTGAGGTAAATAGAGGGGTTTTCTTATGAAGTATTCATTATAAATTTGGCTTATTACGTGGACCTCCACTTATCCATTTTTCAAAATTATCGGTAGAAAGTTATCTTAATTTTGTTATATATATATATATATATATATATATATATATATATATATATATATATATATATATATTATAAATTTTGTTTTTTTATGTAAAATAGAAATATTATATTTTATTGTTTGCATAGTACTGTATAGTAAAATCAAAAAAATTCAGAATTCTCGCCCGTGATTTCGTTTGAAAATTATTGTGCAGTCCGTGATTATTTTTCTTAAATAGTATTATGTCATTCTCCTATAAATAGGATGCTCAGTTTAGAAATTAAAATCACACCAGAATCAGAGAATTTTTCTTCTATAATATTGAGCGTATTTCTTTTGAGTTTAAGAAAGCTTTAAGTGTAGAAAATAGTGTAAGTTTTCTTCGAAAATATCTCCGCTATACCAGTCAAAAGTACTCTCTTTTTAAGGTAAGGGGTATTATTTATTTCATATTCTCTTACGATATTATTTTTCTTATTCGTAAGAAATTTTATTTTCGTTCAATATTCGTAAGTAATATTATTTTCGTTCAATATTCGTAAGCAATATTATCTTCGTTCAATATTCGTAAAGAATATTATTTTCGTTCATCAGTTGTAAGGGATATTATTTTTGTTCAATATTCGTAAGAAATAATATTTTCTTCCATACTCTGTAGTATATAAGTAATATTATTTCGTTTCAGATTCAGAATTCTACACTCATTTTGCTAAGTATTGCTTCTATACTCCTTGAAATTAGTAGAATATCCATAAAATTTGTGCTTCATCTAGTATCATTCCACTGAAAAAAATTTCTGAACATTCTTGTAAAATTTTAATCTTTTCATGCCGAAGTACTATTCACGAAGTACTATTCACGGGGTACTATTCACTCAAGGTACTATTCATGACAAAAATTGATTTCTTTTCAGTCCAAATTATTTTTGATACATGAATATTATTCTTGAATTTTACTCCACAAAGCAGTTATCATGTTGACAATTTGAACATTTTTAAACTCTAGATAAATTAAAAATCTTTCATATTTATCCTTGATTTCGTTTGTTTGATGCTTATATCATTGTCATCATCTTCATACTTATATTCTGATGAAAGTCATCTTTGGCCCGTAGTGCATAGATAGAATGTTGATTGGTATGATTATGACCAGGAATTATGTATATAATCATGACCTGTAATGTTACAAATGATGTGGTAAAAGTCCTCATTGGTCCGTAGTGCATTGATGGACAGTTGTTGGTATGATCATGACCATGGGTTCTCTTCGGCCAAGGGTGCAAAGATGAATTGTTGTTTGGCATGATCATGACCACTGGTGATAATAATGAATATCCTTGGCCCTCAGGGCATGGATAATTCATGGATGTGATAATAATGAATATCCTTGGCCCGTAGTACATGGATAATTAATGGATGTGATAATAACGAATATACTTGGCCCGTACTGTATGGATAATTCGTGGATGTGATAATAAGGAATATCTTTGGCCCGTAGTGCATGGATAATTCATGGATGTGATAATAACGAATATCCTTGGCCCGTAGTGCATGGATAATTCGTGGATGTGATAATAATGAATATCCTTAGCCCGTAGTGCATGGATAATTTATGGATGCGATACTAACGAATATCCTTGGCCGTAGTGCATGAATATCCGCTTTGGCTTACGTGCAAAGATGGATTGTTGATTATTAGTTTTACAATTGTATATCTTTGGCTTACGTGCAAAGATGGACTGTTGATTATTAGTTTTACAGTTGTATATCTTTGGCTTGTAGTGCAAAGATGGACTGTTAATTTACCTGATTATAAATATGAATTGTGAATTTAACTATAATCTTTGGTGGTTCAGGTGAAGAAAAGTGATAAGAGTTCTCCTTGTCTTGAGTACAATAAAGAACTGTTGATGAGTATTACAAGAATGAAATATTAACGATGGACTTTTAATTTAGAGAGGATAGTAGACATTATGTTCTACTTGACTCTTCTAATGGATTGTTGATTCCGCAGCAATTATGGTTAAAAAATTTTATCATCTACCATATGTTCTAAATCACTAATTTATTACTGATGAAGGCTATTGATAAATAAATTATCTTAATCATAATATTCTTTACTGAGCTATTTGTGCTCACCCTTTTGCTTCACAATTCCTTACAGGTATTAAGAGTGTAGCTAGATTGAGCGAGGATAACAGGGGAATAGTGTGATGGTCCGAGACTGTGGAAGTTTCGCAATACATTATAAAACTGCATGACATGCAATATATAATTGCATTGAGGACCTAATATGGGTGTGTTGTATATTATACGTCACTTAATAATTGATTTTGGTGAACAACAATAAGGTGATGAGAACCCAACTTTGGAAGCGCCAAAAATGCACTCCATTCGAATGAGGAGGACAGAAATCTTCTCGTGTTCCTTTGGAGACTTGAAATATTTGCTGAAGTACTTTATATGGCATTTTAATAATTTGAGTATGAATATTTTCGTATTATATATGTAACAATATTTGTATTGAAACACACAGCTTATGTGTTGTCGTATTTTTTACGACAGTTCAACAGTTGTATAAATGAAGTTTGTATTTGAATTCTGTACAGTGTATCTGGCGACCCAAGATGGGTTATATATACTTATTTTGGGGGCGTCATAAATGGTATGAGAGCTTAGAGATATGATCTCTAGCGGAGATCCAAGATTAGAACTAGGAGGGGAGAGACGAGTAGTATCCTTCGCTAGTGTATGTCCTACCTAAGTTGAATTTTCTTACTTAAGTTGACAAATTGTGATATGTCAATTAACCTTTGTTTTGAAGCTATATTTTGGAATGATATTTGAAATCCAAGAGATGAGCAATGGGGAAATCATGATACAAAGGAAATAACCGGGAAGGTACAATCCGAAAAGAAAGCAAGGTATTCTCATCTTTTCGAACTACCAGGTACGTAAATTTTGAGGGTGAAATTTCATAAGGAGAGGAGATTGTAAGACCCCGAATTTTATGAAATAAAAGTATTCAATTTTCTTATAATTATTATTCTATTTAGTAAATGGTTAAATTGATAAAAGGTTAAAGTTAAGGGTGATATGTGAAAATTTTACAAAAGTAAGTAAGTTGTCATTAAATATTCGTTTAGTCGGGGAATATTCATTTTATCAGGAAATATTCGTACGACAACACAATCATTGGTGGACCCCACAATAGAATTAATGTCGGAGTTTGAAAACAACAGAAATAACTTTTTATAAAAATAACGGCAAAAGTTTTACTGTTAACTGTTAAATTATCCAGTGATAAAAGTATAGTAATACGCGTGGTTGCACAGTAGCACACGGTATTGTACAGTATATTTGATTATTGATGCTTACGTGAAAAGTCACTCAGTTTTATTCAATTATTGCCACAGTAATTGCAGCATAGTATCTCACATTATTGATTCAATTATTGTCACAGTATTATCTGTACAATATTTTATATTATTAAATCAATAGTTGAGACGACAAAGTTATTCATATTATTATTTTTATTATTGATAATGTCTAGAAAGTTCTGTCGAGAAATAGGGTTTGGTCACCTAATTGTGCGCTAATAAGGAGAAGTCCTTATCGAAAAGCCCCATCTTTCTTGGAAATGATCTGGTTGTTAATATTGCGAGTTATAATATTAATGATGAATAAATGTTATTAAAAATATGTTTTGTGAAGCCAAGTGAATTAAGATATAGACGGTATTTTTATGAAGTATTCGTTGTAAATTTGGCTTATTACATGGACCCCCACTTACCCATTTTTCAAAATTATCGGTAGAAAGTTATCTCAGTTTTTTTTTATATATATATATATATATATATATATATATATATATATATATATATATATATTATAAGTTTTATTTTTTATGTAATATAGAATATATTATATTTTATTGTTTGCATAGTACTGCATAGTGTTGCATAGTGTAGCATAGTACTGCATACTAAAGTAAAATAAAATTCAGAATTCTCGCCCATGATTTTGTTTGAAAATTACAATGCAGTCCGTGATTTTTTTTTCTTAAATAGTATCCTGCCATTCTCCTATAAATAGGATGCTCAGTTTAGAAATAAAAATACACCAGAATTAGAGAATTCTTCTTCTATAATGTTGAGCGTATTTCTTTTGAATTTAAGAAAGCTTTGAGTGTAGAAAATAGTATAAATTTTCTTCGAGAATATCCCCGCTATACCAGTCAGAAGTACTCTCTTTTTAAGGTAAAAGGTATTATTTATTTCATATTCACTTACGATATTATTTTTCGTATTCGTAAGGAATTTTATTTTCGTTCAATATTCGTAAGGTATATTATCTTCGTTCAATATTCGTAAAGAATATTATTTTCGTTCATCAGTTGTAAGAGATATTATTTTTGTTCAATATTCGTAAGATATAATATTTTCTTCCATACTATGTAGTATGTAAGCAATATTATTTTGTTTCAAATTCAGAATTCTACACTCATTTTGTTAAGTATTGCTTCTATACTCCTCGAAATTAGTAGAATATCCTTGAAATTTGCACTTCATCTAGTATCGTTCCACTAAAAAAAATTTCTGAACATTCTTGTTAAATTTTGATCTTTTCATGCTGAAGTACTATTCACGGGATACTATTCACGAAGTACTATTTCACGGGATACTATTCACCTGGGGTACTATTCACGACAAAAATTGATTTCTTTTCTGTCCAAATTATTTTTGATACATGAATATTATTCTTAAATTTTACTCCACAAAGCAGTTATCATGTCGATAATTTGGACATTTTTAAACTCTAGATAAATTAAAAATCTTTTATATTTATCCTTGATTTCGTTTGATTGAAGCTTATATCATTGTCATCATCATCATGCTTATATTGTGATGAAAGTCATCTTTGGCCCGTAGTGCATAGATGGACTGTTGATTAGTATGATTATGACCAGAAATTATGTATCGGTATAATCATGACCTGTAATGTTACAAATGATGTGGTAAAAGTCCTCATTAGCCCGTAGTGCATTGATGGACAATTGTTGGTATGATCATGACCATGGGTTCTCTTCGGCCAAGGGTGCAAAGATGAATTGTTGTTTGGCGTGATCATGACCACTGGGGATAATAACGAATATCCTTAGCCCGTAGTGCATGGATAATTCGTGGATGTGATAATAACGAATATCCTTGACCCGTAGTGCATGGATAATTCATGGATGTGATAATAACGAATATTCTTGGCCCGTAGCGCATGGATAATTTGTGGATGTGATAATAATGAATATCTTTAGCCCGTAGTGCATGGATAATTCGTGGATGTGATAATAATGAATATTTTGAGCTCGTAGTGCATGGATAATTCATGGATGTGATACTAACGAATATCCTTAGTCGTAGTGCATGGATAATTCAGTGATGTGGATTATTTATTTTGCAGACAAATGATGTGGTAAAACTCCTCTTTGGCTTACGTGCAAAGATGGACTGTTGATTATTGGTTTTATAGTTGTATGCCTTTGGCTCGTAGTACAAAGATGGACTGTTGATTTACCTGATTATAAATACGAATTGTGAATTTAATTATAATCTTTGGTGGTTCAGGTGAAGACATGTGATGAGATTTCTCTTTATCTTGGGTATAATAAAGAACTGTTGATGGGTATTAAAGGAATGAAATATTAACGATGGACTTTTAATTTAGAGAGGATAGTAGACATTATGTTCTACTTGACTCTTCTAATGGATTATTGATTCCGCTATAATTATGGTTGAAAACTTTTATCATCTACCATATGTTCTAAATCTCTGATTTATTACTGATGAAGGCTATTGATAAATTAATTATCTTTGTCATAATATTATTTACTGAGCTATTTGTGCTCACCCTTTTGCTTCACAATTCTTTATAGGTATTAAGAGTGTAGCTGGGTCGAGCGAGAATAACAGGGGAATAGTGCGATGGTCCGAGACTATGAAAGTTTCGCAATACATTATAAAACTGACATGTAATATATAATTGTATTGAGGACCTAAGATGGGTGTGTCGTATATATTACGTCACTTAATAATTGATTTTGGTGAACAACAATAGGGTTATGAGAACCCAACTTTGGAAGCATAAAAAATACACTCCATTAGAATGAGGAGGACATAAATCTTCTTGTGCCCCTTTGGAGACTTGAAATATTTGATGTTGTACTTTATATGGCATTGTAATAATTTGTGTATGAATATTGTCGTATTATATACGTAACAATATTTGTATTGAAACTCACATCTTATGTGTTGTCGTATTTTGCACGACAGTTCAACAGTTGTATAAATGAAGTTTGTATTTGAATTATGTACCGTGTATCTGGCGACCTAAGATTGGTTGTGTATACTTATTTTGGGGGCGTCACAATGTAAACTTTTTATAGTATTAAGAGTACGTTTTAAGTTAAGGTTAAAGAACCTTGTGACTATGATTATATGACTTTATTACTATTATGATAAATAATGTATGTTTATTCTTCGGCATTAGTTAGAAAGTATGTTTGTTGTTGAGTATCGTGAACACCGAATTTGAGGTTAGGAAACCCGGATTCAGGGGTGTCACAATAATCATACCAATCAATAGTCCATCTATGCACTACGGGTCAAAGATGACTTTTACCACAATATAAGCATGAGGATGATGACAATGATATAAAGAATCAATCAAGTGAGATCAAGGAAAAATATTAGAGATTTATAATTCAATCTATCTAGAGTTCAAGAATGTCCAATTTGTCAACATGATCACTAATTGTGGAGTAAAATTCAAGAATGATATCCATGTATAAAAAATAATTTGGACAGAAAAGAAATCAATTTTTGTCGTGAATAGTACCCCGAATGAATAGTACTCGAATGAAAAATACCACGAATGAATACTACCCCGAATAATTAGTATCCCGAATGAATAGTATTCCAAATAAATAGTACTCCGCCATGAAAATATTACAATTTCAATATGAAAGTTCAGACCAATAGTGAAATAATAATAGATGAAGCACAAACTATTAAGAATATTCCATTAATTTCAAGGGTTTTCACCATTTAATAATAAGGTTATAGAAACAAACAATAAATTCGCACCATAAATGGAGAAATATGAAAGAAGACGATATCCCTTGATGAGTACAAAAGAAATGATATCTCATACGAGTATAAAAGAATATACGAAACTGCAAATGGATTTTCACCCGTCATGCGATAATCCCCGTAGACAGATCATTTTCATAATTCAATAAAGAATAAATATGAAGGGTTATTCACCATGCATGCGGTAATCCGCGTAGACAGATCATTTTCACAATTTAATAAAGAATGAATACGAAGGGTTATTCACCATGCATGCGGTAATCCGCGTAGACAAGTTACTCCTGTAATTAATAAAGAATGAATATGAAGGGTTATTCACCATGCATACCATAATCTGCGTAGACAGGTTACTCCCGCATATTAATAAAGAATGAATACGAATGGTTTTTCACCATGTATGCGGTAATCCGCGTAGAAAGATTACTCCCGCAGATCAATAAAGAATGAATACGAAGGGTCATTCACCATGCATGTGGTAATCCGCGTAGACAGGTTACTCCCACAGATTAATAAAGAATAAAATGATAACCCTTATGAGTATGAAGAAAATAACATCCTTTACGAATATGAACGAAACAATACCCTTTACCTTAGTAGGAGATTGGATACTGCAATAGTGAAGTAGCAGAATATTCTTCTTCTTTCTCTCTATAGTTTCTCTCACTATAACTTGTGATTATAACTTTGCTCTTCAAATTGGTAGGAAATAATGAATTGATGGAGGAGTATTTATAGGCTAGGAAATGGTGGTAAATTACATGGTTAATTATACTTTAGTACCTTCATCTTTGCCTCCATTTTTAATTTAGTCCCTCAAGTATTAGCAATCTTGCATAACCTCCCCTAATAGTACTTGCATGTGAACCAATGGTTTCTTGCTTATGAACCAATAGTTCCTTGTATGTGAACTAATAGCAATTAATTGCTCATTTATCCGATTAATTACCCATTTTGTCAATTTAACATCCAGAAATCAACTATTATCGAAATAAATGTCGATTTTCACTAATACTAATATTCTCAACACAATGGAAATATTTTTATCAATAATTATTCCTCATTAATATTATAACTCACAATATTGACAATCAAATCCTTCCCAGAAAAGAGGGGGCATTCCGATAAGAATTTCTCTTTATTGGCGCGCAATTAAATAACATAATCCCCTTCCTTGATAAAACTTTCTAAACATTGTCAATAATACAAATAATAATATGAATAACTGTGTCATCTCAATTATTGATTTAATAATATAAAATATTGTACAGATGATACTGTGATAATAATGGAATCAATAATATGAGATACTATGCAGCAACTAATGTGACAATTATTGAATAAAACTGAGTAACTTCTTACTTAAGCATCAATAATCAGAGATACTATGCAATACCGTGTGCTACTGTGCAACAACGTGTATTACTATACTTTTATCACCGGGTATTTCACAGTTAAACGGTAAAAGTTTTACCGTTATTTTTATAAAAAGTTATTTTTTGTCGCTTCGTATATCCGACAGTTATTCCATTGTGAGTTCCACCAATGACTGTGTTGTCGTACGAATATTTCTAGATAAAAAGAATATTCTCCGACCAAATGAATATTTTATGACAACTTGCTTACTTTACAAAATTATCACATGTCACCCATAACTATAGTATTATATCAAATCAACACCTTATTATTCAAAATAATATTTAGAGAAAATAAAATCTTTATTCATAAATAGTTGGGGTCTTACAACCTCCTCTCCTTATGAAATTTCGTACTCAAAATTGATGTACGTACCTGGTATGTCGAAGAGGTGAGGATACCTTATTTTCATTTCAGATTCTAACTCCCAGGTCATTTCCTAAATACCATGGTTTCTCCATAAAACTTTGACTTGAGGTATATCCTTTGAGCGTAGAATATGCTCCTTCTTATCCAAGATCGTGACAAGTAACTCCTCATACGTTAAATCTTTCGCTATCTCATCTGATTCTAATTCAATAATGTGGTTTGGATCTTTCACATATTTACATAACATCGATATGTGTAAAACGTTATGAACACGAGACATACTTGGCGGTAAGGCGAGTCTAAAGGCCACAGTTCCTACTCGGTTGAGGATTTCAAATGGACCAATGAATCGAGGGTTGAGCTTTCCTCTCTTTCAAAATCTCGTAACTCCTTTCCATGGAGCAACACGTAACAATACATGATCTCCAACATTGAATTCCACGTCCCTTTGATGAAGATCAACATAACTCTTTTTTCAATCTTGTAAGGTTTGTATACGTTTCTGGATCATTTGAATCTTTTCCGTAGTCATGCGTACCAACTCCGGATCTGTTGCTTGAGCAACTCTAACTTTATCGATTAAAGTCGATTTTACTCGTATATTTGTTATTTTCACGTAGGTCCTTGAAGTTTTTAAATCTATCTCTATCCTTTGTAAGTTATAAAAAAAAATGGGCCTTTGTGTTGACAATATCGCACTTGTACCCGCATATGATCTTCTACTCAACACGTCAGCTACCACATTCACTTTTTCCAGGATAGTATTGGATGGTATGATCGTAATCTTTCAACAGCTCGAGCCAAAGTCTTTGGTGCATGTTAAGTTCGTTCTGGGTGAAGAAATATTTGAGGCTTTTGGAGTATATTAGGATGTCATCAATAAAGGCAACCACAAAATGATCCAAATATTCGTTGAATATTCGGTTCATCGTGTTCATGAAGGCAACGTGGGCATTGGTTAATTCAAAAGACATAACTAGAAATTTGTAATGTCCGTATCGAGTTCTAAAGGCAGTCTTTAGAATGTCATCAGTTTTAATCTTTAACTGATGATATCCGAAATGAAGATCGATCTTTGAGAAGAATTTAGCATCTTGCAACTAGTCAAACAGGTCATCAATGCTAGGTAACGAGTACCTATTTTAGATGGTGACATGATTCAACTCCCGATAGTCAATGCAAAGTCACATACTCCCATCTTTCTTCTTTACGAATAAAATAGGAGCACCCCAAGGAGATGTACTAGGACGAATGAAACCAATGTCTAACAGTTCCTGTAATTGGGTTTTTAACTCTTGAAGTTCAATAGGAGTCATTCGATATGGGATTTTGGAAATGGGTTTTGTATCGAGTTCAAGGTCAATACAAAATTTGATTTCACGCTCTAGGGGTAAGCTAGGAAGTTCTTCGGGAAATACGTCAGGAAATTTATTAACAACAAAAATATCATTCAAATCTGACGTATTTTTGTTTAAATCTGTGGCATGGGGTAAGAAAGCTTGACATCTATTTTTTAATAAACGAATGGCTTTATGGCTTGATGTGACAGCAATTGACTTTAGTGGTTTGGTTACTTGAATTCGCATAACAGGTTGGTTAGGAATATGAAAACTAACGACCTTACAAAAACAATCAATTTTAGCATAATGAGTAGTTAACCAATCTATCCCTAAAATCACATCAAATGCAAGTATTTTCAAAGAGATGAGATCAACAGGTAATGTCAGGGTGTCTATTTGGATCAAACAAAATTTAAAAATAGTGGATGTAACGAAGGTTTCTCCCAACGAAGTTTCAACCGATAAGTCAAAGTCTAATTCCTTAGGATTCAAGTTCAAATGTTGAGCACAAGCAGGTGAAATAAAAGAATGGGTAGAACCGGTATCTAATAAGGTATAGACTTCACAAGAGTTTATGATTAGCTTACCCGTGATAACTTCGTTCGGATTCCTCGCTTTTTGGGAAGTCATAAAAAACGCTCTCCCTTGAACCACCGATTTTGACTTGTCTGGGACAGCCTTTGGTATCACCATCCCAGCTGGAATTGACTTCGCTGCATGACAAAATCGAGCTAAGTGACCTTCCTTTCTGCAATTGTAAAATACTTTGGGTTGCTGCATATAGTTTGGACTGATGTGTCCCTCATGTCCGCATTTGTAGCATACGACCGGTGGTCGTTCTCCTTCCTTAGAAACGGGTGTTGGTGCTGCTGCAGATGTCTTTCTGTTGTCATTGTTAAATCTTCTCTTCTTAAAGTTGTTCCCACTTAGTTCACCTCTCCTATTATCTTGGCCATGATTACCACCAAAGTGGTTACTATTTCTGGTATGATAATTTCCTCCACGATGGTTATCATTCTTCCGATGGTCATTGCCACCGGTACGATTATTATAGTGTTATTGGTCGTTGTCTTTTGGTTGAGCTGACTCATTATCTCACTCCAATAATTGAGCCATATTCACAGCATCTGAATACAAACAAAGTTTAAGAGAAATGAGGTATTGACGAATTTTAGGTTTCAAACCTCTCAGAAACATTCGTGTCATTCGCTCCTCATTATCCACCAAATGGGATGCAAACTAGGAAAACTCCACAAACCTAGCCTCGTATTTTGATACAGTCATATTTTTTTGTTCCAGCTTGATTATTCCACCTCCTTCATATGACGAATACTTTCTGGAAAATACTTGTCGTTGAACAATTCCTGGAACTTCTCACAAGACATCTTAAGTACGGAAAGATGAGTACGTTTTATAGATTTCCACCAGTAATCTGCATCTCCACGCAACATAAAGGTGGCGAAGGGAACCTTTTGCTCCTCTGTGCATCCTAGGACATCAAATATTTTGGTGATCTGATTAATCCAAGTTTCTGCCTTGAGTGGCTCTGGCTTTCCCAAAATCTTCGGCGGTCCCAACTCTTTGAATTGCTTAGCAGTGACCAGCCGTGAGTTACTATTATTTCCTCCTGCATTTTGAACAGGAGTCTCTTTTGTTTGGTGTTATTTATAAGAGGATTATTGCCCTCCTGATGCACATTATCCTAGTTATTGATTGGCAGTGTCTCAATGGTCTCATGTGCTCCATTGCTTATCTCAAAATTTTCAGATGCAATTCTCAAATACTTCCACAAAATAAGGGTTAATTAAAGAAATTGACATGCCACATATTATCCATATGTTCCGACGGACCAATTAAATACAAATAAGCTTAGGTAGGACACACTAGCGAAGATTTAACTCGTCTCTCCCCTCCTAGTTCTAACCTCATATCTCCGCCAGAAATTATATCCCTAAGATCTGATACCAACTGTGATGCCCCAAAAATAGGTCCACACAACCCATTCTGAGACGCCAAATACATGGTATAGAATTCAAATACAAACTTCTTTTATACAACTGTCGTGCAAAATACGACTGAGAGTTTTAATACAAATATTATCTTGTAAACAATATCCAAACTCAAATAAAGTCTTCATTACAATTGTTGTCACACTATTTTATAAAATAGGGAGGACTACTATAACAACCATCTTGGACCATTACTCCACTCCCCGACTAGTCCCAGCTACATTCTCGCCTCCTGAGAATAACAATGGAACCAAAAGGAAAAGGGTAAGCTTAACTAGCTCAGTAAAGAATATTATGACTAAGATAATGTAGAACAAATTATCATTAGTCCTCAACAAAGAAAAATCTGATAGAATACAATAGACAATAAGTTTTAGATCAATAACTCCAGCGAAAATAACAATCCATTAGAAGAGTCAATTAGAGCATGATGTCTACTATCTTCTATGATTTAAAAGTCCATCATCAATATTTTATCACTGTAACACCAATCAATAATTATTTCCAATCAATGAACTATCTATGCACTACAGGCCAAAAATAATCGTTTGTATTACCAGTGATCATCATTATGCCAAATAACTGTCCATCTATGCACAACGGACCAAAGAGGACTTTCACCATACCTTTGTCTGTAAAATTAAGGTCATGATTGTGACAACCCGAGAATTTGGATATTTATTAAAATCTTAAAATATTGAATTAAAGTTAAATAATAAACCTAGACAGAAAATAAGTGAATGGATTCGATATTTTTAGAAAGAAATTTTATGGATTTAAAAAAATCTGGAGAATTAATCAGGATTAAGGGTATAAGTGTATATGTATCTGTGTATATGGTTGTATATGTGTACAGTATGTGGTTAAGGGTCAAGGGTTGACCAAATAACCTATATTAGTGGAAAACCCTAGTATTATATTAAGAACGTCAACGTTCGGTTAAAAAACCTTAATGATTGATAAGAAACCCTAGAAACCATCTCTGGAAACCCTAATTTTAGTTCCAGGAATCCGAAACCATAACTCGGAAGTTGAAAACCCTAATTTGGGAATCCAATGCTAAGTGTAAGGTTTAAGTGTTATTAATTATAACCTAATAATTAGAAACCCTAATTTTCAATTAGAAACCCTTATTGCTAAAGTTTTATGTTAATTAGGAAATATTAATCCTAATTACCAGTCTAAGTAACTAGGAAACTCTAATCTAATTAGGAAATCCTAATTATAATTTAGAAACCCTAATTCTTGGATTATAAACCCTAATGCCCATTTTGGGGAAAACCCTAAGTATTATTTAAAAATTTTAATTAGGAAATATTAATCCTAATTGGCAAGCTTGAATTATGATCAGGAAATCTTAATATATTTAGAGAATCCTAATTATAATTTAGAAATATTAATTTTCTATGTTGAAAACCTAAATTGAAAATCTTAGAAAATTGATTTTTTTAAGAACCTTAGGTTTTAACCCTAAGGGTTCAAACCCTAAGGGTTGGATCAAAAGACCAAATTGCCATTAAATTTGTTAACTAAAATGCCCTTTTTGTATTTTTTATAATTTGGAGTGTAGATCTTGCCAAAGTGTAGTTGTTTACCAGCTCCAAGACTTTGTCATGTGACCAAAATCCCAACAATATCAGCGGCTATATCTTACAAATTCATTGAACTAAGATTAAAAGTTAAAAAGAGAGAGAAGTAACTTACTTTATTTCTCATTTTCTTCAAGACCTTCTCTCTCCTCAATTTTCGAAATCTAGAGTGAGAGAGAGTGATAAACAAAGCTAGAATCAGATCATAGCTAGCCAATAACAGAATCAAAAAGTCAGAATCAAGGATCAAAGCTAGAAATGGCATAAAACCCTAATCTTCAAAATCTTATGATCTGATGTTAGATTTTGTTGTTTATTGTTTAAAGTATTGTAATATGATGTCATTTAGTGATCTGGGTTGTTAGATTCTAGATCCATAACATCTAGAAGCACGAAGATTGAATTTTTGAAACTGATCATGAACCCTAATTTTGCGTCTGAAAAGTAAATGTCAGGGCTCATAGATCATTCCCAGTTATTTGTTTTTGTGTTTTATAGGTTTGTAGTTGTAGTATGTTATGAGGGCTTTGATCTGGAACTTGAATCAAGCCCAGATCATAAGTACATTCTAAGTTATTAAGTGTAAGACCCCGAATTTTATGAAATAAAATTTTTCAATTTTTCTTATAATTATTATTCGGTAATGGTTAAATTAATAAAAGTTTAAAGTTATGGGTGAAATATTCAAATTTTACAAAATACGCAAGTGGCTATAAAATATTCATTGTTGTCGGAAAATATTTGTTTGGTCGTGGAATATTCTTTTTGTCAGGAATATCCGTACGACGGCGCAGTCATTTGTGGGCCCCATAACAGAATAACTGTCGGATGAAGATAACGACAAAATTGAGTTTTTATAAATAACGGCGTAGTTGTTACCGTTAACACTGGTGGAATACCCGATGATTAAAATACAGTAATACGCGTGTTTGCACAGTAGCACACGATTTTACACAGTATTTTTAAATTATTGATCCTTACGTAAGAAGGCACTACTCAATAATTGTTACAGTAATTATTGTTCAATATTTTATTTTATTAATTCAATAATTGATGCGTTGATATTTTATATTATTGTTGCTCAATAATTGTCACTGCACATCATCTCCATTATTAGATCAATAATTCATATTATTTAGAATAATATTATTAGATTGCATTATTGGTAATGTCTAGAAAGTTCTGTCTAAGGAGAGGTTTGGTCACCTAATTGTGCGCCAGTAAGGAGAAATCCTTATTGGAAAGCCCCCTCTTTCCTGGGAACGGCCTGGTTGCCAGTACTGTGATTCTGTAATATTATTTGTGAATAATTAATTATTGATTTATATGATGAGAAAAATGTTAATTTTATGTGGATATAGATGGAGAAAATTTTTAAAGTGACAATTGTTGAAAAATGATATTTTATCTTTTCTGATAAAATAATTTATTATTATATTTAATAATATAATAATAGTGATAGTTTTACAATGAATGTGGAATATATGAGTATATGAGGAGGAAGAGTATTTTTGTTGTATTAAATGATTAACACATGTTTTCTGTCTCGGTAGACCCCATTTCTTGATTGAAATTTGATTATAGCCTGTAAAATCGCCCGTTTATGAATTTCGGTCAATTTCTGTTTGAAATTTGGAAAAACTTTCTTCTACAAAGTTGTAGAGAATTGAATTTCCTATAGAAATTTGCGAGATTCAAATTTTCTGATAAAAGGGCTATTTTCTATGAATTATTGAAGTTTCGGAAAATAAAATGACTTTTATTAATTTATGGGTGGGACCCACTTTGGTTGTTGAACACATGTGGGTTGCTGGGATTTTTTTCAGCATTGGCATGCTTTGATTGCTGATGGTTGGTGTGTAGAAAATAGAGAATAAATAACATTAATTTATTATTTTAGTCACATTTGGCGTTCTAGCATTTTCCTATAAATAGGTGTTTAAGTTAGAATTGAAAATCACACCAGAAATAAGTTTTCTTTCTCTCTATATTGTCAGGCATATTCTAGTGAGTATTTAGATACTTTGAGAGTTGTTATTCAGCGCAAGTTTCTTTCAGCCTTATACCGATTAGAAGTACTGCTCTTTTGAGGTTGGGGATTTTAAGGGTTATTATGTTTTTCAGTTCGTACTTCTTCCGACTTTCAAAAAATTCTGAAAAAATTTGAAATGATATTTTGATTAGTTTTATTGATTGTGTCCAAAAATGGTGATGTTTGGATGTATAGATTTAGAGTTATGAATTTTATGAGAAAAGACTATTTTAAAAGTAACCGCTTATAACTCCTTGTGGTTAACTCCAAAATTGATAAAATTTTTATTGGGAGTACATCTGTATAATATTAGTGTACTCTGTGAATTTTGGAATTTTTGGATAAAAGTACAATTTATGATAAATGTCTAAATATTCGGCGGTTTTGGCCATATGAAAAATAGTAAATGAGTTTTAAAATTTCTGAGAAAAATATATGTTCAATATGGGACTATATTCTGCTAAATCCCAGAAAAGAAATATTTTTGAAACTGATTTGATATTTTTCATGAAAATAGACTAGTTATGAGTAAATGAATTAAATATATTATGTGAAGTAAGAAAATTAAAAAATAGGATTTTATGGCTTGAGAATCCTATATGAGATATATGCAGATTTTTTATGAGGGTTTTGGTTATTGGTAATGAAATCTTATGAGTTTGGCATTTTAGGATGATTAAATGTATTATTCAGTAAAGTGTAAACAATTAAAATAAATTGTTTATAAGTTTAAGAAATATTATTCTTTCAATATCATTTTACCTAAATATTGGTATGTATTTTATTGTAGAATTTCTACCTTTTTGTGTCGGGTTTACTATTCATGAGTTACTATTCACGAGTTACTATTCATGAGCTACTATTCATGTGACATCCCAGATTTTTAGAATTTATAAATGAGAATTTTATAAATAAAAGTATTATTTATGAGATATTTTGGGTGTGAGTATGTGTATGTCATATATTGTAGAATATATGAATTGATGTGAAGAAAATGTTATATATTAATTTTAATATATATAAATATTTAATTGAATTATTTATTGAGTAAATAAATAAATTTTATTTTGATTATAGAGTAATGTAATTAAGTATAGTAGATTAATTAAATGAATATTTAGTATTTAATTTAACTAATATAATAATTTTATGTTATAGTTCTAATTTAATTGAGATAATTAAATTTGATGAGTTATGTGATGATTGTTACACGAAATTATAATTAATAAGTAAATATAATTATGTGACAATTTGATGAGATTGATTGATGTTAAGCTATTGATTAATTAAAATAATGAGTATTTGCCAAACATGGTCTTAGGCTTTTCAAGTTCAAGTTGGTGTAACCTATGTATTAACTACTAATTAGTATATCTAATAATTACTAGGAGTTACATATATTTTATATTACTAGTATTGTATATTATATGTATATACTACAAGTTAGTATGTTAGTTTTAGAAAACAAACAAAAGAAATAAGAAGAGAGTTAGAGAGAGTTGTAGGAGAAGAAGAAGAGGAAGAAAAATAAGAAGAAGGGAAAGTTTTGAGAAGACAAAATAAGCCCCATCATCATCATCTTCATCTCTCTCTTAAATTCATACTAATAAGGCTATAATCTAAATTCCTTGTTTTAATTATATTTCTATGTTCTTCATAATGTAGGATAATGGTTATATAGAAGTTGTATTGAAAAATTGAGAGAGATAGAGAGAAATAGAGGAATTGAGATGAGCTATAAGAGGATGAAGAAAAAGATAGAAGAAGGTAACTTCTAAACTCTTATTTAATCTTTGATTTTTGGGTAGATTTATGTTCTAGGGTAATAGATCATGCTTAATCTTGTTTGTATTGGTTTAATCTTGGATTATCAAGAATCAAACAAGAGGATTCAAGAAAGAAAATGAAATGGAAAGAAAATTTGAAGAACAAAATTCGTAGGTTTTGAGTAATTGTGGACATATCTTGTGAAATTCATATCTGTTTGGGTATAATGAGTTAGAAAGTGAGCCTTATCTCAAATCGAAGATATGGAAGTAAGCTATATTCTGAAAGTGGAATCACATGAAAACTCTTTGTAGATTTCTTGCAATGTCTGTTTTAGTAAGGCTGGTTCGAAGCGAAAATAATCTGTCTAGAAAATCAAAACTGTTACGGTTTTTTACTTTGAAAAATTTATATAATTTCGTGTGTTTGAATCTGAAGAAACTTAAAACTGTAAAGTTGTAGATATGAAAGTTTACTAGCTAGATTTGCGAGATTGAGCCATTTTATGGACCGGATCATGTCCGAAATAAATTGTTTAGTAAGGATGTCCAGAAAATGAAATTTTCTACACTAGTTGATGAATTGCAGAATCTGGTTTAGATGAATAAGGGTCTGACTTTAAGGCCTAGATGAGGTTGTAGTACATTGAGTAAGGGTTAATTCTATATAAGAAGGAACAAAAACGAACATGTAACAAAGGAGATACGTTAAAAACGAAAGCAACGTTTTGTTAAAGAAAGATGAGTTTTATAATTATGTTTGAATTAAGATTTTGGGTGATGGTATATTTTGATGATTAAAAATATGTTTTAACATATGTAATGAATATAGATATGTGTTATCATATTCTATGCATAATTAACCATTTAAGATCAAGAGTTGAGATAAGTTAATGTGTGCACATAACGTGCTCGATAAAATGCCTAAAAGTAATAGTGTTTCTAAACTTTGGTATACAAAGTGTCTAACTAATGGCTAATATTGGATATCTAAGTATGAAAAGATGATAATACAAGAATAATAATGGAAAGAAATCGAAAAGGGTAATTTTTGATTTATGAAGGAAAATTAAACATGTAAACAATGTGTTGAATATGCATTTTTGAAACCAAATTGGTAAAAATAAAATGGTGTGATATACGCACATTAAACTACAAGTGAGATAGTCTAGCATGTGCGGTGATGAAAATGAAAATAAAACCGAGTTACATATAAAACACAGTTAGATGTCTATAAAGATATTATAAAGGATAATAAGATAAAGTAAGGTCTTAGAATAAATTTGAACATGAGATTGATTATTGATTTTATTTATTATCAATCTCACATACAGTGTAGGTTGTGCAAGGACGCGAAGTATTAGCGTGTTGGTAAAACGCCGGTAAAGGCAAGGCTTTTAGTTCCTTTTTGATATGTGAACTTGATGATGATCTGCTTTAAAATTTTAGTATATGATGTATTATATATGTCAAAAGTATGAAATGTGAAAGTCAATCTATGACTGTGATGATTGAACTATGAATGTTGATTGAGTAAGGAACTCAATCTTTATAGTTGTTATGTGAACTACAACATATATGCTATGTTTGTTTATGATTATTCTTGTATGTTGAGCATGTTATTATGTGTTACGTGATGCATGAAAACTGTTAGATTTTGCTAAGTTGTCGAGCTCATTCTTGCAAATAACCATTTTTGCAAATTCAAGAATTGAAGGTAACGCTATGTGCTACTTGATTGTTATGGATCAAAAGTGATATATGAAGATTTAACATCCTAGCTAAGTTGTTATTCTTGTAAACCATGTCTAATGTTTCGGTAAATGTATTAATGTTGTAATTATAATATTATTTTGCGAATGTAAACTATTGTAGTATTAAAATGATTCTGAGATATTTAGATATAAAGGTTGAAGGTTTTGTGAACGAGGATAGTTTGTAATAGAAAATTTTAATTATTTCGCAAATTTCAATGGTTGTATTATCGTTTAATGATGTAAAATTAAAGGTTGAATGTATTATTAACGACCGAAGTCGAGAATTAAATTGTATGAATTTTGGGGTCGTTACAATTCACGAGTTACTATTCACAAAAAAATTGGTTTCTTTTTCTGATCAAATTATAGTTGATTTATGAATATTACTCTTGAGATTAAAACTATATATTGATTATATTATTTTTATTATCATATATAACATTTTTATAACCCTAATGATGATATTTCTCTTTGACTTGAGTGTAAAGATGGGTAGATTTTTGGTATGATCATGACTATGGGTTCTCTTTGCCCAGTAGTGCAAAGTTGAATTGTTGACTGGTATGATCATGACCATTGAATTTATAATTGAATATTTTTAGCTTAAGTGCAAATGTGAAATGATCAACATGGTTATAATTGTTTATATAAATTCTGAAATGATTATATATTTCTTTGAGATATTAATATATTTGGCCTGTAGTGCAAATATGAACTGTTGAGGAATATCTTTGGCCTGTAGTGCAAAGATGAATTATTGATGAATATATTTGGCATGTAGTACAAATATGAACCGTTGAGGAATATCTTTTGCATGTAGTGCAAAGATGAATTGTTGATGAATATCTTTGGCCTGTAGTGCAAAGATGGTCTGTTGAGGAATATCTTTGGCCCGTAGTGCAAAGATGAAATTGTTAGTACGATTATAAACAGGAACTGTGATTTGGTATAACCATGATCTTTGATGTTTCAGGTAAAGACAGGTGATGAAAATATTTTTAGTCCTGGGTACGAAAAAAAATTTAGAATCACAATTATGATTATGAGTTATTCATATGATTGTGGAAAAGAAATGTTGAGTGATGTTACAGGGATAAAACATTGTTGGTGGATTTTTAACATGGAGAAGATAATTGACTTTATGGTCTATTTGACTCTTCTAATGGATTGCTCGTTCCGCCGCAACTATGGTCGAAAATTTTTATCATCTACCATATGTTCTAAATCTCTGATTTATTACTATTAAAGGCTATTGATAAATTATTTATCTTTAGTCAAGATATTCTTTACTGGGCTAGTTGTGCTCACCCTTTTGTTTCACAATTCCTTTCAGGTAATAAGAGTGTAGCTAGGTCGAGCGAGGGTAGCGGGAAAATAGAACGGTGGTCTCTAGCTGTGGAGGTTTCCCCTAAGCAGTATAGAAAAGTGTTTGTACACATCATTTAGTAGTTATATTTGGTGAATCAAATAGGGTGAGGTGAACCCAACGTTGGAAGGGTGTTTTGTCACTATCATACAAGATGTCTAATGATATACAACCTCGTGTCATCATAAGACAGAGATGTGCTCATCCACTTGCTGAGTATATTTACGAGCACTACCTATATAATCTTGGTGTTTGTTTGAAGTATAATTCTTAATTAGAGACAGTGGAGATAATGATATGTCAAGAGAAGACTCCCCATTGGGAATAATATGATAGTAATCTTCTCGTTTTTCTTTGGGGTCTATTGGGTCAACCAAGGATAATTTTGTGGCCATATGATATCTATCATAACCTAGAAGCATGGCCTCCCATGTACGAAGGTTTTCTTGAGCACTTCCCAAAGATTCTAATTTCTAAAACAGTTTTTGACTATACCTTTATGTAAGGTGTCATTGTAAGGTGTTGTCCACGCTTGGGACATGAGTCACATTTGGTATATATTTGTATCCAAACTCACAGCATATGTGTTGTTGTATTTTGCACGACAATTGTTGTAATAAAGTTGTAGTTATTTTCTGTACCATGTATTTGGAGACTCAGAATAGATTGGGTGATGTATACCTATTTTGTGGTTGTCACATTAAGGGTCAAAGGTCGTTGACCGACCATGACCAACTGGTTTCTGGGCAGCCCAGAAACCCAGAAATGGTCTGACAAGATTTTCTAAGCTTCTGATCTTGCTGTATGTTAGTGTTTAGGCCATGTTGTTGTTTGATCTTTGTAGCATGTCGTGTGAACTACATATCCAAGCCCTTAGAACAAACAGAGCTTGCACAGAATCATAGATAATCGTGGTCAAACAACGTTGACCAACTTGTCGGATGAAGATTCTGGGTAACCCAGAAATCTTCAAAGGCGTTTCTTGACCAGTACTTTGACCTGCCAATATCTCTTTAATGTAATGTTGTTAGGTTGATGTAATGTTATAAAAATGTACCTTGACATGTGTTTTACAAGATTCAACCATTAGATTATACAAACTAAACCTGGAACACATAGATCCAAGACCTGGAAAGTAACCCCTGCAATTGTTCTTCATTTCTGAAAAACCCAGAAATGAAGAACAGCTCTGACATGAATTTGGTAAGCCTATATCTTGCTGTTATGATGCAGGATGAACATGAAACTCGTTAATTCTTATAGTATTACATAAGTACAATAATATTGATGCACTAGACTGCCCAGAAAATATTTCGAACTAAGATCAAATGCTGATCAAACTAAGCACCCGGTAACTAGCTATAAAGATTTGGACTTGGCCCAATAACACATTCAGCGACGGTTTTGTCGCCTATAGCACCTTTAGCGACATTTAATTTCGAAAAATGAATTATTTTATTTAATATATAGAGAAAATTAGTTTTTAATTATTAAAAATACATAATAAATTCTTAAAAATTATTTTAAAGCCTAAAAATGGATTTTTAATTATTTTGAATATATTTCATAAATATTTAATATTTTTGAAATATTAAGGGTATTTAATTTATTTAATTATAATATTAAATAAATTACTTAAAAATGATTTTAATACTTGAAAAATCATGAAAAATTATATTATGGTATAAGAAAATATTTTAAGTTATATTTAATGACTTTTAATATTTTGTGAGAAATTTCATTAATTAATTAATATTAATTATAATTAATGTATTTAATAAATATATTAAAAAAATTATGGAAAGATAGAATTAATAATTTAAAAATCATATAAAAATTATTTAAGGGTTATAAAAATATTTTAAGTTATAAAATATAACTTTTAATATTTTGTCATGAAAAATATTAATATTTAATATTAATGGTAATTATCAGATAATGGATTTAACTATTTAAAGTATTAAAATACTTTGATATATTATAAATATATTATAATATTATGTTATGATTTTCATTAATATTTAGTATTAAATAAATATTAATGATGATTTTCATTAATATTTAGTATTAACTATTTAAAGTATTAAAATATTAATGATTTTCATTAATATTTAGTATTAGATGAATACGGTATTAATGATTGAAAAATCATAATAAATGATAATAATTATTTAAAAATTATTATGAGCTTATGAAAAATATTTTGACTGATAATAAATTATCTAAGATATTTGTGAACTAGTTTAAACTGAGTCTTAGCGATATTAGGCTCGAGATTTATCCGACTGGACCGTCGAGATGTTAGAATTTTGTCGGATTCAACTCAAACTGCAATAATCTGACTTGATATTAGGTCCTATGTGTTGTATAGACTGATAGGGCTATGAGTTATGTGTTTAAGTTATTATATGATTATATATAATAGTATTATATTGTGATGGTATTATTCTAATATTTGGAGATCGGTATTATTTATATTAGGTTTTCAGACAAAGCAAAATAGAATGTGTAACGGTAAACATCGAAACATGCAAGTTTTTCTTAACTCGACCTCGAGTTGTTTCATTTAAATATACTCGTGGTTAATCATTCCTAATTTCCATGTCTATGAATTGTTGAATTGTACTCAGTGCATATTGCATGTATTCATCAGGTATGAAAGGCTGATCACCTTCATTACCATTCGGTGCAGATATAATTAATATGTTCATGTACAATGTTCGTTCAGCTATTATAGTTTGTTCATGCTAGTTCACAATTATATTGTTGAATGTTAGCCAACTATTATTCAAATTCTTTCCGTCATGATATATCTTCAAATAAACTTATACTTGCTGGGTAAACTTATTGCTCACCCTTGCTATATCATGAAAAACATTGCAGATAAGGTGAATTCGTCGGATATAAGGAAAACTCAAAGCTAAGTTCAGCTTTAGATTATATGTACAGCTAAATTGTAATAGTATAGTATGATAATAACATTGTATGTTAGATAGAATATTGGTTCAGGTATTATATGAAGGTTTTGAACCTTGGGGTTAGTGTGTAATGTATTGTATAAATAATTTATGTTTATATCTTCCGCAATAGTTATAGAAATAGTATACCAAATCCTTGGTGATTAGGATCGGGATCTGGGGCTTTTACAGTTGGTATCAAAGCTGTAGATTATAAACCATAGGTAGGATTACCTGAGACTAATAACCGCAGTAATTAGGTTAAGTACTGACTCAAATAGAGTTAGTGTGTCGGTAAGATTCAAAGACAAAACTCGACGAGTTATTAAGATACGGAGTTCCCTGACTCTGATAATAAAGTTAAATAGTAGTAATGAATAGATAGAGTCTAAAAGACTAAAAGTACAGGGGTAGGAGATCGAAAAATAAAACGATCAAGACATAGAAATGAATCGTAATATATACGATGAGATCACCCTGTGATCCGATAAGGTGATAGCTGGGAAAAGAATCAATCTAATGATTGAAAAGTTTATAGTAAGGTTGTTGTGTGTCAGTTGTACTATGAATTGGTACGAATTCAGGAAAGGATTATGAATACGGATTAAATGAAATTCGTATTGAGAATGGAGTTAAGATTAGGTGGAAATTTTAATTGAGGACTCATGTCAGCAGCTGAGTTGTATGATTCCTTGTTATGGGCTAAGAATTGTACTTGGTGTAAAAACCACTTAGTTTCTGGTACTGATAATCATTGAAATATTTGTGTCGCGCTATTTATTATATACCTGTTGAGAAGGTGATTCTTTTCTCAAGTGTATAACAGATAGGTAGGATATAGGTAGAGAATATAAGGTTAAGTACGAGTTTTTAAAACTCATACTTATGGTACGTTTGTGACTCATAATTATATGAAATGTTTATGAACCCCTCAGCGAATGGACGCCAAAGGTCTGACTAGGACAAGTTCTTAAACTCGTATGATTGTGGAAAGTTTCTGAACTCATAAGTGTGGTAAATTTGACGAACTGGGTAGAACTATGTGTGAATGGAATATTGAGGATAATAGGAATAGATAGACTGATTAAGCAATTGATTATTAGTGGAGACATAGGTTTCCCAAATCTCCTAACAATGCTAGACTTCGAAATTTTTGACATCAAGCTAAATACGCATTATGTGCTTTTGGAAATAAATTTTTATTCTCAACTTCTAGTGACCATTGTATATGTGTGGACTTCGGGCCACCGACACATCGTTACCTGTTGAGATGATAAAACTGAATTTTAACAATTTTTGAACGGTTTAAAGAATAGTCTATGCTACTTATTTTAGCTAGACGATAATAATTTGAAATATCAAAATATATTTTTATTTATCACTTATGTACCATGTAACCTGGTGCAGAGATGATAACAAGTTGATGGAGTTGTAAATACAAGAATACTTAGTGTTGAATTTGATCTAAAATCGTTGTTCTACTATTGTATGATGTGTTATGACAAAGTCACTCGATGACGGCTGTGACGCCCCCAAAATAGGTATACATCAACCATTCTGAGTCGCCAGATACACGGTTCAAAATCAAATACAAACTTCTTTTATACAATACGACAAAAGCGTAGTTGAGAGTTTTTACACGAATATTGTCTTCTTGACAGTATTCAAACTCAAATGGAGTTCTCATTACATTTATTATTACACTATTTCATAGAATAGTGATGACTACTATAACAACCATCTCGGACCATCACTTCGTTCCCCAACTACAAACTTCCTCATACAACTGTCGTGCAAAATATGACAACACATATGCTGTGGATACCAACTGTGACTCTCATCCCTTTACTTGAATAGTACCTCACAGCAACCTTACAATGGTATCTTACATAAAGGTATAGTCAATAACTGTTTTAAAAATTAAAATCTTTGGAAAAATGCTCAAGGAACCTTCGTACATGGGAGGCCATGCATCTAAGTTATGATAGATACCATATGACTCGAGAATTATCCTTGGTTGACCTAATAGACCCCAACAAAAAATGAGGAGATTACTATCTTGTTCTTTCCAATGGTGAGTCTTCTATTGACATATAATTATCTTCATTATCTTCAATTGAGAATTATATTTCAACCAAACTCCGAGATTATATAGGTAGTGCTCATAGATATAATCAGAAATTGCATGTGCACAACCCTGTCTTATGATAACACGAAGTCGTAGGTCATTAGACATCTTGTATAATAGTGGCAAAACACCCTTCCAAAGTTGGGTTCACCTCACCCTATTCGGTTCACCAAAATCAACGGTTAAATGACGTATAAAAATATGACACAATTATCTAAAATTTTTAATAAAATTATTTTCATACTATTTTAGGAAAACCTCAACAGCTATCGACCACCGTACTATTCCCCTGTTACCCCCGCTCGACCCAACTAAACTCTTATTACCTGAAAGGAATTGTGAAATAAAAGGGTGAGCACAACTAGCCCAGTAAAGAATATCACGACTAAAGATAATTAAATTATCAATAGCCTTCATCAGTAATGAATCAGAGATTTAGATCATATGGTAGATGATAAAACTTTTCAACCATAGTCGCAGCAGAACGAGCAATCCATTAGAAGAGTCAAATAGACCATAAAGTCTATTATCTTCTTTATGTTAAAAGTCCACCAACAATGTTTTAACCATGTAACATCAATCAACAGTTCATGTCCACAATCATGTGAATAAATCATAATCATAATTGTAGTTCTAAATTCCTCTTTGCACCCAGGACGAAGATAATTTTCATCACTTATCTTTACCTGAAACATCAAAGATCATGGTTATACCAAATCATAGTTCCTGTTCATAATCATACTAATAAATTTATCTTTGCACTACGGGCCAAAGATATTCATTAACAGTTCATCTTTGCACTATAGGCCAAAGACATACAACTGTATTTTAGAAGAGTCAAGTAGAGCATGATATCTACTACCTTCTACGAATTAAAAGTTTATTATCAATATTTTATCGTTGAGACTCAACTCAATACATCACCAAATTATCCATGCACTACGGTCAAGGATATTCGTTAGTATCACATCCATAAATTATCTATACACTACGGGCCAAGGATATTCATTAGTATTACGACCACGAATTATCCATGCACTACGGGCCAAGGATATTCGTGTTTTCGCCAATGGTCATGATCATGCCAAACAACAATTCATCTTTGCACCTTTGGCCGAAGAGAACGCATGGTTATGATCATACCAACATATGTCCATCAATGCACTATGGGCCAATTTGGTCTTTTACCACATCATTTGTAACATTACGGTCATGATTATACCGAATAATTCCTAGTCATAATCATACCAATCAACAGTCCATCTATGCACGTAAGCCACAGATGACTTTCATTACAATATAAGCATAAGGATGATGACAATGATATAAGAATTAATCAAACGAAATCAAGGATAAATATTAAAGACTTTAAATTTATCTAGAGTTTAAAAATATCCAAGTTGTCAACATGATATTACTTTGTGGAGTAATACTCAAGAATAATATTCATGTATCAAAAATAATTTGGACAGAAAAGAAATATATTTTCGGGTGAATAGTACCCCACGAATAGTAACTCGTGAATAGTAACTCATGAATAGTAACTTGTGAATAGTAACCCGTGAATAGTACTTCGTATTTGTAAATAGTAATGTATACGTGAATAGTGTCGTATATGTGAATAATACTCATGAATAGTACTCCATGAATAATACTCATAAAAGGAAAATACAAAAGAAAATGATATTCCATGACGAGTATAAAAGAAATAATATCTCATACGAGTATAAAAGAATATACGAATTGCAAATGGATTTTCACCCGCCATGCGGTAATCCACGTAGACAGATCATTTCCATAATTTAATAAAGAATTAATATGAAGCATGCGGTAGTCCGCGTAGACAGGTTACTCCCGCATATTAATAAAGAATAGAATACGATGGGTCATTCACCATGCATGTGGTAGTCCGCGTAGACAAGTTATTCTAACAGAATAATAAAGAATGGAATAACAAAAGGATTTCACCATGCATGCGGTAGTCTGCGTAGACAGGTTATTTCCACAGAATAATAAAGAATGGAATAATAAAAGATTTCACCATGCATACGGTAGTCCGCGTAGACAGGTTATTCCAACATAATACTAAAGAATTGAATAACAACCCTTACGAGTATTTAAAGAAAATAACTCTCTTCATGAATACGAAAGAAATAATACCCCTTACAAATACAAAATAAATAACACCCCTTACCTTAGTAGAAGATTGAATACTGAAGTAGGGTAGTAGCAGAATACTTCTTTTCTTTCTCTCTCTAGAATTTTAGTGAATTCGTAAGAAATAATTAAGGAATGAGCTTCTATTTATAGGAAAAAGGACTGAATAGTAACTAATTCATGAACGGCCCAGATTAATTCACTTTTAAACGAACGGTCTATATTGATTTACTATTAAAACTTAAAGCAACGGTTCATACTGATTTACTTTAAACCAGCGATCCATATTGATTTACTATTATATCTTCAACCAACGATCCATATTGATTTACTATTATAACTTCAACCAACGGTCTGAAAAATTAGCATATCTCCTCATGGAATAATAAGTCAAACTTATAACAAACACCTCATAACAAACCCCTCTATTTATATCAAAAATTGATTAAAAATTTACCACAAATCATGTATCTTTAATAAACACAGTTTTAATCTATTAACAATTATTCATTATTAATCTTATAACTCACAATATTTAACAACCAGATCATTCCCAGGAAAGAGGGGGTTTTCGATAAGAAATTCTCCTTATTGGCGCGCAATTAGGTGACCAAACCTCTCCTCGACAGAATTTTCTAGACATCGTCAGTATTGCAAATAATAATATGAGTAAATTTGTCGTCTCAATTATTGATTTAATAATATAAAATATTATGTAGATGATACTGTGACAATAATTCAATCAAATAACGTGAGATACTATGCAGCAATTACTATAGTAATAAGTGAGTATAACTGAGTGACTTCTCACGTAAGCATCAATAATCAATACCGTGTGCTACTATGTAACCACGCGTAATACTGTTCTTTTACCACCGGGTATTTCAACAGTTTAAAGGTAAAACTTTCGCCGTTATTTTTTATAAAAAGTTATTTATGTCATTTTCTAACTCCGACAATTATTCTGTTGTGGGGTCCACCAATGATGGTGTCGTCGTACAAATATTCTCCGACAAAAAGAATATTCCCCGATCAAATGAATATTTCCCGACATAACGAATATTTTATAACAACTTGCTTACTTTGCAAAATTTTTAAATATCATACTTAACTTTAAACTTTTATCAATTTAACTATTTACCAAAATAGAAAAATTGAATATTTTATTTCATAAAATTCGGGGTCTTACAACGGCGTCCTCAAACTGGCTGTTAATACAGTACGACATCATGACGTCATTTTTAACAATATTGTTAAAATTTTAATTTGCCAACGGGGTTTGGCTATACCTAAATAATTCGATTGAATTGAATTATTGATATGAGTCTATGCTATTTGATTCGGTTAGACCAACGTTTATAAAATTCTAAGCGTTCTTTGAAAATTTTCCTGAACTGAATTGTTTTGGTGAGGAATCCGTTAAGACTGAGGTACAATTTTTGTGCCTATGGCAGTGACGAGAAACAGATCCGACCAGCAATACATGGCTAGAAGAATAACGGTTTTCGGATGAATTTCCATAAAACCTTTTCAAAAATGAAAGTTTATAGTCTATATGACTCCTCAGCACAATTTCAAAATTTTAACTCTGGTGAGTGGTGTATTGGGTAGCATGTAATGATGAGAATGAATGGTGAATGATTCACGGTGTAAGGTAAATTTCGAGGACGAAATTTTTAGAAGAAGGGGTGAATGTGACAACCCGAGAATTTGGAAATTTATTAAAATCTTAAAATATTGAATTAAGGTTAAATAATAAACCTAGACAGAAAATAAGTGAATGGATTCGATATTTTCAGAAAGAAATTTTATGGATTTAAAAAAAAATTCTGGAGAATTATTCAGGATTAAGGGTATAAGTGTATATGTATCTGTGTATATGGTTGTATATATGTACAGTATGTGGTGAAGGGTCAAAGGTTGACCAGATAACCTATATTAATGGCAAACCCTAGTATTATATTAAGAATGTCAACGTTCAATTAGAAAACCCTAATGATTAATAAGAAACCCTAGAAACCGGCTCTGAAAACCCTAATTTCAGCTTCGGGAATCTGAAACCCTAATTCGGAAGTTGAAAACCCTAATTTGGGAATTCAATGCTAAGTATAAGGCTTAAGTGTTATTAATTATAACCTAATTATGGAACCCTAATTATTAAAAACCCTAATTTTCAATTAGAAACCCTTATTGCTAAAGTTTTATGTTAATTAGGAAATATTTATCCTAATTACATGTCTAAGTAATTAGGAAACCCTAATCTAAATAGGAAATTCAAGTTATAATTTAGAAACCCTAATTCTTGGATTATAAATCCTAATGCCCATTTTGGGGAAAACCCTAAGTATTATTTAAAATTTTTAATTAGGAAATATTAATTCTAATTGGCAAGCTTGAATTATGATTAGGAAATCTTAATATATTTAGAGAATCATAATTATAATTTAGAAATATTAATTTTCTATTTTGAAAACTAAAATTGGAAACCCTAGAAAATTGATTTTTTTAAGAACCTTAGGTTTTAACCCTATGAGTTAAACCCTAAGGGTCAAACCCTAAGGGTTGGATCAAAAGACCAAATTGCCATTAAATTTGCTAACTAAAAGACTGAAATGCCCTTTTTGTAATTTTTATAAGTTGGAGTGTAGATCTTGCCAAAGTGTAGTTGTTTACTAACTCCAAGACTTTGTCATGTGACCAAAATCTCAGCAATATCAGCAACTATATCTTACAAATTCATTGAACCAAGATTAAAAGTTAAAAAAAGAGAGAAGTAACTTACTTTATTTCTCATTTTCTCTAAGACCTTCTCTCTCCTCAATTTTCGAAATCTAGAGTGATAAAGAGTGATAAACAAAGCTATGATCAGTTCATAGCAAGCCAATAACAGAATCAAAAAGTCAGAATCAAGGATCAAAGCTAGAAATGGTATAAAACCCTAATCTTCAAAATCTTATGATCTAATGTTAGATGTTGTTGTTTATTATTTAAAGTTGTGTAATATGATGTCATTTAGTGATCTGGGTTGTTAGATCCTAGATCCATAACATCTACAAGCACGAAAATCAAATTTTTGAAACTGATCATGAAACCTAGTTTTGTGTCTGATAAGCAAATATCAGGGCTCATAGATCATTCCCAGTTATTTATTTTTGTGTTTTAAAGGTTTGTAGTTGTAGTATGTTGTGAGGGCTTTGATTTAGAACTTGAATCAAGCTTAGATCATAATTAGATTGTTAGTTATTAAGGGTCAAAGGTCGTTAACCGACCATGACCAACTGGTTTCCAGGCAACCCAGAAATGGTCTAACAAGATTTTCTAAGCTTCTGATCTTGCTGTATGTTAGTGTTTAGGCCATGTTGTTGTTTGATATTTGTAGCCTGTCATGTGAACTACATATCCAAGCCCTTAGAACAAACAGAGCTTGCACATAATCATAGATAATCGTGGTCAAACAACCGTTGACAAACTTGCCGGATGAAGATTCTGGGTAACCCATAAATCTTCAAAGGCGTTTCCTGACCAGTACTTTGACCGACCAATATCTCTTTAATGTAATGTTGTTAGGTTGATGTAATGTTATAGAAATGTACCCTGACATGTGTTCTACAAGATTCAACCATTAGATTCTACAAACTAAACTTGGAACACATAGATCCAAGACCTGGAAAGTAACCCCTGCAACTGTTCTTCATTTCTGGAAAACCCAGAAATGAAGAACAGCTTTGACATGAATTTGGTAAGCCTATATCTTGCTGTTATGATGCAGGATGAACATGAAACTCGTTAATTCTTATAGTATTACATAAGTACTATAATATTGATGCACTAGACTGCCCAGGAAACATTTCGAACTAAGATCAAATGTTGGTCAAACTAAGCACCCGGTAACTGGCTATAAAGATTTGGGCTTGGCCCAAGAACACATTCAGCGACGGTTTTGTCGCCTATAGCACCTTTAGCGACATTTATTTTCGAAAAATGAATTATATTATTTAATAAATAGAGAAAATTAGTTTTTAATTATTAAAAATACATAATAAATTCCTGAAAATGGATTTTTAATTATTTTGAATATATTTCATAAATATTTAATATTTTTGGAATATTAAATAAATTACTTAAAAATAATTTTAATACTTGAAAAATTATATCATGGTATAAGAAAATATTTTAAGTTATTTTTAATGACTTTTAATATTTTGTGAGAAATTTAATTAATTAATTAATATTAATGATAATTAATTTATTTAATAAATATATTAAATAAATTATAGAATGATAGAATTAATGATTTAAAAATCATATAAAAATTATTTAAGGGTTATAAAAATATTTTAAGCTATAAAATATAACTTTTGATATTTTGTCATAAAAAACATTAATATTTAATATTAATGGCAATTATCGGATAATGGATTTAACTATTTAAAAATCATATAAATATGATTTTAAGGTATTAAAATACTTTGATATATTATAATATTATGTTATAATTTTTATTAATATTTAGTATTAAATAAATATTAATGATAATAGAATATTGTGGTATTTAAATTAGATGAATACGGTATTAATGATTGAAAAATCATGATAAATGATAATAATTATTTAAAAATTATTATGAGCTTATGAAAAATATTTTGACTAATAATAAATTATCTAAGATATTTGTCAACTAGTTTAAACTGAGTCTTAGCGATATTAGGCTCGAGATTTATCTGACTAGACCGTCGAGATGTTAGAATTTTTTCGGATTCAACTCAGACTGCAATAGTCTGACTTGATACTAGGTCCTATGTGTTGTATAGACTGATAGGGCTATGGGTTATGTGTTTAAGTTATTCTATGATTATATATAATAGTATTATATTGTGATGGTATTATTTTAATATTTGGAGATCGGTATTATTTATATTAGATTTTCAAACAAAGCAAAATAGAATGTGTAACGGTAAACATCGGAACATGCAAGTTTTTCTTAACTCGACCTCGAGTTGTTTCATTTAAATATACTTGTGGTTAATCATTGCTGATTGCCATGTCTATGAATTATTGAATCGTACTCAGTGCATATTGTATGTATTCATCAGGTATGAAAGGTTGATCACCTTCATTACCATTCGGTGCAGATATAATTGATATGTTCATGTACAATGTTCGTTCAGCTATAATAGTTTGTTCATGCTAGTTCACAATTATATTATTGAATGTTAGCCAGCTATTATTCAAATTCTTTCCATCATGATATATCTTCAAATAAACTTATACTTGTTGGGCAAACTTGTTGCTCACCCTTGCTATATCATGAAAAACATTGCAGATAAGGCGAATTCGTCGGATACAAGGAAAAGTCAAAGCTAAGTTCAGCTTGGGATTATATGCGCAACTAAATTGTAATAGTATAGTATGATATTAACATTGTATGTTAGATAGAATATTGGTTCAGATATTATGTGAAGGTTTTGGACATTCGAGTTAGTGTGTAATGTATTGTATAAACAATTTATATTTATATCTTCCGTAATAGTTAAAGAAATAGTATACCAAATCCTTGGTGATTACGACCGGGATCTGGGGCTTTTACAATGATCATACCAATACACAATTTCTGGTCATAATCATACCAATCAACAGTCCATCTATACAATACGGGCCAAAGATGACTTTCACCATAATATAAGCATGATGATGATGACAATGATATAAAGAATCATTCAAGTGAGATCAAAGATAAATATTAGATATTTAAAATTCAATTTATCCAGAGTTCAAGAATGTCCAATTTGTTAACATGATCACTAATTATGGAGTAAAATTCAAGAATGATATTCATGTATCAAAAATAATTTGGGCAGGAAAAAAATTAATTTTATCGTGAATAGTACCCCAAGAATAGCACCCCGAATGAATAGTACTCAAATAAATAGCACCCTGAATAAATAGTACCATAAATGAATAGTATCTCGAATGAATAGTATTCCAAATGAATAGTACCCTGACATAAATAGTACTCCGCCATGAAAAGATTACAATTTTAATAAGAAAGTTTAGACCAATAGTGAAATAATAATAGAGGAAGCACAAACTATTAAAAATATTCCACTAATTTCTAGGGTTTTCATCATTTAATAATAAGGTTATGGAAACAAAAAATAAATTCGTACCATAAATGGAGAAATATGAAAGAAGACGATATCCCTTTATGAGTACAAAAGAAATGATATCTTATACGAGTATAAAAGAATATACGAAACTGCAAATGGATTTTCACCCTTCATGCGGTAATTCCCGTAGACATATCATTTTCATAATTTAATAAAGAATGAATACGAAGGGTTATTGTCACGCCCCCAAATCCGGGTATCTTCCAACCCGACATCTGGTGCTACACGGTACTACAGTTCACACATACATTCAATTAAAATGCCTCAAAAGAATGAATATGTCTTTTATATATATATATATATATATATATATATATATATATATATATATATATATATATATATATATATATATATATATATATTCCGAAACAATATTCCTATTCCCAGGTTCTTTATACTCATTACATAGTTCTTCGTCATAATATCAAATAATAACAACATTCAACCTATACTATTACAAAGGCAACCTATTGGTTTGCCTTGGCCTTCCCATTATCTTTTTCGAAACCTTCAGTTCGTTCGGTCTTAGCTGCATTCATATAGTTCAAGCAAGAGTGAGCATAACTAGCTCAGTAAGTATGACAATTTCATTTAAACAAAAGGCTTGAATCGTATAAATCGTATATCTTCAATAACTGAAATAATAGTTATGAAGTACTATCGATAATTCAAAATAGCACTTCTTCTTTTTTTAAAACGTTTCACAATGCATATTATTCAGTAAAACATCAATTTCAGTCCAAAACCTTGAGCATTTCACTCTTTTTTTGAAAAGGACAACTCGGCACCAAGTCTATAAGTCCGATATATCTTACGAGCACGTCTAGGTGATCAGCCTATAGTACTCTATGTTGTACAACACTACTTTCTTTAAACGTATGTATGTTTAAGGTTTGGCAACCTCATGTGTCAGTCGTTTGACAACAAAATATTTATTCATGCATACTTAATCTTCTTTTGAAAACCACACCAAAATAGTTTGGCAAACCTTAACAACATTGACAATAGTTCGATATATTATAAGAAATCCATAAAATATCTTAAGTCTAGCCGAAGGAATTGGCTTTGACTTCATCAGTTCATGCGTAAGATACATGAATTACAAAACTTGTCCAGAATGAACATAGACAAGGGTTAGAACACTTGCCTTTAGCGTCTTCTTACAGTCAATACAAATTCTCTTTGTATCTTTAAGGATTCTAAAATACATGATCACATAACATACCACATTAGGTCGTATATAATCAAGTAAGGTCATTACTATATCTTACCATTCTTCTCAATCTAATCATGCTTTAGATTGTTTATCATTTGTTACGGTTAATTGTCTTACATTGTTCTTACATTTACGTAATTGTTTATCAACCTTTAGATGTAATCTTAAGGTCATAATCATCCTTAAGGATATCATTCCAAGTCAACTAAGTATACAATTTACAGTTAACTAGCTTCCCTTTTTCTTTACATACATGAGCATTCTTTTCTGGGTCTTTCCTAGTGTTGGCGCTGCGGCGCCAGCTTTCTATATAGAGTCCGCACTGCGGCGTGACTCTTCAGTAGATATGCCATGGTCTTGGCGCTGCGGCGCCAATCTCTTCTCTATGTGCCGCGCTGCGGTGCCACTCTTCAGTGGGTGATGGTCTCGGTTTGGCGCTGCGGCGCCGACCATGAGCCTCAAAAAATTTTGACAGACTTTTTCTTGTGTGAACTTTTCGACTTCATAACTTATTCGTTATAAGTCCGAATTGGCTCGTTCAAAAGCCTTTAGCTCACAAATCACATGCTCTATGATTCCATTAGAAAATATTTCATTTTCGAATCTTTTAACTCAAAATTCACTGATTAGTTCATTATTACGAAAACGTTAAACGTTCGTGAACGTTCAAAGCTCGTTTCTTCGTTCTAAGTCAGAATTTGGTCATTTTCGAGTCCGCAACTCTAGAATGCCAATTAAGACTATTCTCCATCGAAAACTATCGTTTTCAATCTCAATGCTAACTTTTGACTTTCATTTCGAGAATTTAACGATTTCGACTATTATCGTCTAATCTCGTAAATTTCGCCATAACTTCGTTACTTGAGATATTTACATCGTTCGAAATGGATTCATTCCATCATTCTAACATTCTACCCTAACATATTTCATCAAATCATTTATATGATAAATTCTTACAAGTTCTTCCTTAGTTCAATACTTACAAAAGCATGAATTTCTTGTACATGGCTTATTAATGATTAAATCCATTGATTAGCCATCTTTATCATTTCTTAACATACATGTTCCACAATCCACACTTCTCTATCAAACTACTATTGAAGAGATGGAAGATTAATGGTCTAGGATGCTTACCCTTGAAGTTCACTTGGTTCTTCTTCTTGAATTATCAAAAGACTAGCTCTAACTCTTCTATTTATAAGATTCTCCAGCAGAGGGTATAATAGACATTTAGGCCATCCCACCTCCTTAATTCACCTCCTTACTATTCCATGCTTAGCCACCAAGTAAAACCACTTTACTTGGTCACCAAGATGGTTGGCCATGTGCTCATGGGGCCCACATAGGTTGCCCCATGGATTTTTCTTAACCGTTTACCTATTGGTTCGATCCACGGATCCGGTTCTTAGTTTGGGCTTTAAGTTTAATTAACTTTGGGCCTAACATTGGGCTTGCACTTCATTTCATTGGGCCTTAACATAATACCAATTGGGCTTGCAACATTTCTACACAAATCTTACAAATCCAATGCAACAGGATTTAAGCGTTTAACGTAAAATCCTCATATCCCTTACGTATACTAGTTCGTATAATCTTTCGTCATACACATTTTACTATCATTCTTTTATACTCGTATAATACTTCGTATCATACTCGTATTCATTGCCTCGTATAATACTTGTTATTATACGATTATTATTTATTTCAATCCTCACATTCCTTAACTGTGACAACCCGAGAATTTAGAAAATTATTAAAATTTTAATTAATTGATTTAAAGTGCAAAATTAGAACCTAGACAGAAAATAAGTGTATGCGTTTGATATTTTTGAGATGGAATTTTGAGAATTTCAAAATTCTGTGAAGTATTTAGGTGAACTATTTAGGATTAAGGGAATAAGCGTTTATGTTCTATGTATATATGTACAGTATGTGGTTAAGGGTCAAGGGTTGACCAGATAACCGATATCTGTGTCAAACCCTAAGTATATATTAAGAACGTCAACGTTTGGTTAGAAAACCCTAGAAATGGATAAGAAACCCTAGAAACAGGTTCTGAAACCCTAAGTTCAGTTCTGGGGATTTTTAAAATCCTAATATATGATTTTGACCCTAATTGCTTAATTAGCGAGTCTAATTAGGAAATACTAATCCTAATTAGCAATATTTAAATTTTGATTAAGGAATTTTAATATAATTAGAAAATTCTAATTATAATTTAGAAATATTAATTTTCTATTTTTGAAAACCTAATTTGGAAATTTTAGAATTTATTTTCAAAATCTAAGGGTTTTAACCCTAAACCCTAAATGGCTCAAACCCTAAACCCTAACCAAACCCTAAACCCTAAGGGATTGGGTTAATTGACACAAATGCCATTAAATTAAAAGAAAAAAGACCAAAGTGCCCTTTTCTTACACATTAAGTAAAGGATATGTCCTAATCTTGGTGACTCATCTATGTAGATATACAAAATGTGCTCAAATCTATCCTAAATCTGATTTTGGGCTACCTATACCCACTAGATACAATGAATCAAACAAAAAAAAATTAAAGTAAGAAAAAGTCTACTTTGTTTATCATTTCTCCAAACCCATTCTCTCTCTAGAAATTCGGGATTTAGAGAGAGAGTGTGTGTGAGAAACCAAGCCATGATCAAGTTCTAGCAATCCAATAACAGATTCAAGGATCAGAAATCAAAAAAATCCAAGTTATAAAGGTATAAAAACCCTAACTTAGAAATCCTTAGATCTGATGTTGAATATTGTTGTTTGTTGGTTAAAGTTATGTTAGAGGGCGTCATTTGATGATCTGGGTTGCCAAAACCTAGATCCATATCATTTTGATGCTCGAATTTAAAGATTTCTCAAATCTGGAAATCTGGAAAAAATGAGGTCTAACAGTCAAATGTCAGGTCTCATAGATCCTTTCTTGTTTGTTGCTTTTGTGTTTTAAGAGTTTGAACTTGTTGTATGTTATAAGGTCTTGGATCTGGAACTTGAATCAAGTCCAGATCATGTGTAGATCGAGAGTTATTGCTGGTCAAACATCATTGATCGATCACGAAGTCTGGAATCTGGGCAACCCAGATTTGCCCAGATGGTTTCTGACAAGTTTTTCTAGCCTTGATCTTGCAGTTGTTTGTCATTTAAGCCAAGTTGTTGGTGTTATGTTGTAGCCAGACATGAATACTTCATGTTAAAGACTTTAGATCACCCAGATCCTTAACAGAGTCGAAGATAATCCTGGTCAAACTAGGGTTGACCATCTGCCGAAGAACATTTCTGGAAAACCCAGAAATGTTCAACGACAGTTTTTTTAGCCTACTTTGATCGGCCCAGATATTACGTAGATAATGTTGTTAGGTTAAAGTGATGTCATATATTTGTACCCTATCATGTTTTCTACAACATTGAACCATTAGATCGCACCAAGCAGACCTGGAATGAAAGTTATTAAGATCTAAAATAGGCACGAGGAGCTGTTCTTCATTTCTGGAAAACCCAAAAATGAAGAACAGTGTCTGACAACTTGTTTGATGCTTCATAACTTCTTGATATGGTGCATTCTAGCCAGGAAACTTGTTTAGGATTATAGTACTACATAAATACAATAACATGAACTTAATTTCAAACCCAAAAACGTAAGTATCAAAAAGTTACAACCGGTCAAACGTAGTACCTTGTAGTCTGACATGAAGCTCAAGAACAGCATCAAGAACACCTATAGCGACGGGTCTGTCGCTATAGGGCCTTTTAGCGACAGATTCTAATTAATTTATTTTCTAATTTTCTGGAAATTAATTAAAAATAGAAAAAAATGGTTGTTAATTATTAAAAATACAAAATAAATTCTGAAAAATTATTTTTAAAGTCTGAAAAATAGTTTTTAATTATTTAGAGTATATTTCATAAATATTTAATATTTTTGGAATATAAATGGTATTTAATTTATTTAGATATAATATTAAATAAATTATTTAAAAATGATTTAAATACATGAAAAATCATGAAAAATAATATTATGGTATAATAAAATATTTTCAGTTATTTTCAGTGACTTTTAATATTTTGTGATGAATTTCATTAAATAATAAATATTAATGATAATTAGTTTATTTAATGAATATATTAAATAAATTATTGAAAAATGGAATTAATGATTTATAAATCATATAAAAATGATTTAAGTGTTATAAAAATATTTTAAGTTATAAAATATAACTTTTGATATTTTGTCATAAAAATATTAATATTTTAATATTAAAAGCAATTATCGGATAATGAATTTAATCGTTTAAAAATCATATAATTATGATTTTAAGTTATTAAAAATACTTTGTGATATTATAAATATATTATAATATTATGACATGTAGTTCATTAATATTTGATAATAAATAAATATTAATGATAATGGGATTATGTGGTATTTAATTCATTTAAATACGAGTTAATGATTGAAAAATCATGATAAATAGTAATAATTACATGAAAAATTATTATGAGACATTGAAAAATATTTTGACTGTTATTAAAATTATTTGAGATAATTGTTAGGTGTTAAGGCAGAGTTTAATTGAACTTAGACTCGATAAAAGTCTGACTAGACTGTCGGGATGTCAGAATTGTGTCGGGTTCAAGTCAGACTAAAATAGTTTGATTTGATACTAGGTTTTATGTGTTGTATAAACTGATAGGATTATACGATAATATGTTTAGGTTATTTTAAAAATTATGATGATTTTGTTCTAATTTATATTTCGATATTATTTATATATTAGGTTCAGACAAAGCTTATTAAATTGCGTAGCAGTAATCAACGGTTCAAACAAGTTTGTTTTTACTTAACTCTACTATGAGTGTTTCATTCGGATAAGCTTATGGTTAATCATTGCTGGTTGCCATGAATTGTACTCTGTACACATTGCATGTATAAGTCAAGAATGAAAGGCTGATCACCTTCATTACCAGTTGGTTCAGATATATTTGTTCATGTATAATACTTGTTCAGCCATAAATTTGTTCCTGCTAGTTCACAATTATATTGTTGAATTATAGCCAGCTTATTATTCAAACTCTTTCAATCATGATATATCGTTATATTATTGAATTTAAACTTGATGGGCAATCCTTATGCTCACCCTTGCAATATCATGATTTAACATTGCAGATTAAGGCGAAAACGTCGGATACAGGAAAAAGTGTTAAAGCCAAGTTCAGCTTGGGATAAAGTGTGCAACTAATTTGTAATAGAATAGTTTAATAAATATGTTATATGTCTGATATTTTATTAATTGTGTATATGTTAAGGTTACTCGATTTTGGGAAAATAATGTGTATGTTTATGTATAAATAATTTATGTTTATATCTTTCCCAAATAGTGATAAAATGATTGTACCGGATTTGCGATTTTGGGACCCGGATTCGGGGCACTCACAGTTGGTATCAAAGCTGTTGGTTATAAACCTTAGGTAGGGTTACCTGAGACTAATAACCGCAGTGATTAGGATAGGTACTAACTCAAATAGAGTTAGGGAGAAGGATCTCGGCAAGTTATAAGCTACAGAGTTCCCTAACTCTGATAATAAAGTTGAGCAGTAGTGGTGAATAGATAAAGTCTAAAAGACTAATAGTACAGTAATAGGAGATCGTAAAACAAAACGATCAAGATATATAAATGAATCGTAATATATACGATGAGATCACCCCGTGGTCTGATATGGATCAAGAAAATGATTGACAAGTTTACGGCAAGAATGTTCTATGACAGTTGTACTATGAAATGGTACAGATTCAGGAAATGATTATGAATATGAATTGAATGAAATTCGTATTGAGAAGGGAGTAGGTTTAGGTGGGGATTCAATTGAGGACTCATGTCAGTAGCTGAGTTGTATGATTCATTGTTATGGGCGGGGAATTATACTTGGTGTAAAAACCACTTAGTTTCTAGCACTGATAATCATTGAAATGTCTGTGTCGCGCTATTTGTTATATGCATGTTAAGAGGGTGATTCCTTTCTCATGTGTATAACGGATAGATAGGTTATAGGTAGAGACTATAAGGTTAAGTACGAGTTCTTAAAACTCATACTTATGGTATGTTCGTGACTCATAATTATATGAAATATTTATGAACCCCTCAGCGAATGGACGCCAATGGTCTGTCTAGGACAAGTTCTTAAACTCATATGATTATGGCAAGTTCCTGAACTCATAAGTGTGGTATGTTTGACGAACTGGGTATGGTTTTGTGTGAATGAAGTATTAAGGATAATAGGAATAGATAGACTGTTTAAGCAAATGATTATTAGTGGAGACATAGGTTTTCCAAAATTCCTAGCCATACTAGACTTCAAATTTTCGGACATCAAGCTAAATGCGTACTAGGTGCTTTTAAAAAAATGTAGACTCGTAATCATTTTTGAAACGGTTTAAAGTATAGTCTATGCTACTTGTTTCAGCTAGACGAAGATGATTTGAAATATCAAAATTTATTTTATTTACCACTCATGTACCATGTAACCTGGTGCAGAGATGATAAAAAGGTGATAGAGTTATAAATACAGGAATACTTAGTGTGAATTCGATCTAAAAATCATTGTTCCACTATTGTATGATGTGTTATGACAAAGTCATATAGTGACGGCATCCTCAAATGGACTGTTAATACAGTACGGCATCATGACGTCATTCTCAAAAATATTTTAAAAAAATTTTAATTTGCCAACGAGGTTTGGCTATACCTAAATAATTCAATTGAATTTAATTATTAATATGAGTCTACGCTATTCGATTCAGCTAGACTAATGTTATAAAAACTCTAAGTGTTCATTGAAAGAAATTTCCCGAACCAAATTGTTTTGGTGTGGAATCCATTAAGACTGAGGTAGAAGTTTATGTGCCCAAGGCGAATACGAGAAACAGAACAGACCAGAAGTACTTTATAAGTACAGGGCATATCGGGCTAATTACCCACTATGTCCGTAAGTTAAGACGGTTAGCGGATGAATTTCCATATAACATTTGCGAAAATGACAGACAATAGTCTGTAAAACTCCTCAGCACAATTTCAAAAGTTTTACTCTTGTGAGAGGTGTATTGGGTAGCATGGGATGATAAGTATGAATGGTGTAAGGTGTAAGGTGTATGGTTTGAGGTAAATTTCGGGGAAGGAATTTTTAGAAGAAGGGTGAATGTGACAACACGAGAATTTAGAAAATTTATAAAATTTTAATTAATTGATTTAAGCTGCAAAATTAGAACCTAGACAAAAAATAAGTGTATGCGTTTGATATTTTTGAGATGAAATTTTGAGGATTTCAAAATTCTGTGAAGGATTTAGGTGAATTATTTAGGATTAAGGGAATAAGCGTTTATGTTCTATGTATATGTGTACAGTATGTGGTTAAGGGTCAAGGGTTGACCAGATAACCGATATATGTGTCAAACCCTAAGTATATATTAAGAAAATGTCAACGTTCGGTTAGAAAACCCTAGAAATGGATAAGAAAACCTAGAAACAGGTTTTGAAACCCTAAGTTCAGTTCCGGGAATTTTTAAAATCCTAATATATGATTTTGACCATAATTACTTAATTAGCGAGTTTAATTAGGAAATACTAATCCTAATTAGCAATATTTAAATTTTAATTAAGGAATTTTAATATAATTAGAAAATTCTAATTATAATTTAGAAATATTAATTTTCTATTTTTGAAAACCTAATTTGGAAATTTTAGAATTTATTTTCAAAATCTAAGGGTTTTAACCCTAAACCCTAAATAGCTCAAACCCTAAACCCTAACCAAACCCTAAACCCTAAGGGATTGGGTTAATTGACACAAATGCCATTAAATTAAAAGAAAAAAGACCAAAGTGCCCTTTTCTTACACATTAAGTAAAGGATATGTCCAAATCTTGGTGACTCATCTATGTAGATATACAACATGTGCTCAAATCTATCCCAAATCTGATTTTGGGCTACCTATACCCACTAGATGCAATGAATTAAATAAAAAAAATTAAAGTAAGAAAAAGTCTACTTTGTTTATCATCTCTCCAAGCCCATTCTCTCTCTAGAAATTAAGGATTTAGAGAGAGACAGAGAGTGAGAAACCAAGCCATGACCAAGTTCTAGCAATCCAATAACAGAATCAAGGGCTAGAAATAAAAAAAAAATCCAAGTTTTAAAGGTATAAAAACCCTAACTTAGAAATCCTTAGATCTGATGTTGAATGTTGTTGTTTGTTGGTTAAAGTTATGTTAGAGGGTGTCATTTGATGATCTGGGTTGCCAAAACCTAGATCCATATCATTTTGATGCTCGAATTTAGAGATTTCTCAAATCTGAAAATCTGGAAAAAATGAGGTCTAACAGTCAAATGTCAGGTCTCATAGATCCTTTCTTGTTAGTTATTTTTGCGTTTTAAGATTTTGAACTTGTTGTATGTTATAAGGTCTTGGATCTGGAACTTGAATTAAGTCCAGATCATGTGTAGATCGAGAGTTATTGCTGGTCAAACATCGTTGACCGATCACGAAGTCTGGAATCTGGGCAGCCCAGATTTGCCCAGATGGTTTCTGACAAGTTTTGCTAGCCTTGATCTTGCAGTTGTTTGTCATTTAAGCCAAGTTGTTGGTGTTATGTTGTAGCCGGACATGAATCCTTATGTTAAACGCTTTAGATCACCCAGATCCTTAACAGAGTCGAAGATAATCTTGGTCAAACTAGGGTTGACCATCTGCCGAAGAACATTTCTGGAAAACCCAAAAATGTTCAACGACAGTTTTTCTAGGCTACTTTGACCGGCCCAAATCTTACGTAGATAATGTTGTTAGGTTAAAGTGATGTCATATATTTGTACCCTGTCATGTTTTCTACAGCATTGAACCATTAGATCGCACCAAGCAGACCTAGAATGAAAGTTATTAAGATCTAAAATAGGCACGAGGAGCTGTTCTTCATTTCTGGAAAACCCAAAAATGAAGAACAGTGTCTGACAACTTGTTTGATGCTTCATAACTTCTTGATATGGTGCATTCTAGCCAGGAAACTTATTTGGGATTATATTATTACATAAATACTATAACATGAACTTAATTTCAAACCCAAAAACGTAAGTATCAAAAAGTTACAACCGGTCAAACGTAGTACCTTGTAGTCTGACATGAAGCTCAAGAACAGCCTCAAGAACACCTATAGTGACGGGTCTGTCACTATAGGGCCTTTTAGCGACAGATTCTAATTAATTTATTTTCTGATTTTCTGGAAATTAATTAAAAATAGAAAAAAATGGTTGTTAATTATTAAAAATACAAAATAAATTCTGAAAAATTATTTTTAAAGTCTGAAAAATAGTTTTTAATTATTTAGAGTATATTTCATAAATATTTAATATTTTTGGAATATAAATGGTATTTAATTTATTTAGATATAATATTAAATAAATTATTTAAAAATGATTTAAATACATGAAAAATCATGAAAAATAATATTATGGTATAATAAAATATTTTCAGTTATTTTCAGTGACTTTTAATATTTTGTGATGAATTTCATTAAATAATAAATATTAATGATAATTAGTTTATTTAATGAATATATTAAATAAATTATTGAAAAATGGAATTAATGATTTATAAATCATATAAAAATGATTTAAGTGTTATAAAAATATTTTAAGTTATAAAATATAACTTTTGATATTTTGTCATAAAAATATTAATATTTTAATATTAAAAGCAATTATCGGATAATGAATTTAATCGTTTAAAAATCATATAATTATGATTTTAAGTTATTAAAAATACTTTGTGATATTATAAATATATTATAATATTATGACATGTAGTTCATTAATATTTGATAATAAATAAATATTAATGATAATGGGATTATGTGGTATTTAATTCATTTAAATACGAGTTAATGATTGAAAAATCATGATAAATAGTAATAATTACATGAAAAATTATTATGAGACATTGAAAAATATTTTGACTGTTATTAAAATTATTTGAGATAATTGTTAGGTGTTAAGGCAGAGTTTAATTGAACTTAGACTCGATAAAAGTCTGACTAGACTGTCGGGATGTCAGAATTGTGTCGGGTTCAAGTCAGACTAAAATAGTTTGATTTGATACTAGGTTTTATGTGTTGTATAAACTGATAGGATTATGCGATAATATGTTTAGGTTATTTTAAAAATTATGATGATTTTGTTCTAATTTATATTTCGATATTATTTATATATTAGGTTCAGACAAAGCTTATTAAATTGCGTAGCAGTAATCAACGGTTCAAACAAGTTTGTTTTTACTTAACTCTACTATGAGTGTTTCATTCGGATAAGCTTATGGTTAATCATTGCTGGTTACCATGAATTGTACTCTGTACACATTGCATGTATAAGTCAAGAATGAAAGGCTGATCACCTTCATTACCAGTTGGTTCAGATATATTTGTTCATGTATAATACTTGTTCAGTCATAAATTTGTTCCTGCTAGTTCACAATTATATTGTTGAATTATAGCCAGCTTATTATTCAAACTCTTTCAATCATGATATATCGTTATATTATTGAATTTAAACTTGATGGGCAATCCTTATGCTCACCCTTGCAATATCATGATTTAACATTGCAGATTAAGGCGAAAACGTCGGATACAGGAAAAAGTGTTAAAGCCAAGTTCAGCTTGGGATAAAGTGTGCAACTAATTTGTAATAGAATAGTTTAATAAATATGTTATATGTCTGATATTTTATGAATTGTGTATATGTTAAGGTTACTCGATTTTGGGAAAATAATGTGTATGTTTATGTATAAATAATTTATGTTTATATCTTTCCCAAATAGTGATAAAATGATTGTACCAGATTTGCGATTTTGGGACCCGGATTCGGGGCACTCACAGTTGGTATCAAAGCTGTTGGTTATAAACCTTAGGTAGGGTTACCTGAGACTAATAACCGCAGTGATTAGGATAGGTACTAACTCAAATAGAGTTAGGGAGAAGGATCTCGGCAAGTTATAAGCTACAGAGTTCCCTAACTCTGATAATAAAGTTGAGCAGTAGTGGTGAATAGATAAAGTCTAAAAGACTAATAGTACAGTAATAGGAGATCGTAAAACAAAACGATCAAGATATATAAATGAATCGTAATATATACGATGAGATCACCCCGTGGTCTGATATGGATCAAGAAAATGATTGACAAGTTTACGGCAAGAATGTTCTATGACAGTTGTACTATGAAATGGTACAGATTCAGGAAATGATTATGAATATGAATTGAATGAAATTCGTATTGAGAAGGGAGTAGGTTTAGGTGGGGATTCAATTGAGGACTCATGTCAGTAGCTGAGTTGTATGATTCATTGTTATGGGCGGGGAATTATACTTGGTGTAAAAACCACTTAGTTTCTAGCACTGATAATCATTGAAATGTCTGTGTCGCGCTATTTGTTATATGCATGTTAAGAGGGTGATTCCTTTCTCATGTGTATAACGGATAGATAGGTTATAGGTAGAGACTATAAGGTTAAGTACGAGTTCTTAAAACTCATACTTATGGTATGTTCGTGACTCATAATTATATGAAATATTTATGAACCCCTCAGCGAATGGACGCCAATGGTCTGTCTAGGACAAGTTCTTAAACTCATATGATTATGGCAAGTTCCTGAACTCATAAGTGTGGTATGTTTGACGAACTGGGTATGGTTTTGTGTGAATGAAGTATTAAGGATAATAGGAATAGATAGACTGTTTAAGCAAATGATTATTAGTGGAGACATAGGTTTTCCAAAATTCCTAGCCATACTAGACTTCAAATTTTCGGACATCAAGCTAAATACGTACTAGGTGCTTTTAAAAAAATGTAGACTCGTAATCATTTTTGAAACGGTTTAAAGTATAGTCTATGCTACTTGTTTCAGCTAGACGAAGATGATTTGAAATATCAAAATTTATTTTATTTATCACTCATGTACCATGTAACCTGGTGCAGAGATGATAAAAAGGTGATAGAGTTATAAATACAGGAATACTTAGTGTGAATTCGATCTAAAAATCATTGTTCCACTATTGTATGATGTGTTATGACAAAGTCATATAGTGACGGCATCCTCAAATGGACTGTTAATACAGTACGGCATCATGACGTCATTCTCAAAAATATTTTAAAAAAATTTTAATTTGCCAACGAGGTTTGGCTATACCTAAATAATTCAATTGAATTTAATTATTAATATGAGTCTACGCTATTCGATTCAGCTAGACTAATGTTATAAAAACTCTAAGTGTTCATTGAAAGAAATTTCCCGAACCAAATTATTTTGGTGTGGAATCCATTAAGACTGAGGTAGAAGTTTATGTGCCCAAGGCGAATACGAGAAACAGAACAGACCAGAAGTACTTTATAAGTACAGGGCATATCGGGCTAATTACCCACTATGTCCGTAAGTTAAGACGGTTAGCGGATGAATTTCCATATAACCTTTGCGAAAATGACAGACAATAGTCTGTAAAACTCCTCAGCACAATTTCAAAAGTTTTACTCTTGTGAGAGGTGTATTGGGTAGCATGGGATGATAAGTATGAATGGTGTAAGGTGTAAGGTGTATGGTTTGAGGTAAATTTCGGGGAAGGAATTTTTAGAAGAAGGGGTGAATGTGACAACACGAGAATTTAGAAAATTTATAAAATTTTAATTAATTGATTTAAGCTGCAAAATTAGAACCTAGACAGAAAATAAGTGTATGCGTTTGATATTTTTGAGATGAAATTTTGAGGATTTCAAAATTCTGTGAAGGATTTAGGTGAATTATTTAGGATTAAGGGAATAAGCGTTTATGTTCTATGTATACGTGTACAGTATGTGGTTAAGGGTCAAGGGTTGACCAGATAACCGATATATGTGTCAAACCCTAAGTATATATTAAGAAAATGTCAACGTTCGGTTAGAAAACCCTAGAAATGGATAAGAAAACCTAGAAACAGGTTTTGAAACCCTAAGTTCAGTTCCGGGAATTTTTAAAATCCTAATATATGATTTTGACCCTAATTACTTAATTAGCGAGTTTAATTAGGAAATACTAATCCTAATTAGCAATATTTAAATTTTGATTAAGGAATTTTAATATAATTAGAAAATTCTAATTATAATTTAGAAATATTAATTTTCTATTTTTGAAAACCTAATTTGGAAATTTTAGAATTTATTTTCAAAATCTAAGGGTTTTAACCCTAAACCCTAAATGGCTCAAACCCTAAACCCTAACCAAACCTTAAACCCTAAGGGTTTGGGCTAATTGACACAAATACCATTAAATTAAAAGAAAAAAGACCAAAGTGCCCTTTTCTTACACATTAAGTAAAGGATATGTCCAAATCTTGGTGACTCATCTATGTAGATATACAACATGTGCTCAAATCTATCCCAAATCTGATTTTGGGCTACCTATACCCACTAGATGCAATGAATTAAATAAAAAAAATTAAAGTAAGAAAAAGTCTACTTTGTTTATCATCTCTCCAAGCCCATTCTCTCTCTAGAAATTAAGGATTTAGAGAGAGACAGAGAGTGAGAAACCAAGCCATGACCAAGTTCTAGCAATCCAATAACAGAATCAAGGGCTAGAAATAAAAAAAAATCCAAGTTTTAAAGGTATAAAAACCCTAACTTAGAAATCCTTAGATCTGATGTTGAATGTTGTTGTTTGTTGGTTAAAGTTATGTTAGAGGGTGTCATTTGATGATCTGGGTTGCCAAAACCTAGATCCATGTCATTTTGATGCTCGAATTTAGAGATTTCTCAAATCTGAAAATCTGGAAAAAATGAGGTCTAACAGTCAAATGTCAGGTCTCATAGATCCTTTCTTGTTAGTTATTTTTGCGTTTTAAGATTTTGAACTTGTTGTATGTTATAAGGTCTTGGATCTGGAACTTGAATTAAGTCCAGATCATGTGTAGATCGAGAGTTATTGCTGGTCAAACATCGTTGACCGATCACGAAGTCTGGAATCTGGGCAGCCCAGATTTGCCCAGATGGTTTCTGACAAGTTTTGCTAGCCTTGATCTTGCAGTTGTTTGTCATTTAAGCCAAGTTGTTGGTGTTATGTTGTAGCCGGACATGAATACTATATGTTAAAGGCTTTAGATCACCCAGATCCTTAACAGAGTCGAAGATAATCTTGGTCAAACTAGGGTTGACCATCTGCCGAAGAACATTTCTGGAAAACCCAAAAATGTTCAACGACAGTTTTTCTAGGCTACTTTGACTGGCCCAAATCTTACGTAGATAATGTTGTTAGGTTAAAGTGATGTCATATATTTGTACCCTGTCATGTTTTCTACAGCATTGAACCATTAGATCGCACCAAGCAGACCTAGAATGAAAGTTATTAAGATCTAAAATAGGCACGAGGAGCTGTTCTTCATTTCTGGAAAACCCAAAAATGAAGAACAGTGTCTGACAACTTGTTTGATGCTTCATAACTTCTTGATATGGTGCATTCTAGCCAGGAAACTTGTTTGGGATTATATTATTACATAAATACTATAACATGAACTTAATTTCAAACCCAAAAACGTAAGTATCAAAAAGTTACAACCGGTCAAACGTAGTACCTTGTAGTCTAACATGAAGCTCAAGAACAGCCTCAAGAACACCTATAGTGACGGGTATGTCACTATAGGTCCTTTTAGCGACAGTTTCTAATTAATTTATTTTCTGATTTTTCAGAAATTAATTAAAAATAGAAAAAAATGGTTGTTAATTATTAAAAATACAAAATAAATTCTGAAAAATTATTTTAAAGTTAGAAAAATAGTTTTTAATTATTTAGAGTATATTTCATAAATATTTAATATTTTTGGAATATAAATGGTATTTAATTTATTTAGTTATAATATTAAATAAATTATTTAAAAATGATTTAAATACATGAAAAATCATGAAAAATAATATTATGGTATAATAAAATATTTTAAGTTATTTTCAGTGACTTTTAATATTTTGTGATGAATTTCATTAATTAATAAATATTAATGATAATTAGTTTATTTAATGAATATATTAAATAAATTATGGAAAAATGGAATTAATGATTTATAAATTATATAAAAATGATTTAAGTGTTATAAAAATATTTTAAGTTATAAAATATAACTTTTGATATTTTGTCATAAAAATATTAATATTTTAATATTAAAAACAATTATCAAATAATGAATTTAATCGTTTAAAAATCATATAATTATGATTTTAAGTTATTAAAAATACTTTGTGATATTATAAATATATGACATGTAGTTTAATAATATTTGATAATAAATAAATATTAATGATAATGGGATTATGTGGTATTTAATTCATTTAAATACGAGTTAATGATTGAAAAATCATGATAAATAGTAATAATTACATGAAAAATTATTATGAGACATAGAAAAATATTTTGACTATTATTAAAATTATCTGAGATAATTGTTAGGTGTTAAGGCAGAGTTTAATTGAACTTAGACTCGATAAAAGTCCGACTAGACCGTCGGGATGTCAGAATTGTGTCGGGTTCAAGTCAGACTAAAATAGTTTGATTTGATACTAGGTTTTATGTGTTGTATAAACTGATAGGATTATGCGATAATATGTTTAGGTTATTTTAAAAATTATGATGATTTTGTTCTAATTTATATTTCGATATTATTTATATATTAGGTTCAGACAAAGCTTATTAAATTGCGTAGCAGTAATCAACGGTTCAAGCAAGTTTGTTTCTACTTAACTCTACTAAGAGTGTTTTATTCGGATAAGCTTATGGTTAATCATTACTGGTTGCCATGAATTGTACTCTGTACATATTGCATGTATAAGTTAGGAATGAAAGGCTGATCACCTTCATTACCAGTTGGTTCAGATATATTTGTTCATGTATAATACTTGTTCAGTCATAAATTTGTTCCTGCTAGTTCACAATTATATTGTTGAATTATAGCCAGCTTATTATTCAGACTCTTTCAATCATGATATATCGTTATATTATTGAATTTAAACTTGCTGGGCAATCCTTATGCTCACCCTTGCTATATCATGATTTAACATTGCAGATTAAGGCGAAAACGTCGGATACAGGAAAAAGTGTTAAAGCCAAGTTCAGCTTGGGATAAAGTCTGCAACTAATTTGTAATAGAATAGTTTAATAAATATGTCATATGTCTGATAGTTTATGAATTGTGTATAAATTAAAGTTACTCGATTTTGGGAAAATAATGTGTATGTTTATGTATAAACAATTTATGTTTATATTTTTCGCAAATAGTGATAGAATGATTGTACCGGATCCGCGGTTTTGGGATCCGGATTCGGGGCTCTCACATTAACATTCTTAAATTAAGTACATAGGCGAAAAACTACGTTTGCCATACTTGAATTATTATTACATCATCCATCCTTTCTCATTATTATATCGTTACTTATTTCTCCGAAATTCAAAAATAATTCTCGAGCAGAAATCAGTGAATTGTGTTTTTCAGAAAATTTCTCGGAAATCTTTTATTTTCGTCTTAGAAATCCAAACACTATAATTCCTTCACGTAGCCAGAATACTACGACATTCCGATATATTTAGATTATAGAACAACCTTCATCTTACTAACACATAATAATAACAAATAATATAATTTTATTCATTATTTAATTAAATAAAATTATTTTACAATAATCCAAATTTCTCGGTCATTACATCCTTCTCCCCTTTTAAGGATTCTATCCCCAGAATCTCGTGTAAGACCCTAACTTATTATAAATAAAATTGAATTTCTCTATTTATTATTTTGAAATAGTAAGGGTTGAATTGATTAATGTAGTTAGTTATGGGTAAAATGTGCAAATAGTTCAAATAAGCAAGTGGTTATAAAATATTAATTATTGTCAGGGAATATTCGTTTGGTCGTAGAATATTCTTACTGTCGGAGAATATTCGTACGACGGCGCAGGCTTGTGTGGGCCAATAACAGAAAGCGATTGGATGAAGAAAACTACAAGTATAAGTTGTTTATAAATAACGGCGTAGTTGTTACCGTTTATACTGTTGGAATACCTGGTGGTTAAAACACAGTAATACGCATTGTTGCACAGTAGCACACGGTATTGCACCAATTATTGATTCTTATGTAGGAAGGCACTACTCAATAATTGTTACAGTAATTACTGTTCAATATTTTATTCTATTAATTCAATAATTACTACGTTGATATTTTATATTATTGTTGTTTCAATAATTGTCACTACACAGTATTTTTTATTATCAGATTAATAATTCATATTATTTGAATAATATTATTAGATAGCATTATTGGCAATGTCTAGAAAGTTCTGTCTAAGGAGAAGTTTGGTCACCTAATTGCGCGCCAGTAAAAAAAATTCTTATTGAAAAGCCCCCGTCTTTCCTGGGAATGGCCTAGTTGTCAGTGTTGTGATTCTATAATATTATTTGTGAATAATTAATTATTGATTTATATGATAAGGAAAATATTAATTTTAGGTAGATATAGATGGAGAAAATTTTTAATGTGACAATTATTGAAAATTGATAATTTATCTTTTCTGATGAGATAATTCAATTAAATATATTATTATATTATAATAATAATGGTGCTATTTTACAATGAATGTGTGATATATGAGTAAATGAGGAGGAGGAGTATTTTTGTTATAAAAAATATTTAAAATATATTTTTCATGTTTGTGGACCCCATTTTGACTGAAATTTGATTATAGCCTGTAAAATCGTCCGTATGTGAATTTCGGTCAATGTCTGTTTGAAATTTGGAAAATCTTAAAACTACAAAGTTGTAGAGAATTGAATTTCCTATGAGAAGGACATAAGATTCGAATTTTTCTGATAAAAGGGCTATTTATTATGAATTATTGAGTTCTAGAATAAATGATTTTTGAAGTTTTAAATATTTTTTTTAATAAAAATGTTTTTTTATTTTGTGGGCTACACTAACATGTGCAAAGTACTAAAATCAGTTGGTAAAAGTGTGCGTAAGAAAATTTTTATAAATAATATTATTTTATTAAATTTTCTGCTTTGGTGTTCTAAGCATTTTCCTATAAATAGGGTGCTTAGGTTAGAATTGAAAATCACACCAGAAACTGAAATCTTTTCTCTCTATATTATCGAGCGTATTCTTGTGAGTATTTTGATACTTTGAGTGTTGCTATACAGTGTAAGTTCCTTCAGCACTATATCCGGTATTTCAGTCAGAAGTACTATTTTTTCGAGGTAAGGGATGTTATTTTTTATAAATAATATTATTTCTTTCAATATCATTATGCCAAAATATTGATCTGAACTTTTTATCAAATTTGAAACTTTTAGTGTCGGGATTACTATTCACGTATACGTCACTATTCACGTATACGACACTATTCACGAATACGACACTATTCACCGAAAAATTAAATTTTCATTTTTTGTCCAAGATATCTATTATGGATACTAGCATTGATTGTATCCATATTTTGATCATTCTTGAATTTTACTTCACTATGATTATTTATGAAGTGTTTTTGAACTCGGATTGTTTAAAGTACGAATCCTTAATATTTGTTCTTTTGTTTCACTGGATTCGTTTTCGTTAAAATATTTTTCATCATCCTCAGTACTAAATGATGATATAACTGAATATCTTTGGCATGTAGTGTAAAGATGAATGATTTTCTGATGAATATTTTTGGCCCGTAGTGCAAAGATGAACAGGTGTTTAGATGAACATGACCAACTGATGAATATCTTTGGCCTGTAGTGCAATGATGAACATTTGATTCCAGTTATATATATTGATTGATGTTACAGGGATAAAATATTGACGGTGAACTTTTTAATTCATAAATAGAAGATAGTAGATTTTATTCTCTACTTAACTCTGCTAATGAATTATTATATCTGCTGCGAATATTGATTTAAAACTTGTTGTCTATTGTATTCTATTAAATTTTTCCCTGTTGAGGACTAATGATAATTTGTTCTATATTATCTTGGTCATAATGTTCTTTACTGGGTTAGTTGAGCTCACCCTTTTCCTTTTTGTTCCATTTTTCTTCTCTGGAGGCAAGAATATAGCAAGTACTAGTCGGGGTATGGAATGATGGCTCTAGAAAGTTGTTTAGTAGTCCTCACCATTTTTGTAAAATAATGTATAAATAATTGTAATGAGGACTTATTTGAGTGTGAATATTGTCTAGAAGACAATATTTGTATTTAAACTTACAGTTTAAGTGTTGTCGTATTTTGCACGACAATTGTATTAATAAAGTGGTAGTTATTTCTGTACCATGTTTTGGCGACTCAGAATGGGTGATGTATACCTGTTTTGGGGGCGTCACAGTTGGTATCAGAGCTTAGGGATATGGTCTCTGGCGGAGATCGGGGAATAGAACTAGGAGGGGAGAGACGAGTAAATCCTTCGCTAGTGTGTCCTACCTAAGCTTATTTGTTGGTTGGTCAGAGTATAGGGTTATTATGTTACATGTCAATTTCTTTAATTAATCCTTGTTTTGTGACAGTATTTAAGAATGGCAGCTGAGAATATTAGCGATGGAGTAAATGCGACCGTGGAAGCACCATTAATCACCAATGAGGAGAACGTGCAACAAGCCGGCAATGTTCCTCCTGTAAATAACACTACTGAGTAGACGATGAATGATGAGATGTTTAGAAGCTTTTTGTGGTTCATGCAAAACCAGACGAGGGAGACTCCTATTCAAAATACAGGTAGAAACAATGGTAACGCACAGCTGGTCACAGCCAAATAGTTCAAAGAGTTGGGACCACCAGAATTCTGGGGAAAGTCAGATCCGATTAAGGCAGAAACGTGAGTCAAGCAAATTACCAAGATATTTGATGTCTTGGGATGCACGAAGGAACAGAAGGTTCCATTCGCCACCTTTATGTTCCGTAATGAGGCAGATTACTGGTGGAAATCTGTGAAGCGTACCCATCCAGCCGCACTTAGCATGTCTTGGGAGACATTTCAGAAACTATTCAATGACAAGTACTTTCCTGAAAGTATTCGTCATATGAAGGAGGTGAAGTTTATTAGACTAGAGCATAACAACATGACGGTGTCCCAGTACGAGGTGAAGTTATCCAGGTTTGCACCTCATTTGGTGGAGAATGAGGAACGTATGACATGGATGTTTCTGAGAGGTTTGAAACCCGACATACGTCAGTATCTCATTTCTCATAAATTTTCTCTATATTCAGATGTTGTCAATAGGGCTCAATTATTAGAGCGAGATAACGAGTACGTTCAACCAAGGGACCACAATCAGGGTCATACCGGTGACAGCAGTCATCGGAGCAACGATAACCAGCGTGGAAAGAAGAACACGGACAAAAGCGACAACCACTCTGGTGGTAATCGTGGTCATGAAAATAGAAGAAGCGAGTCGAGGGGAGATTTTAAAAAGAGGAGATTCAACAATGATAATGTGAAGACGTCAGCACCAGCAGTAACTGTTTCTAAGGGAGGAGAACGACCACCGGTCGTATGCTATAAATGTGGAAAAGAGGGACACATCAGCCTAAACTGTTCACAATAGTTCAAGGTATGTTATAATTGTGGAAAGGAAGGACATATCACTCGAGATTGTACTATAGCGAATCCAAGTCCAACGGGGATGGAGACTCAAAAGGCTGTCCTAGAAAAGTTAAAGTCAGCGGTTCCTGGAAGAGCATTTGTCGTGACTAGTCAAAGTGCAAGAAACCCAAACGAGGTGATCACGGGTAAGCTAATCATAAATTCTTGCCAAGTTTATACCTTACTAGATACCGGTGCTGCCCATTCATTTATCTCTCCTGCTTGTGCTCAACGTTTAAACTTGACTCCGGAGAAATTAGCCTTTGACTTATTTGTGGAGACTCCATTAAGAGAAACTTTCATTACATCCACTATTTATAAATCTTGTTTGATCCAAGTTGGCACCATCACATTACCTATTGACATATCTTTAAAGATACTTGCATTTGACGTGATTTTAGAGATTGATTGGTTAACTACTCATCATGCCAAAATTGATTATTTTCGTAAGGTAGTTAGTTTTCAGATTCCTAACCAACCTGTTATGCGAATTCAAGTAACTAAACCACTAAAATTAATCACTGTCATATCAAGCTATAAAGCCATTCGTTTATTAAAAAATCGATGTCAAGCTTTCTTAGCCCATGTTATGGACTTGAACAAAAACACGTCAGATTTGAATAAAATTTCTGTTATTAGTGAATTTCCTGACGTATTTCCTGAAGAACTTCCCGGTCTACCCCCAGAACGAGAAGTTGAATTCTTTATTGATCTTGAACCTGGTACAAAGCCCATTTCTAAAACCCCATATCGAATGGCTCCTATTGAACTTCAGGAGTTAAAGGTCCAACTATAGGAGTTGTTGGACATCGGTTTCATTCGTCCTAGTATATCTCCTTGGGGTGCTCCTGTTTTATTTGTAAAGAAGAAAGATGGGAGTATGCGACTTTGTATTGACTATCGAGAATTGAACCATGTCACCATCAAGAATAGGTATCCACTACCTCGCATTGATGACCTGTTTGACCAGTTGCAAGGAGCACAATTCTTTTTAAAGATCGATCTTCGTTCTAGATATCATCAGCTAAAGATTAGAACTGAGAATATTCCAAAGACTGCCTTCAGAACTCGGTACAGACATTATGAATTCTTAGTCATGTCTTTTGGATTGACTAATGCTCCTATGGCTTTCATGGATATGATGAACCGAGTATTCAAAGAATATTTGGATCAGTTCGTTGTTGTCTTTATTGATGACATCCTCATATATTCTAAAAGTCGTGAAGATCATGAGCACCATTTGAAGCTGGTACTCCAAAGGCTTCTTGAAAACAAGCTATATGCCAAGTTGAAGAAATTCTAGTTCTGGCTTGAAGAAGTAGCTTTCCTTGGGCACGTGGTGTCAAAATATGGACTATCTGTTGACCCAGCGAAGATTGAAGCAATACAAAATTGGGAGAAACCGAAGTCGGTGACTGAAGTACATAGCTTTTTGGGTTTAGCTGGTTATTATCTGGGATTTGTGGAAGGATTTTCTCGAATCGCTGCTCCATTAACTCAGCTGACTCGGAAAGATACAAAATTCGTATGAAGCGAGGAATGCGAGAAGAGTTTTCAAGAGCTTAAGAGGAGACTCATTTCGGCACCTGTTCTGACAATACCATCTGGTTCAGAAGGATTTGCTATCTACAGCGATGCTTCGGGCAACGACTTGAGATGCCGAAATGGGAGTAGGAACACATTACCATAGATTTTGTTACGGGTCTTCCCACGGTTTCTCAAGGCATAGATGCGATATGGGTTATTGTTGATAGATTAACTAAGTCTGCTCATTTCTTACCGATACGGGAGACTAATTCCCTTGAACGTCTTGCTCGTATGTACGTGAATAAAATTGTGAGAATGCATGGCATGCCAGTATCTATAGTTTCGGATTGTGACCCAAGATTTACTTCACGATTTTGGGTTAGCTTACAAAAAGCTATGGGCACGAATTTACGATTCAGTTCGGCATACCATCCTCAAATGGACGGACAATCAGAGAGGACTATTCAAACTCTAGGAGATCTATTAAGACTTTGTGTCCTAGATTTCAAAGGGAGTTCGGATAAGTATTTACCATTGGTGGAATTCTCTTACAGCAACAGTTATCAGGCAAGTATAGGTGTGGATCCATTCGAAGCATTATATGGACGAAAATGTCGCTCTCCAATATGTTGGGATGAGGTGGGTGAAGCAACATTGTTGGGACTAGAGTTGGTACGTATGACTACAAAAAAGATCCAAATGATTCGACAACGTATACAAACGGTACAAGATCGACAAAAGAGTTATGCGGATCTTCATCGAAAGGACGTGGAATTTAGTATTGGGGATCATGTATTGTTGCGAGTTGCTCCATGAAAGGGAGTTATAAGATTTGAGAAGAGAGGAAAGCTCAATCCACGATTTATTGGTCCATTTTAGATTCTTGACCAAGTAGGAAAAGTAGCCTATAGACTCGCGTTACCTCCAAGCATTTCTCGTGTTCATAATATTTTTTACATATCTGTGCTTCGTAAATATGTGAAAGACCCAAACCACGTTATTGAGTTAGAACCAGACGAGATAGCCGAAGACTTAACGTATGAGGAGGTACCTGTCAAGATCTTGGATAGAAAGGAGCATGTCCTACGCACAAAGGTCGTACCACAAGTTAAAGTTTTGTGGAGGAACCATGCTATTGAGGAAATGACATGGGAGTTGGAAATGAAAATGAAAGTGAGGTATCCTCATCTTTTCGAAACACCAGGTACGTACGTCAATTTCGAGGACCAAATTTCATAAGGAGGGGAGGTTGTAAGACCCCAACTTATTATAAATGAAATTGAATTTCTCTATTTATTATTTTGAAATAGTAAGTGTTGAATTGATTAATGTGGTTAGTTATGGGTAAAATGCGCTAATAGTTCAAATAAGCAAGTGGTTATAAAATATTCATTATTGTCGGAGATTATTCGTTTGGTCGTGGAATATTCTTACTGTCAGGGAATATTCGTACGACGGCGCAGCCTTGTGTGGGCCCATAATGGAAAGCGATTGGATGAAGAAAATGACAAGTATAAGTTATTTATAAATAACGGCGTAGTTGTTACTGTTTATACTGTTGGAATACCTGGTAGTTAAAACACAGTAATACGCGTTGTTGCACAGTAGCACACGATATTGCACCAATTATTGATTCTTATGTAGGAAGGCACTACTCAATAATTATTACAGTAATTACTATTCAATATTTTATTCTATTGATTCAATAATTGCTACGTTGATATTTTATATTATTGTTATTTCAATAATTATCACTACACAGTATTTTCCATTCTCAAATTAATAATGCATATTATTTGAATAATATTATTAGATAGCATTATTAGCAATGTCTAGAAAATTCTATCTAAGGAGAAGTTTGGTCACCTAATTGCGCGTCAGTAAGGAGAAATCCTTATTGGAAAGCCCCCTCTTTCCTGGGAACGGCCTGATTGTCAGTATTGTGATTCTATAATATTATTTGTGAATAATTAATTATTGATTTATATGATAAGGAAAATATTCATTTTATGTAGATATAGATAGAGAAAATTTTTAATGTGACAATTATTGAAAATTGATATTCTATATTTTCTGATGAGATAATTCAATTAAATATATTATTATATTATAATAATAATGGTGATATTTTACAATGAATGTGTGATATATGAGTAAATGAGGAGGAGGAGTATTTTTGTTATGAAAAATTATTTAAAACATGTTTTTCATGTTTGTGGACCCCATTTTTGACTGAAATTTAATTATAACCTGTAAAATCGTCCGTATGTGGATTTCGGTCAATTTTTATTTGGAATTTAGAAAAACTTAAAACTACAAAGTTGTAGAGAATTGAATTTCCTATAAAAAGGACATAAGATTTGAATTTTTCTGATAAAAGGACTATTTATTATGAATTATTGAAGTTCCGAAATAAGTAATTTTTGAAGTTTTAAATATTTTTTTTAATAAAAACATTTTTTTTATTTTTTGGGCTACACTAACATGTACAAAGTGCTGAAATCAGTTGGTAAAAGTGTGCGTAAGAAAAATTTTATAAATAATATTATTTTATTAAATTTTTTACTTTGGTGTTCTAAGCATTTTCCTATAAATAGGTTACCTAGGTTAGAATTAAAAATCACACCAGAAACTGAAATCTTTTCTCTCTATATTATCGAGCGTATTCTTATGAGTATTTTGATACTCTGAGTGTTGCTATACGGTGCAAGTTCCTTCAGTACTATATTCGGTATTTCAATCAGAAGTACTGTCTTTTTGAGGTAACGGGTGTTATTTTTTATAAATGATATTATTTCTTTCAATATCATTATGCCGAAATATTGATCTGAACTTTTTATCAAATTTGAAACTTTTAGTGTCGGAGTTACTATTCACGTATACGGTACTATTCACGAATACGGCACTATTCACCGAAAAATTAAATTTTTGTTTTTTATCCAAGATATCTATTATGGATACTAGCTTTGATTGTATCCATGTTTTGATCATTCTTGAATTTTACTTCACTATGATTATTTATGAAGTGATTTTTAACTCGGACTGTTTAAAGTACGAATCCTTAAAATTTGTTCTTTTGTTTCACTGGATTCGTTTTCTTTAAAATATTTTTCATTATCCTCAGTCGTAAATGATGATATAACTGAATATTTTTGGCATGTAGTGCAAAGATGAATGATTTTCTAATGAATATCTTTGGCCCGTAGTGCAAAGATGAATAGGTGTTTAGATGAACATGACCAACTGATGAATATCTTTGCCTTTAGTGCAAAGATGAGCATTTGATTCTAGATATATATATATATATATATATATATATATATATATATATATATATATATATATATATATATATATATATATATATTGATGTTACATGGATAAAATATTGACGATGAACTTTTCAATTCATAAATAGAAGATAGTAGATTTTATTCTCTACTTAACTCTGTTAATGAATTATTATTTCACCTGCGAATATTGATTTAAAACTTGTTGTCTATTGTATTCTATTAAATTTTTCCCCGTTGAGAACTAACGATAATTTGTTCTATATTATCTTAGTCATAATGTTCTTTACTAAGCTAGTTGAGCTCACCCTTTTCCTTTTTGTTCCATTTTTCTTCTCAGGAGGCGAGAATATAGCAAGTACTAGTCGGGGTATGGAATGATGGTTCTAGAAAGTTGTTTAGTAGTCCTCACTATTTTTGTAAAATAATGTATAAATAATTGTAATGAGGACTTATTTGAGTGTGGATATTGTCTACAAGATAATATTTATATTTAAACTTACAGTTTAAGTGTTGTCGTATTTTGCACAACAATTGTATTAATAAAGTGGTAGTTATTTCTGTACCATGTTTTGGCGACTCAGAATGGGTGGTGTATACTTGTTTTGGGGGCGTCACATCTCGTCTTACATTAAACAAATAGCTGAGGGTAATTCTTCTTTATCTTTTCTTCCAGTCCCAATGTTACTTCTTCGGCATCGTGGTTCTTCCATAACACCTTTACCGAAGGTATAACTTTGTTCCGCAGAACTTACTTTTTTCTATCAATGATTTGAATAGGCACTTCTTCATACGTCAAGTCCTTCTCAATATGAATAAGCTCATATTCTATCATGTGCTTATAGTCTAGCTTATAAGGACGTAACACAGATACATAAAATACATTATGTATTCAATCTAGGTCTGGAGGAAATGCTACCACATAGGCTACCTCTCCTACCCTTTTTAATATCTCGAAAGGTCCTATAAACCTTGGACTTAACTTTTCCTTCTTTCCAAAGCGTATCTTTTCTTTCCAGGGAGATACCTTCAGAAATACGTATGAGCCTACTTCAAACTCTCTATTCACTCTATGTGAATCCGCATATTTCTTCTGTCTGTCTTGAGCTGCTACTAGACGCATTCGTATCAGCTTCACTATATCCGCTGTCTGCTGCACCAATTTAGGTCCTAGCATCCGGCGTTGTCCCACTTAATCCCAACACAATGGTGTTCTGCATTTTCGTCCATACAGAGCTTCATAAGGCAGCATGCCTATGCTTGTATGATAACTGTTGTTATACGTAAACTCTAATAACGGTAGATGATCATCCCTACTACCCTTGAAATTCATGACGTAAGATCTCAACATATCTTCTAATGTCTGAATTGTTCTCCCACTCTGTCCATCAGTTTGTGGATGATAAGCCGTACTCAACTTCAGTTGTGTTCCCATCTGTTCTTGCAGACTCCTCCAAAAGCTCGACGTGAATCGTGGATCACGATCTGACACTATCAAAACCGGTACTCCATGTCTGGAAATGACTTCCTTAACATAAAGTTTAGCTAACTGGTCTAAGTTATATGTAACCCTTATTGGCAAAAATTTAGCTGACTTCGTCAACCGGTCCACTATTACCCAAATCGCATCATACCCCTTCTAAGTAACTGGAAGTCCCACCACAAAGTCCGTCGTGATATGCTCCCACTTCCACTCCGGAATTTCCAAGGACTGCAACAAGCCTCTTGGTCTTTGATGTTTGGCCTTAACCTTTTGACAAGTCAGGCACCTACTCACATATTCTACTATTTCCCTCTTCATGTTCGGCCACCAAAAACTCTGTCGAAGGTCTTGATACATGTTGGTACTACCAGGATGAATCGAGTACCTCGAACTATGAGCTTCTTATAACACTTGCTCCTTTAATTCCGTCTCATTCGGAACCCAAATTCTTCCTTCAAATCTTAATAATCCATCATTATCAAGAATGTTCTTTAATTATTTTTCCACGGTTAGTCGCTTCTTCATCTGGTCACACTCCTCGTTTCTGTGTTGTACCTCCCTGACTCTCTCTAAAATAGTAGATTGAATCTCTGTTGTAAACAGTCTCTGTCCCAACTCACTCGGTAACTTCACCTCCAACTCCATCCTAGCCATCTCTATTATTAACTCAGTTTGAGCCATTAACATAGACAACTTTTCTCGACCCTTCCTACTTAAGGCGTCGGCTACTACATTGGCTTTTCCGGGGTGATACAGGATTTCACAGTCGTAATCCTTTATCAACTCTATCCATTTTGTAAGGCCCCCCAAATCCGAGTACTTGAAGCCCAAACTCGGTGCTTCACGATACCATTTCTATGAGCGGAATATTACTAATAATAATAGCAATAATATAAAGATCAACTTAGTTTACATATTTATCAGAGTCTGAATCCCAAGTACGTAACATTTAAACATTCATTACAACCCATGATAGATAATATATATATATATCATTGTCTTAATAATAATATCAAACTATTACATAACTACAACAAATCTTATTTGGTTAGCTTTTCTTTTCCTTTATTTCTGCATGAGCTTTCCGGTTCTTCACACTTGGCTGAAAATATTTAAATTAAGCAAGGATGAGCATTTGAGTTCCCAGCAAGTAATAGCAATTATATACATATGCTGAAAGAATTTAAATATTTTCTTTATACTACCCTTCTACAATGATTCAATAGTTGTGAAGTAATCTGTACCAATGATAATAATAACATAACAATCCTCTTTCAAATTTTTAAAACTACGTAATGACTATAAATAGGGTTAAATTGACATACTATGAACATTATTTTTATTTTTGAAAATGTTAAAAAGAACTTCATCTGTAAACCGTCATGATTTACGGGCACGGGGGTGATCAGCCCGTTGTACCCTGTATTGATCAACACTACATGCAAGAACGAGGGTATCGTTCACTCTGTCCGCCTTGGGCGCATAAAAGTTTTCTCGTGTATGGATGTTCATACTTGTCTGGGTTCCAAATCGAAGGTTTTATCTTGTTCAACAATAATCTATAATTCAACATATATATATATATATATATATATATATATATATATATATATATATATATATATATATATATATATATATATATATATATACGGGTAATTGGCAAAGGAGTATCAACATGTGATTAAATACAATGATTATCCAAGTGGGGACATTTGTATAACCATTTATAGAAATTAACGAACAGAATATTTATATCTGAATTACCATATACTAACATGTTGATAATCAATGAGCGTATATAATATAGGGTTAGTAATATGTACATTAATAATATAATTCTGAAACTTCTTACTCATGTCCATTGCATAAAGGAAATCCAAAGGTAAGATACTTGCCTGATGCGTTGCTTACAATTTATAACTTAGTTTTATCTTTTATTTCACGACCTATCATTAATCAGATCATTCGTTCGATTATAACAATATACTATAGCACATAGTACTGCATTTCGCAGCCATCACATGACCTAATCACATTATTACCCATGTTTAACAACCATTGAATCACAAATAATCACATATCTAATTAAATTATCTAAGTCCAGATCAATTTCTGAAACATGTCGGCGTACCGACAGCTTTATCGGGTAATTATCGAGTCTAAGACTGTGTCCTGTAACTTAGTATCAGTCATATTATTTTTAAATGACTTAATATAATTTTAAAACATTTATTATAATTTATCATGAATTTTTAAACATCGGAATCATTATTAAATGATTTAAATATTAAGTAATTCAATTATCAGTAATATTTAATTCATAATAAACTATTAATGAAACCATTGCCAAAATATTAAAGTTATTTATAATAACTCAGAATATTTTTAAAGTATTTATATTACCCTTAAATGATTTTTAAAACATTTAAAATTATTTTTAAATAATTACCATTAATATTAAAGTATTAATGTTCTATTTATCAAAATATTAAAAGTCATTATTCATAACTTAAAATATTTTTAATTCATTTATATCTTTTTTAAATGATTTTTAAATTATTAGAACCATTTTTAAACTATTTATTTAATATAATTATGAAATAAATTTAATATCTTTAATACTAAGTTAATAATCATTAATATTAAATTATTAATGAAATTATCCTTTAAATATTAAAAGTTATATTTTATAAGTTAAAATATCTTTAAACACTTTATTTTTATTTAAAATAATTTTTATAATATTAAAATCACTTTTAAACCAAATTATTTAATATAATTATTAAATAATCTTAATATCATTAATAATAATTAATTAATGAAATTTAACTTTAAATATTGAAATTTATATTTTATAACTTAAAATATTTTTAAATACATTATTATTATTTAAAATAATTTTTAATATAATAAAATTATTTTTAATTAATTTATTTAATTCATTTAGTAAATAACTTAATTATCATTAATATTAATTTATTAATGACAATTATCACATAATATTAAAAGTCATTAAAAATAACTTAAAATATTTTCTTATATCATAATATAATTGTAAACGATTTTTCATGTATTAAAATTATTTTTAGATAATTTATTTAATATTATAATTAAATAAATTAAATACTTGTAATATTCCAAAAATATTAAATATTTATGAAATATATTAAAATAATTAAAAACTAATTTTTTGGAATTTAAAATAATTTTTAATAATTTATTTTGTATTTTTAATAATTAAAAAAACTATTTTTTTCTATTTATTAATTAATTTCCAAAAATAATATGTTGTCTGTCGCTAAAGGCCACCTATAGTGACAAAACTGTCGCTATAGGTGTTCTTCATGTTCTTGGCCAAACCCAGAAATTCAAGTGCAGTTATCAAGTGGCCTACTTTGACCAAAAACTGTTATCTGAGTATTGTGTTTCTGGGTATGATATGACTTTGATCTTGTAGCATAAATGTAATACTACAAGTATCAACAACAATAGTAATCAAACAACATAACACAATTGAGATCTAGACTTCCGAAATGGCTGTCAGAGCTGTTCATCATTTCTGGGTTACCCAGAAATAATGAACAGTTCGAGTGGCCACTTTTAGGCTTCTACTACTTGCAATACATGTACTGGTTTGGTGATTTAAGTGTTCTAGTGTGTAGACAACATGCAAGACATCAGTTACATAGTATAAAACAAGTCTAAAAACATCACAGTAAGCAAATCCATGCCGGTCAAAGCATGTCAGGAACCACGTTCATAGGTTTTTTGGGTTACCCGGAAAACCGTAAACGTGAACTACCTAGCTACTTTGACCGATTACTACTTTCATCCAGTATGATGTATAGGTGATTTAAAGGCTTCAGAGTGTAGTCCATCTAACAAAATATAACACTGACGCAACACAATATACAAAACACGTATAACCTGCAAGATCAAAGCACATGAACAATCTGTCAGACCGATCTGGGAAATTCTGGGTTACCCAGAAAAGGAGAAGTCATGGTCGGTCAACGACCTTTGACCATTAATAACTTTCAATATATAACTGATCTGACCCTCCTTTGAGTTCTAGATGAAAGACCTCATAGCATACTACAAGATCAAACACTTAAACAACAAAAATACATAACATACAAAGATCTATGAGGTCTGACGTTAGACTGTCAGACCCAAATTTCCAGATTTCCAGATTCTTGAGATCTTCAAATCTGAGTCTATAAATGTTATGGATCCAACATCTATCAACCCAGATCATCATTAGACACTACATAGAACATGTTTAACACAAAAAAAACAAAATCAAACAACAGATCGATGGTCAGATTCTTAGGTAGGGTTTATACCTTCTATGATCAAGTTCTTGATTCAAGGCTTCTGATTTGTTAGTGGTAAACGTGGGGCTTGTTTATGGGACTGATCTAGCACAATATGTGACAACTCCAAAACAGGTCCATTCCATCCAACCTATTCTGAGTCGCCAAATACATGGTACAGAAAACAACTACAACTTTATTACAACAATTGTCGTGCAAAATACAACAACACTTATGATGTGAGTTTGGATATAAATATATACCAAATGTGACTCATGTTCCAACCGTGGACAACACCTCATAATGACACCTTACATAAAGGTATAGTCAAAAACTGTTTTAAAAATTAGAATCTTTGGGAAGTGCTCAAGGAAACCTTTGTACATGGGAGGCCATTCTTCTAGGTTGTGATAGATATCATATGGCAACAGAATTATCCTTGGTTGACCCAATATACCCCAAAGAAAAACGAGAAGATTACTATCATATTCTTCCCAATGGTGAGTCTTCTCTTGACTTATCATTATCTCCACTGTCTCTAATTGAGAATTATACTTCAAACAAACACCAAGATTATATAGGTAGTGCTCGTAAATTTACTCAGTAAGTGGATGAGCACAATCCTGTCTTATGATGACACGAGGTTGTATGTCATTAGACATCTTGTATGATAGTGTCAAAACACCCTTCCAACGTTGGGTTCGCCTCACCCTAGATGATTCACCAAATATAACTCCTAAATGATGACCACCGTTCTATTCCCCTGTTACCCCCGCTCGACCCAGCTACACTCTTATTACCTAAAAGGAATTGTGAACAGAAGGGTGAGCACAACTAGCCTAGTAAAGAATATCATGACTAAAGATAAATAAATTATCAATAGCCTTCAACAGAATTAAATCAGAGATTTAGAACATATGATAGATGATAAAAATTTCAACCATAGTTGCAGCAGAACGAGCAATCCATTAGAAGAGTCAAATAGACTATAAAGTCTATTATCTTCTCCACGTTAAAAATCCACCAACAATGTTTTATCCCTGTAACATCAATCAACAATTCCTGTCCACAATCACGTGTATAACCCATAATCGTAATTGTAGTTCTAAATTCCTTTTCTCATCCAGAACAAAGATAATTTTCATCACCTGAAACATCAAACATCATGGTTATACCAAATCACAGTTCATGTTCATAATCATACTAATAAATTCATCTTTGCACTACGGCCTAAAGATATTCATCAACAAGTCATCTTTGCACTACATGCCAAAGATATTCAACAACAGGTTATCTTTGCATTACGAGCCAAAGATATTCATCAATAACTCATCTTTGCACTACAGGCTAAAGATATTCAACAACAAGTCATCTTTGCATTACGAGCCAAAGATATTCATCAATAACTCATCTTTGCACTACAGGCCAAAAATATTCCTCAACAGTTCATATTTGCACTACAGGCCAAATATATTCATATCTCAAAGAAATATATAATCATTTCAGAATTTATATAAACAATAATTATAACCATGTTAATTAATTCATCTTTACACTTAAGCTAAAGATATTCAATTATAAATTCAATGGTCATGATCATACCAGTTAACAATTCATCTTTGCACTACAGGCCAAAGATATTCCTCAGTCACGATCATACCAATAATTTACCCATCTTTACACTCAAGTTAAAGAGAAATTCAACATCAGGGTTACAAAAATGTTATATACGATAATAAAAACAATATGATCAACAACTGCACTTATTTTCAAGAGCAACAATCATAAATCAACGATAATTTGGTCAGAAAAAAAAACCAATTTTTGTCATGAATAGTACCCGTGAATAGTAACTCGTGAACTCATGAATAGTAACTCGTGAATAGTAACTCGTGAATAGTAACTCATAAATAGTAACCCCGACATGAAAAAGGTAGAAATTCCACAATAATATACATACCAATATTTCGGTATAATAATATTGAAAGAATAATATTTCTTAAGCTTATAAACAATTTATTTAAATTGTTTACACTTTACTAATTAATACATTTAATCATCATAAAATGCCAACTCTTAAGATTTCATCATCAATAACCAAAACCCTCATCAAAAATCTGCATATACCTCATATAGGATTCTCAAGCCATAAAATCCTATTTTTCAATTTTCTTACTTCACATAACATATTTAATTTATTTTCTCATAACTAGTCTATTTTCATGAAAAATACCAAATCAGTTTCAAAAATATTTCTTTTCTGAGATTTAGCAGAATATAGTCCCATATTGAACATATATTTTTCTCAGAATTTTTAAAACTCATTTACTATTTTTCATATGGCCAAAACTGCCGAATATTTAGACATTTATCATAAATTGTACTTTTATTCAAAAATTCTGAAATTCACAGAGTACACTGATATTATATAGATATACTTCCAATAAAAATTTCATCAATTTTGGAGTTAACCACAAGGAGTTATAAACGGTTACTTTTAAAATAATTTTTTCCCGTAAAATTCATAACTCTTAATATATACATCCAAAAATCACCATTTTTGGACACAATCAAAAAAACTCATCAAAATATCATTTCAAATTTTTTTCAGAATTTTCTGAAGGTCAGAAGAATTACAAACTGAAAAACATAATAACCCTTAAAAACCCTTACCTCAAAAGTGCAGTATTTCTGACTGGAATGCAAAGCCGAAAGAAACTTGCACTGAATAGCAACTCTCAAAGTATCTAAATACTCACAAAATATACTTCATAATATAGAGAGAGAAAGAGAGAAAACTTATGTTTCTGGTGTGATTTTCAATTCTAACTTAGCCCTCTATTTATAGGAAAATGTTAGCACGCCGAAGCAGACTTAACCTGCAACCTGATGGCTTTACCTGCTACTATTCCACCCACCAAAAATCAGTCATCTTCCCCAACAACCAAAAGTGGGGCCCACCAATTCTAGAATTTTTTACCAAAATGATAAATTCTGAAACTTCAACAATTTCTGAACCAGTCATATCTTAAAATTCATAACAAATCATACGTTCATTTTTAACGGTTCAAAATTTGTGGACATATACTCAACTTATATATGTATAACATATCTAAATATTACCACGATCCAACGGTCGGATTAAAAATTATAACCCTCGCAAAATATCTCAAAAACCCTAATTTGATTTTTAATACCTCTGTTCCGACAAAAATACAGATAAAACACCTCAACATTAACTCCTTCATTTTTAACCACAAAAATATTTCCCTCATTCATATCCACATAAAATAAATATTTCCTTATCATATGAATCAATAATTAATTATTCACAGATAATATTACAGAATCACATTTATGACAACCAGGTCGTTCCCAGGAAAGAGGGGGCTTTCCAATAAGGATTTCTCCTTACTGGCGCACAATTAGATGACCAAACCTCTCCTTAGACAGAACTTTCTAGACATTGCCAATAATGTTATATAATAAAATTATTCAAATAATATGAATTATTGATCTGATAATGGGAAATACTGTGCAGCGATAATTATTGAACAACAATAATATAAAATATCAATGCAGCAATTATTGAATCAATAAAATAAAATATTGAACAGTAACTACTGTAACAATTATTGAGTAGTGCCTTCTTACGTAAGAATCAATAATTTCAAAAATATTGTGCAATACCATGTGCTACTGTGCAATAACGCGTATTACTGTATTTTAACCACTGGATATTCCAACAGTGTTAACGGTAACAACTATGTTGTTATTTGTAAAAACTCAAATTTGTCGTTTTCTTCATCCGACAGTTATTCTGTTATGTGGCCCACAAATGGCTGCGCCGTCGTACGAATATTCCCCGACAGAAAGAATATTCCACGACCAAACGAATATTCCCCGACAACAATGAATATTTTATAACCACTTGTGTATTTTAAAAAAAAATTCATATATCACCCTTAACTTTAACATTTATCAATTTAACCATTTACTGAATAGTAATTATAAGAAAAATTGAATACTTTTATTTCATAAAATTCGGAGTCTTACACAATATTTCGTAGGTTAGAGAGAGAGAGGGTCATGGATTAGTGTTGTAATCAAATGGAATTAAAAAGTGAACTTTTTCTCTCTTAATCTATATTTATAATGAGCTAGATGCATGTATCTGATGTTGCTGTCATTACATGGCTGATTTGTATAGATTTTTGGCTCATGGGATTATCTAGGGTTGGTGAACAACCCAAAATATGGAAAGATTTGCAAGCAAGCTCAATTAAATAAATCAAAAATGTTATTTTAGTAAATTAACAAAGTATTTAAGGGTATTCTTATCCATTGTACTTGAATCTAGGAATAAATCCATAGATTTTAAACCTTAAGGTTTCCCAAATAATTTCTAGGGTTTGAAACATTAGGATTACAATTTAATAAAATTTTAATTATAACTTACTAATTAAAATTAGGGTTTTTAAAACAAATACCTAAGGTTTCTTGATATAATTAGGGTTTCCCAAATTATGAATTAGGGTTTCCTAATTGACATAATTATTTACTAAAATAATAATTAGAATTACCATTTGAGCAATTAGGGTTTTAAATTGGAAATTAGAGTTTCTAGAAATTAACAAATCTAAATGTTAATTAGGGTTGACCTAATTAATCAAATCATTATATAATACATAACATAAATCAGATAACACAGTTATATAACAGTCTTAAACTCCCAATTGATTTTCAAATTAGGGTTTCTCATAGTAAAACTAGGGTTTTAACATTAAACACCATAATTGACCAATCATTATCAATACAGACATATAGTACATATTCATAGTACTGAAAAATCAAAATATAATTAATATTATATTATTATTCTCATACCTTGACAATAATCTAAAATTAGGGTTTGGATTCCATATCTGATTTATACTTCATATTTAACCTTAATAATAAAGGTAAAATAATTAACTTAATAATCTGTACAAGAATTCATATAATAAAATAATTATTATCGTTATTCTAAAAATTACTCCATGTATTATTTAAATAATATATGATTATATTTTCATGGAAAATAATTAATAAAAATATTTCTACTTTAAATTAATTATTATAAGAATATACTTTGTAAAAATCAATAATTCTAAAATAAATTTATTTGTAAATATTTATGTAATAAATATATTTTTATTTACCACATAATTACATATACACATTATCTTGTACAAATCCTCATCCTTAAAATAAAAAAAAAATTATACACCAAATTTCTGATTTATTTATATAGAAAATATCAAGTTGTTACATTCACCCTCCCTTATAAAGATTCCGTCCCCGGAATCACCGTTTTAAAAACCTATACATACAAGGGTACATAGCATACACAATCATTGTAAGTAGATCTCAATCATAATTTGATCAAACTGATATTTAACTATTCATATAAAGCTTGTCTTTCTGATTAAATAGAAATTTGATTTCTAAAAGAACTCAAATTCCTCCCTCAAAATTTCTTTAGAAATAATGTACTATATATATGAAAATCATGTATATAAGAAAATAAAAGTTATACGAATAATACCTGGAGTTCCAGTACCAGCTGCTGCCGTATCCTGGACTATCATATTGTAGACCTTTGCAGTAGATTTGGTTAGCTTGCTCGATGACGTAGGTCCCGTGATTGCCAAAGTCCCGCTGCTAGTGCCAGTGTTCACACTACCTACCTCCACCTTCCTCTTCGTTCAATCCTTCACCCTGTGTTCTGTCGATTCGCACAGAAAGCATCCACTATTCATCCTAGGATTGGGGCAATTGGGAGAGATATGGCCCTCTTGCCCACACTTGTAGCACACGAACTTCCCCTTCAAACATTCTCCAGAGTGGTTCTTTTCACAAGTCTTACATGGCATAGTCTGTTTCTTCATACCTTCTTGCTTCACCTGCACACTTCCAAAACTGCTCACCTTCCTCTAGCTACTATCACCCCTATTCCCACTATTAATTTCTACCTTCCCAGCTCCTTCGGTCTTACCCTTATTCTTTATCTCCTTGTTGTAGAGGCTCATGGTCTCACTTCCCTCCTCAGCAATAATCGCCTTCTCCATGAGTGCTGCAAGTGTAGGGATCTGTAACACTGCCACCTTGTTGTAGAGCCAGGATTTTAATCCCAGCTCAAACCTTCTCGCTTTCCTAACCTCCGTATCAACTTGATGCGGAGCAAACCTAGCTAACTCGTTAAATTTGGCGGCGTATTCTGACACCGTCATATTCTCCTGCTTCAATTCTAAAAATTTAACCTCCATCCTCGCCTGCATACTAGGTGAAAAATAGTTTTCGAAAAATAATGTTTTAAATCTATCCCATGTGACTACACCTTCTCCTGCCTCGCCTGATTCGCTTCCCACCAAAAATTTGCCTCACCCTTCATCATGTAGGTGGCGAAAGCAGTCTTTTGCCCCTCAGCTACCCTAGCTATTATGAATGCCTTCTAAATCTCCTTAACCTAAGTTTAGGCTTCTACAGGGTCAATTGTACCTTTAAATTCTGGCGGTCCTACAGCTTTGAAATCTTTAAAATTCACCAAGCGGTTGTATGGCTGGTTCCCTGCGGCTGGAATTCCTTGTTGCATAGCCTGAGCTATCATGCTCGCAAAGTTCTTCATCGGGTCTGCTTGTTGTTGCCCTTCAACGTTGTTGACAGATTCTTCTGCCCTTTGATTTCGAGTTCAACGTCTTGGCGGTAGTTATCTGATTAAATAAAATCATAAATTTAACTTGCATTCTAAACCTTATCATATAAGTTTAATATTTCAAACTTGTTTCATTACTCAAACTTAGATTCATATTCATTCAACAATTTCAAAATACTTTACATATCGCAGCACATGTTGCATTAAACATCAACTATCCCTTTGTGACCACAAAAGTCAGGATTCGCTTCTACTACTTGTACAAAAGTTCTTAGAATATTACATTACACAGACATACTTATCATATATATTACATTAAACACACCTATATCACAGAACCTAAACTACCTATTCGATATGCCTTTTTCCTTGGACAACTTTTCGCCTGATGACCTTCTATCCCATAGATAAAACATGCTCCTGGTTTGTAGTCAGGACAATACAGAGTGTTATGTCCTTCATAACCGCAAAGGTAACATATTATTTTTCCTTTCTTTTTATCAAGTTTTCCTAAGTCCTGGTCTCCTATCTTTCTTTTCCCCTTCTTGTTCGGAGCTGCACACGAAGAGTTGCTTGTGGCTCCTATCTGATCAATTTAGATTTTAAGCTTATCTTGTTCTTCCATTGTTTCTATTAACGCTTGACGCAGTTGACTATTTAGCAGCTTTTCTATTTCCCATAGCCTCTCCAGAGAAGAAACCTTGTTCCTCAGATCTTGCACCTCTGTTGATGCTTGGTCAGCTTCAACTTTAGTGTCCGAATCACTATCTGTCAGCTCCACCATCTCCGGATCTGGTATTACATTTTCTATAATAACCACATCGTCTGAGTTATTTTCATCGTGAGCCTCTATTTCAGCTATTGGCTTCGATATCAACTCGGGTGTATGGGTTTGATCCTTCTTCATGCTATATGCATATAACAAGCCTTTTCCACCAGACATCTACACATATAAATTATCCCGATTAACATATAGTATATACACACAGCAAATAAGAGTTTTATATAAGTTATCTTTTATTTTGTTTGACGATGAATTTATTCAATTCACCTCTTTTTAAACTCTATATGAGTTATTTATATTTTTAACGTTTCCCTCTGTTCTAAGGTTATAGCCTAAGGTCTAACCCACCTATGATTTTTAACCCTAAGCTCTGATACCAACCTGTAAGGTCCCCCAAATTCGGGTACTTGAAACCCGAACTCGGTGCTTCACGATACCATTTTTATGAGCAGAATAATACTAATAATAATAACAATAATATAAAGATCAACTTAATTTACATATTTATCAGAGTCTGAATCCCAAGTACGTAACCTTTAAACATTCATTACAACTCATGATAGATAATATATATATATATATATATATATATATATATATATATATATATATATATATATATATATATATATCATTGTCTTAATAATAATATCAAACTATTACATAACTACCACAAATCTTATTTGGTTAGCTTTCATTTTCCTTTGTTTCTGCATGAGCTTTCTTGTTCTTCACACTTGGCTGAAAACATTTAAATTAAGCAAGGATGAGCATTTAAGTGCCCAGCAAGTAATAGCAATTATATATATAAGCTGAAAGAATTTAAATATTTTCTTTATACTACCCTTCTACAACAATTCAATAGTTGTGAAGTAATCTGTACCAATGATAATAATAACATAACAATTCTTTTTCAAATTTTTGAAACTACGTAATGACTATAAATAGGGTTAAATTAACATACTATGAACATTGTTTTTATTTTTGAAAAGGTTAAACAGAACTTCATCTGTAAACCGTCATGACTTACGAGCACGGGGGTGATCAGCCTGTTGTACCCTGTATTGATCAACACTACATGCAAGAACGAGGGTATCGTTCACTCTGTCCGCCTTGGGCGCATAAAAGTTTTCCCGTGTAGGGATGTTCATACTTGTCTGGGTTCCAAATCAAAGGTTTTATCTTGTTCAACAATAATCTATAATTCAACATATATATATATATATATATATACGGGTAATTGACAAAGGTGTATCAACATGTGATTAAATACAATTATTATCCAAGTGGGGACACTTTTATAACCATTTATAGAAATTAACGAACATAATATATATATATATATATATATATATATATATATATATATCTAAATTACCATATACTAATATGTTGATAATCAATGAGCGTATATAATATAGGGTTAGTAATCTGTACAGTAATAATATAATTCTGAAACTTCTTACTCATGTCCATTGCATAAAGGAAATGCAAAGGTAAGATACTTGCCTGATGCGCTACTTACAATTTGCAACTTAGTTTTATCTTTTATTTCACGACCTATCATTAATCAGATCATTCGTTCGATTATAACAATATACTATAGCACATAGTACTGTATTTTGCAGTCATCACATAACCTAATCACATTATTACCCATGTTTAACAACCATTGAATCACAAATAATCACATATCTAATTAAATTATCTAAGTCCAGATCAATTTCTGAAACATGTCGGTGTACCGACAGCTTTATTGGGTAATTATCGAGTCTAAGACTTTGTCTTGTAACTTAGCATCAGTCATATTATTTTTAAATGACTTAATATAATTTTAAAACATTTATTATAATTTATCATGAATTTTCAAACATTGGAATCATTATTAAATGATTTAAATATTAAACAATTCTATTATCAGTAATATTTAATTCATAATAAACTATTAATGAAACCATTGCCAAAATATTATAGTTATTTATAATAACTCAGAATATTTTTAAAGTATTTATATTACCCTTAAATGATTTTTAAAACATTTAAAATTATTTTTAAATAATTACTGTAAGACCCCAAATTTTATGAAATAAAAGTATTTAATTTTTCTATTTAGTAAATGGTTAAATTGATAAAAAGTTAAAGTAAAGGGTGATATATGAATATTTTTCAAAATAAGCAAGTGGTTATAAAATATTCATTTTGTCAGGGAATATTCGTTTGGTCGTGGAATATTATTTCTATCGGGGAATATCCGTACGACGGCGCAGCTATTTGTGGGCCCCATAACGGAAAGCGATTAGATGAAAAAAACGACAAAATTGAGTTTTTATAAATAACGGCGTAGTTTTTACCGTTAACACTGTTAGAATACCTGGTGGTTAAAATACAGTAATACGCGTAGTTGCACAGTAGCACACGGTATTGCACAGTATTTTTTTCAATTATTAATTCTTACGAAAAGAAGGCACTACTCAATAATTGTTACAGTAGTTACTGTTCAATATTTTATTTTATTGATTCAATAATTGCTACGTTGATATTTTATATTATTGTTGTTTCAATAATTGTTGCTGCACCGTATTTTCCATTATCAGATAAATAATTCATATTATTTGAATAATATTATTAGATAACATTATTGGCAATTTCTAAAAAGTTCTGTCTAAGGAGAGGTTTAGTCACCTAATTGCACGCCAGTAAGGAGAAATTCTTATTAGAAAGCCCCCTCTTTCCTGGGAACGGCCTGGTTGTCATAAATGTGATTCTGTAATATTATCTGTGAATAATTAATTATTGATTCATATGATAAGGAAATATTTATTTTATGTGGATATAAATGAGGGATATATTTTTGTGGTTAAAAATGAAGGAGTTAATGTTGAGGTATTTTATCTGTATTTTTGTCGGAACGGAGGTATTGAAAATCAAATTAGAATTTTTGAGATATTTTGCGAGGGTTATAATTTTTAATCCGACCGTTAGATCATAGTAATATTTGGATATGTTATACATATATAAGTTGAGTATATGTCCACAAATTTTGAACCGTTAAAAATGAACGTATGATTTGTTATGAATTTTAAGATATGACTGGTTCAAAAATTGTTGAAGTTTCGGAATTTATCATTTGGTAGAAAATTTTAAAATTAGTGGGCTCCACTTTTGGTTGTTGGGGAAGATGGCTAATTTTTGGTGGGTGGAATAGTAGCAGGTAAAGCCATCAGGTTGCACGTTAAGTCTGCTTCGGCGTGCTAACATTTTCCTATAAATAGAGGGCTAAGTTAGAATTGAAAATCGCACCAGGAACATAAGCTTTCTCTCTTTCTCTCTCTATATTATGAAGCACATTTTATGAGTATTTAGATACTTTAAGAGTTGTTATTCAGTGCAAGTTTCCTTCGACTTTGCATTCCAGTCAGAAATATTGTACTTTTGAGGTAAGGGATAGTAAGGGATTTTAAGGGTTGTTATGATTTTCAGTTTCGTAATTTTTCTGAATTTCAAAAAATTCTGGAAAAATTTGAAATGATATTTTGATGAGTTTTATTGATTGTGTCCAAAAATGGTGATTTTTGGATGTATAGATTAAGAGTTATGAATTTTACGGGAAAAGACTATTTTAAATGTAACCGCTTATAACTCCTTGTGGTTAACTCCAAAATTGATGAAATTTTTATTGGAAGTATATCTATATAATATCAGTGTACTCTATGAATTTCAGAATTTTTGGATAAAAGTACAATTTATGATAAATGTCTAAATATTCGGCGGTTTTGGCCATATGAAAAATAGTAAATGAGTTTTAAAAATTCTGAGAAAAATATATGTTCAATATAGGACTATATTCTGCTAAATTCCAGAAAAGAAATATTTTTAGAACTGATTTGGTATTTTTCATGAAAATAGACTAGTTATGAGTAAATGAATTAAATATGTTATGTGAAGTAAGAAAATTGGAAAATAGGATTTTATGGCTTGAGAATCCTATATGAGGTATATGTAGATTTTTGATGAGTGTTTTGGTTATTGGTGATTAAATCTTATGAGTTTAGAATTTTAGGATGATTAAATGAATTATTTAGTAAAGTGTAAACAATTAAAATAAATTGTTTATAAGTTTAAGAAATGTTATTTCAATATCATTATACCGAAATATTGGTATAGATTTTATTGTGGAATTTCTATCTTTTTGTGTCAAGTTTACTATTCACGAGTTACTATTCATAAGTTAGTATTCACGAAGTTACTATTCATGGGTTACTATTTACGAGTTACTATTTACGAGTTACTATTCATGACAAAATTGATTTCTTTTTCTAACCAAATTATAGTTAATTTATGAATATTATTCTTGAGATTAAATCTAAATATTTTGATTATATTGATTTTACTATTATACATAACATTTTTATAACCCTGATGTTGAATTTCTCTTTCACTTGAGTGTAAAGATGGGTAAATTATTGGTATGATCGTGACTGAGGAATATCTTTGGCCTGTAGTGCAAAGATGAATTGTTAACTGGTATGATCATGACCATTGAATTTATAATTGAATATCTTTAGCTTAAGTGTGAAGATGAATTGATTAACATGGTTATAATTATTGTTTATATAAATTCTAAAATAATTATATATTTCTTTGAGATATGAATATCTTTGGCCAGTAGTGCAACTATGAACTGTTGACGAATATCTTTGGCCCGTAGTGCAAAGATGAATTATTGATGAATATCTTTGGCTCGTAATGCAAAGATGACTTGCTGTTGAATATCTTTGGCCTATAGTGCAAAGATGAGTTGTTGATGAATATCTTTGGTTCGTAATGTAAAGATGACCTGTTGTTGAATATCTTTGGTCTGTAGTGCAAAGATGGTTCGTTGATGCATATCTTTGGCCGTAGTGCAAAGATGGATTTATTAGCATGATTATGAACAGGAACTGTGATTTGGTATAACCATGATCTTTGATGTTTCAGGTAAAGACAAGTGATGAAAATATTCTTCGTCCTGGGTGCGAAGAAAAATTTAGAATCACAATTATAATTATGAGTTATTCATATGATTGTTGAAAGGAACTGTGGAGTGATGTTACAGAGATAAAACATTGTTAGTGGATTTTTAACATGGAGAAGATAATAGACTTTATGGTCTATTTGACTCTTCTAATGGATTGCTCGTTCCGCTGCAACTATGGTTGATAATTTTTATCATCTACCATATGTTCTAAATCTCTGATTTAAATTCTGTTGAAGGCTATTGATAATTTATTTATCTTTAGTCATGATGTTCTTTACTGGCTAGTTGTGCTCACCCTTCTGTTTCACAATTCCTTTCAGGTAATAAGAGTGTAGCTGGATCGAGCGGGGGTAACATGGGAATAGAGCGGTCGTCATCGTTTAGTAGTTATATTTGGTGAATCATCTAGGGTGAGGCGAACCCAACGTTGGAAGGGTGTTTTGACACTATCATACAAGATGTCTAATGACATACAACCTCGTGTCATCATAAGACAGGATTGTGCTCATCCACTTGCTGAGTATATTTACGAGCACTACCTATATAATCTTGGTGTTTGTTTGAAGTATAATTCTCAATTAGAGACAGTGGAGATAATGATAAGTCAAGAGAAGACTCACCATTGGGAAAAATATGATAGTAATCTTCTCGTTTTTCTTTGGGGTATATTGGGTCAACCAAGGATAATTTTATAGCCATATGATATCTATCACAACCTAGAAGCATGGCCTCCCATGTACAAAGGTTTCCTTGAGCACTTCCCAAAGATTCTAATTTCTAAAACAGTTTTTGACAATACCTTTATGTAAGATGTCATTGTGAGGTGTTGTCCACGGTTGGGACATGAGTCACATTTGGTATATATTTGTATCCAAACTCACAGTATAAGTGTTGTTGTATTTTGCACGACAATTGTTGTAATAAAATTGTAGTTATTTTCTGTACCATGTATTTGGCGACTCAGAATAGGTTGGATGGAATGGACCTGTTTTGTGGTTGTCACATTTTGGTATCAGAGCTATAAGTAAAGAGCCCCGAGCCTCTCGCTGGTGACTTCCTGTTGACGGGAGATGCACCGAAGCCAGACTCTCCGTAGGGGACGCCGTTCTGCGGTGGCAAACTGATAGGTACCACTGTGAGGTGTTGTCCACTGATGGGACATTTGTCACATTTTGGTATCAGAGTTTAGGGATATGGTCTCTGGCGGAGATCGGGAAATATAACTAGGAAGGGAGAGATGAGTAAATCCTTCGCTAGTGTGTCCTACCTAAGCTTATTTGTTGGTCAGTCATAATATCGGGATATTATGTGATATGTTAATTTGTTAAATTAACCCTTATTTTGAAGCTGTATTCTAGAATGATATCTGAAATACAGGAGATGAGCAATGGAGAAATCATGATGACAGGGAAGATGGAATCTGAAATGAAAGTAAGGTATTCTCAACTCTTTGAATTACCAGGTACGTAAATTTCGAGGACGAAATTTCATAAGGAATGGAGATTGTAAGACCCCAAATTTTATGAAATAAAAGTATTCAATTTTTTTATTTAGTAAATGGTTAAATTGATAAAAAGTTAAATTTAAGGGTGATATATGAATATTTTTTAAAATAAGTAAGTGGTTATAAAATATTCATTTTGTCGGGGAATATTCGTTTGGTCGTGGAATATTCTTTCTATCGGGGAATATTCGTACGACGGCGCAGCTATTTGTGGGCCCCATAACGGAAAGCGATTGGATGAAGAAAATGACAAAATTGAGTTTTTATAAATAACGACGTAGTTGCTACCGTTAACACTGTTGGAATACCTGGTGGTTAAAATACAGTAATACGCGTAGTTGCACAGTAGCACACGGTATTGCACGGTATTTTTTTCAATTATTAATTCTTACGTAAGAAGGCACAACTCAATAATTGTTACAGTAGTTACTGTTCAATATTTTATTTTATTGATTCAATATTTGCTACGTTGATATTTTATATTATTGTTGTTTCAATAATTATTGCTGCACAGTATTTTCCATTATCAAATCAATAATTCATATTATTTGAATAATATTATTAGATAACATTATTGGCAATGTCTAGAAAGTTCTGTCTAAGGAGAGGTTTGGTCACCTAATTGCGTGCCAGTAAGGAGAAATTCTTATTGAAAAGTCCCCTCTTTCCTGGGAACGGCCTGGTTGTCATAAAAGTGATTCTGTAATATTATCTGTGAATAATTAATTATTGATTCATATGATAAGGAAATATTTATTTTATGTGGATATAAATGAGGGATATATTTTTGTGTTTAAAAATGAAGGAGTTAATGTTGAGGTGTTTTATCTGTATTTTTATCGGAACGGAGGTATTAAAAATCAAATTAGGGTTTTTGAGATATTTTGCGTGGGTTATAATTTTTAATCCGACCGTTGGATTGTTGTAATATTTGGATATGTTATACATATATAAGTTGAGTATATGTCCACAAATTTTGAACCGTTAAAAATGAACGTATGATTTGTTATGAATTTTAAGAGATGACTGGTTTAGAAATTGTTGAAGTTTCGGAATTTATCATTTTGGTGGAAAATTCTAGAATTGGTTGGCCCCACTTTTGGTTGTTGAGGAAGATGGCTAATTTTTGGTGGGTGGAATTGTAGCAGGTAAAGCCATCAGGTTGCAGGTTAAGTCTGCTTCGGCGTGCTAACATTTTCCTATAAATAGAGGGCTAAGTTAGAATTGAAAATCACACCAGAAACATAAGCTTTCTCTCTTTCTCTCTCTATATTATGAAGCATATTTTGTGAGTATTTAGATACTTTGAGAGTTGCTATTCAGTGTAAGTTTCCTTCGGCTTTGCATTCTAGTCAGAAATACTGCACTTTTGAGGTAAGGAATAGTAAGGGATTTTAAGGGTTGTTATGATTTTCAGTTTCGTAATTTTTCTGAACTTCAAACAAATCTGAAAAAATTTGAAATGATATTTTGATGAGTTTTATTGATTGTGTCCAAAAATGGTGATTTTTGGATGTACAGATTAAGAGTTCTGAATTTTACGGGAAAAGACTATTTTAAAAGTAACCGTTTATAACTCCTTGTGGTTAACTCTAAAATTGATAAAATTTTTATTGGAAGTATATCTATATAATATCAGTGTACTCTGTGAATTTCAGAATTTTTGGATAAAAGTACAATTTATGATAAATGTCTAAATATTCGGCGGATTTGGCCATATAAAAAATAGTAAATGAGTTTTAAAAATTCTGAGAAAAATATATGTTCAATATGGGACTATATTCTGCTAAATCCCAGAAAAGAAATATTTTTGAAACTGATTTGGTATTTTTCATGAAAATGGACTAGTTATGAGTAAATGAATTAAATATGTTATGTGAAGTAAAAAAATTAAAAAATAAGATTTTATGGCTTGAGAATCCTATATAAGGTATATGCAGATTTTTGATGAGGGTTTTGGTTATTGGTGATGAAATCTTATGAGTTTAGAATTTTAGGATGATTAAATGAATTATTTAATAAAGAGTAAACAATTAAAATAAATTGTTTATAAGTTTAAGAAATGTTATTTCAATATCATTATACCGAAATATTGGTATAGATTTTACTGTAGAATTTCTACCTTTTTGTGTCAAGTTTACTATTCATGAGTTACTATTCATGAGTTACTATTCACGAAGTTACTATTCATGGATTACTATTCACGAGTTACTATTCATGACAAAATTGGTTTCTTTTTTTAACCAAATTATAGTTAATTTATGAATATTACTCTTGAGATTAAATCTAGATGTTTTGATTATATTGATTTTACTATTATATATAACATTTTTATAACCCTGATGTTGAATTTCTCTTTCACTTGAGTGTAAAGATGGGTAAATTATTGGTATGATCGTGACTGAGGAATATCTTTGGCCTGTAGTGCAAAGATGAATTGTTAACTGGTATGATCATGACCATTGAATTTATAATTGAATATCTTTAGCTTAAGTGTGAAGATGAATTGATTAACATGGTTATAATTATTGTTTATATAAATTCTAAAATAATTATATATTTCTTTGAGATATGAATATCTTTGGCCAGTAGTGCAACTATGAACTGTTGACGAATATCTTTGGCCCGTAGTGCAAAGATGAATTATTGATGAATATCTTTGGCTCGTAATGCAAAGATGACTTGCTGTTGAATATCTTTGGCCTATAGTGCAAAGATGAGTTGTTGATGAATATCTTTGGTTCGTAATGTAAAGATGACCTGTTGTTGAATATCTTTGGTCTGTAGTGCAAAGATGGTTCGTTGATGCATATCTTTGGCCGTAGTGCAAAGATGGATTTATTAGCATGATTATGAACAGGAACTGTGATTTGGTATAACCATGATCTTTGATGTTTCAGGTAAAGACAAGTGATGAAAATATTCTTCGTCCTGGGTGCGAAGAAAAATTTAGAATCACAATTATAATTATGAGTTATTCATATGATTGTTGAAAGGAACTGTGGAGTGATGTTACAGAGATAAAACATTGTTAGAGGATTTTTAACATGGAGAAGATAATAGACTTTATGGTCTATTTGACTCTTCTAATGGATTGCTCGTTCCGCTGCAACTATGGTTGATAATTTTTATCATCTATCATATGTTCTAAATCTCTGATTTAAATTCTGTTGAAGGCTATTGATAATTTATTTATCTTTAGTCATGATGTTCTTTACTGGCTAGTTGTGCTCACCCTTCTATTTCACAATTCCTTTCAGGTAATAAGAGTGTAGCTGGATCGAGCGGGGGTAACATGGGAATAGAGCGGTCGTCATCGTTTAGTAGTTATATTTGGTGAATCATCTAGGGTGAGGCGAACCCAACGTTGGAAGGGTGTTTTGACACTATCATACAAGATGTCTAATGACATACAACCTCGTGTCATCATAAGACAGGATTGTGCTCATCCACTTGCTGAGTATATTTACGAGCACTACCTATATAATCTTGGTGTTTGTTTGAAGTATAATTCTCAATTAGAGACAGTGGAGATAATGATAAGTCAAGAGAAGACTCACCATTGGGAAGAATATGATAGTAATCTTCTCATTTTTCTTTGGGGTATATTGGGTCAACCAAGGATAATTCTGTGGCCATATGATATCTATCACAACCTAGAAGCATGGCCTCCAATGTACAAAGGTTTTCTTGAGCACTTCCCAAAGATTCTAATTTCTAAAACAGTTTTTGACTATACCTTTATGTAAGGTGTCATTGTGAGGTGTTGTCCATGGTTGGGACATGAGTCACATTTGGTATATATTTGTATCCAAACTCAAGTGTTGTTGTATTTTGCACGATAATTGTTGTAATAAAGTTGTAGTTATTTTCTGTACCATGTATTTGGCGACTCTGAATAGGTTGGACGGAATGGACCTGTTTTGGGGTTGTCACAATTATCATTAATATTAAAGTATTAATGTTCTATTTATCAAAATATTAAAAGTCATTATTCATAACTTAAATTATTTTTAATTCATTTATATCCTTTTTAAATGATTTTTAAATTATTAAAACTATTTTTAAACTATTTATTTAATATAATTATTAAATAAATTTAATATCTTTAATACTAAGTTAATAATCATTAATATTAAATTATTAATAAAATTGTCCTTTAAATATTAAAAGTTATATTTTATAACTTAAAATATCTTTAAACACTTTATTTTTATTAAAAATGATTTTTATAATATTAAAATCATTTTTAAACCAAATTATTTAATGTAATTATTAAATAATCTTAATATCATTAATAATAATTAATTAATGAAATTTAACTTTAAATATTGAAAGTTATATTTTATAATTTCAAATATTTTTAAATACCTTATTATTATTTAAAATGATTTTTAATATAATAAAATCATTTTTAACTAATTTATTTAATTCATTTAGTAAATAACTTAATTATCATTAATATTAATTTATTAATGAAAATTATCACATAATATTAAAAGTCATTAAAAATAACTTAAAATATTTTCTTATATCATAATATAATTTTAAATGATTTTTCATGTAGTAAAATTATTTTTAGATAATTTATTTAATATTATAATTAAATAATTTAAATACTTGTAATATTCCAAAAATATTAAATATTTATGAAATATATCAAAAATAATTAAAAACTAATTTTTTGGAATTTAAAATAATTTTTAATAATTTATTTTGTATGTTTAATAATTAAAAAAACTATTTTTTTCTATTTATTAATTAATTTCTGGAAAATAATATATTGTCTGTCCCTAAAGGCCACCTATAGTGACAAAACTGTCGCTATAGGTGTTCTTCATGTTCTTGGCCAAACCCAGAAATTCAAGTGCAGTTATCAAGTGGCCTACTTTGACCAAAAACTGTTATCTGAGTATTGTGTTTCTCGGTATGATATGACTTTGATCTTGTAGCATAAATGTAATACTACAAGTATCAGCAACAATAGTAATCAAACAACATAACACAATTGAGATCTAGGCTTCCGAAATGGCTGTCAGAGCTGTTCATCATTTCTGGGTTACCCAGAAATGATGAACAGTTCGAGTGGCCACTTTTAGGCTTCTACTACTTGCAATACATGTACTGGTTTGGTGATTTAAGTGTTCTAGTGTGTAGACAACATGCAAGACATCAATTACATAGTATAAAACAAGTCTAAAAACATCACAGTAAGCAAATCCATGCCGGTCAAAGCATGTCAGGAACCACGTTCGTAGGTTTTCTGGGTTACCCAGAAAATCGTAAACGTGAACTACCTAGCTACTTTGACCGGTTACTACTTTTATTCAGTATGATGTATAGGTGATTTAAAGGCTTCAGAGTGTAGTCCATCTAACAAAATATAACACTAACGCAACACAATATACAAAACACGTATAACCTGCAAGATCAAAGCCCATGAACAATCTATCAGACCGATCTGGGAAATTTTGGGTTACCCAGAAAAGGAGAAGTCATGATCGGTCAACAACCTTTGACCATTAATAACTTTTAATATATAACTGATCTGACCCTGCTTTGAGTTCTAGATGAAAGACATCATAGCATACTACAAGATCAAACACTTAAACAACAAAAATACATAACATACAAAGATCTATGAGGTCTGACATTAGACTGTCAGACCCAAATTTACAGATTTTTAGATTCTTGAGATCTTCAAATCTGAGTCTATAAATGTTATGGATCCAACATCTATCAACCCAGATCATCATTAGACACTACATAGAACATGTTTAACACAAAAAAAACAACATCAAACAACAGATCGATGGTCAGATTCTTAGGTAGGGTTTATACCTTCTATGATCAAGTTCTTGATTCAAGGCTTCTGATTTGTTAGTGGTAAACGTGGGGCTTGTTTATGGGACTAATCTAGCACAATATTTCGTAGGTTAGAGAGAGAGGGTCTTGGATGAGTGTTGTGATCAAATGGAATTAAAAAGTGAACTTTTTCTCTCTTAATCTATATTTATAATGAGCTAGATGCATGTATCTGATGTTGCTGTCATTACATGGCTGATTTGTATAGATTTTTGGCACATGGGATTATCTAGGGTTGGTGAACAACCCAAAATATGGAAAGACTTGCAAGCAAGCTCAATTAAATAAATCAAAAATGTTATTTTAGTAAATTAACAAAGTATTTAAGGGTATTCTTTTCCATTGTACTTGAATCTAGGAATAAATCCATAGATTTTAAACCTTAAGGTTTCCCAAATAATTTCTAGGGTTTGAAACATTAAGATTACAATTTAATAAAATTTTAATTATAACTTATTAATTAAAATTAGGGTTTTTAAAACAAATACCTAGGGTTTCTTGATATAATTAGGGTTTCCCAAATTATGAATTAGGGTTTCCTAATTGACATAATTATTTACTAAAATAATAATTAGAATTACCATTTGAGCAATTAGGGTTTTAAATTAGAAATTAGGGTTTCTAGAAATTAACAAATCTAAATGTTAATTAGGGTTGACCTAATTAATCAAATCATTATATAATACATAACATAAATCAGATAACACAGTTATATAACAGTCTTAAACTCCCAATTGATTTTTAAATTAGGGTTTGTCATAGTAAAACTAGGGTTTTAACATTAAACACCATAATTGACCAACCATTATTAATACAGACATACAGTACATATTCATAGTACTGAAAAATCAAAATATAATTAATATTATATTATTATTCTCATACCTTGACAATAATCCAAAAGTAGGGTTTGGATTCCATATCTGATTTATTCTTCATATTTAACCTTAATAATAAAGGTAAAATAATTAACTTAATAATCTGTACAAGAATTCATATAATAAAATAATTATTATCGTTATTCTAAAAATTACTCCATGTATTATTTAAATAATATATGATTATATTTTCATGAAAAATAATTAATAAAAATATTTCTACTTTAAATTAATTATTATAAGAATATACTTTATAAAAATCAATAATTTTAAAATAAATTTATTTGTAAATATTTATGTAATAAATATATTTTTATTTACCACATAATTACATATACACATTATCTTGTACAAATCCTCATCCTTAAAATAAAAAAAAAATTATACACCAAATTTCTGATTTATTTATATAGAAAATATCGGGTTGTTACACATTTCCTTTGTCTCATATTTAACTCCTTTTGTGTGAAGATATATTTTAGACTCTTATGGTCTGTGTATATCTCACATCTCTCCCCGTATAAGTAATGCCTCCAAATCTTCAAGGCAAACACTACCGCGACCAGTTCCAGATCATGAGTAGGATAAACTTTCTCATAATCCTTCAACTGTCGTGATGCATACGCAATGACCATGCCATGATGCATGAGCACGCAACCAAGTCCTCTATGCGAAGCATCGCTATAAACTACAAAATTTCATGTATCATCAGGTAACGACAATATAGGTGCTTCACTCAGTCTTTTCTTCAGTTTTTGAAAACTGTCTTCACACTTCTCCGTCCACACGTATTTTACCATCTTCCTTGTCAAGTTAGTCAACGGAGTAGCTATCTTCGAAAAATTATGGGTAAATCTCCGATAGTATCTCGCTAACCCTAGAAAACTCCGCACCTCAGCCGGCATTTTCGGCTATTTCCAACTCATCACTACTTCAACCTTCGTTGGATCCACTGAAATTCCTTTTCGGTCGATAACATGACCCAAAAACTGTTATTTTTCTAGCCAAAATTCACACTTAGTGAATTTTGCATATAACTTCTCCTTCTTTAGTGTCTCCAACACTATCCTTAAGTGTTCAACATGATCTTCTGGCGTCTTAGAATAGACTAGAATATCATCGATAAACACCACGACGAACTTGTCCAAGTATTTTTTAAACACTCTGTTCATCATATCCATAAATACAGCTGGTGCATTAGTCAACCCAAATGACATTACCATAAACTCGTAATGGCCATAACGAGTCCTGAATGATGTCTTAGGTACATCCTTACTTCTAACCTTTAACTGATGATACCCCGTTCGCAAATCTATTTTAGAAAAATACGTTGCCCCTTTTAATTGATCAAAGAGATCATCGATCCTAGGTAATGGGTATTTATTCTTTATCGTTAACTTGTTCAACTCTCGGTAGTTGATACAAAGTTTTAACAATCTGTCCTTCTTTTTCATAAACAGTACCGGTGCTCCCCACGGCGAAACACTCGGTTGAATGTACTTCATATCCAATAGATCTTGTAACTTCACCATCAACTCCTTCATCTCCACTGGCGCCATATGGTACGGTGCCCTGGAAACTGGTGCCGCTCCTGGCACAATGTCTATTACGATTTCGGTCTCCCTATCCGGTGGAAGACCCGACAATTCACTTGAAAATACATCCATGAATTCTTTTGCTATAGGTATTTGTTCCATAGTTTCTCCCACTCTCTGGGTATCAACAACATGACACAAATAGCCTACACATCCCTTCCTCAACAATTTCCTCGTTTGTGTCATAGTAAGACAACACGAACGTCCCGGCGATTTATTACCATAAAACACTATATGAGGCTGTCTTAACGTTCTAATGTTTACACATTTCTTTTGGCAATCTATTATTACCCCATGGTTAATCAACTAATCCATCCCGAGAATTACATCGAATTCTCCCAACTTTATCGATAACAAATCTACCGATAATTTATAACCTCGTATATCTACACAATAACTCCTATGGATATTTTTAATAGGAATTATTTCTTCGTTCACTACCTTGATATTCAAAGGTATAGGTAATCTTTCGGGAAGTAATTCTAAGCGTCTAGCAAAATCACATGCTATGAAAGAATAAGTAGCACCCGAGTCAAATAACACGTAAGCATTTATGTCGTTGATCGAGATAATACCTACAACTACATCCCCGGATGCAACTGCATCTTGGACCGTCATGTTAAAGGTAAGGGTCATTGGCCTACCAGTCGGTGTTGGACCACCAATAGCTAACTTACCGCTATTAACGCCCTTATTTCTGTCCGTCCCCTTCTTTGGGCAGTTCTTCGCTATGTGATCAGTTGATCCACACATAAAGTATTTATGGTTCTTTTTTGGACTTGGACAGTTAGGTGAAATGTGCCCCTCCTGTCCACAGTTGTAGCATACAGCCTTACCCTTGAGACAGACTCCTAAGTGAGTCTTCCCGCAGTTCTTGCAAGCCTCCATCCTTTTCTTAGGATCCCCTTTCTTCACTCGGTATTCCCGGAGTTAAATCCCTTCCTCTTCTGGCCTTCGTCACTACCACTAGCTCCTTCAACTTTTACTCCCCCATCTATCTTTCCCTTATTCTTCTTCTCCTTATGGTATTGACTTAAAGCCTCATTACCACCTTCGGCAATAATTGCCTTCTCCAGTATTGTCCCAAAAGAAGTACTTTGAAACACAAATATTCGGCTATAAAGCCAGGGTTTCAAGCCCTGCTAAAACCTCCTAGCCTTCCTCAACTCAGTATCCACCTGATGTGGAGCAAACCTCACCAGTTCATTGAACTTGGCAGCGTATTGGGGAATCATCATCTCCCCTTATTTCAACTCTAGAAACCTCATCTCCATCCTCCCCTGCATACTTGTGGGAAAGTAGTTCTCAAATAAATCTCCTTGAACCACGTCCACGTAAGATTTTCTATCCTGGCCCTAGCCTGGTTCGCCTCCCACCAGAAATTGGCCTCTCCCTTCATCATATAGGTAGCAAAAGAAACCTTTTGCCCCTCTTCGACATTTGCAATCACAAATGCCTTTTCTATTTCTTTCAACCACGTTTGGGCTTCTATGGGGTCCATAGTTCCTCTGAACTCCTGCATACCGACACTCTTAAAATCCTTAAAAGTAGTAGCTCGTACTACTGCAGGATTTATGGGTATATTAGCCCCGTTCCTATTAAAAGCAGCCGTTAAAAGGTTAACGAACTCTTGCATCGGGTTAACCAGACCTCCCTCTGTTTGATTTACATTAGCATATTGATTTCTTTGTCTCCTTCTTGGTGGCATTTTGCTGTTAAGATGAACAACACGTCATTATTACTTCATTCTTGTTTATTAGTTATTATTTATTATTTAAACCATAACTTCAACTCATTGCACAATATGTTCCATAAAAAGGCTTATATTGATTTACTTCTTGTAGTATAATACTACAACATTCATCCATTACACAGCCTTAGCTGATTACATTTCTATCCCGCAATTACTTTCCAAAAATTAGGATTTACAAAAGACTACCTTTTGATATACAAAAGAGGGTTTTACGTCACTACTAGATACATCATATGTACATATCTAACTCTACCCTAGCTACCACTAGGTTACATCTGCCTTATGGCATCCTCAAAATCTGCATTGGCCAGACTGGTAATAATATCTTGGTTAACAGTATGCCGAGTCTGCCCTGCCTCTATCGGATACCCAGCTACCTGCTGCTGGAAGTCCACATGAGAACTCCTATGAATATAGGACATTCTCCCTATCTTCTGCTTCTTGACCTTTAGCTCATGTCTGAGTTCAAAGGTCTCCAGTTTCAGCTCATGGACTTTGTCCTTCGCCATAATGCGTTCATCATGCTCCTCCTCCCACATAGACTCCATACTCTTCTTATCTTTCAGGATTTCCTAGACCTCTTCCTTCAACTCTCTGAACTCCTTCCCCAGCTGGATATTTATATCCAATAAGGCCATAAATAGTGCCTTTAGTGACTCCCCTGGAGTCATCTTTTCATCATGTGCTATGCTGTTAAAAGATGCCACCTCTACCTCCTCCTCCAACATGCCATCAAACATGGACATGAGGTCTAAGCTTTTCGAGTCTCTAGACTCGATTATAACCACTTCTGGCTCTTCTGCTATTAGGTTCGGTAAGATCTCTATTTGGTTCATCGATTCCTCACTTACTACATGTATATCCCTATACATTTCATTTTCTCCTGACATCTATAACAAAATAATTTAGTTTGATTAGTACACGTCAGTAGAATAATAAAAACACATATCACATTTAATGCATTTTTAGGGTTAACTTCATCTTCTACTTCTTTAACTTTTCTTAAGGTTATGACTTAAGGTTCTTTTCCCCCCTTAAGTTTTATAACCTAATGCTTTGATACCAACCTGTGACGCCCCCAAATCTAGGTATCTTCCAATCCAACATCTGGTGCTACAAGGTGCTACAGTTCACACATAAATTCAATTGAAATGCCTCAAAAGAATGAATATGTCTTATATATATTCCAAAACAATATTCCCATTCACAGGTTCTTTATAACCATTACATAGTTCTTTGTCATAATATCAAATAATAATAACATTTAGTTCTTCGTCATAATATCAAATAATAATAACATTCAACCTATACTATTATAAAGGTAACCTATTGGTTCGCCTTGGCCTTCCCTTTATCTTTTCCGGAACCTTCAGTCCGTTCGGTCTTAGCTACATTCATATGCTTCAAGCAAGAGTGAGCATAACTAGCTCAGCAAGTATGACGATTTCATTTAAACAATAGGCTTGAATCATATAAATCGTATATCTTCAATAACTAAAACAATAGTTATGAAGTACTATCGATAATTCAAAATAACACTTCTCTTTTCTTTAAAACATTTCACAATGAATATTATTCAGTAAAACATCAATTTCGGTCCAAGACCTTGAGCATTTCATTCTTTCTTTGAAAAGGACAACCCCGCACCAAGTTCGTAAGTCCGATATATCTTACGAGCATGTCTAGGTGATCAGCCTATAGTATTATATGTTGTACAACACTACTTTCTTTAAATGTATGTACGTTTAAGGTTTGGAAACCTCACGTGCCTGTCGTTTGACGACAAAACATTTATTTATGCATACTGAATCTTCTTTTGAAAACCACACCAAAATAGTTTGGCAAAACTTAACAAAATTGACAGTAGTTCGATAGATTATAAGAAATCCATAAAACATCTCAAGTCTAGCGAAGGAATTGGCTTTGACTTCATCAGTTCATGCGTAAGATACATGAATTACAAGACTTGTCCAGAATGAACATAGATAAGGGTTAGAACACTTGCCTTTAGCGTCTTCTTACAGTCAATATAAATTCTCTTGGTATCTTTAAGGATTCTACAATACTTGATCACATAACATACCACATTAGGTCATATATAATCAAGTAAGGTCATTACTATATCTTACCCTTCTTCTCAATCTTATCATGCTTTAGATTGTTTATCATTCGTTACGGTTAATTCTTACATTGTTTTTACATTTACGTAATTGTTTATCAACCCTTCGATGTAATCTTAAGGTCATAATCATCCTTAAGGATACCATTCCAAGTCAACTAAGTATACAATTTATAGTAAACTAGCTTCCCTTTTTCTTTACATACATTAGCATTCTTTTCTGGGTCTTTCCTAGTGATGGCGTTGCGGCGCCAACTTTCTATATAGAGTCCGCGCTGCGGCGCCAATCTCTTCTCTATGTGCCGCACTGCGGCGCCACTCTTCAGTGGGTGATGGTCTCGGTTTGGCGTAGCGGCGCCAGGGTTAATGCTTTGTGCGGTGCCGCGGCACCGGCCCTGAGCCTTAGAAAATTTTAACAGACTTTTTCTTATGTGAACTTTCCGACTCCATAACTTCTTTGTTAGAAGTCTGAATTGGCTCGTTCAAGAGCCGTTAGCTCACAAATCACATGCCCTATGATTCCATTAGAAAATATTTCATTTTCGAATCTTTTAACTCAAAATTCACCGGTTAGTTCATTATTACGAAAAAGTTAAACGTTCGTGAACGTTCAAAGCTCGTTTCTTCGTTCTAAGTCGAAATTTGGTCATTTTTGAGTTCGCAACTCTAGAATGCCAATTCAGATTATTCTCCATCGAAAACTAACGTTTTTGATCTCAATGCTAACTTTTGACTTTCATTCTGAGAATTTAACGATTTCGATGATTATCGTCTAATCTCGTAAATTTTGTCATAACTTCGTTACTTGAGATTTTTACATCGTTCAAAATGGATTCATTCCATCATTCTAACATCCTACCCGAACATATTTCATCAAATCATTTATATGATAAATTCTTACAAGTTCTTCCTTAGTTCAATACTTATAAAAGCATGAATTTCTTGTGCATGGCTTATTAATGATTAAGTCCATTGATTAGCCATCTTTATCATTTCTTAACATATATGTTCTACAATTCACACTTCTCTATCAAACTACTATTGAAGAGATGGAAGATTAATGGTCTAGGATGCTTACCCTTGAAGTTCACTTGGTTCTTCTTCTTGAATTATCAAAAGATTAGCTCTAACTTTCTCACTTTGCTATCAAGTATATAAGCTCTAGGTTTGTTGGTGAAAATGAACTAGCAAATAATCTAGAAACTCTTCTGTGACAACCCGAGAATTTTAAATATTTTTAAAATTTTTATTAATTGATTTAAGGTTCAATATTAGAACCTAGATAGAAAATAAGTGTATGCGTTTGATATTTTTAAGAATGAATTTTGAGGATTTCAAAATTTCTGGGAAGAATTTAGGTGAATTATTCAAGATTAAGTAAATACGTGAATATGTTCTGTGTATCTGTGTACAGTATGTGGTTAAGGGTCAAGGGTTGACCAAATAAACAATATCTGTGAAAAACCCTAATTATATATTAAGAACGTCAACGTTCGGTTAGAAAACCCTAGCGTTTAACAAGAAACCCTAAAATCGGTTCTGAAAACCCTAATTTCAGTTCCGAAAATCCGAAACCTTAATTCGGTGTACGAAACCCTAATATGGGAACTTAAATGATTATTATATTGCTTAAGTGTAAATAATTATAAGATTAATTAAGGTTAATCTTAACAAATTAATTAGCAAACCCTAATTTTACATTTTGAAAACCCTAATTTATAATTAGGAAAAAACCTAAGTGTTAATTTAATAATGGTAATGTTAATTAGGAAATATTAATCCTACTTTTCATGTTAAATAATTAGGAAACCCTAATCTAATTACGAAATTTAATTTCTAATTTAGGAAAATTCTTTTTCTATTAGAAACCCTAATTCGTGGGTTATAAACCCTAATGACCATTTTGACCCTAATTGTTTAATTAGCAATTTTAATTAGGATATATTAATCCTAATTAGTAATATTTAAATATTGATTAAGAAATTTTAATATAATTAGAAAATTCTAATTATAATTTAGAAATATTAATTTTCTATTTTGAAAACCTAATTTGGAAATTTTAGAAATTATTTTTAAAACTTAAGGGTTCAAATCCTAAACCCTAAGGGTTCCAAACCCTAAATGTTCCAAACCCTAAACCCAAAGGGTTTCATCAAATGATAATTCTAGAATAAAAATTTCATGAAAATGACTTTTGTGCCCTTTTTGTATTCTTTAATAGTTGGAGTATAGATCTAGACCTAAGGTGAGTTGGTGAACCAACCCTAGCCCTAGCATTCGATGCAAATCTCAGCAATCAACCCTTATAACATCCTTATACATTGCATCAAGTCATTTTTAGAGATTAAATATAAAGAAAATGCAACTTTCATTTTCATTTTCTACCAAGACCTTCTCTATCTAGAAATTCGAGAGTTAGAGTGAGAAAGTGTGAGAAACCAAACCATGATCAAGTATTAGCAAGCTAAGAACAAGATCAAAGATCAAAAATCAAAAATCAAGTTAGAAAGAGGTATGAACCCTAAATTTCGAAAATCAGTGATCTTATGCTAAAAGTTGTAATTTATTGGCTAGATATATGTTATAAGGTGTCAATTAGAGATCTGGGTTGTTGGATCATGGATCCATAACATCTAGATGCTCGAATCTAGCATTTTTGAAAATCTAAAAATGATGAAAAAAGTGGCCTGACAGTCTCGAATGTCAGGCCCTCTCAATCTGTGTGTATTATCTGTTTAGTGTGTTTTTTGTCTTAGATCTGTTCTATGTCATGTGTTCTTTAGTCTGGATCTTGAATCATGTTCAGATCAGGTATATATTTTAAGTTATGAGTGGTCAAAGTGAGTTGACCGAGCACAAAACTTAGAATTTGGGCAACCCAGAATTTTTCCAGTGTTCTGACAAGCTTTTCTAAGCTCTAGATCTTGTTGTGTGTTACTCGTTTGGTTATGTTGTTGGTTGGATATTCGAGATAGGTATAAGGACTACATACTCAGGCTTTTAGATCACCAAAATAAGTAGCAGAATCATAGAAATCCTTGGTCAAACTATCGTTGACCATCACGCCTGATGAAGATTCTGGGTAACCCATATCTTTATCAGCCGTGTTCATGCCAGGTAGTTTGACCGGCCCAGATCTTGTGTATCTAATTTTGTTATGTTGTTATTGTAAGACCCCAACTTTTTATAAATAAAGATTTAATTCTCTCTAATTTTTATTTTGAAATAGTAGGGGGTTGATTTGATTAATGTGGTTAGTTATGGGTAAAATGCACAAATATTTTTAAATAAGTAAGTGGTTATAAAATACTCATTGTTGTCGGAGAATATTCGTTTGGTCGTGAAATATTCTTGCTGTCGGAGAATATTCGTACGACGGCGCAGCCTTGTGTGGGCCCCATAACGAAAAGCGATTGGATGAAGAAAACGACAAAAATAAGTTGTTTATAAATAACGACATAGTTGTTACCGTTAATACTGTTGGAATACCCGGTGGTTAAAACACAGTAATACGCGTTGTTGCACAGTAGCACACGGTATTGAACCAATTATTGATTCTTACGTAAGAAGGCACTACTCAATAATTGTTACAGTAATTACTGTTCAATATTGTATTTTATTGATTCAATAATTGCTGCGTTGATATTTTATATTACTGTTGTTTTAATAATTGTCACTACACAGTATTTTCTATTATCGGAACAATAATTCATATTATCTGAATAATATTATTAGATAACATTATTGGCAATGTCTAGAAAGTTCTGTCTAAGGAGAGGTTTGGTCATCTAATTGCGCGCTAGTAAGGAGAGATCCTTATTGGAAAGCTCCCTCTTTCCTGGGAACGGCCTGGTTGCCAGTACTGTGATTCTGTAATATTATTTATGTATAATTAATTATTGCTTTATATGATGAGAAAAATATTGATTTTATGTGGATATAGATGGAGAAAATTTTTAATGTGACAATTGTTGAAAATTAATATTTTATCTTTTTCTGATAAAATAATTCATTTAAATATATTATTTTAATAATATATTGATGGTGGTATTTTTACAATGAATGTGGGATATATGAGTATATGAGGATGAAGAGTATTTTTGTGGCATTAAATGATTAACACATATTTTGTGTGTTGGTGGACATAATTCTTGACCGAAAATTTATTATTGACTGTAAAATCGTCCGTTTATGGATTTCGGTCAATTTCTGTTTGGAATTTGGAAAAACTTTCTTCTGCAAACTTGTAGAGAATTGAATTTCCTATAAAAACTCGCGAGATTTGAATTTTCTGAAAAAAGGGCTATTTATTATGAATTATTGAAGTTCTGAAGTTCTGAAATAATTGATTTTTAGAAGTTTTATTTATTAGTTTGGAGAAAAACGTTTTTTGTATTTTGTTGGACATCATTAACATGTGTGGCTGGTGTTTTTGACCAAAGGTGGGCTAAGGAAAATTTGTATAATTATATTAATATTATATTCAATTTTCTGCTTTGGTGTTCTAAGCATTTTCCTATAAATAGGGTGCTTAGGTTAGAATTAAAAATCACACCAGAAACTGAGATCTTCTCTCTCTTTCTCTCTCTATATCAAGCGTATTCTTGTGAGTATTTGATACTTTGAGTGTTGCTATACGGTGCAAGTTTCCTTCAGCACTATATCTAGTAGTTCAGTCAGAAGTACCGTCTTTCCGAGGTAAGGGATGTTATTTCTTCTTAAATGATATTATTTTCTTCAATATCATTATGCCGAAGTATTGATCTGAACTTTTTATCAAATTTGAAATTTTTCATGTCGGAGTTACTATTCACGAGTTACTATTCATGAGTTACTATTCACGAGTTACTATTCACGAGTTACTATTCATCGAAAAATAAAATTTTCTTCTTTTTGTCCAAATATCTATTCTGGATACTAGCTTTGATTGTATTCATGTTTTGATCATTCTTGAATTTTACTTCACTATGATTGTTTATGAGGTATTTTTGGACATGGAATAGCTGAAATACGAATTCTTAATATTTACTCTTTTGTTTCACTGGATTCGTTTTCTCTAACATATTTTTCATCATCCTCAGTCCTAAATGATGATGTTACTGAATATCTTTGGCCTGTAGTGCAAAGATTGATGATTTTATGATGAATATCTTTGGCCCGTAGTGCAAAGATGAACAGGTGTTGAGGTGAACATGACCAACTGATGAATATCTTTGGCCTGTAGTGCAAAGATGACTATTTGATTCAAGATATTTATTGATTGATGTTACAGGGATAAAATGTTGATGATGGGCTTTTAAATTCATAGATAATCGTAGATTTCATTCTCTACGTAACTTCTCTATGAATTATTATTTTCCGCTGCGAATATTGATTGAAAACTTGTTGTCTATTGTATTCTATTAAATTTTTCCCTGTTGAAGACTAACGATAATTTGTTGTATATTATCTTAGTCATAATATTCTTTACTGGGCTAGTTGAGCTCACCCTTTTCCTTGTTGTTCCATTTTTCTTCTCAGGAGGCGAGAATGTAGCGAGTACTAGTCGGGGTATGGAATGATGGTTCAAGACAGTTATTTTAGTAGTCCTCACTATTTTATAAAATAGTGTATCAATAAGTATAATGAGGACTTAATTGAGTATGAATACTGTCTAGATGACAATAGTTGTATTTTAAACTCACAGTTAAGTGTTGTCGTATTTTGCACGATAATTGTATTAATAAAGTTGTAGTTGTTTCTGTACCATGTATTTGGCGACTCAGAATGGGTTGGGTGGAATGAACCTATTTTGGGGGCGTCACAGTTGGTATCAGAGCTTAGGGATATGATCTCTGGCGGAGATCGGGGAATAGAACTAGGAGGGGAGAGACGAGTAAATCCTTCGCTAGTGTGTCCTACCTAAACTTATTTGTTGGTCGGTCATAATATAGGGATATTATGTGATTTGTTAATTTGTTAAATTAACCCTTGTTTTATGGCAGTATTTGAGAATGTCGACTGAGAATGTTAACACTGGAGTAAATGAGTCGGTGGAGATGCTTATACTCACCAACGAGAAAAATGTGCAACAGGCTGGCAATGTTCCTCCTGTGAATAACACCAATGAGCAGATGATGAACGATGGGATGTTTAGAAGCTTTTTACAGTTCATGCAAAATCAGACGAGGGAGACTCGTGTACAGAATACGGGTGGAAATGATGGCAACGCACAGCTGGTCACAGCCAAGCAGTTCAAAGAGTTGGGACCACCAGAATTCTGGGGAAAGCCAGATCCGATTAAGGCGGAGACATGGGTCAAGCAAATTACCAAGATATTTGATGTCTTGGGATGCACGGAGGAACAGAAGGTTCCATTCGTCACCTTTATGTTCCGTGGCGAGGCAGACTACTGGTGGGAATCTGTGAAGCGTACCCATCCAGCCGCACTCAGCATGTCTTGGGAGACATTTCAAAAACTATTCAATGACAAATACTTTCCTGAAAGTGTTCGTCATATGAAGGAGGTAGAGTTTATTAGACTGGAGCAGAACAACATGACGGTGTCCCAGTACGAGGCAAAATTTGCAGAGTTGTCCAGGTTTGCACCTCATTTGGTGGAGAATGAGGAACGTATGACGCGGATGTTTCTGAGAGGTTTGAAACCCGGCATACGTCAATATCTCATTTCTCATAAATTTTCTTTATATTCAGATGTTGTCAACAGGGCTCAATTATTAGAGCGAGATAACGAGTACGATCAATCGAGGGACAGCAGTCATCAGAACAATGATAACCAGCGGAGAAAGAAGAATACGGACAAGAACGACAACCACTCTGGTGGTAATCGTGGCCATGAATATAGAAGAAGCGAGTCGAGAGGAGATTTTAAAAAGAGGAGATTCAACAATGATAATACGAAGATGTCAGCACCAGCAGCAACTGGTTCCAAGGGAGGAGAACGACCACCGGTCATATGCTATAAGTGCGGAAAAGAAGAACATATCAGCCCAAACTGTCCACAACAGTTTAAGGTATGTTATAACTGTGGAAAGGAAGGACATATCGCTCGAGATTGTACTGTAGTGAAACCAAGTCCAACGGGGGTGGTGACTCAAAAAGCTGTCCCAGAAAAGTCAAAGTCAACGGTTCCTGGAAGAACGTTTTTCGTGACTGGTCAGAATGCGAGGAACCCGAACGAAGTTAGCACGGGTTAGTTAATTATAAATTTTTACGAAGTCTATACCTTATTAGATACCGATTCTACCCATTCATTTATTTCTCCTGCTTGTACTCAACGTTTAAACTTGACTCCGGAGAAATTAGACTTTGATTTATCTGTGGAAACTCCGTTAGGAGAAACTTTCGTTACATCCACTGTTTATAAATCTTGTTTGATCCAAGTTTGCACCATCACATTACCTGTTGATCTTATCTCTTTAAAGATACTTGCTTTTTATGTGATTTTAGAAATTGATTGGTTAACTACTCATCATGCCAAAATTGATTGCTTTCGTAAGGTTGTTAGTTTTCATATTCCTAAGCAACCTGTTATTCAAATTCAAGTAACCAAACCATTGAAGTCAAACTCTTTCATATCAAGCCGTAAAGTCATTCGTTTATTAAAAAACGGATGTCAAGCTTTCTTAGCCCATGTTATGAACTTGAACAAAAATACGTCAGATTTGAATGATATTTCTGTTGTTAGTAAAAATTTTGACGTATTTCCTGAAGAATTTTTTGGCTTACTCCCAAAGTGTGATATTAAATTTTGTATCGACTTTGAACCCGGTACAAAACCCATTTCTAAAATCTCATATCGAATGGCTCCTATTGAACTTTAGGAGTTAAAAACCTAACTGTAGAAGTTTGTACCTGAGCCTTTATCTGGTGACTTTCTTTGTGGAATGCACTGAATCCAGACTCTCCGTAGGAGACGCCATATTCGTGCGGTAGTAAACTGATAGGTGTCATTGTGACGTGCTATCCAAGATTGGGATATGAGTCACAGTTGAGAGCAACCTAAGTCAGTAATCGAAATACGTAGCTTTCTAGGCTTAGCTGGTTATTATCGGAGATTTGTAAAAGGATTTTCTCGAATCGCTACTCCGTTAACTCAGCTGACTCGAAAAGATACAAACTTCGAATGGACCGAGGAATGCGAGAAGAGCTTCCAAGAATTCAACATGCGACACCGACGTTGGCTCGAGCTGTTGAAAGATTTCGATCATACCATCCAATACCATCCTGAAAATGTGAACGCGGTAGCTGACGCATTGAGTAGAAGATCATATGCAGGAACGAGTGCGATGATGTCAAGTATACGCGTAGAATCAACTTTAATCGATAAAGTTAAAGTTGCTTAAGCCACAGACCGGGAGCTGATGCGTATGAAGAAGAAAGTACAAGAAGGTGCTATTTCGGAAGCGAGAATCGATGAAGAAGGAATACTTCGAGTCCACTCTAGACTTTGTGTTCCTAATGACTCTGATTTGAAGTACAAGATTATGATGGAGGCACACAATACACCATTTGCGATCCATCCTGGAAGTACCAAAATGTATCGTGATCTTCAACATACATTTTGGTAGAACAATATGAAGAGAGAGATTGCAAAGTTTATCTCGAGGTGTTTAACTTGTCAACGTATAAAGGCGGAGCATCAAGTGCCAAAGGGTCCATTGCAACCACTTGAGATTCCGAAATGGAAGTGGGAACACATTACCATGGATTTCGTTACGGGTTTTCCCAAGGTTTCTCAAGGCATAAATGCTATTTGGGTGATTGTTGATAGATTAACCAAGTCTGCTCATTTCTTGCCGATACGGGAGACTTATTCCCTTGAACGTCTTGCTAGTATGTACGTGAATGAGATTGTAAGGTTGCATGGCATGCCAGTATCCATAGTTTCAAATCGTGACCCAAGATTCACTTCAAGATTTTGGGTTAGCTTGCAAAAAGCTATGGGCACGGATTTACGGTTCAGTTCGGCATACCATCCTCAAACGGACGGACAATCAGAGAGGACTATTCAAACTCTTGAAGATCTATTAAGACTTTGTGTCCTAGATCTTAAAGGGAGTTGGGATAAGTACCTACCATTGGTGAAATTCTCCTACAATAACAGTTATCAGGCAAGTATAGGTGTGGCTCCCTTTGAAGCATTGTATGGACGAAAGTGTCGCTCTCCAGTATGCTGGGATGAGGTGGGAGAAGCAACATTGTTGGGACCCGAGTTGGTACGTATGACTACAGAGAAGATCCAAACGATTCAACAACGTATACAAATGGCACAGGATCGACAAAAGAGTTATGCGGATCTTCATCGAAAGGACGTGGAATTTGACATTGGGGATCATGTATTATTACGTGTAGCTCCATGCAAAGGAGTTACAAGATTTGGGAAGAGAGGAAAGCTCAATCCACGATTTATTGGTCCATTTCAGATTCTTGACCGAGTAGAAAATGTGGCCTATAGACTCGCGTTACCTCCAAGTATGTCTCGTGTTCATAACGTTTTTCACATATCTATGCTTCGTAACTATGTGAAAGACCCGAACCACGTTATTGAGTTAGAACCAGACGAGATAGCCGAAGACTTAACGTACGAGGAGGTACCAGTCAAGATCTTGGATGGGAAGGAGCATGTCCTACGCATGTCAATTTTGAGGACGAAATTTCATAAAGAGGGGAGGTTGTAAGACCCCAACTTTTTATAAATAAAGATTTAATTCTCTCTAATTTTTATTTTGAAATAGTAGGGGTTGATTTGATTAATGTGGTTAGTTATGGGTAAAATGCACAAATATTTTTAAATAAGTAAGTGGTTATAAAATACTCATTGTTGTCGGAGAATATTCGTTTGGTCGTGAAATATTCTTGCTGTCGGAGAATATTCGTACGACGGCGCAGCCTTGTGTGGGCCCCATAACGAAAAGCGATTGGATGAAGAAAACGACAAAAATAAGTTGTTTATAAATAACGACATAGTTGTTACCGTTAATACTGTTGGAATACCCGGTGGTTAAAACACAGTAATACGCGTTGTTGCACAGTAGCACACGGTATTGAACCAATTATTGATTCTTACGTAAGAAGGCACTACTCAATAATTGTTACAGTAATTACTGTTCAATATTGTATTTTATTGATTCAATAATTACTGCGTTGATATTTTATATTACTGTTATTTTAATAATTGTCACTACACAGTATTTTCTATTATCGGAATAATAATTCATATTATCTGAATAATATTATTAGATAACATTATTGGCAATATCTAGAAAGTTCTATCTAAGGAGAGGTTTGGTCATCTAATTGCGCGCTAGTAAGGAGAGATCCTTATTAGAAAGCCCCCTCTTTCCTAGGAACGGCCTGGTTGCCAGTACTGTGATTCTGTAATATTATTTATGTATAATTAATTATTGATTTATATGATGAGAAAAATATTGATTTTATGTGGATATAGATGGAGAAAATTTTTAATGTGACAATTGTTGAAAATTAATATTTTATCTTTTTCTGAAAAAATAATTCATTTAAATATATTATTTTAATAATGTATTGATGGTGGTATTTTTACAATGAATGTGGGATATATGAGTATATGAGGATGAAGAGTATTTTTGTGGCATTAAATGATTAACACATATTTTGTGTGTTGGTGGACATAATTCTTGACCGAAAATTTATTATTGACTGTAAAATCGCCCGTTTATGGATTTCGGTCAATTTCTGTTTGGAATTTGGAAAAACTTTCTTCTGCAAAGTTGTAGAGAATTGAATTTCCTATAAAAACTCGCGAGATTTGAATTTTCTGATAAAAGGGCTATTTATTATGAATTATTGAAGTTCTGAAGTTCCGAAATAATTGATTTTTGGAAGTTTTATTTATTAGTTTGGAGAAAAATGTTTTTTGTATTTTGTTGGACATCATTAACATGTGTGGCTGGTGTTTTTGACCAAAGGTGGGCTAAGGAAAATTTGTATAATTATATTAATATTATATTCAATTTTCTGCTTTGGTGTTCTAAGCATTTTCCTATAAATAGGGTGCTTAGGTTAGAATTAAAAATCACACCAGAAACTGAGATCTTCTCTCTCTTTCTCTCTCTATATCAAGCGTATTCTTGTGAGTATTTGATACTTTGAGTGTTGCTATACGGTGCAAGTTTCCTTCAGCACTATATCTAGTATTTCAGTCAGAAGTACCGTCTTTCCGAGGTAAGGGATGTTATTTCTTCTTAAATGATATTATTTTCTTCAATATCATTATGTCGAAGTATTGATCTGAATTTTTTATCAAATTTGGAACTTTTCATGTCGGAGTTACTATTCACGAGTTACTATTCATGAGTTACTATTCACGAGTTACTATTCACGAGTTACTATTCATCGAAAAATAAAATTTTCTTCTTTTTGTCTAAATATCTATTCTGGATACTAGCTTTGATTGTATCCATGTTTTGATCATTCTTGAATTTTACTTCACTATGATTGTTTATGAGGTATTTTTGGACATGGAATAGCTGAAATACGAATCCTTAATATTTACTCTTTTGTTTCACTGGATTCGTTTTCTCTAACATATTTTTCATCATCCTCAGTCCTAAATGATGATGTTACTGAATATCTTTGGCCTGTAGTGCAAAGATTGATGATTTTATGATGAATATCTTTGGCCCGTAGTGCAAAGTTGAACAGGTGTTGAGGTGAACATGACCAACTGATGAATATCTTTGGCCTGTAGTGCAAAGATGACTATTTGATTCAAGATATTTATTGATTGATGTTACAGGGATAAAATGTTGATGATGGGCTTTTAAATTCATAGATAATCGTAGATTTCATTCTCTACGTAACTCCTCTATGAATTATTATTTTTCGCTGCGAATATTGATTAAAAACTTGTTGTCTATTGTATTCTATTAAATTTTTCCCCGTTGAAGACTAACGATAATTTGTTGTATATTATCTTAGTCATAATATTTTTTACTGGGCTAGTTGAGCTCACCCTTTTTCTTGTTGTTCCATTTTTCTTCTCAGGAGGCGAGAATGTAGCGAGTACTAGTCGGGGTATGGAATGATGGTTCAAGACAGTTATTTTAGCAGTCCTCACTATTTTGTAAAATAGTGTATCAATAAGTATAATGAGGACTTAATTGAGTATGAATACTGTCTAGATGACAATAGTTGTATTTTAAACTCACAGTTAAGTGTTGTCGTATTTTGCACGACAATTGTATTAATAAAGTTGTAGTTGTTTCTGTACCATGTATTTGGCGACTCAGAATGGGTTGGGTGGAATGAACCTATTTTGGGGGCGTCACAGTTATGATGTTATGAGGTTGTACTCTGACATTCCAACTACAATTGTGAACTTTTATATCACACAAACAGGTCATAGAATGCAAACTATATGGATCCAAAGTAGGTATCTCGTTTGTTCTTCAATTTCTGGAAAACCCAAAAATTGAAGAATAACGTCTGACAGGTTTTTGGTTGCTTAGATCTCTCTGTGATTATATGTTTTGGTCATGATCTTTGCTTAGTTTTGTAGTATTACATTTGGTTTACAATATAAAAGTAATTAACAGCCCAGAAACAACAAGATCACGATGATAGATTCGGTCAAAGTAGGCACCCTGGCCACTGACACGAATTTTTAGAAATGCTCAAGAACACGTGAAGAACACCAACAGCGATGGATTTGTCACCTAAAGACCCTATAGCAACGCTTAATTTCTAAAAATAATTATTTTATTTAAAAATTAGAGAAAATAGTTTTTAATTATTAAAAATACATAATAAATTCTAAAAAATTATTTTAAAGCCTGACAAATAGTTTTTAATTATTTTGAGTATATTTCATAAATATTTAATATTTTTTGGAATATAAATGGTATTTAATTATATTTAATTATAATATTAAATAAATTATTTAAAAATGGTTTTAATTCATGAAAAATCATGAAAAGTTATATTATGGTATTAGAAAATATTTTAAGTTCTTTTTAATGACTTTTATATTTTGTGGATGAAATTCATTAATTAATCAATATTATGATGATTAGTTTATTTAATTAATATATTAAAATAAATTATGGAAAAATAGAATTAATGATTTATAAATCATATAAAATGATTTAAGTGTTATAAAAATATTTTAAGTTATAATATAACTTTTGACATTTTGTCATGAAAAATATTAATATTTTAATTATTAAAAGCAATTATAGGATAAAGAACTTAAGTGTTTAAAAATCATATAAATATGATTTTAACGGTATTAAAAAAATACTTTGATATATTATAAATATATTATAATATTAAGTGATGATTTTTATTAATATTTAAATAATAATAAATATTAATGATAAAAGAATTATGTGGTATTTAATTTATTTTAATACGTTTTAAATGATTGAAAATTCACGATAAATGGTAATAATTACTTAAAAAATTATTACGAGCTTAAGAAATTATTTTGACTAATATTAAAATTATCTGAGATAATTGTTAAGTGTTAGGCAGGTTTAATTGAACTTAAACTCGAAGCATTGTCCGACTAGACCGTCGGGACGTTAGAACTTTGTCGAACTCAAGTCAGATTGAAATAGTTTGACTTGATACTGAGTCTTATGTGTGTTATAGACTGGTAGGGTTATGTGTTATATGTAATGTGTTTAGGTTATTATATAAATTGTGATGATATTATTCTAATATTGGAGATCTATATTACTAATATTAGGTCTTCGGATAAAGCGTTATAAATTGCGTAGCGGTAATCAACGGTTCAGGCAAGTTTATTTTTACTTAACTCTACTAAGAGTTGTTTTATTCGGATCAGCTTATGGTTAATCATTGCTGGTTGCCATGAATTGTACTCTGTACACATTGCATGTATAAGTCCGATATGAAAGGCTGATCACCTTCATTACCAGTTGGTTCAGATATATTTGTTCATGTATAATACTTGTTCAGTCATAAATTTGTTCCTGCTAGTTCACAATTATATTGTTGAATTTTAGCCAGCTTATTCTTCAGACTCTTTCAATCATGATATATCGTTATATTATTGAATTTAAACTTACTGGGCAATCCTTATGCTACACCCTTGCTATATCATGATAAAACATTACAGATAAGGCGAATGCGTTCGGATACAGGAAAAGAATAATGCCAAGTTCCAGCTTAAAGTTAATGTGCACGATTAGTTTTGTAATAGTATAGTTTGATAATGAAGTTATGTGTTAAATAAGTTATGAATGTGAATAAGTTAAGGTTACTCGACCTTGGGGAATAGTGTGTAAAGTTATTGTATAAACAATTTATGTTTATATCTTTCATAAATAGTAATAGTTGTATAGAATGATCGAACCGGATCCGAGGTGATTTGGGACCTGGATTCGGGGCCGTCACAGTTGGTGTGACGCCCTCAAAATAGGTATACAACACCCATTCTGAGTCGCCAAATACATGGTACAGAAAGCAAACTACAACTTCAATAATACAATTGTCGTGCAAAATACGACAACACATACTGTGAGTCTAAATACAAATATTGTCTTCTGGACAATATCCACACTCAAATAAATCCTCATTACAATTATTCAAATACTATTTTACAGAAATAGTGAGGACTGTTAAAACATCTTTCTAGAACCATCACTCCATACCCCGACTAGATCCTGCTATGTTCTCACCTCCTGAGAAGAAAAATGGAACAAAAAGGAAAAGGGTGAGCTCAACTAGCCCAGTAAAGAATATTATGACTAAGATAATATACAACAAATTATCGTTAGTCTTCAACAAGGAAAAATCTGATAGAATATAATCGACAACAAGTTTTAGATCAACAACTGCAGCGGAAACAGCAAACCATTAGAAGAGTCAAGTAGAGAAAGAATTTTACTATCTTCTAAAATTTAAAAGTTCATCATCAATATTTTATCCCTGTAACATCGATTAATAATCATCTTTAACCAAATATTCATCTTTGCACTACAGGCCAAAGATATTCATTTGTATCACCAGTCGGTCATGTTCATCTCAACACCTGTTCATCTTTGCAATACGGGCCAAAGATATTTATCAGTTAATCATTCATCTTTGCACTACAAGCCAAAGATATTCAGTAGTATCATCATTTAGGACTGAGGATGATGAAAAATATTTTAAAGGGAAACGAATCCAGTGAGACAGAAGGACAAATATTAGGGATTCGTATAACAGTTTATCCAAGATCAATAATACTTCATAATAATCAATTGTGAAGCAGAGAATTCAAAAATAAAGATCAAAATATGGATACAATCAAAGATAGTAACCATAATAGACATCTTGGACAAAAAGGGAAAATTTTATTTTTCGGTGAATAGTGCCGTATTCGTGAATAGTACCATATACGTGAATAGTGCCGTATACGTGAATAGTAACTCCGACACAAAAAGTTCCAAATTTGATAAAAACTCATATCAATATTTCAACATAATGATATTGAAGAAAATAATATCATTAAGAAGAAAATAATATCCCTTACCTCAAGATATCAGTACTTCTGGTCGGAATACCGGTATAAGACTGAAATAAACTTGCTTTGATGAATATAAACTCTCAAAGTATCTAAATACTCACAAAATACACTCAATAATTTAGAGAGAGAAAGAGAGAAAACTTGTTTCTGGTGTGATTTTCAATTCTAACTTAGCCCCCTATTTATAGGAAAATGTTAGCACGCCGAAGCAGACTTAACCTGCAACCTGATGGCTTTACCTGCTACTATCCCAACCACCACATTTGAATAAAAATCTCAGCACATTTCTTCACCAACCAAGAGTGGGGCCCACCAATTCTAGAATTTTCCATCAAAATGATAACTCCGAAAATTCAACAATTTCTGAACCAGTCATCTCGTAAAATTCATAATAAATCATACGTTCATTTTTAACGTTTCAAAATTTGTGGACATTACTCAACTTATATTGTATAACATATCTAAAAATTACCACGATCCAACGGTCGGATTAAAAATTATAACCCCCGCAAAATATCTCAAAAATCCTGATTTTTAATACCTCCATTCCGACAAAAATACTGATAAAAACCTCAACATTAACTCCTTCATTTTTAACACAAAAATATATCCCTCATTTATATCTCCATAAATAAATATTTCCTTATCATATGAATCAATAATTAATTATTCACAAATAATATTACAGAATCACATTTATGACAACCAGGCCGTTCCCAGGAAAGAGGGGGCTTTCCAATAAGGATTTCTCCTTACTGGCGCACAATTAGATGACCAAACCTCTCCTTAGACAGAACTTTCTAGACATTACCAATAATGTTATCTAATAATATTATTCAAATAATATGAATTATTGATCTGATAAAGGAAAATATTATGCAGTGACAATTATTGAAACAACAATAATATAAAATATCAATGCAGCAATTATTGAATCAAAAAAATATTGAACAATAACTACTGTAACAATTATTGAGTAGTGTCTTCCTTCGTAAGAATCAATAATTGGTGTAATACCGTGTGCTACTGTATTTTAACCACCGGATATTCCAACAGTATTAACGGTAACAACTACGCCGTTATTTATAAACAACTTATACTTGTCGTTTTCTTCATCCAATCGCTTTCCGTTATGGGGCCCACACAAGGCTGCGCCGTCATACGAATATTCCCCGACAGCAAGAATATTCCACGACCAAATGAATATTTCCCGACAAAATAAATATTTTATAACCACTTACTTATTTTGCAAAATTTGCACATTTCACCCATAACCAAAGTATTATATCAAATTAACCCCTTATTATTCACAATAATATTTAGAGAAAATTTGATTTTATTCATTAATAAGTTGGGGTCTTACAACCTCCCCTCCTTATGAAATTTCGTCCTCGAAATTGACGTACGTACCTGATGTTTCAAAAAGGTGAGGATACCTCGCTTTCATTTCTGATTCCAACTCCCAGGTCATTTCTTCAATAGCATGGTTTCTCCACAAAACCTTAACTTGTGGTATAACTTTCGTGCGTAGGACATGCTCTTTCCTATCCAAGATCTTAACAGGTACCTCCTCGTACGTTAAATCTTCAGCTATCTCGTCTGGTTCTAACTCAATAATGTGGTTCGGGTCTTTAACATATTTACGAAGCATAGATATGTGAAAAATATTATGAACACGAGACATGCTTGGAGGTAATGCGAGTCTATATGCCACATTTCTTATTCGCTCAAGAATCTCAAATGGACCAACAAATCTTGGATTGAGCTTTCCTCTCTTTCCAAATCTTGTAACTCCCTTCCATGGTGCAACACGTAATAATACATGATCCCCAATATTAAATTCCACGTCCTTCCGATGAAGATCTGCATAACTCTTTTGTCGATCATGTGTCGTTTGTATACGTTGTCGAATCTTTTGGATCTTCTCTGTAGTGATGCGTACCAACTCTGGTCCCAACAATGTTGCTTCACCCACCTCGTCCCAGCATACTGGAGAATGACATTTTCTTTCATACAACGCCTCGAATGGAGCCACACCTATGCTCGCCTGATAACTGTTGTTGTAGGAGAATTCCACCAATGGTAGGTACTTATCCCAACTCCCTTTGAGATCTAGGACACAAAGTCTTAATAGATCTTCAAGAGTTTGAATAGTCCTCTCTGATTGTCCGTCCGTTTGAGGATGGTATGCCGAACTGAATCGTAAATCCGTGCCCATAGCTTTCTGCAAGCTAACCCAAAATCGTGAAGTGAATCTTGGGTCACGATCCGAAACTATGGATACTGGCATGCCATGCAATCTCACAATCTCGTTCACGTACATACTAGCAAGACGTTCAAGGGAATAAGTCTCACGTATCGACAAGAAATGAGCGGACTTGGTTAATCTATCAACAATAACCCAAATCGCATCTATGCCTTGAGAAACCTTGGGAAGACTCGTAACAAAATCCATAGTAATGTGTTCCCACTTCCATTTCGGAATCTCAAGTGGTTGCAATGGACCCTTTGGTACTTGATGCTCCGCTTTTACACGTTGACAAGTTAAACATCTCGAGATAAACTCCGCGATCTCTCTTTTCAAATTGCTCCACCAAAATGTATGTCGAAGATCGTAATACATTTTGGTACTCCCAGGATGGATTGCAAACGGTGTGTTGTGTGCCTCCATCATTATTCTATGCTTCAAGTCAAAATCGTTAGGAACACAAAGTCTGGAGTTGACTCGAAGTATTCTTTCTTCATCGATTCTTGCTTCTGGAATAGCACCTTCTTGCACTTTCTTCTTCATACACATCAGCTCTATGTCCGTAGCTTGAGCAGCCTTAACTTTATCGATTAAAGTCGGTTCTACTCGTATATTTGATATCATCATGTGGGTACTTGGAGCCTTCATCTCTATCTCCATCCTTTGCAAATCATACAAAATGGGCCTTTGTGTTAACAACATTGCACTCATACCCGCATATGATCTTCTACTCAATGCGTCAGCTACTACGTTTGCTTTTCTAGGATGATATTGGATGGTATGATCGTAATCTTTCAACAGCTCAAGCCAACGTCGTTGCCGCATGTTGAGTTCCTATTGGGTGAAGAAACATTTGAGGCTTTTATGATCTGTATAGATCTCCACTTTCTCCCCATACAGGTAGTGTCTCCAGATCTTCAACGCGAAAACGACTGCTGCCAACTCCAAATCATGAGTAGGATAATTTCTCTTATATTCTTTGAGTTGTCGCGAGGCATAGGCTATAACTTTCCCATATTGCATGAGAACACATCCTAACCCTTTGCCTGAAGCATCGCTGTAGATAACAAATCCATCCGAACTAGATGGTATTGTCAGAACAGGTGACGAAATGAGTCTCCTCTTGAGTTCTTGAAAACTCTTCTCACAATCCTCGCTCCAACCAAATTTTGTATCTTTATGAGTCAGCTGAGTTAACGGAGTAGCGATTCGAGAAAATCCTTCCACGAATCTCCGATAATAACCAGCTAAGCCCAAAAAGCTACGTACTTCGGTTACCGACTTCGGTTGATCCCAACTTTGTATGGCTTCAATCTTCACCGGGTCGACAGATACTCCATGTTTTGACACCACGTGCCCAAGGAATGCTACTTCCTCAAGCCAGAACTCACATTTCTTCAGTTTGGCATATAGCTTGTTTTCACGAAACCTTTGTAATACCAGCTTCAAATGGCGCTCATGATCTTCACGGCTTTTGGAATAGATGAGGATGTCATCAATAAAGACGACAACGAACTGATCTAAATATTCTTTGAATACACGATTCATCATATCCATGAAAGCAGCAGGAGCATTAGTCAATCCAAAAGACATTACTAAGAATTTATAATGCCCGTACCGAGTTCTGAAGGCAGTCTTTGGAATATCCTCAGTTTTAATCTTCAGCTGATGATATCCAGAACGAAGGTCGATCTTTGAAAAGAATTGTGTTCCTTGTAACTGGTCGAACAGGTCATCAATGCGAGGTAGCGGATACCTATTCTTGATAGTGACATGATTCAATTCTCGATAGTCGATACAAAGTCGCATACTCCCGTCTTTCTTCTTTACGAATAAAACAGGAGCACCCCAAGGAGACGTACTAGGACGAATAAAACCGATGTCCAAAAACTCATGTAGTTGGACTTTTAACTCCTGAAGTTCAATAGGAGCCATTCGATATGGAGTTTTAGAAATGGGTTTTGTACCGAGTTCAAGGTCAATAAAGAATTCAACTTCACGTTCTGGGGGTAGACCAGGAAGTTCTTCAGGAAATACATCGGGAAATTCTCTAACAATAGAAATATTATTCAAATCTGACTTGTCTTTGTTCAAATCCATAACATGGGCTAAGAAAGCTTGACATCCGTTTTTCAATAAACGAATAGCTTTGTGGCTTGATATGACAGTGACTGATTTTAGTGGTTTAGTAGTTTGAATTCGTATGACAGGTTGGTTAGGAATATGAAAACTAACAACCTTACGAAAACAATCAATTTTAGCATGATGAGTGGTTAACCAATCAATTCCTAAAATCACATCAAAAGTAAGTATCTTTAAAGAGATAAGATCAACAGGTAATGTGATAGTGCCAACTTGGATCATGCAAGATTTATAAACTGTAGATGTAACGAAGGTTTCACCCAATGGAGTTTCAACAGATAAGTTAAAGTCTAATTTCTCCGGAGTCAAGTTTAAACGTTGAGCACAAGCAGGAGAGATAAAAGAATGGGTAGAACCGGTATCTAGTAAAGTATAAACTTCGTAAGAATTCAAGATTAGCTTACCCGTGATCACCTCGTTCGGGTTTCTCACGTTTTGGCCAGTCACGACAAACGCCCTTCCAGGAACCGCTGATTTCGACTTATCCGGGACAACTTTTGGAGTCACCATCCCCGCTGAACTTGGTTTTGCTACAGAATACTCTCGAGCTATATGACCCTCCTTTCCACAGTTATAACATGCCTTGGATTGTTCTGGGCAGTTTGGGCTGATATGTCCCTCTTTCTTACATTTGTAACATACGACCGGTGGTCGTTCTCCTCCCCTAGAAACAGTTGATGTTTGTGCTAACATCTTCATGTTATCATTGTTGTACCTTCTCTTCTTGAAATCTCCTCCCGACTCGCTCCTTCTATTATCACGACCACGATTACCACCAGAATGGTTACCTCTTTTGTCCAAATGTTTTCCTCCCTGTTGGTTTTCATTGCTTCGATGACTGCCGCCACCGGTATGACCCTGGTTGTGGTCCCTCGGTTGCACATACTCATTATCTCGCTCTAATAATTGAGCCATGTTTACAACATCTGAATATAGAGAAAATTTATGAGAGATAAGATATTGCCAAATCTCGGGTTTTAGACCTCTCAGAAACATCTTTGTCATTCGTTCCTCATTTTCGACCAAATGAGGTGCAAACCTGGATAACTCTGCAAACTTCACCTCGTACTGGGACACCGTCATGTTATTTTGTTCCAGTCTGATAAACTCTACCTCCTTCATATGACGAATACTTTCAGGAAAGTACTTGTCATTGAACAGTTTTTGAATGTTTCCCAGGACATGTTGAGTGCGTCAGGCTGGGTACGCTTCATAGACTCCCACCAGTAGTCTGCCTCACCGCGGAACATAAAGGTGGCGAATAGAACCTTCTGTTCCTCCGTGCATCCCAAGACATCGAATATCTTGGTAATTTGCTTGACCCACGTTTTCGCCATGATCGGATCCGGCTTTCCCTTAAATTCTAGTGGTCCCAATTCTTTGAACTGCTTAGTTGTGACAAATCGCGCGTTGTTATCATTTCCACCCGTATTCTGCACACGAGTCTCCCTCGTCTGATTTTGCATGAACTGCAAAAAGCTCCTAAACATTCCATCATTCATCGTTTGCTCGGTAACGTTGTTTACAGAAGGAATATTACCTTCCTGTTGCACGTTCCCCTGGGTGGTGATCAAAGGTGTCTCCACAGTCTGATTTACTCCATTATTAACGTTCTCAGCTGCCATTCTTAAATACTACCATAGAACAAGGGTTAATAGTCATGTCATATATTATCCCTATACTCTGACCGACCAAATAAACACCAAATAAACTTAGTCAGGTCATACTAGCGAAGGAATTTCCCGTCTCTCCCCTCCTAGTTCTTGTCTCACATCTCAGCCAGTGATCATATCCCTAAGCTCTGATACCAACTGTGACGCCCCCAAAATAGGTATACAACACCCTTTCTGAGTCGCCAAATACATGGTACAGAAAGCAAACTACAACTTCAATAATACAATTGTCGTGCAAAATACGACAACACATACTGTGAGTCTAAATACAAATATTGTCTTCTGGACAATATCCACACTCAAATAAATCCTCATTACAATTATTGAAACACTATTTTTTACAAAAATAGTGAGGACTGCTAAAATATCTTTCTAGAACCATCACTCCATACCCCGACTAGATCCTGCTATGTTCTCACCTCCTGAGAAGAAAAATAGAACAAAAAGGAAAAGGGTGAGCTCAACTAGCCCAGTAAAGAATATTATGACTAAGATAATATACAACAAATTATCGTTAGTCTTCAACAGGAAAAAATCTGATAGAATATAATCGACAACAAGTTTTAGATCAACAACTGCAGCGGAAACAGCAAACCATTAGAAGAGTCAAGTAGAGAAAGAATTTTACTATCTTCTAAAATTTAAAAGTTCATCATCAATATTTTATCCTTGTAACATCGATTAATAATCATCTTTAACCAAATATTCATCTTTGCACTACAGGCCAAAGATATTCATTTGTATCACCAGTCGGTCATGTTCATCTCAACACCTGTTCATCTTTGCACTACGGGCCAAAGATATTTATCAGTTAATCATTCATCTTTGCACTACAAGCCAAAGATATTCAGTAGTATCATCATTTAGGACTGAGGATGATGAAAAATATTTTAAAGGAAACGAATCCAGTGAGACAGAAGGACAAATATTAGGGATTCGTATAACAGTTTATCCAAGATCAATAATACTTCATAATAATCAATTGTGAAGCAGAATTCAAAAATAAAGATCAAAATATGGATACAATCAAAGATAGTAACCATAATAGACATCTTGGACAAAAAGGGAAAATTTTATTTTTCGGTGAATAGTGCCGTATTCGTGAATAGTACCATATACGTGAATAGTGCCGTATACGTGAATAGTAACTCCGACACAAAAAGTTCCAAATTTGATAAAAACTCATATCAATATTTCAACATAATGATATTGAAGAAAATAATATCATTAAGAAGAAAATAATATCCCTTACCTCAAGATATCAGTACTTCTGGTCGGAATACCGGTATAAGGCTGAAATAAACTTGCTTTGATGAATATAAACTCTCAAAGTATCTAAATACTCACAAAATACACTCAATAATTTAGAGAGAGAAAGAGAGAAAACTTGTTTCTGGTGTGATTTTCAATTCTAACTTAGCCCCCTATTTATAGGAAAATGTTAGCACGCCGAAGCAGACTTAACCTGCAACCTGATGGCTTTACCTGCTACTATTCCCAACCACCACATTTGAATAAAAATCTCAGCACATTTCTTCACCAACCAAGAGTGGGGCCCACCAATTCTAGAATTTTCCATCAAAATGATAAACTCCGAAAATTCAACAATTTCTGAACCAGTCATCTCGTAAAATTCATAATAAATCATACGTTCATTTTTAACGGTTCAAAATTTGTGGACATATACTCAACTTATATATGTATAACATATCTAAAAATTACCACGATCCAACGGTCGGATTAAAAATTATAACCCCCGCAAAATATCTCAAAAATCCTGATTTTTAATACCTCCATTCCGACAAAAATACTGATAAAAACCTCAACATTAACTCCTTTATTTTTAACCACAAAAATATATCCCTCATTTATATCTCCATAAAATAAATATTTCCTTATCATATGAATCAATAATTAATTATTCACAAATAATATTACAGAATCACATTTATGACAACCAGGCCGTTCCCAGGAAAGAGGGGGCTTTCCAATAAGGATTTCTCCTTACTGGCGCACAATTAGATGACCAAACCTCTCCTTAGACAGAACTTTCTAGACATTACCAATAATGTTATCTAATAATATTATTCAAATAATATGAATTATTGATCTGATAAAGGAAAATACTGTGCAGTGACAATTATTGAAACAACAATAATATAAAATATCAATGCAGCAATTATTGAATCAAAAAAATATTGAACAGTAACTACTGTAACAATTATTGAGTAGTGCCTTCCTTCGTAAGAATCAATAATTGGTGTAATACCGTGTGCTACTGTATTTTAACCACCGGATATTCCAACAGTATTAAAGGTAGCAACTACGCCGTTATTTATAAACAACTTATACTTGTCGTTTTCTTCATCCAATCGCTTTCCGTTATGGGGCCCACACAAGGCTGCGCCGTCATACGAATATTCCCCGACAGCAAGAATATTCCACGACCAAACGAATATTCCCCAACAAAATGAATATTTTATAACCACTTGCTTATTTTACAAAATTTGCACATTTCACCCATAACCAAAGTATTATATCAAATTAACCCCTTATTATTCACAATAATATTTAGAGAAAATTTGATTTTATTCATTAATATTTAGTTATATGAAATGTTTATGAACCCCTCAGTGAATGGACGCCAAAGGTCTGACTAGGACAAGTTCTTAAACTCATAGGATTGTGGCAAGTAAATGAACTCATAAGTATGGTTTGACGAACTGGGTGTAGTTGTGTGTAAATGAAGAATTGAGGATAATAGGAACAGATAGATTGTTAAGCAAATGATTATTAGTGGAGACATAAGTTTTTCGAAATTCCTAGCTATACTAGACTTCGAAATTTTGACATTAAGCTAAATACGCAGTATGTGCTTTTGAAAAAAAATGTAGACTCGTAATCATTTTTGAAACGGTTTAAAGTATAGTCTATGCTACTTATTTCAGCTAGACGCAAATGATTTGAAATATCAAAATATATTTTATTTATCACTCATGTAGCATGTAACCTGGTGCAGAGATGATAAAAAGTTGATGAAGTTGTAAATGTAGGAATACTTAGTGTTGAATTTGATCTAAAATCGTTATTCCACTATTGTATAATGTGTTATGACAAAGTCATACAATGACGGCATCCTCAAACGGACTGTTAATACAGTACGGCATCATGGCGTCATTCTCAAAAATAATTTTCAAAATTTTTAAGTTGCCAACGGGGTTTGGCTACACCTAAATAATTCGATTGAATGGAATTATTGATATGAGTCTATGCTATTCGATTCAGCTAGACTGATGTTTATAAAAACTCTAAGTGTTCATTGAAAGAAATTTTCCGAACCAAATTGTTTTGGTGCGGAATCCAATAAGACTGAGGTAAGAAATTTTGTGCGCCTAAGGCAGATAAGAGGAACAAATTGTTCCGACCAGCAGTACTTGGCCAGTACAGGGCATATCGGGCTAATCACCCTTTTTGTCCGTAAGTAATGACAGTTTGCGAATGAATTTTCATAAAACCTTTACAAAAATGACAGACAAATAGTCTGTGTGACTCCTCAGCAAAATTTGAAAAATTGTTACTCTTATGAGTGGTATATTAGGTAGCATGTGATGATGTGTATGAATGGTGTATGGTGTATGGTGTATGGTATATGGTGTAAGGTGTAAGGTAAATTTCGGGGATAAAATTTTTAGAAGAAGGGGTGAATGTGACAACCCGAGAATTTTAAATATTTTTAAAATTTTTATTAATTGATTTAAGGTTCAATATTAGAACCTAGATAGAAAATAAGTGTATGCGTTTGATATTTTTAAGAATGAATTTTGAGGATTTCAAAATTTCTGTGAAGGATTTAGATGAATTATTCAGGATTAAGTAAATACGTGAATATGTTCTGTATATCTATGTACAGTATGTAATTAAGGTTCAGGGGTTGACCAGATAAACAATATCTGTGAGAAACCCTAATTATATATTAAGGACGTCAACGTTCGGTTAGAAAACCCTAGCGTTTAACAAGAAACCCTAAAACCGGTTCTGGAACCCTAATTTCAGTTCTGGGAATTCAAAACCTTAATTCGGTGTACGAAACCCTAATATGGGAACTTAAATAATTATTATATTGCTTAAGTGTAAATAATTATAAGATTAATTAGGGTTAATCTTAACAAATTAATTAGAAAACCCTAATTTCACATTTTAAAAACCCTAATTTATAATTAGGAAAAAATCTAAGTGTTAATTTAATAATGGTAATGTTAATTAGGAAATATCAATCCTAATTTTCAAGTTAAGTAATTATGAAACCCTAATCTAATTACGAAATTTAATTTCTAATTTAGGAAAATTCTTTTTCTATTAGAAACCCTAATTCGTGGGTTATAAACCCTAATGACCATTTTGACCCTAATTGCTTAATTAACAATTTTAATTAGGATATATTAATCCTATTTAGCAATATTTAAATATTGATTAAGAAATTTTAATATAATTAGAAAATCCTTATTATAATTTAAAAATATTAATTTTCTATTTTGAAAACCTAATTTGGAAATTTTAGAAATTATTTTTAAAACTTAAGGGTTCAAACCCTAAACCCTAAATGTTCCAAACCCTAAACCCAAAGGGTTTCATCAAATGACAATTCTAGAATAAAAATTTCATGGAAATGACTTTTTTGTCCTTTTTGTATTCTTTAATAGTTGGAGTATAGATCTAGACCTAAGGTGAGTTGGTGAACCAACCCTAGCCCTAGCATATGATGCAAATCTCAGTAATCAGCCCTTATAACATCCTTATACATTGCATCAAGTCATTTTTAGAGATTAAAGAGAGAGAGAATGCAACTTTCATTTTCATTTTTCACTACAAAAAAATGGGCCTTTAGCAACGATTTTTCGGGCAACGACTTTATAAGTTGTTGCTAAAACTATATGTTTAGCAACGAAATTTGTCCTTCGTTGCAGATTATGTCAAGCTTTCACTTTTTGCAACGAAATTCATAAGTCGTTGCAAAATTTCGTTGCTAATTAATTGACGGGAAAAAATTTCGTTAGAAATTCGTTAAAAAAATTTCGGCCACTAGATTTCCCTTCATCGTGGGCAACGAAAGTTTTTTTGTTGCTAAAAATGGGGCTTTAGCAACGATTTTTCAGGTAACGACTTTATAAGTCGTTGCTAAAAGTGTATGTTTAGCAACGAAACTTGTCCTTCGTTGCAGATTGTGTCAGGCTTTCACTTTTTGCAACGAAATTCATAAGTCGTTGCAAAATTTAGAAATAAATTTCGTTAGAAATTCGTTGCAAAATTTCTAACCACTTGATTTCTCTTCATCGTGGGCAACGAAAGTTTTTTTGTTGTTATATTTTGTCGCCTAATATGGACTACATTCATTGGCAATATTTCTTATTTTAGTTGCATATTTTATCCAACTTTTTGCAACGACTATTAAAATGTTGCCTTAAATTAAGATAATAATAATAATAATAATAATAATAATAATAATAATAATTGTACTAATAATAATAATAATAATAACAATAATAATAATAATAATAACAATAATAATAATAATAATAATAATAACAGTAATAATAATAATAATAATAATAATAATAATAATAATAGCAATAACAATAACAATAACAATAACAATAATAATAATAATAATAATAATAATAACAATAATAATAACAATAACAATAATAATAATAATAATAATAATAATAATAATAATAATAATAATAATAATAATAATATAATAATAATAATAATAATAATAATAATAATAATAATAACAATAACAATAACAATAACAATAACAACAACAACAACAACAATAATAATAATAATAATAATAATAATAATAATAATAATAATAATAATAATAATATAATAACTGTTTGTAAGACCCCAACTTTTATAAATAAAGATGAATTTTCTATAAATATCATTTTTGAATATTATGGAGTTAATTTGATATAATGTTATAGTTGTGGGTAATATTTATAAATTTTGTAAAGTACGCAAGTTGTTATATAATATTCGATTGGTCGGGGAATATTCGTTTTAACAGGGAATATTCGTACAACGACACAATCATTGGTGGACCCCACAAACGGAATTATTGTCGAATTGAGAAAACGACAAAAATATTTTATTAAAAATAACGACGGAAATTTTACCATTGTTACTGTTGAACTACTCGGTAGTAAAAGTACAGTAATACATGTGGTTGCATAGTAGCACACGGTATTGATTATTAATGCTTATGTGAGAAGTCACTCATTTTTTTTCAATTATTGTCAGTTAATAATATGAATTATTTAGTGATAATGACGTTTTGTTTTATTCGTATTATTAACGTAATAAAACAGAAACATCTTTTTATATAAAACAGAATACTTTATTAAAGTTATTCTATAAATAGAATATATTATATTTTATTTAAAAGATTTTTCTTTAAATATGGACCGTCAGATTAAAGTAATCAATCTGGACCGTTATTGGATTAGTTACTATGCATTCTATTTTTCTATAAATAGCAGCTCATTCCTTCATTATTTCTTACGAATTCACTGAACTCTAGAGAGAGAAACTATAGAGAGAAACTATAGAGAGAGAGAAGAAGAGTATTCTGTTACTTAACTACTTCCTTATTTCAGCTCGTCTTTAAAACGGTAAGGGATATTATTCTTTTGTATTCAATAAGAGAACTTCTGTTATTCCATTTCTTTATTATTCTTTTGGAATAACCTGTATATGCGGAATACCCTATACTTGGTGACATTCTTCTATTATTCTGTCTTTGTTATTCCGTTGGAACATCCTGTCTGTGCTATACGCCGGACCTGGTTCCGTCTTTATTATTCTGTCTTTATTTTCAGTTGGAACATCCTGTCTGTGCTTTACGCCGGACCTGGTTCCATCTTTATTATTATTCTGTCGGAATATCCTGTCTGTGTGTTTTACACCGGACCTGGTTCCATTATTTATTATTCTGTCGGAATATCCTATCTGTGCGTTTACGCCGGACCTGGTTCTATTATTTATTATTCTGTCGGAATATCCTGTCTGTGCGTTTACGCCGGACCTGGTTCCATTATTTATTATTCTGTTGGAATAACCTGTCTGTGCGGTCTATCGCATGCATGGTGATTTCTTTTGTTATTCCATTCTTTAATATACTCAGTTGGTTAAGTTTTGACTTCTATACTCCATGAAATTTGTGGAATATCCTTGGTAATTTCGGTTCATCCAGTATCTTTTCATGAAAATATTCTTCTAAGTATTCTTGAATTTTACTCCACAAAGCAGTATCATGTTGACAATTTGGACGTTGTTAATTCTTGGATAAATTAATTCTTGAACTTGTTTTATTGAATTCTTATATCATTTTCATCATCCTCATGTTTATAAAATGTTGAAAGTCATCTGTGGCCTGTAGTGCATAAATGGACTTGGTATGATTATGACCAGGGATTATTCGGTATAATCATGACCGTAATGTTACAAATGATGTGGTAAAAGTCCTCATTGGCCCGTAGTGCATTGATGGACAGTTGTTGGCATGATCATGACCATTAATGAATATACGAATATCCTTGGCCGTAGTGCAGGGGTGATTCGATGATGTGGATTATTTTATTAAGCTGAGTCCCAGCGATCACAGTGTTGGAAAATCTTTTAAATCATAAAAGATAGTAGAGTTTATTTTCTACTTGACTCTCTTAATGAATTACTTGTTCCGCTACAGTTAAACTTGATGTCTATTATATTTTATCAGTTTAACATTGTTGAAGGCTAATGATAATTTATTCTGCATTATCTTAGTCATAATATTTCTTACTGGGCTAGTTGAGCTCACCCTTTCTTTCACTGTTCTCTTCAGGAAATGAGAACGTAGCTGGGGCAAGTCGGGGAACGGAGTGATGGTTCGAATGATAGTATTAGTTAGTAGTCCTCACTATTCTATGTAATGGTGTGTTAATAAATGTAACGAGGACTCCTTTTGAGTATGAATACTCTCTAGAAGATAATATTTGTATTCAGACTCACAGTTTATGTTTTGTCGTATTGTACACGACAGTTGTATTAGTAAGTTGTATTTATATTCTGTACTATGTATCTGACGACCCAAGATGGGTGATGTATACCTAATTTTGGGGGCGTCACAGTTGGTATCAGAGCTTAGGGATATGATCTCTGGCTAAGATGTGAGAATAGAACTAGGAGGGGAGAGACGGGGAATTCCTTCGCTAGTATGACCTACCTAAGTTTATTTGCATGGTATTTAATTGGTCGGTCATAATATAAGAATAATATATGACATATCAATTAACTTTTATTTTGTGGCAGTATCTGAAAATGGCATCTGAGAATGTTGAGAATAGCAATGGAGCACAGGCGACTGTTGATTCACCACATATCAATAATCAGGATAATGTGCATTAGGAAGGTGACAATCCTCATGCAAACAACAACACTGACCAGATGATGAATGATGGAATGTTCAGAAACTTTATGCAATTCATTCAACAGCAGGCGAGAGCGGCTCTTGTCCAAAATATAGGTGAAAACACTGAAAACTCTCGGACGGTCACCGCTAAACAGTTCAAGGAGCTGGGACCACCAAAGTTTAAGGGAGAGCCAAAACCACTTATCGCGGAAACATGGATAAAGCAGATTACCAAGATATTTGATGTCTTGGGATGCTCTGAGGAGCAAAAGGTTCCTTTTGCCGCCTTTATGTTGCGAGGAGAGGCAGATTACTGGTGGGAATCGATTAAACGTACTCCACCTGCCGCACTGAAGATGTCTTGGGAGAAGTTTCAAGAGCTGTTCAATGACAAATACTTTCCCGAAAGTGTTCGTCACATGAATGAGGTGGAGTTCATCAAATTGGAGCAGAATAATATGACCGTGTCGCAGTATGAGGCTAAATTTGTTGAGTTGTCCCGGTTTGCGTCCCACTTGGTGGATAATGAAGAGCGAATGACGCGAATATTTTTGCGAGGTTTGAAACCTGAGATACGTCAACATCTTATTTCTCATAAACTGTGTTTGTATTCAGATATTGTGAATATGGCTCAGTTAGTGGAGCGCGATAACGAGTAAACGCAACCAAAAGAAAGCAGTCGGCAAAATGATAATACCAGTGAGAGCAGTCATCGAAGCGGTGACAACAAGCGTGGAGGGAATCAACAGGCCAGAAATGGTAACCACTTCGGTGGTAATCAGGGCCAAAACAATAAGAATGGGCATTTCAAGAAGAGGAGATTCAACAATGATGGAAAGACGTCAGCATCAGCACCTGTCGTTAAGGAAGGAGAACGACCACCTATCATATGTTTCAAATGCGGATGGGAGGGGCACATCAGTCCAAACTGCGCGATGCCGTCCAAATCATGTTATAATTGTGGAAGAGAAGGTCATTTAGCCCGATTTTGTCGTTTACCGAAGACAAATTCAGCTAGGATGGAGGCACCAAAGGCCGTCCCAGAAAAGTCAAAACCAGTTGTGCAAGGGAGAGCGTTTGTTGTGAACTCCGAGAGAGCAAGGAACCCGAATGAGGTCATCACGGGTAAGCTTATCATAAACTCTAACGAAGTCTATACTTTATTTGATACCGGTTCTACCCATTCTTTTATTTCTCCTACTTGCGCTCATCGATTAAATTTGATTCCGGAGAAATTAGACTTTGACTTATCTGTTGAAACTCCATTGGGAGAAACTTTCATTACATCTACTGTTTATAAGTCTTGTTTGGTTCAAGTTGGTACCCATACATTACCTGTCGATCTTATTTCATTAAAAATACTTGTATTTGACGTGATTCTAGGGATTGATTGGTTAACTACTCATCATGCAAAAATTGATTGTTTTCGTAAGGTTGTTAGCTTTCATATTCCTAATCGACCTATTATGCAAATTCAAGCAACCAAACCATTAAAATCAATCGCTGTCATCTCAAGTCATAAAGCTATTCGTTTATTGAAAAACGGATGTCAAGCTTTCTTAGCTCATGTCACGGATCTAAACAAAAATACGTCAGTTTTGAATGATATTTCTATTGTTAATAAATTCCCTGACGTATTCCCTGAAGAACTTTCTGGCCTACCCCCAGAGCGTGAAATTGAATTTTGTATCGACCTTGAACCCGGTACAAAACCCATTTCTAAAGCCCCATATCGAATGGCTCCTATTGAACTTCAGGAGTTAAAGATCCAACTGCAGGAATTGTTAGACATTGGCTTTATTCGTCCTAGTACTTCTCCTTGGGGTGCTCCTGTTCTATTCGTGAAGAAGAAAGATAGAAGTATGCGACTTTGTATTGATTATCGGGAGTTGAATCATGTCACCATCAAAAACAGGTACCCATTGCCACGTATTGATGACCTGTTTGACCAGTTGCAAGGAGCACAATTTTTTTCAAAGATCGATCTTCGTTCTGGATATCATCAGCTGAAGGTTAGAACTGAGGATATTCCAAAGACGGCTTTTAGAACTCGGTACGGGCATTATGAATTCCTAGTCATGTCCTTTGGATTGACTAATGCTCCTGCTGCCTTCATGGATATGATGAACCGGGTATTCAAGGAATATTTGGATCACTTTGTGGTCGTCTTTATTGATGACATCCTTATTTATTCCAAAAGCCGTGAAGATCATGAGCAACACTTGAGGCTGGTACTCCAAAAGCTTCGTGAATACAAGCTTTATGCCAAGTTGAAGAAATGCGAGTTCTGGCTGGAGGAGGTAGCATTCCTTGGGCACGTAGTATCAAGTCGTGGAATATCGGTTGACCCGGCAAAGATTGAAGCTATTCAAAGCTGGGAGCAACCTAAATCAGTGACCGAAGTACGTAGCTTTCTTGGTTTAGCTGGTTATTATCGGAGATTCGTGGAAGGATTTTCTCGAATCGCTACTCCATTAACTCAGCTGACTCGGAAAGATACAAAGTTCAGTTGGAGCGAAGAATGTGAGCAGAGTTTTCAAGAACTCAAGAGAAGACTCATTTCAGCACCTGTTCTAACAATACCATCTGGCTCGGAGGGATTTGTCATCTACAGTGATGCTTCGAGCAAAGGGTTGGGATGCGTTCTCATGCAACATGGAAAAGTCATAGCTTATGCATCAAGACAACTCAAGGAATATGAGAGGAATTATCCTACTCATGATCTAGAGTTGGCAGCTGTTGTCTTTGCACTTAAAATTTGGAGGCATTACTTGTATGGGGAAAAGGTGGAGATCTTTATGGATCATAAAAGCCTCAAATATTTCTTCACTCAAAAGGAACTCAACATGCGACAACGACGTTGGCTTGAACTGTTGAAAGATTATGATCATACCATTTAATACCATTCTGGAAAAGCGAGCGTGGTAGCTGACGCATTGAGTAGAAGATCATATGCAAGTACGAGTGCGATATTATCAACACAAAGGCCCATTTTGTGTGATTTGCAAAGGATGGAGATAGAGTTAAAGACTCCAGGGACCCATGTGATGATGGCAAATATACGAGTAGAACCGACTTTAATCGATAAAGTTAAAGCTGCTCAAGCTATAGACCTGGAGCTGATGTGTATGAGGAAGAAAGTGCAAGAAGGTGCTATGCCGGAAGTAAGAATCGATGAAGAAGGAATACTTCGAGTCAACTCCAGACTTTGTGTTCCTAACAATCCTGATTTAAAGTATGAAATCATGATGGAGGCGCACAACACACCGTTTGCAATCCATCCTGGAAGTACCAAAATGTATCATGATCTTCATCATATATTTTGGTGGAGCAATATGAAGAGAGAGATATCGTTGTTTATCTCAAGGTGTCTAACTTGTCAACGAGTCAAAGCGGAGCATCAAGTACCAAAAGGTCCATTGCAACCACTTAAAATTCTAGAATGGAAGTGGGAGCACATTACCATGGATTTCGTTACCGGTCTTCCTAAGGTTTCTCAAGGTATAGATGCGATTTGGGTCATTGTTGATAGATTGACTAAGTCTGCTCATTTCTTACCGATACGAGAAACTTATACACTTGAACGTCTTGCTCGTATGTACATAAACGAGATTGTAAGACTGCATGGTATGCCAGTATCCATAGTTTATGATCGAGACCCAAGATTCACTTCACGATTTTGGGTTAGTTTACAAAAAGCTATGGGCACGGAGTTACGATTTAGTTCAGCATATCATCCTCAGACGGACGGACAATCAGAGAGGACTATTCAAACTCTTGAAGATCTATTAAGACTCTGTGTCTTTGACTTCAAGGGAAGTTGGGACAAGTTCTTACCATTGGTGGAGTTTTCCTACAACAACAGTTATCAAGCAAGTATTGGCATGGCTCCATTCGAAGCATTGTATGGAAGAAAATGTCGTTCTCCAGTATGCTGGGATGAGGTGGGTGAAGCAACATTGTTGGGACCGGAGTTGGTACGTATGACTACAGAAAAGATTCAAACGATCCGACAACGTATAAAAACCTCACAAGATCGACAAAAGAGTTATGCTGATCTTCATCGAAAGGACGTGGAATTTGATGTAGGAGATCATGTGTTCTTACGTGTTACTCCATGGAAAGGAGTAACGAGATTTGGAAAGAGAGGAAAGCTCAATCTTCGATTCATCGGTCCATTTTTAATCCTCGATCGAGTAGGAACTGTGGCTTATAGACTCGCTTTACCGCCAAGTATGTCTCGTGTTCATAACGTTTTTCACATATCCATGTTACGCAAATATGTGGACGACCCGAACCACATTATTAAGTTAGAACCGGACGAAATAGCGGAGGATTTGACGTATGAAGAAGTTCTTGTTCAAATCTTGGATAAGAAGGAACATATTCTACGCTCCAAGGTTATACCTCAAGTCAAAGTTTTGTGGAGAAACCACGATGTTGAGGAAATGACTTGGGAGTTAGAATCTGAAATGAAATCAAGGTATCCTTACCTCTTCGACATACCAGGTACGTACCCTAATTTCGAAAGCGAAATTTCATAAGAAGGGGAGGTTGTAAGACCCCAACTTTTATAAATAAAGATGAATTTTCTATAATCATTTTTGAAGATTATGAAGTTAATTTGATATAATGTTATAGTTGTGGGTAATATTTATAAATTTTGTAAAGTACGCAAGTTGTTATATAATATTCGATTGGTCGGGGAATATTCGTTTTAACAGGGAATATTCGTACAACGACACAATCATTGGTGGACCCCACAAACGGAATTATTGTCGGATTGAGAAAACGACAAAAATATTTTATTAAAAATAACGGCGGAAATTTTACCATTGTTACTGTTGAACTACTCGGTAGTAAAAGTACAGTAATACATGTGGTTGCATAGTAGCACACGGTATTGATTATTAATGCTTATGTGAGAAGTCACTCAGTTTGATTCAATTATTGTCAGTTAATAATATGAATTATTTAGCGATAATGACGTTTTGTTTTATTCGTATTATTAACGTAATAAAACAGAAACATCTTTTTATATAAAAAAGAATACTTTATTAAAGTTATTCTATAAATAGAATATATTATATTTTATTTAAAAGATTTTTCTTTAAATATGGACCGTCAGATTAAAGTAATCAATTTGGACCGTTCATGGATTAGTTACTATGCATTCTATTTTTCTATAAATAGCAGCTCATTCCTTCATTATTTCTTACGAATTCACTGAACTCTAGAGAAAGAAACTATAGAGAGAAACTATAGAGAGAGAGAGAGAAGAAGAGTATTCTGCTACTTAACTACTTCCTTATTTCAGCTCGTCTTTAAAACGGTAAGGGATATTATTCTTTTGTATTCAAGAAGAGAACTTCTGTTATTCCATTTCTTTATTATTCTGTTGGAATAACCTGTATATGCGGAATACCCTATACTTGGTGACATTCTTCTATTATTTTGTCTTTGTTATTCCGTTGGAACATCCTGTCTGTGCTATACGCCGGACCTGGTTCCGTCTTTATTATTCTGTCTTTATTTTCAGTTGGAACATTCTGTCTGTGCTTTACGCCGGACCTGGTTCCATCTTTATTATTATTCTGTCGGAATATCCTGTCTGTGTGTTTTACACCGGACCTGGTTCCATTATTTATTATTCTGTCGGAATATCATGTCTATGCGTTTACGCCGGACCTGGTTTCATTATTTATTATTCTGTCGGAATATCCTGTCTGTGCGTTTACGCCGGACCTGGTTCCATTATTTATTATTCTGTTGGAATAACCTGTCTGTGCGGTCTATCGCATGCATGGTGATTTCTTTTGTTATTCCATTCTTTAATATACTCAGTTGGTTAAGTTTTGACTTCTATACTCTATGAAATTTGTGGAATATCCTTGGTAATTGCGGTTCATCCAGTATCTTTTCATGAAAATATTCTTCTAAGTATTCTTGAATTTTACTCCACAAAGCAGTATCATGTTGACAATTTGGACGTTGTTAATTCTTGGATAAATTAATTCTTGAACTTGTTTTATTGAATTCTTATATCATTGTCATCATCCTCATGTTTATAAAATGTTGAAAGTCATCTGTGGCCTGTAGTGCATAGATGGACTGGTTGTATGATTATGACCAGGGATTATTCGGTATAATCATGACCGTAATGTTACAAATGATGTGGTAAAAGTCCTCATTGGCCCGTAGTGCATTGATGGACAGTTGTTGGCATGATCATGACCATTAATGAATATACGAATATCCTTGGCCGTAGTGCAGGGGTGATTCGATGATGTGGATTATTTTATTAAGCTGAGTCCCAGCGATCACAGTGTTGGAAAATCTTTTAAATCATAAAAGATAGTAGAGTTTATTTTCTACTTGACTCTCTTAATGAATTACTTGTTCCGCTACAGTTAAACTTGATGTCTATTATATTTTATCAGTTTAACATTGTTGAAGGCTAATGATAATTTATTCTGCATTATCTTAGTCATAATATTTCTTACTGGGCTAGTTGAGCTCACCCTTTCTTTCACTGTTCTCTTCAGGAAATGAGAACGTAGCTGGGGCAAGTCGGGGAACGGAGTGATGGTTCGAATGATAGTATTAGTTAGTAGTCCTCACTATTCTATGTAATGGTATGTTAATAAATATAACGAGGACTCCTTTTGAGTATGAATACTCTCTAGAAGATAATATTTGTATTCAAACTCACAGTTTATGTTTTGTCATATTGTACACGACAGTTGTATTAGTAAGTTGTATTTGTATTCTGTACTATGTATCTGACGACCCAAGATGGGTGATGTATACCTAATTTTGGGGGCGTCACACTGTTAATAACAATTATTATTATTATTATTATTATTATTATTATTATTATTATTATTATTATTATTATTATTATTATTATTATTATTATTATTATTATTGTTGTTGTTGTTGTTGTTGTTATTATTGTTGTTGTTGTTGTTGTTGTTGTTGTTGTTATTATTATTATTATTATTATTATTATTATTATTATTATTATTATTATTATTATTATTATTATTATTATTATTAATACTAGTATTATTATTGTTGTTATTATTAATATTGTTATTATTATTATTGTTATTGTTATTATTATTATTATTATTATTATTATTATTATTATTATTATTATTAGTTTTATTAGTACTATTATTTTTATTAATATTATTATTATTTTTATTAATATTATTATTATTATTATTATTATTATTATTATTATTATTGTAGTATATAGCTTATTGAGATTATATTAATGGTATGTAGTGAAGGAGAAGAAAGTAATATATGGGAAAAATCTCATGTTTTGATATAAATATTAATCCTTGTAAGATTTTAATAGTTAACCCATGTTGCTCCACCGGTCAAATGATCAATGTTTCAAGCAAGAGGATGCAAGTTCAATTCTAAGGAGAAGCAATTTCTTGGGAAAAATCAAAAGAAGCCACGTCAGCAGCGACATGTGTCAAATTATTTTATTTTATTTATGTAGAAGTTTGTCAACTAATGCATTATCATAATATTGGTCGTATATCATTATTAGAAAAGTTCAGTGGTTGACTTTGCATTTAATCCCTATTATTATTATTACTGTTATTGTTATTATTATTTGGAGGAAATGATTTGTTCAGTTATAAATACTTATCCTTGCAAAATAATAGCAATTAGGCCCATGTGTTCAGTTATAAATACTAATCCCACGTAGATCTGTCACGTGTGCCACGTCGGCGCCACATACGCTGGTCAACACACATGTGGCGCCTGGGCTCGAAGTCAAATTTTTTTAATAGAAAATGGCTCAATTTGCGTTGACCAAAAGAAAATGTCTCAATACCCAAAAACTCTTAAAGTTCAGTGGTCGACTTCGAGTGCACTATGTTGGTATTGCTACTAGTTTAACGATATTTTAAACATAAACAAATGAAGGGTTTAAATGAACTGAGTCGAGCCGAATATTAAGTTGCTCAGATTTGGTTCATAAAATTTATCAAGTATAAAATAAGATTTGATTGAGCCTCATTTAGCTACCGAGTCGAGCACGATTTCGAACTGAGCCCGAGCAGTTTGAACTTTTCGAACGACTATGATCCAAGTATCAATATAAAATTATAATTTGAGAATGTTCGAGTAATTTATCGAACTTTAAAATTTCCTCATATTTGACTCATTTATATTTTGAGTCGAGTTCGAATCGAACTTTTAGTCGAGCGAGTACGAATTGAGCTCGAACTATTTGCTCATTTTACAGCCTTACTCAGCATACATGTTAATTCCTTATTTCAAAACATATACACACACAATATATATTTGGAGCGAAAATTCTTGCGGAAAAAAGAAAATAATAGAGTCTTTCAGCCATGTTTGTTTGTAATTTATGAATTATTATAATTAATGAGATTGTAAATTCAAGACTATTAATGTAAGATATTATTAACTTTTAACAATTAATTTGAGATATTTTAAACTTTAATATAAGATTATTTTTAAATTTTATAAAAAATAATAAATCTCCAAATGAGGAGTAATTTTTAGATAATTTATAATATATCTTTATTTCAAATTATGTTATTATTCTTGACTTTTGAATAGTTAAGCTCAAGCATGTATCATATACCTCTATTCTAAATTATAAAATTATTATTGAGTTTTGACGATTGATTTGAGATATTTTAAAACTTTAATATAAGATTATTTTTAAAATTTATGAAAAATAATAAATCTCCAAATCAGGAGTAATTTTTAGATAATTTATAATATATCTTTATTTCAAATTATACGATTATTATTGATTTTTGAAAATTGATTTGAGATATTTAAAAATTTTAATTTAATATCTTTTTTTTAAATTTATAAAAAATAATAAATCTCCTAATGAGGCGTAAATAGCCTTAGAGTAAATATAAGGAATTATATAGCACTATGTTGGAGCTTCAGAATAAAATGGATTGTAAATTTTGTAATTTAATATAAGTAAATATTTAACTTGAGATTACATAAAATAAGGGTTAAATGCAAAGTCCACCACTAAACTTTTCTGATATTTGGGTATTGAGCCCCTTTCTTCTGGTCAATGCAAACTGAGCCACATTCTATTTAAAAATTTAGACTTTAAACCCCAGGCGCCACATATGCGTTGACCCGCTGATGTGGCACATCGACATCTTTAGAATTTTTTCTAAAAATTTGTATCTCCCTAGGTTTGAACTCACAACCTCAAGTGTAAAACATTAGTCATCTTACCACTAAAGCACCACAAATTAGCTATCAATATTTTGCAAGAACTAATCTTTATATCAAAACATTTCATTTCTCCAAAAAAAAAAAATTAAAATACTACACAGTTACTACAATTTTGATAGCTTTTATATGGGTACTATTTTCTTCAAATAAAGTTTCATTAACAATAATAATAATAATAATAATAATAATAATAATAATAATAATAATAATAACAATAATACTAATAATAAAAATAACAATAACAATAATAATAATAATAATAGTACTAATAATAATAATAATAATAACAATAATAATAATAACAATAATAATAAAAATAAAAATAACAATAACAATAATAATAATAATAATAATAGTACTAATAATAATAATAATGATAATAATAATAATAATATATAATAATAATAATAATAATAATAATAATAATAATAATAATAATAATAATAATAATAATAATAATAATAATAATAATAATAATAAAATAATAATAACAATAATAATAACAATAATAATAATAACAATAATAATAATAACAATAACAATAACAATAACAATAACAATAACAATAACAATAACAATAATAATAATAATAATATAACAATAATAATAATAATAACAATAATAATAATAATAATAATAATAATAATAATAATAATAATAATAATAATAATAATAATAATAATAATAATAATAATAATAATTGGCCACGTTACAATCAAGAGTAAGGCTGTAAAATGAGCAAACAGTTCGGGTTCGATTCGTACTCGCTCGACTAAAAATTCGATTCGAGCTCGACTCAAAATATAAATGAGTCAAATATGAGCAAATTTTAAAGTTCGATAAATTACTCGAACCTACTCAAATTTTAATTTTTTATTGATACTCGGATCATATTCGTTTGAAAAGTTCAAACTGCTCGGGCTCGATTCGGAATCGTACTCGACTCGGTAGCTAAATGAGCCTCAATCAAACCTTATTTTATACTTGATAAATTTTATGAATCAAATCTGAGCAACTCAATACTCGGTTCGACTCGATTCGTTTACACCCTTAATCAGGAGTAGTAGCATTGTTCCCGGAAAGTAGGGGTGTTCAAAACGGTCGGTTTTTTCGGTTTTTAGGGAAACCGAACCGGTTCGAACCGATCGGTTCGGTACAAAATTGAACCGGTTCGGTACCGGTACAAAAAATAGGTACATACCGAATTTTCGGTTCCGGTTTCGGTTGGATGTTTGGCTTGGTCGGTAAATACCGAACCGATCGTACCGATTATTTAAATAATAAATTAAAAAATAACTTGAAGGACCAATTTTTTAAGACTCGTTTGTCTAACTATGTAAAAGTTTTAAGGCTCTTTTGTCTAACTATGTAAAATTAATTGAAAGTCTCTCTATTTATAGAATTGAGGTAAGATAAGAGATGTCATACTAGACAATGTGAGATGTTTAGTTGTCTAGCCATGTAAAATTAACTTGAAAGTCTCTTCTATTTATAGAATAGAGGTAAAACAAGAGATGGCATACTAGACAATGTGGGATGTATTCAATGTGGGACTTATTAAACAAGAGATGACATACTACATTACTACCAAGTGAATCTCCAAGTCCCATATTGGCTAAATTGGTAAAACTTTAAGAAAATTTTTCTTATAAATTGATTATTATGTCTTAATGAATTTAAGATAACAAATAATCAAACCATTATTAGTATTAAGGATGTAAATAACTTAACCTTTATAATGACACTAATGAAGAATTTATGACACAATTGATTGTTTCTAAGTCCCACATTGATTAGATTATAAAAAATTTAGAAAGTTTTCTTTATAAAAATACCATTTGCTAAAACTTGAAGTAAATTTACCAACTTAGACTTTCATCAAATCAAACCAACTATAATGACACTAATGAATGCCAAGGAAATCACATAAGGGAACTTATGGCACCATCTTACATAACTTGTTTCTAAGTCCCACATAGATTAGATTATAAAAATTTAAGAAAGTTTTCTTTATAAAAACACTACCAAGTGAAGTCTTTACTATTTAGTTGTCTCCAAGTCCCATATTGGCTAAATTGGTAAAACTTTAAGGAAATTTTTCTTATAAATTGATTATCATGTAATAATGAATTTAAGATAGCAAATAATCAATGCATTATTAATAATAAGAATGTAAATAACTTAACCCTTATAATGAATGATACTAATGAAGAACTTATGGCACCATTGCTTGTTTCTAAGTCTCACAATGATTAGATTATAAAAAATTAAGAAAGTTTTCTTTATAAAAACATCATTGCTAAAACTTTAAATAAATTTACAAACTTAGACTTTCATCAAATCAAACCAACTATAATGACACTAATGATTAATGAATGTCAAGAAAATCACATAAGGAAACTTATGACACCATCTTACATAACTTATTTCTAAGTCCCACATTGATTAGATTATAAAAATTTAAGAAAGTTTTCTTTATAAAAACACTACCAAGTGAAGCATTTACTATTTAGTTGTCTCCAAGTCCCATATTGGTTAAATTGGTAAAACTTTAAGGAGATTCTCCTTATAAAATGATTACCGATTAACATGTAACAATAAATTCCAATTGGGCCAATTTTTGGCTTATAATTTTGTGTTTGGGCTGTAATAGGTCTATCTTACTAAGCTTTTGGGCTGGCATAATTTTGGGCTTAAAAATTTAAGTCAGTATTTAAAGTTTTGGGTTGAAAGTTTTTGGGCTAAAAATCTTGTTTTTGGGCTGAAATTGGTTGGGTTGAAATTCCGGTACAAGTTGGTAAAAATCGGAACCGGTCCGTTACCGAACCGGCTATTTGGTTCGGTTTACCGGTTCATTCGGTTCCGATATCGGTACCCAATTATCAGTAGTTTTGGTAATCGGTTCGGTTCGGGCCGGTATTTTACCGATGAGCACCCCTACCGGAAAGAGATTTGGAATCTTGGAAGATGAAATCATTTCTTCAACTTGCTTTTTGCTTCTTTACGGTAAGTTAAGTAGTTGGATTTCATTCAACATTAAAATAATTAAATTTTTTTGGCTTTTCTTTTCTTTTTTAAATTCTGAATTTTGTTCATATTATTATTATTATTATTATTATTAGTACTATTATTATTAGTATTAGTACTATTATTGTTATTGTTATTGTTATTTTTATTATTATTAGTACTATTATTATTATTATTAGTACTATTATTATTTTTATTTTTATTAATATTATTATTGTTATCCCACAAAACCAATTCTATCGTAATTTACTCGTCATCTCCTTGCCCTCACTCTCTCTTTCTCTCATTTCAACAGCTGTATAGAAAAAAAACCCCTTTAACTCCTTAAAAGTAGATCCGACGACAACTACCTAGGAGTAGATCGGTGGCTGAACTTCCTAGCAGTAGATCGTGGCGGCGAAACTTGCCGGCGAAACCCCAAGAGTTGGTCATTACCTCCGGCAAAGGCGGCGTTGGCAAAACCACTACAACCGCCAACATCAGCCTTTCCCTCGCCCGCCTTGGCTTCTCCGTCGTCGCCATTGACGCCGACGTCGGCCTCCTCAACCTCGACCTCCTCCTCGGACTCGAAAACCGCGTCAACTACACTTGTTGAAGTCCTCAACGACGATTGCCGCCTTGAACAAGCCCTAGTTCGCGACAAACGCTTTTCCAACTTCGAATTACTCTACATTTCCAAGCCCCATTCCAAACTCCCAATGGGGTTTGGTGGAAAAGCCCTAGTTTGGCTAGTGGACGCCTTAAAAGACCGCCAAGAGGGCTCCCCTGATTTCATTTTAATCGATTAATTGGCTGGGATTGATGTTGGGTTCATAACGGCAATCGCACCGGCGAATGAGGCTGTTTTGGTAACAACGCCAGACATTACGGCATTGCGTGATGCTGACAGGGTTACATGCTTACTGGAATGTGATGGAATTAGGGATATAAAGATGGTTGTGAACCGGGTTAGAAAATATATGATCAAAGGCGAAGATATGAGTAAACCCTCGTTCTGTATACACCCCATGTTCTATTTGACGTGCTTATCCCCATGGTTACAAACTGAAGCAATTCATTGTTTTTCTTTGTAATTGTAATCAGCCCCAAGACATTTGTGCAAGTGGATGTGCCGAAAACATTGTTCGGAGAATCTGTTTTGTATTTAAAAGGTAACAAAAATCTAGTATTTTATATTTTAATGAAGTGTCTTTTTTAAATTTCATTTTCTAAATGTGGAATTATTATGTGAAATGCTTTTTGTGTGTTCTCCTTCCCCTTTCCATCTCATTTTCTCAATATCCTGGTTGAATTTTGAGCGAACATATAACCACGGGGGTAGAGGGCAGCAAGGTAGTGGAATTCTTTTTTACTAGTTAATATTTTTTTTAATTATTGTATAATATGCTGTCATATTATGATTAGCTAAATGAACCGGTGCTTCTACTCATCTGAATGCGCTGGGATTTTATAACATATCACTATGTAATCTTCTGTCTTTCACTACTGAAGATGGAGGAGTCAACTTATGTGGCGTGTCTTTTTCACTTCTGCTATTGTGGCTGTTGTGGTTCGTACTGCAATGGGATGGTGTAAGAGTGGAAAATGTGGACATTTTGGCTCTGGAGGCTTCATAATATGGGATGTCTCAGAGTTAGTAACTTAACTTTATCTGGATCTCCTATTTAATATTTATCTTAGGCCTTTACTGGCTTATCTTAACTTTATATGGATCTCCTATTTAATATTAATCTTAGTCCTTCGCTGGCTTTCTAACATTTATTTTTCTGTCTAGTGGTCAAGAGGACTACTCATTTGTGGAGTTGATGCCAATGGTAGTTATTGGTGTTATTGGCGGTCTTCTGGGTATGATCTTGTACTGGAATTTCAATTCTTACATTGGAAAAATGAAAATACAAACAAACTGTTAATCTGATCTGGCATCCAATTTTCTCTCTGCAGGAGCATACTCTTTATATAACTCGTTGGCGCCAAAACTATTTACACAAGAAAGGAAGCCGAGTCAAAGTAAGCTTCAGAGTGTAAACTTTGGAGCCCACTTACTTGTCTTGGCTTTAGGTTTATCTTGGGAATGATGACTTTATGATTGATTCTCTTTTTGTTAATACTGCAGGTCATTGAAGTGTGTCTTGTCTCCATGATAACATCAGCTATTTCTTTTGGATTACCACTTTTTAGAAAGTGCAGCCCATGTCCTGAAGCAGATGTTAATTCTGGTATCGAATGCCCTCATCCACCAAGAATGTATGGGAATTATGTAAATGTAAGATATGATACTGTTCTACTTTCTTTTGATTCTGTCTAGGTAAAAGTTTAGGCTATATTTACTCTATCAGGCTATATTTGCAAATTTTGTGATGGTATTCAGTATGTAAATTGATAATACTTCATATACTAGTATTTGACAAATAATTGCCCTAAAAGATATATGAAACTTGTTAAAGGAAAAACGAAAGGAAAAGGAAAAATGAAAGGAAAAGGAAAAATTATTATCTCAATGATAGTTTCATCATTTATACTTTAATAAAATCTAATATGAATAGTATAATGTTAATGTGTACTTTGATGAAAGATTAATAGTGCTCCAATAAATTATTAGATTTCATTTCCTGTTATATTTTCCAAGTTACAAAAATGCCTAAATGGAAGGCAAAGAACCTCTTTTGGCTTATTAAAATTGTAGCATCATCTAAAGGACTAAAGCTTGATTGCTTGATGGTGATACTGATGACTGCATTGGCTATCTCTGCTTGTACTATTTTACTTTATACAGTTTTCTGGCGTGTAATAACCTATAGCTTTCAGATATCAGCGTATGAAGAACTTATGTCCTTCTGCAATTAAGCAATTGTTAAGTCTTGAGTTGTAATGTGAATAATTTTAAATGATGTATATAATATTTTTTATGTTTTATTTTATAGTGTACTTGTGTTTGGTTAATAAATGTGCATTATTAATTAATTTTTTTTTGAAATCTAAAAAGTCTATAGCGACGATCGTCGACTGTCACTATAGTCATGAAGACCGTCGCTATAGAGTTTACCGATGGCTTCTATGGCGACGGTCGTTGACCGTTGCTAAAGCCTATAGCGACGGTCTTTAGGCCTATAGCGACGGTCGACGGTTGGCGATCGTCGGCAACTGTCGTTATAGGTCGATTTTCTAGTAGTGTATATTTGACTAATTATCTTATATGTTATAAGTTTGGTGCAGATTATATCTTGGTGCAGGTCAAATGACCTATGCTGCTCCTCCCTTCCATTCCAGATCTGTGGCAGCTAGTCCAATCTTTGTTCAACTCAGCCTCTGTGGTATCCCTACTGTGCTTGTGTCTTCCCCAACTCAGCCTCCTCCTATCTCGACTTCTCAAAATCAGCTTGCCTTCCACCAAAACCAGCGGTCCAGTACTTCCATTACCAACAGCAGCACTTCTCTCCTATGTTTATGGTGTTAATCATAGTACAAAGTGAAGATGCAAAGCTTGCAGATCACACATCATTTATTAAAGATGTAGCTGTGACTGAACCACCCGAGCATCTGCAACACCTTCTAAGAATGCTTCAGGTTAGAGGTAAGGCATTGACCAACTCTGGATCATTTGCGTTGTTTGTCAGAACTCATTGATTTATTGTGGATGTCCCATTGAAACAAAGTAATGAGTTTTCTCGTCACATTACTTGTATTATATTTGAGTTTAGTTCTTGCAGCGAAAATTGTCATTTTATTGGTTGGAATGTGTGGACCACCCAGGCAATAATTTGTGGTGGAAGCTCATATCTTAGAGAGTGGGATTACGCGAGATTTAGACAGATTGCTGACAAGTGCGACACTGTTTTGATGTGTGACAAGGATCAAATTAGTGGTCTTATAGCAGCTAAGGTGAAATATTCATGTTTAAACTCTGAAATTTTTTTGTGCTTTAGCTTGTTTACGCATGTCTTGCTTGAAATTTAATTTCTGTTGTTAACCTTATGAATAATCTATTAGTTTTGTGTTAGCTATGGTTTATAATTTGAGAATCTGAAAGTAGTACACTGTAAACAACTATAAAATAAAAAAAATGAGAATCAAGATGCAGTTTGTTGGAAATGTCTGCCAGATGAATGTGGGGAATCATTGATACTACATCACGTGTACTTGAATTTTTGGTCAAGTCTTTCACAAGCTACTTGGCTTGGATTGAATTGATTATCCTTTATGTAAGACAATGAGGTTCATTTCCTAGTGTACATAGATTAGCTGCTATCTGATCTCTAAATAATTCTTACAGCGAGTCCTTTGAAAATAATGTAGGTTGCAGAAGTTAAGATGGCGAGGGCAGGATGCCAATTTTGCTCCCTGCTTTTGCTAGATTATTGGTAGCTGTAGATTAATGCTATTATTAGGATCCTTTGATGTACTCTCTTATAATTCTTTTAATAAATTCTTCTTCTTTCTGAGAAATTATAGATAACCAAGTCCTTACTATATAACAAAGTTTGTGACACTTGGAAATACTTAACCTTGTTCTTGCCCATTAGAAAAGGAGCACAATGGAATTAGAAGTTTCCGAGAGTTTGGTTGTCAATCAATCTTATAAGTAACAATGCAACAAATCAGGATTAAGACACGAATTCTTAAAAGTCATGTAGATATCGTTATCTATGAAACATTAATTTAGGATCTTCTTTAAACTCCCTTGAATCCAGTATACATGTCTTAGGATATTTTTATAATGTGTTATAATGTGTTCTACTTTATAGTGTAAAATGTGTTTTACTTGCTGTGTAATTTATCTGGAAAGGGATTTTCTGTATTTAGCAGATTCAGTACTATAAAATGCAGATGTACTCTCTGTGTTCTAACTTTCTGTGTAGGAGTTTGTTTAACATTGATTTTATTGAATTTATCAACTTGGGGAACTCATCCATAGGTGATTTTGTATGTGCTCTATTTGAGATTGCGTGATGCTTGTGGTTGTTGAATGTGATTGAATTCTGACTTGAGGTTAACATATAATAATAATCTACAAGTCTTGTAACAGAAAATATGTTTACCACTATGCTTATTGAAATTAATTCATGAAATGGCCGATTAAGATTCCAATTTTTTCTTGTAACGGAGCAATCATATAGTCGCACTGAAGGTTCTTTTTCTATTTGGATTTGTAGCAAATGATATTGTGATTGCCTATTTGTCTTTTTCTGCTTATGAGCAATACGGTGTACATTAGTACCACGTAGCAACTCTATTGTCTGTGTATTGATTTTTGGCACTAAGTGCCTCTGGTGACCTATTTGCTTTATTTTTTTGACTTGCTATTATTTTTAAATATGTGCAGGAAGACTGCTTCTACGACCTACCTTACAATACTAGATATCAAATTTTCGTGCTACGTTTACGAAAGACAAGGGACGAAATTATGAAGTGCACTCTCTCTTTATATATGTAGATATATACTTTGATTGAAGAACTGTGGTAGTTTTAGATGGTTCATTGTAAAGATAATGAATGATTATGTAGTGGATGATTTTATTAAGTTAATAATATTTTAGTTTTTTATATTTTTGTCATTATTTGCTATGAGGACATTGAGCCATCCAGGTATACAAAAAGAATGTCAAATTTTGATTTGGTAACAATATAATTCGTTACCAAAGAATTGAACAAGTTTTAATATAGCAACAATTTTTTATGCATTTAGTAACAAATTTTTGTTACTAATGGTATTAAAAATATAATATTTGGCAACGAAAAATTAACCTAATAACAACGGTGAGGATATTGTTGCTAATACTAACATAAAAGGCAATATTTTTTATCGTTACAAATCATATCAACTTTCGTTGCACATATAAAGAAACGGCAACATATAATGTCGTTACTAATTGACGACTTTCGTTGCTTTTGAAAAATAACTACCAATAAACATTTTCGTTGCTGATTTAGCATAATGTCGTTGCTAAATAATATAATCAGCAACGAAAATCATTGCTAAAAAGTTTACATTTTGCAACGAAAGCAAGCTTAGGCAACAATTTTCATAATTTATTGCAACGAAAAATGTCGTTGCAAAATGGTGTCAATTGCAACGAAAATGCATGGTCGTTGCAAAAAAAAAAAAGTTCATTTCGTTGCCAATTAGCAGACTTTTGCAACGAAATGGGGTTTTTAGTAACGAAATTTCAGTTATTCTGCAACAATATATTTTGTTGCTAAAGGATCGATGTCTCTGTACGAAAGCCAAATTTCGTTGCAAAATGTATTACTTTTTGCAACGAAAAAAAAAGTTCGTTGCGAAACAATTAGCAACGCTCATTGCATAACGAAAGACGCAACGACAGTAAAGTCGTTGCCAAAACCCTTTTGCAACGAAATTTGGCGCCTTTAGCAACGAAAATAGTTTGTTGCTGAAGGCCCATTTTTTGTAGTGTTCTACCAAGACCTTCTCTCTCTAGAAATTCGAGAGTTAGAGTGAGAAAGTGTGAGAAACCAAACCATGATCAAGTATTAGCAAGCCAAGAACAAGATCAAAGATCAGAAATCAAAAATCAAGTTAGAAAGAGGTATGAACCCTAAATTTCGAAAATCAGTGATCTTATGTTAAAAGTTGTAATTTGTTGGCTAGATATATGTTATAAGGTGTCAATTAGAGATCTGGATTGTTGGATAATGGATCCATAACATCTAGATGCTCGAATATAGCATTTTTGAAAATCTGAAAATGATGAAAAAAGTGGTCTGACAGTCGAATGCCAGGCCCTCTCAATCTGTGTGTATTATCTGTTTAATGTGTTTTTTGTCTTAGATATGTTCTATGTCACGTGTTCTTTAGTCTGGATCTTGAATCATGTTCAGATCAGGTATATATTTTAACTTATGAGTGGTCAAAGTGAGTTGACTGAGGACAAAACTTAGAATCTGGGCAACCCAGAATTTTTCTAGTGTTCTGACAAGCTTTTCTAAGCTCTAGATCTTGCTGTGTGTTACTCGTTTGGTCATGTTGTTGGTTGGATATTCGAGATAGGTATAAGGACTACATACTCAGGCTTTTAGATCACCAAAATAAGTAGCAGAATCATAGAAATCCTTGGTCAAACTATCGTTGTAAGACCCCAACTTTTATAAATAAAGATGAATTTTCTATAAATATCATTTTTGAATATTATGGAGTTAATTTGATATAATGTTATAGTTGTGGGTAATATTTATAAATTTTACAAAGTACGCAAGTTGTTATATAATATTTGATTGGTCGGGAAATATTCGTTTTAACAAGGAATATTCGTACAACGGCACAATCATTGGTGGACCCCACAACGGAATTATTGTCGGATTGAGAAAACGACAAAAATATTTTATTAAAAATAACGGCGGAAGTTTTACCATTGTTACTGTTGAACTACTCGGTAGTAAAAATACAGTAATACGTGTGGTTGCATAGTAGCACACGGTATTGATTATTAATGCTTATGTGAGAAGTCACTCAGTTTGATTCAATTAATGTCAGTTAATAATATGAATTATTTAGCGATAATGACGTTTTGTTTTATTCGTATTATTAACGTAATAAAACAGAAACATCTTTTTATATAAAACAGAATACTTTATTAAAGTTATTTTATAATAGAATATATTATATTTTATTTAAAAGATTTTTCTTTAAATATGGACCGTCAGATTAAAGTAATCAATCTGGACCGTTCATGGATTAGTTACTATGCATTCTATTTTTCTATAAATAGCAGCTCATTCCTTCATTATTTCTTACGAATTCACTGAACTCTAGAGAGAGAAACTATAGAGAGAGAGAAGAAGAGTATTCTGCTACTTAACTACTTCCTTATTTCAGCTCTTCTTTAAAACGGTAAGGGGTGTTATTCTTTCTTATTTATGAAGAGAACTGTTGTTATTCCATTTCTTATTATTCTGTTGGAATAACCTGTATACGCGGTCTACCCTATACTTGGTGACATTCTTCTATTATTCTGTTGGAACATCCTGTCTGTGTGTTTTACATCGGACCTGATTCCGTCTTGTTATTATTCTGTTGGAACATCTTGTCTGTGTGTTTTACACCGGACCTGGTTCCATTATTTTTTATTCTGTCGAAATATCCTGTCTGTGCGTTTACGCCGGACCTAGTTCCATTATTTATTATTCTGTTGGAATAACCTGTCTGTGCGATCTATCGCATGCATGGTGATTTCTTTTGTTATTCCATTCTTTATTATACTCAGTTGGTTAAGTTTTGACTTCTATACTCCATGAAATTAGTGGAATATCCTTGATAATTGCGGTTCATCCAGTATCTTTCCATGAAAATATTCTTCTAAGTATTCTTGAATTTTATTCCACAAAGCAGTATCATGTTGACAATTTGGACGTTGTTAATTCTTGGATAAATTAATTCTTGAACTTGTTTTATTGAATTCTTATATCATTGTCATCATCCTCATGTTTATAAAATGTTGAAAGTCATCTGTGGCCTGTAGTGCATAAATGGACTTGGTATGATTATGACCAGGGATTATTCGGTATAATCATGACCGTAATGTTACAAATTATGTGGTAAAAGTCCTCATTGGCCCGTAGTGCATTGATGGACAGTTGTTGGCATGATTATGACCATTAATGAATACACGAATATCCTTGGCCGTAGTGCAGGGGTGATTCGATGATGTGGATTATTTTATTAAGTTGAGTCCCAGCGATAACAGTGTTGAAAAACCTTTTAAATCATAAAAGATAGTAAAATTTATTTTCTACTTGACTCTTTTAATGGATTGCTTGTTCCGCTGCAGTTAAACTTGATGTCTATTATATTTTATCAGTTTAACATTGTTGAAGGCTAATGATAATTTATTCTGCATTATCTTAGTCATAATATTTCTTACTGGGCTAGTTGAGCTCACCCTTTCTTTCACTGTTCTTTCAGAAAATGAGAACGTTGCTGGGATAAGTCGGGGGACAGAGTGATGGTCCGAATGAAGTATTAGTTAGTAGTCCTCACTATTCTATGTAATAGTGTGTTAATAAATGTAATGAGGACTCCTTTTGAGTATGGATACTCTCTAGTAGACAATATTTGTATTCAAACTCACAGTTTATGTTTTGTCATATTGAACACGACAGTTGTATTATTAAGTTGTATTTGAATTCTGTACCATGTATCTGACGACCCAAGATGGGTGATGTATACCTAATTTTGGGGGCGTCACAATCGTTGACCATCACGCCTGATGAAGATTCTGGGTAACCCAGATCTTCATCAGCCGTGTTCATGTCAGGTAGTTTAACCGGCCCAGATCTTGTGTATCTAATTTTGTTATGTTGTTGTGATGTTATGAGGTTGTACTCTGACATTCTGACTACAATTGTGAACTTTTATATCACACAAACAGATCATAGAATGCAAACTATATGGATCCAAAGTAAGTATCTCGTATGTTCTTCAATTTCTGGAAAACCCAAAAATTGAAGAATAGCGTCTGACAGGTTTTTGGTTACTTAGATCTCTCTGTGATTATATGTTTTGGTCATGATCTTTGCTTAGTTTTGTAGTATTACATTCAGTTTACAATATAAAAGTAATTAACAGCCCAGAAACAACAAGTTCACGATGATAGATTCGATCAAAGTAGGCACCCTGGCCATTGACACGAATTTCTGAAAATGCTCAAGAACACGTGAAGAACACCAACAGCGATGGATTTGTCGCCTAAAGACCCTATAGCGACGCTTAATTTTTAAAAATAATTATTTTATTTAAAAATTAGAGAAAAATAGTTTTTAATTATTAAAAATACATAATAAATTCTGAAAAATTATTTTAAAGCCTGAAAAATAGTTTTTAATTATTTTGAGTATATTTCATAAATATTTAATATTTTTGGAATATAAATGATATTTAATTTATTTAATTATAATATTAAATAAATTATTTAAAAATGGTTTTAATTCATGAAAAATCATGAAAAGTTATATTATGGTATTAGAAAATATTTTAAGTTATTTTTAATGACTTTTAATATTTTGTGATGAAATTCATTAATTAATCAATATTAATGATGATTAGTTTATTTAATTAATATATTAAATAAATTATGAAAAAATAGAATTAATGATTTATAAATCATATAAAAATGATTTAAGTGTTATAAAAATATTTTAAGTTATAAAATATAACTTTTGATATTTTGTCATGAAAATATTAATATTTAAATATTAAAAGCAATTATAGGATAATGAATTTAAGTGTTTAAAAATCATATAAATATGATTTTAAGGTATTAAAAAAATACTTTGATATATTATAAATATATTATAATATTAAATGATGATTTTCATTAATATTTAATAATAAATAAATATTAATGATAAAAAATTATGTGGTATTTAATTTATTTTAATACGTTTTAAATGATTGAAAATTCACGATAAATGGTAATAATTACTTAAAAAATTATTACGAGCTTAAGAAAATTATTTTGACTAATATTAAAATTATCTGAGATAATTGTTAAGTATTAGGCAGAGTTTAATTGAACTTAAACTCACAGCATTGTTCGACTAGACCGTCGGGACGTTAGAACTTTGTCGAACTCAAGTCAGACTGAAATAGTTTGACTTGATACTGAGTCTTATGTGTGTTATAGACTGATAGGGTTATGTGTTATGTGTAATGTGTTTAGGTTATTATATAAATTGTGATGATATTATTCTAATATTGGAGATCTATATTACTAATATTAGGTCTTCGGATAAAGCGTTATAAATTGCGTAGCGGTAATCAACGGTTCAGGCAAGTTTGTTTTTACTTAACTCTACTAAGAGTTATTTTATTTGGATAAGCTTATGGTTAATCATTGCTGGTTGCCATGAATTGTACTCTATACATATTGCATGTATAAGTCAGGTATGAAAGGCTGATCACCATCATTACCAGTTGGTTCAGATATATTTGTTCATGTATAATACTTGTTCAGTCATAAATTTGTTCCTGCTAGTTCATAATTATATTGTTGAATTTTAGCCAGCTTATTATTCAGACTCTTTCAATCATGATATATCATTATATTATTGAATTTAAACTTGATGGGCAATCCTTATGCTCACCCTTGCTATATCATGATAAAACATTGCAGATAAGGCGAATGCGTTTGGATACAGGAAAAGAATAATGCCAAGTTCTAGCTTAAAGTTAATGTGCACGATTAGTTTTGTAATAGTATAGTTTGATAATGAAGTTATGTGTTAAATAAGTTATGAATGTGATTAAGTTAAGGTTACTCGACCTTGGGGAATAGTGTGTAAAGTATTGTATAAACAATTTATGTTTATATCTTCCGCAAATAGTAATAGTTGTACAGAATGATCGAACCGGATCCGAGGCGATTTGGGACCTGGATTCGGGGCCGTCACATCTTCTATTTATAGGATTCTCTAGGTGAGCGTATAATAGACATTTGGCCCATCCCACCTCCTTAATTCACCTCCTTACTATTCCATGCTTAGCCACCAAATAAAACCACTTTACTTGGTCACCAAGATGGCTGGCCATGTGCTCATGGGGCCCACATGGGTTGCCCCATAGGTTTTTCTTAACCGTTTATCCATTGGTTCGATCCATGGATCCGGTTCTTAGTTTGGGCTTTAGGTTTAATTACCTTTGGGCCTAACGTTGGGCTTGAACTTCATTTCATTGGGCTTTAACATAATACCAATTGGGCTTGCAACATTTCTACATAAATCTTACAAATCCAATACAATCGGATTTAAGCGTTTAACATAAAATCCTCGTATCCCTTACGTATACTAGTTCGTATAATCTTTCGTCATACACATTTTACTATCATTCGTATATACTCGTATAATACTTCGTATCATACTCGCATTCATTGCCTCGCATAATACTTGCTATTATATGATTATTATTTATTTCAATCCTTACATTCCTTAACATTCTCAAATTAAGTACGCAGGTGAAAATTTGCGTTTGCCATACTTGAATTATTATTGCATAATCCATCCTTTCTTATTATTATATCGTTATATTTTTCTCGAAAATTCAAAAATAATTCCCGAGCAGAAATCAGTGAATAGTATTTTTTAGAAAATTTCTCGAAAATCTTTTATTTTCGTCTTGCAAATTCAAACACTATAATTCCTTCACGTAGCCAAAATACTACGACATTTCGATATATTTAGGTTATAGAACAACCTTTGTGACGCCCCCAAAATAGGTCCACACGACCCATTCTGAGTCGCCAGATATTACACTACAGAAATCAAATACTAACTTCATTTATACAACTGTTGAACTGTCGTGCAGAGTACGACAACACATAAGCTGTGAGTTTTAATACAAATATATGTAACTCTCATGGTGCCTTGACCACGACACCTTACAATGGTATTTTACATAAAAGTACAGTCAATAACTGTTTTAGAAATTAAAATCTTTGGAAAATGCTCAAGGAAACCTTCATACATAGGAGGCCATGTATTTAAGTTATGATAGATATCATATGACTCGAGAATTATCCTTGGTTGACCCAATAGACCCCAAAGAAAAATGAGAAGATTACTATCATGTTCTTTCCAATGGTGAGTCTTCTCTTGACATATAGTTATCTCTATTGTCTCTAATTGAGAATTATATTTCAACCAAACTCCAAGATTATATAGGTATTGCTCATAGATATAATCAGCAAGTGTATGTGCGCAACCCTGTCTTATAATAACACGAAGTCGTCTGTCATTAGGCATCTTGTATGATAGTGGCAAAACACCCTTCCAAAGTTGGGTTCACCTCACCCTATTCGGTTCACCAAAATTAACAGTTAAAATGACGTATAAAATACTACACACTTATCTAAAATTCTCAATAAAATTATTTCTATACTGTTTTAGGGGAAACCTCAACATCTATCGACCACCATTCTATTCCCCTGTTACCCCCACTCGACCCAGCTAAACTCTTATTACCTGAAAGGAATTGTGAAACAAAAGGGTGAGCACAACTAGCCTAGTAAAGAATATCACGACTAAAGATAATTAAATCATCAATAGCCTTCATCAGTAATGAATCAGAGATTTAGAACATATGGTAGATGATAAAACTTTTCAACCATAGTGGCAGCAGAACGAGCAATCTATTAGAAGAGTCAAATAGACCATAAAGTCTATTATCTTCTTCATGTTAAAAGTCCACCAATAATATTTTATCCCTATAACATCAATCAACAGTTCATGTGCATAATCATTTGAATAACTCATAATCATAATTGTGATTCTAAATTCCTCTTCGCACCTAGGACGAAGATAATTTTCATCACCTGTCTTTACCTAAAACATCAAAGATCATGGTTATACCAAATCACAGTTCCAGTTCATAATCATACTAATAAATTTATCTTTGCACTACGGGCCAAAGATATTCATTAACAGTTCATCTTTGCACTACAGGCCAAGACATACAACTATATTTTAGAAGAGTCAAGTAGAGCATTATATCTACTATCTTCTACAAATTAAAAGTTTATTATCAATATTTTATCGCTGAGACTTAGCTCAATACATCACCGAATTATCCATGCACTACGGCCAAGGAAATTTGTTAGTATCACATCCATGAATTATCCATGTACTACGGGCCAAAGATATTCATATCTCAACGAAATATATAATCATTTTAGAATTTATATAAACAATAATTATAACTATGTTAATCAATTCACCTTTGCACTTAAGCTAAAGATATGCAATTATAAATTCAATGGTCATGCTCATACCAGTCAATAATTCATCTTTGCACTACTGGCCAAAGAGAACCCATAGTCGCGATCATACCAATAATCTACCCATCTTTACACTCAAGTGAAAGAGAAATTTCAACACCATGGTTATAAAAATGTTATATATGATAACAAAAATAATATAGTCAAAACATGGATTTAATTTCAAGAGTAAGATTCATAAATCAACGATAATTTGGTCAGAAAAAGAAACCAATTTGTCGTGAATAGTATTCTGTGAATAGTAACTCATGAATAGTAACTCGTGAATAGTAAACCATGAATAGTAACCCGTGAATAGTACTCCATATACGTGAATAGTGCCGTATACGTGAATAGTACCGTATACATGAATAGTAACTCATGAATAGTAACCCGTGAATAGTACTCATAAAAGGAAAATACAAAAGACAACGATATTCCATGACGAGTACAAAAGAAATGATATTTCGTACGAGTATAAAAGAATATACGAACTGCAAATGAATTTTCACCCGCCATGCAGTAATCCACGTAGACAGATCATTTTCACAATTTAATAAAGAATGAATACTAAGGGTCATTCACCATGAATGCGGTAGTCCGCGTAGACAGGTTACTCCCGCAGATTAATAAAAATGAATACGAAGGGTCATTCACCATGCATGCGGTAGTCCGTATAGACAAGTTATTCCAACAGAATAATAAAGAATGGAATAACAAAAGGATTTCATCATGCATGCGGTAGTCCACGTAGACAGGTTGTTCCAACAGAATAATAAAGAATGGAATAAGAAAAGGATTTCACCATGCATGCGGTAGTCCGAGTAGACAGGTTATTCCAACAGAATAATAAAGAATGGAATAACAACCCTTACGAGTATTGAAAGAAAATAACTCTCTTCATGAATACGAAAGAAATAATACCCCATACGAATATAACAAATAATATCCCTTACGAATACAAAATAAATAACACCCCTTACGAATACAATAAATAATATCCCTTATGAATATTGAACGAAGATAATACTCCTTACGAATACGAAAAAATAATATCGTAAGCGAATATGAAATAAATAACACCCCTTACCTTAGTAGAAGATTGAATACTAAAGTAGGGTAGTAGTAGATTACTCCTCTTCTTTCTCTCTATAGTTTCTCTCTCTAGAGTTTCAGTGAATTAGTAAGAAATAATGAAGGAATAAGCTTCTATTTATAGGAAAAAGGACTGAATAGTAACTAATTCATGAACAGCTCAGATTAATTTACTTTTAAACGGACGGTCCATATTGATTTACTATTATAACTTAAAGCAACGATCCATATTGATTTATTATTAAAACTTTAAACCAGCGATCCATATTGATTTACTATTATAACTTTCCACCAGCGGTCCATATTGATTTACTATTATATCTTCAACCAACGATCCATATTGATTTACTATTATAACTTCAACCAACGATCTGAAAAATTAGCATATCTCCTCATGGAATAATAAGTCAAACTTATAACAAATACCACATAACAAACCCCTCTATTTATATCAAAAATTGAATAAATATTTATCACAAATCACTTATCTTTAATAAATACATTTTTAATCTATTAACAATTATTCATCATTAATATTATAACTCACAATATTTAACAACTAGATCATTCCTAGGAAAGAGGGGGCTTTTCGATAAGGATTTCTCCCTATTGGCGCGCAATTAGATGACCAAACCTCTCCTCGACAGAACTTTCTAGACATCGTCAATATTGCAAATAATAATATGAATAACTTTGCCGTCTCAATTATTAATTAAATAATATAAAATATTATGCAGATGATACTATGACAATAATTGAATCAAATAACGTGAGATACTATGCAACAATTACTGTAGCAATAATTGAGTATAACTGAGTGACTTCTCACGTAAGTATCAATAATCAATACTGTATGCTACTATGCAACCACGCGTATTACTGTTCTTTTACTACCGGGTAGTTTAACAGTTTAAAAATATTTCAGTCGTTTTCTAACTATGACAGTACCTCCGTTGTGGGGTCCACCAATGATTGTGCCGTCGTACGAATATTCCTTGTTAAAACGAACATTCTCTGACCAATCGAATATTCCCCGACACAACGAATATTTTATATCAACTTGCTTACTTTGCAAAATTTTCAAATGTCACTCTTAACTTTAACCCTTTTATCAATTTAACCATTAAATATAATAATAATTATAAGAAAATTGAATACTTTCATTTCATAAAATTCGGGGTCTTACAACCTTCATCTTACTAACACATAATAATAACATATAATATAATTTTATTCATTATTTAATTAAATAAAATTATTTTACAATAATCTGAATTTCTCGGTTGTAAGACCCCAACTTATTCATAAATAAAATTGAATTTCTTCTAATTATTATTTTGAATAATAGGGTGTTAATTTGATATAATACTTTGGTTATGGGTGAAATGTGTAAATTTTGCAACATAAGTAACTGGTTATAAAATATTCATTGTTCTCGGGGAATATTCATTTGGTCGTGGAATATTCTTGCTGTCGGGGAATATTCGTACGATGGCGCAGCCATTTGTGGGCTCCATAATGAAAAACGGTCGGATGAAAAAAACGACAAGTTTGTGTTTTTATAAATAACGACGTAGTAGTTACCGTTAATACTGTTGGAATACCCGGTGGCTAAAATACAGTAATACGTGTGGTTGTACAGTAGCACACGGTATTGCACAATATTGATGAATTATTGATCGTTACGTAAGAAGGCACTACTCAATAATTGTTACAGTAATTACTGTTCAATATGTTATTTTATTGATTCAATAATTGATACGTTGATATTTTATATTATTGTTGTTTCAAAATTTGTCACTACACAGTATTTTCCATTATCAGATCAATAATTCATATTGTTTGAATAATATTATTAGATAGCATTATTGGCAATGTCTAAGGAAGTTCTGTCTAAGGAGAGGTTTGGTCACCTAATTGTGCGCCAATAAGGAGAAATCTTTATCGAAAAGTCTCCTCCTGGTTGTCATAATTGTGATTCTGTAATATTATTTGTGAATAATTAATTATTGATTTATATGATAAGAAAATATTTATTTTATGTGGATATAAATGAAGAAATATTTATTTTTATGTGGATATAATTGAAAGAATTAATGTTGATGTGTTTTATCAGTATTTTATCGGAATGGATGTATTAAAAATTTTCCGTATGTGGATTTCGAGCATTTTCTGTTTGAAATTTGGAAAAATTTTGTTCTACAAAGTTGTAAAGAATTAAATTTTTTATGAAAAGGACATGAGATTTGAATTTTTCTTATAAAATAGCTATTTATTATGAATTGTTGAAGTTTCAAAAATAAAATATTTTTATTAAAATTATGGGTTGGACCCACTTTTGTTTTTAAAACATGTGGGCTGCTAATTTTTTTCCCAAGATGGCATGCTAGTCTTGGATGGCTAGCATGCGTAGAATAAAGAATATATTATACATTATTTTATTAATTTAGTCTCCTTTGGCGTTCTAGCATTTTCCTATAAATATGGTGCTTAGTTAGAATTAAAAATCACACCAGAAACAAGTTTTCTCTCTCTTTCTATATTATCGAGCGTATTTTGTGAGTATTTAGATACTTTGAGAGTTGATATTCAGTGCAAATTTTCTTCGGCTTTATATCCGATATTCCGATCAGAAATACTGTTATTTTGAGATAAGGGATGTTATTTTCTTCGTAAATGATATTATTTTCTTCAATATCATTATGCCAAAATATTGATATGAATTTTATGGTGGAATTTCTACCTTTTTGTGTCGGGGTTACTATTCATGTATACGACACTATTCACGTATACGGCACTATTCACGTATACGACACTATTCACCGAAAAATAAAACTTTCTCCTTTTTGTCCAAAATATCTATTATGGTTACTATCTTTGATTGTATCCATGTTTTGATCTTTATTTTTAAATTCTGCTTCGTAATTAGTTATTATGGAGTATTATTGAGCTTGGATATACTGTAATACGAATCCCTAATATTTGTCCTTTTGTCTCGCTGGATTCATTTTCTATTAAGATATTTTTCATCATCCTCAGTCCTAAATGATGATATTACTGAATATCTTTGGCCTGCAGTACAAAGATGAATGATTAACTGATGAATATCGTTGGCCCGTAGTGCAAAGATGAACAGGTGTTGAGATGAACATGACCAACTGGTGATACAAATGAATATCTTTGGCCTATAGTACAAAGATAAATATTTGATTCAATATGTATATTGATTGATGTTACAGCGATAAAATATTGATGATGGACTTTTAAATCTTAGAAGATAGTAGAATTCATTCACTACTTGACTCTTCAAATGGATTGCTTTTTTCGCTGCAGTTGTTGATCTAAAATTGTTGTCTATTATGTTCTATCAGATATTTTTCCATGTTGAAGACAAATGATAATTTGTTGTATATTATCTTAGTCATAATATTCTTTACTGGGCTAGTTGAGCTCACCCTTTTTCTTTTTGTTCTATTTTTCTTCTCAGGAGGTGAGAACATAGCAGAAACTAGTCGGGGTATGGAGTGATGGTTCAGGATAGTTGTTTTAGTAGTCCTCAGTATTTTTTAAAGTAGTGTATTAATAATTGTAATGAGGACTCCTTTTGAGTTTGAATAATATCTATTAGACAATATTTGTATTTAAACTCAGTGTATGTGTTGTCGTATTTTGCACTACAATTGTATTAATGAAGTACTATTTTTTTCTATACCGTGTATTTGGCGACTCGGATTGGGTGATGTATACCTATTTTGGGGGCGTCACAGTTGGTATCAGAGCTTAGGGATATGGTCTCTAGCGGAGATCGGGGAATAGAACTAGGAGGGGAGAGATGAGTAAATCCTTCGCTAGTGTGTCCTACCTAAGCTTATTTGTTGATCGGTCATAATATAGGGGTATTATGTGGTATGTTAATTTATTTAATTAACCCTTGTTTTATGGCAGTATTTGAGAATGGCAGCCGAGATCGTTAACAATGGAGTAAATGAGACCGTAGAGACACCTTTAATCACCTCCCAGGGAAACGTGCAACAAGAAGGCAATATTCCTCCTGTAAACAACACTACCGAAAAAAATGATGAATGATGGAATGTTTAAAAGCTTTTTTCATTTCATGCAAAATCAGACGAGGGAGACTCGTGTACAAAATAAGGGTGGAAATGATAGCAACGCACAGTTTGTCACAGCCAAGCAATTCAAAGAGTTGGGACCACCAGAATTTACAGAAAATCCGGATCCAATCAAGGCGGAGACGTGGGTTAAACAAATTACCAAGATATTTAATGTATTGGGATGCACAGAGGAACAGAAGGTTCCATTCGCCACATTTATGTTCCGTGGTGAGGAAGATTACTAGTGGGAATCTGTGAAGCGTACCCAGCCAGCCGCACTCAACATGTCTTGGAAAACATTTCAGAAGCTGTTCAATGATAAGTACTTTCCTGAAAGTATTCGTCATATGAAGGAGGTATAGTTTATCAGACTAGAACAAAATAACATGACTTTGTCTCAGTACGAGGCGAAGTTCGCGGAGTTATCCAGGTTTGTTCCTCATTTGGTGGAGAACGAGGAACGTATGACGAGAATGTTTCTGAGAGGTCTAAAACCCGAGATTCGGCAATATCTTATCTCTCATAAATTTTTTTTATATTCAGATGTTGTAAATATGGCTCAATTATTAGAGCGAATTAATGAGAATGTTCAACCAAGGGATCACAACCAGGATCATATCGGTGGCAGCAGTCATCGGAGCAATGACAACCAGCGGAGAGGAAAACATTCGGACAAAAGCGGTAACCACTTTGGTGGTAATCGTGGCCATGAAAATAGAAGAAGCGAGTCGGGAGGAGATTTCAAGAAGAGAAGGTACAACAATGATAACGTGAAGACGTCAGCACAAACATCAACTGTTTTTAGGGGAGGAGAACGAGCACCGGTCGTTTGTTACAAATGCGGGCAAGAGGGACATATAAGCCCAAACTGAACACAACAATCCAAGGTGTGTTATAACTGTGGGAAGAAAGGTCATATAGCTAGAGATTGTCTTGTAGCGAAACCAAGTCCAGCGGGAATGGTGACTCCGAAGGCTGTTCTGAAAAAGTCAAAGTCAGCGGTTCCTGGTAGAGCGTTTGTCGTGACTGGCCAAAACGCGAGGAACCCGAACGAGGTGATTACGGGTAAGCTAATCATAAATTCTTACAAAGTTTATACTTTATTAGATACCGGTTCTACCCATTATTTTATCTCTCCTGCTTGTGCTCAACATTTAAACTTGACTCTGGAGAAATTAAACTTTGACTTATTTATGGAGACTCCATTAGGAGAAACTTTCATTACATCTACTGTTTATAAATCTTGTTTGATCCAAGTTGGTACCATCACATTACCTGTCGATCTTATTTCTTTGAAAATACTTGCATTTGATGTGATTTTAGGGATTGATTGGTTAACTATTCATCATGCCAAAATGAATTATTTTCGTAAGGTTGTTAGTTTCCATATTTCCAACCAACCTGTTATGCGAATTCAAGCAACCAAACCACTAAAGTCAATCACTATCATATCAAGCTATAAAGCTATTCATTTATTAAAAAACGTATGTCAAGCTTTCTTAGCCCTTGTCACGGACTTGAATAAAAACACGTCAGATTTGAATAATATTTCTATTGTTAGTGAATTTCCTAACGTATTTCCTGAAGAACTTCCCGGTCTACCCCTAGAACGTGAAGTTGAATTCTTTATTAACCTTGAACCTGGTACAAAGCCCATTTCTAAAATCCCACATCGAATGGCTCCTATTGAACTTCAGGAGTTAAAGGTCCAACTACAGGAGTTGTTAGACATCGATTTCATTCGTCCTAGTACATCTCCTTGGGGTGCTCCTGCGTTATTCGTAAAGAAGAAAGACGGGAGTATGTGACTTTGTATCGACTACCGGGAATTAAACCATGTCACCATCAAGAATAGGTATCCGCTACCTCGCATTGATGACCTGTTTGACCAGTTACAACGAGCATAATTCTTTTCAAAGATCGATCTTCGTTCTAGATATCATCAGCTGAAGATTAAAACTGAGGATATTCCGAAGACTGCCTTCAAAACTCGGTACGGGCATTATGAATTCTTAGTTATGTCTTTTGGATTGACTAATGCTCCTGCTGCTTTCATGGATATGATGAACCGTGTGTTCAAAGAATATTTGGATCAATTCGTTGTTGTCTTTATTGATGACATCCTCATATATTTCAAAAGTCATGAAGATCATGAGCACCATTTGAAGCTAGTACTTTAAAGGCTTTGAGATAACAAGCTATGTGCCAAGCTGAAAAAATGCGAGTTCTAGCTTGACGAAGTAGCATTCCTTGGGAACGTGATGTCAAAATATGGACTATCTGTTGACCCAACGAAGATTAAAGCCATACAAAGTTGGGAGCAACCGAAGTCGGTAACTGAAGTACGTAGCTTTCTGGGCTTAGCTGGTTATTATCAGAGATTTGTGGAAGGATTTTCTTGAATCGCTACTCCGTTAACTCAGCAAACTCGAAAAGATACAAAATTCGGTTGGAGCGAGGAATGCGAGAAGTGTTTCCAAGAGTTCAAGAGGAGACTCATTTCGGCACCTATTCTGATAATACCACCTGGTTCAGAAGGATTTGTTAACTACAACGATGCTTCAGGCAAAGGGTTCGGATGTGTTCTCATGTAACATGGAAAAGTCATAGCCTATGCCTCGCGACAACTCAAAGAATATGAGAGGAATTATCCTACGCATGATCTAGAGTTGGCAGCAGTGGTTTTTATATTGAAGATTTGGAGACACTACTTATATGGGGAGAAAGTGGAGATTTATACAGATCATAAGAGCCTTAAATATTTCTTCACCCAAAAAGAACTCAACATACAGCAACGACGTTGGCTTGAGCTATGAAAGATTAAGATCATACCATCCAATACCATTCTGGAAAAGCGAACGTAGTAGCTGACACATTAAGTAGAAGATCATATGTGAGTACAAGTGCGATATTGTCAACACAAAGGCCCATTTTGTATGACTTGCAAAGGATGAAGATAGAGTTAAAGGCTCCAAGTACCCACGTGATGATATCAAACATACGAGTAGAACCGACTTTAATCGATAAAGTTAAAGTTGCTCAAGCTACGGACCTGGAGCTGATGCGTATGAAGAAGAAAGTGCAAGAATGTGTTATTCCAGAACCAAGAATCGATGAAGAAGGAATACTTTGAGTCCACTCTAGACTTTGTGTTTTTAACGATTCTGACTTGAAGCATAGAATCATGATGGAGGCGCACAACACACCATTTGCAATCCATCCTGGAAATACCAAAATGTATCATGATCTTCGACATACATTTTGGTGGAGCAATATGAAGAGAGAGATCGTGGAGTTTATCTCGAGGTGTTTAACTTGTCAACGTGTAAAGGAGGAGCATCAAGTGCCAAAGGGTCCATTGCAACCACTTGAGATTCCAAAATGGAAGTGGGAACACATTACTATGGATTTCGTTACGGGTCTTCCCAAGGTTTCTCAAGGCATTGATGCGATTTGGGTCATTGTTGATAGATTAACCAAGTCTGCTCATTTCTTGCCTATACGGGAGACTTATTCCCTTAAACGTGTTGCTCGTATGTAGTGAATGAGATTATGAGATTGCACAGTATGCCAGTATCCATAGTTTCGGTTCGTGACCCAAGATTCACTTCACGATTTTGGGTTAGCTTGCAGAAAGCTATGGGCATGGATTTACGATTCAGTTCGGCATACCATCCTCAAACGGACGGAAAATCAGAGAGGACTATTCAAACTCTAGAAGATCTATTAAGACTCTATGTCCTAGATTTCAAAGGGAGTTGGGATAAGTACCTACCATTGGTGAAATTCTCCTACAACAACAGTTATTAAGCAAATATAGGCATGGCTCCATTCGAGGCATTGTATGGAAGAAAATATCGTTCTCCAATATGCTGGGACGAGGTGGGTGAAGCAACGTTGTTAGGACTGGAAGTGATACGTATGACTACCGAGAAAATTCAAACGATTCGACAACGTATATAAACGACACAGGATCGTCAAAAGAGTTATGCAGATCTTCATCGAAAGGACGTGAAATTTAATATTGGGGATCATGTATTATTACGTATTGCTCCGTGGAAGGGAGTTACAAGATTTGGGAATAGAGGAAAGCTCAATCCAAGATTTGTTGGTCCATCTGAGATTCCTGATCGAATAGGAAATGTGGCCTATAGACTCGCATTATCTCCAAGCATGTCTCGTGTTCATAATGTTTTTCACATATCTATGCTTCGTAAATATGTGAAAGACCCGAACCACATAATTGAGTTAGAACCAAACGAGATAGCTGAAGATTTAACGTACTAGGAGGTACCTATTAAGATCTTGGATAGGAAAGAGCATGTCCTACGCACCAAGGTAATACCACAAGTTAAGGTTTTGTGGAGGAACCATGCTATTAAAGAAATGACCTGGGAGTTGGAATCAGAAATGAAAGAAAGGTATCCTCACCTTTTCGAAACACCAGGTACGTACGTCAATTTCGAGGACGAAATTTCATAAGGAGGGGAGGTTGTAAGACCCCAACTTATTCATAAATAAAATCGAATTTCCTCTAATTATTATTTTGAATAATAGGGTGTTAATTTGATATAATACTTTGGTTATGGGTGAAATGTGCAAATTTTACAAAATAAGAAGTGGTTATAAAATATTCATTATTGTCGGGGAATATTCGTTTGGTCATGGAATATTCTTGCTGTCGGAAAATATTCGTACGATGGCGTAGCCATTTGTGGGCCCTATAACAAAAAACGGTCAGATGAAGAAAATGACAAGTTTGAGTTTTTACAAATAACAGCGTAATAGTTACCATTAACACAGTTGGAATACCCGGTGGTTAAAATATAGTAATACGCGTGGTTGCACAGTAGCACATGGTATTGCACAGTATTGATGAATTATTGATCCTTACGTAAGAAGGCACTACTCAATAATTGTTATAGTAATTACTGTTCAATATGTTATTTTATTGATTCAATAATTAATACGTTGATATTTTATATTATTGTTGTTTCAATAATTGTCACTACACAGTATTTTCCATTATCAGATCAATAATTCATATTATTTGAATAATATTATTAGATAACATTATTGGCAATGTCTATGGAAGTTCTGTCTAAGGAGAGGTTTGGTCACCTAATTACGCGCCAATAAGGAGAAATCCTTATCGAAAAGCCCCCTCTTTCCTAAGAACGACCTGGTTGTCATAATTGTGATTCTGTAATATTATTTGTGAATAATTAATTTTGATTTATATGATAAGAAAATATTTATTTTATGTGGATATAAATGAAGGAAATATTTATTTTTATGTAGATATAATTGAAAGAATTAATGTTGAGGTATTTTATCAGTATTTTGTCAGAATAGATGTATTAAAAATAGTCCGTATGTGGATTTTTGGCATTTTTTATTTGGAATTTGGAAAAATTTTCTTCTACAAAGTTGTAGAGAATTAAATTTCTTATGAAAAGGACATGAGATTTGAATTTTTTTGATAAAAGTGCTATTTATTATGAATTGTTGAAGTTTCGGAAATAAAATATTTTTATTAAAATTATGGGTGGGACCCACTTTTGTTTTTAAAACATGTGGGCTACTAATTTTTTTTCCAAGATGGCATGCTGGTCTTGGATGGCTAGCATGCGTAGAATAAAGAAAATATTATATATTATTTTATTAATTTAGTCTCCTTTGGCGTTCTAGCATTTTCTTATAAATAGGGTGCTTAGTTAAAATTAAAAATCACACTAGAAACAAGTTTTCTCTCTCTATATATATTATCGAGCTTATTTTGTGAGTATTTAGATACTTTGAGAGTTGTTATTCAGTGCAAGTTTCTTTCGGTTTGATATCCGATATTCCGATCAGAAATACTGTTATTTTGAGATAAGGGATGTTATTTTCTTCGTAAATGATATTATTTTCTTCAATATCATTATGCCGAAATATTGATATGAATTTTATTATGAAATTTCTACCTTTTTGTGTCGGGGTTACTATTCATGTATACGACACTATTAACGTATACGGTACTATTCACGAATACGACACTATTCACCGAAAAATGATATTTTCTCCTTTTTGTCCAAGATGTCTATTATGGTTACTATCTTTGATTGTATTCATATTTTGATCTTTATTTTTAAATTCTGCTTCACAATTAGTTATTATGGAGTATTATTGAGCTTGGATATACTGTAATACAAATCCCTAATATTTATCCTTTTGTCTCACTGGATTCGTTTTCTTTAAGATATTTTTCATCATCCTCAGTCCTAAATGATGATATTACTGAATATCTTTGGCCTGAAGTGCAAAGATGAATGATTAACTGATGAATATCTTTGGCCCGTAGTGTAAAGATGAACAAGTGTTGAGATGAACATAACCAACTGGTGATACAAATGAATATCTTTGGCCTGTAGTAAAAAGATGAATATTTGATTCAAGATGTATATTGATTGATGTTACAGGGATAAAATATTGATAATGGACTTTTAAATCTTAGAAGATAGTAGAATTCATTCTCTACTTGACTCTTCTAATGGATTGATGTTTCCGCTGTAGTTGTTGATCTAAAACTTGTTGTCTATTATGTTCTATCAGATTTTTTTTCCCTGTTGAAGACTAATGATAATTTGTTGTATATTATCTTAGTCATAATATTCTTTACTTGGCTAGTTGAGCTCACCTTTTTTCTTTTTATTCCATTTTTCTTCTCAAGAGGTGAGAACATAGCAGGAACTAGCCGAGGTATGGAGTGATGGATCAGGATAGCTGTTTTAATAGTCCTCACTATTTTGTAAAGTAGTGTATCAATAATTATAATGAGGACTCCTTTTGAGTTTGAATACTGTCTATTAGATAATATTTGTATTTAAACTCACAGTGTATATGTTGTCGTATTTTGCACGACAATTGTATTAATAAAGTTGTATTTTTTTCTGTACCATGTATTTGGCGACTCGGAATGGGTGATGTATACCTATTTTGGGGGCGTCACAGTTGGTATCAGAGCTTAGGGATATGGTCTCTAGTGGAAATCGGGGAATAGAACTAGGAGGGGAGAGACGAGTAAATCCTTCGCTAGTGTGTCCTACCTAAGCTTATTTGTTGGTCGGTCATAATATAGGGGTATTATGTGGTATGTTAATTTGTTTAATTAACCCTTATTTTATGGTAGTATTTAAGAATGGCAGCCGAGAACATTAACAATTGAGTAAATGAGACCGTGGAGACACCTTTAATCACCACCCAGGGGAACGTGCAACAGAAAGAAAATATTCCTCCTATAAACAACACTACCGAACAAATGATGAATGATGGAATGTTTAGAAGCTTTTTGTAGTTCATGCAAAATTAGACGAGGGAGACTCGTGTACAAAATACGGGTGGAAATGATAGCAACGCACGGTTTGTCACAGCCAAGCAATTCAAAGAGTTGGGACCACCAGAATTTGCGAAAAAGCCGGATCCAATCAAGGCGGAGACGTGGGTTAAACAAATTACCAAGATATTTGATGTCTTGGGATGCACAGAGGAACAGAAGGTTCCATTCGCCACATTTATGTTTCGTGGTGAGGCAGATTACTAGTGGAAATTTGTGAAGCGTACCCAGCCAGCCACACTCAACATGTCTTGGGAAACATTTCAGAAGCTGTTCAATGATAAGTACTTTCCTGAAAGTATTCGTCATATGAAGGAGGTAGAGTTTATCAAACTATAACAAAACAACATGACTGTGTCTCAGTACGAGACGAAGTTCGTGGAGTTATCCAGGTTTGTACCTCATTTGGTGGAGAACGAGGAACGTATGACGAGGATATTTCTGAGAGGTCTAAAACCCGAGATTCGGCAATATCTTATCTCTCATAAATTTTCTTTATATTCAGATGTTGTAAACAGGGCTCAATTATTAGAGCGAGATAATGAGTATGTTCAACCAAGGGACCACAACCAGGGTCATATCGGTGGCAGCAGTCATCGGAGCAATGACAACCAGCGGGGAGGAAAATATTCGGACAAAAGCAGTAACCACTCTGGTGGTAATCGTGACCATGAAAATAGAACAAGCGAGTCGGGAGGAGATTTCAAGAAGAGAATGTACAACAATAATAACGTGAAGACGTCAGCACAAACATCAACTGTTTCTAGGGGAGGAGAACGAGCACCGGTAGTTTATTACAAATGCGGGAAGAGGGATATATCAGCCTAAACTGCCCACAACAATCCAAGGTGTGTTATAACTGTGGGAAGAAAGGTCATATAGCTAGAGATTATCTTGTAGCGAAACCAAGTTCAGCCGAAATGGTGACTCCGAAGGCTGTTCCGGAAAAGTCAAAGTCAGTGGTTCCTAGTAGAGCGTTTGTCGTGACTGGCCAAAACGCGAAGAACCCGAACGAGGTGATTACGGGTAAGCTAATCATAAATTCTTACGAAGTTTATACCTTATTAGATACCGGTTCTACCCATTGTTTTATCTCTCCTGCTTGTGCTCAACGTTTGAACTTGACTCCGGAGAAATTAAACTTTGACTTATCTGTGGAGACTCATTAGGAGAAACTTTCATTACATCTACTATTTATAAATCTTGCTTGATCCAAGTTGGTACTATCACATTACCTGTCGATCCTATTTCTTTGAAAATACTTACATTTGATGTGATTTTAGGGATTGATTGGTTAATAATTCATCATGCCAAAATGAATTATTTTTGTAAGGTTGTTAGTTTTTATATTCCCAACCAACCTGTTATGCGAATTCAAGCAACCAAATCACTAAAGTCAATCACTATCATATCAAGCCATAAAGCTATTCGTTTATTAAAAAACGTATGTCAAGCTTTCTTAGCCCATGCCACGGACTTGAATAAAAACACGTCAGATTTGAATAATATTTCTATTGTTAGTGAATTTCCTGACGTATTTCCTGAAGAACTTCCCGGTCTACCCCCAGAACGTGAAGTTGAATTCTTTATTAACCATGAACCTGGTACAAAGCCCATTTCTAAAACCCCACATCGAATGGCTCCTATTGAACTTCTGGAGTTAAAGGTCCAACTACAGGAATTGTTAGACATCGGTTACATTCGTCCTAGTACATCTCCTTGGGGTGCTCCTGTGTTATTCGTAAAGAAGAAAGACGGGAGTATGCGACTTTGTATCGACTACCGGGAATTAAACCATGTCACCATCAAGAATAGGTATCCGCTACCTCGCATTGATGACCTGTTTGACCAGTTACAACGAGCATAATTCTTTTCAAAGATCGATCTTTGTTCTAGATATCATCAGCTAAAGATTAAAACTGAGGATATTTCGAAGACTGCCTTCAGAACTCGGTACGGGCATTATGAATTCTTATTCATGTCTTTTGGATTGACTAATACTCCTGCTGCTTTCATGGATATGATGAACCGTGTGTTCAAAGAATATTTGGATCAGTTTATTGTTGTCTTTATTGACGACATCCTCATCTATTCCAAAAGCCGTGAAGCTCATGAGCACCATTTGAAGCTAGTACTTTAAAGGCTTCGCGATAACAAGCTATATGCCAAGCTAAAGAAATGCGAGTCTGGCTTTAGGAAGTAGCATTCTTTGGGCACGTGGTGTCAAAATATGGAGTATCTGTTGACCCGACGAAGATTAAAGCCATACAAAGTTGGGAGCAACCGAAGTCGGTGACTGAAGTACGTAGCTTTCTGGGCTTAGCTGGTTATTATCAGAGATTTGTGGAAGGATTTTCTTGAATCGCTACTCCGTTAACTCAGCAAACTCGAAAAGATACAAAATTCGGTTGGAGCGAGGAATGCGAGAAGTGTTTCCAAGAGTTCAAGAGGAGACTCATTTTGGCACCTATTCTGATAATACCACCTGGTTCAGAAGGATTTGTTAACTACAACGATGCTTCAGGCAAAGGGTTCGGATGTGTTCTCATGTAACATGGAAAAGTCATAGCCTATGCCTCGCGACAACTCAAAGAATATGAGAGGAATTATCCTACGCATGATCTAGAGTTGGCAGCAGTGGTTTTTATATTGAAGATCTGGAGACACTACTTATATAGGGAGAAAGTGGAGATTTATACGGATCATAAGAGCCTTAAATATTTCTTCACCCAAAAAGAACTCACCATACAACAACGACGTTGGCCTGAGCTGTTGAAAGATTACGATCATACCATCCAATACCATTCTGGAAAAGCGAACGTAGTAGCTGACGCATTAAGTAGAAGATCATATGCGGGTACAAGTGCGATATTGTCAACACAAAGGCCCATTTTGTATGACTTGCAAAGGATGAAGATAGAGTTAAAGGCTCCAAGTACCCACGTGATGATATCAAACATACGAGTAGAACCAGCTTTAATCGATAAAGTTAAAGTTGCTCAAGCTACGGACCTGGAGCTGATGCGTATGAAGAAGAAAGTGCAAGAAGGTGTTATTCCAGAAGCAAGAATCGATAAAGAAGGAATACTTCGAGTCCACTCCAGACTTTGTGTTCATAACGATTCTGACTTGAAGCATAGAATCATGATGGAGGCGCACAACACACCGTTTGTAATCCATCCTGGAAGTACCAAAATGTATCATGATCTTCAACATATATTTTGGTTGAGCAATATGAAGAGAGAGATCGTGGAGTTTATCTCGAGGTATTTAACTTGTCAACGTGTAAAGGCTGAGCATCAAGTGCCAAAGGGTCCATTGCAACCACTTGAGATTCTAAAATGAAAGTGAGAACACATTACTATGGATTTCGTTACGGGTCTTCCCAAGGTTTCTCAAGGCATGGATGCGATTTGGGTCATTGTTGATAGATTAACCAAGTCTGCTCATTTCTTGCCTATACGGGAGACTTATTCCCTTAAACGTCTTGCTCGTATGTAGTGAATGAGATTGTGAGATTGCACGGTATGCCAGTATCCATAGTTCCAGATCGTGACCCAAGATTCACTTCACGATTTTGGGTTAGCTTGCAGAATGCTATGGGCACGGATTTACGATTCAGTTCGGTATACCATCCTCAAACGGACGGGTAATCAGAGAGGACTATTCAAACTCTTGAAGATCTATTAAGACTCTGTGTCCTAGATTTCAAAGGGAGTTAGGATAAGTACCTACCATTGGTGGAATTCTCCTACAACAACAGTTATCAAGCAAGTATAGTGTAAGACCCCAACTTATTATAAATGAAATTGAATTTTCTCTATTTAATATTTTAAAATAGTAAGGGTTGATTTGATTAATGTGATTAGTTATGGGTACAAATGCGCAAATATTTTTAAATAAGCAAATGGTTATAAAATATTCATTGTTGTCGGGAAATATTTGTTTGGTCGTGGAATATTTTTACTGTCGGGGAATATTTGTACGATGACGCAGCCTTGTGTGGGCCCCATAACAGAAAGCGATTGGATGAAGAAAACGACAAGTATAAGTTGTTTATAAGTAACGACGTAGTTGTTACCGTTAATACGGTTGGAATACCCGGTTGTTAAAATATAGTAGCACACGGTATTGCATCAATTATTGATTCTTACGTAAGAAGGTATTACTCAATAATTGTTACAGTAATTACTGTTTAATATTTTATTTTATTGATTCAATAATTGCTACGATGATATTTTATATTATTGTTGTTTCAATAATTGTCACTGCACAGTATTTTTTATTATCGGAGCAATAATTCATATTATTTGAATAATATTATTAGAAAACATTATTGGTAATGTCTAGAAAATTCTGTCTAAGGAGAGGTTTGGTCACCTAATTGCGCGCCAGTAAGGAGAAATCCTTATTAGAAAGCCCCTCTTTCTTGGGAACGGTCTGGTTGTCAGTATTGTGATTCTGTAATATTATTTATGAATAATTAATTATTGATTATATGATAAAGAAAATACTCATTTTATGTGGATATAGATGGAGAAAATTTTTTTATGTGACAATTGTTAAAAATTGATATTTTATTTTTTCTGATAAAATATATTATTATATTTTAATAATATAATAATGATGATATTTTTTCAATGAATGTGTGATATATGAATAAATGAGGAAGAATAGTATTTTTGTTACTAAAAATATTTTAAACATGTTTTTCATGTTTGTAGACCCCATTTCTTGACTTAAATTTGATTATAGCTTGTAAAATCGTCCGTATGTGGATTTCGGTCAATTTTTGTTTGAAATTTGGAAAAACTTAAACTTACAAAGTTGTAGAGAATTGAATTTCCTATGGAATGAACATAAGATTCGAATTTTTCTGATAAAAGAGCTATTTATTGTGAATTATTGAAGTTCCGATATATCGGGTCTGAATTGATTTTTGGAGTTTTAAATGTTTTTGTTTAGAAAAACGTTTTTGTTGTTTTTGGCACATGTGTGGCTGATGTATTGGTCAAAAGGTGGGTTAAGAAAAATTATATAAATATATTAATATTTTATTAAATTTTCTGTTTTGGTGTTCTAAGCATTTTTTTATAAATAGGATGCTTAGGTTAGAATTGAAAATCACACCAGAAATAAGTTTTCTCTCTCTATATTATCGAGCGTATTCTTGTGAGTATTTTGATACTTTGAGTGTTGCTATACAGTGCAAGTTCCCTTCAGCACTATATCCAGTATTCCAGTCAGAAGTACTGTCTTTTCGAGGTAAGGGATGTTATTTTTTTTATAGATGATATTATTTCTTTCAATATCATTATGTCGAAATATTGATCTGAACTTTTTATCAAATTTAAAACTTTTAGTGTCGGGATTACTATTCACGTATACGGCACTATTCACCGAAAAATTAAATTTTCGTTCTTTCTTTTCAAGATATCTATTATGGATACTAGCTTTAATTGTATCCATGTTTTGATCATTCTTGAATTTTACTCCATTATGGTTATTTATGAAGTATTTTTGAAGTTGGATTGTTTAAAGTACGAATCCTTAATATTTGTTCTTTTGTTTCACTAGATTCGTTTTCTATAAAATATTTTTCATCATCCTCAATCCTAAATGTTGATATAACTGAATATCTTTGGCCTGTAGTGCAAAGATGAATGATTTTTTGATGAATATCTTTGGCCCGTAGTGCAAAGATGAACAGGTGTTGAGATGAACATAACCAACTGATGAATATCTTTGGCCTGTAGTGCAAAGATGAACATTTGATTCCAGATATATATATTGATTGATGTTACAGGGATAAAATATTGACGATGAACTTTTTAATTCATAAATAGAAGATAGTAGATTTTATTCTCTACTTAACTCTTCTAATGAATTATTATTTCCGCTGCGAATATGGATTTAAAACTTGTTGTCTATTGTATTCTATTAAATTTTTCCCTGTTGAGGACTAACGATAATTTGTTCTGTATTATCTTAGTCATTATATTCTTTACTGGGCTAGTTGAGCTCACCCTTTCCTTTTTGTTCCATTTTTCTTCTCAGGAGGCGAGAATGTAGCGAGTACTAGTCGAGGTATGGAATGATGGTTCTAGAAAGATATTTTAGTAGTCCTCACCATTTTTGTAAAATAAAGTATCAATAATTATTATGAGGACTTATTTGAGTGTGGATATTGTCTAGAAGACAATAGTTGTATTTTAAACTCACAGTTAAGTGTTGTCGTATTTTGCACGATAATTGTATTAATAAAGTTGTAGTCGTTTCTATACCATGTATTTGGCGACTCAGAGTGGGTGATGTATACCTATTTTGGGCGCGTCACAGTTGGTATCATAGCTTAGGGATATGGTCTCTGGCGGAGATCGGGGAATAGAACTAGGAGGGGAAAGACGAGTAAATCCTTCGCTAGTGTGTCTTGCCTAAGCTTATTTGTTGGTTGGTCAGAGTATAGGGTTATTATGTTGCATGTCAATTTTTTTAAGTAACCCTTGTTTTGTGGCAGTATTTAAGAATGACAACTGAAAATATTAACGATGGAGTAAATGTGACCGTGGAGATACCATTAATCACCAACGAGGAGAACGTGCAACAGGCCGACAATGTTCCTCCTGTAAACAACACCACTGAGCAGATGATGAACGATAGAATGTTTAGAAGATATTTACAGTTTATGCAAAATCAGACGAGGGAGACTCGTGTACAAAATACAGGTGGAAATGATAGCAACGCACAGTTTGTCACGGCCAAGCAGTTCAAAGAGTTGGGACTACCAGAATTCTGGGAAAAGCCGGATCCAATTAAGGCAGAGACGTGGGTCAAGCAAATTACCAAGATATCGTACCGGTGACAGCAGTCATCGGAGCAATGTGAGACCCCAGATTTTATGAATAAAAATTTAAATTTTTCGAAATATTTTTTTTTGAATATTATGGTGTGGATTTGATATAATGTTATAGTTGTGGGTAATATTTATAAATTTTGCAAAGTACGCAAGTTGTTATATAATATTCGATTGGTTGGGGAATATTTATTTTAACAGGGAATATTCGTACGATGACACAATCATTAGTGGACCCCACAACAGAATTATTGTCGGATTGAGAAAACGACAAAAATATTTTATTAAAAATAACGGCGAAAGTTTTACCATTAATACTGTTGAACTACTCGGTAGTAAAAGTACAGTAATACGCGTGGTTGCATAGTAGCACACGGTATTGATTATTGATGCTTACGTGATAAGTCACTCAGTTTTGTTTTATTGGTATTATTAATGTAATAAAACAGAAAAGCTTTTTATATAAAACAGAATACTTTTATAAAGTTATTCGTTTTATTAGGCTAATAGTAAAATCTTTTTATATAAAATAGAATACTTTTATAAAGTTAGACAATAATTAGAATATATTATATTTTATTATGCATAGTGTTTGCATAGTATTTGCATAGTAAAATCTTTTATAAAGTTATTCGTTTTATTAGATTATAAATAGAATATATTATATTTTATTTAAAAGATTTTGCTTTAAATATGGACCGTCAGAGTAAAGTAAATCAATCTAGACCGTTCATGAGTTAGTTACTATGCAGTACATTTTTCTATAAATAGAAGCTCATTCCTTCATTATTTTCTTACGAATTCACTGAAACTCTAGAGAGAGAAAGAAGAAAAGTATTCTACTACTTCACTACTCCGATATCAAGTTTCTTTTACGGTAAGGGATATTATTTGTTGTATTCGTAAAGGGTATTCTTTCTTTCTTATTCATGAAGAGAACTTCTGTTATTCTATTCTTTATTATTCTATTGGAATAACCTGTATACGCGGGCTACCCTATACTTGGTGAAATTCTTCTGTTATTATATTTTTATTATTCTGTTGGAACATCCTGTCTGTGCTTTACGCCGGACCTGGTTTCATTATTTATTATTCTGTCGGAATATCCTGCCTGTGCTTTACGCCGGACCTGGTTCCATTATTTATTATTCTGTTGGAATATCCTGTCTGTGCGTTTACGCCGGACCTGGTTCTATTATTTATTATTCTGTCGGAATATCCTATTGGTGCATTTACGCATGACCTGGTTCCACTATTTATTTTTCTGTTGGAATAACCTGTCTGTGCGGTTTATCGCATGCTTGGTGAATTCTTTTGTTATTCCATTCTTTATTATACTCAGTTGGTTAAAGTTTTGGCTTTTATACTCTATGAAATTAATGGAATATCTTTGATATTTGCGCTTCATCCAGTATCTTTTCATGAAAATATTCTTCTGAGCATTCTTTAATTTTACCCTACAAAGCAGTATCATGTTGACAATTTGGACGTTGTTGGTTCCTGGATAAATTAATTCTTGAACTTGTTTTATTGAATTCTTATGTCATTGTCATCATCCTCATGTTTATATTCTGTTAAAAGTCATCTGTGGCCTGTAGTGCATAGATGGACTTAGTATGATTATGACTAGGGATTATTCAGTATAATCATGACCGTAATGTTACAAATGATGTGATAAAAGTCATCATTGGCCCGTAGTGCATTGATGGACAGTGGTTGGCATGATCATAACGATTAATGAATACACAAATATTCTTAGCCCGTAGTGCATGGATAATTGTGGTCGTGATTCAATGATGTGGATTATTTATTAAGCTAAGTCCCAGCGATAAAAGTCATGAAAAACCTTTTAAATCATAAAAGATAGTAGATTTTATTCTTTACTTGACTCTTTTTATGGATTGCTTGATCCGCTACAGTTAAACTTGATGTCTATTGTATTTTATCAATTTAACATTGTTGAAGACTAATGATAATTTATTTTGTATTATCTTAGTCATAATATTTCTTACTGGGCTAGTTGAATTCACCCTTTCTTTCACTGTTCACTTTAAGAAATGAGAATATAGCTGGGACGAGTCGGGGAACGGAGTGATGGACCAGATGATAGTTTTAGTAGTCCTCACTATTCTGTTAAATAGTGTGACTATAAATGTAATGAGTACTCCATTGAGTGTGGATATTGTCTAGATGACAATATTTATATTAAAACTCACAACATATGTTTTGACGTATTTTACATTACTGTTGTATAATTAGTTTGTATTTGTATTCTGTACCATGTATCTGGCGACCCAAGATAGGTGATGTATACCTATTTTTGGGGGCGTCATAGTTGGTATCAGAGCCTAGGGATATGATCCCTGGCTGAGATGTGAGGCAAGAACTAGGAGGGGAGAGACGGGGGAATTCTTTCGCTAGTATGATCTACCTAAGTTTATTTGGTATTTAACTGGTCGGTCAGAGTATAGGGATAATATGTGATATGTTAATTAAACTTGTTTTGTTGCAGTATTTGAAAATGACATCTGAAAATGTTGAGATAAGCAATGGAGCACAGGAGACCGTTGAGTCTCCACAGATCAATAATTAGGACAATGTGCAATAGGAAGATAATAATCCTCATGTAAACAACAACACTGATCAATTAACGAACGACGATACGTTTAGGAGATTTTTAGAATTCATGCAACATCAGGCGAAGGCGGCTCCTGTTCATAATGCAGGAGGAAACAATAGCAACCCACGGTTGGTCACCGCTAAGTATTTAAGGAGCTGGGACCACCAGAGTTTTTGGGAAAGCCAGAACCACTTAAGGCAGAGACGTGATTAAAGCAGATCACCAAGATATTTGATGTCTTGGGATGCTCCGAAGAGCAAAAGGTTCTCTTTGCCACCTTTATGTTGCGTGAAAAGGCAGATCACTGGTGGAAATCTGTAAAACGTACCCAGCCTGACGCACTCAAGATGTCTTGGGAGAAGTTCCAAGAGCTGTTCAATGACAAGTACTTTCTCGAAAGCATTCGTCACATGAAGGAGGTAGAATTTATCAAGTTAGAGCAAAACAACATGAACGTGTCGCAGTACGAAGCCAAGTTTACCGAGTTATCTCGATTTGCGTCCCACTTGGTTGAGAATGAAGAGAGAATGACGTGGATGTTTTTAAGAGGTTTGAAGCCCGAGATACGTCAATATCTTATTTCTCATAAACTGTGTTTGTATTCAGATATTGTAAATAGGGCTCAGTTAGTGGAGCGCGATAACGAGTCAACGCAACCAAAAGAGAGCAACCGACAAAATGATAATACCGGTGATAACAGTCATCAAAGTGGTGACAATAAACATGGAGGGGATCAACATGCCAGAAATGGTAACCACTTCAGTGGTAATCATGATCAAAACAATAAGAATGGACATTTCAAGAAAAGGAGATTCAACAATGATGGAAAAACGTCAGCACCAGCACCCGTTGTTAAGGAAGGAGAACGACCACCTATCATATGCTTCAAATGCGGAGGGGAGGGACACATCAGTCCAAATTGCGCGATGCCGTCCAAAGCATGTTATAATTGTGGAAGAGAAGGTCACTTAGCTCGATTTTGTCGTTCTCCGAAGACAAGTTCAGCTAAGATGGAGGCACCAAAGGCCGTCCCAGAAAAGTCAAAGCCGGTAGTTTAAGAGAGAGCATTTTTTTCATGACAAGGAACCTGAATAAAATTATCACGGGTATGTTAGTTATAAACTCTTATGAAGTCTATACCGTGTTAGATACCGGTTCTACTCACTCTTTTATTTCACCTAGTTGTGTTCAATGTTTGAAGTTAACTCCGGAGAAGTTAGACTTTGATATATCTGTTTAAACTCAGTTGGGAGAAACCTTCGTTACCTCCACTATTTATAAATCTTGTTCAAATGAACACTTTCACTTTACCTGTCGATCGTATCTCTTTGAAAATACTTGACTTTGATGTGATTTTAGGAAACGACTGGTTAACTGCTCATCATGCTTTTTGTAAGGTTGTTAGCTTTCATACTCCGAACCAACCTGTTATGCGAATTCAAAGTAACCAAACCACTAAAGTCAATTATTGTCATATCAAGCCATAAGTAAAGAGCCCCGATCCTTTCGTTGTTGACTTCCTTGTGTGGAATGCACCAAAGCCAGACTTTCTGTAGGCGACGTCGTGAATGACGATGGCAAGTTGATAGGTATCAATGTGACGTGCTATCCAAGTCTTGGATGAGGGTCACAGTTTTGAAAGATATTTCTATTATTAATAAAGTTCCTGACATATTCTTGAAGACTTCTTAGCCTACCCCAGAGCATGAAATCGAATTTTGTATTGACCCCAATACAAAACCCATTTCTTAAACCCTTAAATATATCTTCAACTAAAGCGAACGTATCATGTGCCAAAGACGTTGGTTCGTGCTGTTGAAGATTATGACCATACCATTCAATATCATCGTGGAAGAACGAAAGTGGTAGCTGACGAGTTGAGTAGAAGATCGCATGCGAGTGAGATGTTGTTAACACAAAGACCCATTTCGTATAACTTACAAATGATGAAGATAGAGTTAGAGACTCTAGGGACCCACGTGAAGATAATGAATATACGATTAGAATCGACTTTAATCGATAAAGTTAAAGCCGTTCAAGCTACATACTCAGAGCTGATGAATGTGAAGAAGAAGGTTCAAGAAGGCGTTATCTCAACCCTCAATTTAATTGACCCATTTGAAATCCTCAATCGAGTAGGAACTGTGGCTTATAGAGTCATTTTACCGCCAAGTATGTCGCGTGTTCATAACGTTTTTCACATATCGTTGTTAGTAAAAACTTAGTCTTGGGGGACTTTGGAGCCAAATTTTAGAATAATTAATGAATCTGAAAAATTATGAAATCATGGGAGTTTTGTAGAGCTTGTTACAAGCTTTCCATAGCCTCGAAAACAGACTAATTCCGATAACGGATGAAGAAGTTATGAAGATTTGAAGTATATGTGTCAAAAGTTGCAAAATCTGAAAAATTGGAGTTAAGTGCCAAAGGTCGAGCGCATAGGCACTAGACTCGGCACTTGGAATCTATTCTTGGGCGCCTAGGCGCTAGTCTAGTGTTAAGCCAAAATCTGTTTGGACGTCCTTTAGTAAATTGGGCATAACTTTTTTATACGAACTCCGATTGAGGTGATTCAAGATGATTCAGAACGAGGACGAATAGACCTACAACGTTTGTTCTTTAAGATATTTAATTTGAGATCGTTAGAGGGGATAAAAATGGTTATCTTTGGAACTATTATGTTTTCAGGGGCAATCAGAGGACGTCGGGCATGCACGTATGCAACGTACAATGTTTTCGACGATAAAGGTATTCAAGGTTATACCTCAAGAGTTAGAATCTGAAATAAAGTCAAGGTATCCTCACCTCTTTGGCATATCAAGTGCGTACGTAAATTTCGAGGGTGAAATTTCATAAGGAGGGGAGATTGTGAGACCCCAGATTTTATGAATAAAGATTTAAATTTCTCAAAATATTTTTTTTAAATATTATGGTGTGAATTTGATATAATGTTATAGTTGTGGGTAATATTTATAAATTTTACAAAGTATCAAGTTGTTATATAATATTCGATTGGTCAGGGAATATTTATTTTAACAGGGAATATTCATACGACGACACAATCATTGGTGGACCCCACAACAGAATTATTGTCGGATTGAGAAAACGACAAAAATATTTTATTGAAAATAACGGCGGAAGTTTTACCATTAATACTGTTGAACTACTCGATAGTAAAAGTACAGTAATACACGTGATTGCATAGGTGCACACGGTATTGATTATTGATGCTTACGTGATAAGTCACTCAGTTTTGTTTTATTGGTATTATTAATGTAATAAAACAGAAAAGCTTTTTATATAAAACAGAATACTTTTATAAAGTTATTCGTTTTATTAGGCTAATAGTAAAATCTTTTTATATAAAACAGAACACTTTTATAAAGTTAGACAACAATTAAAATATATTATATTTTATTATACATAGTGTTTGCATAGTGCCTGCATAGTATTTGTATAGTAAAATCTTTTATAAAGTTATTCGTTTTATTAGATTATAAATAGAATATATTATATTTTATTTAAAAGATTTTGCTTTAAATATGGACCGTCAGATTAAAGTAAATCAGTCTAGACCGTTCATGAGTTAGTTACTATGCAGTTCATTTTTTTATAAATAGAAGTTCATTCCTTCATTATTTTCTTACGAATTCACTGAAACTCTAGAGAAAGAAACTATAGAGAGAAAGAAGAAAAGTATTCTGCTACTTCACTACTCCGATATCAAGTTTCTTTTACGGTAAGGGATATTATTTGTTGTACTCGTAAAGGGTATTCTTTCTTTCTTATTCATGAAGAGAACTTTTGTTATTCCATTCTTTATTATTCTATTGGAATAACCTGTATACACAGGCTACCCTATACTTGGTGAAATTCTTCTGTTATTATATTTTTATTATTCTGTTGGAACATCCTGTCTGTGCTTTACGCCGGACCTGGTTCCATTATTTATTATTCAGTCGGAATATCATGCCTGTGCTTTACGCCGGACCTGGTTCCATTATTTATTATTCTGTTAGAATATCATGTCTGTGCGTTTACGCCGGACCTTGTTCTATTATTTATTATTCTATCAGAATATCCTGTCGGTGCATTTACGCATGACCTAGTTCCACTATTTATTTTTCTGTTGGAATAACCTATCTGTGCGGTCTATCGCATGCTTGGTGAATTCTTTTGTTATTCCATTCTTTATTATACTCAGTTGGTTAAAGTTTTGGCTTTTATACTCCATGAAATTAGTGGAATATCTTTGATATTTACGCTTTATCCAGTATCTTTTCATGAAAATATTCTTCTGAGCATTCTTGAATTTTACTCTACAAAGCAGTATCATGTTGACAATTTGGACGTTGTTGGTTCCTGGATAAATTAATTCTTGAACTTGTTGTATTGAATTCTTATATCATTGTTGTAAGACCCCAATTTTTATAAATAAAGATAAATTTTCTATAAGTATCATTTTTGAATATTATGGAGTTAATTTGATATAATGTTATAGTTGTGGGTAATATTTATAAATTTTACAAAGTAAGCAAGTTGTTATAAAATATTCGTTTGGTCGGAGAATATTCTTTTTGTCGGGGAATATTCGTACGACGGCACAATCATTGGTGGACCCCACAACGGAATTATTGTCGGATTGAGAAAACGACAGAATTATCTTTCTATAAAAATAACGGCTGAGGTGTTACCGTTAAAACCGTTAAAACTGTTGAACTACTCGGTAGTAAAAGTACAGTAATACGCGTGGTTGCATAGTAGCACACAGTATTGATTATTGATGCTTACGTGAGAAGTCACTCAGCTATACTCAATTATTGCTACAGTAATTGCTGCATCATATCTCTTAAATTATTGTCATAGTATCATCTGTATAATATGTTATATTATTAAATCAATAATTGAGACGTTGTGGTAAGTTTGGTTATTTTATGGGGGGCCATATGTCATCATCTAAGAGTCTCTTCGTCAATAGTAATTACCGTCGTCAATAGTAATTACCGTCGTCAATAGTATTTACCTTGGTCAATAGTAATTACCTTCGTCAATAGTATTTACCTTGGTCAATAGTAATTACCTTCGTCAATAGTATTTACCTTGGTCAATAGTAATTACTTTCGTCAATAGTAGTTGTCCCTTCAATATTACCAAGAGTCATTTGACCCTTCGTTAAGACCAAGAGTCATTTGACCCTTCGTTAAGACCAAGAGCCACCCTCAGTTTTTCTATAAATAGAGGCCTAGGGCTTCATTATTTTTCACGAATTCATTCAAGCTATAGAGAGAGAAAGTATAGAGAGAATAAGAGAGAGAGAATAAAGGTATTCTGCTACATCACTTTTCCAATATCCAGTTCTTTTAAGGTAGGAAATATTATTTCTTTTATATTCATGAAGAGAACTTCTGTTATTCCATTTGTTATTATTCTGTTGGAATAACCAGTATACGCGGTCTACCCTATACTTGGTGACATTCTTCTATTATTCTGTTGGAACATCCTGTCTGTGTGTTTTACACCGGACTGGTTCCGTTTATTATTCTGTTGGAACATCCTGTCTGTGTGTTTTACACCGGACCTGGTTCTGTTTTATTATTATTCTGTTGGAATATCCTGTCTGTGTGTTTTACACCGGACCTGGTTCCATTATTTATTATTCTGTCGGAATATCCTGTCTGTGCGTTTACGCCGGACCTGGTTCCATTATTTATTATTCTGTTGGAATAACCTGTCTGTGCGGTCTATCGCATGCATGGTGATTTCTTTTGTTATTCCATTCTTTATTATACTCAGTTGGTTAAGTTTTGACTTCTATACTCCATGAAATTTGTGGAATATCCTTGATAGTTGCGTTTCATCCAGTATTTTTTCAAGAAAATATTCTTCTAAGCATTCTTGAATTTTACTCCACAATGCAGTATCATGTTGACAATTTGGACGTTGTTAATTCCTAGATAAATTAATTCTTGAACTTGTTTTATTGAATTCTTATATCATTGTCATCATCCTCATGTTTATAAAATGTTGAAAGTCATCTGTGGCATGTAGTGCATAGATGGACTTGGTATGATTATGACCAGGGATTATTCGGTATAATCATGACCGTAATGTTACAAATGATGTGGTAAAAGTCCTCATTGGCCCGTAGTGCATTGATGGACAGTTGTTGGCATGATCATGACCATTAATGAATACACGAATATCCTTGGCCGTAGTGCAGGGGTGATTCGATGATGTGGATTATTTTATTAAGCTGAGTCTCAGCGATTACAGAGTTGAAAAACTTTTTAAATCATAAAAGATAGTAGAGTTTATTTTCTACTTGACTCTTTTAATGGATTGCTTGTTCCGCTACAGTTAAACTTGATGTCTATTATATTTTATCAGTTTAACATTGTTGAAGGCTAATGATAATTTATTCTGCATTATCTTAGTCATAATATTTCTTACTGGGCTAGTTGAGCTCACCCTTTCTTTCACTGTTCTCTTCAGGAAATGAGAACGTAGCTGGGGCAAGTCGGGGAACGGAGTGATGGTCCGAAGAATAGTATTAGTTAGTAGTCCTCACTATTCTATATAATGGTGTGTTAATAAATGTAATGAGGACTCCTTTTGAGTATGAATACTCTCTAGAAGATAATATTTGTATTCAAACTCACAGTTTATGTACACGACAGTTGTATTATTAAGTTGTATTTGTATTCTGTACTATGTATCTGACGACTCAAGATGGGTGATGTATACCTAATTTGGGGGCGTCACAGTTGGTATCAGAGCTTAGGGATATGATCCCTGGCTAAGATGTGAGAATAGAACTAGGAGGGGAGAGACGGGGAATTCCTTCGCTAGTATGACATACCTAAGTTTATTTGCATGGTATTTTATTGGTCGGTCATAATATAAGGATAATATATGACATATCAATTAATTTTTATTTTGTGGCAGTATCTGAAAATGGCATCTGAGAACGTTGAGAATAGCAATGGAGCACAGACGACTGTTGATTCACCACATATCAATAATCAGGATAATGTGCATCAGGAAGGTGTCAATCCTCATGCAAACAACAACACTGACCAAATGATGAATGATCAAATGTTCAGAGGCTTTATGCAATTCATGCAACAACAGGTGAAAGCGGCTCCTGTCCACAACGTAGGTGGAAATACTGGAAACTCTCTGGCGGTCACCGCTAAACAGTTTAAGGAGCTGGGACCACCGGAGTTTAAGGGAGAACCCAAACCACTTGTAGCTGAAACATGGATAAAGCAGATCACCAAGATATTTGATGTCTTGGGTTGCTCCGAGGAGCAAAAGGTTCCCTTTGCCGCCTTTATGTTGCGAGGAGAGGCAGATTACTGGTGGGAATCGATAAAGCGTACTCAACCTGCCGCACTGAAGATGTCTTGGGAGAAGTTTCAAGATCTGTTTAACGACAAATACTTTCCCGAGAGTATTCGTCACATGAAGGAGGTGGAGTTCATCAAATTGGAGCAGAATAATATGACCGTGTCGCAGTACGAGGCAAAATTTGCGGAGTTATCCCGGTTTGCGTCCCACCTGGTGGATAATGAAGAAAGAATGACGCGGATGTTTTTAAGAGGTTTGAAGCCGGAGATACGTCAACATCTTGTTTCTCATAAACTGTGTTTGTATTCAGATGTTGTAAATAGGGCTCAGTTGGTGGAGCGCGATAACGAGACAACGCAACCAAAAGAGAGCAGCCGGCAAAATGATAATACCAGTGAGAGCAGTCATCGAAGCGGTGACAACAAGCGTGGAGGGAATCAACAGGCCAGAAATGGTAACCACTTCGGTGGTAATCAAGGCCAAAACAATAAGAATGGACATTTCAAGAAGAGGAGATTCAACAATGATGGAAAGACGTCAGCACCAGCACCTGTCGTTAAGGAAGGAGAACGACCACCTATCATATGTTTCAAATGCGGAGGGGAGGGGCACATCAGTCCAAACTACGCGATGCCGTCCAAAGCATGTTATAATTGTGGAAGAGAAGGTCATTTAGCTCAATTTTGTCGTTTACCGAAGACAAATGCAGCTAGGATGGAGGCACCAAAAGCCGTCCCAGAAAAGTCAAAACCGGTTGTGCAAGGGAGAGCGTTTGTTGTGAACTCCCAGAGAGCAAGGAACCCGAATGAGGTCATCACGGGTAAGCTTATTATAAACTCTAAAGAAGTTTATACTTTATTTGATACCGGTTCAACCCATTCTTTTATTTCTCCTACTTGCGCTCATCGATTAAATTTGATTCCGGAGAAATTAGACTTTGACTTATCTGTGGAAACTCCGTTGGGAGAAACCTTCATTACCTCCACTGTTTATAAGTCTTGTTTGGTTCAAGTTGGTACCCACACATTACCTATCGATCTGATTTCATTAAAAATACTTGCATTTGACGTGATTCTAGGGATTGATTGGTTAACTACTCATTATGCAAAAAATTGATTGTTTTCGTAAGGTTGTTAGTTTTCATATTCCTAATCGACCTATTATGCGAATTCAAGCAACCAAACCATTAAAATCAATCGTTGTCATCTCAAGCCATAAAGCTATTCGTTTATTGAAAAACGGATGTCAAGCTTTCTTAGCTCATGTCACAGATCTAAACAAAAATACGTCAGCTTTGAATGATATTTCTGTTGTTAATAAATTTCCTGACGTATTTCCCGAAGAACTTCCTGGTCTACCCCCAGAGCGTGAAATTGAATTTTGTATCGACCTTGAACCCGGTACAAAACCCATTTCCAAAGCTCCATATCGAATGGCTCCTATTGAACTTCAGGAGTTAAAGACCCAACTGCAGGAATTGTTAGACATTGGCTTTATTCGTCCTAGTACTTCTCCTTGGGGTGCTCCTGTTCTGTTCGTGAAGAAGAAAGATGGGAGTATGCGACTTTGTATTGATTATCGGGAGTTGAATCATGTCACCATCAAAAATAGGTACCCATTGCCACGTATTGATGACCTGTTTGACCAGTTGCAAGGAGCACAATTCTTTTCAAAGATCGATCTTCGTTCTGGATATCATCAGCTGAAGGTTAGAACTGAGGATATTCCAAAGACTGCCTTCAGAACTCGGTATGGGCATTATGAATTCTTAGTTATGTCTTTTGGATTGACTAATGCTCCTGCTGCCTTCATGGATATGATGAACAGGGTATTTAAGGAATATTTGGATCACTTTGTGGTCGTCTTTATCGATGACATCCTTGTTTATTCCAAAAGCCGTGACGATCATGAGCAACACTTGAGGCTGGTACTCCAAAAGCTTCGTGAATACAAACTTTATGCCAAGTTAAAGAAATGCGAGTTCTGGCTGGAAGAGGTAGCATTCCTTGGGCACGTAGTATCAAGTCGTGGAATATCGGTTGACCCGGCAAAGATTGAAGCTATTCAAAGCTGGGAGCAACCTAAATCAGTAACCGAAGTACGTAGCTTTCTCGGTCTAGCTGGTTATTATCGGAGATTCGTGGAAGGATTTTCTCGAATCGCTACTCCGTTAACTCAGCTGACTCGAAAAGATACAAAGTTCGGTTGGAGCGAAGAATGTGAGCAGAGTTTTCAAGAACTCAAGAGGAGACTCATTTCAGCACCTGTTCTAACAATACCATCTGGCTCGGAGGGATTTGTCATCTACAGTGATGCTTCGAGCAAAGGGTTGGGATGTGTTCTCATGCAACATGGAAAAGTCATAGCCTATGCATCAAGACAACTCAAGGAATATGACAGGAATTATCCTACTCATGATCTAGAGTTGGCAGCTGTTGTCTTTGCACTTAAAATTTGGAGGCATTACTTGTATGGGGAGAAGGTGGAGATCTTTACGGATCATAAAAGTCTCAAATATTTCTTCACTCAAAAGGAACTCAACATGCGACAACGACGTTGGCTTGAACTGTTGAAAGATTATGATCATACCATTCAATATCATCCTGGAAAAGCGAACGTGGTAGCTGACGCATTGAGTAGAAGATCATATGCAAGTACGAGTGCGATATTGTCAACACAAAGACCCATTTTGTGTGATTTGCAAAGGATGGAGATAGAGTTAAAGACTCCAGGGACCCATGTGATGATGGCGAATATACGAGTAGAACCGACTTTAATCGATAAAGTTAAAGCTGCTCAAGCTACAGACCTGGAGCTGATGCGTATGAAGAAGAAAATGCAAGAAGGTGCTATACCGGAAGCAAGAATCGATGAAGAAGGAATACTTCGAGTCAACTCCAGACTTTGTGTTCCTAACAACCCTGATTTAAAGTATGAAATCATGATGGAGGCGCACAACACACCGTTTGCAATCCATCCTGGAAGTACCAAAATGTATCATGATCTTCATCATACATTTTGGTGGAGCAATATGAAGAGAGAGATAGCGTTGTTTATCTCAAGGTGTCTAACTTGTCAACGAGTCAAAGCGGAGCATCAAGTACCAAAAGGTCCATTGCAACCACTTGAAATTCCAGAATGGAAGTGGGAGCACATTACCATGGATTTCGTTACCGGTCTTCCTAGGGTTTCTCAAGGTATTGATGCGATTTGGGTCATTGTTGATAGATTGACCAAGTCTGCTCATTTCTTACCGATACGAGAAACTTATACACTTGAACGTCTTGCTCGTATGTACATAAACGAGATTGTAAGACTGCATGGTATGCCAGTATCCATAGTTTCTGACCGAGGCCCAAGATTCACTTCACGATTTTGGGTTAGTTTACAAAAAGCTATGGGCACGGAGTTACGATTTAGTTCAGCATATCATCCTCAGACGGACGGACAATCAGAGAGGACTATTCAAACTCTTGAAGATCTATTAAGACTATGTGTCTTTGACTTCAAGGGAAGTTGGGACAAGTTCTTACCATTGGTGGAGTTTTCCTACAACAACAGTTATCAAGCAAGTATTGGCATGGCTCCATTCGAAGCATTGTATGGAAGAAAATGTCGTTCTCCAGTATGCTGGGATGAGGTGGGCGAAGCAACGTTGTTGGGACCGGAGTTGGTACGTATGACTACAGAAAAGATTCAAACGATCCGACAACGTATAAAAACCTCACAAGATCGACAAAAGAGTTATGCTGATCTTCATCGAAAGGACGTGGAATTTGATGTAGAAGATCATGTGTTCTTACGTGTTGCTCCATGGAAAGGAGTTACGAGATTTGGAAAGAGAGGAAAGCTAAATCCTCGATTCATCGGTCCATTTTTAATCCTCGATCGAGTAGGAACTGTGGCTTATAGACTCGCTTTACCGCCAAGTATGTCTCGTGTTCATAACGTTTTCCACATATCCATGTTACGCAAATATGTGGAAGACCCGAACCACATTATTGAGTTAGAACCGGACGAAATAGCGGAGGATTTGACGTATGAAGAAGTTCCTGTTCAAATCTTGGATAAGAAGGAACATATTCTACGCTCCAAGGTTATACCTCAAGTCAAAGTTTTGTGGAGAAACCACGATGTTGAGGAAATGACTTGGGAGTTAGAATCAGAAATGAAATCAAGGTATCCTTACCTCTTCGACATACCAGGTACGTACCCTAATTTCGAGGGCAAAATTTCATAAGAAGGGGAGGTTGTAAGACCCCAATTTTTATAAATAAAGATAAATTTTCTATAAATATCATTTTTGAATATTATGGAGTTAATTTGATATAATGTTATAGTTGTGGGTAATATTTATAAATTTTGCAAAGTAAGCAAGTTGTTATAAAATATTCGTTTGGTCGAAGAATATTCTTTTTGTCGGGGAATATTCGTACGACGGCACAATCATTGGTGGACCCCACAACGGAATTATTGTCGGATTGAGAAAATGACAGAATTATCTTTCTATAAAAATAACGGCTGAGGTGTTACCGTTAAAACCGTTAAAACTGTTGAACTACTCGGTAGTAAAAGTACAGTAATACGCGTGGTTGCATAGTAGCACACGGTATTGATTATTGATGCTTACGTGAGAAGTCACTCAGCTATACTCAATTATTGCTACAGTAATTGCTGCATCATATCTCTTAAATTATTGTCATAGTATCATCTGTATAATATGTTATATTATTAAATCAATAATTGAGACGTTGTGGTAAGTTTGGTTATTTTATGGGGGGCCATATGTCATCATCTAAGAGTCTCTTCGTCAATAGTAATTACCGTCGTCAATAGTAATTACCGTCGTCAATAGTATTTACATTGGTCAATAGTAATTACCTTCGTCAATAGTATTTACCTTGGTCAATAGTAATTACTTTCGTCAATAGTAGTTGTCCCTTCAATATTACCAAGAGTCATTTGACCCTTCGTTAAGACCAAGAGTCATTTGACCCTTCGTTAAGACCAAGAGCCACCCTCAGTTTTTCTATAAATAGAGGCCTAGGGCTTCATTATTTTTCACGAATTCATTCAAGCTATAGAGAGAGAAAGTATAGAGAGAATAAGAGAGAGAGAATAAAGGTATTCTGCTACATCACTTTTCCAATATCCAGTTCTTTTAAGGTAGGAAATATTATTTCTTTTATATTCATGAAGAGAACTTCTGTTATTCCATTTGTTATTATTCTGTTGGAATAACCAGTATACGCGGTCTACCCTATACTTGGTGACATTCTTCTATTATTCTGTTGGAACATCCTGTCTGTGTGTTTTACACCGGACTTGGTTCCGTTTATTATTCTGTTGGAACATCCTGTCTGTGTGTTTTACACCGGACCTGGTTCTGTTTTATTATTATTCTGTTGGAATATCCTGTCTGTGTGTTTTACACCGGACCTGGTTCCATTATTTATTATTCTGTCGGAATATCCTGTCTGTGCGTTTACGCCGGACCTGGTTCCATTATTTATTATTCTGTTGGAATAACCTGTCTGTGCGGTCTATCGCATGCATGGTGATTTCTTTTGTTATTCCATTCTTTATTATACTCAGTTGGTTAAGTTTTGACTTCTATACTCCATGAAATTTGTGGAATATCCTTGATAGTTGCGTTTCATCCAGTATTTTTTCAAGAAAATATTCTTCTAAGCATTCTTGAATTTTACTCCACAATGCAGTATCATGTTGACAATTTGGACGTTGTTAATTCCTGGATAAATTAATTCTTGAACTTGTTTTATTGAATTCTTATATCATTGTCATCATCCTCATGTTTATAAAATGTTGAAAGTCATCTGTGGCATGTAGTGCATAGATGGACTTGGTATGATTATGACCAGGGATTATTCGGTATAATCATGACCGTAATGTTACAAATGATGTGGTAAAAGTCCTCATTGGCCCGTAGTGCATTGATGGACAGTTGTTGGCATGATCATGACCATTAATGAATACACGAATATCCTTGGCCGTAGTGCAGGGGTGATTCGATGATGTGGATTATTTTATTAAGCTGAGTCTCAGCGATTACAGAGTTGAAAAACTTTTTAAATCATAAAAGATAGTAGAGTTTATTTTCTACTTGACTCTTTTAATGGATTGCTTGTTCCGCTACAGTTAAACTTGATGTCTATTATATTTTATCAGTTTAACATTGTTGAAGGCTAATGATAATTTATTCTGCATTATCTTAGTCATAATATTTCTTACTGGGCTAGTTGAGCTCACCCTTTCTTTCACTGTTCTCTTCAGGAAATGAGAACGTAGCTGGGGCAAGTCGGGGAACGGAGTGATGGTCCGAAGAATAGTATTAGTTAGTAGTCCTCACTATTCTATATAATGGTGTGTTAATAAATGTAATGAGGACTCCTTTTGAGTATGAATACTCTCTAGAAGATAATATTTGTATTCAAACTCACAGTTTATGTACACGACAGTTGTATTATTAAGTTGTATTTGTATTCTGTACTATGTATCTGACGACTCAAGATGGGTGATGTATACCTAATTTTGGGGGCGTCACAATTGTCATCATTCTCATGTTTATATTCTGTTGAAAGTCATCTGTGGCCTGTAGTGCATAGATGGACTTGGTATGATTATGACCAGGGATTATTCAGTATAATCATGACCGTAATGTTACAAATGATGTGGTAAAAGTCCTCATTGGCCCGTAGTGCATTGATGGACAGTGGTTGGCATGATCATGACCATTAATGAATACACAAATATTCTTGGCCCGTAGTGCATGGATAATTGTGGTCGTGATACTAAAGAATATCCTTGGCCGTAGTGCAGGGGTGATTCGATGATGTGGATTATTTATTAAGCTGAGTCCCAGCGATAAAAGTCATGAAAAACCTTTTAAATCATAAAAGATAGTAGATTTTTTTCTCTACTTGACTCTTTTAATGGATTGCTTGATCCGCTACTGTTAAACTTGATGTCTATTGTATTTTATCAGTTTAACATTGTTGAAGACTAATGATAATTTATTTTGCATTATCTTAGTCATAATATTTCTTACTAGGCTAGTTGAGCTCACCCTTTCTTTCACTGTTCTCTTCAAGAAATGAGAATATAGCTGGGACGAGTCGGGGAACGGAGTGATGGATCAGATGATAGTTTTAGTAGTCCTCACTATTTTGTTAAATAGTGTGACAATAAATGTAATGAGTACTCCATTGAGTGTGGATATTGTCTAGATGATAATATTTGTATTAAAACTCACAACATATGTTTTGTCTTATTTTACACAACTGTTGTAGAATTAGTTTATATTTGTATTCTGTACCATGTATCTGGCGACCCAAGATGGGTGATGTATACCTATTTTTGGGGGCATCACAAGCAACGATAACCGGCGGGGAAAGAAAAATTTAGACAAAAGCGGTAACCACTCTGGTGGTAATCGTGGCCATAAAAATAGAAGAAGCGAGTCGGGGGGAGATTTTAAAAGGAGGAGATTCAATAATGACAATGTAAAGACGTCAGCACCAGCAACAACTGGTTCTAAGGTAGGAGAACGACCATAGGTCGTATGCTATAAGTGTGGAAAAGAGGGACATATCAGCCCAAACTGTCCACAATAATTCAAGGTATGCTATAATTATGGAAAGGAAGGACATATCGCTCGAGATTGTACGGTAGCGAAATCAAGTCCAGTGGGGATAGTGACTCAAAAGGCTGTCCCAGAAAAGTCAAAGTCAACGGTTCCTGGAAAAGCGTTTGTCGTGACTGGTCAAAATGTAAGGAACCCAAACGAGGTGATCACGGGTAAGTTAATCATAAATTCTTGTGAAGTTTATACCTTACTAGATACCGGTGCTACCCATTCATTTATCTCTCCTGCTTGTACTCAATATTTAAACTTGACTCCGGATAAATTAGACTTTAATTTATCTGTGAAGACTCCGTTAGGAGAAACTTTCATTACATCCACTGTTTATAAATCTTGTTTGATCCAAGTTGGCACTATCACATTACCTGTTGACCTTATCCCTTTAAAGATACTTGTTTTTGATGTAATTTTAGGGATTGATTGGTTAACTACTCATTATGCCAAAATTGATTATTTTCGTAAGGTTGATAGTTTACATAATCCTAGCCAACCTGTTGTACGAATTCAAGCAACTAAACCACTAAAATCAATCACTGTCATATCAAGTCATAAAGCTATTCGTTTATTGAAAAATGGATGTCTAGCTTTCTTAGCCCATGTTATGGATTTGAATAAAGACACGTCAGATTTGAATAATATTCATGTTGTTAGTAACTTTCCTGATGTATTTCCTGAAGAACTTCCCGGTCTACCCCCAGAACGTGAAGTTGAATTCTTTATTGATCTTGAACTTGGTACAAAGCCCATTTCTAAAACCCCATATCGAATGGCTCCTATTGAACTTCAGGAGTTAAAGGTCCAACTACAGAAATTGTTGGACATCGGTTTCATTCGTCCTAGTACATCTTCTTGGGGTGCTCCTGTTTTATTCATAAAGAAGAAAGACGGGAGTATGCGATTTTATATTGACTACCGGGAATTGAACCATGTCACCACCAAGAATAGGTATCCGCTACCTCGTATTGATGACCTGTTTGACCAGTTACAAGGAGCACAATTCTTCTCAAAGATCGATCTTCGTTATGGTATCATCAGCTGAAGATTAGAACTGACGATATTCCAAAGACTGCCTTCAGAACTCGGTACGGGCATTATGAATTTCTAGTCATGTCTTTTGGATTGACTAATGCTCCTGCTGCTTTTATGGATATGATGAACCGAGTATTCAAGGAATATTTAGATCAGTTCGTTGTTGTCTTTATTGATGACATCCTTATATATTCCAAAAGTCGTGAAGATCATGAGCACCATTTGAAGCTGGTACTCCAAAGGCTTCGTGAAAATAAGTTATATGCCAAGTTGAAGAAATGCGAGTTCTGGCTTGAGGAAGTAGCATTCCTTGGGCACGTGGTGTCAAAACATGGAGTATCTATTGACCCGGCGAAGATTGAAGCAATACAAAGTTGGGAGCAACCTAAGTCGGTGACCGAAGTACGTAGCTTTCTGGGCTTAGTTGGTTATTATCGGAGATTCGTGGAAGGGTTTTCTTGAATCGGTACTTCATTAACTCAGTTGACTCGGAAGGATGTAAAATTCGTATGGAGCGAGGAATGCGAAAAGAGTTTTCAAGAGCTCAAGAGGAGACTCATTTCGGTACTTGTTCTGACAATACCATCTGGTTCGGATGGATTTGTTATCTACAGCGATGCTTCGGGCAAAGGGTTAGGATGTGTTCTCATGCAACATGGGAAAGTCATAGCCTATGCCTACCGACAACTTAAAGAATATGAGAGGAATTATCTTACTCATGATCTAGAGTTGGCAGCAGTCGTTTTTGCGCTAAAGATCTGAAGGCACTATCTATATGGGGAGAAAGTGGAGATATATTCAGATCATAAAAGCCTCAAATATTTCTTCACCCAAAAGGAACTCAACATACGGCAACGACGTTGACTTGAGCTATTGAAAGACTACGACCATACCATTCAATACCATCCTGGAAAAGCGAACGTGGTAGCTGACGCGTTGAGTAAAAGATCATATGCGGGAACAAGTGCGATATTGTCAACACAAAGGCCCATTTTGTGTGATTTACAAAAGATGAAAATAGAATTCAAGACTCTAGGGACTTATGCGATGATGTCAAGTATACGCATTGAACCGACTTTAATCGAAATAGTTAAAGTTGCTCAAGCCACAGACCCAGAGCTGATGCGTATGAAGAAGAAAGTACAAGAAGGTGCTATTCTAGAAGCAAGAATCGACGAAGAAGGAATACTTCGAGTCCACTCCAGACTTTGTGTTCCTAACGACTCTGATTTGAAGTACAAGATTATGATGGAGGCACACAATACACCATTTGCAATTCATCCTGAAAGTACCAAAATGTATCGTGATCTTCAACATACATTTTGGTGGAATAATATGAAGAGAGAGATTGCGAAGTTTATCTCGAGGTGTTTAACTTGTCAACGTGTAAAGGCGGAGCATCAAGTGCCTAAGGGTCCATTGCAACCACTTGAGATTCCGAAATAGAAGTGGGAACACATTACCATGGATTTCGTTACAGGTCTTCCCACGGTTTCTCAAGGCATAAATGCTATTTAGATTATTGTTGATAGATTAACTAAGTCTGCTCATTTTTTGCCGATACAGGAGACTTATTCCCTTGAACGTCTTGCTCGTATATACGTAAATGAGATTGTGAGATTGCATGGCATGCCAGTATCCATAGTTTTGGATCGTGACCCAAGATTCACTTCACGATTTTGGGTTAGCTTGCAAAAAGCTATGGGCACGGATTTACGATTTAGTTCGGCATACCATCCTCAAACGGACGGACAATCAAAGAGGACTATTCAAACTCTTGAAGATCTATTAAGACTTTGTGTCCTAGACTTCAAAGGGAGTTGGGATAAGTATTTACCATTGGTAGAATTCTCCTATAACAACAGTTATCAGGCAAGTATAGGGGTGGCTCCATTCGAAGCATTGTATGGACGAAAGTGTCGCTCTCCAATATGTTGGGATGAGGTGGGTGAAGCAACATTGTTGGGACCCAATTTGGTACGTATTACTACAGAAAAGATCCAAATGATTTGACAACGTATACAAACGGCACAGGATCGACAAAAGAATTATGCGGATCTTCATCGAAAGGATGTGAAATTTAGTATTGGGGATTATGTATTGTTGTGTGTTGCTCCATGGAAGTGAGTTACAAGATTTGGGAAGAGAGGAAAGCTCAATCTATAATTTATTGGTCCATTTTAAATTCTTGACCGAGTAGAAAATGTGGCCTATAGACTCGCATTACCTCCAAGCATGTCTCGTGTTCATAATATTTTTCACATATTTATGCTTCGTAAATATGTGAAAGACCCGAACCACGTTATTGAGTTAGAACAGGATGAAATAGCCGAAGACTTAACGTATGAGGAGGCACCTGTCAAGATCTTGGATAGAAATGAGCATGTCCTACGCACAAAGGTCATACCACAAGTCAAAGTTTTGTAGAGGAACCATGCTATTGAGGAAATGACTTGGGAATAGGAAACAGAAATGAAAGCGAGGTATCATTACCTTTTCAAAACATCAGGTACGTACGTTAATTTCGAGGACGAAATTTCATAAGGAGGGAAGGTTGTAAGACCCCAACTTATTATAAATGAAATTGAAATTCCTATATTTAATATTTTAAAATAGTAAGGGTTAATTTGATTAATGTGATTAGTTATGGGTACAAATGCACAAATATTTTTAAATAAGCAAGTGATTATAAAATATTCATTGTTGTCGGGGAATATTCGTTTGATCGTGAAATATTCTTACTGTCGGGGAATATTCGTACGACGGCGTAGCCTTATGTGGGCCCCATAACGAAAAGCGATTGGATGAAGAAAACGACAAGTATAAGTTGTTTATAAGTAACGGCATAGTTGTTACCGTTAATACTGCTGGAATACCCGGTGATTAAAATACAGTAGCACACGGTATTGCATCAATTATTGATTCTTATGTAAGAAGGCACTACTTAATAATTGTTACAGTAATTACTGTTCAATATTTTATTTTATTGACTCAATAATTACTACGATGATATTTTATATTATTGTTGTTTCAATAATTGTCACTGCACAGTATTTTCCATTATCGGATCAATAATTCATATTATTTGAATAATATTATTAGATAGCATTATTGGCAATGTCTAAAAAGTTCTGTCTAAGGAGAGGTTTGGTCACCTAATTGCGCGTCAGTAAGGAGAAATTCTTATTGGAAAGCCCCCTCTTTCCTAGGAACGGCCTGATTGTCAGTATTGCGATTCTGTAATATTATTTGTGAATAATTAATTATTAATTTATATGATAAAGAAAATACTCATTTTATGTGGATATAGACGGAGAAATTTTTTTTATGTGACAATTGTTGAAAATTGATATTTTATTTTTTCTGATAAAATATATTATTATATTTTAATAATATAATAATGATGATATTTTTACAATGAATGCGTGATATATGAATAAATGAGGAGGAATAGTATTTTTGTTACTAAAAATATTTAAAACATGTTTTTCATGTTTGTGGACCCCATTTCTTGACTGAAATTTGATTATAGCTTGTAAAATCGTCCGTATGTGGATTTCGGTCAATTTCTGTTTGGAATTTAGAAAAATTTAAACTTACAAAGTTGTAGAGAATTGAATTTCCTATAAAATGGACATAAGATTTGAATTTTTTTGATAAAAAGACTATTTATTGTGAATTATTGAAGTTCCGGTATATCGTGTCTGAATTGATTTTTGGAGTTTTAAATATTTTTGTTTAGAAAAACGCTTTTGTTATTTTTGGCACATGTGTGGCTGATGTTTTGGTCAAAAGGTGGGCTAAGGAAAATTATATAAATATATTAATATTTTATTAAATTTTCTGTTTTGGTGTTCTAAGCATTTTTCTATAAATAGGGTGCTTAGGTTAGAATTAAAATTATACCAGAAATAAGTTTTCTCTCTCTTTCTCTCTCTATATTATCGAGCGTATTCTTGTGAGTATTTTGATACTTTGAGTGTTGCTATACGGTGCAAGTTTCCTTCAGCACTATATCCAGTATTCTAATCAGAAATACTGTATTTTCGAGGTAAGGGATGCTATTTTTTTTATAGATGATATTATTTTTTTTAATATCATTATGCCGAAATATTGATCTGAATTTTTTATCAAATTTAGAACTTTTAGTGTCGGAGTTACTATTCACGTATACGACACTATTCACGTATACGGTACTATTCACGAATACGGCACTATTCACCGAAAAATTAAATTTTTTTTTTCAAGATATCTATTATGAATACTAGCTTTGATTGTATCCATGTTTTGATCATTCTTGAATTTTACTCCATTATGGTTATTTATGAAGTATTTTTGAACTTGGATTGTTTAAAATACAAATCCTTAATATTTGTCTTTTGTTTCACTGGATTTATTTTTCATAAAATATTTTTCATCATCCTTAGTCCTAAATATTGATATAACTGAATATCTTTGGCCTGTAGTGCAAAGATGAATAATTTTCTGATGAATATATTTGGCCCGTAGTGCAAAGATGAACAGGTGTTGAGATGAACATAACCAACTGATGAATATCTTTGGCCTGTAGTGCAAAGATGAACATTTGATTCCAGATATATATATTGATTGATGTTACAGGGATAAAATATTGACGATGAACTTTTTAATTCATAAATAGAAGATAGTAGATTTTATTCTCTACTTAACTCTTCTAATGAATTATTATTTTCGCTGCGAATATGGATTTAAAACTTGTTGTCTATTGTATTCTATTAAATTTTTTCCTGTTGAGTACTAGAGATAATTTATTCTATATTATCTTAGTCATAATATTTTTTACTGGGCTAGTTGAGCTCACCCTTTCTTTTTTGTTCTATTTTTCTTCTCAGGAGACGAGAATGTAGCGAGTACTAGTCGGGGTATGGAATGATGGTTCTAGAAAGATGTTTTAGTAGTCCTCAATATTTTTGTAAAATAAAGTATTAATAATTGTTATGAGGACTTATTTGAGTGTGGATATTGTCTAGAAGACAATAGTTGTATTTTAAACTCACAGTTAAGTGTTGTCATATTTTACACGACAATTGTATTAATAAATTTGTTGTCGTTTCTGTACCATGTATTTGGCGACTCAAAGTGGGTGATGTATACCTATTTTGGGGGCGTCACATATAAGCATTCGAGACGTTGTATGGAAGAAAATATCGTTCTTCAGTATGCTGGGATGAGGTGGGTGAAACAACGTTGTTAGGACTGTAATTGGTACGTATGACTACCGAGAAAATCCAAATGATTCGACAACGTATACAAACGGCACAGGATCGACAAAAGAGTTATGCAGATCTTCATCGAAAGGACGTAAAATTTAATATTGGGGATCATTTATTGTTACGTATTGCTCCATGGAAGGGAGTGACAAGATTTGGGAAGAGAGAAAAGCTTAATCCAAGATTTGTTGGTCCATTTGAGATTCTTGATCGAATAGAAAATGTGGCCTATAGACTCGCATTACCTCCAACTATGTCTCGTGCTTATAATATTTTTCACATATCTATGCTTCGTAAATATGTGAAAGACCCGAACCACATAATTGAGTTAGAATCAGACGAGATAGCCGAAGATTTAACGTACGAGGAGGTACCTGTTAAGATCTTAGATAGGAAAGAGCATGTCCTACGCACCAAGGTTATACCACAAGTTAAGGTTTTGTGGAGGAACCATGCTATTGAAAAAATGACCTGGGAGTTGGAATCAAAAATAAAAGCGAGGTATCCTCACCTTTTCGAAACACCAGGTACGTACGTCAATTTTGAGGACGAAATTTCATAAGGAGGGGAGGTTGTAAGACCCTAACTTATTCATAAATAAAATCGAATTTTCTCTAATTATTATTTTGAATAATAGGGTGTTAATTTGATATAATACTTTGGTTATTGGTGAAATATGCAAATTTTGCAAAATAAGTAAGTGGTTATAAAATATTCATCGTTGTCGGGAAATATTCGTTTGGTCGTGGAATATTCTTGTGGTCGGGGAATATTCGTACGATAGCGCAGCCATTTATGGGCCCCATAACGGAAAACGGGGATGAAGAAAACGACAAGTTTGAGTTTTTACAAATAACGGCGTAGTAGTTACCGTTAACACTGTTAGAATATCCGGTGGTTAGAATACAGTAATACGCTTAGTTGCACAGTAGCGCACGATATTGCACAGTATTGATGAATTATTGATCCTTACGTAAGAAGGCACTACTCAATAATTGTTACTGTAATTATTGTTCAATATATTATTTTATTGATTCAATAATTGATACGTTGATATTTTATATTATTGTTGTTTCAATAATTGTTACTGCACAGTATTTTTCATTATCAGATCAATAATTCATATTATTTGAATAATATTATTAGATAACATTATTGGCAATGTCTATGGAAGTTCTATCTAAGGAGAGGTTTGGTCACCTAATTACGCGCCAATAAGGAGAAATCTTTATTGAAAAGCCCCATCTTTCCTGGGAACGACCTGATTGTCATAATTGTGATTCTGTAATATTATTTGTGAATAATTAATTATTAATTTATATGATAAGAAAATATTTATTTTATGTGGATATAAATGAAGGAAATATTTATTTTTATGTGGATATAATTGAAAGAATTAATGTTGAGGTGTTTTATCAGTATTTTGTTAGAATAGATGTATTAAAAATCGTCCGTATGTGAATTTCTGGCATTTTTTATTTGGAATTTGGAAAAACTTTCTTCTACAAAGTTGTAGAGAATTAAATTTCCTATGAAAAGGACATGAGATTTGAATTTTTTTGATAAAAGAGCTATTTATTATGAATTGTTAAAGTTTTGGAAATAAAATATTTTTATTAAAATTATGGGTGGGACCCACTTTTGTTTTTAAAACATGTGGGCTGCTAATTTTTTTTCCAAGATGGCATGCTGGTCTTGGATAACTAGCATGCGTAGAATAAAGAAAATATTATATATTATTTTATTAATTTAGTCTCCTTTGACGTTCTAGCATTTTCCTATAAATAGGGTGCTTAGTTAGAATTGAAAATCACACTAGAAACAAGTTTTCTCTCTATATATATATATATATATTATCGAGCGTATTTTGTGAGTATTTAGATACTTTGAAAGTTACTATTCAGTGCAAGTTTCCTTCGACTTTATATCCGATATTCCGATCAGAAATATTTTTATTTTGAGATAAGGGATGTTATTTTCTTTGTAAATGATATTATTTTCTTCAATATCATTATGCCAAAATATTGATATGAATTTTATTGTTGAATTTTTACTTTTTTGTGTCGGGATTACTATTCATGTATACGACACTATTCACCGAAAAATGAAATTTTCTCCTTTTTGTCTAAGATATCTATTATGGTTACTATCTTTGATTGTATCCATGTTTTGATCTTTATTTTTGAATTCTGCTTCGCAATTAGTTATTATGGAGTATTATTGAGCTTGGATATACTGTAATACAAATCCCTAATATTTGTACTTTTGTCTCACTGGATTCGTTTTCTTTAAGAAATTTTTCATTATCCTCAGTCCGAAATGATGATATTTCTGAATATCTTTGGCCTGTAGTGCAAAGATGAATGATTAACTGATGAATATCTTTGGCCCGTAGTGCAAAGATGAACAGATGTTGAGATGAACATGACCAACTAGTGATACAAATGAATATCTTTGGCCTATAGTGCAAAGATGAATATTTGATTTAAGATGTATATTGATTGATGTTACATGGATAAAATATTGACGATAGACTTTTAAATCTTAGAAGATAGTAAAATTAATTCTCTACTTGACTCTTCTAATGGATTGCTGTTTCCGCTGCAGTTGTTGATCTAAAACTTGTTGTCTATTATGTTCTATCAGATTTTTTTCCCTGTTGAAGACTAATGATAATTTATTGTATATTATCTTAGTCATAATATTCTTTACTGGGCTAGTTGAGCTCACCCTTTTCCTTTTTATTCCATTTTTCTTCCCAAGAGGTGAGAACATTACAGGAACTAGCCGGGGTATGGAGTGATGGTTCAGGATAGCTGTTTTAGTAGTCCTCACTATTTTATAAAGTAGTGTATCAATAATTGTAATGAGGACTCTTTTTGAGTTTGAATACTGTCTATTAGACAATATTTGTATTTAAACTCATAGTGTATGTGTTGTCGTATTTTGCACGACAATTGTATTAATGAAGTTGTATTTGTTTCTGTATCATGTATTTGGCGACTAATAATGGGCGATGCATACCTATTTTGGGGGCGTCACATCGGTCGCTATAGTTATTCACCATGCATGCGGTAATCCGCGTAGACAGATCATTTCCACAATTTAATAAAGAATGAATACGAATGCTTATTCACCATGCATGCGGTAAACCGCGTAGACAGGTTACTCCCGCAGATTAATAAAGAATGAATATGAAAGGTCATTCACCATGCATATGGTAATCCGTGTAGACAGGTTACTCCCACAGATTAATAAAGAATGAATACGAAGGTTTATTCACCATGTATGCGGTAATCCGCGTAGACAGGTTACTCCCGCAGATTAATAAAGAATAGAATGACAAACCTTATGAGTATGAAGAAAATAACATCATTTACGAATACGAAAGAAATAATACCCCTTACCTTAGTAGGAGATTGGATACTGCAATAGTGAAGTAGCAAAATACTCTTCTTCTATCTCTCTATAGTTTCTCTCACTATAACTTGTGATTATAACTTTGCTCTTCAAATTGGTAGGAAATAATGAATGGATGGAGGAGTATTCATAGGCTAGGAAAATGTAGTAAATTACAATGTTAATTATACTTTAGTACCTTCATATTTGCCTCCATTTTTAATTTAGTCCCTCAAGTATTACCAATCTTGCATAACCTCCCTTAATAGTACTTGCATGTGAACCAATAGTTCCTTGCATGTGAACCAATAGTTCATTGCATGTGAACTAATAGCAATTAATTACTCATTTATTCGATTAATTACCCGTTTGGTCAATTTAACATCCAGAAATTAACTATTATCGAAATAAATGTCGATTTTTACTAACACTAATATTCCCAACACAATGGAAATATTTTTATCAACAATTATTCCTCATTAATATTATAACTCACAATATTGACAACCAGATCCTTTCCAGGAAAGAGGGGCTTTCCGATAAGGATTTTTCCTTATTGGCGCGCAATTAAATAACCTAAGAATATTCCTTGACAAAAAAATTATTCTCCGACCAAACAAATATTTTATGACAACTTGTTTACTTTGTAAAATTATCACATATCACTCATAACTATAGCATTATATCAAATCAATACCTTATTATTCAAAATAATATTTAGAGAAAATCAAATCTTTATTTATAAAAAGTTGGGGTCTTACAAGTATGCTTTACGATCTTCAACTTTACTACCAGTATGCTCTAAGATCTGTAGCAGACTTTACGATCTTGATCAACAGATTCTATGATCTTTAGTATACTTTACAATCTTCAGCTTTACGACTAGTATACTCTATGATCTATAACATACTTTACGACCTTCAGCAGATTCTGCGATCTTCAGTATACTTTACAATCTTTGACCAATAAGCTCTACGATCTATAGTTGACTTTAAGATCTTTAGTACACTTTACGACCAATATACTCTACGATCTACAACTGCTTAATTTACAATCGTCTATTGACTTAAGATCTATATATTAGATTCACTCTACGAAATAAATCTTCTAATCTAAATCCTTTTACACCATTTTTCATTATAAGGACTTTACAAAAGCTACTAATTACAAATATACATTATATCATCATCAAATCCAAAATATGCATTGTCCTAATAAGCTGGTTTTTAACACCTCCACTCTTTAAATCCTCCTCTACATGCTCTAATTTTCTTTTACTTGCACTTCTCTATATTATTCACACCATTTCTTTCTTTCTTCTTTCTTTCTATCTCTCTATATATAATAGATATGATTGCATCTCTCTACGTGTATATCTATATATATTATGACTTTGATAATTATGGTGGAGGAGTTCAGGAGGCTAGAATCACTACTACAAAACAGTAAATATATAACGCGGAAAAAACGTTGTGGTTTCAGTTAGAAAAACGTCGTGGTTAAGGGTGTTATCTATTTGACACCCTTACACAACGTTTTTAAAAACGTTGTAGTTAAGCACAATACACAACGTTTTTTAGGAAAAAAAACGTTGTAGATTTGTTTTCCAAAAATTAGCAGATGCTTAAAAACGTTGTAGAAGGTATGATTCCACAACGTTTTTTGGATAAAAATGTTGTTGTTTAGTATATCAGACAACGTTTAGGCACATTTACACAACGTTTTTAAAATGTTGTAGATTAAAAAAAGAAGATGTTATAATTCACCTACATTACCAATGCACCTGCAATATACTAATGTCATGATATATAGCTAAAAGGTCTAAATTCTCATTTAAATTTAAAGTCAAAATGTATCAACCATTCAAAATACATCCCAATAATACCACTCGTTTACAATTTTAAATTACTACATCCACAAATATATACCAAACTATCCGAATAACAGGGTCCACAGTTGGAACCAAAGACTAATTATCTAAATATTGAAGCTGTGAATTGTGAATGGTACTCATGCAATATGCTCTCAACGAGCTTATTGAAGAAGTCAGGGGTGTTCCTCATTTGTTGGACTTCATCCAACTCTTCTTCCTACAAAATAATCAAATAAATGAGAATTTAAAAAGAAAAAAAACTTAACCATCTTCATATTATGAATTACATCAACCTTAAAGCACAATGAAGATAAAACTACTTGTGGAATATAGCGATGAAGCAAAGACCTGATCAGATCATTAAATAAGGAAATCAACAACTGCTTTAGTTGGAGCCATAAATAGAACTCAAGCCAAACACTATTATCACTTTTCACATCATTGCAGATCCAAACTCATGATATAAATAACTTGAGCAAATGGTATTATTAAAAATTTAACCGTGAAAGGCTTTTTATTAACTTTAGACATGATAAGATGTTGCATATTATTAATCAATTCATAAAAGACCAAACCAAATGCTTTTACTAACAGACAAGGAGATATTAGAGCATTAAATATCATATTACAAGACAAAAGAATAAAATGACATCAGCAAATGAATAAACCTGATAATGAAGAGTTAAATGCTCAACAGGGGAACTTACAGCTTCCCTTGAATTTGCACAGAGCCTTAGAACCTAGTAGAAAAAAATTCAAACTGCTAAGAAAGTCGAAAAATCCCACAACACATTAAAGCTACAGCGTATTGCGGTGAGAACCAAGAAAATATGCCCAACACCATATCATTCTTGTACATGGATTATGTTAACAAACAACTACATAAAATATTAACAATTAAAAGGTCAAAGAATATCACACATTTAACAAACAAATAGTATCCAAAACATTTTTAATACGATACATCATAGCATAAAATTAGATACCTTAGGCAATGTTACAAGACACTCAACAGCCACGTTACTTGGAGCACATACTAAAACCTGATAAGCAAAAAAGCTATCAGACAATGAAATACAGAATAGCTAACACAGAAAATAATGGGAAAACATTCCATAAACTTACCTGCCCTTGTTTTGCCATAAGATATACAATTGCTGCTGACGTGACAGTTTTCCCAGTGCCAGGTGGACCTTGATTTAAACTTATTGGCTTCTGCAGTACACTTTTTACAGCAAAAACCTACCAAAGAAAAGCATGTCAGAAACAAAGAAGAAGTTATGATGGTATAACCACCGATAGATACCGGACAGTTTCGTTGTGCCTCCACAATAAGTGTACTGCAGGTAAACCGAATAATATTATTAATGAAGCGACCGACTGAGCCAATCATACTAGCAATTATGCCTGTTTCTTATAAAAATATGTGGCACATATGGTCCATTAAGAGAGGAGATAGAATTGTACATCACGCACGCCAACTATTTCTTAGTACAGCTAGCTAGGTGAAGTAGATATTACTGTATCATAATTGAGATCTTTCTCAATTATTTGTCCCCGTCCAGACAGCTAAAACAAAGTGAGATGAGGATTTATTTAAACATAAGAGCCTCTTTTGGTTTTCCCAGTAACGATAAGACTGTTGCACAGATATGTCTGGAAGAGAGACCTGCTTCTTCAATCTGATCTTGCAGTGATCCACAGTCAATATATTTATCAGGAAGTACCAATGATCTTAACTGCAGGAAGTTCCATAGTATATATCAGCATCAAGTCGTGATTAGCGACAAGAAATATTTGCTCAAGAAAGGTGCTTGCTTTGAACATGAGAACCTAGCATCAGCCACTGTTATGGATATTTTATAGAGTTTCAACAATCCTGCAGCTTCTACACATAGTTGTACTATGGAACCATATCCCAAAATTGTAACTCTACTGCCTTCCATCAGTATTATTCCCTTTCCAACCTGTAAATGATCAAAGAAAAAATAGTCACTGTATGATTTAAGTCCCAAAACACAATTGAAAGTTCCACCAAACTTACATACTCCATTGCCACCAATCTGTTTCCAGTCACTGTATGATATAAGTCCCAAAACACAATTGACAATCCTTGCAGATTTCCCTCCCTGGAAAATTATACATGTAACATGATGTTATTAAACATAATATTGTTCTGTAAAATAGCATCCCCGAAGTGGATTAACAAAATTTACTCTAAACAACTCTAAAAGTCTGTATAAATCAGCAACAGAAACTGAACAGCTGTTAATTCAGATGCAGATAACACAGCTTGCTCTTTCAAAAACCTGCATACATTTATCAAAGGATGTAAACATTTATTTATCTAAAAAATAGTTTTAGAACACAACACGGTATAAACAACTTCACATCAAAAGTCGCAGACAATGAATTTTGATTCTAGTTAAAAGCTGACGCAAAATAGTCCTGATGCAGAAATTGCACCAAATTGGAATATTACCAAGGTTATCATATATTACCTTGGGAGGTTTAATGCCCACCCTGAGGAAAAGCTCGGGATTCATTAGAGGTAATTCTATAGATTCCCTCAGTTCTCGAATCTGATCTGAGAGACCTCCCACAACAGAGTAACTAACATTTCCAGGATCTTCATGAAGCATACTATACACAACTGGATCAACCTATAAAACAAAATTCATTAAAAATACACGTCAAAACTTCTTATAATGCGAACACATGTACAAATTAATAATCAATTTTAACAACCAATAGTAATTCAGCACAAAAAGAAGTTACTAACTTCAGGTGGGAGCGCTCACATAATCATGAGAGTGGTCATATCAAGAACTACTCTTGTGCCAGCAGTGAGTTTTTCCTTATGCACTTTCCTGCGACAGCCAACAACATACATCGGGCCACTACTGGCTTTTAACTATCACTGTAATAGAACACAAGATTAAATGAACTAGAGGAAGAAAGGGTAATATGAAATCTATTCTCAGATCCATGAAATCTCAAATTAACGGAATAACAAATACTAATATTCATAACTAAATAACTAAATAAATAGAGACGAAGTGAATGTTAAATTAACGGAATGACGAATACTAAGGCAGAGCAGAAAGCATACATTTTTCATCGAGAGCCTGGAGTCGCCGCCGGAACCGGTTGGCTGTCCACTCAACAAATTTAGGGTTCCTTTAGAAATCAAATTCGCCGGCAGAAACACATGCTTATCCGGCACATCGCCCTTCACCGACGCCCCGTCGAGCAAAATCGTCTCCTTCGGGGGACGATTGGACCAGTTAGGGTTCGAATCGTTAAGCTGGAGGTACTGATCGGGCCTCGTGTAGGAGGCGGCGAGGTCGGGAAAGTCGGAGACGTCGATGGTAACGTGGAAGAGTGACTCAGCGGCGGGCTGGATGCCGGCGAGAGGGGCTTGGGTCTAGAAGGTAGTGTCTTGGCGAACGGCTGCCGAGATCAGTCACTTGACATACTTAAGATGAAGAACAAATCCAAATAGATAAGAACTTAGGAAGAAAACCTAGCCAAAGAGAACGGAGAAATAGTATCTTTTTAATTTTAAGTTTTAACTTGAGCGCTTTTTTTTTGCTCCGTGTTTTTGTAGATAGACAACGTTTTAAAAAAAAACGTTATCTAGTTTAAAATCAAAATATGCGCTTTAAATAGATAACATTTTTTCATATATATCTATAACGTTTTGTTAAAAAAACGTTGTAAAAAAAAATACCACAACGTTTTTTATAAAAATATTGTAGTTTAAGTGTTGTCTATTTGGTACTTTGTATTAGTGAATGTATAGGAATATGTAGAATATATTTAGTGAAGGATTATAACAACTTTTTTGATTTTATAATCCAAATTGGATTATGACGAGTACCAATGAACTTAACTCAATTGTATATTTATGTACGAAGAATTATAGTCAAACCCAATTTAATTTATTTTTACCAATAACTCGATATTAACTAGCAAGAACTCAGTCAAATTAAAAAATCATCTACCCATTTCACTCATTTGCAAAGCGACTTATGACTTATAGGTATTGATACATACTGAATTGAATATTTGGAGAAGCTCTTACTTGAGATAGAAGATGTGAGATTTCAGGGTTGAGAGCATGCATGCACACGGATTAAGTTTGGAGTTCTAGATTGAAAGGGAAAATTATTGATTTAACTAGTAAGAGTTCGATATATCCCCACAGCATAAAAAAGATACAAGAAATTCCGTGGGCCCGCCACTGTATCTGCCCTTGCTGCTGGCGTTATTGCAACTCTCAGGCTGTCAAACTTTTCAATAAATCATACAAGTGGACAGGTTTTCATTTTGATAATCATATGAACACATTCAAAGATGTTTAGTTACGTAATTAATATTCTATATTCTAAAATTAAATATATATTTTTCTATTAAATATAAAATTCTTAAAATGTCATTATTTTTATTTTGATTGTTTAATACTTTTTTAATAAATACAATTTTTATAAATTATCTTATCAAAAAAATTATTTAATTCATACTCTCTTATCAGTTCAAATAAATTAAAATTAGCATTAAATTTTATTAAAATTATTCATGTATTTTAAAATGAAAAAAATTATTATTATTATTATAGACACCACAAAGATCCCACGCGCACGTTGAAATGCGGAACGTAATCCATTGTTTCTATGTTGCATGCAGTGCTGACGTCTCGTTAAAGGACGCTTGTCCTCTCTAGTTTTCGTGCAACTGTCTACACTCTCATTCCAACCAGTGTCTCGTGACTCTCGTCTCGTCTATTATGTGGCTATGTCGCCTTTTAATGTCTCTCTCCTCTCCTCCAAATGAAACCCCAAAACCCTTTCACTCCCTACACCTGAGAGCTTCGAATCGAACCCCCTATCAACCTGTCTATTTCGTGCCGAAAGCTCAATCGGTAACAGCCATAGTTTCTTATTAAGTACCAGGACTATTAAAGCCTTTATTCTTTATCGATCCATCGATCTATCAACATCAGGTATTAATTTATATACACTTTTTGTTCCATAATATAAAATCATTCTTAATTTATTTTAAACTCTAGATTTTTTTATTTTATTTTAGTCTATAAATAGTATAAACCATGTAAAAAAGATTACTTGCAAATTTATTGTTTCATAATTAATAAATCATTTCAATTTAGTTTGAAAATGTTTCAAAGATTTTCACAAGTTAAGAATGATCTTATAATTTGAATGGAGGGAGTATATGTTTTTCTCTACTGAAATGTGAATATGTATATTTTCTTTTTATCTGTTGTTTCTCAATTATTTTTAGTACTAATAGTTGGAAAGATATTAGTGAAGTTAACATAAGTTTGTAATTCTCTTAGTTTTCATAGGGTAATTGGAATTTCCCTGGATTTCCCTTTTTGTATCCAGCTAATTACTGTAGAAAATGGATGTTTCTCTTATTTCATATTTCTCAGCAAACAAATTAATCAATACTCTCTCCGGGTGGGCGGAGGTTAGCGCAAATGGGGCAAGTCTCCCCTTGATTTTGAAATTATTTTGTTAACGTAGGGATAGATGTGTATTAAAAATATTGTGCCAACTCTTGAAGAAACTGGATATACTGGAGTCCCGCATCTATCCTATTTATGCAGTTCCCTTAGACGAAGTCGTCATCTTAAAAAAAATTGTAAGCTTTTCTTTCCCCTTCCTACTGTTGGCAACTAGTTCTTGTGGTTGCAGAGAACTGTATTTGTCGCGGTGATTCTTGTGCACTTACTTCAGCTATTTTGGATGTATTTTTGTAATACCTGTATGGCTGGGTATATATCTTCTTGGTTCTATTAGTTCGGAATTGTCAATGAGTCATCTTAATTTTGGATTTTTAAAAAAAAATTTAATTGACTTTCAAAATTCATTTATGATCTTAGAATAATTTGGAACGGATGAACACCTATTTTGTGGAAGAGGGAGAGTACAAAACTAATGTTAATTGCATGTCCATTCAGAGTCTCAAAGAATGATTTTCTAGTGACTTGGGTTATTTTGATTGAATTTTAGAAGTGATGATAATATTGTGATTGTTTCAACAGGATGGATCTAGATGTGGAATGGAAAATAGAAGAACATTCTAATTCAAAACAGAGTAATGGTAAGGTCAGTTGGATATTAAATAAGGGACTATGGCTAGGAAAAAAGGTTGTGATCACAAGTGTTATAATCTCATCTGCACCACTGGTTCTTCCTCCACTTGTGGTTTTTACTACGCTTGGGTTTGCGTGTTCAGTTCCATTTGGGCTTGTTTTCGCAAGCTATGCTTGCACTGAAAAGCTCATGAGCAAGTTACTTCCTGGCCCAACATCATCTTTTATGTTGGGGTATGGAACAATCTTGTCTGATGAAAATCAAGAAGAAGAAGTAGAAGATTTTGTGGATCTGAAGGAACAAGGACAACTGGGCTTTGGAAGAGAAGTTATGATGGAAGAGGAGAAAGAGGAACAAATTGAGGACACAGTGGAAGGGGTTGTGGTGAGGATTGAATTGGATGAGAAGGATGGCAATGAATTTCAAGGAGGTGATATTTTACCTCCCGGAGCAGTTTATGGGCAGAATGGTGCTGAGAAGCATGACCCAAAACAAGTGGAGGACACAAGTAGAGGGTTTGTGATGAGGATTGGATTTGATGATAAGGATAGTAATAAGTTTGAAGGAGGAGATCTTTGGCAGGCTGATGTGGATTTTGGGCAGAACGGTGTTCAGGAGGAGCATGAGAAATGCCCACTGGTGGAAGAGGAACAACTGGAGGACACAATGGAAGGAGCTGTGATGAGTATTGAATTCGACGGCAAGGATATCAGTGAATGTGAAGGAAGAGGTCGTTTGCAGTATGGTGCAGATTACGACCAGAACTGTGTTGAGAATCATGAGGAAAAAGAAATGGAGGAAGAGGAGCAAATGGACTTCACAAGAAGAGGGGTTGAGAGGAGGACTGAAATGGATGAGAATGATCGCAACAAAGTTGAAGGAATAGACATTTTGCAGGTAGGTGCAGATTATGGGCAGACTGGTGATGAGAATCATAAGCAAAAACCAATGGAAAAAGAGAAACATATGGGCAACACAATGGACGGGGTTGGGAGCAGAATTGAGTTGAATGAGAAGGTTAGAAATGAGCCTGAAGGTGGTCTTTTGCAGGAAGGTATGGATTATGGGCTGAACGATGTTGGGAAGCGGGAGGACAAATCAATAGAAGTTTTAGATGAGAGCATGGAAGAAGGGGGTTGTGAGGAAGATGTGGGTGAGTACTTAGAAGGAGAGGATGAATGGAAACCAGAGGAGACTGATGTGAAAAATAAGGTGCCAGTGATAGAAAAAGACAGGTACAAGAAGTCATTGGTGAAGATGCGCCGCATGATAGTTATTGTTGGGGAAGATAAGACGAGTGTTTGCACCGAGGGAGGTAAGCAAAATATCGGAGATTTCAGAGAATCGGAGAAGGTAGTATTAGTGGCGAGAGTTGCAGAAGAAATTGGTGGCAAAGAAAATGTTGTTGACAATGAAGATGAGGAGGTAGTCAGAGAAAGTACAGGACTTCTAGAAAAAACTAGGGATGAGGGTAAGGATGAACATGGCATGAAGGAATCTTGTGAACTAGCAAAATTTGAGGACAGGAAAAACATTGAGGTTGTGGATGAAGCAGTAGAGGAATTGTTCGAAGGAAAAAATGTTGAAACGGAAAAACTTGTTGGGGATATGAAAGTAACTGATACAAGGGAGCGGAATTCCCCAATCTCAGTAGAAATTGGTGTGGGTACTGATAAAATTGACAAACCATTTGAAGAAAAAAAATTGAAACAGGAGAAAATTATTGGGGAGGTGAAAGGAATAGACGTGGAGAATAATGAATTGACTATTTTAGTAGAAAATAAGTGTGTTGAAGAAAATGGAAAACCATTCAAGGAGAACAATGTGAAATTGGAAAAATGTTTTGGGAGGGTGAAAGAAACAGATGCCAGCAATAGAGTTGGGACCTTTTCAGGACATTACGAGAGAAGAAGGAAAGAAATTGAAAAACCAATTAAACCGAATATTGTAAGCCTTGTTAAGTTTGGTACAGAGATGAAAGGAACAGATGTAGTAAGGACAGATCAGATAATTTCAGAAGAAGCTGAGAAGCCATTGGAAGAGTATAATTTAGTATTGGGGAAGATTGTCACAGATATGGAAGGAACAAATGAAAAAGAAACAGGTCAGAGAATTTCAAAAGAACTTGAGGATATGCAAGTAAGTAAAACTCCTGATGAAGTTGAACATTTTGAAGAAGTGGGATGTGCGATAGAAGATGGCAGAGATGCAAACAATGCTCTGGTTAGTTTTGTAGTTGAAAACAAAAGTGGGCATTCACACGGAATGGTAAATAAAAAGAATCTCAGAGGGCTTTCTCAAACTGTTTTGCAGGAGCAGAAACTGATGTCAGAGAAAGTAATGGTGATGCAAGAGGGGAGACTTGATAACAATTCTTCAAATGCTAAGCGTGGAGATCTTGTAAAGTGGAAGAAGAAGACTTTCATTTACTTAAATTCAGATTTAAGAGAAATTGCTGATGAGTGTGGCTTAGATTTGTTAGATGACAGAACTGCAGATGAGTACTGTTACACAGGTTTTGATAACCCTGAAGGTAGTATGTTGGGACTTAAAATGTCCACACGAGTCTCTGTCTTTAGAACATGGTTTTATTTTATTTATTCATTATTTTATTTTTTTGACTGACTCAAACTTGTTTTGTATATTTCTGGAAAATGAAAATGTTACAGGCAGCATAGCAGATGACAATGAATCCCATGAGCTTCCAATTTCAACAAGGGTACCTGAATCCAACTATACTAAACTAGTCTCTCGATCTGATCCTGCTATGCCTTCTAATGAGGTCAGTTTCAGCTTTTCCTACATCATTATACTAAATAAAAATAAACTTGTGTTGGTTGAATCTAACATGCATCAATCTTAGCTTACTAGTTTTTTCATATTGTTGAATAGATTTATTTTTGTTTCTTCCAAGGAATTAGGCCTTTTCTGCATACTGATCTTGTTAATTGTGTCAATACTGCTAGTTTTCTTTATTTTGAGGAATGAATTAAGTTTTGTAGCTACCAAGGTACTAGGCAATCCCGACAATCAAGAATTTTAAAATTGTTTGAGTTCATTTTCTCCCCCCCCTCCCCTCTTCTCTCTCTCTCTCTCTCTCTCTTTGTCTAAATGAAGCCCAACATTCTTCAATTTGGTCGTTCTATGGGCTCTGAGCTTGCAGTAGAATAAATCATCTACAGTGATATATGCCAGTCCCCTATGATAATCACAGGAATGAATTGTTCTTCTGATAATAGCTTTTCCAGATGGTGTACTTTAGAAGGATTGATCAAGTCTCTTAGATAAGTGTACTTTTTCAAAGTTATTGGATTTCTGGGTTCTGATTTTGGTGAGACCTATTTGGGAGCCATTCACCAAAGTCCACATAGATAGAGCCGAAAAATCAAATTACTTGCATTCAGAAAAAGTAAACATACTGAAGGTTAGAACTGAATATGAGATTCTACAACTGCTATAAAGTGCATTATGACTGTGTGGTTGGCCCAAGGGTCTCTCCTTGCTCTAAATTTGTCTATTATATGCCAGGAAAAAGTATTATATCAAAAACACGTGAGACCTATAGCTTTTTTTATGGTTTTTAGTAGTACTTCCCAGTTTTTTTTCTTTGTGCAGTAGTTTCAACTAAGGCAATGTAATAGTGTAACAGACTGTTGTATCGCTTGCTTGCAAAGACATTTATTGGGAATGCAAATTGTATTCTTGTTTTCTAGGTTGTATGTGTGAACACAAAGTTCTAAATATATCGCAAGATTGGAGAAGCACATGTACACCCCTGGTAAAATTCCATGACAAATTAAATCTTCTGGGAAAAGAAGTATAATCATGTTGAGAAAAGTTCAAAAATTAATTTTCTGTGAGAAATGCTGCTTTGCGGAATGATGTTCAATTTTTCACTGCCATATGATAATATTATATTATATTTATATTATATATATTAATATATATGAAGTATATTATATTAAGTACATATCATGGTTCAAAGATGCGGTAGTAGCTTATGTTTCATAAGGTCATTTTTTAACTTGGTTTCGGTTTCGGTTTCGGGTGATACGCATCGTTAGCTAGTTATGAGCTTCAACAAAAAAAAATGAATTTTTTAAATAATAAGAACAACAAGATAAATCAATTAAGTTCACAAAAAACACTATCTTGTGAACATAACATTGCCCAAATAATAAACCAAATATCTCGCAGATATGTTTAATCAATTTTACGTTTGAATAAAATTGATATTGATGTTTCTTAGTTCTAAAGGTTGAGTAAGGGTGTAAATGAACCGAGTCGAGTTGAATATTGAGTTGCTCAGATTTGGTTCACAAATTTTATCGAGTATAAAATAAGGTTTGATTGATGCTCGTTTATCTACCGAGTCGAGCACGATCTCGAATCAAGTCTGAGCAGTTTGAACTTTTCGAACAAATATGATCCGAGTATCAATAAAAAATTACAATTTAAATAGGTTCGAATAATTTATCGAACTTTTAAAATTTGCTCATATTTGAATCATTTATATTTCGAGTCGAGCTCGAATCGAACTTTTAGTCGAATGAATACGAATCGAACCTGAACTGTTTGCTCATTTTACATCCTTATGGTTGAGAACAACACATGGTGGGGGCAGAGGTTTTGGGACAAAGGATAAATATCACACAGATAATTTTTCAAAAAACTTGATCAATTCCAATTATTCAATGTATCAAAATAATGAAGTACATCACTATTTATAATACTCATATACAATTTTCCTAGCTTAATTGTACTATAATAAGATAACCACAAATTAAATAAGATAACTGCAAATAAAAAAAACTAATTAAAATACAACTTCTATTCCATAGGCTTCCAAAGCCTCTTATATTGTTCTAACTAACTTTCACGGATTCGTCCTATACCAGTTCTCCTTCGCTGGGAAAAACTCGACCCCGTCGAGTTAAAAACAACAACATAAGAATAAGCACGCTGGATCACCAAGAAATTCTTTGCAAGCTTGAAATTTGGCATGTCGATAGCACAAGTAAGAGTGAACTTGTTATTGTCTTTGATAATTAAATAGATATTAGCACGAGAATCATGTTGCGCATGACGATCCTGATATCTTTTGATTTCACCCAATTCTTTACTACCTTATTTTTCTGGCCTCCATCAAATTGTCAAAGTTCGCTAGAGAATCGACAACAATTTTCTGAGACAAAAGCACGATCTGCAACAAGAACCGTCGTTGCTATAGTCTCCATCTATTCTAAAAAAATGGTTCAGCGTTACTATTCATAGCAACAGTGCGCGACCCTGTTCATCAAATTTCTGGTGTTCCTCCTACCAAATTACAATTTGGTACCACCAAGTTTTTGAATTTTTCAATTCAGCCATCTTTAGTTTCTAAAATTTTCAATTCAGCCCACAAAGTTTCTAAAACTTTTAATTCAACCCCTAAAGTTTCTGAAATATTCAATTTAGCCCCCATAGTTTTTGAGTTTTCAATTTAATCCCCAAAGTTTTTGAAATTTTCAACTCGACCTCTCTACATATGTACAATGTCTTCCAGGTTTAACAATTCAGAGTATCTTTGGGTTAAGATAAAACAACTTGAACATCGAACTTTGGTTATATACGAGCAATTTAAAAGGTCTTGTGCCCCATATAGCACCGAATATTGGATTTTATGCGATGAGTTTGCACTTTTTGAAGCAAGTCTTGCAAATTTAAAGACACATTACGAGTACATAACCACGTGTTATGTTCGTCCATATTTTGTTCAAGCGCAAAAAAATATTCTCCCTAATCGTGTTTGTTCACCTAAAGCGACGCGTTCACAAGAGGAGATTCACAAAGTAAATTCTTACAATGTCTCATAATAACAACGTATCAATAACCAATATGAAATTGGTGAGGATAAAGAAGAGTAAGTACTCTCGCACATATTGATGTTTATGAGAAACATGAAGCGGAAGTTAAGTATATTGCATAACTTGTAGATTCAGAGATGGTTTGCAGTGAGGAAATTGAAGTTAAGTTCAACCCCATATGCGAAAACATCAAGGAAGATAAAGTTGAGATCAGTTATGCTGATTTTCTCTTTTCGGTTGATACATTCGAGTCCAAAGCTACTTTAAATTTCTATATTATGTCAGTGTTATTCTCGAAAATTGTGCTCATGGCATTGAATGTTCGGATGTTTTGTTGGAAGACATCTCCCGAACTATGGTTTATTATTCTTCGATATTTCAAAACTCGAGGACGAGTTTTCTTCAAAGGCAAGGAGAATGATGCAATACGGAAGGAGAAATTCAAGAAGTTTATTATTAATTTTATATTGTTAGTTAGAGATAAATGTTGGATTATTAATGTAATTATTTTAGTAGGATATTCTAGAAGTATTAATTATGGTAGTAGATTTTAAGTAGGAGATTTTTAATTATAGTAGTATATTTTAATTAGGAGAGTTTTATTATAGTAGTAGATTTTAGTTAGGAGATTGTTTTATTTTTGAATTAGGGTTTTTACTTAGTCCCCAAGTATTGTGTTTTCTATTTAAACATTGTAATACTTCGTTATTTGGAAGATGATTGAATATATTGATTTGAGATTAAAGTTGTGTGCTTTTGCGTGTTTTCTTACTGATTCTCTGCGGAGATAGGTACTATTATTCCTTCTTCCTACCCCGTCCTACATCAGCACACATTCTATAGAAGAATTTAAGTACAATTTAACTTAACTAAGTATATATTAGGTGTAATTTTTTCGAGTTGTACTTAACTAGGTACTATATAGGTACAATTTAATTACAATTTAGCTTAACTAATTATATATTAAGTACATTTTTTAGTTATAATTAAAGAGGTGCTATATAAGTATGTTTTAAGTACAATTTAACTTAATTAAGTACATTTTTGAAGTACAATATTTTTTTTTTATTTTTTTAAGTTATACTTAACTAGGTGCTAGGTGCTAGGTGCTAGGTGCTAGATAGGTACATTTAAGTATAATTTATAGAGAAAGGTTTGTTCTCTTTTGTCATCTCCCTTTTATAGCTTTCAATATATTCCTTTTTTTTTGTGCGCGCGTTTCTCCCCTTTACGCTTTGGTCCGAAACTGTCCGTCGTCCGAGTTGCCGAAACTTCGCTAAAAGTTATCCTTTACACGAATAATTCTCTTACGCCGTGATTTCTCCCCTTTACGCCATGATTTCTTCTTTATATGGTTCAAAATCGCTACGTTACGCTGAGTTACCAAAATTTTGCCGAAACTTACTTTTACATTAATAATTCCTAATTTTGTGATTCGTGTCAAGTTACGGTTCGGTCTAGACTGATACTAATAATATTAGCGTATCGGTCGATACTTTGAATCATAATACACATACACACATATACATACATATATATTTTCATTTATTGAAGATGATTTCAACCTAATCATCTAGGAAATCAAAGATAATTAAGTGGAAATATGAGGAAACTTTGCCCTATGCCGAGCATCTTTTTTCCTTTATTTTAGCTTTCCTAAATTTTGAAATTGTATATTCCTATGAAAAATCGCACGGTTTCTTTCCTATAATATATTTATGTCATATAATTGTTTTTTATTATGGAAATTTATGATTCAAGATCAACTGTGATATGGCTAATTCTTCAGTTACATAAATACTTGACAAGTTGGCATCAATATTAAGATCCTACAAAACCTTGATTATTTAGAGATCTGCAAAGTTGGTCCAAAATGAGATTGGAAATTGGCCATAAGTTGATTAAGGTTGAGATATTATTCTTAGGTTACATGGTTTCCTAACATCATATTTATTACATTTTTTTTTGCTAAATTTAAAATGCATTAATGAAATGAGTAATTACATAAGCTAAGGGTCATACCCCCAAAGCATTATAGCTTAAACATCATGGAGGCATACCAATATGATGGTCGTGCTATAATAATAAAACAAAGCAAGCTGATACAAAAGAGAATGCAGATTATAACAACCACATAAGAATGGTGTTGTATTCACATACATATTTCAAAAAGTATGGAGAGCTATGTAATCTACATTTAATAAATAAGCTTGATAATGTCCATTGCCAAGACTTGACCTGTGGGGGATTAGGTCTGTGATCCTGATCATGGAGTCTTGATTTTCTTTCCAGCCAAAGTCTGTAAATCACTGCATAGTAGCATAACTTGTAAATTTCTCTTTGAATCTTTAGTTCAGATGTAGAGAGTAAGGTCTAGGTATAGAGGTCACATCAGTTGGAAGTAGTTGCCATCCCCCAAATGCAAACACTTTAGATAATATGCTGAAAGAGACATTGCATCTAAAATAAAGGTGCTCAAGGGTCTCTGGTGAACTTTTGCATAGAACAAACTTATGTAGGACATCAGCTGTGTGCAACTTCTTTTGACAAGCTAGCCAAGAGACGAAAGAAAAACGAGGAACATAACTAGCTTGTTCCAAGGGACTATAATACCTCTCTTATTGTATTCCATATAACTGCTGCATTTATGCACTTGGAGCTGGAATTGTCCCAAAGGATCTGATCATCAACCAGAGTATTAATGGTCCTCGTATGGTCAAAGGTGGTTCTGAACCGAGTCACATGATGATAGTTAGAAGAGGGAATACACCAAGAATCATGTCTAATGATACTTTGGACAGTAGTATACAAGCCCAGTCCAGAATTGAAGATATGGCTCTGATTGATCCAAGGGTCAAACCATAGGCTGATATTAGAGCCATTCCCAACTTTGTAAGAGACGTAGCCTTGTAAGAGACATATTCCCAGTAAGCAAGTCATGTCCGTTACAAATCTATTTGCAAGGTCAGGACTAGAGTTGATTCTAAGATTTATTAGCAACGTGTTACTGTCTAGTGTTGTATGTGGAGCAATTTAACTATTGAAAACTTATTTTAGTTAAAATAATTAGAAAAACAGATTTCTAGCTAAACATTATTAGTCGGATTAGCTTTCAAGCGAGAATTATTTGACATTGTTATCATAATACTTCTTATTAGGGATTTTCTGCAATTAACAATTAAAGGAGTGTATTAAATCATTATCTTCCCCATAAGGAGCCTCGGTCAATAATAATGGTTCTCATTAAAAGAGTGGTTGGATTAATGTCGACTAAAGCTCAACACTCTCAGTACGGAGAAACACTTCAAAATCACTTGTACTGAAATGCTTTGTCAAGTGGGGCACCTTTAACTGTTGGATATGGTTCATTAAGTGGTTCCATGGTTTTTCTAAATCATTGACTCTGATTTTTCCTTCTCTTTTTTATGGCTCAATTTGATGCTGTTCGGGAGTATTTTACCGACCCTCATATGGGCTGAAGGCCTGGGTTGAGGTTGAGGAGTTCAAGCCCATTGGGCTGAAGCCATTAAGGATATTGAAGATGTTCGGGTTCGGACATCCAAGCCCTCTGGGCCGGAGTCTTGTTCTAAGCGTTGATGTTCGGGGTCTGGTATCCGAGTCCATTGGGCCGGAGCCCAGACCAACTTACGTGGTTCGGTCGAATTGGGCTTGAACAATGGGTTGGCCCTTGTATGGAGTCTGGAGTGATAAGGGCTCTAAATGGTTAAGGATCCTAATTCTAACCATATTTGAATAAATTAACTCCAAAGGTAGTGTTTGGATTGTATCCAACTTGCATCTTTTAAGAAGATTATGTTGGACCCAAATAATGGTAACTGCCATATTTAGGAGTCTTAATCCGACTCGGAAGTGGACTCTAAGGTGACGAGAATAGCTATAAATACAAGGCTAGACTACAATTAACTGGTAATACCCTTTTGAGCACTAAACATTAAAGCCTCCGTTGTTAAACCTTGTAACGGCCTGTACTCATTCTCACACCGGAGCTATCACCCGGCGGCACAAGTCGTCAAGCTTCGTGTGTGATCTGTTATTGTGCAGGATTCAATACGTGGATTGGTGATTGGACGCGCCGGCGAAACTTAGCATAACATTGGCGCTAGAAGGAGGGCTTTTAGTGCTTTTTACAATCACCGTAAACTTTTCCGGTGGAAGGCTATGGCGAGTGGAGATAACAGTGTCTCTGTCCAGGAAAAGGCTAAAACTCACCAGACCACCCAGGTGAGGGGGTCGGTAAAAGATAGGTTGGGTTCTAAGACTTAGGGAGACCATGCTGAACACATCCCATCTCTCGGGCGATAACTTTTTTCGGCCAATCAGCACACACCAATCCCCATCAGTCATGCCGACGACAATCAGTCTCGGGCATACGAAAGGCGAGGGAGAGATCGGGTAGAGGGCAGCCAAGATCAGCGTGAATTCATTCTGCAGAAGAAGATGCAGCAGAACAAAGAGGCCATGACGGCACTACGCCTTCAGCAGGGAGAGCTCGAAGAGCAGATGGCTAAGATGGCCGGGGAACAAGAGGCTTCTTCAAAAAGGCGCAGACATCGGAGCCGATCCCGGACGCCGCGTCAGGAGGAGGCTGGAAGAGAAAGGAGTAGACCCAGGAGTCGCTCTCGGGAAGGCAGAAGCCGAAGGAGGAATCGTTCCGTAGATAGAAAGTCCGAGTACCAGGGCAGACCGGGGCAGAGGAGGAGGGTCGCGTCTCCTGAATATGAGAGGGACATGCATAGATCGTCCCCTCGTAAAGAGGAGTCTGATCCCCTCCCCATAAGAGTTGCGGAGTTGGAAAAGCTACTGGCGGCAAAAAGCCCGATAGGAACACCTTTGAGCTGCCCCAGTTCACCATTCTCGCCCGAAATCAATCAGGTCACGGTCAGCCCGAAGAAGAGAATGCCCCTGATGGAGACGTATGATGGGTTGGGGGATCCTTATGATCATTTTGATGGCTATGATCGGCTGATGACTTACTATAGGCATTCGGATGCTGCCAAATGCCATATGTTCGCCACGACGTTGAAGAACAGTGCCCGAGAATGGATGGGAACTTTGGCAGCGAAATCAGTTCATGGAATGACCTTCGGGAAAAGTTTCATGCTCGATTCGGAGTAACAAAAGAAGAGGGAAGATCACTGCTTCCCTCATGCAGGCGAGACAACGATCCGATGAAAGCCTTGGTCAGTACGTCAAGAGGTTTCGAGAGGCAGTGGGATTGGTGGCGGAGCTGAACTCCCCTCAGGCTCTAGGATTTTTCACTACGGGTCTAGACATAGGAAGATCGAAGAAACTGATGAAGGATCTGGTAATCAACCCTCCTGCCGACCCATAGGGTCGAAGGGTTCATCGACATAGAAGAGGCTATGAGAAACTTTAAACCACGCTCTCAGTCCTATGATAAATCCAAGGGTCGGGATAAACAGAATTATCAGCGTTCGGACAACAACCAGGGGAGGACGAATAATTCTGGAAGGAAGAACTATAATGGTGGGGGATCGGGCAATGGTCGACCACCCTTCCCAAGCAGAAACGTCAATAAAGTTTATACCCCCTCAATACCGATCAGGCGAAGATATTGGAGGAGATACGGAATAAGTCGTTTTATGAGCCTTGCTCGACACATCCGAAGCCCGGGAAGAGGGGTTGAGATAAGTTTTGTGAATACCAAGTCCCGGGCATACAACAGAGATGTGTAATGATCTGAAGGACCTAATAGAGAAAAATGTTCAGAATGATCAGCTAGTCCAATACGTAGCAGGTCGGGAGAATACTGAGACACAGAGGGAAGAAAACAGAGGGTCGGCTCGGGACACAGCCAAAACAGAACCCACCAGCTCGAGGCGTGATTGATGTCATATCAGGTGGTTCTGTAGGGCGTGTAACGGGAAAGAAGAGGGGCGGGCACCTCGATGCAGTATTATCAGTTTCGGGGTCTGCGACAAGGAAGGATCGGGCATTTCCAGGAATATCTATTTCTTTCTCTGACGAAAATTATCCTACAGACCTTATAGAGCCGCATGACGGGGAGTTTGTGATAACAGCCCAGGTCGGCTTGGTAGACATGAGGAAAATGATGATCGACAATGGGTCTTCAGTCGGCATACTATATACTCACGCTTACCAGAGAATGGACCTAGAAGGTAAAAAAGATGGAGTTGGGAGGAGAAGGTCCCTTATACGGGTTCAGTGGAGATTCGGTGCATGTGTTGGGCACTATTGAGCTGCCTGTGAAGTTCGGCACAACACCTCAGCAGGTAGCGGTCCTAGTCAGATTTTTCGTGGTCCAGGTAGATTCGGCATATAATGCAATTTTGGGAAGGCTGACCCTGGCAGCCTTGCAAGTAGTCACGTCCATATCTCACTTTAAAATCAAGTTTCCAACACCGAACGGGATCGGGGAGGTAAAAGGTGATCTTGATATAGCCCGAAGGTGTTATCGGAATACTTTGATCTCATCAGGAGTCGGGGTAAGTAAACAGAAGCAGACAATGGCCATCGAGATAGAGTCATTCACTGAAAGTAGCACGGAACCGCTTGCCTTGCATGCCGAAGAGACAGGATGTGGAACTGATCGCGGGGAATGGTGAGAAATTGGTCAAGATCGGGTCGGGGTTGACAAAACCGCTTCGGACTGGGCTAATAGATCTACTTCGGGTTTACGCCGACATATTCACATGGGAACCTAGTGACATGCCGGGGGTGGATGAATCGGTAGCACTACACAGGCTGCATGTGGACCCTAAGAATTGTGGAAAATGTATAATGGAAAGAGAGAGTTCTCTTCTCTTGAAGTACATGTAGCCTATTTAAAATAGGATATTCACAGTATTTGAGGTATTCACGTTCCTATTTTCCAAATAACTCCCATTAATATGATTTAGCGAGGGGCTGATAATAAGAAGGTTTGAAGAAAGTTGATGCTTGCCATTATCTGGCCATTGGTTACGAGGATAATATCCTCTTTTTCTTGCACCATCCACAAAAATTGGAGGAACAAAGAGAGCGGTAACATTATCTTCAATTCCCACCTTTAAATAACTTTCTGCCGTCTGAGGGGGTATAACTTGAAGGCCAAGAAGTCCTCTTTCATTCCTTTCCTTTCAAGCGTCCTACTTTCAACTTTCCTATGTCCCAATAAGTGCACTAAAGCGGTTGGCTCTGTGTGCTGTTTTAGTTTTCAGACTATTCAAAAAATCTTATGGGAGGCCTATTATGTTGACTGAATTTGTATGAGAAAGTACAGAAAAATTACCTCATACTATTTAGTTAAAAGATGCTTCTAATGGAAACTAGGAAGGCGTTCTATTGGCGGATTTTTAAAGTATTTTCTTAAATGTATTCTCGTACCCCTATTTTTTTCTTTTCTTTTCATTTTGAGTTTACCTCGTGCCTGCAATTTTTGTCATTTTTTATGTGTTCTTTGATTTTCTATTTATTTGAGCATGCTGTTTTTATTGGTTCTTTAGTGACTTGTAGTGAAGCTACTTGTGGTCAACTTTGTTCATTAGAGACTAATTCCAGCCCCAATTTTCTCTCGCGTTAATCGATTCGGGTAACATTAATAATTCAAAAACTTAGCTATTGCTTGTGCTATATGATCTTCATTTCTTTGTCTGTTTTCATTTCTTTCTAGTGTTTTCACATACTTTTGAGTTCAGTCAAAAGTTCCAACATTGTTTTCAATTGCTCTTTTCTGATATCAACAGTTGAGAAATAAAAAGTCCAGAATCTCTGATTCTGTTAAATCTCGAAATTATGACCTGTATACTGTATCCCACTTCCTAATAGTTCTTTGCTTAGCATATTTATTGCAACTCTAGAATATACAGCTTCTTTTACCATGAACGAGTTACATACTGAACATTAAAACGTACAACACCGACCCTGGGCTAAAGCCCAAGATGCCCAGGCTTTAGGCCCACTAAAATTGACAAATTTTTAGGGCCCCCAAGAGGTATTTGTGTTATGTATATATATACCCAAACAAAAGAGTACAGCCCAAGTCAGTTTAAATTTAAAAGCCTACAAAAAATTTACCCAATGAAATAGGCCTAAATCTCAATGACAGACTTGTAGTTTTTGAATCAGGAAGGCCCCTTTTTCATATTACATCTACACGTCCAGGGAAAGTTCTTAGTTTTTTTTATGCTTATTTTAATAGCAATTCGCAAAAAAACCCATTTTTTATTGTCGCTTTAAACCCTTAAAAACTTAGGGCCCGCCCTGAAAATGTAAATCTATATGATTTCTCCATAGTCAGTGAATGTCCTAAACCAAAAATGAAGGTTTACAATATTGTGGGGTACCTAGGCTTGGTTTGTTGTAAATTTTGTTTATAATATTTTCTTGTTTCTGATTTATTCTTTCTATTAATGTTACTTTTTCTCAAGTCTCTACCGGTTATTAAATGAAAAAATAAAAAATAAGTAAAAAATTAGAACTAGGCATAAACATCTGAAAAGATTCTAGACATCTCTTTAGTTTTCATGTTTTGATTCTTGGAATACTGACTTACAATCAGGTAACTACTGTACTTTTCTATCTACGAGTATTCACAATTTGTCTTGCTAACAATTGTTCATTGATGGGTTTACTTTGAATATTTATATCTCTGGTTTTTTAATCTGCCTTCCTGTATATAGGAACTACTTGTTGAGGAGAAAATATGGGAAAAGATTGATGCACTGCGAGCTATAGTGGGATATAAAGCTGCAACACACTCGAGTAGTATAGAGGAACTAAAAGCTCTCTATGTCTTCACTGGAGTTGAGCCACCACCTTGGTCTAAAGACCTTTCTGATCTTGTGGAAGTCAACGAAAAGCTACAGTTTCTGATGTCAATAATTGGGGTGAAATAGAAGTCTCTTCTGAATTGCTTCTTATGGGTGTGTTTTGTAATCCTCTTCAGATATTTCTATCCTTAGATTTTACATATGTTGATGTATATTATATGGTCTGCTTGTCTCGCTGCACTATTGCATGTTGCACAACGAATGAAGGGTTATATTGTCAATTTTACGTACTGCTTTGAGCTTTTCTCCTCAGGTTTTCCCTATATGAATTGGACACACCTTACCTTAAGCGCGCACAGATATATACCCTCCTTAATGTTGAGTTTGGATTGAAGTAATCAAGGGACTTGAAAGAAAAAAAAGAGAGCAAGTGTATTTGATTATTCATTTTGGTAGATAATCTATTCCTATGGAATAAAGAATCATAACATCCCTTGGTTTTAATTTGATAGGTCCCAATCAGTACAAGCACAATAAACACAAAGAAAGTATTCTCTTTGGGTGAGAATGAACCACAAATTCATTAACTTCTGATGCCTCTTTCCATTGTCTTCTCTCCAAAGTTATACATAAAAAAAAAACTGAAATGAAGCTAATGGTGTCCGAGTCTGTAGGAGACTCATTCACCCACTACCCATGAATTGCAATCGTGGTAATAACTGCCCTAAAACAAAAGTAAACCAGCAAATACAATAAAAGGAAATGATGCTGAAGTAGGATAAATGGGCTTTGGCTTCTGAACATGGACATCAGTCCATATAGCGTGAGTTGGGCCTCGGGGTCCGACAGTATCTTCTGGGCTTATCATTGCCCACCCCATGAAGAGGATGCTTGTCCTCAAGCATCAGATGAGGAAACTGGTGGCAAAGAGTATCCGTGGACTCCCAGGTGGCTTCTTCGTGGGGTAGATGCTTCCAATGCACCAAGCTTTCTTCCATGAAGGTGTCGCCACGCTTAATCCATCGTGTATCAAGTATCTGTTGAGGTTCAAGGGTTATGACGCCATTATCTGCAAGTGGAGTTACAGCTGGAGTGCCATTATATGGTTTAAGCAAAGAGACATGGAACACGGGGTGAATTCGAGCTGTAGGTGGCAATTGTAGGCGGTATGCTACTGCTCCGATTTTCTCCAAAATAGGATAGGGTCCATAGTAGCGGCTGGATAATTTTTGATGAGCCCGTTTGAAGACTGTTTGCTGACGATATGGATGGAGCTTTAATAGGACTTGATCACCATCTTCGAACTGGATATCTCTGCGCTTGGAGTCGGCTTGTTGCTTCATTCGGTTAATGGAAATGTCTAAATTTGTCTTGAGTTGGTGGAGTAGCTCGTCACGATGCAGGAGCGTTTGATCCACGTCATGAATTGGGGAAAGGCCCTCCGGATAGGCTGGGATAAGTGGTGGAAGGCGGCCATAAAGAGCTTGGTAAGGTGTCATTTTTGTTGAGGCGTGGTAGGTGGTATTGTACCAATACTCTGCCCAATCGAGATAAGTACTCCATTTGCGCGGCCATTGGTGAACGAAGCAGCGCAAATATTGTTCAACACAACGGTTAACAACTTCAGTTTGGCCGTCTGTTTGTGGATGGTAAGCTGAACTGAGCATGAGTTTGGAGCCAGAGAGTTTGAAGAATTCGTGCCAAAATTTGCTGATGGAGATTGGGTCGCGATCACTGATGATGGAGCGTGGCATACCATGGAGTTTGACAACTCCCTCAATAAAGTTTTCTGCAACAACTTTGGTCGTAAATGGGTGAGTTAAAGGAATAAAGTGGGCAAACTTACTGAGCCTATCGACGACCACCAGAATTGTGTCTTTGCCATGAGAAGTGGGCAGCCCTTCAATGAAGTCGAGAGTGATGTCCTCCCAAACCTGTGCAGGAATTGGTAAGGGTTGTAATAATCCCGCTGGTGCCTTGGTCTCTGGTTTAATGCGTTGACATACCTCACATTTCTGGACATACTCTTGAACAGCTTTATGCATCTTTGGCCAATAAAATTGTTGCTGCAATCTTCTATAAGTTCGAAGGATCCTCGAGTGCCCTCCAACTTTAGAATCGTGAACTTCATACAACAATTTAGCCCTTAAGGAGTGATCAGCAGGCACCACAACCCTCCCTTTGTAAAGTAGCAAACCATCACGCCAAGTCAAGTTGCCATGAGGAGGATCACCCGCCTTTTTGCCCAAAAGCTGCACATAGAAATCTGATTTAGAGGCCTCGCGGATCTGCTTCCAAATATCCACGTCTGAAAAGTGAAGAGCAGCCAATAATGGGCTTTCGTGCCGCCTAGATAAAGCATCTGCTGCAGAGTTGTCACGTCCCGGTCGGAAGATGATTTCATATAATCGTACCCCAGTAATTTGGCCACCCATTTTTGCTGCTCCGGAGTTGAAACACGCTGATCTAAGAAAAATTTGAGGCTTCGTTGATCGGTTTTGATGTAGAATTTGCGGCCAAGTAAATATGGTCTCCACAATCGTATTTCTTCCACGATGGCTAGCATTTCCTTTGCATAGATTGACCAAGTTTGCTTAGTGATTCCCAAGGCTCGACTCATATAGGCAATTGGTCAATTTTGTTGAGTTAGAACAGCGCCAATTCCGTTCCCCGATGCATCCGTTTCGATGGTGAAAGGTTCGGAAAAGTTTGGCATGGTTAGTGTGGGGGTGGATGTCATGGCTTGTTTCAGAGCTAAGAAAGCTGCTTCCGCTTCTTCATTCCATTGAAACTTCCCTTTTTTGAGGAGGTTAGTTAATGGTCGAGCTATTAATCCATACCCTTGAACAAACTTGCGGTAGTAGCCGGTGAGGCCTAAGAATCCACGGAGCTCGGTAATGTTGGAGGGTCTTGGCCAAGCAACCATTGCTTCAATTTTCTTTTCATCAACTTTGACTCCACGATGTGTAATTATGTGGCCCACATACTCTAGCTCTTGTTTACCAAATGCACATTTGCTCATCTTGACATAGAATTGGTGTTGCTGAAGGATGGCTAATGTAAGTTGGACATGCTCCAAGTGCTGCTCCCATGTCGGACTGTAAATTAAAATGTCATCAAAAAACACCAAGATGAACTTCCGCAAATACGGTCGAAAAATCGAGTTCATTATTGCTTGGAAGGTAGATGGTGCGTTGCACAGCCCAAATGGCATAACCAAGTACTCATAGTGGCCATTGTGAGTGCGAAAAGCAGTTTTAGGAATATCAGGGGTGCTAACTTGTATTTGGTGGTATCCTGCCTTAAGATCCAGCTTAGTAAAAAATGTAGCTCCGTGTAACTCATCAAGCATATCATCTACTGTTGGAATTGGGAAACGATCCTTTACGGTGGCAGCGTTTAATGCTCGGTAGTCTGTGCAGAATCGCCATGTGCCATCTTTTTTTTTTCACTAGCAGTACTGGAGAAGAAAAGGGGTTGGTGCTTGGTCGAATCAACCCTGCATTGAGCATGTCTTGAACCTGATTTTCAATCTCAGTTTTTTGGAAATATGCGTACCCATATGGCCTCACATTAATAGCTTCTGTTCCGTCTTTGAGTGGTATTTTGTGATCAATTTCGCGTGCTGGTGGTAAGCTGGTAGGCGCAGCAAAGACATCTGAATATTCCTCCAGCAATGCCTGCATATCTGATGAGAGTTCCTCATTGTTCTGCTGTCCTTCAAGCTGAAAATATAAAGCAAACACAACTTGTCGTTGTCGAAAGTCCTTAGTGAAGCCCTGCAATGTGGTGTCTTGGATTGGTGGAATTTCAATCCCCTGGAGTTTCTTAGGCTGTTGCTCCCAGATGAAGTCCATGGTTTGCTTTTTCCAATCACAAACTACTGAACCCAACGTCTCTAACCATTGAATGCCTAGCACCATATCCAAACCATTTAAGGGCACAGAAAAGAAGTCAAGGTGGAACTCATTACCTTGTAAATTAACCATGAGTTTCTCATATTTCCCTTTACAAGATAATCTTTCCCCATTAGCAACTCGAACAGTAAACGGTGTTGTGGTCTTCACGGGCAAATGAAGCATTTCGGCTACTCGATCACTGATGAAATTATGAGTGGATCCACTATCGATTAAGGCAACCACCTCATGCGCTCCAATAATTGCCTTAATTCGCATTGTTCTTGGTACAGTCCATCCAGTTAGTGCATGTAGAGTGATCTCGGGCTCCTTTGCGTTGTCATCTTCCTCAATCTCGGATATTTCCCTTGTCGTGTTTACCCCTCCCATTTCCTCTGGTGTTTCATCTTCCTGTATACAACCCTCTAGGAGCATCAACTGTGGTGCTTGACACTTGTGTCCAGGGGTGAACCTTTCATTGCAGTTGAAACATAATCCTTGAGCTCTACGTTTCTGCATCTCATCCCATGACAGCCTTTTGATTGCCACTTGTGTGGAACCCTTGGGAGTATTGGTGTTACTTACAGGAACAGAAGCTTGTAAGGCACTTGGCCGTGCAAATCGCCTCTGTCTCGCAAGCTGATCGTCCCTCATTTTCGCCAGGTTAATTGCCTCTTTCACAGATTGAGGCTTGAACATTCTTATTCCATCAGCCACCTCTGGTTTCAAGCCTCCCATGAACGTACCCACGAGAGCCTTTTGGGTCCATCCACGAACTCGATTCCCAAGCCGTTCAAACTCCCGTTGATAGTCTCGCAATGTTCCAGTCTGTCTCACTCGGGATAGCGCTTCGTCGAAGTCTTCAGAATCAGGGGGTCCAAATCGAGCCCTTACTTCATCCTCGAAGGCTCCCCAAGAAATACTCTCCTGTCCTTCAGCGAATGCTTTTCGAAACCACTGTCACCATTGATTCGCCTCGCCTTCAAGGTGGAACGAAGCTAGACGCACCTTTTGATCAGCGGCTATCTCTTGAAACTCAAAGAACTGGTCCACACGATTGAGCCATTCCGTTGGGTCATCTTCAGAAAATCTTGGGAATTCTAACTTTGCAATCTTGGAAGAAAATGGCCGGATGTTTTCGCCGGTATCTCGGTTGGTTCGGTGGGATCCTTCATGCTGATAATTATTATGGCTAGGTGATCCTCTGCTTGAGAGGAATGCTTCAGATAGTTTTGCAATAGTTTCTTCTAGTCGTTGGATCTTGTTGGTGATTCCCACCTCCATTCGCTGCATTCCTCCTTGAACTCCTCCAAGCCCCTCCTCTAGAAGCTCGATCCGTTCCTTGTTTGTCGTCATGAACTTGGCTCTGATACCAATGATAGGTCCCAATCAGTACAAGAACAATAAACACAAAGAAAGTATTCTCTTTGGGTGAGAATGAACCACAAATTCATTAACTTCTGATGCCTCTTTCCATTGTCTTCTCTCCAAAGTTATACATAAAAAAAATAACTGAAATGAAGCTAATGGTGTCCGAGTATGTAGGAGACTCATTCACCCACTACCCATGAATTGCAATCGTGCTAATAACTGCCCTAAAACAAAAGTAAACCAACAAATATTAAACTAGCAAATATAATAAAAGGAAATGATGCTGAAGTAGGATAAATGGGCTTTGGCTTCTGAACATGGACATCAGTCCATATAGCGTGAGTTGGGCCTCGGGGTCCGACAGGATCTTCTGGGCTTATCATAATTCTATGGTGGAGGTGGTAGTGGAATGAAATTCTGAAATGGAATGGAGAAATGTCACCCAATCACCAATCAAACATGTATAGGACGATCACCAATTACACATGTCTCATGTGTAATTTGAGACGTTAAAAGTCGTTGAATTCTTTTTTCTATTTGAGTAAACTTGACAAAAACACTTGTGTTGTTTATTCAAATTTTCGTGCCATCGCATGTGGTTTGAAAATTATTGTTTCACTAAATGTAGTTTTATATATATTTGCGGGCCATCACTTGTGGTTTGAAAAATATTCGTTTCACTAAATGTGGTTTTATATATATTTTTACTATACATGATCGAACACGGTTAAGTTTTTGTAATGTGTGTATATAATATATGCAGGTAGTAATCGATAGAATTCTCCTCACAAGCATAGTCTCTCCTTGTAAAATAGAGTACTTTTATAGTCTTCAATATTTTTAAACTTCTTACAGCAATAAAAAAAATTAATTTAATAATTATCCTTCACCACTAAAATAACTACTCCCTCCATCCCAAAATAATTGACGTTCTAGAGAGTTTTACAAAGATTAAGAATAGTTGTAATTTTACTATTTTACCCTTAATTAATTTTGCGTCTTCTTCATCTCTTCAGCCTTTTTAATCAATCGTCTTAAACCAGGTTCGCTGCATCACATCATTCAAACGGAGGTTCAACTCCACCACAACCCAGATTCAATCAAAACTGATCAACTCCATTATCAACCTCAAAAAATCTAGATCTATAGCTTTGCCGTCACCGCCATTCTCCATATACAGGTTAGATCTAGAGATTTTGGGTTTTCAAGGTCGTACAATCTAAATACAATCAAGCTCTTCTTCTTCATCTCTTCAGCCACCTCCCTTGCCGCCACCATGACCGGCACTCTTTCCACTGCCATCGTTATAACCCCCTCCACTGCCACCGTTATAACCCCTCTGCCACCATCCCACCCCCACTGCGACCTCCACCTCCGCCTCCGCCGCTGTCACGGCTGCCTTGAATCGGACAACAACAGCCATCGTCGAACGAATAGATCTGACCTCTTCAGGTACTCAACGGATTCACCCTCTTTGTGCTAAATCTGATCTGATAACCGTATTTAGGATGGGATGGGAGCATAAGAATTATTTTCCTCCTGAATCTGATAATAGTGGTGGAGAAGGAAGGGTAGAGAGGGAAAACAAATGCCAAAATATTATTGGGATTGTAGAAGTCAGATATTTTGGGAAAAAAAAACCCTAAAACGTCTATTATTTTGGGATGGAGGGAGTATTAATTAGCAAAAAAAATAAAAAACATAGAAAACATACACCTAAACCTATTAGTATTCTCACGTTAGTATAATTTCTTTCTTTCTACTCTCCCCAACCTCTCGGCTCTCTCTATCACTCTATTTCAAAGTTTTGAATAGAAAAGAAAAGAATAGAAAACTTAAATTAGAACATAAAAAAAAAGAATTTGTGTTGTTTCTGAGTTTTTAATAGAAAAGAATAGAAAATTTAAAAATTTTCTTTTCTTGTGTTTTTGAGTTCTAATGAAAAGAAAAGAAAATATTAGATAAAAATAAATTGAGGACATGAGCTGTAATTTAAAATTTATTATATTAAAAGTTGAGGATAATATGGGAATTATAAAAATATTACTTATTCCAATTTCTTTTCCGTCCAAATCAGGCCAATTTTGGAAGGCAAACTTTGGTAGAAAAAGTGCCTAAGTTTTCTATCAATTTATTTTCTTTTCGGTTTATTAAAAAACTCATAAACATAAGAATTGGAAAGAAAACATAAATTTTTCGTCTATTTCTTTTCTTTTCTATCCATTTTAAAACTCAGAAACAAAGTGTATATCTTCCCCTCTGCCCACCGGATTTGAAGGTTTGGTCGCGATCTCTCACTTCCCTACGAATTTGAAACTTTTATCTAAATTTTTCTTTTTAGTATTATGTTTTGATCCTATATGTACATTGCCATTGAAAATTCCCGGTAAAGAAGTTCAGGAAGGTATTATACACTTCCATTATTTCCTTTATATTCGTCTAATCCAAAATTGTTTTGAATGTATAGGCTGATTAGGGTTTTGCTGAGTGTTACTCATCCGTTTTTGATTATTAATTATCAAATTGTTAGGTGATTTATTATTGATTCTTCTAATTATTTAGACTTGGGTAGGAAGAATCGTTCTCTCTACTTTTTGGGTGGTTAAAAAATCCCCACCTTAATCTTATTCTCTACTGTATTATGTTTAGTAACCGGTTGGTTTGTTTGTTCTTCTTTTCCCTTTTTCTTTTCAGTTTATCCAGATTCCAGAACAACGTCTCTCAGTATTATAGCATGTTTGTGTTCCTATATTCATATGCTTTATCAAGCTTATAAAGGGGTCATCCAATCAGCAGAAATTCATCTAAAAATAAGAGAATATTTTATTGTGAATAGTGAGTTTGGATCGTTTTGTACACCATGTACCTCTAAATCATTTAAACACTAATATAATTTCAGTAATATATTTAAGTAATAATAATAAAATAATATAAATAACAAAATATATTAAAAATTATTAATATGATTTAAACTAATATATTAATAATAAAATCCGGTCAATTCGGTATAATATAATTTTGCGTATTAATTAATATTATAACTATTAGTTTGGCATATTAATTAGCATAATATAATTTAGCATATTAATTAAATATACTAATATAGTATGATTAATTAATATAGTTTAATATAGTTAATATAGTTTTATGTATCGTTTTGTATAATATAGTTTAGCATATTAATTAGTTATACTAATATTAATATTAATATTACTTTCATATAATTTTAATGTAGTTAATTGCAATGTAATTAAAATTATATGAAACTAATATTTAGTTTAATTTAGAGGTGGCATTGTTGAATGATAGTTAATTATGTCATTTTATAAGTAGCATAATTATAGTAGGTTTTGGTCTTTTGTTTGTTTTTTTCATGCCATTATTTGGTGTTTTAATTAATGTGGATAGTAAATTTTCTTTTTCATTTTTGGTTTGTCATTAAGGAGAGAATCAATACCACTATAGAACATTCATGGTTGTTTATGGATGTTTTTCTAAACATATGCATGAGAAGTTCTGTAATTACCGAGAAAATCGGATTAATTGTAAAATAATTTTATTTAATAAAATAATGAATAAAATTATAATATATATTATTATATTGAGTAAGAAAGATGAAGGTTGTTCTATAACCTAAAAGTATCGTAATATCGTAGTATTCTGGTTACGTGGTAGAATTAAAGAGTTTGAATGTCCAAGACTAAAATAAAAGTTTTCCGAGAAATTTTTTGAAAAATACTATTCACCAATTTCTGCTAGGGAATTATTTTTGAACTTTCGAGAAATACGTAACGATAGAATAATAAGGAAGGATGGAATACGTAATAATATTTCAGTTATGACAAACACAGTTTTTCTCCTGCGTACCAAATTTAAGAATGATAAGGAAAATAAATAATGAATGAATGATGATCGTATGATACGCAGGTAGTATACGGAACAAAGAATACGAGTATGTTACTAACTATTGTACAAATATATATGAAAGATCGCATAACGTATATAACGAATGATTATACGAACTAGTATACGTAAAGAGTACGAGGATTATACATTAAACGGTTTAATCCTATTGCAAGGAACTTGTAGGATTTGTGTAGGAATTGTGCAAGCCCAATTGGTATTATGTTAAAGCCCAAAGAATATTAATGTAAGCCCAACTTTAGGCCCAAGGTAATTAAACCTAAGCCCAAACTAAGAATCGGACCTGTGGATCGAACCGATGGGTCAACGGGTAAAAAAAACCATGGGGCAACCCATGAGGGCCCCATGAGTGAGTCATGGATGGCCATGTGTGGTGGTCAAGCAAAGGATAAGTTTTGTGGAGGCCAAGTAATGAATAGTAAGGAGGTGATGAAAAGAGGTGGAATGGCCTAAATGACCATAATACCCTAACTTTGCTGTGATAACCCGGGATTTCGAATAATCAAAATTTTACGAATAATTTTTTTTTATATTTAATATTGATTGTTAATATTGTACTGAGTATCTGTGATACGAGTCTCGAGAAGGTCAATTTGTGTATTGACTAATAAATTTAGAGTAGAGTTATGCTTAACAGCTTTAGAAACCCTAACCCTAATTTCTGGAAAGGGATTTGATAGAAAATATAATTAAAATAATTATTTTAATACGTACGTGTTTGTACTGTATAGAGATTTTAATCAATGATTGATCGGATAAGGTTTAAAATTTATAAACCCTAATAAGAGATTAGAAACCCTAATATCAGGATTAGAAACCCTAACGTACCGTTAGAAACTCTAATCGAAAGCCGAGAAATCCTAATTTTAAATTTAGAAATCCTAAACCCTAATTAGGAAACCCTAATCCTAATTAGCAAGCCGAAAGTGATTAGTATGTGTTAATATAATTAGAAAACCCTAATTATACTTTAGAAATATTAATTTCTATTTAAAACTCTAATTACATTTTTAAAATTCTTAATTTTCTATTTTAAACCCTAATTAGAAAATTCTAGAATTGGAGTATTTAAACCCTAAGGGTTAAACCATAAGAATTTGCGCAATTGTCAAGAATGCCATTAAATTTATTTTGCTAAAGACCAAAATGCCCTTTTTTATTTTCTTTAATTGGTAACTTGTATAATTGCTAGCAACTTTAGTTCGTGAACCACTACATTGACTTGGTGAGTGCATATCTTAGCCAAACAACCGAAATTATCAGATCTAGCAACATATTAAGCAGTATAAATAGATTTGGGAGAGAGAAAGTCTAGCATTTCACTTATTTTGCATCCAAGCTCTCACCAACTCTCTCTCTCACCAAGACCCCGAATTTGTTAAGTAGATCAGTCCCCTAAACAGATCCTATATCATCAAGAACAACTAAGGAGATCTAAGATCAAAGCATATTCAAGAAAAGGTATAAACCCTAAGTTTCATTTTGATCTTGTATGCTTAGATAATTTTTGTGTTTAAGTGTTTAGAATCTTGCTAATGGATGTTTTATGAAGATCTATGATGATCTATCATGAATCCATAGCATCAAAGTGGGTATAAACTATGTTTTTCAAAAACTGTTCTTGAGCATTTATAGTGGTCTGACAAGAAATGTCAGTCGCTCTAGATCTTTCTGTGTTTATGATATTTGTTGTTTTAAAGTTGTTATTGGTAGCTTGTTATGTTGTATTTGACCTGCAAGTGAAAGCATAGTCATTAGATGTCTGGATTTGAAGATATAATCGGTCAAAACCCGTTGACTGGGCATGACCGGGCCAAATCTGGGTAACCCAGAAAAGCTAAAACAGCGTCTGACAACACTTTCAAATGCTTTGATCTGTCAGTAATAATGTGGCTTGTTGATGTTTTTGTAATCTGTTTGTAGCCTTGTATATGTACTGTATATTGGTAGCTTTAGATCTTTTAAACAAGCAACTGATCGAACATAGTGGACGGTCAAACTAGGCTTGTCGATCACGATGGCAGTTTCTGGAAAACCCAGAAACGGTATAAGCATTATTTCTGACAGCCTTTGACCGAGTGATAAATTGTAATTCTGTTGTTGTTGGAATGATCTGGTGATGTATATACGTTCCTTGACATATTTACTAGATATATGAACCAAGAAACCACCATTACAATGATCCGAACTAAGCTAACATTGAACCACAAAGTGGTATCTCGCGACTATCTGGGTTTCTGGGTTACCTAGAAGACCCAAATTAAGTCTGACAGTGACTTTGCATGACCTGATCTTCATGATATAGTGTAGTATGACCCAAATAAGTATTGTAATTTGTAGAGTGACATAAACACTACAAGATCTGACTTTTAGGTTGGACAGAACATGCAAGAACCGAGAACTAAAGCCGGTCAAAGTTGACCCCGTAATGCTGCCGGCTGTCAGTGTTCTTGAGGCCAAGAACACCAACAGCGACGCTTAGTGTCGCTAAAGGCCTATAGCGACGGTTTAATTAGTTTTTATTTTCTAATTTTTCGAAAATTATTTTAAAATAGAAATAAATTATAAAAAATTATATAAATAGTTTTAAAAATCATTTTAAATTCTAAAAAATAACTTTTAATTATTTGGGACATGTTTCATTAATAATTACAATTATTTGGATATTAATGATATTTAATTTATTTAATTAGTATATTAAATAAATTAGAAAAAAATGATTTAATATTATAAAAAATCATTTTAAATAAGAATAATGTATTTAAAAATATTTTGAGTTATAAAATGTGACTTTTAATATTTTTAGAGATTTTTTTATTAATAAATTAATATTAATGATATTAGATTTATTTAATTATTAAATTAAATAAATAAGTTAAAAATAATTTTATTGATTTAAAAATCATTTTAAATAAGAATAAAGTGTTAGAAAATATTTTGAATTATAAAAAAATAATTTTTAATATTTTTGGAGAATTCTCATTAAAAAATTAATATTAATGATATTAGATTTATTTAATTATTATATTAAATAAATAAATTAAAAAATGATTTTTTTGATTTAAAAATCAATTAAAAATGAGAAAATAATTTAAAAATATTTTAAGTTATAATAAATGACTTTTAATATTTTGATAATAATTTCATTAATATTTAAATTTTAATGGTGATGGTTTAAAAATGATTTTAATTAATTTAAAAATTATTTAAGTAGAATATTAATGATTTAAAAATATTTTAAGTTATTAACAAATATTTTGACAAGTATGTTATTAAAAATTTTATTTTATTAAATATTAATGATAATAAGATTATTTGATAATTAAATTATTTAAAAATGATTTAAGAGATTGAAAAATTATAATAATTGTTTAAATATTATTTTCCGAGAAATATTATAAACGATATTTGACTTATCTAAAATAATATTGAAGCTTAGAGACCAAGTTTAATTGACAATAAAGGTATAAATTATCGGATAAGGTGATCAAAACACCAAGATGAGACCGAAGTCCAACCAGACCGAACTAGTTAGACTTGATAAGTGTTTATATAGGTTATGAACACTGATGTGGCTATATGGTAATGTGCCTATGAGAAGTTTTACTATAAAATACAGTGATGCATGTTATGAAATATTGTGCTAATTGTGAGATCGATATTATTGGTTATAGGTCTTTCGAAAGCAGATAAGTTTATTGTATAGCTGTAAACAGCGGAAGAGGCAAGTTTTCTAACTCAACCTTGAGTTATATTCATTCAATTATTATAGTGGTTAATTATTGTTAATTATACCACGTTCAAGAATTTATATTGTTGATTATTCGCAGATAGTGCATATTTAATAATTCAAATTGAATTACTTGTTCGAAAAATATATATATTCGTAGAATTACTGTTGTTAGATATTCATATCCGTAGAAGCTAATATTGACAGCACAGATAATTCCTGTTTATTGTCGAATTACGTTGAGAAATGTCTTAGCTAATTATTTTGGCTAGACAAACATTTGTTAGAATTAGATAGGTTCGAGAAGAGAAGAGAAGAGAATTTAATTATTATTGATAGATCAATGCCAGTTGTATCGGCTAGATCGAAAAAGAAAACTTGATAGATTTGAGAAGAGAAGAGAAGTGATTAGATATTAAAATCATTGAATTTCGTTGTTAAATCAAATCTTGATTCTGAGACTGAGAAGAACAACCTTTTATATAAAGGGAACATTTTTAGTCGTATATTCGACCATTGCACGCGACTTAAGTATTATGCATAATATAGGGTACAAGGAGCTGGTCGACTTTAAGTACTTACAGAGGGGTACGATTTAATCTTTATGGTTATCTGATACACATGCGCATATGTCAAAGTAAAATTTTAATATATACCCGAGAAGAGAAGTTCAAGGTCCAACGGATAGCTCAACATAAATCTGAAAAACATTCCACTTTGCTATTTCGTAGAATTAATTCTTGATTATTCATTTGAATATCGTAGAAAACCTTAAAAGCATTGTACTATTTTATTATCAAAATATTGTGTTGTATAGATTGTGAGAAGACTTGTTAATCATTAAAGCTTTGTTCAGCTATTTCAAAGTTCCCCGAACTTTGGTTTAATTATATCAAAATAGATAGTCTGTTCTTATTGATTCGTATACATTTATTGTATGTCTTAACTTGCGAGGTAAACTTGTTGCTCACCCTTGCTAAATAAAATATTTCAGCTAGGAACGAAGAGACCAATGGGTCTAAGAAGAACAAAGGCAAAGGCAAAATGCTGGATTAGTTGTGATGAACATTATTATTATAATGTTGTATTGTAAACCCTTTTTGTATATCTAAAGGGTATGTCTGTAATGTTAAGGTTAGAGAACCTGGGACTAATGTATTAACAATCTCTGTTAATGACTTATGTATTACTATTTCTATATGAATGGATAGTTAGATGTTATTATATTATGGATCGTGAGCACCAAACTTGGGGGTTAGGTAACCCAGATTTGGGGGTGTCACATTTGTAATTCCTATAAATAGAGAGCTAGATAATTCGTTTGTTGCTTGTTCAAAAACACCAACATCCTAGATTATTGAGAGAAAAGTAAGAACTAGAGTTTTGATAATTCAAGAGAAGAAAGAAGAAGAACCAAGCTAGAACATCAAGGGTAAAAGTCCTAAACCATGATTCTCCATCTCTTCAATTGTTATTTGATAAAGAAGTGGATAGTGGTGGATCATGCATGATAAGAAGTATATGAATGGTTATTAAGGTACTTAAACTTTAATAAACCAAGTTGAAAGAAAATCATAATTGTAGACACTCAAAATTTTCTGTACACCTGTCACTAACATTGCAGGAAGACATATTCGTCTTTCAAGAGGAAACCCTGGAAGACAGTTCATATCCATTTTGGATACTACCAGAAGTTCGACATCAACCCCGGAACACACACCGGGAGTAATAATTCCAACCTCGGAGATAATCCCGAGGTGTGCAGATCTAATATCGAAACACACACCGGAGAAGACAGATCAATCTTAGAGATAACCCCGAGGTATCCAGTCTCAGTCCCAACCATGGGAATAACCACCAACCTTGGTGATAACCCCAAGGAATGCAGTTTCGGCGATAACCCCGAAAATGCTTGTTTCAAATACAAACAGCTTTAATCCCGGTGCTCACAACGAGATACTAAGTACCAGCTCGGAGATAACACCGGGAGGACAGGCACACCTCAGAGATGACACTGAGAACCTTCAATAATTGCAGCAGTCCAATCTCAGCGAAGCCCTGAGCAACGTCTGCTTTATCAGCTCGAACCAGCGATAACCCTGGTGAGGGGCAACATCGTCATCTCGCCAACGCGATGCCATGTCACGTCGTCTCAACATCACATTTCTACACAACGACGTCTCACAAGAGCCAAGGAAAATCAATCCTGAGTGACTATTACGCAGGATAACGGATAGAATTTGAAGCTGAAGACCGGAGGGCACCGTCCCATCTTCATGACTTCGTACAAACTCTAATCCCGTGACATTGCGTAACTCTCAACAACGGCGGTCCGAAATAGGTCCTATATACCTCAGTCGGATGTCCGGATTGTAATTCTGAAAGTTCGAGCGGACATTAAAGTGCCTGAGTGCATGTACTTCGAGACGACAAAACCCGAGAAACCCGGGGCAACCCGGGTAGTCTCTAGTACACCTACGGCTCCACCCTCTATAAATAGAGGGCTTGGGGTTGCCATTTTGCAAGAGAAAATGGTGAGGAAGCCCTGTCTAATTTTCTCCGTAATCACCCCATACTGAGTGCTTTCTCATTTTAAACACATGTGAGTTCATATATAGCTACTTTTATACCTACAAATGTGAGGACCCCAAACTCGGATACTTGAAACCCGAACTCGGTTCTTCACGATACCATTTCTATGAGCGGAATAATACTAATAATAATAACAATAATATAAAAGATCAAATTAATTTACATAATTATCAGAGTCTAGCTCCCAAGTACGTAACCTTTAAACATTCATTACAACCCATGATAGATAATATATATCATAATTGTCTTAATAACATTAAACTATTACATAACATAGTAATTCGTTCATTCAGCAACCTTCCCTTTTCCTTTGTTCTTAGCAGAGTTCTCTGATCGTTCGCACTTAGCTGAAAATATTTAAATTTAAGCAAGGATGAGCATTTGAGTGCCCAGCAAGCAATAGCAATTATATATATATATATATATATATATATATATATATATATATATATATATATATATATATATAGGCTGAAAGGATTTAAATGTTTTCTTTGTACTATTCTTCTACAACAAGTCAATAGTTGTGAAGTATTCTGGACCAATAATAATAACATAACAACTCTCTTTCAAATTTTTGAAACTACATAATGACTATAACTGGGGTTATGGTGACATGACATGAACATTATTTTCATTTTCGAAAAGGTTAAACAGAAATTCATCTGTAAACCGTCATAACTTACGGGCACGGGGGTGATCAGCCCGTTATGCCCTGCATTGATCAATACTACATTGCTAGAACGATATTATCGTTCATCCTTTGTCCGCCGGAGCACATAAATATTTTCCCGTGTAGGGATGTTCATACCTGTCTGGGTTCTAAATCAAAAGTTTTATCTTGTTCAACAATAATCTATAATTCAACATATATGTATACGGGTAATTGACAAAGGTATATCAACATGTGATTAAATACAATGATTATCCAAGTGGGGACACTTGTTTAACCATTTCTAGAAATTAACGAACAGAATATATATGTCCGAATTATCATATACTAACATGTTGATATTCAATGAGCTTATATAATATAAAGTTCATAATCTGTACAATAATAATATAGTTTAGAAACATTCTTACTCACATCCATTGCATAAAGAAAATGCAAAGGTTAGATACTTGCCTGAAGCGCTGCTTACAACTTGTAATTAAGATCTATCGCTTATCTCATGACCTATCATTAATAAGATAGTTCGTTCGATTAGAACAACATACTATAACACATAACACTGCTTATTACAGTCAGCACATAATCTAATCACATTAGCACCTATATTTAATAACCATTGAATCACAAATAATCACTTATACAATCAAAATATCTAAGTCCAGATCAATTTCTGAAACATGTCGGTCTACCGACAACTTTATCGGGTAATTATCGAGTCTAAGACTCTATTTTATAACTTAACATCAGTACGTATCAGTCATTTTATTTTTAAATGACTCAATATAATTTTAAAACATTTATTATAATTTATCATAAATTTTCAAACATCGGAATCATATTAAAATGATTTAAATACTAATCAATTCTATTATCATTAATATTTAATTAGTATTAAACTATTAATGAAATCATTTCCAAAATTTTAAAGTTATGTATAATAACTCAAAATACTTTTAAAGTATTAATATTACCCTTAAATGATTTTTAAAACATTTAAAATCATTTTTAAATAATTAACATTAATATTAAAGTATTAATGTTCTATTTATCAAAATATTAAAAGTCATTATTCATAACTTAAAATATTTTTAATTCATTTATATCCTTTTTAAATAATTTTTAAATTAATAAAACTATTTTTAAACTATTTATTTAATATAATTATTAAATAAATTTAATATCAATAATAATAACTTAATAATCATTAATATTAAATTATTAATGAAATTATTCTTTAAATATTAAAAGTTATATTTTATAACTTAAAATATTTTTAAACACTTTATTTTCATTTAATATGATTTTTAATATAATAAAATCATTTTTAATTAATTTATTTAATTCATTTAGTAAATAAATTAATTACCATTAATATCAATTTATTAATGAAATTTATCATAAGTCATTAAAAATAACTTAAAATATTTTATTATATCATAATATAATTTTTAATGATTTTTTTCTAATATTAAAATCATTTTTAAATAATTTATTTAATATTATAATTAAATAAATTAAATACTTTTAATATTCCAAAAATATTAAATAATTTTGAAATATAATAAAAATAATTAAAAACTAATTTTTAGAATTTTTTATAATTTTTAATAATTTATTTTGTATTTTTAATAATTTAAAACTATTTTTTTTCTATTTTTTATTAATTTCCGAAAAATATTAAATAATCTGTCGCTAAAGACCACCTATAGCGACAGAACCGTCGCTATAGGTGTTCTTCATGTTCTTGGCCAAACCCAGAAATTCATAGTCAGTTGCTAAGGTGTCACGTTTGACCAACAATTTCACCATGCTCCTACGGTATTCTGGACAGCCTAAAGTTGTTGGAGTGTAATATAAGTGTAATACTACTATTATCAAGCGATAACATGGCCATAACACAACAGATCAGAGAGTTATTAGCAGCATAAAATCTTGTCAGACGTGTTCTTGAGGTTCTGGGTTGCCCAAAAACTCAAGGGTCCTATTTTGGCGCTTTGGATCTTTGATTCTAGGATTAGTTAATTCGATCTAATAGTTCCAACATGTAGTAGAGATGTTAAGGTACAAATATCAAGCATTATATCATATTAAAAACATTATAACTAAGAGATTTGATCCGGTCAACGAGTCGGTCAAGATCTGTTCTTGAACATTTCTGGGTTTTCCAGAAATGTTCTTGAGCAGTTTCGTCAACCCATATTTGACCAACACTCAAATCAAATCTGTTACGAATATAAGTAATATAAAGACTTTAGTATGTAATATTTATGTCAGTCTACAAATATAACACATTAACATGATCAAAACACTTAACAGCAGCAAGATCAAGCGCCTGCAAAGTGGCTGTCAGGCATTCTGGGCAATTCTGGGCTGCCCAGAAACAAAAACTAAATGGTCAACGCCTTTTGACCGATCACTACATCCGGTCTATTGCTTTCTAAGGTTCAAGCGTGATCTGGACTTATAGTCCTTATGTCAAACTATAATATCAATACCCTTATACATCATAACGGCTTAACAGCAGCGAGATCAAGGCCAGTCAAAGTCACTGCCCGAACACGTTCTTCAATTTTCTGGGTTTCCCAGAAAACTGATTTCGTGTTCGGTCAATGGACTTTGACCGTGAATAAGTTTTGATATATACGTTCAATGATCATGAAATCACTTTCAACCTACTACCAACATTACAGAGAACAACTTCTGACCTTTAAAACACAAAACAAATAAACAAGCACAGATCTACGAGGACTGACATTTGATGTCAGACAACAAAAACAAAAATTTCCAGATTTCTAAGATCTTCAAATTCGAGCCTCTAGATGTTATGGATCTAACATCTAGCAACCCAGATCATCACTAGACACCTTATACAACATATTTTAACAATCAAACATAACATCTAACACAGAATCGTTGGACAGAAATTTTAGGTTTCGTTTATACCTTCTTGAGCAAATCTTGATTTCTGGCTTCTGATGTTTGTTAGGGATTTTCGTGGGGCTGTTCTTAGGGACTGATATAGCTTATAATTTCAGAGGTTTGAAGTTTGAGAGAGAAGGTTTAAGTGTTGGACAAAATGTAAGTGAACAAATGAATTTTCTCTCTCCTAGATCTACTTATACAAGTCTTGATGCATGAATATGGCTGATCTAGCATGATTTGCTGTCAATTTTGAGTCACAAGGAGTAGTTGGAGTTGGTTAACAACTCAAAATATGGAAGGATTTGCAAGCAAGCTTCTAAAAATTAAAAAGTAATATATATATATATATATATATATATATATATATATATATATATATATATATATATATATATATATATATATATATTTTAATAACGTAATTAAGGGTATTTTTGTCCATGACACTTGAATCTAGATTCTAATCACTAGATTTTAAACATTAAGGTTTCCTAAATAATTTCTAGGGTTTGAACAATTATATATAGAGTTCAATAAAAATTAAATTATAACTAAACAATTATAATTAGGGTTTTTAAATAGAAAATTAGAGTTTTAAAAATATAATAAGGGTTTTCTTGATATTATTTGGTTTCCCCAAATTATAAATTAGGTTTTCCAATATTAACATAATTATTTACTAAAATAATAATTAGAGTTATGATTTTAGCAATTAGGCTTTCAAATTGGAAATTAGGGTTTCTAATTTACAATTAGGGTTTCTAGATTATAATTAGGGTTTAACCTAATTAATCACTTAATACACAACATATAACATAGTTATATAACAGTCTTAAGCTCATAATTGATTTTCAATTTAGAGTTTTCCTAAGTAAAATTAGGGTTTAACCAATTAATACTAGGGTTTTGAAATTAAACACCATAATTGACCAATTATTATCAATACAAATATACAGTACATATTCATAGCACTGAAAAATCAAAATATAATTAATATTATATTATTATTCTCATACCTTGGCAATAATCTAAAATTAGGATTTAGATTCCATATCTGATTTATTCTTCCATATTTAACCTTAATAATTAAGGTAAAATAATTAACTTAATAACTTGTACTAAAATTCATATAATAAAATAATTATTATAATTATTCTAAAAATCAGTTCATATATTATTTAAATAATATATGATTATATATTTTCATGGAAAATAATTATTAAAATATTTCTACCATAAATTAATTATTATAAGTATATACTTTTTAATAATCAATAATTCTAAAATAAATTTATTTGTAAATAATTATGTAATAAATATATTTTTACTTACCACATAAATACATATACACATAATCTTGTACAAATCCTTATCCTTAATAAAAAAAATTTATTCACAAAATTTCTTATTTATTTATATATTAAATATCGGGTTGCTACATTCACCCTCCCTTATAAAGATTCCGTCCCCGGAATCACCGTTTTAAAACCTATACATACACGGTCACATAGCGTACACAATCATTGTAAGTAATTCTCGATCAACTTTGATTGAACAGATCTTTAACTATTCACACAAAGCTTGTCTTTCTGATTACACAGAAAAATTGGTTTCTAAAAGAACTCAAATTCCTCCTCAAAATTTCTTTATAAAATAATTTTACTATATATAGGAAAATCATGCATAAGAAAATAAAAAAAAACATACGAATAATACCTGGAGTTCCAGTGCCAGCTGCTGCCGTATCCTGAACTGTCATGTTGTAGACCCTTGCCGTAGATTTTGTTGGCTTGCTTGACGAAGTCGGTCCCGTGATTGCTAACGTTCCACTGCCAGTGCCCATGTTCACACTTCCTGTCTCCACCCTCCTCTTTGGACAATCTTTCACCCTGTGCTCTGTCGATCCGCATATAAAACATCCACTATTCATCCTAGGATTGGGGCAGTTGGGAGAAATATGGCCCTCCTGCCCGCACTTATAGCAAACAAATTTTCCTTGCAAACACTCCCCCGAGTGATTCTTCCCACATGTCTTACATGGCACTATCTGTTTCTTAACACCTTCCTGTTTCACTTGTACACTTGCAAAACTGCTCACCTTTCTCTTACTATCTCCACTCCTGCTCCCACTATTAATTTCCACCTTCCTAGCTCCTTCTATCTTACCCTTATTTTTCCTCTCCTTATTGTAAAGGCTCATGTCCTCACTTCCCTCCTCAGCTATGATCGCTTTCTCCATGAGTGCTGCAAATGTAGGAATTTGCAACACCGCCACTTTGTTATAGAGCCAGGGTTTCAATCCCAGCTCAAACTTTCTAGCTTTCCTAGCCTCCGTATCAACTTGATGCGGAGCAAACCTAGCTAACTCATTGAATTTGGCGGCGTATTCAGACACCGTCATATTCTCCTGCTTCAACTCTAAAAATTTAACCTCCATCCTCGCCTGCATACTTGGTAAAAAATAATTTTCGAAAAACAAAGTTTTAAATCTATCCCATGTGACTACACCTTCTCCTGCCCTAGCCTGATTCGCTTCCCACCAAAAATTTGCTTCCCCCTTTATCATGTAAGTGGCAAAAGCAGTTTTCTGCTCCTCATCTACCCTAGCTACCAAAAACGCTTTTTCAATTTCTTTAACCCAAGTTTGAGCTTCTACAGGGTCAGTTGTACCTTTGAATTCTGGTGGTCCTACCGCCTTAAAGTCTTTGAAGTTCGCTAAGCGGTTGCCCGGCTGGTTTCCAACGACCGGTATTCCCTGTTGCATAGCCTGAGCTAACATGTTCGCAAATTGCTGCATCGGATCTGATTGTTGTTGTCCCTCAAAGTTGTTGACAGATTCCTCTGCCCTTTGATTGCGAGTTCGACGTCTTGGCGGCATTATCTGATTGAAAAAAATCATAATTTAACTTACATTCTAAACCTTATCACATAAGTTTAATATTTTAAACTTATTTCATCATTTCTCAAATATAGATTCATATTCATTTAACGAATATTTTACATAGCACAAAATACTTTGAACTTCAGCTATCCCTTTATGACCTCAAAAGTCGGGATTTACAGTCTTGACTTAATACAAAAGTTGGAAACATTACATTACACAAACATACTTATCATATGTATTACATTAAACACTCTTACACAACAGAACCTATACTACCTATTTATTACACCTTTTCCTTGGACATTCTCTCGCCTGATGACCTTCTATACCACAGACATAACATGCTCCTTTTTTGTAGTCAGGACAGTACGGAGTGGTATGTCCTTCATAGCCGCAAAGATAACATATTCTTTTCCATTTCTTCTTATTGGATTTTCCTAAGTCATGGTCTTCTATCTTTCTTTTCCCCTTCTTATCCGGAGCTGCACACGATGTGCTGCTTGTGGCTCCCATCTGACCAATTTGGATTTTAAGCTTATCTTGTCCTTCCAATGTTTCTATTAATGCTTGACGCAACTGACTATTCAACAGCTTTTCTATCTCCCACAGCCTTTCCAGAGAAGAAACCTTGTTCTTCAGATTCTGCACCTCTGTTGATGCTTGATCAGCTCCAACTTTAGTGTCTGAATCGCTATCTGTCAGCTCCACCATCTCCGGATCTGGTACTATGTTTTCCACAATAACCACATCTTCTGAGTTATTTTCATTGTGAGCCTCTATGTCAGCTATCGGCTTCGATATGGGCTCCTTCTTTACGATCCGAGGGTAATCGAATCCTTTTTCACCTGACATCTACACACATAAATTCTCCTAATTAGCATATAGTATATACACACAACAAATAAGAGTTTTATACAAGTTATCTTTTATTTAGTTTGACGATGAATTTATTCAATTCATCTCTTTTTAAACTCTATATGAGTTGTTTATATTTTCAATGTTTCCCTCTGTTCTAAGGTTATAGCCTAAGGTCTAGCTCACCTAAGGTTTCTAACCCTATAGCTCTGATACCAACCTGTGAGGACCCCAAACTCGGATACTTGAAACCCGAACTCGGTTCTTCACGATACCATTTCTATGAGCGGAATAATACTAATAATAATAACAATAATATAAAAGATCAAATTAATTTACATAATTATCAGAGTCTAGCTCCCAAGTACGTAACCTTTAAATATTCATTACAACCCATGATAGATAATATATATCATAATTGTCTTAATAACATTAAACTATTACATAACATAGTAATTCGTTCATTCAGCAACCTTCCCTTTTCTTTTGTTCTTAGCAGAGTTCTCTGATCGTTCGCACTTAGCTGAAAACATTTAAATTTAAGCAAGGATGAGCATTTGAGTGCCCAACAAGCAATAGCAATTATATATATATATATATATATAGGCTGAAAGGATTTAAATGTTTTCTTTGTACTATTCTTCTACAACAAGTCAATAGTTGTGAAGTATTCTGGACCAATAATAATAACATAACAACTCTCTTTCAAATTTTTGAAACTACATAATGACTATAACTGGGGTTATGGTGACATGCCATGAACATTGTTTTCATTTTCGAAAAGGTTAAACAGAAATTCATCTGTAAACCGTCATAACTTACGGGCACGGGGGTGATCAGCCCGTTATGCCCTGCATTGATCAATACTACATTGCTAGAACGATATTATCATTCATCCTTTGTCCGCCGGAGCGCATAAAAATTTTCCCGTGTAGGGATGTTCATACCTGTCTGGGTTCTAAATCAAAAGTTTTATCTTGTTCAACAATAATCTATAATTCAACATATATGTATACGTGTAATTTACAAAGGTATATCAACATGTGATTAAATACAATGATTATCCAAGTGGGGACACTTGTTTAACCATTTCTAGAAATTAACGAACAGAATATATATGTCCGAATTATCATATACTAACATGTTGATATTCAATGAGCTTATATAATATAAAGTTCATAATCTGTACAATAATAATATAGTTTAGAAACATTCTTACTCACATCCATTGCATAAAGAAAATGCAAAGGTTAGATACTTGTCTGAAGCGCTGCTTACAACTTGTAATTAAGATCTATCGCTTATCTCACGACCTATCATTAATAAGATAGTTCGTTCGATTAGAACAACATACTATAATACATAACACTGCTTATTGCAGTCAGCACATAATCTAATCACATTAGCACCTATATTTAATAACCATTGAATCACAAATAATCACTTATACAATCAAAATATCTAAGTCCAGATCAATTTCTGAAACATGTCGGTCTACCGACAACTTTATCGGGTAATTATCGAGTCTAAGACTTTATTTTATAACTTAACATCAGTACGTATCAGTCATTTTATTTTTAAATGACTCAATATAATTTTAAAACATTTATTATAATTTATCATAAATTTTCAAACATCGGAATCATATTAAAATGATTTAAATACTAATCAATTCTATTATCAATATTATTTAATTAGTATTAAACTATTAATGAAATCATTTTCAAAATTTTAAAGTTATGTATAATAACTCAAAATACTTTTAAAGTATTAATATTACCCTTAAATGATTTTTAAAACATTTAAAATCATTTTTAAATAATTAACATTAATATTAAAGTATTACTGTTCTATTTATCAAAATATTAAAAGTCATTATTCATAATGTAAAATATTTTTAATTTATTTATATCCTTTTTAAATAATTTTTAAATTAATAAAACTATTTTTAAACTATTTATTTAATATAATTATTAAATAAATTTAATATCAATAATAATAACTTAATAATCATTAATATTAAATTATTAATGAAATTATTCTTTAAATATTAAAAGTTATATTTTATAACTTAAAATATTTTTAAACACTTTATTTTCATTTAATATGATTTTTAATATAATAAAATCATTTTTAATTAATTTATTTAATTCATTTAGTAAATAAATTAATTACCATTAATATCAATTTATTAATAAAATTTATCATAAGTCATTAAAAATAACTTAAAATATTTTATTATATCATAATATAATTTTTAATGATTTTTTTCTAATATTAAAATCATTTTTAAATAATTTATTTAATATTATAATTAAATAAATTAAATACTTTTAATATTCCAAAAATATTAAATATTTATGAAATATAATAAAAATAATTAAAAACTAATTTTTAGAATTTTTTATAATTTTTAATAATTTATTTTGTATTTTTAATAATTTAAAACTATTTTTTTTCTATTTTTATTAATTTCCGAAAAATATTAAATAATCTGTCGCTAAAGACCACCTATAGCGACAGAACCGTCGCTATAGGTGTTCTTCATGTTCTTGGCCAAACCCAGAAATTCATAGTCAGTTGCTAAGGTGTCACGTTTGACCAACAATTTCACCATGCTCCTACGGTATTCTGGACAGCCTAAAGTTGTTGGAGTGTAATATAAGTGTAATACTACCATTATCAAGCGATAACATGGCCATAACACAACAGATCAGAGAGTTATTAGCAGCATAAAATCTTGTCAGACGTGTTCTTGAGGTTCTGGGTTGCCCAAAAACTCAAGGGTCCTATTTTGGCGCTTTGGATCTTTGATTCTAGGATTAGTTAATTCGATCTAATAGTTCCAACATGTAGTAGAGATGTTAAGGTACAAATATCAAGCATTATATCATATTAAAAACATTATAACTAAGAGATTTGATCCGGTCAACGAGTCGGTCAGGATCTGTTCTTGAACATTTCTGGGTTTTCCAGAAATGTTCTTGAGCAGTTTCGTCAACCCATATTTGACCAACACTCAAATCAAATCTGTTACGAATATAAGTAATATAAAGACTTTAGTATGTAATATTTATGTCAGTCTACAAATATAACACATTAACATAATCAAAACACTTAACAGCAGCAAGATCAAGCGCCTGCAAAGTGGCTGTCAGGCATTCTGGGCAATTCTGGGCTGCCCAGAAACAAAAACTAAATGGTCAACGCCTTTTGACCGATCACTACATCCGGTCTATTGCTTTCTAAGGTTCAAGCGTGATCTAGACTTATAGTCCTTATGTCAAACTATAATATCAATACCCTTATACATCATAACGGCTTAACAGCAGCGAGATCAAGGCCAGTCAAAGTCATTGCCCGAACACGTTCTTCAATTTTCTGGGTTTCCCAGAAAACTGATTTCGTGTTCGGTCAATGGACTTTGACCGTGAATAAGTTTTGATATATACGTTCAATGATCATGAAATCACTTTCAACCTACTACCAACATTACAGAGAACAACTTCTGACCTTTAAAACACAAAACAAATAAACAAGCACAGATCTACGAGGACTGACATTTGATGTCAGACAACAAAAACAAAAATTTCCAGATTTCTAAGATCTTCAAATTCGAGCCTCTAGATGTTATGGATCTAACATCTAGCAACCCAGATCATCACTAGACACCTTATACAACATATTTTAACAATCAAACATAACATCTAACACAGAATCGTTGGACAGAAATTTTAGGTTTCGTTTATACCTTCTTGAGCAAATCTTGATTTCTGGCTTCTGATGTTTGTTAGGGATTTTCGTGGGGCTGTTCTTAGGGACTGATATAGCTTATAATTTCAGAGGCTTGAAGTTTGAGAGAGAAGGTTTAAGTGTTGGACAAAATGTAAGTGAACAAATGAATTTTCTCTCTCCTAGATCTACTTATACAAGTCTTGATGCATGAATATGGCTGATCTAGCATGATTTGCTGTCAATTTTGAGTCACAAGGAGTAGTTGGAGTTGGTTAACAACTCAAAATATGGAAGGATTTGCAAGCAAGCTTCTAAAAATTAAAGTAATATATATATATATATATATATATATATATATATATATATATATATATATTTTAATAAACGTAATTAAGGGTATTTTTGTCCATGACACTTGAATCTAGATTCTAATCACTAGATTTTAAACATTAAGGTTTCCTAAATAATTTCTAGGGTTTGAACAATTATGTATAGAGTTCAATAAAAATTAAATTATAACTAAATAGTTATAATTAGGGTTTTTAAATAGAAAATTAGAGTTTTAAAAATATAATAAGGGTTTTCTTGATATTATTAGGTTTCCCCAAATTATAAATTAGGGTTTCCAATATTAACATAATTATTTACTAAAATAATAATTAGAGTTATGATTTTAGCAATTAGGCTTTCAAATTAGAAATTAGGGTTTCTAATTTACAATTAGGGTTTGTAGATTATAATTAGGGTTTAACCAATTAATCACTTAATACACAACATATAACATAGTTATATAACAGTCTTAAGCTCACAATTAATTTTTAATTTAGAGTTTCCCTAAGTAAAATTAGGGTTTAACCAATTAATACTAGGATTTTAAAATTAAACACCATAATTGACCAATTATTATCAATACAAATATACAGTACATATTCATAGCACTGAAAAATCAAAATATAATTAATATTATATTATTATTCTCATACCTTGGCAATAATCCAAAATTAGGATTTGGATTCCATATCTGATTTATTCTTCCATATTTAACCTTAATAATTAAGGTAAAATAATTAACTTAATAACTTGTACTAAAATTCATATAATAAAATAATTATTATAATTATTCTAAAAATCAGTTCATATATTATTTAAATAATATATGATTATATATTTTCATGGAAAATAATTATTAAAATATTTCTACCATAAATTAATTATTATAAGTATATACTTTTTAATAATCAATAATTCTAAAATAAATTTATTTGTAAATAATTATGTAATAAATATATTTTTACTTACCACATAAATACATATACACATAATCTTGTACAAATCCTCATCCTTAATAAAAAAAAATTTATTCACAAAATTTCTTATTTATTTATGTAGAAAATATCGGGTTGCTACAACAAAAGTCAGTGTTTACCTACTTTAAAGATATAGAAGTCTTCTTTGGCAGCCCACTGTAAGCCTTCTCACACACTTTAAAGTCTTTCTCTTCATCTTTGCACACACCCTTCTTCACGTTGATAGTCGTGTTACGTGTGTTTGTCCGGACTTCGGTCCGTGGTTTTATTTTAGTTTGTATACACACACACACACACACACACACACACACACACACACACACACACACACACACATATATATATATATATATATATATATATATATATATATATATATGAACTGTGTGTCGAACTTTGTTCGATGAGCCTAGAATTCGGTCTGGAGCGTTTACTTCTTTAATATATATATATATATATTTATATATCTATTAACTGTGTGTCGGACTTTGTTCGATGAGCCTAAACTTCAGTTTGGTGCGTTTATTCGCTTTTATATATATATATATATATATATATATATATATATATATATATATATATATAGAAAAGCGAGTAAACGCACCAGATATAAAATTCAGGCTCACCGAACAGAGTTCGATAACAGTTCATATATATAAGTATATGAACTGTTATCGAACTCTGTTCGGTGAGCCTGGATTTTATATCTGGTGCGTTTACTCGCTTTTCTATATATATATATATATATATATATATATATATATATATATATATATATATATATATGGTAAGGATCAAGAGCATTCTCCTTAAATAGCATTCTTCCTTAAATAGCAATCTTTTATTAAAACTACGTCATTTTGGAGGAACGCGGTGGCATTTTTATAAATACGTGGTGGCATTGTATTTACAAAAATGCCACCGCGTTCCTCCAAAACGACGTAATTTTAATAAAAGAATGCTATTTAAGGAAGAATGCTATTTAAGGAGAATGCTCTTGATCCTTACCGTGTGTATATATATATATATATATATATATATATATATATATATATATATATATATATATATATATATTTCCTCCCACCTGGAGTTTCTTCCATGGTGATTGATCGTCTTTACACCTTTCTTTACGTTTTGTCCTGCCTGGAGTTTCCTCCGCGGCGGTTGACCGTCTTTACGGCTTTATTTACGTTTTCGTCCCGCCTAGAGTTTTCTCTGTGGTGGTTGATATCTTTTACAGCTTTATTTATATTTTTGATCCCCCATGGAGGTGCTTTGTGGTTGGTGATCATGTCTGTATATATATATATATATATATATATATATATATATATATATATATATATATATATATACCTGCTTACTGCTTTCATACAAATTGCGGTATCATGTGCTCCTAGGAATCATGTGATCATAGATTCAATCTATTGGATCTAGATTCGGTTCCCGTGATGGACATTTTCAGCTGTAAGCAGTTTGTAAATTATTTTGCGGTGTCTGAATTTCCTCATGTGGTTTCCATACCAACGAGGAAGTCGACATTATTTCGTACATTATTTTCTTACAGATGCTTTGCATCTGTAAAATAAAATCAATCAAGCTGAACACTTAATAAAATGAAAGTATAAAAGGTCTCAATTACTATTGAGCATCAGGGTTTGAAAAACCTCTTTTATAAAACATCACTGCCATATCTTGCTAAAACTGAATTTTTACATAAATTCAAACCCTGTGTATATAGGTGCGAACGAGGCCTCGCACTACTTCCAAATAACAGCACATTGACCCCCCCCACACACACACATTCAGATAATAGTTTCTTGAAAAGAGGCGGTCACTGTGGTAACACGGATGTCGGGGGGTGCCTAACACATTCCCTCCGCATAATCAAGTCCCCAGACCCTAATAAATCTCGGTTTCACCGACCCGTTTAACAGTGTCACATCACTAGGTCAATGTGCAAACCTTTTATCGGTTGTGTTGGTACAACCATTTAAAAAACCAACTGGTGACTCTTAACAGTCCATCGTCGACATTATACATGTCGGACCTTTTTCACTTATTTTTTCAAACAAATCTCACCTAAAATGAGAACACCAAAGAACAAGTAACGGAAAGGGACATCTAAAAATCCCGACGTCGACAGGTGGCGACTCTGCTGGGGACTCCAGTAAGAGGACTTAAGCCGCTATTACAATCTTTTTAAAACTATTATCTTCTTGTGTGTGGATGTTGCATTTACATTTATGATGAATGTGTATGAATGCATTTTCTTATTGCACTTAGTGCTTCACACTATATCTACTTGTGATATTAGTGCTTCGCACATGTCATCATTTCCATACGGTGAGACGCGATGTATGTGAATGTATGTTGTGTGGTCCCTCCACCAGGAGGCTATCCCGTCGGTGTTTGATTACTGGACTCGTGGGAAGAAAAATTTCCCGAGGCTCGTGAAAGGCACCACCCAAATTCGCTCCAGTTGAAAGACCAGATTAACTTCCCGTTGAGTAAATTGCGATGATTTGGGAACCTTCATGCCAAAAAGCCACGAGAGTAACCTAAGATAGGTCAGCCTCTGATAAACCCAACACGGAGGAAAGTCTCTTCATGCCTTCTCATTACTTATAAATGTTCATACCATATTCATCTCCATGTAATGAGAAATATGAAGAAATGTGTACACATACATATTTTAAACTAACATGCTACAAACAGCTAACATCCGTTTTGCAGGATAAAATTCCTAAAATGGACACATCACATAGCATGTTATTTACATTCCCAAAAGACTAAACTATGCAAGTCTTTTGCAAGGAACCAATCAGACCTACTACCCGGTCAAAATCCAAAAAGGCTGCAGGCCTACAGTCAATCATGTCATCATCTGACCAGACTAACCTTAATTCAGTTTCTAGCAAAGAATTCGATGGATTAAGCAAACAAATTACAGATTTAGCTGTTCTACTCAAAGAACTACACCAGCCTACTCAGGGTCCAAAAATACCCATACATGCTGAATCCTCTACACAAGGGGGAAGCCAGGTCATTACAATACCTGAACTGCAGTTGGATACGACCAACAAAACTCATGATGCCACCCATCCCACTGGAGATCCAGACACTGGTGACATAAAAAAGAAAGTCCTCCAAATGGAAGAGACCCTTCGTGCTATCAAAGGAATTGGAACACACGGGAGTGTTTCATATGCTGATCTTTGCATTTTCCCTGGTGTTCATTATCCATAAGAGTTTAAAACTCGTGACTTTGAAAAATATGACGGGTTAGAAGATCCTTACACACATTTAAAGGTGTTCATTGGAGAACTTGGATCTGATGCAGAGGACGAAAAACTCAGAATGCAACTGTTCCAGAAAAGTCTAACTGGAGAAGCCTATTCGTGGTACACAAGATTAGATAACTCAAAGATCCATAGCTGGGAAGAGCTAGCACACGCATTCCTCACTCAATACAGCTTTCAGTCTCAGATGGCTCCTGATCGGTATCAAATTACCAAGATCAAGAAACAGTCTAACGAGTCTTTCAGAGAGTATGCTCAAAGGTGGAGACGCCTGGCTGCCTAAGTTATTCCTTCCATGACAGAATCAGAGATGGTCATGTCTTTCATAGACATACAAGAAGCTCCTTTCTATGAAAGAGTTTTAGCCGGCATCTGCAAATCATTTTCTGAAACAGTCAAACATGGGGAGATGGCTGAGATGGGATTGAAGTCCGGAAAGATTCAAGACCTAGCTGCCCTTAAAGCTGTTGCGGATCACATCCAATCTGGAAATTATGGAAGCAACCCCCGGAAGGTCCATAAGAAGAAAGAGGAAGATGTTTCCCTGATACTGCAGGGTCAAAAAGGCCATAAGAATATACCTGTTAAGAGGAGAAGTTACACTCCATTTCAAGCTCAGTCTGCGAATCCTCCAGGACCAAAAAGTGGAGAAGTTAGACGCCCTTGAGTGTTCACACCCTTAGGGGACACCCTCGAGAATATTCTCACTCTTCTGACAACACAGAAGAAAATCACACATCTTCTTCCACCAGCCAGCCCTAACGGACGGGGTTTCAATGCTGCTCGAAAATGTGCATATCATGTCAGGGCACCCGAACATGACACTCAAGATTGTTGGGCTTTGAAACACAAAATTCAAGACCTGATAGACAATGGGGAAATCGTGGTCACCAAACCAGACCAACCTCACGTGCAAGACAACCCTCTTTCTCAACACAAAGAAGAAGAGGTCAACATGATCAATTGGAGCAATGGACAGAGTTCCAATTTCAACTGTGAATCCTCCCAGACCCTCAAAGACGGTGTTGACAAATGGGATTATGCCAAGTTCCAGTTTGCAATGGAACGTAAGATGAAAGCTCTATGCAAACCGATCGAGCAATTGGCAGAACTGGTGACCTACCAAAAACAAGTTACACGCCAGTTAGTAAGCAAGGAGCATGCTAGTCTCCTCCCTCTTGTTATGAATATTCCCACATTACCTGCAGAAAGTGAAACTCTGGAGGATAAAGTGGCAAAGAGAGTGAATGACAAAGCTCGTCATGATTTTGCCAACAGAAGGGAATTTACATATCTGGGCCAACCTATGGAGGAAATCCTTCAGATGCTAATCAATGAAGGCAGGATCAGTTCCCTTCTAAATCCAATCAACCCCCGTTCAGGACGGTACAATGCTGATGGAGTATGTCAGTATCACTCCAATTCTCGCGGTCACAGCACAAAAAAATGCTGGGCATTTTGCCACCTTATCCAGAATCTCATTGACAGCGGTATCCTGCAACTAGCAGACGATGATACTGTTTACGTGTAAATGAGAATACATGTCCTACTAAGTGGAAGAGTTTGGTAGTAGTCATATCCACTGAGACTGACGGGACTAACCAATCACTCACAATGCAAACAATTCAACTCAGAGGAATCAACAATCCTTTAAAAGTGGCCGCTCCCGAGCCAATCAACTTACCATGCAGAGCACAATATCCCATTGCTAGCTTGTACAAGGTTCCATGGAATTATGGAGAAGGTGAAGGATCCACCTCACATACAATTGCACAGTGTCGAAGGAAAATCCACTGTATCTTCCCCAACGGGTGATGAAGCCTACCATCAAATCAAAGGGGAATATACCCATGGAGAAGATTGAAAAATTCCTCCGCACTATGGGTTATAACGAAGCCAAGGTGGTTCTAAGCTTGGGAGAAGCTCCACACTAAATTTCATTTTTGGACTTAGTCCTAACTTCTGAGGATCATCGGAAGATCTTGCTAAAGGTTTTGGAAAAAGCCTATCTACCAGAATCAGTGGATACGGAAAAGTTTCAACACTTGGTTAATCACATTTTCAACAACAATGTGATATCCTTCACTGATGACGATATACCGCCCAAAGGGACCGGTCGTTGCAAGCCGTTGCACATTGCGGTCTTGTCCTCCGGATATGCTGGCTGGAGTCTTGATAGATGGAGGCTCATCTCTAAATATCTGTCCATACGCCACTTTGTTGAAGATAAATGTTAATCTCAACCGGATCCGGAGCAGCCATACGGTCATCAAAGCTTTTGGCGGAGCCCGTCGGAATTCGGTCGGAGTAATTGAGCTGCCAATTGAAATTGGTCCCCATACATTCTGCGTATCTTTCCATGTGCTCAAGATAGATTCGGGATACAACTTGCTCTTGGGAAGACTGTGGATTCATATGGCTGGGGCAGTCCCCTCCACCCTTCATCAACAATTGAAATACATTATCAACAATAGCCTGGTCACGGTCAACGCTGAACCAAAATGTCCTCAACACGGGGATTTGCCATTCATCAATGCTAATGAAGATGTTGAACCAGTCAGTTTTCATGCCTTGGAAGTGAGCAATACTCAATATCATACTATTGGAATGCCATTGCCCGTACCCAAGATTTCCACCGAAGTGATGTCGGCTACTCAAGAAATGATATCCTTGGGTCATCAGCCGAGACAAGGGCTGGGTAAAGATCACCAGGGTATCATGTACCCAATTTAATTAACCAGGCAGACTGAAACAGCTGGACTAGGCTATTCTACCAATTCTAGTCACAGGAATCCTCATAAGCGTCAGCAGATTCCTTCAGCTTCAACCGCGCGGTGTTTATCTTCGCCTTCAAACTCTGAGTCCGCACAACCTCCTGTAAAGGTGCCAGCCAATGTCATAGCTATGTTATTTCCCAAACCGGTACCGGTTAAGGAGAAAGAAATCTTTGTTCCAGATCCCACAGTGGAAGAAGAGAAACAAAGAATCAAACAGAACGTTGTCCGAATAATGTCGGACATGCGCATCATCGTCCATGATGAACATACAAACAGATACACCCCAGACGATGATTGCCCAGACGTAATGGCCATCATTCGGGAGAAGGAGGATGATAATAACTCCTCCATCACTGCGGTCCACCCGGACTTTGCCCTTGCCAATTGGAGCAGCACTCCTTGCATTGGTCGACAAGGGTAAAATGGGCAGAAACTCTTTCTGCCCTGTAGATATAATAACTGCTTACTTTTCTGTACAGTATTAGCAGTTTATTTTGTCAGTACATGCTAACACTATGTATGATCAAAATGTTTCATATATACTAAGTAAAAGCATATTTTGTTTTAGGATCCTGAATTTAGATGTGCCTGTACTTGCTGATACGGTGCCTCTTCTCCATAAGGATTGTACCTTTGATGTAGAGATGAATTCAACCTTGATGGATATACATGAGGACATTGAGGTGCCTTCAGAAATTCAAGAATGGGTCAAAGATAAACCTAAACCCAACCTTGATCAAACCACTTCCTTCAATCTCGGAACCTTAGAAAGCCCTAAGTTAATCCAGATTGGTTCAGACCTTACCCCAAACAAAAGGAATGACATTGTTACACTACTAACCCAATTCCAGAATGTGTTTGCATGGTCTCATGAAGATATGGTGGGTTTGTCCACTAACATTGTCCTTCATCGCCTTCCCATTAAAGACGGATTTAAGCCAGTCAAGAAAAAGCTCAGGCGATTGAAACCTAGGTGGAGTTTAAAGGTGAAAGAAGAAATTGTGAAACAATTTCAAGCTAGCATCATTATGGTGTCTACATATCCTGAGTGGATATCCAACATTGTGCCCGTGCCTAAATCTGGAGGAAAGGTGCGAGTTTGCGTGGATTATCGGGATTTGAACAAAGGTTACCTAAAGGATAACTTTCCCGTGCCCTTTACTCACATTCTCATTGATAATACTGCTCAATACTACATGTACTCCTTCACTGATTGCTTTGCAGGGTACCATCAGATTATGGTTGCTGAGGAAGATCGTGAGAAAACTGCTTTCATCACGCCTTGGGGAACCTTTTGCTATAGACGGGTGTCATTCGGCCTCATCAATGCCGGAGCTACCTATCAACGAGCTATGATGGCTCTCTTCCACGACTTAATGCACAAATAGATAGAGATCTACGTGGATGACATCATTGTCAAATTCCGGAAGGGGGATGACCACTTAGACCACCTCAAGAAGCTATTCAACAGGTTGCAGAAGTATAACCTGAAGTTGAATCCAGCCAAGTACGCCTTTGGACTTTAAATCAGGTAAGTTACTAGGATTCCTAGTCAGCCACAAAGGGATTGAGCTGGATCCTACCAAAATCCAGGCCATTACGGAAATGCCCATTCCTCAGACAGAGAAGGAAATACGGGAATTTTTGGGAAGAATCAACTTCATTAGTAGGTTTATCTCTCAATTCACAGCAACATGTGAGCCAATCTTCAAGCTGTTAAGGAAGAAATCCTCCATGAAATAGAATGATAAGTGCCAGAATGCCTTCTTCACAATCAAGAAACAACTAGTCAAAGCTCCCGTTTTGGTACCACCTAGGGATGATGCTCCTCTGTTCATGTACCTGTTAGTAAGTGACAATGCCATGGGCTGTATGCTGGGACAGAAAGACAATAGAGGCCAAGAACGAGCTATCTATTACCTAAACAAAAGATTCAGCAGCAATGAACATAAGTACACTCTGATCGAAAAGATGTGTTGTGCTTTAGCATGGGCTTCCATGAGGTTACAACATTACCTCCATGGTCACACAACCCATCTCATATCCCGCTTGGATCCTCTTAAGTACGTGTTCAACAAACCCATGTTAAATTGCCGACAATCCAGATGGCAGTTGATCCTACAACAGTTTGACATCGTATATGTGACTCAAAAGTTCATCAAAGGTCATGGAATTACGGATCAACTGGCCGCTTCACCCTCAGGGGACTTCAAACCCTTGGAGACATACTTCCCTGATGAAGGAGTAATGACAGTTCAGCAACACCATCAGTACGATACACGCCAAACATGGAAGATGTATTTTGATGGAGCTGTTAATATGGAAGGTTCTGGAGCTGGAGCAGTTCTAGTATCCGCTACGGGGAAGCAGTATCCCGTCGCCGTCAAATTGCAGTTTGTCAGCACCAACAACACAGCTGAATATGAAGGCTGTCTCATGGGGCTAAAACTTGCCTGTTCAATGGGCATCAGGCGGTTAATTGTCTTTGGAGATTCAAAGTTAGTAATCAGACAATCCATAGGAATCTATCAAACCAAAGAGCTACATTTGTTGCCTTACCATCGGCAGGTTTTAAAGATGGCTTTGGAGTTCGAAGAAATCTCCTTTCTACACATTCCTCGTAATAGGAATGATTTGATGGATGCGTTAGTAACTTTTTCCTCCTTGATACGCATATCTGACAAGGGACACTTGCCAAGCATCACAATTGCCTTGCACAAGGCACCAGCCTATGGGAACTACGTTGGAGAAGTATCAGATGAGCTACCTCCCATCCAACATCCTTGGTATCAGCATATACAGGAGTACCTAAGAGATGGATCTGCACCCGCTGAGGCGAGCCCTACTGAGAAGAGGCGGATCCATCGACTTACTATGAAATTCTACCTGAGTGGAGATGCTCTTTACAAAAGAAATGCAGAACAAGGTCTCCTCAGATGTTTAGACAAAGACCAAGCTCAGAGACTCATGGATGACATCCGGAGTCTGTGGCCCACACATGAGTGGCCCCCTCCTTGTCAAGAAAATCCTTAGAACAGGACATTATTGGCCATCTCTCAAAGCTGACTGCCATGACCACGTCAGGAGATGTTATCAATGCCAAATTCATGGGAATGCTATCCACGCCCCCCACGGGAACTCCACAATATGAGTTCGCCCTGGCCCTTCGCAATGTGGGGAATGGACGCGATTGGGCCCATTGAGCCTAAAGCTAGTAATGGTCACCGATTTATCTTCACCATGATCGACTACTTCACTAAGTGGGTAGAAGCAGCTTCCTTCCCCAGGGTTACCAAAGAAGTCATCATTGCTTTCATCAGAAACAATGTCGTATGTCGATATGGACAACCAGAGGTGATTGTATCAGACAATGCTAAGAACCTCAACAACAAAATGATGGAGGAATTATGCAGTAAATTCCACATCAAACACCTTAACTCTGTCATCTACCGTCCAAAGATGAATGGTGCTGTTGAAGCGGCTAACAAAAACATCAAGAAGATCATGCAAAAGATGTCCGCCAATCATAAAGGATGGCCTGACTTATTGCCTCTTACTCTGTTAGCCTACAGAACCTCAATGCGTACTTCTACTGGGGCAACCACCTACGCATTAACCTATGGGATGGAAGCAGTGCTCCCCATAGAAGTTGAAATAGAATCCCTCAGAGTGTTGATAGACGCTCAGCTGGATGAAGATCAATGAGTACAAGACAGGTTTCACCAATTGTCTCTAATAGACGAAAGGCGAGCCGCGGCTATATTCCATGGTCAGTTTGCCAGATCCTACAACAGAAAAGTACGGTTAAGACAATTTAAACAGCACGACTTGGTTTTGAAGAAGATAATCGACAACCAAGATCAATCTAAGCGAAAATTCGCTACTAACTGGGAAGTCCCATTTGTTGTCAAGGAAGTATTGACAGGAGGTGCTCTCAGATTACAAGAAATGGACGACGATGAATTTTCACAACTCATCAACTCGGACACTGTGAAACGGTACTATGTCTGAAGTTACCATCAAAAAAATATCCTGGTGTGGTATAATCAGATCTCCAGTCATTCTGGTTCTCTAAACCCTTTACCACATACAACTCTTCCACATTCTGCCCCTCAGGAAAAACATACTTTTCAAGTAAGCAGCCTGGTTTTTCTTCGCTCATACAACTCAGGTCATCCCCCAACAGATTGAACCTCTCGTGTTTGTAGTTTGGCTACCCACACATGGGATCAAACTTTTCACCCACAGTTTATCCTCAACCTAGGATTAAACTTTCTCCTCCCCGCAATCTGACTTGCACACGGGATTACGTTTTTCATCTCGCCCTGAGGGGCGAACTACGTCGACCTGATCTCCTCTTCAATAGGAGTACGTAGGCAACCATTTCATATGGCCCGGTCGTAATAAAACAAAAATAACAAAAACATTTCTACCCTTTTCTCCTTTCAAAAATAAAAACAACAAAAATATTCGTACACCCTTTTCTACCAATACCACGTTGAACCTCTTACACCAGGTTCGAACTACGCAGACCTGATCTCCTCTTCAATAGGAGTATGTAGGCAGCCATTCATGGTTCGGTCTCACCCCCTACCAAAACATAAACCCTTGTCAGTTGGTACTGGGATCAAATTTCAATCCACTACATTTCATTTGGCTTCAGACCAAAGGGATGGAATTACCTGAACTCCTCCCAAATAGGAGATTCGGCGACCATCTAAGCTGCGGTTGTACCTTAAAGAGCAACACCAATCCATAAGAGATAAAATTAACTAGGCTTCTCCTGAATAGAAGTACTGGCGACTGTAAGACCCCAACTTTTATAAATAAAAATAAATTTTCTATAAATATCATTTTTGAATATTATGGAGTTAATTTGATATAATGTTATAGTTGTGGATAATATTTATAAATTTTGCAAAGTACGCAAGTTGTTATATAATAGTCGATTGGTCGGGGAATATTCGTACAACGGCACAATCATTGGTGGACTCCACAACGGAATTATTGTCGAATTGAGAAAACGACAAAAAATATTTTATTAAAAATAACGGCGGAAGTTTTACCATTGATACTGTTGAACTACTCGGTAGTAAAAGTACAGTAATACGTGTGGTTGCATAGTAGCACACGGTATTGATTATTAATGCTTACGTGAGAAGTCACTCAGTTTGATTCAATTATTGTCAGTTAATAATATGAATTATTTAGCGATAATGAAGTTTTATTTTATTCGTATTATTGACGTAATAAAACAGAAACATCTTTTTATATAAAATAAAATACTTTATTAAAGTTATTCTATAAATAGAATATATTATATTTTATTTAAAAGATTTTTCTTTAAATATGGACCGTCAGATTAAAGTAATCAATCTGGACCGTTCATGCATTAGTTACTATGCATTCTATTTTTTTATAAATAGCAGCTCATTCATTCATAATTTCTTACGAATTCACTGAAACTCTAGAGAGAGAAATTACAAGAGAAGTTATAGAAAAGTATCATGCTTCTTCCCTACTCTTATATTCAGTTTATTTTACGGTAAGGGATATTATTCTTTTGTATTCAAGAAGAGAACTTCTGTTATTCCATTTCTTTATTATTCTGTTGGAATAACCTGTATACGCGGTCTACCCTATACTTGGTGACATTCTTCTATTATTCTGTTGGAACATTCTGTCTGTGCGTTTTACGCCGGACCTGGTTCCGTTTTTATTATTATTCTGTTGGAATATCCTGTCTGTGTATTTTACACCGGACCTGGTTCCATTATTTATTATTCTGTCGGAATATCCTGTCTGTGCGTTTACGCCAGACCTGGTTCTATTATTTATTATTTTGTCAGAATATCCTGTCTGTGCGTTTTACGCCGGACCTGGTTCCATTATTTATTATTCTGTTGGAATAACCTGTCTGTGCGGTCTATCGCATGCAGGGTGATTTCTTTTGTTATTCCATTCTTTATTATACTCAGTTGGTTAAGTTTTGACTTCTATACTCCATGAAATTAGTGGAATATCCTTGATAATTGTGTTTCATCCAGTATCTTTTCATGAAAATATTCTTCTAAGAATTCTTGAATTTTACTCCACAAAGTAGTATCATGTTGACAATTTGGACGTTGTTAATTCTTAGATAAATTAATTCTTGAACCTGTTTTATTGAATTATTATATCATTGTCATCATCCTCATGTTTATAAAATGTTAAAAGTCGTCTGTGGCCTGTAGTGCATAGATGGACTTGGTATGATTATGACCAGAGATTAGTCGGTATAATCATGACCGTAATAAATAATATGGTAAAAGTCCTCATTGGCCGTAGTGCGTTGATGGACAGTTGTTGGCATGATCATGACCATTAATGAATACACAAATATTCTTGGCCCGTAGTGCATGGATAATTTGTAACGACCCCAAAATAGGTCCATTCCATCCAACCTATTTTGAGTCGTCAAATACATGGTACAGAAAACAGCTACAACTTTATTACAATAATTATCGTGCAAAATACAACAACACATATGCTGTGAGTTTGGATACAAATATATACCAAATGTGACTCATGTCCCAACCGTGGATAGCACCTCACAATGACACCTTACATAAAGGTATAGTCAAAAACTGTTTTAGAAATTAGAATCTTTGGGAAGTGCTCAAGGAAACCTTCGTACATGGGAGGCCATGCTTCTAGGTTATGATAGATATCATATGGCCACAGAATTATCCTTAGTTAACCCAATAGACCCCAAAGAAAAACGAGAAGATTACTATCATATTCTTCCCAATGGTGAGTCTTCTCTTGACTTATCATTATCTCCACTGTCTCTAATTGAGAATTATACTTCAAACAAACACCAAGATTATATAGGTAGTGCTCGTATATATACTCAGCAAGTGGATGAGCACATCCCTGTCTTATGATGACACGAGATTGTATGTCGTTAGACATCTTGTATGATAGTGGCAAACCATCCTTCCAACGTTGGGTACACCTTACCCTATTGGATTCACCAAATAAAACTACTAAATGAACTTTTCTATACTGCTTCGGGAGAACATCCACAGCCAGAGACCACCGTTCTATTTTCCCGTTACCCTCGCTCGACCCAGCTACACTCTTATTATCTGAAAGGAATTGTGAAGCAAAAGGGTGAGCACAACTAGCTCAGTAAAGAATATCATGACTAAAGATAATTAAATTATCAATAGCCTTCATCAATAATAAATCAGAGATTTAGAACATATGGTAAATGATAAAAATTTCAACCATAGTTGCAGCGGAACGAGCAATCCATTAGAAGAGTCAAATAGACCGTAAAGTCTATTATCTTCTCCATGTTAAAAATCCACCAACAATGTTTTATCCTTGTAACATCACTCAACAGTTCCTTTTCACAATTATATGAATAACTCATAATCATAATTGTAATTCTAAATTCCTCTTCGCATCCAGGACGAGATAATTTTCATCACATGTCTTTACCTGAAACATCAAAGATCATGGTTATACCAAATCACAGTTCCTGTTTATAATCATACTAACAACTTCATCTTTGCACTACGACCAAAGATATTCATTTGTATCACCAGTCGGTCATGTTCATCTCAACATCTGTTCATCTTTGTACTACTGGCCAAAGATATTCAACAACAGTTCATCTTTACACTACAGGCCAAAGATATTCATCAACAGTTCATATTTGCACTACAGGCCAAATATATTCATATCTCAAAGGAATATATAATCATTTCAGAATTTATATAAACAATAATTATAACCATGTTGATCAATTCACCTTTGCACTTAAGCTAAAGATATTCAATTATAAATTCAATGGTCATTATCATACCAGTCACAATTCAACTTTTCCACTACTGGCCAAAGAGAACCCTAGCCATGATCATACCAATAATCTACCCATCTTTACACTCAAGTGAAAGAGAATATCATCATTAGGGTTATAAAAATGTTATATATGATAATAAAAATAATATAATCAATATATAGTTTTAATCTCCAGAGTAATATTCATAAATCAACTATAATTTGGTTAGAAAAAGAAATCAATTTTGTCATGAATAGTACCCGTGAATAGTAACTCGTGAATAGTAACTCGTAAATAGTAACTCATGAATAGTAACTCTGACTCAAAAAGGTAGAAATTCCACAATAAAATCCATACCAATATTTCGGTATAATAATATTGAAGAAATAACATTTCTTAAATTTATAAACAATTTATTTTAATTGTTTACACTTTATTAAATAATACATTTAATCATCCTAAAATGCCAAACTCATAAGATTTCATCACCAATAACCAAAAACCCTCATCAAAAATCTGCATATACCTCATATAGGATTCTCAAGCCATAAAATCCTATTTTTCAATTTTCTTACTTCACAAAACATATTTAATTCATTTACTCATAACTAGACTATTTTTATGAAAAATACCAAATCATTTCCAAAAATATTTCTTTTTTGGGATTTAGCATAGTATAGTCCCATAGTGAACATACATTTTTCTCAGAATTTTTAAAATTCATTTACTATTTTTCCTATGGCCAAAACCGCCGAATATTTAGACATTTATCATAAATTGTACTTTTATCCAAAAATTCTGAAATTCACATAGTACACTGATATTATATAGATATACTTCCAATAAAAATTTCATCAATTTTGGAGTTAACTACAAGGAGTTATAAGCGGTTACTTTTAAAATAGTCATTTCTCATAAAATTCATAACTCTTAATCTATACATCCAAAAATCACCATTTTTGAACACAATCAAGAAAACTCATCAAAATATCATTTCAAATTTTTTCAAAATTTTTGAAGGTCAGAAAAATTACGAAACTGAAAAATATAACAAACCTTAAAATCCCTTACTATCCCTTACTATCCCTTACCTCAAAAGAGCAGTACTTCTGATCGGTATGCAAAGCCGAAGGAAACTTGCACTGAATAGCAACTCTCAAAGTATCTAAATACTCACAAAATATGCTTCTTAATATAGAGAGAGAAAGAGAAAAAACTTGTTTCTGGTGTGATTTTCAATTCTAACTTAGCCCTCTATTTATAGGAAAATTTTAGTAGGCTTGACCTGCAACCTGATGGCTTTACCTGCTACTATTTCCACCCACCACATTTGAAATATAATTCAGCACATTTCTTCACCAACCACAAGTGGGGCCCACCAATTCTAGAATTTTCTATCAAAATGATAAACTCCGAAAATTTAACAATTTCTGAACCAATCATCTTGTAAAATTCATAATAAATCATATTTTAACGGTTCAAAATTTATGGGCATATACTCAACTTATATATGTATAACATATCCAAAAATTACCACGATCCAACGATCGGATTAAAAATTATAACCCCCGCAAAATATCTCAAAAACCCTGATTTTTAATACCTCCATTCCGACAAAAATACGGATAAAAACCTCAACATTAACTCCTTCATTTTTAACCACAAAAATATATCCCTCGTTTATATCCACATAAAATAAATATTTCCTTATCATATGAATCAATAATTAATTATTCACAAATAATATTACAGAGTCACAATTATGACAACCAGGCCGTTCCCAGGAAAGATGGGGCTTTCCAATAAGGATTTCTCCTTACTAGCGCTCAATTAGATGACCAAACCTCTCCTTAGACAGAACTTTCTAGACATTACCAATAATGCTATCTAATAATATTATTTAAATAATATGAATTATTGATCTGATAATGGAAAATACTGTGCAGTGACAATTATTGAACAACAATAATATAAAATTTCAACGTAGCAATTATTGAATCAATAAAATAAAATATTGAACAGTAATTACTGTAACAATTATTGAGTAGTGCCTTCTTACGTAAGAATCAATAATTTCAAAAATACTATGCAATACCGTGTGCTACTGTGCAATAACGCGTATTACTGTATTTTAACCACCGGGTATTCCAACAGTGTTAACGGTAACAACTACGCCGTTATTTGTAAAAACTCAAATTTGTCGTTTTCTTCACCCGACAGTTATTCGTTATGGGGCCCACAAATAGCTGCGCCGTCGTACGAATATTCCCCGACAGAAAGAATATTCCACGACCAAACGAATATTTCCCGACAACAATGATTATTTTATAACCACTTGCTTATTTTGAAAAAAAATTCATATTTCACCCGTAACTTTAAACTTTTATCAATTTAACCATTTACTGAATAGTAATTATAAGAAAAATTGAATACTTTTATTTCATAAAATTCGGGGTCTTACAATCTCCTCTCCTTATGAAATTTCGTCCCCGAAATTTACGTACCTGGTATTTCGAAGAGTTGAGAATACCTTGCTTCCATTTCAGATTCTATCTCTCAGATCATCATGATTTCTCCATTGCTCATCTCCCATGATAACTTCATTTGGGTTCCTCATTTGTTGGGAAGTCATGACAACCGCCATCCCTCGAACTACTCGGCTTTGACTTGTCTGGAGCAGCATTTGGCGTCATCATTACCGTTGGAATATACCTTTCTATATGACATATTCCTCCCTCAACTGCCTCTTCGTACTCCTCATTCATGATCTAAATCATCAATCTTCGATCCATATCGGATTCAGGTTGACCGCTATGTACAGGGTAATTCAAAACTCGATGTTGGGTTCTCCCAATTGCTTTCCAAAAAGAGAAATTCATATAATCTATTTTAGCCTTCTTAGATCGAACATCTCTTTCCACAATATCCACGTGTCGTGCGGCTTTTGCACATGCATCACTTATTCTCACTCGTTCAGTTTTTTATTCTTTCAGCTCAGATTCTATTTTTATCATCTTATACTCTGCCAAAGAATGCTTCTGTTCAAGCATCACATATCGGGTAACACAAGCTTGAATTGTTGCATCCTTTTGTTCCACGACCGCCTGTCGCTCTTCTGCCTGCTCTTCTAACTCATGAATACGATTTTAAAATTCTACATTTTGATCATATAATACCTCTAATAAACTCTCCTCTGGTACTTCTTCTTCCTCTTCTTCCTTAGTCTCAGCTGTTACCTCTGCGACTATCTTGGGTGTAACTATCAATTCTTCACTCACCACATGGATATCTCTAATTCCTTCTTCGTCTGACATCACATTATCACGGTTAGTGATTAGAGGTATCCCCACAGTCTCATTCACTCCATTGTTAGCATTCTCAGCTGCCATTCTCAAATACTGCCATAAAACAAGGGTTAATTAAACAAATTAACATATCACATAATATCCCAATATTATGACTGACCAACAAATAAGCTTAGGTAGGACACACTAGCGAAGGATTTACTCATCTCTCCCCTCCTAGTTGTATTCCCCGATCTCCGCCAGAGATCATATCCCTAAGCTCTAATACCACCTGTAACGACCCCCAAATAGGTCCATTCCATCCAACCTATTTTGAGTCGTCAAATACATGGTACAGAAAACAACTAAAACTTTATTACAACAATTATCGTGTAAAATACAACAACACATATGCTGTGAGTTTGGATACAAATATATACCAAATGTGACTCATGTCCCAACCGTGGACAGCACCTCACAATGACACCTTACATAAAGGTATAGTCAAAAACTGTTTTAGAAATTAGAATCTTTGGGAAGTGCTCAAGGAAACCTTCGTACATGGGAGGCCATGCTTCTAGGTTATGATAGATATCATATGGCCACAGAATTATCCTTAGTTAACCCAATAGACCCCAAAAAAAAAAGAGAAGATTACTATCATATTCTTCCCAATGGTGAGTCTTCTCTTGACTTATCATTATCTCCACTGTCTCTAATTGAGAATTATACTTCAAACAAACACCAAGATTATATAGGTAGTGCTCGTATATATACTCAGCAAGTGGATGAGCACATCCCTGTCTTATGATGACACGAGATTGTATGTCGTTAGACATCTTGTATGATAGTGGCAAACCATCCTTCCAACGTTGGGTACACCTTACCCTATTGGATTCACCAAATAAAACTACTAAATGAACTTTTCTATACTGCTTCGGGAGAACATCCACAGCTAGAGACCACCGTTCTATTTTCCCGTTACCCTCACTCGACCCAGCTACACTCTTATTATCTGAAAGGAATTGTGAAGCAAAAGGGTGAGCACAACTAGCTCAGTAAAGAATATCATGACTAAAGATAATTAAATTATCAATAGCCTTCATCAATAATAAATCAGAGATTTAGAACATATGGTAAATGATAAAAATTTCAACCATAGTTGCAGCGGAACGAGCAATCCATTAGAAGAGTCAAATAGACCGTAAAGTCTATTATCTTCTCCATGTTAAAAATCCACCAACAATGTTTTATCCTTGTAACATCACTCAACAGTTCCTTTTCACAATTATATGAATAACTCATAATCATAATTGTAATTCTAAATTCCTCTTCGCATCCAGGACGAGATAATTTTCATCACATGTCTTTACCTGAAACATCAAAGATCATGGTTATACCAAATCACAGTTCCTGTTTATAATCATACTAACAACTTCATCTTTGCACTACGACCAAAGATATTCATTTGTATCACCAGTCGGTCATGTTCATCTCAACATCTGTTCATCTTTGTACTACTGGCCAAAGATATTCAACAACAGTTCATCTTTGCACTACAGGCCAAAGATATTCATCAACAGTTCATATTTGCACTACAGGCCAAATATATTCATATCTCAAAGGAATATATAATCATTTCAGAATTTATATAAACAATAATTATAACCATGTTGATCAATTCACCTTTGCACTTAAGCTAAAGATATTCAATTATAAATTCAATGGTCATTATCATACCAGTCACAATTCAACTTTTCCACTACTGGCCAAAGAGAACCCTAGTCATGATCATACCAATAATCTACCCATCTTTACACTCAAGTGAAAGAGAATATCATCATTAGGGTTATAAAAATGTTATATATGATAATAAAAATAATATAATCAATATATAGTTTTAATCTCCAGAGTAATATTCATAAATCAACTATAATTTGGTTAGAAAAAGAAATCAATTTTGTCATGAATAGTACCCATGAATAGTAACTCGTGAATAGTAACTCGTAAATAGTAACTCATGAATAGTAACTCCGACTCAAAAAGGTAGAAATTCCACAATAAAATCCATACCAATATTTCGGTATAATAATATTGAAGAAATAACATTTCTTAAACTTATAAACAATTTATTTTAATTGTTTACACTTTATTAAATAATACATTTAATCATCCTAAAATGCCAAACTCATAAGATTTCATCACCAATAACCAAAAACCCTCATCAAAAATCTGCATATACCTCATATAGGATTCTCAAGCCATAAAATCCTATTTTTCAATTTTCTTACTTCACAAAACATATTTAATTCATTTACTCATAACTAGACTATTTTTATGAAAAATACCAAATCATTTCCAAAAATATTTTTTTTTGGGATTTAGCATAGTATAGTCCCATAGTGAACATACATTTTTCTCAGAATTTTTAAAATTCATTTACTATTTTTCATATGGCCAAAACCGCCGAATATTTAGACATTTATCATAAATTGTACTTTTATCCAAAAATTCTGAAATTCACATAGTACACTGATATTATATAGATATACTTCCAATAAAAATTTCATCAATTTTGGAGTTAACTACAAGGAGTTATAAGCGGTTACTTTTAAAATAGTCATTTCTCATAAAATTCATAACTCTTAATCTATACATCCAAAAATCACCATTTTTGAACACAATCAAGAAAACTCATCAAAATATCATTTCAAATTTTTTCAAAATTTTTGAAGGTCAGAAAAATTACGAAACTGAAAAATATAACAAACCTTAAAATCCCTTACTATCCCTTACTATCCCTTACCTCAAAAGAGCAGTACTTCTGATCGGTATGCAAAGCCGAAGGAAACTTGCACTGAATAGTAACTCTCAAAGTATCTAAATACTCACAAAATATGTTTCTTAATATAGAGAGAGAAAGAGAAAAAACTTGTTTCTGGTGTGATTTTCAATTCTAACTTAGCCCTCTATTTATAGGAAAATTTTAGTAGGCTTGACCTGCAACCTGATGGCTTTACCTGCTACTATTTCCACCCACCACATTTGAAATATAATTCAGCACATTTCTTCACCAACCACAAGTGGGGCCCACCAATTCTAGAATTTTCTATCAAAATGATAAACTCCGAAAATTCAACAATTTCTGAACCAATCATCTTGTAAAATTCATAATAAATCATATTTTAACGGTTCAAAATTTGTGGGCATATACTCAACTTATATATGTATAACATATCCAAAAATTACCACGATCCAACGATCGGATTAAAAATTATAACCCCCGCAAAATATCTCAAAAACCCTGATTTTTAATACCTCCATTCCGACAAAAATACGGATAAAAACCTCAACATTAACTCCTTCATTTTTAACCACAAAAATATATCCCTCGTTTATATCCACATAAAATAAATATTTCCTTATCATATGAATCAATAATTAATTATTCACAAATAATATTACAGAGTCACAATTATGACAACCAGGCCGTTCCCAGGAAAGATGGGGCTTTCCAATAAGGATTTCTCCTTACTAGCGCGCAATTAGATGACCAAACCTCTCCTTAGACAGAACTTTTTAGACATTACCAATAATGCTATCTAATAATATTATTTAAATAATATGAATTATTGATCTGATAATGGAAAATACTGTGCAGTGACAATTATTGAACAACAATAATATAAAATTTCAACGTAGTAATTATTGAATCAATAAAATAAAATATTGAACAGTAATTACTGTAACAATTATTGAGTAGTGCCTTCTTACGTAAGAATCAATAATTTCAAAAATACTATGCAATACCGTGTGCTACTGTGCAATAACGCGTATTACTGTATTTTAACCACCGGGTATTCCAACAGTGTTAACGGTAACAACTAAGCCGTTATTTGTAAAAACTCAAATTTGTCGTTTTCTTCACCCGACAGTTATTCGTGATGGGGCCCACAAATAGCTGCGCCGTCGTACGAATATTCCCCGACAGAAAGAATATTCCACGACCAAACGAATATTCCCCGACAACAATGATTATTTTATAACCACTTGCTTATTTTGAAAAAAAATTCATATTTCACCCGTAACTTTAAACTTTTATCAATTTAACCATTTACTGAATAGTAATTATAAGAAAAATTGAATACTTTTATTTCATAAAATTCGGGGTCTTACAATCTCTTCTCCTTATAAAATTTCGTCCCCGAAATTTACGTACCTGGTATTTCGAAGAGTTGAGAATACCTTGCTTCCATTTCAGATTCTATCTCTCAGATCATCATGATTTCTCCATTGCTCATCTCCCATGATAACTTCATTTGGGTTCCTCATTTGTTGGGAAGTCATGACAACCGCCATCCCTCGAACTACTCGGCTTTGACTTGTCTGGAGCAGCATTTGGCGTCATCATTACCGTTGGAATATACCTTTCTATATGACATATTCCTCCCTTAACTGCCTCTTCGTACTCCTCATTCATGATCTGAATCATCAATCTTCGATCCATATCAGATTCAGGTTGACCGCTATGTACAGGGTAATTCAAAACTCGATGTTGGGTTCTCCCAATTGCTTTCCAAAACGAAAAATTCATATAATCTATTTTAGCCTTCTTAGATCGAACATCTCTTTCCACAATATCCACGTGTCGTGCGGCTTTTGCACATGCATCACTTATTCTCACTCGTTCAGTTTTTTATTCTTTCAGCTCAGATTCTATTTTTATCATCTTATACTCTGCCAAAGAATGCTTCTGTTCAAGCATCACATATCGGGTAACACAAGCTTGAATTGTTGCATCCTTTTGTTCCACGACCGCCTGTCGCTCTTCTGCCTGCTCTTCTAACTCATGAATACGATTTTAAAATTCTACATTTTGATCATATAATACCTCTAATAAACTCTCCTCTGGTACTTCTTCTTCCTCTTCTTCCTCAGTCTCAGCTGTTACCTCTGCGACTATCTTGGGTGTAACTATCAATTCTTCACTCACCACATGGATATCTCTAATTCCTTCTTCGTCTGACATCACATTATCACGGTTAGTGATTAGAGGTATCCCCACAGTCTCATTCACTCCATTGTTAGCATTCTCAGCTGCCATTTTCAAATACTGCCATAAAATAAGGGTTAATTAAACAAATTAACATATCACATAATATCCCAATATTATGACTGACCAACAAATAAGCTTAGGTAGGACACACTAGCGAATGATTTACTCATCTCTCCCCTCCTAGTTGTATTCCCCGATCTCCGCCAGAGATCATATCCCTAAGCTCTGATACCACCTGTAACGACCCCAAAATAGGTCCATTCCATCCAACCTATTTTGAGTCGTCAAATACATGGTACAGAAAACAACTAAAACTTTATTACAACAATTATCGTGTAAAATACAACAACACATATGCTGTGAGTTTGGATACAAATATATACCAAATGTGACTCATGTCCCAACCGTGGACAGCACCTCACAATGACACCTTACATAAAGGTATAGTCAAAAACTGTTTTAGAAATTAGAATCTTTGGGAAGTGCTCAAGGAAACCTTCGTACATGGGAGGCCATGCTTCTAGGTTATGATAGATATCATATGGCCACAGAATTATCCTTAGTTAACCCAATAGACCCCAAAGAAAAAAGAGAAGATTACTATCATATTCTTCCCAATGGTGAGTCTTCTCTTGACTTATCATTATCTCCACTGTCTCTAATTGAGAATTATACTTCAAACAAACACCAAGATTATATAGGTAGTGCTCGTATATATACTCAGCAAGTGGATGAGCACATCTCTGTCTTACGATGACACGAGATTGTATGTCGTTAGACATCTTGTATGATAGTGGCAAACCATCCTTCCAACGTTGGGTACACCTTACCCTATTGGATTCACCAAATAAAACTACTAAATGAACTTTTCTACACTGCTTCGGGAGAACATCCACAGCTAGAGACCACCGTTTTATTTTCCCGTTACCCTCGCTCGACCCAGCTACACTCTTATTATCTGAAAGGAATTGTGAAGCAAAAGGGTGAGCACAACTAGCTCAGTAAAGAATATCATGACTAAAGATAATTAAATTATCAATAGCCTTTATCAATAATAAATCAGAGATTTAGAACATATGGTAAATGATAAAAATTTCAACCATAGTTGCAGCGGAACGAGCAATCCATTAGAAGAGTCAAATAGACCGTAAAGTCTATTATCTTCTCCATGTTAAAAATCCACCAACAATGTTTTATCCTTGTAACATCACTCAACAGTTCCTTTTCACAATTATATGAATAACTCATAATCATAATTGTAATTCTAAATTCCTCTTCGCATCCAGGACGAGATAATTTTCATCACATGTCTTTACCTGAAACATCAAAGATCATGGTTATACCAAATCACAGTTCCTGTTTATAATCATACTAACAACTTCATCTTTGCACTACGGCCAAAGATATTCATTTGTATCACCAGTCGGTCATGTTCATCTCAACATCTGTTCATCTTTGTACTACTGGCCAAAGATATTCAATAACAGTTCATCTTTGCACTACAGGCCAAAGATATTTATCAACAGTTCATATTTGCACTACAGGCCAAATATATTCATATCTCAAAGGAATATATAATCATTTCAGAATTTATATAAACAATAATTATAACCATGTTGATCAATTCACCTTTGCACTTAAGCTAAAGATATTCAATTATAAATTCAATGGTCATGATCATACCAGTCACAATTCAACTTTTTCACTACTGGCCATAGAGAACCCTAGTCATGATCATACCAATAATCTATCGATCTTTACACTCAAGTGAAAGAGAATATCATCATTAGGGTTATAAAAATGTTATATATGATAATAAAAACAATATAATCAATATATAGTTTTAATCTCTAGAGTAATATTCATAAATCAACTATAATTTGGTTAGAAAAAGAAATCAATTTTGTCATGAATAGTACCCGTGAATAGTAACTCGTGAATAGTAACTCGTGAATAGTAACTTATGAATAGTAACTCTGACTCAAAAAGATAGAAATTCTACAATAAAATTCATACCAATATTTCGGTATAATAATATTGAAGAAATAACATTTCTTAAACTTATAAACAATTTATTTTAATTGTTTACACTTTATTAAATAATACATTTAATCATCCTAAAATGCCAAACTCATAAGATTTCATCACCAATAACCAAAAACCCTCATCAAAAATATGCATATACCTCATATAGGATTCTCAAGCCATAAAATCCTATTTTTCAATTTTCTTACTTCACAAAACATATTTAATTCATTTACTCATAACTAGACTATTTTCATGAAAAATACCAAATCATTTCCAAAAATATTTATTTTTTGGGATTTAGCATAATATAGTCCCATAGTGAACATACATTTTTCTCAGAATTTTTAAAATTCATTTACTATTTTTCATATGGCCAAAACCGCCGAATATTAAGACATTTATCATAAATTGTACTTTTATCCAAAAATTCTGAAATTCACATAGTACACTGATATTATATAGATATACTTCTAATAAAAATTTCATTAATTTTGGAGTTAACTACAAGGAGTTATAAGCTGTTACTTTTAAAATAGTCTTTTCTCATAAAATTCATAACTCTTAATCTATACATCCAAAAATCACCATTTTTGGACACAATCAAGAAAACTCATCAAAATATCATTTCAAATTTTTTCAAAATTTTTGAAGGTCAGAAAAATTACGAAACTAAAAAATATAACAAACCTTAAAATCCCTTACTATCCCTTACTATCCCTTACCTCAAAAGAGCAGTACTTCTGATCGGTATGCAAAGCCGAAGGAAACTTGCACTGAATAGCAACTCTCAAAGTATCTAAATACTCACAAAATATGCTTCATAATATAGAGAGAGAAAGAGAAAAAACTTGTTTCTGGTGTGATTTTCAATTCTAACTTAGCCCTCTATTTATAGGAAAATTTTAGTAGGCTTGACCTGCAACCTGATGGCTTTACCTGCTACTATTTCCACCCACCACATTTGAAATATAATTCAGCACATATCTTCACCAACCACAAGTGGGGCCCACCAATTCTAGAATTTTCCATCAAAATGATAAACTCCGAAAATTCAACAATTTCTGAACCAGTCATCTTGTAAAATTCATAATAAATCATACGTTCATTTTTAACGGTTCAAAATTTGTGGGCATATACTCAACTTATATATGTATAACATATCCAAAAATTACCACGATCCAACGGTCGGATTAAAAATTATAACCCCCGCAAAATATCTCAAAAATCCTGAATTTTAATACCTCCATTCCGACAAAAATACGGATAAAAATCTCAACATTAACTTCTTCATTTTTAACCACAAAAATATATCCCTCGTTTATATCCACATAAAATAAATATTTCCTTATCATATGAATCAATAATTAATTATTCACAAATAATATTACAGAGTCACAATTATGACAACCAGGTCGTTCCCAGGAAAGATGGGGCTTTCCAATAAGGATTTCTCCTTACTAGCGCGCAATTAGATGACCAAACCTCTCCTTAGACAGAACTTTCTAGACATTACCAATAATGCTATCTAATAATATTATTTAAATAATATGAATTATTGATCTGATAATGGAAAATACTGTGCAGTGACAATTATTGAACAACAATAATATAAAATTTCAACGTAGCAATTATTGAATCAATAAAATAAAATATTGAACAGTAATTACTGTAACAATTATTGAGTAGTGTCTTCTTACGTAAGAACCAATAATTTCAAAAATACTATGCAATACCGTGTGCTACTGTGCAATAACGCGTATTACTGTATTTTAACCACCGGGTATTCCAACAGTGTTAACGGTAACAACTACGCCGTTATTTGTAAAAACTCAAATTTGTCGTTTTCTTCACCCGACAGTTATTCGTTATGGGGCCCACAAATAGCTGCGCCGTCGTACGAATATTCCCCGACAGAAAGAATATTCCACGACCAAATGAATATTCCCCGACAACAATGATTATTTTATAACCACTTGCTTATTTTGAAAAAAAATTCATATTTCACCCATAACTTTAAACTTTTATCAATTTAACCATTTACTGAATAGTAATTATAAGAAAAATTGAATACTTTTATTTCATTAAATTCGGGGTCTTACATAATTGTGGTCGTGATACTAAAGAATATCCTTGGCCGTAGTGCAAGGGTGATTCGATGATGTGGATTATTTTATTAAGCTGAGTCTCAGCGATAATAGTGATGAAAAACCTTTTAAATCATAAAAGATAGTAGATTTTATTCTCTACTTGACTCTTTTAATGGATTGCTTGTTCCGCTGCAGTTAAACTTGATGTCTTTTGTATTTTATCAGTTTAACACTGTTGAAGGCTAATGATAATTTATTCTGCATTATCTTAGTCATAATATTTCTTACTGTGCTAGTTGAGCTCACCCTTTCTTTCACTGTTCTCTTCAAGAAATGAGAACGTAGCTGGGATAAGTCGGAGAACGGAGTGATGGTCCGAATGATAGTATTAGCTAGTAGTCCTCACTATTCTGTTAAATAGTGTGACAATATTTGTAATGAGGACTCCTTTTGAGTTTGTATAGTCTCTAATAGACAATAATTGTATTCAAACTCACAGTTATGTTTTGTCGTATTGTACACGACAGTTGTATTAGTAAGTTGTATTTGTATTCTGTACCATGTATCTGACGACCCAAGATGAGTGATGTATACCTAATTTTGGGGACGTCACAGTTAGTATCAAAGCTTAGGGATATGATCCCTGGCTAAGATGTGAGAATAGAACTAGGAGGGGAGAGACGGGAAATTTCTTCGCTAGTATGACCTACCTAAGTTTATTTGCATGGTATTTAATTAGTTTGTCAGAGTATAAGGATAATATATGACATATCAATTAACTTTTGTTTTGTGGCAGTATCTGAAAATGGCATCCGAGAATATTGAGAATAGCAATGGAGCACAGGCGACTGTTAATTCACCACATATCAATAATCGGGATAATGTGCATCAGGAAGGCGACAATCCTCATGCAAACAACAATATTGATCAAATGATGAATGATAGAATGTTCAGAAGCTTTATGCAGTTCATGCAACAGCAGACGAGAGCAGTTTCTGTTCAAAATGTAGGTGGAAACACTGAAAACTCTCGGACGGTCACCACTAAACAGATCAAGGAGCTGGGACCACCAGAGTTTAAGGGAGAGCCAAAACCACTTATAGCGGAAACATGGATAAAGCAGATCACCAAGATATTTGATGTCTTGGGATGTTCCGAGGAGCAAAAGGTTCCCTTTGCTGCCTTTATGTTGCGAGGAGAGGCAGATTACTGGTGGGAATCGATTAAGCGTACTCAACCTGCCGCACTGAAGATGTCTTGGGAGAAGTTCCAAGAGCTGTTCAATGACAAATACTTTCCCGAAAGTGTTCGTCACATGAAGAAGGTGGAGTTCATCAAATTGGAGCAGAATAATATGACCGTGTCGCAGTACGAAGCCAAGTTTGCCGAGTTGTCCCGGTTTACGTCCCACCTGGTGGATAATGAAGAGAGAATGACACGGATGTTTTTAAGAGGTTTGAAGCCAGAGATACGTCAACATCTTATTTCTCATAAACTGTGTTTGTATTATGATGTTGTGAATAGGGCTCAGTTAGTGGAGCGCGATAACGAGTCAACGCAACCAAAAGAGAGCAGCCGGCAAAATGATAATACTAGTGAAAGCAGTCATCGAAGCAGTGACAACAAGCGTGGAGGAAATCAACAGGTCAGAAATGGTAACCACTTCGGTGGTAATCAGAGCCAAAACAATAAGAATAGACATTTCAAGAAGAGGAGATTCAACAATGAGGGAAAGACGTCAGCACCAGCAACCGTTGTTAAGGAAGGAGAACGACCACCTATCATATGTTTCAAATGCGGAGGGGAGGGACACATCGGTCCAAATTGTGCGATGCCGTCCAAAGCATGTTATAATTGTGGAAGAGAAGGTCATTTAGCTCGATTTTGTCGTTTATCGAAAACAAGTTCAGCTAGGATGGAGGCACCAAAGGCTGTCCCAGAAAAGTCAAAGCAGGTAGTGCAAGGGAGAGCGTTTGTTGTGACCTCCCAGAAAGCAAGGAATCCAAATGAGGTCATCACGGGTAAGCTTATCATAAATTCTAGCGAAGTCTATACCTTATTTGATACCGGTTCTACCCATTCTTTTATTTCTCCTACTTGCGCTCATCGCTTAAATTTGACTCCGGAGAAATTAGACTATGACTTATCTGTTGAAACTCCATTGGGAGAAACCTTCATTACATCCACGGTTTATAAGTCTTGTTTGGTTCAAGTTGGTACCCACACATTACCTGTCGATCTTATTTCATTAAAAATACTTGCATTTGACGTGATTCTAAGGATTGATTGGTTAACTACTCATCATGCTAAAATTGATTATTTTCGTAAGGTTGTTAGTTTTCATATTCCTAATCAACTTATTATGCGAATTCAAGCGACCAAACCATTAAAATCAATCAATGTCATCTCAAGCCATAAAGCTATTCGTTTATTGAAAAACGGATGTCAAGCTTTCTTAGCTCATGTCACGGATCTAAATAAAAATACGTCAGTTTTGAATGATATTTCTATTGTTAATAAATTCCCTGACGTATTCCCTGAAGAACTTCCTGGCCTACCTCCAGAGCGTGAAATTGAATTTTGTATCGACCTTGAACCCGGTACAAAACCCATTTCCAATGCCCCATATCGAATGGCTCCTATTGAACTTCAGGAGTTAAAGATCCAACTGCAGAAATTGTTAGACATTGGCTTTATTCGTCCTAGTACTTCTCCTTGGGGTGCTCCTGTTCTATTCGTGAAGAAGAAAGATGGAAGCATGCGACTTTGTATTGATTATCGGGAGTTGAATCATGTCACCATCAAAAACAGGTACCCATTGCCACTTATTGATGACCTGTTTGACAAGTTGCAAGGAGCACAATTCTTTTTTAAGATTGATCTTCGTTCTGGATATCATCAGCTGAAGGTTAGAACTGAGGATATTCCAAAGATGGCTTTCAGAACTCGGTACGGGCATTATGAATTCCTAGTCATGTTCTTTGAATTGACTAATGCTCCTGCTGCCTTCATGGATATGATGAACCGGGTATTCAAGGAATATTTGGATCACTTTGTGGTCGTCTTTATTGGTGACATCCTTATTTATTTCAAAAGTCGTGAAGATCATGAGCAACACTTGAGGCTGGTACTCCAAAAGCTTCGTGAATACAAGCTTTATGCCAAGTTAAAGAAATGCGAGTTCTGGCTGGAGGAGGTAGCATTCCTTGGGCACGTAGTATCAAGTCGTGGAATATCTGTTGACCCGACAAAGATTGAAGCTATTCAAAGCTGGGAGCAACCTAAATCAGTAACCGAAGTACGTAGCTTTCTCGGTTTAGCTAGTTATTATCGGAGACTCGTGGAAGGATTTTCTCGAATCGCTACTCCACTAACTCAGCTGACTCGGAAAGATACAAAGTTCGGTTGGAGCGAAGAATGTGAGAAGAGTTTTCAAGAACTCAAGAGGAGACTCATTTCAGCACCTGTTCTAATAATACCGTTTAGCTCATAGGGATTTGTCATCTACAGTGATGCTTCGAGCAAAGGGTTGGGATGCGTTCTCATGCAATATGAAAAAGTCATAGAATACACATTAAGACAACTCAAGGAATATGAGAGGAATTATCCTACTCATGATCTAGAGCTGGCAGCTGTTGTCTTTGCACTTAAAATTTGGTGGCATTACTTGTATGGAGAGAAGGTGGAGATCTTTACGGATCATAAAAGCCTCAAATATTTCTTCACTCAAAAGGAACTCAACATGCGACAATGACGTTGGCTTGAACTGTTGAAAGATTATGATCAGACCATCCAATACCATCCTGGAAAAGTGAATGTGGTAGCTGACGCATTGAGTAGAAGATCATATGCAAGTATGAGTGCGATATTGTCAACACAAAGGCCCATTTTGTGTGACTTGCAAAGGATGGAAGTAGAGTTAAAGACTCCAGGGACCCATGTGATGATGGCAAATATACGAGTAGAACCGACTTTAATTGATAATGTTATGCTCAAGCTACAGACCTGGAGCTGATGCGTATGAGGAAGAAAGTGCAAGAAGGTGCTATGTCGGAAGCAAGAATCGATGAAGAAGGAATACTTCGAGTCAACTCCAGACTTTGTGTTCCTAACGACCCTGATTTAAAGTATGAAATCATGATGGAGGCGCACAACACACCGTTTGCAATCCATCATGGGAGTACCAAAATGTATCATGATCTTTGTCATACATTTTGGTGGAGCAATATGAAGCGAGAGATAGCGCTGTTTATCTCAAGGTGTCTAAATTATCAACGAGTCAAGGCGGAGCATCAAGTACCAAAAGGTCCATTGCAACCACTTGAAATTCCAGAATGGAAGTGGGAGCACATTACCATGGATTTCGTTACCGGTCTTCCTAGGGTTTCTCAATGTATAGATGCGATTTGGGTCATTGTTTATAGATTGACCAAGTCTGCTCATTTTTTACTGATACGAGAAACTTATACACTTGAACGTCTTGCTCGTGTGTACATAAACGAGATTGTAAGACTGCATGGTATGCCAGTATCCATTGTTTCTGATCGAGACCCAAGATTCACTTTACGATTTTGGGTTAGTTTACAAAAAGCTATGGGCACGGATTTACGATTTAGTTCGGCATATCATCCTGAAACGGACGGACAATCAGAGAGGACTATTCAAACTCTTGAAGATCTATTAAGACTCTGTGTCCTTAATTTCAAGGGAAGTTGGGACAGGTTCTTACCATTGGTGGAGTTTTCCTACAACAACAGTTATCAAGCAAGTATTAGCATGGCTCCATTCGAAGCGTTGTATGGAAGAAAGTGTCGTTCTCCAGTATGCTGGGGTGAGGTAGGTGAAGCAACGTTGTTGGGACCGGAGTTGGTACGTATGACTACAGAAAAGATTCAAACGATCCGACAACGTATAAAAATCTCACAAGATCGACAAAAGAGTTATGCTGATCTTCATCGAAAGGACGTGAAATTTGATATAGGAGATCATGTGATCTTACGTGTTGCTCCATGAAAAGGAGTTACGAGATTTGGAAAGAGAGGAAAGCTCAATCCTCGATTCATCGGTCCATTTTTAATCCTCGATCGAGTAGGAACTGTGGCTTATAGACTCGCTTTACCGCTAAGTATGTCTCGTGTTTATAACGTTTTTCACATATCCATGTTACGTAAATATGTGGAAGACCCGAACCACATTATTGAGTTTGAACCGGACGAAATAGCGGAGGATTTGACGTATGAAGAAGTTCCTGTTCAAATCTTGGATAAGAAGGAACATATTCTACGCTCCAAGGTCATACCTCAAGTTAAAGTTTTGTGGAGAAATCACGATGTTGAGGAAATGACTTGGGAGTTAGAATCTGAAATGAAGTCAAGGTATCCTTACCTCTTCGACATACCAGGTACGTACCCTAATTTCGAGGGCGAAATTTCATAAGAAGGGGAGGTTGTAAGACCCTAACTTTTATAAATAAAAATAAATTTTTTATAAATATCATTTTTGAATATTATGGAGTTAATTTGATATAATGTTATAGTTGTGGGTAATATTTATAAATTTTGCAAAGTACGCAAGTTGTTATATAATAGTCGATTGGTCGGGGAATATTCGTACAACGGCACAATCATTGGTGGACCCCACAACGGAATTATTGTCGAATTAAGAAAACGACAAAAAATATTTTATTAAAAATAATGGCGGAAGTTTTACCATTGATACTGTTGAACTACTCGGTAGTAAAAGTACAGTAATACGTGTGGTTGCATAGTAGCACACGGTATTGATTATTAATGCTTACGTGAGAAGTCACTCAGTTTGATTCAATTATTGTCAGTTAATAATATGAATTATTTAGCGATAATGAAGTTTTGTTTTATTCGTATTATTAACGTAATAAAACAGAAACATCTTTTTATATAAAATAAAATACTTTATTAAAGTTATTCTATAAATAGAATATATTATATTTTATTTAAAAGATTTTTCTTTAAATATGGACCGTCAGATTAAAGTAATCAATCTGGGCCGTTCATGCATTAGTTACTATGCATTCCATTTTTTTATAAATAGCAGCTCATTCATTCATAATTTCTTACGAATTCACTGAAACTCTAGAGAGAGAAATTATAAGAGAAGTTATAGAAAAGTATCCTGCTTCTTCCCTACTCTTATATTCAATTTATTTTACGGTAAGGGATATTATTCTTTTGTATTCAAGAAGAGAACTTCTGTTATTCCATTTCTTTATTATTCTGTTGGAATAACCTGTATACGTGGTCTACCCTATACTTGGTGACATTCTTCTATTATTCTGTTGGAACATCCTGTCCGTGCATTTTACGCCGGACCTGGTTTCGTTTTTATTATTATTCTGTTGGAATATCCTGTCTGTGTGTTTTACACCAGACCTGGTTCCATTATTTATTATTCTATCAGAATATCCTGTCTGTGCGTTTACGTCGGACCTGGTTCTATTATTTATTATTTTATCGGAATATCCTGTCTGTGCGTTTTACGCCGGACCTGGTTCTATTATTTATTATTCTGTTGGAATAACCTGTCTGTGCGGTCTATCGCATGCATGGTAATTTCTTTTGTTATTCCATTCTTTATTATACTCAGTTGGTTAAGTTTTGACTTCTATATTCTATAAAATTAGTGGAATATCCTTGATAATTACGTTTCATCCAGTATCTTTTCATAAAAATATTCTTCTAAGAATTCTTGAATTTTACTCCACAAAGTAGTATCATGTTGACAATTTGGACGTTGTTAATTCTTGGATAAATTGATTCTTGAACTTGTTTTATTGAATTATTATATCATTGTCATCATCCTCATGTTTATAAAATGTTGAAAGTCATCTGTGGCCTGTAGTGCATAGATGGACTTGGTATGATTATGACAAGGGATTATTCGGTATAATCATGACCGTAATAAATAATGTGGTAAAAGTCCTCATTGGCCGTAGTGCGTTGATGGACAGTTGTTGGCATGATCATGACCATTAATGAATACACAAATATTCTTGGCCCGTAGTGCATGGATAATTGTGGTCGTGATACTAAAGAATATCCTTGGCCTTATTGTAAGGGTGATTCGATGATGTGGATTATTTTATTAAGCTGAGTCTCAGCGATAACAGTGATGAAAAACCTTTTAAATCATAAAAGATAGTAGATTTTATTCTCTACTTGACTCTTTTAATGGATTGCTTGTTCCGCTGCAGTTAAACTTGATGTCTTTTGTATTTTATCAGTTTAACACTGTTGAAGGCTAATGATAATTTATTCTGCATTATCTTAGTCATAATATTTCTTACTGGGCTAGTTGAGCTCACCCTTTCTTTCACTGTTCTCTTCAGGAAATAAGAACGTAGCTGGGACAAGTCGGGGAACGGAGTGATGGTCCGAATGATAGTATTAGCTAGTAGTCCTCACTATTCTGTTAAATAGTGTGACAATATTTGTAATGAGGACTCCTTTTGAGTTTGTATAGTCTCTAGTAGACAATAATTGTATTCAAACTCACAGTTATGTTTTGTCGTATTGTACACGACAGTTGTATTAGTAAGTTGTATTTGTATTCTGTACCATGTATCTGATGACCCAAGATGGGTAATGTATACCTAATTTTGGGGGCGTCACAGCGACCACCTGTGGTGCGGTCAATCTCAGAGAGGAAAGTCACACTCCTCTCCACACTTCCATACAGAAACCAGTCCCAAGACACCAAAGATGGTAGGGATACACATAGATCAATGATCCATTCTTAACTGTTCAGAGATATCTCAATGTCCATCCCTCCTGGAGGAATTCAGAATACATCAAGATCACAAGCCCTGAAGCAGCAGGCAAAATATCAAGCAAGTAGCAAAACATATCTAAATGGGAAGTGATCAAAAATATATTTAATTGAATTTAATTGATTTATTATGTAAGTAAGATGTTCGAAGGTCGTTCTATGACCTAGAATATATGGATGTGGTTAGTATTCTGGCTTTGTGCTAGAATTAATTGTTGTGAATTATCAAGACGAGAACGAAGGTTTTCTGAGAATATTTGCGTAAAAATACTATTCGTCCGATGTCGTTCGGAGCTAGGGTTTGAGATTATGAGAAATGCATAATGTTAGAATATGATGATATTATGGAATATCCAATAATATTTCCGTTATGGCAAACGAAGTTTTTGCCTGCGGACTTAAAACCTAAGGGTTTGTGAAAGAGGTTTCCAAATGGGAAATGTAATGCGTATAGTCGTTTCGATTATTATATGTATGAAATATGAGTATTATACTAGTATGTATACGAGTATGGTATGAAGAATAGTACGACGTATAATACGATTATTATGAGTATTATACAAAGAGAATACGTGGGTAATACGCATAGAATACGAGTCGTATTACTAGAGTATGAGTTAAGGATTTTATACAATCCAATTGGACTTGGATTAATAACAAGCCCAATGAATTAAGTATATAAGCCAAGTCAAGACCCAATATTAGATTGGTTAAAGCCCAATGTTTATTAAAGTCAAGCCCAATCCAAAGAATTAAACCGTGGGTCGAACCAGCGGGTCGTGGGATGGGTAAAACCCATGGGGCAAACCATGGGGATGACCCATGGGCATGGTGGGCTGGCCACTTGGTGTGTAAAGCAAGATTAACACTTGGTCACCAAGTACTTTACTCGGTGGCAAAGTGGTAAATAAGTAAGGAGGTGGAGAATTGGACATTTTTGCCCTCCATTGCAATTGCCTATAAATATAAGGCTTATGTTGGCCATTTGGTTGTTTTACAAAGTTTGTCCAACATATTTGAGAGAGAGAAAAGAGCTAGAAACTTATTAGCCTTCTACTTCCAAGTAAACCAATAGACGTTTATCAAGAACGTTAATTTCTTTAAAGGTAAATTTTCATAAACCGTAATCTTCATCCTTTTCGATTTCTTTCTCATAAAATAATCGTAGATTGGTGGAGCATGTTTATTGAGGAGAAATAAGGATGCCTAATAATGACCAAATCATTGATAGGTCATGATCAAATAGAAATCGTAAGTGGTTACGTAAGTTAAAAACCATAGAACGTCTTGAACGTTAACTTAGTTATAATTGAACGTTTTGGAAACCGTTATAGCTAAGGAATGTGCATCTTGATTAGTTAGGATGTAGATATAAAGTCCATGGAGTATTCCATATGATTTGGCTTAAAGAACACGAGTAACGAAGTTATGGCAAATTTTACGGAAATAGACGTTAAACGTCGAAAACGTAAAAAGTCTGGATTAAAGGTCAAAAGTTGTCGTGTGACTTGAAAACATTGGTTTCCAATGTCAACACATGAGATAAGGTAATTAAGAGTCGTTGGCGAAAGAATCGTCGCATTTCGGCTTATAACGAAGAAAACGAGTATTGAACGGACGAAAACGTTAAACGAACGCTTAAAAATGAACTCAAGGGTGAATTCCAAGTTAACGGATTCGAAAAGGTAAAATTCTTATATGAACATGTAAAGGATGTAATTTGTGACTTGTAGGAATTCGAATGGGTCAATTCGGATGTAAAATGAACAAATTAGGAAGTTGGGAGTTTCGTTAAGAAACCAAACTGTTTTGGCCAACTGGTGCATAGGTTCAGTGTCGCAGCGCCAAACCCAGTGTTTTCTGGCACGCCGCAGCGCCATGTGTTGCCGGGAGAAAATAAAAAGGTCTGGAGACTCGCGCCGCAGCATGAGAAGTTTGTACATGGACTCGCGCCGCAGCGTCGAGTCCGGGCAAAACCTCTGGAGAGTGACGCCGCAGCGCCACTAGAATACATAAGGTGTCGCGTCGCTGCGCCGACAATAGGGAAAAATTGACCAATTTAGTTTTTGTTCCATTTTGAATGAAGACTTAAAGTACGACATTGAAGGTACTTAATGTACATAATCAAGCTAACCTTAAGTCACTTATAAGGTGTTAAGGTAAGAAGATCTAGTAAGGTTTAAAAGAAATTAAACGAAGAACACAAAGACGTAATGAGTGAACCGTGAATGACGTTTAACTTTGGTAATTAACCATTAATGATCGAATGTCGGTTAAGGATGTAAGAACGTTAATGAAACATTATGAAGTATAGAAAGTTGAATCTACTTTAGTAACGAAGTTAATTCAAATAAAACATAGAAGAGAAAGAAGTTGGTTAGAACCGTAAAGTTAGTTTGTTTAATAACTGATTTCAGTGTGCTATGTGAATGTATCATGTAGATCCTGTAAAGACTGAGAATAGTTGAATTATAAATTCAATGACGCTTGAAGGTAAGTCTTTCTTAACTCTTGCCTAACCTTTGTGTTAGACAAGTTTTATGTGATGTATGTTATACAATGCATGAAGAATTTGAAAGAAAGAGTCGATGCTGGTTTTACTCGGCTAGACTAAAGAGTTGATTGATTTGTTTATAAGTCTTTCGATATAGAACTGTTAACGCTATCCTATGCCAAATATTTGGTATGGATGTAAAGGTAAGTTTGTCTATGTCCAAACAAAAGTATTTTCATCGATTATTCGATGGGCATGATAGGTTGCCAAATATTGAACGTAAATACGTTTAACGTAAGAGTGTTGATCAACATAGAGTACAATAGGCTGATCACTTAGAAGTGCTCGTAAGTAAAGACGGATGGATGGCCTTAGTGCCTGATATCCTTTTCAAGTATGAAAACAAAAAAGTGTGTTCATAGTCTATTGACCGTTTCATCATTCCTAAGCTATTATATATACTCGGGAATTGTTGTATGAGAAGTATTAGTCAAGTATTTTATAATGCTTCGTAGATAATTGTTCAGATATGGAGATATAGCATGTAATTGTTGATGTGATATTCATATGATTCTATGTTAAGACTTGCTGAGCTAGTTATGCTCATTCTTGCTTGAACCATATGTTTGCAGCTAAAGCCGAACGAACTGAGAGTTCTAAGAGAGATAAAGGCAAGGCTAAGATGGACAATTAATCGTCCTGTAATAGACTAGTGTATTGTATGTAATATACTTATGAATAACAACGAATGTATTCGATTATGAACCTGGGAAAGGATTTATTACAAATGTAATACAAAGATAGTAATTATAATCATTTTATTGTTATTTCAATACAATGATTGTATGAAATGTAGTATCGTGGAGCACCATCTGTCGGGTTGGAAGATACCCGGATTTGGTGGCGTTACAGGTTGGTATCAGAGCATTAGGATATAAAACTTAAGGGGAGAAGAACCTTAGGCTAATAACCTCATAGGAAAGGAAGAGTCCGAAGAAAGTTAACTTGAGTCAAATGAGTTAATAAGTTATTGAGGAAACTCAGTACCAAAAGATTTAAAAGATGGAAAGTAACCCTAAATGGATTAAATGTGATTTGTGCTTATATTATTGTATATTATGCACCAATCAATTTGTTATGTGTTATTATAGATGTCGATTGATAGCTTGATGTATAGGGATATACATGTGAACAGCGAGGAGTCCGTGAACCGATTCGAGACAGTACCTGTGCCTATAGCAGACATACCTGTAGTGATTCTAGAGGAGTCAGAGCCCGAGGAATATTACTCGGAGGAGGACTATTCTAAGGAGACCATGGGGATAACATCATATTTGAATATGATGATTGATGTAGAGGATGACATGGAGGTGACATCGATTAATACAGTGATGCCTGCCCTAGAGTCGACACCTACCGAGACTATGAGGGCAATGTACCTCTCAGTGCTTGACCGTAACGTGCAACTACATAATATGGTGCAGCACCAAAAAGAAGAGATCAGTGATCTCTATGGGGCGAAAGAGTCTGCAGAGTCAGACTATGAGATAGAGCACGATGAGAAAGTGCTCATGACTGACAAGGCTTAGGACTATAAGAACGAGGTCATAGAACTTCGTAAGAAACTGGTTGAAAAAGACCAGAAGATAGCACAAATATCATTTATAAATGACAGTGCGCACGAGGATTTCAAGCTTAAGATAGCTTGTTATTCTATTGAGTCGGGACAGACTCGACATACTATAAGTCGAGATATTGTGTCGATTCTAGCGAACCAGAAGCAAGAGAATGCTGTTAGACAGTATTAGGAATAGTAAGGTGAATACTTTTGTATAGTGACGTAAAACCCTTTTTTGTATAATTAAAGGGTAGTGTTTTTGTAAATCCTAATTTTTATAGAAGTCAATCGCGGGATAAATATGTAATAGCTTTTGGGCTATGGAAAGCAACTTGTAAATAGTTTTGAATTATAAAGAAGCATTTTAATATAAGGAAGTTTTTATTTAATCTGCTTTGTTGTGTATGAGTTATTGTCCAATTATTTGACGACTAATAATGAAGTAAGCAAATAAGTAATAACGGAACTTTATTTATTTAATCAGAAATGCCGCCAAGAAGAAGACAACGTAACCAAGAAGCAGAATCGCATAATGATAACGAGGGGGGTCCTAATAACCCAATGCAAGAGTTCATTAATTTATTAACGGCTGCATTTAACCAAGCTGGGGGTAGAGCACCCGCAGGACCTAGGGTAGCCCGAACGACTACCTTTAAGGAATTTAAAAGTGTAGGTCCACCAGAATTTAAGGGAACAACGGACCCAATGGAGGCCCAGACATGGGTCAAGGAAATAGAGAAGGTGTTTGTGATTACAAACGTAGTTGAGGTGCAAAAGACTTCTTTTACGACCTATATGATGAAGGGGGAAGCCAACTACTGGTGGGAGGCTCACCAGGGTGGGGCTGGAGCGGAAGCTGTTACATGGGAACAGTTTAAGAAGGTATTCTTTGAAAACTATTTCCCTACTAGCATGCAAGGGAGGATGGAGATTAAGTTCTTAGAACTTAAGCAGGGGAACATGACTGTTCCCCAATACGCAGCCAAGTTCAATGAATTGGCAAGGTTCGCTCGACACCAAATGGACACGGAGGAGAGGAAGACTCGTAGGTTTGAGCATGGCCTAAAACTCTAGCTCTATAGTAGTATATCGGTTTTTCAGAGTGCTTCCTATAGGACCATTCTGGAAAAGGCGATAATAGCGGAGGGTGGTAGTGAGGCGTTGACCCAATACCACAAAGATAAGAAGAATAAGAGTAAGGGAGAGGGAGGAAATAAGGCAGAGGTTGCCAGTGGAAGTGGTAATATGCCTAAGAGAAAGAACTTTAACCCTGGGAATACTGGGGCAAAACAAGGGGATCCTAAACGGAGGATGGAGGCATGTAAGACATGCGGTAAGACTCATCTGGGAGTCTGCCTGAAGGGGAAGACCGGTTGTTATAATTATGGGTAGGAGGGTCATATATCTCCCAACTGTCCTAATCTTAAGAAAAGTCGGGGATGTTTTGTTTGTGGGTCGGTAGACCACATGGCAAGAAATTGCCCAAAGAAAGGGGCGGAGGGTAGTAAGGGTTCTGGTAGTGGCAATCTGGTCATTACTGGACCAACACCATCATTGGGTAGACCCTCAGCCCGAACATTTAATATGACGGTCCAAGATGCAGTTGCATCAACGGATGTAGTAGCAGGTATCATTCCAGTCAATGAAATAAATGCTTACGTGTTATTTGACTCGGGTGCTACTTGTTCTTTTACAGCATGTGAATTTTCTCAGCAATTGGGATTAAATCCTGAAAAGTTAAAAATACCTTTAGATGTTAATGTACCAAACGAGGAGATAATTCCCATTGAACACATTCATAGGAATTGTTTTGTAGATATCAGGGGTGATAGATTATCGGTAGATCTTTTACTGATAAGGTTAAGGGAATTCGATGTAATCCTCGGTATGGATTGGTTAATTAACCATAAGGCAATAATAGATTGTCATAGAAAGAGTGTAAACCTAAGGCTTCCTAAGAAACCTGAGGTGGTGTTTTATGGAAATAAATCACTGGGACGTACTTGTTGTCTAACCATGACACAAGCTAGGAAAATGCTGAAGAAGAGGTGTAAGGGTTATTTGTGTCACGTGGTGGATACCCAAAGAGTGGAAACATCATTGGAATAGATAGTGGTGGTTCAAGAATTCGCGAATGTGTTTTCAGAGGAATTACCCGGTATTCCGCCGGATAGGGATGTAGAGTTTGTGATTGATTTGTTGCTAGGTATGGCACCAGTTTCAAAGGCACCATATAGGATGGCGCTAGTTGAGATGAAGGAGTTAATGATTTAGTTACAGGAACTATTAGATAGAAAGTACATTCAACCGAGTGTTTCTCCATGGGGAGCATCGGTATTGTTTGTAAAGAAGAAGGATGGATCGTTACGACTTTGTATCGACTATCGGGAGTTGAACAAGTTAACGATTAAGAATAAATACCCGTTGCCCAGGATCGATGATCTATTTGATCAGTTGAAAGGGGCAAAGTATTTTTCTAAGATAGATTTGCGCACGGGGTATCATCAACTGAAAGTGAGAAAGGAAGATATACCCAAGACGGCGTTCAGAACTCGTTATGGGCATTACGAGTTTTTGGTTATGTCGTTTGGGTTGACGAATGCGCCGGCCGCCTTCATGGATATGATGAACAGAGTGTTCAAACAGTATTTGGACAAGTTCGTTGTAGTGTTCATTGATGATATTCTAGTCTATTCTAAGACGCCAGAAGACCATGCTAAACATCTAAGAATAGTGTTGGAAGCACTACGGAGGGAGAAGTTGTACGCGAAATTCACTAAGTGTGAATTTTGGCTCGAACGAGTGCAGTTTCTAGGACATGTTATAGACAAAGATGGCATATCCGTATATCCAACGAAGGTGGAAGCAGTAAATGAGTGGGAACAATTGAAAACGCCAACCGAGGTTAGGAGTTTTCTGGGGTTAGCGGGATACTATAAAAGGTTCATCCAGGACTTTTCTAAATTAGCTACTCCGCTAACAAATCTGACAAGGAAGTCGGTGAAGTATTAGTGGACAGAAAAGTGTGAGCGTAGTTTTTAAGAACTAAAAAGGAGGTTGAGTGAGGCACCTGTATTATCTTTACCAGATGATACGGGGAATTTTGTAGTTTATAGCGATGCTTCGTATAGAGGACTAGGTTACGTGCTTATACAGCATGGCAAGGTCATTGCGTATGCATCACGTCAGTTAAAGGATTATGAGAAGGTTTATCCTACTCATGACCTAGAATTGGCAGTTGTAGTGTTTGCTTTAAAAATATGGAGACTTTATTTATACGGGGAGAAATGTGAGATATACACGGACCACAAAAGTCTGAAATATATCTTCACACAGAAGGAGTTGAATATGAGGCAGAGAAGGTGGTTAGAATTAATAAAATATTATGACTGTGATATCTTATATCATCCGGGGAAGGCGAATGTAGTAGCCGATGCGTTAAGTCGGAAGGGTAGAGAAAAGCTGTCAATGTTAACGATTCAGAACGAGTTGATAACAGAGATGGCAAAGATGGAATTAGAAGTTAAGTTACCAAGTGAAACGGGGGAGATGTTATTTGCAATAGAAACTCGACCAACAATGGTGGAACGGGTTAAGGAAGTACAGTTAAGTACTGAAGAATGCGAGCAGATGAAGAAGATTGTAAAGATCCCAAACTCGGGTACTTGAAACCCGAACTCGGTTCTTCACGATACCATTTCTATGAGCGGAATAATACTAATAATAATAACAATAATATCAAGATCAACTTAATTTACATATCATCAGAGTCTAATCCCAAGTACGTAACCTTTAAACATTCGTTACAAACCATGATAGATAATTAATATCATACTTGTCTTAATAATATTAATCTATTACATAAGATAACGTTTGTCTTCACTCTACAACCTTTCCCTTTCCTTTGTTCTTAGCAGAGTTCTCTGGTCTTTCAGACTTAGCTCAAAACATTTAAATTAAGCAAGGATGAGCATTTAAGTGCCCAGCAAGTAATTATATATATAAGCTGAAAGGATTTAAATGTTTTCTTTATACTATTCTTCTACAACAAGTCAATAGTTGTGAAGTATTCAGAACCGATAATAATAACATAACAACTCTCTTTCAAATTTTTGAAACTACGTATTGACTATAAATAGGGTTTAGGTGACATGCCATGAACATTATTTTCATTTTCGAAAAGGTTAAACAAAAATTCATCTGTAAACCGTCATAACTTAAGGGCACGGGGGGTGATCAGCCCGTTATGCCCTGCATTGATCAATACTACGTGCAAGAACGAGGATATCGTTCACTCTGTCCACCTTGGGTGCATAAAGAGTTTTCCCTGTATAAGGGATGTTCATACTTGTCTGGGTTCCAAATCAAAGGTTTTATCTTGTTCAACAATAATCTATAATTCAACATGTATGTATACGGGTAATTGACAAAGGTATATCAACATGTGATTAAATACAATGATTATTCAAGTGGGGACACTTGCATAACCATTTATAGAAATTAACGAACAGAATATATATATCTGAATTATCATATACTAACATGTTGATAATCAATGAGCTTATATAATATAAGGTTAACAATCTGTACAGTAATAATATAATTCATAAATATTCTTACTTATGTCCATTGCATAAAGAAAATACAAAAGTAAGATACTTGCTTGAAGCGCTGCTTACAGTTTGTAATTTAGATTTGTCGCTTATCTCACGACCTATCATTAATAAGACCGTTCATTTGATTAGAATAACATACTATAACACATAACACTACTTATTACAGTCAGCACATACCCTAATCACATTGGCACATAGGTTTAACAACCATTGAATCACAAATAATCATTTATCTAATCAAATTATCTAAGTTCAGATCAATTTCTGAAACATGTCGGTGTAACGACAACTTTATCGGGTATTTATCGAGTCTAAGACTCTGTCCTGTAACTTAGTATCAGTCATATTATTTTTAAATGACTCAATAAAATTTTAAAACATTTATTATAATTTATCATGAATTTTCAAACATCGAAATCACATTTAAATGATTTAAATACTAATCAATTCTATTATCATTAATATTTAATTAATATTAAACTATTAATGAAATCATTTCCAACATGTTAAAGTTATTTATAATAACTCAAAATACTTTTAAAGTATTAATATTACCCTTAAATGATTTTTTAAACATTTAAAATCATTTTTAAATAATTATTATTAATATTAAAGTTTTAATGTTTCATTTATCAAAATATTAAAAGTCATTAAGTATAACTTAAAATATTTTTAATTCATTTATATCCCTTTTACATGATTTTTAAATTAATAAAACCATTTATAAACTATTTATTTAATATAATTATTAAATAAATTTAATATCATTAATAATAACTTAATAATCATTAATATTTAATTATTAATGAAATTATTCTTTAAATATTAAAAATTATGTTTTATAACTTAAAATATCTTTAAACACTTTATTTTCATTTAAAATGATTATTATAATATTAAAATCATTTTTAAACTAAATTATTTAATATAATTATTAAATAACTTTAATATCATTAATGATAATTAATTAATGAAATTTACCTTTAAATATTAAAAGTTATATTTTATAACTTAAAATATTTTTAAATACCTTATTATTATTTAAAATGATTTTTAATATAATAAAATAATTTTTAATTTATTTATTTAATTCATTTAGTAAATAACTTAATTATCATTAATATTTATTTATTAATGAAATTTATCACAAAATATTAAAAGTCATTAAAAATAACTTAAAATATTTTATTATATCATAATATAATTTTAAATGATTTTCAAGTATTAAAATCATTTTTAAATAATTTATTTAATATTATAATTAAATAAATTAAATACTTTTAATATTCCAAAAATATTAAATATTTATGAAATATATTAAAATTAATTAAAAACTAATTTTCAGAATTTAAAATAATTTTTAATAATTTATTTTGTATTTTTAATAATAAAAAAACTATTTTTTTCTATTTTATAATTAATTTCCGGAAAATAATAAGCTGTCTGTCGCTAAAGGCCACCTATAGTGACAAAACTGTCGCTATAGGTGTTCTTTATGTTCTTCATACAAACCCAGAAAACCTTGCCAGTTACCGAGTTACTTAGTTTGACCAAGATTAAAACCTTGTGTATTGTGTTTTTGGGTCTGTTGTTTGACAGATCATGTAGTAAACATACACGACTACACGATACAATAATAAAACACATCATAACGTGCATAACCTACAAGATCTGATCGTCCAAAGTGGCTGTTAGAGCTGTTCTTCATTTTCTGGGTTGCCCAGAAATGAAGAACAGTACGACTGGCCTACTTTGGGCTTCCACAACTTACTTATCTTGTGTTTTTTTTGTGCGATCTATAAGCTGCAGTGTGTAGTAAGTATGTCAATGAAGAGATATAACACAAAATATAAACAAACCATCAACAGAATCACTAGATATGAACCGGTCAACCATTGTCAGAAATAAACTTCTATCAATTTCTGGAAATTCCCAGAAACAGAAAATATGGCCGGATGGTCTACTTTGACCATCCACTACCTTTGACTCGTTTACTTTTAAGGCGATTTTAAGGTATAACCTTGTAGTACTTATACCCAGCTACAACTTAGACACAACAATAAAACCAACAAATTAACACACTGACAGATCTAAGACCATCAACAACTTGTCAGACGCTAGTATACGGTTTCTGGGCTGCCCAGAAATGGCTCAGTCAATGCCGGTCAACGACCTTTGACCGGTTATAACTTACAATCTACAACTGATCTAGGCCTGATTCTTGATCCAGACCAAAGCCAACATGGCAGACTACATATGTAAACCTTTAAACAACAAAAATAATACATGAACAAGGATCTGTGGCCACTGACATTAGTTGTCAGACCACAGTTTGAACATTTCCCAGATTTTTGAAAAACACCAATCCGAGTTTCTAAATGTTATGGATCTAACATCTAGCAACCCAGATCATCATTATATACCATAAACAACATATTTTAACAATGAATCATAACATCTAACGACAAATTTTTGGACAGAAAATCATGCTAGGGTTTATACCTTTGCTTTGATCTTCTTGTTCTAAGGCTACTGATTTGTTGTTGGATTTCGTGGGGCTATTTTGAGGGACTGAAATGCTATAGAAATTCGTGGGTTTTGAGAGAGGATTGCTTAGTTGGGAGTTTTGGACAAAATAAGTTGGCAAAATGAATTTCTCTCTCTCCAAATCTATTTATAGACATACAAGATGCATGAATGCTGAGATAGAGACTGATTGCTGGCCATTTTAAGTCAAAGAAGTTGTTGGATTAGTTCACCCACTCACACACTTGTCAAGCTACATAATAAAGAAATCCAACTAGGGGTATTTTAGACTTTTCGCATGGATTTTTAAGGGTAATCTTGTAATCATGCTAACCCTTAGGGTTTAGGGTTTAAGTTAGGGTTTAGAGTTTGAGTCATTTTAACAAAAGTCTAGGATTTCTATTTTAGGGTTTACTCCAAAAATAAAATTAAATAAAAATTAAATAAATTTTAGTTTCTAAAATTTTGAAAGTAGGGTTTTCTAATTATAATTAATTATCTAATCACACTATACATGAGCATTAGGGTTTAGATCATATAATTATCATTAACATTGCTAATCTAGCAATTAGGGTTTACGATTTTGATAACTAGGGTTATTAAATTATAATTAGGTTTTCTAATTATCAAATTAGGATTTAAAAATTTAGGTTTTATATAATTAACAATTATAATCATAATACTTGTTAATTAATCATATTAACATAATTACAACAAATCTCGAACTCTAATTTAAATTTCAAATTAGGGTTCCTCATTTTAGAATTTTGGGTTTTATAATAACTTAGGGTTTTTCAAAAATAATAATTAGGGTTTCTAGATTATAATTAGGGTTTGCCTAATTAATCAAATCATTATATAATAAATATCATAAAACATATAACACTATCATATAACAGTCTTAAACTCACAGTTAATTTTCAAATTAGGGTTTCCGTTAGTAAAATTATGGTTTAACCAATTAATATTAGGGTTTTGAAATTAAACACCATAATTGACCAATCATCATCAATACGTACATACATTACATATTTATAGCACTGAAAAATCAAAATATAATTAATATTATATTATTATTCTCATACCTTGACAATAATCTAAAATTAGGATTTGGATTTCATATCTGATTTATTCTTCATATTTAACGTTAATAATTAAGGTAAAATAATTAACTTAATAATCTGTACTAAAACTCATATAATAAAATTATTATTATATTTATTCTAAAAATCACTCCATATATTATTTAAATAATATATGATTATATATTTTCATGGAAAATAATTAATAAAAACCTTTCTACTATAATTTAATTATTATAAGAATATACTTTTTAATAATCAATAATTCTAAAATAAATTTACTTGTAAACATTTATGCAATAAATATATTTTTTATTTACCACATAAATATATATACTTATTATCTTGTACAAATCCTCATCCTTAATATAAAAAAAAAATTATACGCAAAATTTTTTATTTATTTATATAGAAAATATCGGGTTATTACATTCAGCCTCCCTTATAAAGATTCCGTCCCCGGAATCACCGTTTTAAAACCTATACATACACGACACATCATATACAATCATTGCAAGTAGATCTCGATCAACTTTGATCGAACTGATCTTTAACTATTAACATAAAGTTTGTCTTTCTGATTAAACGGAAAAATTTGTTTCTAAAAGAACTCAAATTCAACCTCAAAATTTCTTTATAAAATAATTTGCTATATATATGAAAATCATGTATATAAGAAAATTAAAGTTATACGATTAATACCTGGAGTTACAGTACCAGCTGCTGCCGTATCCTGGACCGTCATGTTGAAAACTCTCGCAGTAGATTTTGTTGGCTTGCTCGACGAAGTCGGTCCCATAATTGCCAACGTCCCGCTGCCAGTTCCAGTATTCACACTACCTGCCTCCACCCTTCTCTACGGACAATCATTCACCCTGTGTTCTGTCTATCCGCAAATAAAACAACCACTATTCATTCTAGGATTTTGGCAGTTGGGAGAGATATGACCCTCCTACCCGCACTTAGAACACACGAACTTCCCTTTCAGACACTCCCCTAAGTGGTTCTTTCCACATGTCTTGCATTGCACAGTCTGTTTCTTTACACCTTCTTGTTTCACTTGTATATTTCCAAAATTGCTCACCTTCCTTTTGCTACTATCACCCCTATTCCCACTATTAATTCCTACCTTCCTATCTCCTTCTACCTTACCCTTATTCTTCCTCTCTTTGTTGTAAAGGCTCATAGCCTCACTCCCTTCCTCTGCAATAATCGCCTTCTCCATGAGTGCTACAAATGTAGGAATCTGCAACACCGCCACCTTGTTGTAGAGCCAGGGTTTTAATCCCAGCTCAAACCTCCTCGCCTTTCTAGCCTCCGTATCAACTTGATGCGGAGCAAACCTAGCTAACTCATTGAATTTGGCGGCGTATTCAGACACCGTCATATTCTCCTGCTTCAATTCTAAAAATTTAACCTCCATCCTCGCCTGCATACTAGGTGAAAAATAATTCTCGAAAAACAAAATTTTAAACCTATCCCATGTGAATACACCTTCTCCTGCCCTTGTGTAACAACCCCAAAATAGGTCCATTCCATCCAACCCATTCTGAGTCGTCAAATACATGGTACAGAAAATAACTGTAACTTTATTACAACAATTGTCGTGCAAAATACAACAACACATATGCTGTGAGTTTGGATACAAATATATACCAAATGTGACTCATGTTCCAACCGTGGACATCACCTCACAATGACACCTTACATAAAGGTATAGTCAAAAACTGTTTTAGAAATTAGAATCTTTGAGAAGTGCTCAAGGAAACCTTCGTACATGGGAGGCCACGCGTCTAGGTTATGATAGATATCATATGGCCACAGAATTATCCTTGGTTGACCCAATAGACCCCAAAGAAAAACGAGAAGATTACTATCATATTCTTCCCAATGGTGAGTCTTCTCTTGACATATCATTATCTCTACTGTCTCTAATTGAGAATTATACTTTAAACAAACACCAAGATTATATAGGTAGTGTTCGTATATATACTCAGCAAGTGGATGAGCACATCCCTGTCTTATGATGACACGAGGTTGTATGTCGTTAGACATCTTGTATGATAGTGGCAAACCACCCTTCCAACGTTGGGTACACCTTACCCTATTGGATTCACCAAATATAACAACTAAATGAACTTTTCTATACTGCTTCGGGAGAACATCCACAGCTAGAGACCACTGTTCTATTTTCCCGTTACCCTCGCTCGACCCAGCTACACTCTTATTACCTGAAAGGAATTGTGAAGCAAAAGGGTGAGTACAACTAGCCCAGTAAAGAATATCATGACTAAAGATAATTAAATTATCAGTAGCCTTCATCAATAATAAATCAGAGATTTAGAACATATGGTAAATGATAAAAATTTCAACCATAGTTGCAGCGGAACGAGCAATCCATTAGAAGAGTCAAATAGACTATAAAGTCTATTATCTTCTCCATGTTAAAAATCCATCAACAATGTTTTATCCCTGTAACATCAATCAACAGTTCCTTTCCACAATCATATGAATAACTCATAATCATAATTGTGATTCTAAATTTTTCTTCGCACCCAGGACGAAGAATATTTTCATCACATGTCTTTACCTGAAACATCAAAGATCATGGTTATACCAAATCACAGTTCCTGTTCATAATCATACTAATAAATCCATCTTTGCACTACGATCAAAGATATTCAACAACAGTTTATCTTTGCACTACGGGCCAAAGATATTCATCAACAGACCATCTTTGCACTACAGGCCAAAGATATTCATCTACAATTCATCTTTGCACTACAGGCCAAAGATATTCCTCAACCGTTCATCTTTGCATTACTGGCCAAAGATATTCAATAACAGGTCATCTTTGCACTACGGGCCAAAGATATTCATCTACAATTCATCTTTGCACTACAGGCCAAAGATATTCCTCAACAATTCATATTTGCACTACATGCCAAATATATTAATACCTCAAAGAATATATAATCATTTAAGAATTTATATAAACAATAATTATAACCATGTTGATCATTTCACCTTTGCACTTAAGCTAAAGATATTCAATTACAAATTCAATGGTCATGATCATACCAGTCAACAATTCAACTTTGCACTACTGGCCAAAGAGAACCCATAGTCATGATCATGCCAATAATTTACCCATCTTTACACTCAAGCGAAAGAGAATTTCAACATCAAGATTATAAAAATGTTATATATGATTATAAAAATAATATGGTCAAAACATGGATTTAATTTCGAGAGCAATATTCATAAATCAACTATAATTTGGTTAGAAAAAGAAACCAATTTTGTCGTGAATAGTAACTCATGTATAGTAACCTCGACTCAAAAAGGTAGAAATTCAACAATAAAATCTATACCAATATTTCGGTATAATGATATTGAAAGAATAACATTTCTTAAGCTTATAAACAATTTATTTAAATTGTTTACACTTTACTAATTAATGCATTTAATCATCATAAAATGTCAACTCTTAAGATTTCATCATCAATAGCCAAAACCCTCATCAAAAATCTGCATATACCTCATATAGGATTCTCAAGCCATAAAATCTTATTTTCCAATTTTCTTTCCTCATAAAACATATTTAATTCATTTACTCATAACTAGACCATTTTCATAAAAAATACCAAATCAGTTCCAAAAATATTTCTTTTCTGGGATTTTGCATAATATAGTCCCATAGTGAACATATATTTTTCTCAGAATTTTTAAAAGTCATTTACTATTTTTCATATGGCCAAAATAGCCGAATATTTAGACATTTATCAAAAATTGTACTTTTGTCTAAAAATTCTGAAATTTACAGAGTATACTTCTATCATATACATGTACTCCCAATAAAAATTTCATCAATTTTGGAGTTAACCACAAGGAATTATAAGCTATTACTTTTAAAATAGTCTTTTCTCATTAAATTCATAACTCTCAATCTATACATCCAAAAATCACCATTTTTGGACACAATCAAGAAAACTCATCAGAATATCATTTCAAATTTTTCCAGAATTTTTGAAGGACAGAAAAATTACGAAACTGAAAAACATAACAACCCTTAAAATTCTTTACTATCCCTTACAATCCCTTACCTCAAAACAGCAGTACTTCTGACCGGAATGTAAAGCTGAAGGAAACTTGCACTGAATAGCAACTCTCAAAGTATCTAAATACTCACAAAATATGCTTCATAATATAGAGAGAGAAAGAGAGAAAGCTTATGTTTTTGGTGTGATTTTCAATTCTAACTTAGCCCTCTATTTATAGGAAAATTTTGGTAGGTTTGACCTGTAACCTGATGGCTTTACCTGCTACTATTCCCACCCACCACATTTGAAATATAATTCAGCACATTTCTTCACCAACCAAGAGTGGGGCCCACCAATTCTAGAATTTTCTACCAAAATGATAAATTCGAAAATTCAACAATTTCTGAACCAGTCATCTTGTAAAATTCATAATAAATTATACGTTCATTTTTAACGGTTCAAAATTTGTGGACATATACTCAACTTATATATGTATAACATATCCAAAAATTACCACGATCCAACGGTCGGATTAAAAATTATAATCCCGCAAAATATCTCAAAAACCCTGATTTTTAATACCTTCATTCTGACAAAAATACGGATAAAAACCTCAACATTAACTCCTTCATTTTTAACCACAAAAATATATCCCTCATTTATATCCACATAAAATAAATATTTTCTTATCATATGAATCAATAATTAATTATTCACAAATAATACTACAAAATCACATTTATGACAACCAGGCCGTTCCCAGGAAAGAGGGGGCTTTCCAATAAGGATTTCTCCTTACTAGCGCGCAATTAGATGACCAAACCTCTCCTTAGACAGAACTTTATAGACATTGCCAATAATGCTATCTAATAATACTATTCAAATAATATGAATTATTGATCTGATAATGGAAAATACTGTGCAGCAACAATTATTGAACAACAATAATATAAAATTTCAACGTAGCAATTATTGAATCAATAAAATAAAATATTGAACAGTAATTACTGTAACAATTATTGAGTAGTGCCTTCTTACGTAAGAATCAATAATTTCAAAAATACTATGCAATACCGTGTGCTACTGTGCAATAACGCGTATTACTGTATTTTAACCACCGGGTATTCCAACAGTGTTAACAGTAACAACTACGTCGTTATTTGTAAAAACTCAAATTTGTCGTTTTCTTCACCCGACAGTTATTCGTTATGGGGCCCACAAATAGCTGCGCCGTCGTACGAATATTCCCCGACAGAAAGAATATTCCATGACCAAACGAATATTCCCCGACAACAATGATTATTTTATAACTACTTGTGTATTTTGAAAAAAAATCATATATCACCCTTAACTTTAACCTTTATCAATTCAACCATTTACTGAATAGTAATTATAAGAAAAATTGAATACTTTAATTTCATAAAATTCGGGGTCTTACAATCTCCCCTCCTTATGAAATTTCGTCCCCGAAATTTACGTACCTGATATTTCAAAGAGTTGAGAATACCTTCCTTTCATTTCAAATTCCATCTTCCCTGTCATCATAATTTCTCCATTGCTCATCTCCTGTATTTTAAATAACATTCTAGAATACAGCTTCAAAACAAGTGTTAATTTAACAAATTAACATATCACATAATATCCCGATATTATGACTGACCAACAAATAAGCTTAGGTAGGACACACTAGCGAAGGATTTACTCATCTCTCCCCTCCTAGTTGTATTCCCCGATCTCCGCCAGAGATCATATCCCCAAGCTCTGATACCAAATGTAACAACCCCAAAATAGGTCCATTCCATCCAACCCATTCTGAGTCGTCAAATACATGGTACAGAAAACAACTGTAACTTTATTACAACAATTGTCGTGCAAAATACAACAACACATATGCTGTGAGTTTAGATACAAATATATACCAAATGTGACTCATGTTCCAACCGTGGACATCACCTCACAATGACACCTTACATAAAGGTATAGTCAAAAACTGTTTTAGAAATTAGAATCTTTGAGAAGTGCTCAAGGAAACCTTCGTACATGGGAGGCCACGCGTCTAGGTTATGATAGATATCATATGGCCACAGAATTATCCTTGGTTGACCCAATAGACCCCAAAGAAAAACGAGAAGATTACTATCATATTCTTCCCAATGGTGAGTCTTCTCTTGACATATCATTATCTCTACTGTCTCTAATTGAGAATTATACTTTAAACAAACACCAAGATTATATAGGTAGTGTTCGTATATATACTCAGCAAGTGGATGAGCACATCCCTGTCTTATGATGACACGAGGTTGTATGTCGTTAGACATCTTGTATGATAGTGGCAAACCACCCTTCCAACGTTGGGTACACCTTACCCTATTGGATTCACCAAATATAACAACTAAATGAACTTTTCTATACTGCTTCGGGAGAACATCCACAGCTAGAGACCACTGTTCTATTTTCCCGTTACCCTCGCTCGACCCAGCTACACTCTTATTACCTGAAAGGAATTGTGAAGCAAAAGGGTGAGCACAACTAGCCCAGTAAAGAATATCATGACTAAAGATAATTAAATTATCAGTAGCCTTCATCAATAATAAATCAGAGATTTAGAACATATGGTAAATGATAAAAATTTCAACCATAGTTGCAGCGGAACGAGCAATCCATTAGAAGAGTCAAATAGACTATAAAGTCTATTATCTTCTCCATGTTAAAAATCCATGAACAATGTTTTATCCCTGTAACATCAATCAACAGTTCCTTTCCACAATCATATGAATAACTCATAATCATAATTGTGATTCTAAATTTTTCTTCGCACCCAGGACGAAGAATATTTTCATCACATGTCTTTACCTGAAACATCAAAGATCATGGTTATACCAAATCACAGTTCCTGTTCATAATCATACTAATAAATCCATCTTTGCACTACGATCAAAGATATTCAACAACAGTTTATCTTTGCACTACGGGCCAAAGATATTCATCAACAGACCATCTTTGCACTACAGGCCAAAGATATTCATCTACAATTCATCTTTGCACTACAGGCCAAAGATATTCCTCAACCGTTCATCTTTGCATTACTGGCCAAAGATATTCAATAACAGGTCATCTTTGCACTACGGGCCAAAGATATTCATCTACAATTCATCTTTGCACTACAGGCCAAAGATATTCCTCAACAATTCATATTTGCACTACATGCCAAATATATTAATACCTCAAAGAATATATAATCATTTAAGAATTTATATAAACAATAATTATAACCATGTTGATCATTTCACCTTTGCACTTAAGCTAAAGATATTCAATTACAAATTCAATGGTCATGATCATACCAGTCAACAATTCAACTTTGCACTACTGGCCAAAGAGAACCCATAGTCATGATCATGCCAATAATTTACCCATCTTTACACTCAAGCGAAAGAGAATTTCAACATCAAGATTATAAAAATGTTATATATGATTATAAAAATAATATGGTCAAAACATGGATTTAATTTCAAGAGCAATATTCATAAATCAACTATAATTTGGTTAGAAAAAGAAACCAATTTTGTCGTGAATAGTAACTCATGTATAGTAACCTCGACTCAAAAAGGTAGAAATTCAACAATAAAATCTATACCAATATTTCGGTATAATGATATTGAAAGAATAACATTTCTTAAGCTTATAAACAATTTATTTAAATTGTTTACACTTTACTAATTAATGCATTTAATCATCATAAAATGTCAACTCTTAAGATTTCATCATCAATAGCCAAAACCCTCATCAAAAATCTGCATATACCTCATATAGGATTCTCAAGCCATAAAATCTTATTTTTCAATTTTCTTTCCTCATAAAACATATTTAATTCATTTACTCATAACTAGACCATTTTCATAAAAAATACCAAATCAGTTCCAAAAATATTTCTTTTCTGGGATTTTGCATAATATAGTCCCATAGTGAACATATATTTTTCTCAGAATTTTTAAAAGTCATTTACTATTTTTCATATGGCCAAAATAGCCGAATATTTAGACATTTATCAAAAATTGTACTTTTGTCTAAAAATTCTGAAATTTACAGAGTATACTTCTATCATATACATGTACTCCCAATAAAAATTTCATCAATTTTGGAGTTAACCACAAGGAATTATAAGCTATTACTTTTAAAATAGTCTTTTCTCATTAAATTCATAACTCTCAATCTATACATCCAAAAATCACCATTTTTGGACACAATCAAGAAAACTCATCAGAATATCATTTCAAATTTTTCCAGAATTTTTGAAGGACAGAAAAATTACGAAACTGAAAAACATAACAACCCTTAAAATTCTTTACTATCCCTTACAATCCCTTACCTCAAAACAGCAGTACTTCTGACTGGAATGTAAAGCTGAAGGAAACTTGCACTGAATAGCAACTCTCAAAGTATCTAAATACTCACAAAATATGCTTCATAATATAGAGAGAGAAAGAGAGAAAGCTTATGTTTTTGGTGTGATTTTCAATTCTAACTTAGCCCTCTATTTATAGGAAAATTTTGGTAGGTTTGACCTGTAACCTGATGGCTTTACCTGCTACTATTCCCACCCACCACATTTGAAATATAATTCAGCACATTTCTTCACCAACCAAGAGTGGGGCCCACCAATTCTAGAATTTTCTACCAAAATGATAAAATTCGAAAATTCAACAATTTCTGAACCAGTCATCTTGTAAAATTCATAATAAATTATACGTTCATTTTTAACGGTTCAAAATTTGTGGACATATACTCAACTTATATATGTATAACATATCCAAAAATTACCACGATCCAACGGTCGGATTAAAAATTATAATCCCCGCAAAATATCTCAAAAACCCTGATTTTTAATACCTTCATTCTGACAAAAATACGGATAAAAACCTCAACATTAACTCCTTCATTTTTAACCACAAAAATATATCCCTCATTTATATCCACATAAAATAAATATTTTCTTATCATATGAATCAATAATTAATTATTCACAAATAATACTACAAAATCACATTTATGACAACCAGGCCGTTCCCAGGAAAGAGGGGGCTTTCCAATAAGGATTTCTCCTTACTAGCGCGCAATTAGATGACCAAACCTCTCCTTAGACAGAACTTTATAGACATTACCAATAATGCTATCTAATAATACTATTCAAATAATATGAATTATTGATCTGATAATGGAAAATACTGTGCAGCAACAATTATTGAACAACAATAATATAAAATTTCAACGTAGCAATTATTGAATCAATAAAATAAAATATTGAACAGTAATTACTGTAACAATTATTGAGTAGTGCCTTCTTACGTAAGAATCAATAATTTCAAAAATACTATGCAATACCGTGTGCTACTGTGCAATAACGCGTATTACTGTATTTTAACCACCGGGTATTCCAACAGTGTTAACAGTAACAACTACGTCGTTATTTGTAAAAACTCAAATTTGTCGTTTTCTTCACCCGACAGTTATTCGTTATGGGGCCCACAAATAGCTGCGCCGTCGTACGAATATTCCCCGACAGAAAGAATATTACATGACCAAACGAATATTCCCCGACAACAATGATTATTTTATAACTACTTGTGTATTTTGAAAAAAAATCATATATCACCCTTAACTTTAACCTTTATCAATTCAACCATTTACTGAATAGTAATTATAAGAAAAATTGAATACTTTAATTTCATAAAATTCGGGGTCTTACACCTTGCCTGATTCGCTTCCCACCAGAAATTTGCCTCACCCTTCATCATATAGGTGGCAAAAGCGGTCTTCTGTCCTTCATCTACCCTAGCTACCACAAACGCTTTTTCAATATCTTTAACCCAGGTTTGGGCTTCTACAGGGTCGATTGTACCTTTGAATTCCGGTAGTCCTACAGCTTTGAAGTCTTTGAAGTTCGCTAAGTGATTATCCGACTGATTCCCAGCGACTGGTATCCCTTGCTGCATAGCTTGTGCTATCATGTTCGCGAAGTTCTGCATCGGGTCTACTTGTTGTTGTCCCTCAACATTATTGACAGATTCTTCTGCCCTTTGGTTGCGAGTTCGTCGTCTTAGCGACATTATCTGGTTAAACAAAACCATAAATTTAACTTACATTCTAAACCTTATCATATAAGTTTAATATATTAAACTCGTTTCATTTCTCAAACATAGATTCATATTCATTTAACGAATATTTTACATAACACAGCCCATAATGTTTTAACATCATTCATCCCTTTGTGACTACAAAAGTCGGGATTTACAGTCTTGACTTAATACAAAAGTTGAAAATATTACATTACACAGACATACTAAGCACATATATATTATATTAAACACACCTACACAACAGAACCTATACTACCTATTTATTAAACAACTTTTTGCCTGATGACCTTCTATCCCACAGACAAAACATGCTCCTTTTTTGTAGTCAGGACAATACAGAGTGGTATGTCCCTCATAGCCACAAAAATAACATATTCTTTTCCATTTCTTCTTATTGGATTTTCCTAAGTCATGGTCTTCTACCTTTCTTTTCCCCTTCTTGTCCGGAGCTGCACACGATATGTTGCTTGTGGCTCCCATCTGACCAATTTGGATTTTAAGCTTATCTTGTCCTTCCATTGTTTCTAGTAACGCTTGACGCAACTGACTATTTAACCGCTTTTCTATCTCCCACAGCCTCTCCAGAGAAGACACCTTGTTCTTCAGATCCTGCACTTCTGTTGATGCTTGATCAGCTTCAACTTTAGTGTCTGAATCACTATCTGTCAGCTCCACCATCTCCGGATCTGATACTACATTTTCTACGATAATCACATCGTCTGAGTTGTTTTCATTGTGAGCCTCCATTTCAGCTATTGGCTTCGATATCAGCTCGGGTGTATGGGTTTGACCCTTCTTCATGCTATATGCATATAGCAATCCTTTTTCACTAGACATCTACATATATAAACAACCTTGATTAGCATATAGTACATACACACAGCAATTAAGAGTTTTATATAAGTTATCTTTTATTTTGTTTGACGATAAATTTAGTCAATTCATCTTTTTTTTAAACTCTATATGAGTTATTTATATTTTCAACGTTTCCCTCTGTTCTAAGGTTATAGCCTAAGGTCTAACCCACCTAAGGTTTTTAACCCTAAGCTCTGATACCAACCTGTAAAGACCCCAAACTCGGGTACTTGAAACCCGAACTCGGTTCTTCACGATACCATTTCTATGAGCAGAATAATACTAATAATAATAACAATAATATCAAGATCAACTTAATTTACATATCATCAGAGTCTAATCCCAAGTACGTAACCTTTAAACATTCGTTACAAACCATGATAGATAATTAATATCATACTTGTCTTAATAATATTAAACTATTACATAAGATAACGTTTGTCTTCACTTGGCAACCTTTCCCTTTCCTTTGTTCTTAGCAGAGTTCTCTGGTCTTTCACACTTAGCTGAAAATATTTAAATTAAGCAAGGATGAGCATTTAAGTGCCCAACAAGTAATTATATATATAAGCTGAAATGATTTAAATGTTTTCTTTATACTATTCTTCTACAACAAGTCAATAGACTAGTACAAAACATTAAATAGATAACGCGGAAAAAACGTTGTGGTTTCAATCAGAAAAACGTCGTGGTTAAGGGTGTCATCTATTTGACACCCTAACACAACATTTTTAAAACGTTGTAGTTAGACACATTCTACAACGTTTTTTAAGAAAAAAACGTTATAGATTTATTTTTCATAAATTAGTAGATGCTTAAAAACGTTGTAGAAGGTATGATTCCACAACGTTTTCTGGCTAAAAATGTTGTAGAAGGTATGATTCTACACCGTTTTTAAAATGTTGTAGATAAAAAGAAAAAAGAAAAAAAAAAGGTTATAGTTCACCTATATTACCAATGCACCTGTAATATGCTAATGCCATGATATATAGCTAAAAGGTCTAATTCTCATTTAAATTTAAAACCAAAATGTATCAACCATTCAAAATACATCCCAATAATACCATTCGTTAAAGTTTTAAATTACTACATCCACAAAATATATACCAAACTATCCATATATACATCTCAAATTCACTTTTCAATAAAAGTTACTACTATATTGAATTGTGAATTTGATTACATCCACAAAATAAACCAAACTATACCAATATGTTACAGTTTCTGCTAGTACAACTTCTGAACCCAAATTAAGAAACTTCTTTATTTTCCACAGAGGATCTATGAATCGTCATTTGACAATTGTGTTTGCAGTGTTAAATGCCTGAGCAAAGCAATTCTCTGGTAGATGGGGAGCTAATATTGCAGTGTCAAATGCCTGAGCAAAGCATTAAATCTTTGATTAGAATAGGCTCATATTTGCAAATGAGTAATATACCTTGAACGAATAATTGATTTTGAGAACATAATTCTCCCTAGTAGGTATGTCAAGTCTCTCAAATGTGTATCTCCTCTGAAAATATACAAACAACGCAATGAATGAGCAACCAAAAGTAGGAAAAAAGGAAAAGTAGTTTAGCAAAGTTAATGTGTAATCATATATAATGGGCAAGAGCTGCACTTTCAACTCATCAGATAGATTAATGAGCAAACCTTTGGAAGTTCAGATGTAATGTTGCACAGTTGTATTACATTTCAGTGCATCAGAATCAGCTATATCAATCTTTCTCGCATGAAAGCCCAATCAAACCGGCTCCCAAACTTTATAAGTTGGTGCTGCTAGTGCTAGAGCAGCTTTGGCCTTTACTGTTGTTACCTTGTCTTTGACAGGTTGTCTAGATGATATCATGTACCCGTCCTTGAACTTCATTGACTTGGCACGCTGTGCACGAAGCTTTCAACTCACAATCACCTATCAAGAGAAAGTTTCGTAAGCTCCCCTACAATAGACCTTGAGATAGTACATCTTAAGTGAGGAAATACCTCGCATCCCTTTGCTCAACCCTCCATAATAAATCTCAGGATACCATAGCAATCCCTGCAACATTAAGAAGTACCAAGTTTAAGTGAAATTAATTATCTAGAATACAGTTGCAGTGCAATGATAAAATAATTATCTTAATTATCTTATGATTCAGGCTACAAAAGATGTACGGTGGAACAGTTTCTAAACACCAAACAGGAAACCGCCACCTCCCCTCAAAAAACGAGCAGACGCAAAATGAAAAGAAAAGCCATAAAAAGTAATTAATGGCATTAGTTACTCAATAGCTAAAATATATTACCTTCTTACTTACAAAGGTTGCAGTCCAAAAAAAAGGCTCTGTACAAAAGTGTGAGAATGGTCTGAATGCACCCAAGACTGCCACAGCCTTGATGCTGCAAATGTCCTACTGCGTGAATTATTATGTATATATATTCAAGGATGACATACAAAACCATCTCCAGAAACTGCCATAGGTATTCATAGCTTTTTGGAAGTGAGCACAATAAAGTCCCCTGTGAAGAACATGATTGCATATCAAAATCTACTCAATATCATCCAAGTAACAGAATAGAGACCTTTAACAGCTCTGTAAAATGGCAGTCTCCTATTTTTTTATATATTTTTTTTATTTGTCATCTCAGTAAATTCTAGGAAATAATTAAATACAGAGTGAAACCTATGAATCCTCGGAAGTGGATGAAGGCGGTAAATTCTTCATCTCATTTGCATTCATGTCTTCAGCATCCAATGAATTTTCCTTGGCTTTCGAATTCAAGGTTCCTAGGTTCATTGGCTGAACCTCCTCTCTAGTATAGATAAAGATTTTACGAACCATACAACAGAATTCCCTATTTTAACAGCAAGAAAAAATTAAATTAAATCAAAAGCATAAACCAATTGGTCGAATTTGAATTACCACTGCATATATTGAAGCTGAATTACATAATGGACTACGAAAACTGAAAATCTAGGTAAACATGACTACGAAAGTTCTAAAATAAAGAGAGAAACAAGAAATAAAACTTGAAGTGGATATAACTTTATGTATGAAGCATCCTATCGTAAGTGCTAAAAATTTAAAAGAATCCAATGAGCAACATATGAAACTTATGGAATAAGGGGTGTTATACTGCTAGCCCAGGGCATCACCACCTTTTACCATTTGAATGCCAGGGGTTGCATGAATGAAGGTCGGATTTGAAGGTCCCCCAGGCCATGATGCTGGATTAACAGAGATGAAGCCGATAAAAAATCAGAATGATCTTCAGCGATTTTAACTGCTGCAGCTGTATAGTCTCCCTTGGCAAGATTACCAGCCGAACTCATTTCAGCAAGTATCAGCAGCCCCCTACCACGAGGTAAACCCTGCATAGAAAAGTAATTTTCAAGTAAGGATAAATCAATGTTGAGGACTTACATTTTTCAAATGGAACCAAAACTAAACAACAGACAAGTACCTTTAATTATAGGCCATCCACAATTCCAGGACCTGATATAATGTGAGCATTGACAATATCTGCCCAATCCAGTATATGAAAGATGCCTCTATACACAAGATGGGAAAAGGTCAACTCAGCTAATGAAAATAACAGAAAAGTAAATACAACAGACCAAGTATAGAAAAATAAAATTAAAAACCTCACCCTTCATATTGCATTGTCACTGTATTACCAATGTCCGCAAACTTACGATCTTCAAAGATTAGGAAGTTGTATCTTTCTGCAATATTTAGCAGATTTAAGTAAATTAGTAAGAAGTTGACAATATTTCAATTTTCAACAGGATAATATCTACAAAGAAGCATTGTTGAGATTCTTCGTCATCTGCCACAGAGGGCATCCTTATTGAGTTATTCCAATTACACAAACTGTCTTGGATAAAAATCTATAAGCATATGAGAGAAATACTACTCACCAAAATTAACACCAGTATTGCCAATATGGGGGTTTGTCATCAAGACAAATTGGCCAGCGTAACTAGGGTCTGCAAGTGTACAATAGTGAAGCAGTTTTACTATCACACCTACCAGGGATTTAATCATATCAGTTCACATACTTTTCTCTAGATAGATAAAATTAGATCACATATTTATGAATTATAAATTGATGTAAAGCTAGAAGCATAATGTCCGCTTCTGTAAGTGTACAATAGTGAAGCAGTTTACCATAAGCTAGATAAATAACAGGGATTTAAGTAATTGAAAGCTTTTATTAGGTTTCATATATATTGACTTAACCACCTAAAGTATATTGCATAATAATACCACAATCAGAAATGATATTTGTATATGTCATTGAGTATTAGAAATTTGGAATCTGTTGTCCCAATATAGTTACCCTTGCTATTATCTTTTAGTGCTTAACAGTCTAGCGCTAGATTATTCTCTCTTTTTTCCATTTTTTAAGGCCGCACAAAATCAAGAGTTCCTTCCTCCCTCTCTCTGTGTTTGTGTGTGGCAGATCACCAATTCACCATATGAATGATATTCCCTCTGTTCCAATTTCAGTGTAATGGTTAACTAGGCAAATTTTAGAAAAATAATATTGGCCATCTTATTGCAAGTATAACCCAATTTACAAAGCAAATAACTATTTACTAATTAGGACATACTCAATCAACATACTCCATCTTTTTTGCAAGGTCAATACAGTCTTTAGGAATAAATATTTCAATGGTTTAGAAAAATTACATTCATTTTGGAATTTCCCAATAAAAGAAAGCATGATGTTGAATATGGAACATAGGGAGTATTATATTTTTGTTACATATCTAATACCCTGGTAAAAGGAAGCTTAGTATTTTAAAGGAAATGTTTCTGAGTCTTGCCCATTGCAGGGCAATTGCCACAGTAGAGGCCAGGTCCACAATCGGCGGCAGCTGAACATGAATCAAAAATAGATAGATAATTGCAAATTTGTGAAAATTGATTAAAACAATTAGTAAGAAAATAGATAGATAATTGCAAATTCATGAAGCCGGAAGTATAATTGATTAAAACAAGTGAATGAATAGATGTGGAGTTCATACTGCACGACATTCTGTACTATCAATAACGCAGCCAGAATTGACTAGAACCTCCCCCAAGGCATCAAAAGCGCCTTCACCTTCCTCGCCGAAATCAAAGTCTTCATCGGCGAGGACATGGTTGGCTGATCCACTTCTAGGATTCGCCGACCAATTACTTCGTGCACAACTGAACTCGCTACTTCGGTCATCTTCTTCCCCTTCGTTTACGATTTGGTTGGCAAGGAAGAGAAAATGAGAAGTCTGTGTAGCAGTGGCAACAGCTAGCCATCGATTTTGTTTACGGACCTTTTTCTGTGATTTCTCCGAATAGGGTTTTGAAAATGTCAACTGACGAAGAAGGGCTTTAGATTCGCCAATTTTTTTGACATTGCTATGTTTTCTTCCCATTTTTCATGCGAATCAGAAAAAGAAGACAAAAAGAGAGAGATTTGCGAACTCACAGGAGGATTTGTAATCAGACAATGGAGTTAGGGTTTGAGGACTTTGAAATGGAGAAGGGAACAAATGAAATCTCCGTGTTTTTTTTTCTTACCCGACTCCCAGGCACATACCTCCGTGTTTTTCTTTCCTCGTGTTTAACAACCTTTTTTTTAGCTCCGTGTTTTTCCTTACAGACAACGTTTTAAGAAAAAAACGTTATCTAGTTAAAACCAAAAAAAATACTATTTTAAATAAATAACGTTTTTATATATAAATTAACAACGTTTTTTTAAAACGTTATAAAAATAAATATCACAACGTTTTTATAAAAAACGTTGTGGCTTAAGTGTTGTCTATTTACTGTTTTATAGTAGTGATAGTTGTGAAGTATTCAGAACCGATAATAATAACATAGCACCTCTCTTTCAAATTTTTAAAACTACGTATTGACTATAAATATGGTTTAGGTGACATGCCATGAACATTGTTTTCATTTTCAAAAAGGTTAAACAGAAATTCATCTGTAAACCGTCATAACTTACGGGCACGGGGGGTGATTAGCCCGTTATGCCCTGCATTGATCAATAATACATGCAAGAACGAGGATATCGTTCACTCTGTCCACCTTAGGTGCATAAAAAGTTTTTCCTGTATAAGGGATGTTCATACTTGTCTGGGTTCCAAATCAAATGTTTTATCTTGTTCAACAATAATCTATAATTCAACATATATGTATACGGGTAATTGACAAAGGTATATCAACATGTGATTAAATACAATGATTATTCAAGTGGGGACACTTGTATAACTATTTATAGAAATTAACGAACAAAATATATATATCTGAATTATCATATACTAACATGTTGATAATCAATGAGCTTATATAATATAAGGTTAACAATCTGTACAGTAATAATATAATTCATAAATATTCTTACTTATGTCCATTGCATAAAGAAAATACAAAAGTAAGATACTTGCTTGAAGCGCTGCTTACAGTTTGTAATTTAGATTTGTCGCTTATCTCACGACCTATCATTAATAATATCGTTCATTTGATTAGAATAACATACTATAACACATAACACTACTTATTACAGTCAGCACATACCCTAATCACATTGGCACATAGGTTTAACAACCATTGAATCACAAATAATCATTTATCTAATCAAATTATCTAAGTTCAGATCAATTTCTGAAACATGTCGGTGTAACGACAACTTTATCGGGTATTTATCGAGTCTAAGACTCTGTCCTGTAACTTAGTATCAGTCATATTATTTTTAAATGACTCAATAAAATTTTAAAACATTTATTATAATTTATCATGAATTTTCAAACATCGAATTCACATTTAAATGATTTAAATACTAATCAATTCTATTATCATTAATATTTAATTAATATTAAACTATTAATGAAATCATTTCCAACATGTTAAAGTTATTTATAATAACTCAAAATACTTTTAAAGTATTAATACTACCCTTAAATGATTTTTAAAACATTTAAAATCATTTTTAAATAATTATTATTAATATTAAAGTTTTAATGTTTCATTTATCAAAATATTAAAAGTCATTAAGTATAACTTAAAATATTTTTAATTCATTTATATCCCTTTTACATGATTTTTAAATTAATAAAATCATTTATAAACTATTTATTTAATATAATTATTAAATAAATTTAATATCATTAATAATAACTTAATAATCATTAATATTTAATTATTAATGAAATTATTCTTTAAATATTAAAAGTTATGTTTTATAACTTAAAATATCTTTAAACACTTTATTTTCATTTAAAATGATTATTATAATATTAAAATCATTTTTAAACTAAATTATTTAATATAATTATTAAATAACTTTAATATCATTAATGATAATTAATTAATGAAATTTACCTTTAAATATTAAAAGTTATATTTTATAACTTAAAATATTTTTAAATACCTTATTATTATTTAAAATGATTTTTAATTTAATAAAATCATTTTAATTTATTTATTTAATTCATTTAGTAAATAACTTAATTATCATTAATATTTATTTATTAATGAAATTTATCACAAAATATTAAAAGTCATTAAAAATAACTTAAAATATTTTATTATATCATAATATAATTTTAAATTATTTTCAAGTATTAAAATCATTTTTAAATAATTTATTTAATATTATAATTAAATAATTTAAATACTTTTAATATTCTAAAAATATTAAATATTTATGAAATATATTAAAATTAATTAAAAACTAATTTTTGGAATTTAAAATAATTTTTAATAATTTATTTTGTATTTTTAATAATAAAAAAACTATTTTTTTTCTATTTTATAATTAATTTCCGGAAAATAATAAGCTGTCTGTCGCTAAAGGCCACCTATAGTGACAAAACTGTCGCTATAGGTGTTCTTTATGTTCTTCATACAAACCCAGAAAACCTTGCCAGTTCCCGAGTTACTTAGTTTGACCAAGATTAAAACCTTGTGTATTGTGTTTTTGGGTCTGTTGTTTGACAGATCATGTAGTAAACATACACGACTACACGATACAATAATAAAACACATCATAACGTGCATAACCTACAAGATCTGATCGTCCAAAGTGGCTGTCAGAGCTGTTCTTCATTTTCTGGGTTGCCCAGAAATGAAGAACAGTACGACTGGCCTACTTTGGGCTTCCACAACTTACTTATCTTGTGTTTTTTTATGCGATCTATAAGCTGCAGTGTGTAGTAAGTATGTCAATGAAGAGATATAATACAAAATATAAACAAACCATCAACAGAATCACTAGATATGAACCGGTCAACCATTGTCAGAAATAAACTTCTATCAATTTCTGGAAATTCCTAGAAACAGAAAATATGGCCGGATGGTCTACTTTGACCATCCACTACCTTTGACTCGTTTACTTTTAAGGCGATTTTAAGGTATAACCTTGTAGTACTTATACCCAGCTACAACTTAGACACAACAATAAAACCAACAAATTAACACACTGACAGATCTAAGACCATCAACAACTTGTCAGACGCTAGTATACGGTTTCTGGGCTGCCCAGAAATGGCTCAGTCAATGCCGGTCAACGACCTTTGACCGGTTATAACTTACTATCTACAACTGATCTAGGCCTGATTCTTGATCCAGATCAAAGCCAACATGGCAGACTACATATGTAAACCTTTAAACAACAAAAATAATACATGAACAAGGATCTGTGGCCACTGACATTAGTTGTCAGACCACAGTTTGAACATTTCCCAGATTTTTGAAAAATACCAATCCGAGCTTCTAAATGTTATGGATCTAACATCTAGCAACCCAGATCATCATTATATACCATAAACAACATATTTTAACAATGAATCATAACATCTAATCATAACATCTAACGACAGATTTTTGGACAGAAAATCATGCTAGGGTTTATACCTTTGCTTTGATCTTCTTGTTCTAAGGCTACTGATTTGTTGTTGGATTTCGTGGGGCTGTTTTGAGGGACTGAAATGCTATAGAAATTCGTGAGTTTTGAGAGAGGATTGCTTGGTTAGGAGTTTTGGACAAAATAAGTTGGCAAAATGAATTTCTCTCTCTCCAAATCTATTTATAGACATACAAGATGCATGAATGCTGAGATAGAGACTGTTTGCTGGCCATTTTAAGTCAATGAAGTTGTTGGATTAGTTCACCCACTCACACACTTGTCAAGCTACATAATAAAGAAATCCAACTAGGGGTATTTTAGACTTTTCGCATGGATTTTTAAGGGTAATATTGTAATCATGCAAACCCTTAGGGTTTAGGGTTTGAGTTAGGATTTAGGGTTTGAGCCATTTTAGCAAAAGTCTAGGATTTCCATTTTAGGGTTTACTCCAAAAATAAAATTAAATAAAAATTAAATAAATTTTAGTTTCTAAAATTTTGAAATTAGGGTTTTCTAATTATAATTAATTATCTAATCACACTATACATGAGCATTAGGGTTTAGATCATATAATTATCATTAACCTTGCTAATCTAGTAATTAGGGTTTACGATTTTGATAACTAGGGTTATTAAATTATAATTAGGTTTTCTAATTATCAAATTAGGATTTAAAAATTTAGGTTTTCTATAATTAACAATTATAATCATAATACTTGTTAATTAATCATATTAACATAATTACAACAAATCTTGAACTCTAATTTAAATTTCAAATTAGGGTTCCTCATTTTAGAATTTTGGGTTTTATAATAACTTAGGGTTTTTCAAAAATAATAATTAGGGTTTCTAGATTATAATTAGGGTTTGCCTAATTAATCAAATCATTATATAATACACATCATAAAACATATAACACTGTCATATAACAGTCTTAAACTCACAGTTAATTTTCAAATTAGGGTTTCCCTTAGTAAAATTAGGGTTTAACCAATTAATATTAGGGTTTTAAAATTAAACACCATAATTGACCAATCATCATCAATACGTACATACAGTACATATTTATAGCACTGAAAAATCAAAATATAATTAATATTATATTATTATTCTCATACCTTGACAATAATCCAAAATTAGGGTTTGGATTTCATATCTGATTTATTCTTCATATTTAACGTTAATAATTAAGGTAAAATAATTAACTTAATAATCTGTACTAAAACTCATATAATAAAATTATTATTATATTTATTCTAAAAATCACTCCATATATTATTTAAATAATATATGATTATATATTTTAATGGAAAATAATTAATAAAAACCTTTCTACTATAATTTAATTATTATAAGAATATACTTTTTAATAATCAATCATTCTAAAATAAATTTACTTGTAAAAATTTATGCAATAAATATATTTTTATTTACCACATAAATACATATACTTATTATCTTGTACAAATCCTCATCCTTAATATAAAAAAAAAATTTATACGCAAAATTTCTTATTTATTTATATAGAAAATATCGAGTTGTTACAAAGATAATGAAGGATGACGTGAAGACTAAGTATAACCTTGATAAAGAAGGTTTACTTCGTTTTGAAGAAAGAATTTGGGTTTCAAATAATTTTGAGTTGAAAGAAGAGATTATGTGTGAGGCTCATAGTTCGAGGTGCTCGATACATCCCGGTAGTACTAAGATGTATCAAGACCTTCGTCAGAACTTTTGGTGGTCGAACATGAAGAGGGAGATTGCAGAATACGTTAGTAAGTGCTTAACTTGTCAGAACGTTAAGGCTAAACACCGAAGACCGAGTGGATTGATACAACCACTGGAGATTCCGGAGTGGAAATGGGAGCATATCACCATGGACTTTGTGGTGGGACTTCCAACGACAAGAAAAGGATATGATGCTATTTGGGTAATAGTGGATCGGTTAACTAAATCGGCTCATTTTCTACCAATAGGAGTTAGGTATAACCTAGAGCAGTTAGCTAACCTTTATGTCAAAAAAATCATTTCTAGACATGGAGTACATGTTTCGATTGTGTCCGATCATGATCCACGATTCACGTCGAACTTTTGGAGGAGTTTGCAAGAGCAAATGAGAACGCAGTTGAGATTGAGTACGGCGTATCATCCACAAACGGATGGACAAAGCGAACGGACAATTCAAACGCTAGAAGATATGTTAAGATCTTGCGTTATGTATTTCAAGGGGAGTTGGGACGAACATCTACCGTTGGTAGAATTCGCTTACAACAATAGTTTTCACGCTAGTATAGGCATGCCGCCTTACGAAGCGTTGTATGGGAGGAAGTGCAGAACACCACTCTGTTGGGATGAAGTAGGTGAACGTCGAATGTTGGGGCCGGAGATGGTACAACAAACGACAGATATAGTGAAGCTGATAAGAGCTCGATTAGTAGCGGCTCAAGATAGACAACGAAAGTATGCAGATCCTCACCGAGAGAAGAGGGAGTTTGAAGTAGGGTCTTATGTCTTTCTAAAAGTATCGCCTTGGAAAGGGAAGATACGTTTGGGAAGAAAGGGAAGTTAATTCCAAGGTTTGTAGGACCTTTTGAGATATTAAGAAGGATAGGAGAGGTAGCTTATGAAGTAGCCTTACCTCTATAAATGGAAAGAATACACAATGTGTTTCACGTGTCTGTGTTGCGTCCTTATAAACTGGACTACAAGCACGTAATAGAGTATGAGTCTATTCAAGTAGAAAAAGACTTAACGTATGAAGAACTTCCGATTCAGATTATTGATAGGAAGGAACAAGTCTTGAGAAATAAAGTAATACCTTCAGTAAAGGTAATTTGGAGTAACCACGGTGCTGAAGAAGCAACGTGGGAGCTCGAAAGTAAAATGAAGGAAAAGTTTCCTCATTTATTTATGTAAGAATAGAGAGATTCTGGGGACAGAATCCTTATAAGGAGGGAAGAATGTAACGCCCGAGAATTTCGAATTTATGAATGAATTAAATTTTTATTTGATTATGTTAATTAAATGAATTTAATTGATTTATTATGTGAGTAAGATGTACAAAGGTCGTTCTATGACCTAGAATATACGGATGTGGTTAGTATTCTGGCTTTGTGCTAGAATTAATTGTTGTGAATTATCAAGACGAGAACGAAGGTTTTTTGAGAATGTTTGCGTAAAAACACTATTCATCCGATGTCGTTCGGAGCTAGGGTTTGAGATTCTGAGAAACGTGTAATGTTAGAATATGATGATATTATGGAATATCCAATAATATTTCCGTTATGGCAAACGAAGTTTTTGCATGCGGACTTAAAACCTAAGGGTTTGTGAAAGAGATTTCCGAACGGGAAATGTAATGCGTATAGTCGTTTCGATTATTATACGTATGAAATATGAGTATTATACTAGTATGTATACGAGTATGGTATGAAGAATAGTACGACGTATAATACGATTATTATGAGTATTATACAAAGAGAATACGTGGGTAATACGCGTAGAATACGAGTCGTATTACTAGAGTATGAGTTAAGGATTTTATACAATCCAATTGGACTTGGATTAATAACAAGCCCAATGAATTAAGTATATAAGCCAAGTCAAGGCCCAATATTAGATTGGTTAAAGCCCAATGTTTATTAAAGTCAAGCCCAATCCAAAGAATTAAACCGTGGGTCGAACCAGCGGGTCGTGGGATGGGTAAAACCCATGGGGCAACCCATGGGGATGACCCATGGGCATGGTGGGCCAACCACTTGGTGTGCAAGGCAAGATTAACACTTGGTCATCAAGTACTTTACTTGGTGACAAAGTAGTAAATAAGTAAGGAGGTGGAGAATTGGACATTTTTGCCCTCCATTGCAATTGCCTATAAATATAAGGCTTATGTTGGCCATTTGGTTGTTTTACAAAGTTTGTCCATTATATTTGAGAGAGAGAAAAGAGCTAGAAACTTATTAGCCTTCTACTTCCACACAAACCAATAGACGTTTATCAAGAACGTTAATTTCTTCAAAGGTAAATTTTCATAAACCGTAATCTTCATACTTTTCGATTTCTTTCTCATAGAAGAATCGTAGATTGGTGGAGCATGTTTATTGAGGAGAGATAAGGATGCCTAATAATGACCAAATCATTAATAGGTCATGATCAAATAGAAATTGTAAGTGGTTACGTAAGTTAAAAACCATAGAACATCTTGAACGTTAACTTAGTTATAATTGAACATTTTGGAAACCGTTATAGCTAAGGAATGTGCATCTTGATTGGTTAGGATGTAGATATGAAGTCCATGGAGTATTCCATGTGATTTGGCTTAGAGAACACGAGTAACGAAGTTATGGCGAATTTTACGGAAATAGATGTTAAACGTCGAAAACCTAAAAAGTCCGGATTAAAGGTCAAAAGTTGTCGTGTGACTTGAAAATGTTGGTTTCCAATGTCAACACGTGAGATAAGGTAATTAAGAGTCGTTGGCGAAAGAATCATCGCATTTCGGCTTATAACGAAGAAAACGAGTATTGAACAGACGAAAATGTTAAACGAATGCTTAAAAATGAACTCAAGGGTGAATTCCGAGTTAACGGATTCGAAAAGGTAAAATTCTTATATGAACTCGTAAAGGATGTAATTTGTGACTTGTAGGAATTCGAATGGGTCAATTCGAATGTAAAATGAACAAATTAGGAAGCCGGGAGTTTCGTTAAGAAACCAAACTATTTTGGCCAACTGGTGCACAGGTTCGGCGCCGCAGCGCCAAACCTAGTGTTTTCTGCCACGCTGCAGTGTCATGTGTGGCCAGGAGAAAAAAAAATGTCTAGAGACTCGCGCCGCAGCGCGAGAAGTTTTTACATGGACTAGCGCCGCAGCACCGAATTCGGGCAAAACCTCTGGAGAGTGACGCAGAAGCGCCACTAGAATACATAAGGTGTCGCGCCGCAGCGCCGACAGTAGGGAAAAATTGACCAAGTTAGTTTTTGTTCAATTTTGAATGAAGACTTAAAGTAAGACATTGAAGGTACTTAATGTACATAATCAAGCTAACCTTAAGTCACTTATAAGGTGTTAAGGTAAGAAGATCTAGTAAGGTTTAAAAGAAATTAAACGAAGAACACAAAGACGTAATGAGTGAACCGTGAATGACGTTCAACTTTGGTAATTAACCATTAATGATCAAATGTCGGTTAAGGATGTAAGAACGTTAATGAAACGTAAAGAAGTATAGAAAGTTGAATCAACTTTAGTAACGAAGTTAATTCAAATAAAATATAGAAGAGAAAGAAGTTGGTTAGAACCGTAAAGTTAGTTTTTTTAATAGCTGATTTCAGTGTGCTATGTGAATGTATCATGTAGATCCTGTAAAGACTGAGAATAGTTGAATTATTAATTCGAAGACACTTGAAGGCAAGTCTTTCTTAACTCTTGCCTAACCTTTGTGTTAGATAAGTTTTATGTGATGCATGTTATACAATGCATGAAGAATTTGAAAGTAAGAGTCGATGCCGGTTTTACTCGGCTAGACTAAAGAGTTGATTGATTTGTTTATAAGTCTTTTGATATAGAACTGTTAACGCTATCCTATGCCAAGTATTTGGTATGGATGTATAGGTAAGTTTGTCTATGTACAAACAAAAGTATTTTCATCGATTATTCGATGGGCACGCGAGGTTGCCAAATGTTGAACGTAAATTCGTTTAACGTAAGAGTGTTGATCAACATAGAGTACAATAGGTTGGTCACCTAGAAGTGCTCGTAAGTAAAGACAGATGGATGACCTTAGTGCCGGATGTCCTTTTCAAGTATGAAAACGAAAAAGTATGTTCATGGTCTATTGACCGGTTCATCATTCCTAAGCTATTATATATACTCGGGAATTGTTGTATGAGAAGTATTAGTCAAGTATTTCATAATGCTTCGTAGATAATTGTTCAGATATGGAGATAAAGCATGTAATTGTTGATGTGATATTCATATGATTCTGTGTTAAGACTTGCTGAGCTAGTTATACTCATTCTTGCTTGAACCATATGTTTGCAGCTAAAGCCGAACGAACTGAGAGTTCTAAGAGAGATAAAGGCAATGCCAAGATGGACAATTAACCGTCCTGTAATAGACTAGTGTATTGTATGTAATATACTTATGAAGAACAACGAATGTATTCGGTTATGAACCTGGGAAAGGATTTATTACAAACGTAATACAAAGATAGTAATTATAATCATTTTGTTGTTATTTCAATGGAATGATTGTATGAAATGTAGTATCGTGGAGCACCATCTGTCTGGTTGAAAGATACCCAAATTTGGGGGCGTCACATCGGTCCTCTGCTGAAAGATAGCGAGAAGCTAAACGCTGACCCAACGCCCCCTCGAAAGGATGAAAGTTCTAGAACTGGTCAAACTATAACATCACGGCCAGCGGGTGATAAGTAGTCACGCCCATCAAGCCATGCAAAGGGAGGTAATCCATGCCCGGAGCATGAGTAATGAAGTTGTAAGTTGAGCCCCGAACACAACAATATGACAAATGGATCTCTGATATCCGCCAAGAATATAGACCACGACATAACATTTGTACACTCCGATGGCTGAAAGGAGTACGACATGGCTATAGCATGGGTGAACCAATACCCATGCCGTCTAAGAGCGCCAATCGGTCTCAAGTGTGACATAAACCACACGTATAGCATGACCGAGTTGCCCGTGAACACTCCTGTCAGATAAGTGCAGCAGTAAGTGGTTGACCTCAGAGTCTCTACTATAATCATCGGTATAATGGTGCGACCCTCCCTGATAGCTCTCACTACCATGATGACTCCAATGTCTATCTCGTCCATGTACCGTGGCATATAGACATACGATAGTACGCACAATAGCAGGACATCAACCCTGGCTAGACGCCAATGATCCTCTGGTGTGGTGAAATCCCTGGAATATCATGTATAACTATCCTCAGAGCCAAATCTGTCATACAGAAAATGCTGGGATATCACGTGGCCAGATGTCAGCTCATCCTGTACCACTCTGCACCTTAATCCAGCGAGGGTCATGAACCATCGACTCATGTCCCCCAAAGCCATATGCACGCAAGGTCTGTCTAGCGGTAGCATCGTCAACCGTGTATACTCCTCTAGAGTGGGAGTCAACTCATGGGTCCCAAATAGAAAAACCTACCTCTCCGATACTCAATGCTCCAGCATACCATCCACGAATCCTGTGGGAACCTGAAACATCAACAGGGTCATAGTATACTGTACAAATGATCTACCGTCACCCTGTCTGATGGTGACATGCTATCATACCACGATCGCATACCCGATGCCACCAATGATGGTGGGGTATGATCAATACGGCTAACTGTCGAAGAAGATATCTGTACGGGCCGTGTCATAAGACCATCCAGGGGTCAATGCTGAATATCTCTGGACATACATATGCATAACATGATACATGCATAGTAGATAATAGATGGTAATATGATATAGGGAATGAAAAAACTTTGTATACATTCCTAAGTATATCATCATCTAATACATCATCTCTGTACAGCTACAAATACAGGGAAATGGGGCACAAACACCCTACTACTAACAGATGCCTATCAAAAGATATAGCGAGAATGGGGCACATACACCCAATAGCTAACAGAGGCCTATCAAAAGAGATAACGAGAATACACATCAGAAGAAGACAATGGTGTCGATGCCCATATCATCAATCCTGTCCACCTGATGTAACTCCTCCTGAGTCACGGGATCCCTATCAACAGGGATGTCCGACATATACAAAGGAGGATCTGCGCCGGGAAAACTGAATGGGTCATCTGAGGGGCAAGCGCCTGAGCTGGAAGGATCAAACGAACCCGCCTCTGTCAGATCTCTGCCCAAATGCCGGATAAATATATGTGCCTGGTCCAACTGCTGGGTCAAACTATCAATCTATGTCATATGAGTCGGATCTCAGACATAGGTTATCCAATCCGTTATCATCAAGGATCCTAGAACCATATCCCCCATGAACTGAGTGGCGCGGGATTGGGGTCCAATAGTACGAGGCAACCACCAACACTGGAACGTCTCCTGGGTACATGGACCCTCTGATAATGCAAAACCGTCAACCCCCAACAATGGGATATCAGTGACATGTGACTGCGATACAGGCCAATAACGCCTGGCAGGAGGCAAGATCGATATACTAATCTCCCCTGTGGTACTCCTAATAGCACGCTGTCGACGTCGGGATTTTTAGATGTCCCTTTCCGTTACTTGTTCTTTGGTGTTCTCATTTTAGGTGAGATTTGTTTGAAAAAACAAGTGAAAAAGGTCCGGCATGTATAATGTCGACGATGGACTGTTAAGAGTCGCCAATTGGTTTTTTAAATGGTTGTACCAACACAACCGAGAAAAGGTTTGCACATTGACCTAGTGATGTGACACTATTAAACGGGTCGGTGAAACCGAGATTCAATTAGGGTCCGGGGACTTGATTATGCGGAGGGAAGGTGTTAGGCACCCCCCGACATCCGTGTTACCACGGTGACCGCCTCTTTTCAAGAAACTATTATCTGAATGTGTGTGTGGGGGGGTCAATGTGCTGTTATTTGGAAGTAGTGCAAGGCCTCGTTCGCACCTATATACACAGGGTTTGAATTTATGTAAAAATTCAATTTTAAGCAAGATATGGCAGTGATGTTTTATAAAAGAGGTTTTTCAAACCCTTATGCTCAATAGTAATTGAGACCTTTTACACTCCCATTTTATTTCGTATTCGGTTTGATTGATTTTATTTTACAGATGCGAGGTATCCGTATGAAAATAATGTACAAAATAATGCCGACTTCCTCGTGGGTATGAAAACATCTGAGGAAATTCAGACACCGCAGAATAATTTACAAGCTGGTTACAGCTGAAAATGTCTATCAAGGGAACCGAATCTAGATCCAATGGGTTGAATTTGTGATCACATGATACCGCAATTTATATGAAATCAGTAAGTAGGTATATATATAAAAGTTGTAAATATATATATATATATATATATATATATATATATATATATATATATATATATATATATATATATATATATATATACAAACATGATCACCAACCACGAAGCACCTCCATGGGGGATCAGAAACGTAAATAAAGCTGTAAAAGCTATCAACGCCACGGAGGAAACTCCAGGCGGGACGAAAACGTAAATAAAGCTGTACAAAGCAATCAACTGCCACGAAGTGAACTCCAGGCAGGACGAAAAGTAGATAAAGCAGTAAAGACGGTCAACCGCCACGGAGGAAACTCCAGGCGGGACAGAATGTAAAGAAAGCTGTAAAAGCGATCAACCACCACGGAGGAAACTCCAGGTGGGATGAAAATATATATATATATATATATATATATATATATATATATATAAAGCGATAAACGCACCGGATGTAAAATTCGGGCTCATCGAACAGAGTTCAACAACAGTTCATATATATATATATATATATATATATATATATATATATATATATATTATTTATAATATATATGTATATACAAACTAAAATAAATCCACAGACCGAAGTCCGGGCAAAAGCACGTAACACGACTCTCAACGTGTAGAAGGGTGTGTGCAAAGATGAAGAGAAAAAGATGAAGAGAAAGGCTTTAAAGTGTGTGAGAAGGCTTACAGTGGGTTGCCAAAAAAGACTTCTATATCTTTAAAGTGGGTAAACACTGGCTTTTGTGGGTACAAAAGTAGCTATATGTGAGCTCACAGGTGTTTATAATGAGAAAGTACACTGTATGGGGTGATTGCGGAGGAAATTGGTCAGGGCTTCCTTGCCGGTTTCTCTTGCAAAATGGCTACCCCAAGCCCTCTATTTATAGAGGATGGAGCCACAGGTGTACCTGCGGCTGAGCCGCAGGTGTACCAAAGGCAACCCGGGTGGGCCTGGGTTTCTCGGGTCGCGTCGTCTCGTAGTACGTGCATTCGGGCACTGTAATGTCCGCTTGAACTTTTAGAAGTGCAATCCGGGCATCCGATTGAGGTATACAGGACCTATTTCGGACCGCCGTTGCCGAGAGTTGTACAATGGTATGGGATTAGAGTTTGTACGAAGTCATTGAAGATGGGACGATGCCCTCCGGTCTTCAAGCTTCAACTTCCATCCATTACCCCGCACAATAGTCACTCGGGATTAGTTAGTCTTGTTGGACATCTTTGTGTAGAAATGTTGAGACGACGTGGCGTGGCATCGTGTTGGCTAGATGACGATGTTGCCCCTTACCGGTGCTATCGCCGGATTGGGCTGATAAAGTAGACATTGCTCAGGCTTCGCTGAGATTGGACTGCTGCAATTGTTGAAGGTCCTCATTGTCATCTTTGAGGTGTGCCTGTCCTCCCGGTGTTATCTCCGAGTTGGTACAGTGTATCTCGTTGTGAGCGTCGAGATTGAAGCTGGTCGCATTTGAAATAAGCATTTTCGGGGTTACCGCCGAAACTGTATTCCTTGGGGTTATCACCAAGGTTGGTGGCTATTCCCATGATTAGGACTGAGACTGGATACCTCGGAGTTATCTCAGAGATTAATCGGTCTTCTCCGGTGTATGTTTCGATATTGGATCTGCATGCCTCGGGGTTATATTCGAGATTGGAATTGTAACTCCCAGTGTGTGTTCCGGGGTTGATGATGAACTTCCGGTAGTATCCGGAATGGTTATGGATTGTCTTTCAGGGTTCCCTCTTAAAAGACGAATCTATCATCCTGCAATGTTAGTGACAGGTATACAGAAAATTTCGATTGTCTACAGATGCCCCTCTTTATCATACTCATGCATGGAAATGCATGGGTAGGATAAAGAATCCTAGACACTTGAAACGTAACAAGACAAACATGGTACTATATGTAGTAACATGATGCAAATGTATGATGCATGTGTACGGGGTTGTAGCCCAACATGATGGGGATGATTGCGGGCTCCCTGTTGCTTCAACTGGGGATTGGCAATGATGACCAGATTTGATGTGTAATCCGAATCTGTTAGAATGTTGATGTTGGGATTATCACCAAATTCCTAGGTTTTTGATAACGACTTGATTCCGCAGAGGTGGCTCTTATGTGTAAGAGATCTGTGGGGAGAAAGCTTGGTCTGTTTGAGGATGTGTATAACATATTCCATCATCAATCCTCCTTGATGACATTCTCCTGGTTTGTATCGTCAGGACATGTCAGGGTTCTATTGGATTTACTGTCAACAGTAAATGCTGTCAGGGATGCCTGACCTTCGTTGACGTGTATTTCACCGACATGTGAATCAACGAATGAACTCCCTGTGGGGAACATTGTCAAGGCTGCTTGACCTTCGCTGACGTGTGAATCAACGGCAGAACTCTGTAGGTATATTGTCAAGGTTGCTTGACCTTCGCTGTCATGTGGATCAACGAAACATTGCGTTGTGACCCCCGCCGGGGATCCACTGGGAAAATATGAGTAATCGAGCATGAAATCCTCGAATAGCTCTAGAGCTCTGATAGGTTTAATCGCTATCGGCTGAGATAACGTCAAGGCTGCTTGACCTTCGTTGATATATGTGTCAATGGCTTGAATTCACGTTGTAACCCCCGTTGGGGACTGACGTTGTAACCCCTGTCGGGGATCCACGTTGTAACCCCCGTCGGGGACTGTCGTTGTAACCCCCGTCGGGGACTGACGTAAACTAGGATAATGATCCTGAATGAGCGGCCTTGGACCTGCGTAAGGTATTGCCGAGCTTGACTTATATCATTGGAGATTATTGGCATAGTGTACCCTGTGCGTAGGCGAATACCAATGCGTGATGTGCAGACTCGTGGTTTCATCTGAGAAGACCAAGATTGTAGGCTATTTTGCTCAATCGCGTGGCGTTTTATTCTCAATTTGACCTTTCTAGTCCGCAAGAACTCCTTTGTAACTCAAACTGGACCGAGCCGGAGGGGTGGGGCCCATATAGGGGTGCCGCAGGTACACCTACTTCAGCCGCAGATGAGCCTGCGGCCAACCGTGGATGATATAATCCAGCAGGTTGGTCTCACAAGTCATTTTCAACTTGTTGCGTGAAGAGAAATTCGTGAGCCTTCTTCAGATCTGCTGAGTTCGGGATATTTTCTGCAAATTCTGTCAGCGTACAAGTGTTCTACACTATCCTGATAACGTATGCATATATTTTTTCTAGTTTTTGTCCGTCGGATTTTGAGTTATCGCATGAAATGCATCTAAACACATAGTAGTGATTATGTATGCACAAATGACTTGATAAAAAATATTCAACACAGTAAATGTTAGTATTAAACCGTGTTGAACATAATGATGTGAAAATTTTGACTTTTGAGACAGTCAAATTGGCACCTTTTTCTGCTATCTATTGTCCTATTTGAGGTCCAATGAGCAAAGGTAGAAAGGCAAAGTACTCCTGATGTTGAGGTTGACCTTAGGCATTGATGATTTTGATTTTTAATGCATATATTATTTATATGTCTTTGGGGCAGGTGTGCTACTGAATGGCCACCTAGACATGCCTATGTGCATGTGGATAGTCCTATTTTCAAAGGGGACTATGGCAAAATTTTTCAAAATGTAGGCATTGGGTAGTCATGCATTTTAACTCTACTGTATGTTAAAGTAAATGCATGCATGCATATAGTAATAAAATGCATTTTGAAAAGCTCCAGGTAAGGAAGTACCACACCCTTTCTAAGGTGATTTGGAGACTTGTTGTCCAGATATTATGGATCCGGATCAGCTAAGTAGTTCCCGTAGGACCACTTCTGGTATACGGAGGAGGGCTTCTGAAGTGCCTCGTCCCCGTTCTGTCAGATAGCCTCGTCGATTGGTGGAGGCCATGATTCGTCCAGTCCGGGCAGACGTGCCAGACGTTGAGGACGTGGATGAGGATATTCCGATTGAGGATCCCGCTCTTGCTGTACCTATTCCTCGTAGGGAGCTACCTTGTATTCAGGTGGCAAACCCAGAGCTGCTGGGTGACTTGAGCAGACATCCATCGATGTATTTGCATGCTAACGAGGTATGACGTTAGACTTTGACCTTCCTTCTTTCCTATTAATGAGGAGTAAAGGGTTTTGATGTTGATCTGCATTTCATGCAGGTTCCCGACATTACACAGCCTCAAGGAAATTGGTTTAGTATACATTCCATGTATGTGATAACCCGAGATTTTGAATATTCAAAATTTTGCGAATAAATTTTTTTATTTATTTAATATTAATATTAATTATCATTTATGTGACAAGTATCGGTGATACGTGTATCGAGAAAGTCAATTTGTGTATTGACTAATAAAATTCAGAGTAGAGTTGTGCTTAACAAGCTTTAGAAATCCTAACCCTAATTTCTGGATAGGGATTCGATAGCAAATATAATTAAAATAATTATATTGATGAGAATGTGTTTGTACTGTATAGAAATTTTAATCAATGATTGATCGGATAAGGTTTGAAAATTATAAAACCTAATAAGAGATTAGAAACCCTAATCTCAGAATTAAAAACTCTAACGTACCGTTGGAAACCCTAATCGAAAGCCGGGAAACCCTAATTTTAAATTCGGGAATCCTAAACCCTAAATTAGAAAACCCTAATCCTAATTGAAAAGCCTTATGTGTGTATTAAACTTAAATATGATTAGAAAATTCTAATTATATTTTAGTTATCTTAATTTCTATTTTACAAACCCTAATTGTAATTTAGAAAAAATATTTTTCTAATTAAAACCCTAATTCGTGGGTTATAAACCCTAATGATCATTTTGACCCTAATTACTAAATTAAGCAATTTTAATTAGGAATATTAATCCTAGTTAGCAAAAATTGAATTTTATGATTAGGAAATATTATATAATTATCGAATCCTAATTGTAATTTAGAATTATTAATTTTCTATTTTGGAAACTGAAATTTGACAATTTTGGAAATTAAATTAGAAACCTAAAGGGTTTAAACCCTAAACCCTAAAGGGTCCTAACCCTAAACCCTAGCCCAAATCCTAAATCCTAAGGGTTTGTAGAAATTCCAAAAATGCCATTAAAATTATTTTGCTAATGACCAAAATGCCCTTTTAGTTTATTTTAATTTGATAACTTGCATTATTGCTTGCAACTTTAGTGGTTTACCAACTTTGTTGACTTGTGTGACACAAAATACCAGCCTCCAGCCAGAATTGATCAGATCCAAAGAAACATAAGCAATATATAAGAGATTTAGAGAGAGAAAAAGTCATAAAACTTGCCATTTTACATACAAGCTCTCACCAACTCTCATTCTCTCTCAAAGCTCTGAAATAATCAAGTAGATCAGTTCTATTTTAGCCCTTTAAAACATCTAGATCAGATTGTTAAGACAAGATCAAAGATTTGGCAAGAAAAGGTATAAGCCCTAATTCGATTTTTGATTTTACATGTTAAGAAAAATATTGTGTTTATGTGTTTAGATTCATGCTAGAGGATGTTTTATGTTGATCTATGATGATCAAACATATATCCATAGCATCAAAGTGCCTTAATTTGGTGTTTTTCAAAAACTGTCAAGAACACGATCTGTGGTCTGACAAGCTAATGTCAGGTGCCATAGATCCGTGCCTATTTTTGATATTTCGTGTTTTATGTTTTGAATCCATAGTCTGACATGAGGTCTTGGATCTGAAAGTGGAATCACAGCCATTCCATGTACAGATTGCACGATATTCATGGTCAAAGTCAGTTGACCGACGTTGACCATGATCTTTCTGGGAAACCCAGAAAGTGAAAATCAGAGTCTGACAAGATTTTCTAAGTCATATATCTGACAGGTTTTGTGTTGGTAGTTGATGTTGTTGTAATCTATGTGTAGCCTGTTGTCTGGTCTACAGATCCATGCTTTAATATACTTTATATCACAAAGAAAATAGAAGTATTAGGTGGTCAAAGAAGACAACTCGCTTTGTTTTTACTTTTCTGGAAAACCCACAAAAGGTAAGAACAAACTTTCTGACAGCAGTTGACTGGCTTATAAATTATGATTCTGTTGTTGTTAGACTGAGTTGTTGTCCTTTACTTGTTCTTTGTCATGTCTACTATAAGTTGGAACCAAGAAATCAACAAAACAATGACCAGAACACTGAGCTTAGTGAGTTTAAAAGTAGTACCTCGAGACTGTCTAGGTTTCTGGGTAACCCAGAAAATCCAGATGACGTCTGACATCTGCTTTGAGGCCTTGGATCTTGCCGAATTGTTATTGTATGATCAAGTTAATGCTTGAATGTTGTAGTACTACATGTAGACTACATGATCGATGCACAAGGTTGTCCAAAACATGATCAGACTGTAAATCAGAGCCGGTCAAACCATGACCCTTAAGCACGAGACTGTCAGTGTTCTAGAGGCTCAAGAACACCAACAGCGACGCTTTCTGTCACTAAAGCTTTATAGCGACGGATTAATTATTTTCTAATTTCTGAATTTTCAAAAAATGATTAAAAAATAGAAATAAATTCTAAAAATTACCAAAAATAGTTTTAAAAATTATTTTAAATTATGAAAAATAATTTTTGACCAATTGGTATATTTTTCTTTAATATTTATAATTATTTAAATATTAAAAGTTTTTAATTTATTTAATTAGTATATTAAATAAATTAGAGAAACATGATTTAATATTATGAAAAATCATTTTAAATAAGAATAATGTATTTAAAAATATTTTGAATTATAAAATATAATTTTTAATATTTTTGGAGAATTTTCATTAATAATTTAATATTAATGATATTAGATTTATTTAATTACTAAATTAAATAAATAAGTTAAAAATGATTTTAATGATTTAAAAATCATTTTAAATGAGAATAAAGTGTTAGAAAATATTTGGAATTATAGAATATTATTTTTAATATTTTTGGGGAATTTTCATTAATAATTTAATATTAATGATATTACATTTATTTAATTACTAAATTAAATAAATAATTTAAAAATAATTTTAATGATTTAAAAATCATTTTAAATGAGAATAAAATGTTAGAAAATATTTGAAATTGTAGAATATTATTTTTAATATTTTTGGAGAATTCTCATTAATAAATTAATATTAAAGATATTAGATTTATTTAATTATTATATTAAATAAATGAATAAAAATGATTTTATTGATTTAAAAATCATTTAAAAATGAGAAAAATGATTTAAAAATATTTTAAGTTATAATTAATTACTTTTAATATTTGGATAATAATTTCATTAATATTTTAATATTAATGGTGATAATTTAAAAATGATTTTAATTACTTTAAAAATTATTTAAGTAGAATATTGATGATTTAAAAATATTTCAAGTTATTAACAATAACTTTTATATTTTGACAAGTATGTTATTAATATTTTTATATTATTAAATATTAATAATGATAAGATTATTTGATAATTAAATAATTTAAAAATGATTTAAGTGTTTGAAAAATAATTATAAATTATAATAATGGTTTATAAATTATTAAAAGCTTCTGGAAAATATTATAAACGATATTTGAATTATCTAAAATAATATTGAAGCTTAGAGACCAAATTTAATTGACAATCAATGTGTTAATTGTCAGATATGGTGACCAGAACACCGAGAATGGACCGAAGTCCAACCAGACCGAAATAGTTAGACTGGATAAGTGTTTTTATATGTTATAAACACTAATGCGGCTATGTGGTAATGTGTCTAGGAGAAGTTTGACTGTAGAATACAATGTTACGTGTTATTAATGATTGTGCTAATTGTGAGACCGACATTGTTGAATATAGGTCTTACGAACGCAGTTAATTATATTGTGTAGCTGTAATCAACGCGGAAGGCAAGTTTCCTAACTCAACCTTGAGTTATATTCAGTCAATTATTTTAATTGTTAATTATTGATAATTATACCATGTTAAGGGAATTTATTGTTGATTATTCGCAGTTAGTGCATGATTAAAATTTAAATTGAATTACTGGTTCGGAAAATGTTCATATCCGTAAATGATAGAATTGACAGTACAGATAATTCCTGTCTATTGTCAAATTATGTTAAGAAATGTCTTAGCTAATTATTCTGGCTTGACGAACATTTGTTAGAACTTGATAAATTCGAGAAGAGAAGATAATTTAATTATTATTGATAGATCAATGCCAGTTATATCGGCTAGATCAAAAACTTGAATAGGTTTGAGAAGAGAAATGATTAGATATTGAAATCATTGCATTTCGTTGTTAAATCAAATTCTTATTCAAAGACTGAGAAGAACAACCTTTTATATAAAGGAAACATTTTAGGTCGTATATTCGACCATTGCGCGCTGTTAAGTATTATGCATAATATAGGGTACAAGGAGTTGGCCGGCTCTAAGTACTTGCAGAGGGGTATGTTTTAATCTTTATGGTTATCTGATGCACCTGGGTATATCAAAGTCCAATCTTTGATAGTTACTCGAGAAGAGAAGTTCTAGATCTAGTGTGATTACTCAGCATAAATCTGGAAAATATTCCAATTTGCTATTTCGTAGAATTAATTCTTGATTATTCCTTGAATATCGTAGAAAACCTTGAAAGCGTAGTACTCTTTCATTATCAGAGTATTGTTGCGGAGAATGTTAGAACAATTGATATTGATTTCTATATCTTTATTGTATGTCTTAACTTGCGGGGCAAACTTGTTGCTCACCCTTGCTATAAATAAAATATTTCAGCTAGGAACGAAGAGGCCAGCGGGTCAAAGAAGAACAAAGGCAAAGGCAAGATGCTGGAGTAGTTATAAAGAACATTATTATTATTATGTTGTATTGTAAACCCTTTTTGTTTATCTAAGAGGTATGTTTGTAATTTTAAGGTTAGCAAACCTGGGACTTATGTATTAACAACTTATGTTAATGAGTTATATATTCCTATTTATATTTAAATGGGTAGTTAAATGTTATTATTATTGTGGATCGTGAACACCAAACTCGGGGGTCAGGTAACCCAGATTTGGGGAGTCACAGGTTGGTATCAAAGCTGTAGTGACCAAGGTGTCACCAGTTAGTAGAAGAGCTGTAGGTTATAAACTTTAAGTGGGGTGGGGGAAAACCCTAGGATTATAACTATACGCGAGATAGATAAAATTCATTTGGAGTTCTAAGTGAGGGATTGCCGAAGTGTATCAATAGTGAGATAAGTGGACACATAGTGTGAGGAGTTTGTATTGGTGAAGTACTAATCAAGTTATTTCAACTAATTGTAGGATGTCTGGAGAAGGTGAAAAGAGTACGGAGATGCTAGCAGTTGTTGCACCGGTGCCAGTAGCCGAGGTGCCAACGCAAAGCGAATTAGTGGAGAAGGTGGGAGAAGATGAACCAATGGTCAATCTGGGGAGCGATCATGACGATTATCCCGAGATGTATCTGAGTGGAGATGAGGAGGCAGAGTCTGAGCCAGCTAAGGTGGAGTTAAAGAATAAGATCAAAGTTGGAGAACAAGATTAGCTATCCACAGAAGTCCAGGAACTTCGAAGTAAAGTGTTTCTTCTAGAGGAGTTGTGGAAGACAGAGCGAGCATTACGCGAAATGACTAATGTAAGACCCCAACTTTTATAAATAAAGATGAATTTTCTATAAATATCATTTTTGAATATTATGGAGTTAATTTGATATAATGTTATAGTTGTGGGTAATATTTATAAATTTTGCAAAGTACGCAAGTTGTTATATAATATTCGATTGGTCGGAGAATATTCATTTTAACAGGAAATATTCGTACAACGGCACAATCATTGGTGGACCCCACAACGGAATTATTGTCGGATTGAGAAAACGACAAAAATATTTTATTAAAAATAACGGCGGAAGTTTTACCATTGATACTGTTGAACTACTCGGTAGTAAAAGTACAGTAATACGTGTGGTTGTATAGTAGCACACGGTATTGATTATTAATGCTTATGTGAGAAGTCACTCAGTCTGATTCAATTATTGTTAGTTAATAATATGAATTATTTAGCGATAATGAAGTTTTGTTTTATTCGTATTATTAACGTAATAAAATAGAAACATCTTTTTATATAAAACAGAATACTTTATTAAAGTTATTCTATAAATAGAATATATTATATTTTATTTAAAAGATTTTTCTTTAAATATGGACCGTCAGATTAAAGTAATCAATCTGGACCGTTCATGGATTAGTTACTATGCATTCTATTTTTCTATAAATAGCAGCTCATTCTTCATTATTTCTTACGAATTCACTGAACTCTAGAGAGAGAAACTATAGAGAGAAACTATAGAGAGAGAGAAGAAGAGTATTCTACTACTTAACTACTTCCTTATTTTAGCTCTTCTTTAAAACGGTAAGGGGTGTTATTCTTTCTTATTCATGAAGAGAACTGTTGTTATTCTATTTCTTATTATTCTGTTGGAATAACCTGTATACGCGGTCTACCCTATACTTGGTGACATTCTTCTACTATTCTATTGGAACATCCTGTCTGTGTATTTTACACCGAACCTGGTTCCGTCTTTATTATTATTCTGTTGGAACATCCTGTCTGTGTGTTTTACACCGGACCTGGTTCTATCTTTATTATTATTCTGTTGGAACATCCTGTCTGTATGTTTTACACCGGACCTGATTCCATCTTTATTATTATTCTGTTGGAACATCCTCTCTATGTGTTTTACACCGGACCTGGTTCCGTCTTTATTATTATTCTGTTGGAGTATCCTGTCTGTGCGTTTTACACCGGACCTGGTTCTATTATTTATTATTCTGTTGGAATAACCTGTCTGTGCGGTTTATCGCATGCATGGTGATTTTTTTTGTTATTCCATTCTTTATTATACTCAGTTGGTTAAGTTTTAACTTCTATACTCCATGAAATTTGTGGAATATCCTTGATAATTGTGTTTCATCCAGTATCTTTTCATGAAAATATTCTTCTAAGCATTCTTGAATTCTATTCCACAAAGCAGTATCATGTTGACAATTTGGACGTTGTTAATTCTTGGATAAATTAATTCTTGAACTTGTTTTATTGAATTCTTATATTATTGTCATCATCCTCATGTTTATAAAATGTTGAAAGTCATCTGTGGCCTGTAGTGTATAGATGTACTTGGTATGATTATGACCAGGGATTATTCGGTATAATCATGACCGTAATGTTACAAATGATGTGGTAAAAGTCCTCATTGGCCCGTAGTTCGTTGATGGACAGTTGTTGGCATGATCATAACCATTAATGAATACATGAATATCCTTGGCCGTAGTGTAGGGGTGATTCGATGATGTGGATTATTTTATTAAGCTGAGTCCCAGCGATCACAGTGTTGAAAAACTGTTTAAATCATAAAAGATAGTAGAGTTTATTTTCTGCTTGACTCTTTTAATGGATTGCTTGTTCCGCTGCAGTTAAACTTGATGTCTATTATATTTTATCAGTTTAACATTGTTGAAGGCTAATGATAATTTATTCTGCATTATCTTAGTCATAATATTTCTTACTGGGCTAGTTGAGCTCACCCTTTCTTTCACTGTTCTCTTCAGGAAATGAGAACGTAGTTGGGGCAAGTTGGGGAACGGAGTGATGGTCCGAATGATAGTATTAGTTAGTAGTCCTCACTATTCTATGTAATAGTGTGTTAATAAATGTAATGAGGACTCCTTTTGAGTATGAATACTCTCTAGAAAATAATATTTGTATTCAAACTCACAGTTTATGTTTTGTCGTATTGTACACGACAGTTGTATTAGTAAGTTATATTTGTATTCTGTACTATGTATCTGACGACCCAAGATGGGTGATGTATACCTAATTTTGGGGGCGTCACAGTTGGTATCAGAGCTTAGGGATATGATCCCTGGCTAAGATGTGAGAATAGAACTAGGAGGGGAGAGACGGGGAATTCCTTCGCTAGTATGACCTACCTAAGTTTATTTGCATGATATTTAATTGGTCGGTCATAATATAAGGATAATATATGACATATCAATTAACTTTTATTTTGTGGCAGTATCTGAAAATGGTATCTGAGAATGTTGAGAATAGCAATGGAGCACAGACGACTGTTGATTCACCACATATCAATAATCATGATAATGTGCATCAGGAAGGTGATAATCCTCATGCAAACAACAACACTGACCAGATGATGAACGATGGAATGTTCAGAAACTTTATGCAGTTCATGCAACAGCAGGCGAGAGCGGCTCCTGTCCAAAATATAGGTGGAAACACTGAAAACTCTCGGACGGTCACCGCTAAACAGTTCAAGGAGCTGAGACCACCAGAGTTTAAGGGAGAGCCAAAACCACTTATAGCAGAAACATGGATAAAGCAGATTACCAAGATATTTGATGTCTTGGGATGCTCCGAGGAGCAAAAGGTTCCCTTTGCCGCCTTTATATTGCAAGGAGAGGCAGATTACTGGTGGGAATCGATTAAGCGTACTCAACATGCCGCACTGAAGATGTCTTGGGGGAAGTTCCAAGAGCTGTTCAATGACAAATACTTTTCCGAAAGTGTTCGTCACATGAAGGAGGTGGAGTTCATCAAATTGGAGCAGAATAATATGACCGTGTCGCAGTATGAGGCTAAATTTGCTGAGTTGTCCCGGTTTGCATCCCACTTGGTGGATAATGAAGAGCGAATGACGCGAATATTTTTGCAAGGTTTGAAACCTGAGATACGTCAACATCTTATTTCTCATAAACTGTGTTTGTATTCAGATGTTGTGAATAGGGCTCAGTTAGTGGAGCACGATAACGAGTCAATGCAACCAAAAGAGAGCAGTCGGTAAAATGATAATACTAGTGAGAGCAATCATCGACGCGGTGACAACAAGCGTGGAGGGAGTCAACAGGCCAGAAATGGTAACCACTTCGGTGGTAATCAGGGCCAAAACAATAAGAATGGTCATTTCAAGAAGAGGAGATTCAACAATGATAGAAAGACGTCAGCACCAGCACCCGTTGGTAAGGAAGGAGAACAACCACCTATCATATGTTTCAAATGCAGAGGGGAGGGGCACATCAGTCCAAACTGCGCGATGTCGTCTAAAGCATGTTATAATTGTGGAAGAGAATGTCATTTAGCTCGATTTTGTCGTTTACCAAAAATAAGTTCAGCCAAGATGGAGACACCAAAGGCCGTCCCAGAAAAGTCAAAACCGGTAGTGCAAAGGAGAACGTTTGTTGTGACCTCCCAGAAAGTAAGGAACCCGAATGAGGTTATCACGGGTAAGCTTATCATAAACTCTAACGAAGTCTATACTTTATTTGATACCGGTTCTACCCATTCTTTTATTTCTCCTACTTGCGCTCATCGATTAAATTTGACTCCGGAGAAATTAGACTTTGATTTATATGTTGAAACTCCATTGGGAAAAACCTTCATTACATTCACGGTTTATAAGTCTTGTTTGGTTCAAGTTGGTACCCACACATTACCTGTCGATCTGATTTCATTAAAAATACTTGCATTTAACGTGATTCTAGGGATTGATTGGTTAACTACTCATCATGCAAAAAATGATTGTTTTCGTAAGGTTGTTAGCTTTCATATTCCTAATCGACCTATTATGCGAATTCAAGCAGCCAAACCATTAAAATCAATCGCTGTCATCTCAAGCCATAAAGCTATTTGTTTATTGAAAAACGGATGTCAAGCTTTCTTAGCTCATGTCACGGATCTAAACAAAAATACGTCAGTTTTGAATGATATTTCTATTGTTAATAAATTTCCTGACGTATTCCCTGAAGAACTTCCTTCAGAGCGTGAAATTGAATTTTGTATCGACCTTGAACCCGGTACAAAACCTATTTTCAAAGCCCCATATCGAATGGCTCCTATTGAACTTCAGGAGTTAAAGATCCAACTGCAGGAATTGTTAGACATTGGCTTTATTCGTCCTAGTACTTCTCCTTGGGGTGCTCCTGTGCTATTCGTGAAGAAGAAAGATGGAAGTATGTGACTTTGTATTGATTATCGGGAGTTGAATCATGTCACCATCAAAAATAGGTACCCATTGTCACGTATTGATGACCTGTTTGACCAGTTGCAAGGAGCACAATTCTTTTCAAAGATCGATCTTCGTTCTGGATATCATCAGCTGAAGGTTAGAACTGAGGATATTCCAAAGACGGCTTTTAGAACTCGGTACGGGCATTATGAATTCTTAGTCATGTCCTTTGGATTGACTAATGCTCCTGCTGTCTTCATGGATATGATGAACCGGGTATTCAAGGAATATTTGGATCACTTTGTGGTCGTCTTTATTGATGACATCCTTATTTATTCCAAAAGTCGTGAAGATCATGAGCAACACTTGAGGCTGGTACTCCAAAAGCTTCGTGAATACAAGCTTTATGCCAAGTTGAAGAAATGCGAGTTCTGGCTGGAGGAGGTAGCATTCCTTGGGCACGTAGTATCAAGTCGTGGAATACCGGTTGACCCGACAAAGATTGAAGCTATTCAAAGCTGGGAGCAACCTAAATCAGTGACCGAAGTACGTAGCTTTCTTGGTTTAGCTGGTTATTATCGGAGATTCGTGGAAGGATTTTCTCGAATCGCTACTCCATTAACTCAGCTGACTCGAAAAGATACAAAGTTCGGTTGGAGCGAAGAATGTGAGAAGAGTTTTCAAGAACTCAAGAGGAGACTCATTTCAGCACCTGTTCTAACAATACCATCTGGCTCGGAGGGATTTGTCATCTACAGTGATGCTTCGAGCAAAGGGTTGGGATGCGTTCTCATGCAATATGGAAAAGTCATAGCCTATGTATCAAGACAACTCAAGAAATATGAGAGGAATTATCCTACTCATGATCTAGAGTTGGCAGCTGTTGTCTTTGTACTTAAAATTTGGAGGCATTACTTGTATGGGGAGAAGGTGGAGATCTTTACGGATCATAAAAGCCTCAAATATTTTTTCACTTAAAAGGAACTCAACATGCGACAACGATGTTGACTTGAACTGTTGAAAGATTATGATCATACCATTCAATACCATCCTGGAAAAACGAACGTGGTAGCTGACGCATTAAGTAGAAGATCATATGCAAGTACGAGTGCGATATTATCAACACAAAGGCCCATTTTGTGTGACTTGCAAAGGATGAAGATAGAGTTAAAGACTCCAGGGACCCATGTGATGATGACGAATATATGAGTAGAACCAACTTTAATCGATAAAGTTAAAGCTGCTCAAGCTACAGACCTGGAGCTGATGCGTATGAGGAAGAAAGTGTAAGAAGGTGCTATGCCGGAAGCAAGAATCAATGAAGAAGGAATACTTCGAGTCAACTCCAGACTTTGTGTTCCTAACAACCCTGATTTAAAGTATAAAATCATGATGGAGGCGCACAACACACCGTTTGCAATCCATCCTGGAAGTACCAAAATGTATCATGATCTTCGTCATACATTTTGGTGGAGCAATATGAAGAGAGAGATAGCGATGTTTATCTCAAGGTGTTTAACTTGTCAACGAGTCAAAGCGGAGCATCAAGTACTAAAAGGTCCATTGCAATCACTTGAAATTCTAAAATGGAAGTGGGAGCACATTACCATGGATTTCGTTACCGGTCTTCCTAGGGTTTCTCAAGGTATTGATGCGATTTGGGTCATTGTTGATAGATTGACCAAGTTTGCTCATTTCTTACCGATACGAGAAATTTATACACTTGAACGTCTTGCTCGTATGTACATAAACGAGATTGTAAGACTGCATGGTATGCCAGTATCCATAGTTTCTGATCGAGACCCAAGATTCACTTCATGATTTTGGGTTAGTTTACAAAAAGCTATGGGCACAGATTTACGATTTAGTTCGGCATATCATCCTCAGACGGACGGACAGTCAGAGAGGACTATTCAAACTCTAGAAGATTTATTAAGACTCTGTGTCCTTGACTTCAAGGGAAGTTGGGACAAGTTCTTACCATTGGTGGAGTTTTCCTACAACAACAGTTATCAAGCAAGTATTGGCATGGCTCCATTTGAAGCATTGTATGGAAGAAAATGTCGTTCTCCAGTATGCTGGGATGAGGTGGGTGAAGCAACGTTGTTGGGACCGGAGTTGGTATGTATGACTACAGAAAAGATTTAAACCATCCGACAACGTATAAAAACCTCACAAGATCGACAAAAGAGTTATGCTGATCTTCATCGAAAGGACGTGGAATTTGATGTAGGAGATCATGTGTTCTTACGTATTGCTCCATGGAAAGGAGTTACGAGATTTGGAAAGAGAGAAAAGCTCAATCCTCGATTCATCGGTCCATTTTTAATCCTCGATCGAGTAGGAACTGTGGCTTATAGACTCGCTTTACAGCCAAGTATGTCTCGTGTTCATAACATTTTTCACATATCCATGTTACGTAAATATGTGGAAGACCCGAACCACATTATTGAGTTAGAACCGGACAAAATAGCGGAGGATTTGACGTATGAAGAAGTTCCTGTTCAAATCTTGGATAAGAAGGAACATATTCTACGCTCCAAGGTTATACCTCAAGTCAAAGTTTTGTGGAGAAACCACGATGTTGAGGAAATGACTTGGGAGTTAGAATCTGAAATGAAATCAAGGTTTCCTTACCTCTTCGACATACCAGGTACGTACCCTAATTTCGAGGGAGAAATTTCATAAGAAGGGGAGGTTGTAAGACCCCAACTTTTATAAATAAAGATGAATTTTCTATAAATATCATTTTTGAATATTATGGAGTTAATTTGATATAATGTTATAGTTGTGGGTAATATTTATAAATTTTGCAATGTATGCAAGTTGTTATATAATATTCGATTGGTCGGAGAATATTCGTTTTAACAGGAAATATTCGTACAACGGCACAATCATTGGTGGACCCCACAACGGAATTATTGTCGGATTGAGAAAACGACAAAAATATTTTGTTAAAAATAACGGCGGAAGTTTTACCATTGATACTGTTGAACTACTCGGTAGTAAAAGTACAGTAATACGTGTGGTTGCATAGTAGCACACGGTATTGATTATTAATGCTTATGTGAGAAGTCACTCAGTCTGATTCAATTATTGTCAGTTAATAATATGAATTATTTAGCGATAATGAAGTTTTGTTTTATTCGTATTATTAACGTAATAAAACAGAAACATCTTTTTATATAAAACAGAATACTTTATTAAAGTTATTCTATAAATAGAATATATTATATTTTATTTAAAAGATTTTTCTTTAAATATGGACCGTCAGATTAAAGTAATCAATCTGGACCGTTCATGGATTAGTTACTATGCATTCTATTTTTCTATAAATAGCAGCTCATTCTTCATTATTTCTTACGAATTCACTGAACTCTAGAGAGAGAAACTATAGAGAGAAACTATAGAGAGAGAGAAGAAGAGTATTCTGCTACTTAACTACTTCCTTATTTCAGCTCTTCTTTAAAACGGTAAGGGGTGTTATTCTTTCTTATTCATGAAGAGAACTGTTGTTATTCCATTTCTTATTATTCTGTTAGAATAACCTGTATACGCGGTCTACCCTATACTTGGTGACATTCTTCTATTATTCTGTTGGAACATCCTGTCTGTGTGTTTTACACCGGACCTGGTTCCGTCTTTATTATTATTCTGTTAGAACATCCTGTCTGTGTGTTTTACACCGGACCTGGTTTCGTCTTTATTATTATTCTGTTGGAACATCCTGTCTGTGTGTTTTACACCGAACATGGTTTCGTCTTTATTATTATTCTGTTGGAATATCCTGTCTGTGCGTTTTACGCCGGACCTGGTTCCATTATTTATTGTTCTGTTGGAATAACCTGTCTGTGCGGTCTATCGCATGCATGGTGATTTCTTTTGTTATTCCATTCTTTATTATACTCAGTTGGTTAAGTTTTGACTTCTATACACCATGAAATTTGTGGAATATCCTTGATAATTGTGTTTCATCCAGTATCTTTTCATGAAAATATTCTTCTAAGCATTCTTGAATTCTACTCCACAAAGCAGTATCATGTTGACAATTTGGACGTTGTAAATTCTTGGATAAATTAATTCTTGAACTTGTTTTATTGAATTCTTATATTATTGTCATCATCCTCATGTTTATAAAATGTTGAAAGTCATCTGTGGCCTGTAGTGCATAGATGGACTTGGTATGATTATGACCAGGGATTATTCAGTATAATTATGACCGTAATATTACAAATGATGTGGTAAAAGTCCTCATTGGCCCGTAGTGCGTTGATGGATAGTTGTTGGCATGATCATGACCATTAATGAATACACGAATATCCTTCGCCGTAGTGCAGGGGTGATTCGATGATGTGGATTATTTTATTAAGCTGAGTCCCAGCGATCACAGTGTTGAAAAACTTTTTAAATCATAAAAGATAGTAAAGTTTATTTTCTACTTGACTCTTTTAATGGATTGCTTGTTCCGCTGCAGTTAAACTTGATGTCTATTATATTTTATCAGTTTAACATTGTTGAAGGCTAATGATAATTTATTCTGCATTATCTTAGTCATAATATTTCTTACTGGGCTAGTTGAGCTCACCCTTTCTTTCACTGTTCTCTTCAGAAAATGAGAACGTAGCTGGGACAAGTTGGGGAACGGAGTGATGGTCCGAATGATAGTATTAGTTAGTAGTCCTCACTATTCTATGTAATAGTGTGTTAATAAATGTAATGAGGACTCCTTTTGAGTATGAATACTCTCTAGAAGACAATATTTGTATTTAAACTCACAGTTTATGTTTTGTCGTATTGTACACGGCAGTTGTATTAGTAAGTTGTATTTGTATTCTGTACTATGTATCTGACGACCCAAGATGGGTGATGTATACCTAATTTTGGGGGCGTCACAACTGAAGAAAGGAACGAGCTCAAGGCGCAGGTAGAAAGGATGAAGGTGGAAGGTGGTGGATCGTCTGAAGGGACAATCAAGCAACAGAAAGGCAAGAAAAAGAGAAAGAGGGACAATGACATCCCTAATTCTGAAAAGTCAAGCCCGAAGAAGAAGCAAGCCTGTACCAAGTGTGGAAAGACTCACGATGGAGAATGCATGATGTGGAAGAATGTATGTTTCAACTGCAAGCAGGAAGGACATATTTCTTTGCATTGTCCTAAGCTAAATTTGAGGAAGTGTTTCTCATGTGGGCAGACGGGTCACGGAATCAACAAGTGTCCCAACAAGAAGAATACTGGTGAAAGGAGTGGTCGGTAGACAACTTAGATAAATGTAATAGTATCTTTTGGGTAGAAGTTTATGATATTAAGTGTTGTAATATCGAGAACAATGTTCAAGCATATGTAAATATATATATATATATATATATATATATATATATATATATATATATATGTTTTATGAATGAAATCTTTATTTTCTATATGAATATAAGATTAAGATTAATTTGTGTGTTCTTAAAACTCATACTTATGATAAGTTAATGACTCATAATTATATGAAATGTTTTGAACCCCTCAGCGAATGGACGCCAAAGGTCTGACTAGGATAAGTTCATACACTCATATAATTGTGGCAAGTTCCTGAACTCATAAGTGTGGTAAGTTTGACGAACTGGTAATAACTGTGTGTGAATGGAGAATTGCAACTTTTTGTGTAAAGTTGTGTTGTTAATCCTGTTATGATTTAAAAAGGAATAGTAATATTTGGTAAGTACTATGTGCTATTTGAATAAATATGCAATTATATGAGAATTTTGTATTGAATTCTTATTGTGTTAAGAATTTGTATAGAACAAGAGAATTAATATAAGATTTTTATTTAAATCAGATAATGCCGCCTAGACGACAGAATCGAAACCAACGAGAAGAGCAATCGGTGAATAACGAAGGAGGTCAAGCTGACCCAATGCAAAACTTTGCGGATATGATAGCCCAAGCTATGGAGAATAGAGTTCCCGCAGGAAGAGGAAGAGCGAGAAATCAGCCAGCTGACAGATTGGCTAATTTCAAGGATTTTAAAGCGGTAGGACCGCCGGAATTCTGGGGAACCGAAGATCCGATTGAAGCCCAAACTTGGGTGAAGGAGATGGAGAAAGCATTCGTCATTGCGCGAGTGGCGGAAGAGCAGAAGACAGCTTTTGCGACATACTTAATGAAGGGAGAAGCTAATTTCTGGTGGGAAACGAACCAAGCAAGAGCTGGTATGGAGGTGGTGTTATGGACAAGATTCAAGGAGTTGTTCTTTGAGAACTACTTCTCACCAAGTATGCAATCCAGAATGGAAGTCAAGTTTCTAGAACTAAAACAGGAGAATATGTCTGTTTCTGAATATGTTGCCAAATTCAATGAGTTTGCAAGATTTGTACCTCATCAGGTGGACACAGAGGCGAGAAAGGCAAGAAGATTTGAGAACAGACTGAAGCCGGGGATATTCAACAAAGTAGCTGTCTTGCAGATTAACACGTTCGCGGCCTTGATGGAGAAAGCATTAATTGCTGAAGGAGGGAATGAAGCAGTGTCTCGATTCCATCAGGAAAAGAAGAAGAAGACAAACGATGGTGGAAGCAGTGGTGGTAGTAACCCTAATAAGAGGAAGTGGAGTGAGAATACACAATCAGGTAGCAAAGCTGAAGGGAATAAGAAAGGAGGAGAGCCTTGTGCGAGCTGTGGGAAGAATCATCCAGGCGTTTGTCTGAAGAAGAAAGGAGTCTGCTATAACTGTGGGAAAGAGGGGCACATGTCACCCAATTGTCCCAATCCGAAGAAAATTCAAGGTTGTTATGCATGTGGATCAACGGATCATCTGGTTCGAAACTATCCGAAGAGAAATACGGAGAAGGAAAGTGGCAACAAGGGACCCAGTGGCAGAACCTTGGCAGCTCGAGAACCTGCACAGCCAGGAAGACCAACGACCCGTACATTCAACATGACGGCGCAGGATTCGGTGGCTGCCCAGGAGGTGGTATCAGGTAACAATTTCGCTTTAGAAATTTAAATTACACGAGAATTATAAGTCAGATATTACTGTGAACTGTTTTCTTTTAAAGATTCAAGTCACAGGTTAGAATTTGAGACACAATTTAATATTGTGTTGATAAAAATGAATTGATGATACAACTTTAAAAGATTGTAGAGAATAAGAAAGCGGTGATTCCGAGGACGGAATCCTTTTAAGGAGGGGTGAATGTGATAACCCGAGATTTCTAATATTCAAAAATTTGCGAATAAATTTTTTTTATTTAATATTAATATTAATTATCATTTATGTGACAAGTATCGGTGATACGTGTATCGAGAAAGTCAATTTGTGTATTGACTAATAAAATTTAGAGTTGAGTTGTGCTTAACAAGCTTTAGAAACCCTAACCCTAATTTCTAGATAGGGATTCGATAGGAAATATAATTAAAATAATTATATTGATGAGAATGTGTTTGTACTGTATAGAAATTTTGATCAATGATTGATCGGATAAGGTTTGAAAATTATAAAACCTAATAAGAGATTAGAAACCCTAATCTCAGAATTAAAAACTCTAACGTACCGTTGGAAACCCTAATCGAAAGTCGAGAAACCCTAATTTTAAATTCAGAAATCCTAAACCCTAAATTAGGAAACCCTAATCCTAATTGACAAGCCTTATGTGTGTATTAAACTTAAATATGATTAGAAAACCCTAATTATATTTTAGTTATCTTAATTTCTATTTTACAAACCCTAATTGTAATTTAGAAAAATTATTTTTCTAATTAAAACCCTAAGTCGTGGGTTGTAAACCCTAATGATCATTTTGACCCTAATTGCTAAATTAAGCAATTTTAATTAGGAATATTAATCCTAGTTAGCAAAAATTGAATTTTATGATTAGGAAATATTATATAATTATCGAATCCTAATTGTAATTTAGAATTATTAATTTTCTATTTTGAAAACCGAAATTTGACAATTTTGGAAAATTAAATTAGAAACCTAAAGGGTTTAAACCCTAAACCCTAAAGGGTCCTAACCCTAAACCCTAGCCCAAATCCTAAACCCTAAGGGTTTGTAGATATTCCAAGAATGCCATTAAAATTATTTTTCTAATGGCCAAAATGCCCTTTTAGTTTATTTTAATTTGATAACTTGCATTATTGCTTGCAACTTTAGTGGTTTACCAACTTTGTTGACTTGTGTGACACAAAATACCAGCCTCCAGCCGGAATTGATCAGATCCAAAGCAACATAAGCAATATATAAGAGATTTAGAGAGAGAAAAAGTCATAAAACTTGCCATTTTGCATACAAGCTCTCACCAACTCTCATTCTCTCTCAAAGCTCCGAAATAATCAAGTAGATCAGTTCTATTTTAGCCCTTTAAAACATCTAGATCAGATTGTTAAGACAAGATCAAAGATTTGGTAAGAAAAGGTATAAACCCTAATTCAATTTTTGATTTTACATGTTAAGAAAAAATTTGTGTTTATGTGTTTAGATTCATGCTAGAGGATGTTTTATGTTGATCTATGATGATCAAACATATATCCATAGCATCATAGTGCCGTAATTTGGTGTTTTTCAAAAACTGTCAAGAACACGATCTGTGGTCTGACAAGCTAATGTCAGGTGCCATAGATCCGTGCCTATTTTTGATATTTCGTGTTTTATGTTTTGAATCCATAGTCTGACATGAGGTCTTGGATCTGGAAGTGGAATCACAGCCATTCCATGTACAGATTGCACGATATTCATGGTCAAAGTCAGTTGACCGACGTTGACCATGATCTTTCTGGGAAACCCAGAAAGTGAAAATCAGAGTCTGACAAGATTTTCTAATTCATATATCTGACAGGTTTTGTGTTGGTAGTTGATGTTGTTGTAATCTATGTGTAGCTTGTTGTCTGGTCTACAGATCCATGCTTTAATATACTTTATATCACAAAGAAAATAGAAGTATTAGGTGGTTAAAGAAGACAACTCGCTTTGTTTTTACTTTTCTGGAAAACCCACAAAAGGTAAGAACAAACTTTCTGACAGCCGTTGACTGGCTTATAAATTATGATTTTGTTGTTGTTAGACTGAGTTGTTGTCCTTTACTTGTTCTTTGTCATGTCTACTATAAATTGGAACCAAGAAATCAACAAAACAATGACCAGAACACTAAGCTTAGTGAGTTTAAAAATAGTACCTCGGGACTGTCTGGGTTTCTGGGTAACCCAGAAAACCCAAATGACGTCTGACATCTACTTTGAGGCCCTGGATCTTGCCGAATTGTTATTGTATGATCAAGTTAATGCTTAAATGTAGTAGTACTACATGTAGACTACATGATCGATGCACAAGGTTGTCCAGAACATGATCAGACTGTAAATCAGAGTCGGTCAAACCATGAGCCTTAAGCACGAGACTGTCAGTGTTCTTGACGCGCAAGAACACCAACATCGACGCTTTCTGTCACTAAAGTTCTATAGCGACGGATTAATTATTTTCTAATTTCTGAATTTTTGGAAAATGATTAAAAATAGAAATAAATTCTAAAAATTACCAAAAATAGTTTTAAAAATTATTTCAAATTATGAAAATATTTTTTGACCAATTGGAATATTTTTCTTTAATATTTATAATTATTTAAATATTAAAAGTGTTTAATTTATTTAATTAGTGTATTAAATAAATTAGAGAAAAATAATTTAATATTATGAAAAATCATTTAAAATAAGAATAATGTATTGAAAAATATTTTGAATTATAAAATATAATTTTTAATTTTTTTGGAGAATTTTTATTAATAATTTAATATTAATGATATTAGATTTATTTAATTATTAAATTAAATAAATAAGTTAAAAATGATTTTAATGATTTAAAAATCAATTTAAATGAGAATAAAGTGTTAGAAAATATTTAGAATTATAGAATATTATTTTTAATATTTTTGGAGAATTCTCATTAATAAATTAATATTAAAGATATTAGATTTATTTAATTATTATATTAAATAAATGAATAAAAAATGATTTTATTGATTTAAAAATTATTTAAAAATGAGAAAAATAATTTAAAAATATTTTAAGTTATAATTAATTACTTTTAATATTTGCATAATAATTTCATTAATATTTTAATATTAATGGTGATAATTTAAAAATGATTTTAATTACTTTAAAAATCATTTAAGTAGAATATTGATGATTTAAAAATATTTTAAGTTATTAAAAATAACTTTTATATTTTGACAAGTATGTTATTAATATTTTTATATTATTAAATATTAATAATGATAAGATTATTTGATAATTAAATCATTTAAAAATGATTTAAGTGTTTAAAAAATTATTATAAATTATAATAATGGTTTATAAATTATTAAAAGCTTCCGAAAAATATTATAAACGATATTTGAATTATCTAAAATAATATTGAAGCTTAGAGACCAAATTTAATTGACAATCAATGTGTTAATTCTCGGATATGGTGACCAGAACACCGAGAATGGACCGAAGTCCAATCAGACCGAAATAGTTAGACTGGATAAGTGTTTATATAGGTTATAAACACTAATGTGGCTATGTGGTAATGTGCCTAGGAGAAGTTTGACTGTAAAATACAATGTTACGTGTTATTAATGATTGTGCTAATTGTGAGACCGACATTATTGAATATAGGTCTTACGAACGCAGTTAATTATATTGTGTAGCTGTAATCAACGCGGAAGGCAAGTTTCCTAACTCAACCTTGAGTTATATTCAGTCAATTATTTTAATGGTTAATTATTGATAATTATACCATGTCCAGGGAATTTATTGTTGATTATTCGCAGTTAGTGCATGATTAAAATTCAAATTAAATTACTGATTCGGAAAATATTCATATCCGTAAAAGATAGAATTGACAGTACAGATAATTCCTGTCTATTGTCAAATTATGTTGAGAAATGTCTTAGCTAATTATTCTGGCTAGACGAACATTTGTTAGAACTTGATAAATTCGAGAAGAGAAGATAATTTAATTATTATTGATAGATCAATGCCAGTTATATCGGCTAGATCAAAAACTTGAATAGGTTTGAGAAGAGAAGTGATTAGATATTGAAATCATTGCATTTTATTGTTAAATCAAATTCTGATTCAAAGACTGAGAAGAACAACCTTTTATATAAAGGAAGCATTTTAGGTCGTATATTCGACCATTGCGCGCTGTTAAGTATTATGCATAATATAGCGTACAAGGAGTTGACTGGCTCTAAGTACTTGAAGAGGGGTATGATTTAATTTTTATGGTTATCTGATGCACCTGAGTATATCAAAGTCCAATCTTTGATAGTTACTCGAGAAGAGAAGTTCTAGATCTAGTGTGATCACTCAGCATAAATCTGGAAAACATTCCTATTTGCTATTTCGTAGAATTAATTCTTGATTATTCCTTGAATATCGTAGAAAACCTTGAAAGCGTAGTACTCTTTCATTATCAGATTATTGTTGCGGAGAATGTTAGAACAATTGATATTGATTTCTATATCTTTATTGTATGTCTTAACTTGCGGGGCAAACTTGTTGCTCACCCTTGCTATAAATAAAACATTTCAGCTAGGAACGAAGAGGCCAGCGGGTCAAAGAAGAACAAAGACAAAGGCAAGATGCTGGAGTAGTTATAAAGAATATTGTTATTATTATGTTGTATTATAAACCCTTTTCGTTTATCTAAGGGGTATGTTTGTAATTTTAAGGATAGCAAACCTGGGACTTATGTATTAACAACTTATGTTAATGAGTTATATATTCCTATTTATATTTAAATGGGTAGTTAAATGTTATTATTATTGTGGATCGTGAACACCAAACTCGGGGGTCAGGTAACCCAGATTTGGGGGTGTCACAATGTATCAGGCTCTTCATCCTGATTACAGAGCTGTAGTGTATGATTGGGGATTTGGGGCATTCTTCTCCATCCTTCCCCGTCGTTGTCCCTGGGGTTACCTCAGGGCATTGTCTGAGCGATGGTTTCATCAAACTCAGTCACTCCATCTGCTGGATTGTGAGGTGATGATGACGCCGATGGATTGGCGATTTATCACAGGTATAGAGTTTGGAGGGGAGCCAGTGCCTTGCATGACGAATATTACCCCTACTGCCGTCAGATCCTTGTTGGGAGTTTCGGCGGAGACGCTCAAAGGCAGGACTGTCCGTTCAGGTCCTTTGAGCGTAGATTCTATGAGCGGGCTTTTGAGTGAGCCCATGCCTGATGATGTCAGTGTCAGGGATCGCGTTCTGCGGCGATTATTCCTGATGATCATTAGAGGCTGCTTCATAGCAGATAACTCTTCTACGGTGTCTTTTGCTTTGATCAGCGCCACGCGTGATGTGGACCGTATTGGAGAGTATGATCAGGGTTCCTACACCTTCGCCTATTTCCTCCGGGGCATGCATATGCGCTCACAGGGTTTGACCGAGGCTTGGCCAGGCTTCTACCCATTTCTGTTGGTGAGTATTTCTCTTGTCATTTCCCATTTATAGGTTAAGAGTGTTTACTGATAGCAGATGTTTTGCCATTATGTTAGCAGTTTGGGCCTATGAGAGGCTCCCATGCTTGCGTCCTGTGAGTGTGTTAGGTTTAGATTCCTATCCACGAGGACGACGATGGCATCATTCCATTTTGCCGGAGGTCCCTGTAGCTGAGGGTTTCACTCACTGCCGTATGCAGCTGGAGTTGCTGACAGCTGACACCATTATATGGATTCCCTATTCAGGGGAACACTTGACCATCAGCTTTGAGGATGGATACCCGACTGGAGTCGAATACGTGATTTCCACCAGGAGAGTTCCTCTCTTCACAGATGGAGGCTGGGAGCTCTATTTAGGAGAGCATGCTATTAGGAGCACCACAGGGGAGATTCGTATACCGATCTTGCCTCCTGCCAGGCATCATTGGCCTGTATCACAATCACCCATCATTGATATCCCATTGTTGGGGGTTGACGGTTTTGCATTATCAGAGGGTCCTTGCACTCAGGAGACATTCCTGCGTTGGTGGTTCCCTCGTACTATCGGAGCCCAGTCCTGCGCCACACAGTTTATGGGGGATATGGTTCTAGGATCCATGATGATGATGGATTGGATAACTTGTGTCTGAGATCTGACTCATATGACACAGATTGATAGCTTGACTCGGCAGTTGGACCAGGAACATATATTTATCCGGCATTTGGGCAGAGATCCGGCAAAGGAAACTTCATTTGCTCCTTCCAGCTCAGGCGCTGGCCCCTCAGACGACCCATTTGGTTTTGCCAGCGCAGATCATCCTTTATATAGGCCTGATATCCCTGTTGATAGAGATCCAGTGACTCAGGAGGAGTTACATCAGGTGGACATGATTGATGATGTGGACATCGACACCATTATCTTCTTCTGATGTGTATTCTCGTTATATCTTTTGATAGGCCTCTGTTAGATATTGGGTGGCTGTGTCATTCTCGCTATATCTTTTGATAGGCCTCTGTTAGATATTGGGTGGCTGTGCCCCATTCTCGCTATATCTTTTGATAGGCCTCTGTTAGTAGTAGGGCGTATTAGCCCCATTTCCCTGTATTTGTAGCTGTACAGAGATGATGTATTAGATGATGATATACTTAGGAATGTATGCATAATTTTTCATTCCCTATATCATATTGCCATCAATTATCTACTATGCATGTATCATGTTATGCATATGTATGTATGTCCAGAGATATTCGGCATTGACCCCTGGAAGGTCTTATGACACGGCCCGCACAGATGTCTTCTTCGACAGTTAGCCATATTGATCATACCCCCCCCCCATTATTGGTGGCATTGGGTATGCGATCGTGGTATGATAGCATGTCACCACCAGAAAGGGTGACTGTAGATCATTTGCTGCTGCACACCATGACTTTATTGATGTTTCAGGTTCCCGTAGGGTTTGTGGATGGGATGCTAGAGTATTAGATACGGGATAGGCAGGTTTTTCGATACGGGACCCATGAGTTGACTCTTACTCTGGAGGAGTATGCACGATTGACGATGCTGCCTTTAGACAGACCTTGCGTGCACCTAGCTTTTGGAGACATGAGCAGACGATTCATGACTCTCACTGGATTGCGGCGCAGAGTAGTGCAGGATGAGCTGACATCTGGCCACGTGATATCCCAACGTTTTCTGTATGACAGATTTGGCTCGGAGGATAGCTATTCATGACATTCCGGGGATTTTACCACACCGGAGGATCATTGGCGTCTAGCCAGAGTTGATGTATTGCTGTTGTGCGTACTCTCATACGTCTACATGCCACGATACATGGACGAGATAGACATTGGTGTTATCACGACAGTGAGAGCTCTCAGGGAGGGTCGTACCTTTATACCGATGATTGTAGAAGAGACCATGCGGTCAGCATCCTACTGCTGCACTTATCCGACAGGAATGTTCACAGGTAGCTCGGTCATGTTATATGTGTGGTTTATGTCACACTTGAGACCGATTGGCACTCTTAGACGACATGGGTATTGGTTCACTCATGATATATCTATGTCATACTCCTTTTAGCCATCAGGGTGTATAGATGCTCTGTCCTAGTCCACATTTTTGGCAGATATTAGAGATATATTCAGCATATTGCCGTGTTTGGGGCTTAGCTAACCATACAGCTTTATTACTCATGCTTCGGGCATGGACTACCTCCCTCTGGCTGGTTTGAGGGGTGTGTCTACTTATCACCCGCTGGTCATGATGTCGCAATTTTACCAGTTTCATGACTTTTATCCTTTCGAGGGGGTGATAGGTCAGCGTTCAGCTTCTCGCTTTCTTTCAGCAGAGGACCGATCCCATGTGTATGCTTGTTGGGATCAGCGTGAGATAGCTGATTTTTTTGTCAGTCATCCAGGTTGTTCTGCAGAGTATTCTGCATGGATGGAGGCAGAGATTTTATCGACTGCGGCAGTATCCAAAGTACCGGATAGCGAGTCAGATGATGTAGAGCCCATGGAGGACATTGATTCTTGCTTCGAGGAGGAGCTCGCTGCTGGGTTGCCATCATTTCTTCTGAATTCTCCTAGTACCAGTACTGTTGTGATTCAGCACTCGGCACAGTACCTAGAGTAGAGTCTTCATCTGATAGAGAGATCAGGCTCGATCTATGATGTTGACTGCCCTTGATGGGAGAGACGCAGCTCTGTTAGAGAGAGATGAGGCATTAGCTCGCAGAGATACCGCTGTTGTTGAGCGGGATGAGGCCAGATCAGCCAGAGATGCAGTGATAGTTGAGCGGGATAGTGCCATATCTGCTCGGGATGTAGCTGTCATAGATAGTACTGCAGTGAGGTCCCTTACCACTAGCATGATCGCAGAGATGAGCGCATATATTGATGATCATATGGTTACCATGCAGATGGCTGCAGATCTATTGGGTCGTGTGGATATCCTTATACAGGAGACCACAGCTTTACCTCCTTCTCCCGAGAGAGATGCCATGTTGGGCTTGTTAACTTGCATACACTCTGATTTGTAGATGGGCTTGGATTTACCTGCACAGGCTAGCTTAGCCATTTTGTCCTGTACAGTTCACATTGTATATATCAAACAGCATTATATATATGACAGGGAAATATATTTTTGGATCACTTCCCTTTTAGATATGTTTGATTACTTGCTTGATATTTTGCATGCTGCTTCAGGGCTTGTGATCTTGATGTATTCTGAATTCCTCCTTGAGGGATGGACATTGATATGTCTCTGGACAGTTCAGAATGGATCATTGATTTATGTGTATCCCTGCCATCTTTGGTGTCTTGGGACTAGTTTCTGTATGGAAATATGGAGAGGAGTGTGGCTTTCCTCTCTAAGATTGACTGCACCACAGATGGTCTCCAGTACTTCTATTTGGGAGAAGCCTAGTTAATTCCATCTCTTATAGATTGGTGTTGCTCTTCAAGGTATGACCGCAGCTTAGATGGTCGCCGAATCTCCTATTTGGGAGGAGTTCAGGTAATTCCATCCCTTTGGTCTGAAGCCAAATGAAACGTAGTGGATTGAAGTTTGATCCTAGTACCAACTGACAAAGGTTTGTGTTTTGGTAGGGGGTGAGACCACACCATGAATGGCTACCTACGTACTCCTATTAAAGAGAAGATCAGGTCTGCGTAGTTCAAACCCAGTGTAAGAGGTTCAACGCTGTATGCGGCAGAAACGGTGTAGGAATGTTTTTGTTGTTTTTATTTTTGTAAGGGGAAGGGTAGAAATATTTTTGTTTTATTGCAACCGGGCCATATGAAATGGTTGCCTACGTACTCCTATTAAAGAGGAGATCAGGTCGACGTAGTTCACCCCTCAGGGTGAGATGAAAAATGTGATCTCATGTGCAGGTCAGAGTGTGGGGAAGAGAAAGTTTAATCCTAGGTTGAAGATAAACTGAGGGTGAAAAATTTGATCCCATGTATGGGTAGCCAAACTGCAAACGCGGGAGGTTTAATCCACAATGGGATGACCTAAGTTGTATGAGCGCAGAGGAGCCAGGCTGCTGGCTTGAAAAGTATGTTTCCCTGAGGGGCAAAGCGTGGAAGAAAGTTGTATGTGGTAAGAGGGTTAAAGAACCGAAATGACTGGTGATCTGACGATCCAGCACCAGGATGTTTGCTAGATGGTAGTTTCAGACATAATATCGTTTCACGGTGTCCGAGTTGATGAGTTGTGGAAATTCATCGCCGTCCATTTCTTGTAATCTGAGAGCACCTCCTGTCAAGACTTCCTTGACAACAAATGGGCCTTCCTAGTTAGGAGCGAATTTTCCCTTAGACTGATCTTGGTTGTCAAGGATCTTTTTCAATACCAAGTCATGTTGTTTAAACTGCCGTAGCCGGACTTTTTTGTTATAGGATCTGGCGATCCTTTGCTGATATAACTGACCATGGAAGATAACCGCGATTCGCCTTTCGTCTATTAGAGACAATTGGTGATACCTGTCGTGTACCCATTGGTCTTCATCCAGCTGAGCGTCTATCAACACTCTGAGGGATTCCATTTCTACTTCTATGGGTAGCACAGCTTTTATCCCATAGGTTAATGCCTAGGGGGTTGCCCCAGTGGACGTGCGCATTGAGGTTCTGTAGGCTAACAGAGTAAGAGGCAATAGGTCAGGCCAATCTTTGTGGTTGGCGAACATCTTTTGCATAATCTTCTTGATGTTTTTGTTAGCCGCTTCAACAGCACCGTTCATATTCGGATGATAGATGATAGAGTTAAGATGTTTGATGTGGAATTTACTGCATAATTCTTCCATCATTTTATTGTTGAGGTTCTTAGCATTGTCTGACACAATCACCTCTGGTTATCCATATCGACAAACGACATTATTTCTGATGAAAGCAATGATGACTTCTTTAGTAACCCTGGGGAAGGAGGCTGCCTCTACCCACTTGGTGAAGTAGTCGATCAGGGTGAAGATAAATCTATGTCCATTACTGGCTTTAGGCTCAATGAGTCCGATAACGTCCATTCCCCACATTGAGAAGGGCCAAGATGAACTCCTATTGTGGAGTTCCCGAGGAGGGGTGTGTATAGCATTCCAATGAATCTGGCACTGATAGCATCTTTTGACATGGTCATGGCAATCAGCTTTGAGAGATAGCCAATAATGTCCTGTCGTAAGGACTTTTTTAACAAGGAGGGGGCCACTCATGTGGGGGCCACAGATTCCGCCATGGATTTCATCCATAAGCCTTTGGGCTTGATCTTTGTCTAAACATCTGAGGAGACCTAGTCCTGCGTCTCTTTTGTAGAGCGCATCTCCACTCAGGTAGAATTTCATAGCAAATCGATGGATCCGCCTTTTCTCAGTCGGGCTCGCTTTCGCGGGTGTAGATCCATCTCGTAGATATTCCTTGATATGCTGATACCAAGGATGTTGGATGGGAGGTAGCTCATCCGATACTTCTCTAACGTAATTCCCATAGGCTGGGGCCTTGTGCAGGGAAATTGTGACGCTTGGAAAGTGTCCCTTGTCAGATATATGTATCAAGGAGGCCAAAGTTGCTAACGCGTCCCCAAATTCATTCCTATTACGAGGAATATATAGAAAGGAGATTTCTTCGAACTCCAAAATCATCTTCGAAACCTGCCGATGGTAGGGCAGCAAATGTAATTCCTTGGTTTGATAGATTTCGGTGGATTGTCTGATTACCAACTCTGAATCTCTAAAGACAGTTAAACGCCTAATGCCCATTGAACGGGCAAGTTTTTGCCCCATGAGACAGCCTTCATACTCAGCTGTGTTGTTGGTGCTGACAAACTGCAATTTGGCGGCGACGGGATACTGCTCCCCCGTATCAGATACTAGAACTGCTCCAGCTCCAGGACATTCCATATTAACAGCTCCATCAAAATACATCTTCCATGATCGGCGCGTATCGTACTGATAGTGTTGTTAAACTGTCATTACTCCCTCATCGGGGAAATAGGTTTCCAAGGGTTTGAAATCCCCTGAAGGTGCGGCGGTCAGTTGATCCGCAATTCCTTGACCTTTGATGGACTTTTGAGTCACATATATAATGTCAAATTGTTGTAGGATCAACTGTCATCTGGACAGCCAGCAATTTAACATGGGTTTATTGAACACGTATTTGAGAGGATCCACGCGGGATATGAGATGGGTTGTGTGACCATGGAGGTAATGTTGTAACCTTATGGAAGCCCATGCTAAAGCAAAACACGTCTTTTCGATCAGAGTGTACTTGTGTTCACTGCTGCTGAATCTTTTACTGAGGTAATAGATAGCTCGTTCTTGGCCTCTATCATCTTTCTGTCCCAGCATGCAGCCCATGGCATTGTCACTTATGGACAGGTACATGAACAGGGGAACATCATCCCTAGGTGGTACCAATACGGGAGCTTCAACTAGTTGTTTCTTGATTGTGAGGAAGGCATTTTGACAATCATCATTCCATTTCATGGAGGAGTTCTTCCTTAATAGCTTGAAGATTGGCTCACAGGTTGCTATGAGTTGAGAGATAAACCTGCTAATGAAGTTGATTCTTCCCAAAAATCCCCGTATTTCCTTTTCTGTCTAGGAATGGGCATTTCCGTGATGGCGTGGATTTTGGTAGGATCCAACTCAATCCCTTTGTGGCTGACTAGAAATCCTAGCAACTTGCCTGATTTAACGCCAAAGGCGCATTTAGCCGGATTCAACTTCAAGTTGTACTTACGCAACCTGTTGAACAACTTTTTGAGATGGTCTAAGTGGTCGTCCTCCTTCTGGGACTTGACAATGATGTCATCCACATAGATCTCTATCTCTTTGTGCATTAAGTCATGGAAGAGAGCCATCATAGCTCGTTGATAGGTAGCTCCGGCATTGATGAGGTCGAATGACAACCGTCTATAGCCAAAAGGTTCCCCAAGGCGTGATGAAAGCAGTTTTTTCACGATCTTCCTCAGCAACCATGATTTGATGGTACCCCGCAAACCAGTCAGCAAAGGAGTACATGTCATATTGCGCAGTATTATCAATAAAAATGTGGATAAATGGCACGGGAAAGCTATCTTTTAAGCAAGCTTTGTTCAAGTCCCGGTAATCCACGCAAACTCGCACCTTCCCTCCAGGTTTAGGCACGGGAGCAATGTTAGATATCCACTCAGGATATGTGGACACCATGATGATGCTAACTTGAAATTGTTTCACAATTTCTTCTTTCACCTTCAAACTCTACTCCGGTTTCAATCGCCTGAGCTTTTGCTTGACTGACTTAAATCCCTCTTTAATGGGAAGGCGATGAAGGACAATGTCAGTGGACAAACCCACCATATCTTCATGAGACCATGCAAACACATCCTGGAATTGGGTTAATAGCGTAACCATGTCATTCCGTTGGTTTGGGGTAAGGTCTGAACCAATCTGGATTAACTTAGGGCTTTCTAAGTTTCTAAGATTGAAAGAAGTGCTTTGATCAAGGTTGGGTTTAGGTTTATCTTTGACCCATTCTTGAATTTCTGGAGGCACCTCAATGTCATCCTGTATATCCATCAAGGCTGAGTTCATCTCTACATCAAAGGTACAATCCTTGTGGAGAAGAAGCACCGTATCAGCAAGTACAGGCACACCTAAATTCAGGATCCTGAAACAAAATATGCTTTCACTTAGTATATATGAAATGTGTTGATCGTACACTGTGTTAGCATATACTGGCAAAATAAACTGCTAATACTGTACAAAAAAAGTAAGCAGTTATTATATCTACAGGGCAGAAAGAATTTCTGCCCGCTTTACCCTTGACGACCAATGCAATAAATGTTGTTCTAATTGGCAAGGGCAAAGTCCGGGTGGACCGCAGTGATGGAGGGATTGTCATCATCCTCCTCCTCCCGAATGATGGCCATTACGTCTTGGCAATCATCGTCTGGGGTGTATCTTTTTGTATGTTCATCTTGGACAATGATGCACATGCCTGACATCATCCGGACAACGTTCTATTTGATTCTTTGTTTCTCTTTTTCCACTGCGGGATCTGGAACAAAGACTTCTTTCTCCTCTACCGGTACCGGTATGGGAAATAACATAGCCATTACATTGGCTAGCACCTTTACAAGAGGTTGTGCGGACTCAGAGTTTGAAGGCGAAGATAAACGCCGTGTGTTTGAAGCTGAAGGAATCTGCTGATGCTTATGAGGATTCCTATGACTAGAACTGGCAGAATAGCCTAGTCCAGCTGTTCCAGCATGTCTGGTTAATTGAATTGGATATTTGATACCCTGGTGATTTTTACCTAGCCCTTGTCCCGGTTGAAGACCCAAGGATATCATTTCTTGAGTAGCCGACATGACTTCGACAAAGATCTTGGGTTCGGGCAATGGTGTTCCAATAGCATGATATTGGGTATTGCTCACTTCCAAGGCATGAAAACTGACTGGTTTAACGTCTGCATTAGCATTGATGAATGGAAAATCCCCGTGTTGAGGACATCCTGGCTCAGCATTGACCGTGACCAGGCTATTATTGATAATGTATTTCAACTGTTGATGAAGGGTGGAGGGGACTGCCCCAGTCATATGAATCCATGGTCGTCCCAAGAGCAAGTTGTGTCCCGAATCTATCTTGAGCACGTGGAAAGATACGCAGAATGTATGAGGACCAATTTTGATTGGCAGCTATATTACTCCGACCGAATTTCGGCTGGCTGCCGTCAAAAGGTTTGATGACCGTATGGCTGCTCTGGATCCGGTTGAGATTAACATAAATCTTCAACAAAGTGGCACATGGACAGATATTCAGAGATGAACCTCCATCTATCAAGACTTCAGCCAGCATATATCCAGAGGACAAGACCGCAATGTGCAACGGCTTGCAATGACCGGTCCCTTCGAGTGGTATGTCATCATCAGTGAAGGATATCACATTGTTGTTGAAAATGTGATCAACCAAGTGTTGAAACTATTCCGTATCCACTGATGTCGGTAGATAGGCTTATTCTAAAACCTTCAGCAAGATGTTCTGGTGATCCTCGGAAGTTAGGACCAAGTCCAAAATTGAAATTTGGTGTGGAGCTTCTCTCAAGCTTAGAACCACCTTGGCTTCGTGATGACCCATAGTGCGGAGGAATTTTTCAATCTTCTCTATGGGTATTTTCCCCTTTGATTTGATGGTAGGCTTCATCACCCGTTGGGGAAGATACAGTGGATTTTCCTTCGACACTGTAGCAGTTGTATGTGAGGTGGATCCGTCACCTTCTCCATAATTCCACAGAACTTTGCGCAAGCTAACAATAGGATATCGTGCTCTACATGGTAAGTTGATTGGCTCGGGAGCGGCCACTTTCAAAGGATTGTTGATTCGCTTGAGTTGAATTGTTGGCATTATGAGTAATTTGTTAGTCCCATCAGTCTCAGTGGATATGACTGCTACCACACTCTTCCACTTAGTAGGTCTTGAATTCTCACTTGCACGTAACACAGTATCGTCGTCTGCAAGTTGCAGGATACCGTTGTCAATAAGGTTTTGGATAAGGTGGCAGAGTGCCCATCATTCTTCTGTGCTGTGACCGCGAGACTGGGAGTGATAGTGACATACTCCATCAGCATTGTACTGTCCTGAACGGGGGTTGATTGGAGGTAGAAGGGAACTGATCCTTCCTTCATTGATTATCATCTGAAGTATTTCCTCCATAGGTTAGCCCAGATGTGTAAATTTCCTTCTGTTGGAAAAATCCCGACGGACTTTGGCATTTGCTCTCTTTATCACTTTGTCTTCCAGCATTTCATTTTCTGAAAGTGACGAGGGAATATTCATAACAAGAGGGAGGAGACTAGCATGCTCCTGGCTGATTAATTGACGTGTCACTTGATGCTGATAAGTCACTAGTTCTGCCAATTGCTCAATTTGCTTGGATAGAACTTTCATTTTTCGTTCCATTGTGAACTGAAACTTGGCATAATCCCATTTGTCATCACCGTCTTTGAGGGTCTGGGAGGATTCACAGATGAAATTGGAACTCTGTCCATTGCTCCAAATTATCAAGTTGACCTCTTCTTCTTTGTGTTGAGGAAGAGGATTGTCTTGAACGTGAGGCTAATCTGGTTTGGTGACAACGATCTCACCGTTGTCTATCAGGTCTTAGATCTTGTGTTTCAAGGCCCAACAATCCTGAGTATCATGTCCAGGTGCCCCGGCATGATAAGCACATTTCTTAGCAGCATTAAAACCCCGTCCATTAAGGCTGACCGGTGGAAGAAGATGTGTAATTTTCTTCTGGGTTGTCAGAAGATTGAGAATGTTCTCGAGGGTATCCCCTAAGGGCGTAAACACTCGAGGGCGTTTGACTTCTCCACCTTTTGGTATTGGAGGGTTCGCAGACTATGCTTGAAAGGGAGTGTAATTTCTCCTTTGAATAGACATGTTTTGATTGCCTTTTTGACCCTGTAGTATCAGGGAAACATCTTCCTCTTTCTTTTTATGGACCCTCCGGGGGTTGTTTCCATAATTTTTGGATTGGATGTGATCAGCAACAGCTTTGAGGGCAGCTAGGTCTTAAATTTTTCTGGACTTCAATCCATCTCAGCCATATCCCCGTGTTTGACCATTTCAGAAAATGGTTTGCCGATGCCGGCTAAAACCCTTACATAGAAAGGAGCTTCTTGTATGTCTATGAAAGTCATGACCATCTCTGATTCTATCATGGAAGGAGTGACTTGGGCAGCCAGGCGTCTCCACCTTTGAGCATACTCTCTGAAAGACTCGTTAGACTGTTTCTTGATGTTGGTAATTTGGTACCGATCAGGAGCCATCTGAGACTGAAAGCTGTATTTGGTGAGGAAAGCATGTGCTAGTTCTTCCCAGCTATGGATCTTTGAGTTGTCTAATCTTGTGTTCCACGAATGGGCTTCTCCAGTTAGACTTTTCTGAAACAATTGCATTCTGAGCTTTTCGTCCTCTGCATAAGATCCAAGTTCTCCAATGAAAACCTTTAAATGTGTGTAAGGATCTCCTAACCCATCATATTTTTCAAAGTCAGGAGTTTTAAATTTTTCTAGATAATGAACACCAGGAAAAATACAAAGATCAACATATGAAACACTCCCGTGTGTTCCAATTCCTTTGATAGCATGAAGGGTCTCTTCCATTTGGAGGACTTTCTTTTTGATGTCACCAGTGTCTGGATCTCCAGTGGGATGGGCAGCATTATGAGTTTTGTTGGTTGGATCCAACTACAGTTTAGGTATTGTAATGACTTGGGTTCCCCCTTGTGTGGAGGATTCAGCATGTACGTGTATTTTTTGACCCTGAGTAGACTGGTGTAGTTCTTTGATTAGAACAGTCAAATCTATAATTTGTTTGCTTAATCCATCAAATTCTTTGCGAGAAACTGGATTAAGGTCAGTCTGATCGGATGACGACATGATTGACTGTAGGCCTGTTGCCTTTTTGGACTTTGACCGGGTAGTAGGTCTGATTGGTTCCCTGCGAAAGACTTGCATAGTTTAGTCTTTAGGGAATGTGTATAATAACATGCTATGTGATGTGTCCATTTTAGGAATTTTATCCTGCAAAACGGATGTCAGCTATTTGTAGCATGTTTAAAAATATGTATGTGTACTTATTTCTTCATATTTCTCATTACATGGAGATATATATGGAATGAAATTACAAGTAATTATGTTTACAAGTAATTGAAATGAGAGAGCATGAAGAGACTTTCCTCCGTTTTTTGTTTATCAGAGGCTGACCTATCTTAGGTTACTCTTGCGGCTTTTTGGCATGAAGGTTCCCAAATCATCGCAATTTACTTGACGGAAAGTTAATCCGGTCTTTCAACTGGAGCGAATTTGGGTGGTGGCTTTCCTGAGCCTCGGAGAATTAGTCTTCTCACAAGTCCAGCAATCAAACACCGACGGGATAGCCTCCTGGTGGAGGGACCACACAACATACATTCACATACATCGCGTCTCACCGTATGAAAATGATGGCATGTGCGAAGCACTAATATCACAAGCAGATATGGTGCGAAGCACTAAGCAGATATGGTGCGAAGCACTAAGTGCAATAAGGAAATACATTCATACACATTCATCATAAAATGTAAATGCAACATCCATACGCAAGCAGATAATAGTTTTGAAAAATTATAATAGCGGCTTAAGTTCTCTTACTGGAGTCCCCAGTAGAGTCGTCACCTGTCGACGTCGAGATTTTTAGATGTCCCTTTCCATTACTTGTTCTTTGTTGTTCTCATTTTAGGTGAGATTTGTTTGAAAAAACAAGTGAAAAAGGTCCGACATGTATAATGTCGACGATGGAATGTTAAGAGTCGCCAGTTGATTTTTTAAATGGTTGTACCAACACAACCGAGAAAAGGTGTGCGCATTGACCCAGTGATGTGACACTGTTAAACGGGTTAGTGAAACCGAGATTCAATTAGGGTCTGGGGACTTGATTATGCGGCAGGAAGGTGTTAGGCACCCCCCGACATCCGTGTTACGACGGTGACCGCCTCTTTTCAAGAAACTATTATCTGAATGTGTGTGTGGGTTAATGTGCTGTTATTTGAAAGTAGTGTGAGGCCTCGTTCGCACCTATATACACAGGGTTTGAATTTATGTAAAAATTCAAATTTAAGCAAGATATGACAGTGATTTTTATAAAAGAGGTTTTTCAAACCCTGATGCTCAATAGTAATTGAGACCTTTTACACTCCCAATTTATTCTGTATTCGGCTTGATTGGTTTTATTTTACAAATGCGAGGCATTCGTATGAAAATAATGTACAAAATAATGTCGACTTCCTCGTGGGTATGAAAACATCTGAGGAAATTCAGACACCGCGGAATAATTTACAAGTTGCTTACAGCTGAAAATGTCCATCACGGGAACCGAATCTAGATCCAATGGGTTGAATCTGTGATCACATGATTCCTAGGCGCACATGATACTGCAATTTATATAAAAGCAGTAAGCAGGTATATATATAAAAGCTGTAAATATATATATACAGACATGATCCCCAACCACGAAGCACCTCCATGGGGGATCAAAAACGTAAATAAAGCTGTAAAAGCTATCAACCACCACGGAGGAAACTCCAGGCGGGACGAAAACATAAATAAAGCTGTACAAAGCAATCAACTGCCACGAAGTGAACTCCAGGCAGGACGAAACGTAGATAAAGCAGTAAAGACGGTCAACCGCCACGGAGGAAACTCCAGGTGGGACGAAATATATATATATATATATAAAAAGCGATAAATGCACCGGATGTAAAATTCGGGCTCATCGAACAGAGTTCGACAACAGTTCATATATATAAGTATATATATATATATATATATAGAAAAGCGAGTAAACGCTCCGGATTTGAAATCCAGGCTTATCGAACAAAGTTCGATAACAGTTCATATATATATATATATATATATATATATATATATATATATATATAAGCGAGTAAACGCACCGGATATAAAATTTAGGCTCATCGAGCAGAGTTCGACCACAGTTCATATATATAAGAATATATATAGAAAAGCGAATAAACGTACCAAACCGAAGTTTAGGTTCATCGAACAAAGTTCGACACACAGTTAATATATATATAATATGTATATACAACCTAAAATAAAACCACGGACCGAAGTCCGGGCAAAAGCACGCAACACGACTCTCAACGTGTAGAAGGGTGTGTGCAAAGATGAAGAGAAAGGCTTTAAAGTGTGTGAGAAGGCTTACAGTGGGCTGTCAAAGAAGACTTCTATATCTTTAAAGTGGGTAAACACTGGCTTTTGTGGGTACAAAAGTAGCTATATGTGAGCTCACAGGTGTTTAAAATGAGAAAGTACACTATATGGGGTGATTGCGTAGTAAATTAGGCAGGGATTCCTCGTCGGTTTCTCTTGCAAAATGGCCATCCCAAGCCCTCTATTTATAGAGGATGGAGTCGCAGGTGCTGAGCCGTAGGTGCTGAGCCGCAGGTGTACCAGAGGCAACCCGAGTGGGCCCGAGTTTCTCGGGTCGCGTCGTCTCGTAGTACGTGCACTCGGGCACTGTAATGTCCACTCGAACTTTCAAAAGTGCAATCCGGGCATCCGATTGAGGTATACAGGACCTATTTTGGACTGCTGTTGTTGAGAGTTGTACAATGGCATGGGATTAGAGTTTGTACGAAGTCATTGAAGATGGGACGATGCCCTCCGGTCTTCAAGCTTCAACTTCCATCCGTTACCCCGCACAATAGTCACTCGAGATTAGTTAGTCTTGTGGGACATCGTTGTGTAGAGATGTTGAGGCGACGTGGCGTGGCATCATGTTGGCTAGATGACGATGTTGCCCCTTACCGGTGTTATCACCGGATTGGGCTGATAAAGCAGACGTTGCTCAGGCTTCGCTGAGATTGGACTGCGGCAATTGTTGAATGTCCTCATTGTCATCTTTGAGGTGTGCCTGTCCTCCCGGTGTTATCTCTGGGTTGGTACAATGTATCTCATTGTGAGCACCGAGATTGAAGCTGGTCGCATTTGAAACAAACATTTCTGGGGTTATCGTCGAAACTACATTCCTTGGGGTTATCACCAAGGTTGGTGGCTATTCCCATTATTGGGACTGAGACTGGATACCTCGGGGTTATCTCCGAGATTAGTCGGTCTTCTTCGGTGTGTGTTCTGGTATTGGATCTGCATGCCTCGGGGTTATATCTGAGATTGGAATTGTTACTCCCAGTGTGTGTTTTGGGGTTGATGATGAACTTTTGGTAATATCCGGAATGTATATGGATTGTCTTTAAGGGTTCCCTCTTAAAAGACGAATCTGTCTTCCTGCAATATTAGTGACAGGTATACAGAAAATTTCGAGTCTCTACACACGCTCTCCTAAATAGAGCTCTCAGCCTCCATTTGTGAAGAGAGGAACTCTCCTGGTGGAAATCACGTACTCGACGCCAGTCAGGTATCCATCCTCAAAACCGATGGCTAAATGTTCCCCAGAATAGGGAATCCATGTGATAATCTCAGCTGTCAACAACTCTAGCTGCAAGCAGCAGTGAGTGAAACCCTCAGCTACAGGGACCTCTGCCAATATAGAATGATGACATTGTCGTCCTCGTGGATAGGTATCTAAACCTAGCACACTCACAGGACGCAAGCATGGAAGCCTCTCATAGGCCCAAACTGCAAACACAATGGCAAAATATCTGCGGTCAGTAAACACTCTTAACCTATAAATGGGAAATGACAAGAGAAATACTCACCAGCAGAAATGGGTAAAATCCTAGCCAAGCCTCAGTCAAACCCTGTGAACGCATACGCATGCCTCGGAGGAAGTAGGCAAAGGTGTAGGAGCCCCAATCATACTCTCCAATACGGTCCACATGACGCGTGGAGCTGATCAAAGAGAATGACACCATAGAGGAATTATCTGCTATGAAGCAGCCCCTCATGATCATCAGGAACAATCGCCAAAGAATACGATCCCTGACTCTGACATCAGCTGGCAAGGGCTCGCTCAACAGCCCACTCATAGCATCTACGCTCCAAGGACCTGAACGAACGGTCCAACCCTTGAACGCCTCCACCAGAACTCCTAACAAGGATCTGACGGTAGTAGTGGTGATATTCGCCATGCAAGGCACTGGTGCCCCTCCAAACTCCATACCTGTGATAAACCGCCAATCCATCGGCGTCATCATCACTTCACAGTCCAGCAAATGGAGTGACTGAGTCTATTGAAACCATCGCTCAGATAGTGCCCTGAGATAACCCCAGGGACAACGACGGGGAAGGATGGAGAAGAATGTAAGACCCCGAATTTTATGAAATAAAAGTATTCAATTTTTCTTATAATTACTATTCAGTAAATGGTTAAATTGATAAAAGTTTAAAGTTATGGGTGAAATGTGAAAATTTTTCAAAATAAGCAAGTGGTTATAAAATAATCATTGTTGTCAGGGAATATTCGTTTGGTCGTGGAATATTCTTTCTGTCGGGGAATATTTATACGACGGCGCAACTATTTATGGGCCCCATAACAGAATAACTGTCGGATGAAGATAACGACAAAAATTGAGTTTTTATAAATAACGGCATAGTTGTTACCGTTAACACTGTTGGAATACCCGATGGTTAAAATGCAGTAATACCCGTGGTTACACAGTAGCACACAGTTTTGCACAGTATTTCTAAAATTATTGATTCTTACGAAGGAAGACACTACTCAATAATTGTTACAGTAGTGACTGTTCAATATTTTATTTTATTGATTCAATAATTGCTGCGTTGATATTTTATATTATTGTTGTTTCAATAATTATCACTGTACAGTATTTTTCATTATCAGATCAATAATTCATATTATCTGAATAATATTATTAGATAACATTATTGACAATGTCTAGAAAGTTCTGTCTAAGGAGAGGTTTGGTCACCTAATTGCGCGCCAGTAAGTAGAAATTCTTATTGGAAAGCCCCCTCTTTCCTGGGAACGGTCTGGTTATCATAAATGTGATTCTGTAATATTATTTGTGAATAATTAATTATTGATTCATATGATAAGGAAATATTTATTTTATGTGAATATAAATGAGGGATATATTTTTGTGGTTAAAAATGAAGGAGTTAATGTTGAGGTGTTTTATCAGTATTTTTGTCGGAATGGAGGTATTAAAAATCAAATTAGGGTTTTTAAGTTATTTTGCGGGGGTTATAATTTTTAATCCGACCGTTGGATCGTTGTAATTTTTGGATATGTTATACATATATAAGTTGAGTATATGTCCACAAATTTTGAACCGTTAAAAATGAACGAATGATTTGTTATGAATTTAAAGAGATAACTGATTCGAAAATTAGGTTTTGGTGGAAAATTCTATAATTGAGTGGGCCCCACTCTTGGTTGTTGGGGAAGATGACAGATTTTTGGTGGGTGAAATAGTAGCAGGTAAAGCCATCAGGTAGCAGGTCAAGTCTGCTTCGGCGTGCTAATATTTTCCTATAAATAGAGGGCTAAGTTAGAATTGAAAAACACACCAGAATTCATAAGTTTTCTCTCTTTCTCTCTCTAGATTATTTAGTGTATTTTGTGAATATTTAGATACTTTGTGAGTTTTTATTCATCAGAACAAGTTTCTTTCAGCCTTGTACCGATCAGAAGTACTGCTCTTTTGAGGTAAGAGATAGTAAGGGATTTTAAAAGTTGTTATATTTTCCAGTTTCGTAATTTTTCTGACCTTCAAAAATTCTAGAAAAATTTAAAATGATATTTTGATGAGTTTTCTTGATTGTGTCCAAAAATGGTAATTTTTGGATGTATAGATTAAGAGTTATGAATTTTATGAGAAAAGACTATTTTAAAAGTAACCGCTTATAACTCCTTGTGGTTAACTCCAAAATTGATAAAAATTTTATTGAGAGTACATGTATATGACAGGAGTATACACTGTGAATTTCAGAATTTTTAGATTAAAGTACAATTTTTTATAAATGTCTAAATATTCGGCTGTTTTGGCCATATGAAAAATAGTAAATGACTTTTAAAATTTCTGAGAAAAATATATGTTCACTATGGGACTATATTATGCTAAATTCCAGAAAAGAAATATTTTTGAAACTGATTTGGTATTTTTTATGAAAATGGTCTAGTTATGAGTAAATGAATTAAATATGTTATGTGAAGTACGAAAATTGAAAAATAGGATTTTATGACTTGAGAATCCTATATGAGGTATATGCAGATTTTTTATGAGAGTTTTGGTTATTGGTGATGAAATCTTATGAGTTTGGCATTTTAGAATGATTAAATGCATTATTTTAGTAAAGTGTAAACAATTAAAATAAATTGTTTATAAATTTAAGAAATGTTATTCTTTCAATATCATTATACCGAAATATTGGTATGGATTTTATTGTAGAATTTCTACCTTTTTGTGTCGGAGTTACTATTCATGAGTTATTATTCACGAATTACTATTCACGATTTACTATTCACGAGTTACTACTCACGATTTACTATTCATGAGTTACTATTCACGAGTTACTATTCACAGGTACTATTCATGATAAAATTGGTTTCTTTTTCTGACCAAATTATAGTTGATTTATGAATATTACTTTTGAGATTAAAACTATATGTTGATCATATTATTTTTATTATCATATATAATATTTTTATAACCCTAATGATGATATTGATTTCTCTTTGACTTGAGTGTAAAGATGGGTAGATTTTTGGTATGATCATGACTATGGGTTCTCTTTGGCCAGTAGTGCAAAGTTGAATTGGTGACTGGTGTGATCTTGACCATTGAATTTATAAGTGAATATCTTTAGCTTAAGTGCAAAGGTGAATTGATCAACATGGTTATAATTATTATTTATATAAATTCTGAAATTATTATATATTTCTTTGAGATATGAATATATTTGGCCTGTAGTGCAAATATGAACCGTTGATGAATATCTTTGGCCTGTAGTGCAAAGATAAATTATTGATAAATATCTTTGGCCTGTAGTGCAAAGATGAATTGTTGATGAATATCTTTGGCCCGTAGTGCAAAGATGACATGTTGTTGAATATCTTTGGCCAGTAGTGCAAAGATGAACAGGTGTTGAGATGAACATGACCAACTGGTGATACAAATGAATATCTTTGGCCGTGGTGCAAAGATGAAGTTATTAGTATGACTATGAATATGAAATGTGATTTGGTGTAACCATGATCTTTGATGTTTCAGGTAAAGACATGTGATGAAAATTATCTTCGTCCTGGATGCGAAGAGGAATTTAGAATTACAATTATGATTATGAGTTATTCATATAATTGTGGAAAGAAACTGTTGATTGATGTTACAAGGATAAAACATTGTTGGTGGACTTTTAACGTGGAGAAGATAATAGACTTTATGGTCTATTTGACTCTTCTAATAGATTGCTCGTTCCGCTGCAACTATGGTTGAAATTTTTATCATCTACCATATGTTCTAAATCTCTGATTTATTATTGATGAAGGCTATTGATAATTTAATTATCTTTAGTCATGATATTCTTTACTGAGCTAGTTGTGCTCACCCTTTTGCTTCACAATTCCTTTCAGGTAATAAGAGTGTAGCTGGGTCGAGCGAGGGTAACGAAAAAATAGAACGGTGGTCTCTAGCTGTGGAGATTCTCCCGAAGCAGTATAGAAAAGTTCATTTAGTAGTTCTATTTGGTGAATCCAATAGGGTAAGGTGTACCTAACGTTGGAAGGATGTTTTGCCACTATCATACAAGATGTCTAACGACATACAACCTCGTGTCATCATAAGACAGGATTGTGCACATCCACTTGCTGAGTATATATACGAGCACTACCTATATAATCTTGGTGTTTGTTTGAAGTATAATTTTCAATTAGAGACAGTGGAGATAATGATAAGTCAAGAGAAGACTCACCATTGGGAAGAATATGATAGTAATCTTCTCGTTTTTCTTTGGGATCTATTGGGTCAACCAAGGATAATTCTGTGGCTATATGATATCTATCATAACCTAGAAGCATGGCCTCCCATGTACGAAGGTTTCCTTGAGCACTTCCCAAAGATTCTAGTTTCTAAAATAGTTTTTGACTGTACCTTTATGTAAGGTACCTTTGTGAAGTGCTGACATGTGATGGTGTCCAATGTCACATTTGGTATATATTTGTATCCAAACTCACGGCATATGTGTTGTTGTATTTTGCACGACAATTGTTGTAATAAAGTTGTAGTTGTTTTCTGTACCATGTATTTGACGACTCAGAGTGGGTTGGATGGAATAGACCTATTTTGGGGTTGTCATAGGTGGTATCAGAGCTTAGGGATATGATCTCTGGCGGAGATCGGGGAATATAACTAGGAGGGGAGAGATGAGTAAATCCTTCGCTAGTGTGTCCTACCTAAGCTTATTTGTTGGTCAGTCATAATATCGGGATATTATGTGATATATTAATTTGTTTAATTAACCCTTGTTTTATGGCAGTATTTGAGAATGGCAGCTGAGAATGCTAACAATGGAGTGAATGAGACTGTGGGGATACCTCTAATCACTAACCATGACAATGTGATGTCAGACGAAGAAAGAATTAGAGATATCCATGTGGTGAGTAAAGAATTGATAGTTGCACCCGAGATAGCCGCAGAGGTAACAGCTGAGACTGGTAAGAGCTGAGACTGAGGAAGAAGAGGAAGAAGAGGTACCTGAGGAGAGTTTATTAGAGGTATTATATAATTAAAATGTAGAATTTCAAAATCATATTTATGAGTTGGAAGAGCAAGCTGAAGAACGACAGGCGGTCGTGGAGCAAAAGGATGCAACAATTCAAGCTTGTGTTACCCGATATGTGATGCTTGAACAGAAGCATTCTTTGGCAGAGTATAAGATGATAAAGATGGAATCTGAGCTGAAAGAAGAAGAAACTGAACGACTGAGAATAAGTGATGCATGGGCAAAAGCTGCACGACACGTGGATATTGTGGAAAGAGATGTTCGATCTAAGAAGGCTAAAATAGATAATATGAATTTTTCTTTTTGGAAAGCAATTGGGAGAACCCAACATCGAGTTTTGAATTACCCTGTACATAGCGGTCAACCTGAATCCGATATGGATCGAAGATTGATGATTCAGATCATGAATGAGGAGTACAATGAGGCAGTTGAGGGAGGAATATGTCCTATAGAAAAGTATATTCCAACGGTAGTGATGACGCCAAATGCTGCCCCAGACAAGTCAAAGCCAAGTAGTTCGAGGGATGGCGGTTGTCATGACTTCCCAACAAATGAGGAACCCAAATGAATTTATCATGGGAGATGAGCAATGGAGAAATCATGATGATCTGAGAGATAGAATCTGAAATGAAAGCAAGGTATTCTCAACTCTTCGAAATGCCAGGTACGCAAATTTCGAGGACGAAATTTCATAAGGAGGGGTGTAAGACCCCAACTTTTATAAATAAAGATGAATTTTCTATAAATATCATTTTTGAATATTATGGAGTTAATTTGATATAATGTTATAGTTGTGGGTAATATTTATGAATTTTGCAAAGTACGTAAGTTGTTATATAATATTCGATTGGTCAGGGAATATTCGTTTTAACAGGAAATATTCGTACAACGACACAATCATTGGTGGACCCCACAACGGAATTATTGTCGAATTGAGAAAACGACAAAAATATTTTATTAAAAATAACGGCAGAAGTTTTACCATTGTTACTGTTGAACTACTCGGTAGTAAAAGTACAGTAATACGTGTGGTTGCATAGTAGCACACGGTATTGATTATTAATGCTTATGTGAGAAGTCACTCAGTTTGATTCAATTATTGTCAGTTAATAATATGAATTATTTAGCGATAATGACGTTTTGTTTTATTCGTATTATTAACGTAATAAAACAGAAACATCTTTTTATATAAAATAGAATACTTTATTAAAGTTATTCTATAAATAGAATATATTATATTTTATTTAAAAGATTTTTCTTTAAATATAGACCGTCAGATTAAAGTAATCAATCTGGACCGTTCATGGATTAGTTACTATGCATTCTATTTTTCTATAAATAGCAGCTCATTCCTTTATTATTTCTTACGAATTCACTGAACTCTAGAGAGAGAAACTATAGAAAGAAATTATAGAGAGAGAGAGAGAAGAAGAGTATTCTGCTACTTAATTACTTCCTTATTTCAGCTCTTCTTTAAAACGGTAAGGGGTGTTATTCTTTCTTATTCATGAAGAGAACCGTTATTATTCCATTTCTTATTATTCTGTTGGAATAACCTGTATACGCAGTCTATCCTATACTTGGTGACATTCTTCTATTATTCTGTTGGAATATCATGTCTGTGTGTTTTACACCGAACCTGGTTCCGTTTTTATTATTATTCTGTTGGAACATCCTGTCTGTGTGTTTTACACCGGACCTAGTTCCGTCTTGTTATTATTCTGTTGGAACATCATGTCTGTGTGTTTTACACCGAACCTGGTTCCATTATTTATTATTCTGTCGGAATATCCTGTCTGTGCGTTTACGCCGGACCTGGTTCTATTATTTATTATTCTGTCGGAATATCCTGTCTCTGCGTTTACGCCGGACCTGGTTCCATTATTTATTATTCTGTTTGAATAACCTGTCTGTGCGGTCTATCGCATGCATGGTGATTTCTTTTGTTATTCCATTCTTTATTGTACTCAGTTGGTTAAGTTTTGACTTCTATACTCCATGAAATTTGTGGAATATCCTTGATAATTGCGTTTCATCCAGTATCTTTTCATGAAAATATTCTTCTAAGCATTCTTGAATTTTACTCCACAAAGCAGTATCATGTTGACAATTTGGACGTTGTTAATTCTTGGATAAATTAATTCTTGAACTTGTTTTATTGAATTCTTATATCATTGTCATCATCCTCATGTTTATAAAATGTTAAAAGTCATCTGTGGCCTGTAGTGTATAGATGGACTTGGTATGATTATGACCAGGGATTATTCGGTATAATCATGACCGTGATGTTACAAATGATGTGGTAAAAGTCCGCATTGGCCTGTAGTGCGTTGATGGACAGTTGTTGGCATGATCATGACCATTAATGAATACACGAATATCTTTGGCCGTAGTGCAGGGGTGATTCGATAATGTGGATTATTTTATTAAGCTGAGTCCCAGCGATAACAGTGTTGAAAAACCTTTTAAATCATAAAAGATAGTAGAGTTTATTTTCTACTTGACTCTTTTAATGGATTGCTTGTTCCGCTGCAGTTAAACTTGATGTCTATTATATTTTATCAGTTTAACATTGTTGAAGGCTAATGATAATTTATTCTGCATTATCTTAGTCATAATATTTCTAACTGGGCTAGTTGAGCTCGCCCTTTCTTTCACTGTTCTCTTCAGGAAATAAGATCGTAGCTAGGGCAAGTCGGGGAACGGAGTGATGATTCGAATGATAGTATTAGTTAGTAGTCCTCACTATTCTATGTAATAGTGTGTTAATAAATGTAATGAGGACTCCTTTGAGTATGAATACTCTCTAGAAGATAATATTTGTATTCAAACTCGCAGTTTATGTTTTGTCGTATTGTACACGACAGTTGTATTAGTAAGTTATATTTGTATTCTGTACTTTGTATCTGACGACCCAAGATGGGTGATGTATACCTAATTTTGGGGGCATCACAGTTGGTATCAGAGCTTAGAGATATGATCCCTGGCTAAGATGTGAGAATAGAACTAGGAGGGGAGAGACGGGAAATTCTTTCGCTAGTATGACCTACCTAAGTTTATTTGCATGGTATTTAATTGGTCAGTCATAATATAAGGATAATATATGACATATCAATTAACTTTTATTTTGTGGCAGTATCTGAAAATGGCATCTGAGATTGTTGAGAATAGCAATGGAGCACAGGCGACTGTTGATTCACCACATATCAATAATCAGGATAATGTGCATCAGGAAGGTGACAATCCTCATGCAAACAACAACACTGACCAGATGATGAATGATGGAATGTTCAGAAACTTTATGCAGTTCATGCAACAGCAGGCGAGAGCGGCTCCTGTCCAAAATATAGGTGGAAACACTGAAAACTCTCGGACAGTCACCGCTAAGCAGTTCAAGGAGCTGGGACCACCAGAGTTTAAAGGAGAGCCAAAACCACTTATAGCGGAAATATGGATAAAGCAGATTACCAAGATATTTGATGTCTTGGGATGCTCCGAGGAGCAAAAAGTTCCCTTTGCCGCCTTTATGTTGCGAGGAGAGGCAGATTACTGGTGGGAATCTGTTACAACCCCAAAACAGGTCCATTCCACCCAACCCATTCTGAGTCGTCAAATACATGGTACATAAAACAACTACAACTTTATTACAACAATTGTCGTACAAAATACAACAACACATATGCTGTGAGTTTGGATACAAATATATACCAAATGTGACGTTGGACACCATCATGTATCAGCACCTCACAAAGGTACCTTACATAAAGGTACAGTCAAAAACTATTTTAGAAACTAGAATATTTGGGAAGTGCTCAAGGAAACCTTCGTACATGGGAGGCCATGCGTCTAGGTTATGATAGATATCATATGGCCACAGAATTTTCCTTGGTTGACCCAATAGACCCCAAAGAAAAACGAGAAGATTACTATCATATTCTTCCCAATGGTGAGTCTTCTCTTGACTTATCATTATCTCCACTGTCTTTAATCGTGAATTATACTTCAAACAAACACCAAGATTATATAGGTAGTGCTCATAGATATACTCAGCAAGTGGATGAGCACATCCCTGTCTTATGATGACACGAGGTTGTATGTCATTAGACATCTTGTATGATAGTGACAAAATACCCTTCCAACGTTGGGTTCGCCTCACCCTATTTTCTTCACCAAATATAACTACTAAATGATGACCACCGTTCTATTCTCTTGTTACCCCCGCTCGACCCAGCTACACTCTTATTACCTGAAAGGAATTGTGAAGCAAAAGGGTGAGCACAACTAGCTCAGTAAAGAATATCATGACTAAAGATAAATAAATTATCAATAGTCTTCATCAGTAATAAATCAGAGATTTAGAACATATGGTAGATGATAAAAATTTTAACCATAGTTACAGCGGAACGAGCAATCCATTAGAAGAGTCAAATAGACTATAAAGTTTATTATCTTCTCCATGTTAAAAATCCACCAACAATGTTTTATCTCTGTTCAGAAACTTTATGCAGTTCATGCAACAGCAGGCGAGAGCGGCTCCTGTCCAAAATATAGGTGGAAACACTGAAAATTCTCGGACGGTCACCGCTAAACAGTTCAAGGAGCTGGGACCACCAGAGTTTAAAGGAGAGCCAAAATCACTTATAGTGAAAACATGGATAAAGCAGATTACCAAGATATTTGATGTCTTGGGATGCTCCGAGGAGTAAAAGGTTCCTTTTGTCGCCTTTATGTTGCGAGGAGAGGCAGATTACTGGTGGAAATCTGTTATAATCCCAAAATAGGTCCATTCCACCCAACCCATTCTGAGTCGTCAAATACATGGTACAGAAAACAACTATAACTTTATTACAACAATTGTCGTGCAAAATACAACAACACATATGTTGTGAGTTTGGATACAAATATATACCAAATGTAACATTGGACACCATCATGTATCAGCACCTCACAAAGGTACCTTACATAAAGGTACAGTCAAAAACTGTTTTAGAAACTAGAATATTTGGGAAGTGCTCAAGGAAACCTTCGTACATGGGAGGCCATGCGTCTAAGTTATGATAGATATCATATGGCCACAGAATTATCCTTGGTTGACCCAATAGACCCCAAAGAAAAACGAGAAGATTACTATCATATTCTTCCCAATGGTGAGTCTTCTCTTGACTTATCATTATCTCCACTGTCTTTAATCGTGAATTATACTTCAAACAAACACCAAGATTATATAGGTAGTGCTCATAGATATACTCAGCAAGTGGATGAGCACATCCCTGTCTTATGATGACACGAGGTTGTATGTCATTAGACATCTTGTATGATAGTGACAAAATACCCTTCCAACGTTGGGTTCGCCTCACCCTATTTTTTTTACCAAATATAACTACTAAATGATGACCACCGTTCTATTCCCTTGTTACCCCCGCTCGACCCAGCTACACTCTTATTACCTGAAAGGAATTGTGAAGCAAAAGGGTGAGCACAACTAGCTCAGTAAAGAATATCATGACTAAAGATAAATAAATTATCAATAGTCTTCATCAGTAATAAATCAGAGATTTAGAACATATGGTAGATGATAAAAATTTCAACCATAGTTACAGCGGAACGAGCAATCCATTAGAAGAGTCAAATAGACTATAAAATCTATTATCTTCTCCATGTTAAAAATCCACCAACAATATTTTATCCCTGTAACATCAATCAATAATTCTGGTCCACAATCATATGAATAACTCATAATCATAACTGTAGTTCTAAATTCCTCTTCTCATCCAGGACGAAGATAATTTTTATCACCTATCTTTACCTGAAACATCAAAGATCATGGTTACACCAAATCACGTTTCCTGTTCATAATCATACTAATAACTTCATCTTTACACTACGGCCAAAGATATTCATTTGTATCACCAGTTGGTCATGTTCATCTCAACATCTGTTCATCTTTGCACTACTGGCCAAAGATATTCAATAACATGTCATCTTTGCACTACGGGCCAAAGATATTCATCAACAAATCATCTTTGCACTACAGGCCAAAGATATTCCTCAACAGTTCATATTTGCACTACGGCCAAATATATTCATCAACAGTTCATATTTGCACTACGGCCAAATATATTAATATCTCAAAGAAATATATAATCATTTTAGAATTTATATAAACAATAATTATAACCATGTTGATAAATTCACCTTTGCACTTAAGCTAAAGATATTCACTTATAAATTCAATGGTCATGATCATACCAGTCAACAATTCAACTTTGCACTACTGGCCAAAGAGAACCCATAGTCATGATCATACCAGAAATTTACCCATCTTTACACTCAAGTCAAAAAGAATCAATATAATCAACATATAGATTTAATCTCAAGAGTATATTCATAAACCAACTATAATTTGGTCAGAAAAAGAGAATAGTAACTCGTGAATAGTAACTCGTGAATAGTAACTCGTGAATAGTAACTCATGAATAGTAAACTCGACACAAAAAGGTAGAAATTCCACAATAAAATACATACCAATATTTCGGTATAATGATATTGAAAGAATAATATTTCTTAAGCTTATAAACAATTTATTTTAATTGTTTATACTTTACTAAATAATGCATTTAATCATCCTAAAATGTCAAACTCATAAGATTTTATCACCAATAACCAAAAACCCTCATAAAAAAATCTGCATATACCTCATATAGGATTCTCAAGCCATAAAATCCTATTTTCTAATTTTTTTTACTTCACGAAACATATTTAATTCATTTACTCATAACTAGACTATTTTCATGAAAAAATACCAAATCAGTTCCAAAAATATTTCTTTTCTGGGATTTAGCATAATATAGTCTCATAGTGAACATATATTTTTCTCAGAATTTTTAAAAGTCATTTACTATTTTTCATATGGCCAAAACAGCCGAATATTTAGACATTTATCAAAAATTGTACTTTTATCTAAAAATTCTGAAATTCACAGAGTATACTCCTATCATATACATGTACTCCCAATAAAAATTTCATCAATTTTGGAGTTAACCACAAGAAGTTATAAGTGGTTACTTTTAAAATAGTATTTTCTTATAAAATTCATAACTCTTAATCTATACATCCAAAAATCACCATTTTTTGACACAATCAAGAAAACTCATCAAAATATCATTTCAAATTTTTCCAGAATTTTTGAAGGTCAGAAAAATTACGAAACTGAAAAACATAACAACCCTTAAAATCCCTTACTATCCCTTACCTCAAAATAGCAGCACTTTTGACCGGTATAAGGCTGAAGAAAACTTGTACTGATGAATAGAAACTCACAAAGTATATAAATACTCACAAAATACACTCAATAATCTAGAGAGAGAAAGAGAGAAAACTTATGAATTCTGGTGTGATTTTCAATTCTAACTTAGCCCTCTATTTATAGAAAAATGTTAGCACGCCGAAGCAGACTTAACCTGTAACCTGATGGCTTTACCTGCTACTATTCCCACTCACCACATTTGAATAAAAATCTCAGCACATTTCTTCACCAACCAAGAGTGGGGCCCACCAATTCTAGAATTTTCCACCAAAATGATTAACTCCGAAAATTTAACAATTTCTGAACCAGTCATCTCGTAAAATTCATAACAAATTATACGTTCATTTTTAACGGTTCAAAATTTGTGGACATATACTCAACTTATATATGTATAACATATCCAAATATTACCACGATCCAACGGTCGGATTAAAAATTATAACCCTCTCAAAATATCTCAAAAACTCTAATTTGATTTTCAATACCTCCGTTCCGACAAAAATACAGATAAAACACCTCAACATTAGCTCCTTTTTTTTAACCACAAAAAATATATCCCTTATTTATATCCACATAAAATAAATATTTCCTTATCATATGAATTAATAATTAATTATTCACAAATAATATTACAGAATCACATTTATGATAACCAGGCCGTTCCCAGGAAAGAGGGGCTTTCCAATAAGGATTTCTCCTTACTGGCGTGCAATTAGATGACCAAACCTCTCCTTAGACAGAACTTTCTAGACATTGCCAATAATGTTATCTAATAATATTATTCAAATAATATGAATTATTGATCTGATAATAGAAAATAATGTGCAGCAACAATTATTGAAACAACAATAATATAAAATATCAACGTAGCAATTATTGAATTAATAAAATAAAATATTGAACAGTAATTACTGTAACAATTATTGAGTAGTGCCTTCTTACGTAAGAATCAATAATTTCAAAAATACTGTGCAATACCGTGTGCTACTGTGCAATAACGCGTATTACTGTATTTTAACCACCGGGTATTTCAACAGTATTAACGGTAACAACTACGCCATTATTTATAAAAACTCAAATTTGTCGTTTTCTTCATCCGACAGGTATTCGTTATGGGGCCCACAAATAGTTACGCCATCGTACGAATATTTCCCGACAGAAAGAATATTCTACGGCCAAACGAATATTCCCCGACAACAATGATTATTTTATAACCACTTGCTTATTTTTAAAAAAAATTCACATTTCACCCATAACTTTAAACTTTTATAAATTTAACCATTTATTGAATAGTAATTATAAGAAAAATTGAATACTTTTATTTCATAAAATTTGGGGTCTTACAGAATCGATTAAGCGTACTCAACCTGCCGCACTGAAGATGTCTTGGGAGAAGTTCCAAGAGCTGTTCAATGACAAATACTTCCTGAAAGTGTTCGTCACATGAAGGAGGTGGAGTTCATCAAATTAGAGCAGAATAATATGATCGTGTCGCAGTATAAGGCTAAATTTGTTGAGTTGTCCCGGTTTGCGTCCCACTTGGTGGATAATGAAGAGCGAATGACGCGAATGTTTTTGCGAGGTTTGAAACCTGAGATACATCAACATTTTATTTCTCATAAACTGTGTTTGTATTCAGATGTTGTGAATAGGGCTCAGTTAGTGGAGCGCGATAACGAGTCAACGCAACCAAAAGAGAGCAGTCGACAAAATGATAATACCAGTGAGAGCTGTCATCGAAGCTGTGACAACAAGCGTGGAGGGAATCAACAGGCCAGAAATGGTAACCACTTCGGTGGTAATCAGGGCCAAAACAATAAGAATGGTCATTTCAAGAAGAGGAGATTCAACAATGATGGAAAGACGTCAGCACCAGCACTCGTTGTTAAGGAAGGAGAACGACCACCTATCATATGTTTCAAATGCGGAGAGGAGGGGCACATCAGTCCAAACTGCGCGATGCCGTCTAAAGCATGTTATAATTATGGAAGAGAAGGTCATTTAGCTCGATTTTATCGTTTACCAAAAATAAGTTCAGCCAAGATGGAGACACCAAAGGCCGTCCCAGAAAAGTCAAAACCGGTAGTGCAAGGGATAGCATTTGTTGTGACCTCCCAGAAAGTAAGGAACCCGAATGAGGTCATCACGGGTAAGCTTATCATAAACTCTAACGAAGTCTATACTTTATTTGATACCGGTTCTACCCATTCTTTTATTTCTCCTACTTGCGCTCATCGATTAAATTTGATTCCGGAGAAATTAGACTTTGACTTATCTGTTGAAACTCCATTGGGAGAAACCTTCATTACATCTACAGTTTATAAGTCTTGTTTGGTTCAATTTGGTACCCACACATTACCTGTCGATCTTATTTTATTAAAAATACTTGCATTTGACGTGATTCTAGGGATTGATTGGTTAACTACTCATCATGCAAAAATTGATTATTTTCGTAAGGTTGTTAGCTTTCATATTCCTAATCGATCTATTATGCGAATTCAAGCAACCAAACCATTAAAATCAATCGCTGTCATCTCAAGCCATAAAGCTATTCGTTTATTAAAAAACGGATGTCAAGCTTTCTTAGCTCATGTCACGGATCTAAACAAAAATACGTTAGTTTTGAATGATATTTCTATTGTTAATAAATTTCCTGACGTATTCCCTGAAGAACTTCCTGGCCTTCCCCCAGAGCGTGAAATTGAATTTTGTATCGACCTTGAACCCGGTACAAAACCCATTTCCAAAGCCCCATATCGAATGGCTCCTATTGAACTTCAGGAGTTAAAGATCCAACTGCAGGAATTGTTAGACATTGGCTTTATTCGTCCTAGTACTTCTCCTTGAGGTGCTCCTGTTCTATTCGTGAAGAAGAAAGATGGAAGTATGCGACTTTGTATTGATTATCGGGAGTTGAATCATGTCACCATCAAAAATAGGTACCCATTGCCACGTATTGATGACCTGTTTGACCAGTTGCAAGGAGCACAATTCTTTTCAAAGATCGATCTTCGTTCTGGATATCATCAGCTGAAGGTTAGAACTGAGGATATTCCAAAGACGGCTTTTAGAACTCGGTACAGGCATTATGAATTCTTAGTCATGTCCTTTGGATTGACTAATGCTCCTGCTGTCTTCATGGATATGATGAACCGGGTATTCAAGGAATATTTGGATCACTTTGTGGTCGTCTTTATTGATGACATCCTTATTTATTCCAAAAGTCGTGAAGATCATGAGCAACACTTGAGGCTGGTACTCCAAAAGCTTCGTGAATACAAGCTTTATGCCAAGTTGAAGAAATGCGAGTTCTGGCTGGAGGAGGTAGCATTCCTTGGGCACGTAGTATCAAGTCGTGGAATATCGGTTGACCCGACAAAGATTGAAGCTATTCAAAGCTGGGAGCAACCTAAATCAGTGACCGAAGTACGTAGCTTTCTTGGTTTAGCTGGTTATTATCGGAGATTCGTGGAAGAATTTTCTCGAATCGCTACTCCATTAACTCAGCTGACTCGGAAAGATACAAAGTTCGGTTGGAGCAAAGAATGTGAGAAGAGTTTTCAAAAACTCAAGAGGAGACTCATTTCAGCACCTGTTCTAACAATACCATCTGGCTCGGAGGTATTTGTCATCTACAGTGATGCTTCGAGCAAAGGGTTGGGATGTGTTCTCATGCAACATGGAAAAGTCATAGCCTATGCATCAAGACAACTCAAGGAATATGAGAGGAATTATCCTACTCATGATCTAGAGTTGGCAGCTATTGTCTTTGCACTTAAAATTTGGAGGCATTACTTGTATGGGGAGAAGGTGGAGATCTTTACGGATCATAAAAGCTTAAATATTTCTTCACTCAAAAGGAACTCAACATGCGACAACGACGTTGGCTTGAACTGTTGAAAGATTATGATCATACCATTCAATACCATCCTGGAAAAGCGAACGTGGTAGCTGACGCATTAAGTAGAAGATCATATGCAAGTACGAGTGCGATATTGTCAACACAAAGGCCCATTTTGTGTGATTTGCAAAGGATGGAGATAGAGTTAAAGACTCCAGGGACCCATGTGATGATGGCGAATATACGAGTAGAACCGACTTTAATCGATAAAGTTAAAGCTGCTCAAGCTACAGACCTGGAGCTGATGCGTATGAGGAAGAAAGTGCAAGAAGGTGCTATGCCGGAAGAAAGAATCGATGAAGAAGGAATACTTCGAGTCAACTCCAGACTTTGTGTCCTAACAACCCTGATTTAAAGTATGAAATCTTGATGGAGGCGCACAACACACCGTTTGCAATCCATCTTGGAAGTACCAAAATGTATCATGATCTTCGTCATATATTTTGGTGGAGCAATATGAAGAGAGAGATAGCGTTGTTTATCTCAAGGTGTCTAACTTGTCAACGAGTCAAAGCAGAGCATCAAGTACCAAAAGGTCCATTTCAACCACTTAAAATTCCAAAATAGAAGTGGGAGCACATTACCATGGATTTCGTTACCGGTCTTCCTAGGGTTTCTCAAGGTATTGATGCGATTTGGGTCATTGTTGATAGATTGACCAAGTCTGCTCATTTCTTACCGATACGAGAAACTTATACACTTGAACGTCTTGCTCGTATGTACATAAACGAGATTGTAAGACTGCATGGTATGCTAGTATCCATAGTTTCTGACCGAGACCCAAGATTCACTTCACGATTTTGGGTTATTTTACAAAAAGCTATGGGCACGGATTTACGATTTAGTTCAGCATATCATCCTCAGACGGACGGACAATCAGAGAGGACTATTCAAACTCTAGAAGATCTATTAAGACTCTGTGTCTTTGACTTCAAGGGAAGTTGGGACAAGTTCTTACCATTGGTGGAGTTTTCCTACAACAACAGTTATCAAGCAAGTATTGGCATGGCTCCATTCGAAGCATTGTATGGAAGAAAATGTCGTTCTCCAGTATGCTGGGATGAGGTGGGTGAAGCAACGTTGTTGGGACCGGAGTTGGTACGTATGACTACAGAAAAGATTCAAACGATCCGACAACGTATAAAATCTCACAAGATCGACAAAAGAGTTATGCTGATCCTCATCGAAAGGACGTAGAAATTTGATGTAGGAGATCATGTGTTCTTACGTGTTGCTCCATGTAAAGGAGTTACGAGATTTGGAAAGAGAGGAAAGCTCAATCCTCGATTCATCGGTCCATTTTTAATCCTCGATCGAGTAGGAACTGTGGCTTATAGACTCGCTTTACCGCCAAGTATGTCTCGTGTTCATAACGTTTTTCACATATCCATGTTACGCAAATATGTGAAAGACCCGAACCACATTATCGAGTTAGAACCGGACGAAATAGCGGAGGATTTGACGTATGAAGAAGTTCCTGTTCAAATCTTGGATAAGAAGGAACATATTCTACGCTCCAAGGTTATACCTCAAGTCAAAGTTTTGTGGAGAAACCACGATGTTGAGGAAATGACTTGGGAGTTAGAATCTGCAATGAAATCAAGGTATCCTTACCTCTTCGACATACCAGGTAAGTACCCTAATTTCGAGGGCGAAATTTCATAAGAAGGGGAGGTTGTAAGACCCCAACTTTTATAAATAAAGATGAATTTTCTATAAATATCATTTTTGAATATTATGGAGTTAATTTGATATAATGTTATAATTGTGGGTAATATTTATAAATTTCACAAAGTACACAAGTTGTTATATAATATTCGATTGGTCGGGGAATATTCATTTTAACAGGGAATATTCGTACAACGACACAATCATTGGTGGACCCCACAACAGAATTATTGTCGGATTGAGAAAACGATAAAAATATTTTATTAAAAATAACGGCGGAAGTTTTACCATGGTTACTGTTGAACTACTCGGAAGTAAAAGTACAGTAATACGTGTGGTTGCATAATAGCACACAATATTTATTATTAATGCTTATGTGAGAAGTCACTCAGTTTGATTCAATTATTGTCAGTTAATAATATGAATTATTTAGCGATAATGACGTTTTGTGTTATTCGTATTATTAACGTAATAAAACAGAAATATCTTTTTATATAAAACAGAATACTTTATTAAATTTATTCTATAAATAGAATATATTATATTTTATTTAAAAGATTTTTCTTTAAATATAGACCGTCAGATTAAAGTAATCAATCTGGATCGTTCATGGATTAGTTACTATGCATTCTATTTTTCTATAAATAGCAGCTCATTCCTTTATTATTTCTTACGAATTCACTGAACTCTAGAGAAAGAAACTATAGAGAGAGAGAAGAAGAGTATTCTGCTACTTAACTACTTCCTTATTTCAGCTCTTCTTTAAAACGGTAAGGGGTGTTATTCTTTCTTATTCATGAAGAGAACTGTTGTTATTCCATTTCTTATTATTCTGTTGGAATAACCTATATACGCGGTCTACCCTATACTTGGTGACATTCTTCTATTATTCTGTTGGAATATCCTGTCTGTGTGTTTTACACCGGACCTGATTCCGTTTTTATTATTATTCTGTTGGAACATCCTGTCTGTGTGTTTTACACCGGACCTAGTTCCGTCTTGTTATTATTCTGTTGGAACATCATGTCTGTGTATTTTATACCGGATCTGGTTCTATTATTTATTATTCTGTCGAAATATCCTGTCTGTGCGTTTACGCCGGACCTGGTTCTATTATTTATTATTCTGTCGGAATATCCAGTCTGTGCGTTTACGCCGGACCTGGTTCCATTATTTATTATTCTGTTGGAATAACCTGTCTGTGCGGTCTATCGCATGTATGGTGATTTCTTTTGTTATTCCATTCTTTATTGTACTTAGTTGGTTAAGTTTTGACTTCTATACTCCATGAAATTTGTGGAATATCCTTGATAATTATTTTTCATCCAGTATCTTTTTATGAAAATATTCTTCTAAGCATTCTTAAATTTTACTCCACAAAGCAGTATCATGTTGATAATTTGGACGTTGTTAATTCTTGGATAAATTAATTCTTGAACTTATTTTATTGAATTCTTATATCATTGTCATCATCCTCATGTTTATAAAATGTTAAAAGTTATATGTGGCCTGTAATGCATAGATGGACTTGGTATGATTATGACCAGGGATTATTCGGTATAATCATGACCGTAATGTTACAAATGATGTGGTAAAAGTCCTCATTGGCCCGTAGTGCGTTGATGGACTGTTGTTGGCATGATCATGACCATTAATGAATACACGAATATCCTTGGCCGTAGTGCAGGGGTGATTCGATGATGTGGATTATTTTATTAAGCTAAGTCACAGCGATAACAGTGTTGAAAAACCTTTTAAATCATAAAAGATAGTAGAGTTTATTTTCTACTTGACTCTTTTAATGGATTGCTTGTTCCGCTGCATTTAAACTTGATGTCTATTATATTTTATCAGTTTAACATTGTTGAAGGCTAATGAAAATTTATTCTGCATTATCTTAGTCATAATATTTCTTACTGGGCTAGTTGAGCTCGCCCTTTCTTTCACTGTTCTCTTCAGGAAATGAGAACGTAGCTGGGGCAAGTTGGGGAACGGAGTTATGGTTCGAATGATAGTATTAGTTAGTAGTCCTCACTATTCTATGTAATAGTGTGTTAATAAATGTAATGAGGACTCCTTTTGAGTATGAATACTCTCTAGAAGATAATATTTGTATTCAAACTCGCAGTTTATGTTTTGTCGTATTGTACACGACAGTTGTATTAGTAAGTTGTATTTGTATTCTGTACTTTGTATCTGACGACCCAAGATGGGTGATGTATACCTAATTTTGGGGGCGTCACAAGGGGAGATTGTAAGACCCCAAAATTTATGAAATAAAAGTATTCAATTTTTCTTATAATTACTATTCAGTAAATGGTTAAATTGATAAAAGTTTAAAGTTATGGGTGAAATGTGAAAATTTTTCAAAATAAGCAAGTGGTTATAAAATAATCATTGTTGTCGGGGAATATTCGTTTGGTCGTGGAATATTCTTTCTGTCGGGGAATATTTGTACGACGGCCCAACTATTTGTTGGCCCCATAACAGAATAACTATCTGATGAAGATAACGACAAAAATTAAATTTTTATAAATAACAACGTAGTTGTTACCGTTAACACTGTTGGAATACCCGATGGTTAAAATACAGTAATACGCATGGTTACACAGTAGCACACGATTTTGCACAGTGTTTTTGAAATTATTGATTCTTACGAAGGAAGACACTACTCAATAATTGTTGCAGTAGTTACTGTTCAATATTTTATTTTATTGATTCAATAATTGTTGCGTTGATATTTTATATTATTGTTGTTTCAATAATTATCACTGCACAGTATTTTCCATTATCAGATCAACAATTCATATTATCTGAATAATATTATTAGATAACATTATTGACAATGTCTAGAAAGTTCTGTCTAAGGACAGGTTTGGTCACCTAATTGTGCGCCAGTAAGGAGAAATCCTTATTGGAAAGCCCCCTCTTTCCTGGGAACGGCCTGGTTGTCATAAATGTGATTCTGTAATATTATTTGTGAATAATTAATTATTGATTCATATGATAAGGAAATATTTATTTTATGTGAATATAAATGAGGGATATATTTTTGTGGTTAAAAATGAAGGAGTTAATGTTGAGGTGTTTTATCAGTATTTTTGTCGAAATGGAGGTATTAAAAATCAAATTAGGGTTTTTGAGTTATTTTGCGGGGGTTATAATTTTTAATCCGACCGTTAGATTGTTGTAATTTTTGGATATGTTATACATATATAAGTTGAGTATATGTCAACAAATTTTGAACCGTTAAAAATGAACGAATGATTTGTTATGAATTTTAAGAGGTAACTGATTTGAAAATTAAGTTTTGGTGGAAAATTCTAGAATTGAGTGGGCCCCACTCTTGGTTGTTGGGGAAGATGACTGATTTTTGGTGGGTGAAATAGTAGCAGGTAAAGCCATCAGGTAGCAGGTCAAGTCTGCTTCGGCGTGCTAATATTTTCCTATAAATAGAGGGCTAAGTTAAAATTGAAAAACACACCAGAATTCATAAGTTTTCTCTCTTTCTCTCTCTAGATTATTGAGTATATTTTGTGAGTATTTAGATACTTTGTAACTTTCTATTCATCAGAGCAAGTTTCTTTCAGCCTTGTACCGATCAGAAGTACTGCTCTTTTGAGGCATGGGATAGTAAGGGATTTTAAGGGTTGTTATATTTTCTAGTTTCGTAATTTTTCTGACCTTCAAAAATTCTGGAAAAATTTGAAATGATATTTTGATGAGTTTTCTTGATTGTGTCCAAAAATGGTGATTTTTGGATGTATAGATTAAGAGTTATGAATTTTATGAGAAAAGACTATTTTAAAAGTAACCGCTTATAACTCCTTGTGGTTAACTCCAAAATTGATGAAATTTTTATTGGGAGTACATGTATATGACAGGAGTATACTCTGTGAATTTCAGAATATTTAGATAAAAGTACAATTTTTGACAAATGTCTAAATATTCGGCTGTTTTGGCCATATGAAAAATAGTAAATGACTTTTAAAAATTCTGAGAAAAATATATGTTCACTATGGGACAATATTATGCTAAATTCCAGAAAAAAAATATTTTTGGAACTGATTTGGTATTTTTTATGAAAATGGTCTAGTTATGAGTAAATGAATTAAATATGTTATGTGAAGTACGAAAATTGGAAAATAGGATTTTATGACTTGAGAATCCTATATGAGGTATATGCATATTTTTGATGAGGGTTTTGGTTATTGGTGATGAAATCTTATGAGTTTGGCATTTTAGAATGATTAAATGCATTATTTTAGTAAAGTGTAAACAATTAAAATAAATTATTTATAAATTTATGAAATGTTATTCTTTCAATATCATTATACCAAAATATTGGTATGGATTTTATTGTGGAATTTCTACCTTTTTGTGTCGGGATTACTATTCATGAGTTACTATTCATGATTTACTATTCATGAGTTACTATTCACAATTTACTATTCATGAGATACTATTCACGAGTTACTATTCACAGGTACTATTCACAACAAAATTGGTTTCTTTTTCTGACCAAATTATAGTTGATTTATGAATATTACTCTTGAGATTAAAACTATATGTTGATCATATTATTTTTATTATCATATATAACATTTTTATAACCCTAATGATGATATTGATTTCTCTTTGACTTGAGTGTAAAGATGGATAGATTTTTGGTATGATCATGACTATGGGTTCTCTTTGGCCAGTAGTGCAAAGTTGAATTGGTGACTGGTGTGATCTTGACCATTGAATTTATAAGTGAATATCTTTAGCTTAAGTGCAAAGGTGAATTGATCAACATGGTTATAATTATTATTTATATAAATTCTGAAATGATTATATATTTCTTTGAGATATGAATATATTGGGCCTGTAGTGCAAATATGAACCGTTGATGAATATCTTTGGCCTGTAGTGCAAAGATAAATTATTGATAAATATCTTTGGCCTGTAGTGCAAAGATGAATTGTTGATGAATATCTTTGGCCCGTAGTGCAAAGATGACATGTTGTTGAATATCTTTGGCCAGTAGTGCAAAGATGAACAGGTGTTGAGATAAACATGACCAACTGGTGATACAAATGAATATCTTTGGCCGTGGTGCAAAGATGAAGTTATTAGTATGACTATGAACATGAAATGTGATTTGGTGTAACCATGATCTTTGATGTTTCAGGTAAAGACATGTGATGAAAATTATCTTCGTCCTGGATGCGAAGAGGAATTTAGAATTACAATTATGATTATGAGTTATTCATATAATTGTGGAAAGAAACTGTTGATTGATGTTACAGGGATAAAACATTGTTGGTGGACTTTTAACGTAGAGAAGATAATAGATTTTATGGTCTATTTGACTCTTCTAATGGATTGCTCGTTCCGCTGTAACTATGGTTGAAATTTTTATCATCTACCGTATGTTCTAAATCTCTGATTTATTATTGATGAAGGCTATTGATAATTTAATTATCTTTAGTCATGATATTCTTTACTGAGCTAGTTATGCTCACCCTTTTGCTTTACAATTCCTTTCAGGTAATAAGAGTGTAGCTGGGTCGAGCGAGGGTAACGGGAAAATAGAACGGTGGTCTCTAGCTGTGGAGATTCTCCCGAAGCAGTATAGAAAAGTTCATTTAGTAGTTCTATTTGGTAAATCCAATAGGGTAAGGTGTACCCAACGTTGGAAAGGTGTTTTGCCACTATCATACAAGATGTCTAACGACATACAACCTCGTGTCATCATAAGACAGGGTTGTGCACATCCACTTGTTGAGTATATATACGAGCACTACCTATATAATCTTGGTGTTTGTTTGAAGTATAATTCTCAATTAGAGACAGTGGAGATAATGATAAGTCAAGAGAAGACTCACCATTGGGAAGAATATGATAGTAATCTTCTCATTTTTCTTTGGGGTCTATTGGGTCAACCAAGAATAATATTGTGGCCATATGATATCTATCATAACCTAGAAGCATGGCCTCCCATGTACGATGGTTTCCTTGAGCACTTCCCAAAGATTCTAGTTTCTAAAACAGTTTTTGACTGTACCTTTATGTAAGGTACCTTTGTGAGGTGCTGACACATGATGGTGTCCAGTGTCACATTTGGTATATATTTGTATCCAAACTCACGGCATATGTGTTGTTGTATTTTGCACGACAATTATTGTAATAAAGTTGTAGTTGTTTTCTTTACCATGTATTTGACAACTCAGAGTGGGTTGGATGGAATAGCCCTATTTTGGGGTTGTCACAAAGAATGCCCTGAATCCCCAATCATGCACTACCACTTTATAATCAGGATGAAAAGTATGATACATGGAATGTATTCTAAACCAATTCCCTCGAGGCTGTGTGAAGCCGGGAACCTGCATGAAATCCAGAACAACATCAGAATCCTTTACTCCTCGTCAATAGGAAAGAAGGAAGATCAAGATCTAATGTCATACCTCGTTAGCATGCAAGTACATCGAGGGATGTCTGCTCAAGTCACCCAGAAGCTCTGGGTTTGCCAGCTGAATACAAGGGAGCTCCCTACGGGGAACATGTGCAGCAGAAGCGGGATCCTCAAGTGGAATGTCTTCATCCTCGTCCTCGACGTCTAGCACCTCAGCCCGAATTGGACGTATCACCTCCTCCACCAATCGACGAGGCTGTCTGACAGAACTGGGCCGAGGCACTTCAGAAGCCCTCCTTCGTATACCAGAAGTGGTCCTACGGGAACTACTTGTCTGATTCGAATCCATAATATCTGGACAACAAGTCTCCAAATCACCTCAGAAAGGGTGTGGTATTTCCTTACCTCGAGCTTTTCAAAATTCTTTTTATGACTACATGCATGCATGCATTACTTTAACATACATCTACAGTGGAGTTAAAATTGCATGACTAATTAAATGCCTACATTTTGGAAAAAAATTTCCATAGTCCCCTTTGAAAATAGGACTATCCACATGCACATAGGCATGACTAGGTGGCCATTCAGCAGCACACCTGCCCCAAAATCATATGCATAATATATGCATTAAAAATTAAAATCATCAATGCATAAGGTTAACCTCAATATCAGGAGTACTTTGCCTTTCTACCTTTTGCTCATTGGACCTCAAATAGGACAAAAATAGCAAAAAAAGTGCCAATTTGACTGTCTCAAAAGTCAAATTTTTCACATCATTATGTTCAGCATGGATTAATACTAACATTTATTATGTTAAATATTTTTTATCAAGTCATTTAAGTATACATAATCACTACTATATGTTTAGATGCATTTCATGCGATAACTCATTTTTCAACGGATAAAAGCGGGAAAAAAATACATGCATATGTTACCAGAATAGTGCAGAACACTTGTACGGTGACAGAATTTGCAGAAAATAGCCCGAACTCAACAGATCTGAAGGAGGCTCTAGGATTTTCCTTTGCGAGACAAGTTAAAAATGACTTGTGAGACCAACCTGCTGGATTTTATCATCCACGATTGGCCGCAAGCACATCTACGGTTGAGGAAGGTGTACCTGCGGCACCCCTATGTGGGCCCCACCCCTCCGACTGGGTCCAGTTTGAGTTGCAAAGGAGTTTTCACAGACTGAAAAGGTCAAATATGGAATAAAAATGCTACGCGAATGAGCAAAACAGCCTGCAATCCTGGTCTTCTCAGATGGAACTTTGAGTCTGTACATCACTCATTGGTAGTCGCCCAAACACGAGGTATACTATACCAATGATCTCAGTTGCTACTAATCACATTCGATAATACCATACACAGGTCCAATGCCGCCAACTTTGGTCCTTTACCCTAAAGATCAACGTGAGTCCCCGACGGAGGGGTACAACGTGAGTCCCCGACGGGGGTTACAACGTGAGTCCCTGACGGGGGTTACAACGTCAGTCCCCGACAGGGGTTACAACGTGAGTCCCCGATGGGGGTTACAACGTAGATTCCCCGACGGGGGTTACAACGCACATTCAGCCGTTGACATACATATCAATGAAGGTCAAGCAGCCTTGACGTTATTTCAGCCAATGGCGATTAAACCTATCAAAACTCGAGAGCTATTCGAGGATTTCATGCTCGAGTACTTATATTCCCCAACGTATCCCCGGAGGGGGTTACAGCGCGTTCTGCCGTTGATTCACACATCAGCGAAGGTCAAGCAGCCTTGACAATGTTCCCCATAGGGTGTTCATCCGTTGATTCACATGTCGGTGAAGTACACGTCAACGAAGGTCAGGCAACCCTGATAGCATTTGCTGTTGGCAGTAAATCCAACAGAATTCTGACATGTCCTGACGATACAAACCAGGAGAGGTCAACGTCATCAAGGAGGATTGATGATGGAATATGTTATACACATCCTCAAATAGACGAAGCTTTATCCCCACAGATCTCTTACACATAAGAGGCACCTCTTCGGAATTAAGTTTGTATCAAGGATTAAGGACTTTGGTGACAGCCCCAACGTCAACATCCTCAAGAATTTGGATCACACATCCAATCTGGTCATCATTGCCAATCCCCAGTGGAAGCCACAGGGAGCCAGCAATCATCCCCAACATGTTGGGCAAAAATCCCTATCACATTCATCACATGCATCATACATTTGTATCATGTTGCTACATATAGTATCATGATTGTCTTGTTGCATTTCAAGTGTCTAGGATTCTTTATTCTACTCATGCATCGCATTGCATGAGTATGATAAAGACAGGCATATGTAGACACTCGAAATTTTCTGTACACCTGTCACTAACATTGCAGGAGGACAGATTCGTCTTTCAAGAGGAAACCCTGGAAGACAATTCATATCCATTCCGGATACTACCGAAAGTTCGGCATCAATCCCGGAACACACACCGAGAGTAACAATTCCAACCTCAGAGATAACCCCGAGGTGTGCAGATCCAATACCGAAACACACACCGGAGAAGACAGATCAATCTTGGAGATAACCCCGAGGTATCCAGTCTCAGTCCCAACCATGGTGATAACCCCAAGGAATGCAGTTTCGGTGATAACCCCGGAAATGCTTATTTCAAATGCAACCAGCTTCAATCTCGGTGCTCACAACGAGATACTAAGTACCAGCCCAGAGATAACACTGGGAGGACAGGCACACCTCAGAGATGACACTGAGGGCCTTCAACAATTGCAGCAGTCCAATCTCAGCGAAGCCCTGAGCAACGTCTGCTTTATCAGTCCGAACCAGCGATAACCCCGGTGAGGGGCAACATCGTCATCTCGCCAATGCGATGCCACATCACGTCGTCTCAACATCGCATTTCTACATAACGACATCCCACAAGAGCCAATAAAAATTAATCCCGAGTGACTATTGTGCAGGATAACGGATAGAATTTGAAGCTGAAGACCGGAGGGCACCGTCCCATCTTCATGACTTCGTACAAACTCTAATCCCATGGCATTGCATCGACAACGGTAGTCTGAAATAGGTCCTATATACCTCAGTCAGATGCCCGGATTGCAATTCTGAAAGTTCGAGAGGACATTACAGTGCTCAAGTGCACGTACTTCGAGACGACGAAACCTGAGAAACCCGGGGCAAATCGGGTAGCCTCTGGTACACCAGCGCCCCAGCCGTAGGTAATTTGAGGGCTTGGGGTGGCCATTTTATAAGAGAAAACGGTGAGGAAGCCCTGCCCAATTTGCTCCGTAATCACCCCATACTAAGTGCTTTCTCATTTTAAACACTTGTGAGCTCATATATAGCTACTTTTGTACCTACAAAAGCCAGTGTTTATCCACTTTAAAGATATAGAAGTCTTCTTTGGTATCCCACTATAAGCCTTCTCACACACTTTAAAGTCTTTCTTTTCATCTTTGCACACACCCTTCTTCACATTGATAGTCGTGTTACGTGTGTTTGCCCGAAATTCGGTCCGTGGTTTTATTTTAGTTTGTATATACATATATATTTATATATATATATATATATAGTCCGAATTTTACATCCGGTGCGTTTATCGCTTTTATATATATTTGGTTAGGATGATAGAGATATGAAATGAATCCATTTTAAACGGTGTAAAAATCTCAAGTAACAAAGTTATGGCGAAATTTACGAGATTAGACGATAATCGTCGAAATCGTGAAATTCTCGAAATGAAAGTCAAAAGTCACCATTGAACTCAGAAACATTGGTTTTCGATGGAGAATAGTCTAAGTTTTCATTTTAGAGTCGCGGACTCGAAAATGGTCAAATTCTGACTTAGAACGAAGAAACGAACTTTGAACGTTCACGAACGTTTGACGAACGCTCAATAACGAACTAATCGGTGAATTCCGTGTTAAAAGATTCAAAAATGAAATATTTTCTAATGAAATCATAGAACATGTGATTTGTAAGCTAATGGCTTTTGAACGAGCCAATTCGGACTTATAATGATTAAGTTATGAGCCCAAAAAGTTCATAGAAGAAATCAACTGTCAAAATTTTCTCTGAGGCAGGGTCGGCGTTGCAGCGCGGCCCAAGGAGGCAAAGCCGGCGCCATAGAGCCAGGCCGAACCCAACACACGGAAGAGTGGCACCGCAGCGCGACACATAGAGAAGGGATTGGCGCTGCAACGCCAAGACCAAGGCATACATACTGAGGAGTCGCGTCACAGCGCGAGATATGTATAGAAACCTGGCGCCGCATCGCCAGTACTAGAAGAGATATAGTAAAGAATGCTTATGAACATAAAGAATAAAGAAGTTAATAAATGGTGAATGATATACTTAATAAACCTAATGTAACCTCCTCATTAAAGGTGATTATAACCTTAAGAATTATAACTAAAGGTTGGCGAAAGATTACTTGAACGTAAATACAAAGTAATACGATAAATCGTAACGAATGTTAAACAGTCTAAGGCATGAATAGATTGAGAAGAAAGGTAAGATATATTAGTAACCATACTTGATTATATATGACCTAATGTGGTATGTTATGTGATCATGTATTGTAGAATCCTTTAAGACTCAAAGGAAAAGAATAATAACTGTAGAAGACGCTGAAGGCAAGTGTTCTAACCCTTGTCTAAGTTCTTCTAGACAATCTTTATAATTCATGTATCTGACTCATGAATTGATGTATAATGGAGTCTAAGCCAATTCCTTCGGCTAGACTGAATGTGTTTTGTGGATTTCCTTATAATCTATCAAACTATTGTCAATGTTACTATCTTTTGCCAAAATGTTTTGGTATTGATTTCAAAGAAAGACTGAGTATGTTAAACAAATGTTTTGTCGTCAAACGACAGGCACGTGAGGTTGCCAAAACTTAAATGTAAATACGTTTAAAGAAAGTAGTGTTGTACAACATAGAGTACTATAGGCTGATCACCTAGACGTGCTCGTAAGATATGTTGGACTTACAGACTTGGTGCCGGGTTGTCATTTTCAAAGAAAGAATGAAATGCTCAAGGTCTTGGACCGAAATTGATATTTAACTTATGTTGTTCATTGTTAAACGTTTTTAAGGAAAAGAGAAGTGTTATTTTGAATTATGTATAGTACTTCATAACTATTGATTCAGTTATAGAAGATATACGATTTATATGATTCAAGCCTATTGTTTAAATGAAATTATCATACTTGCTGAGCTAGTTATGCTAACTGTTGCTTGAACCATATGAATGCAGCTAAGACCGAACGGACTGAAGGATCCGGTAAAGATAAAGGAAAGGCTAAGGTACACAAATAGATTGTCTTTGTAATAGTATAGGATGAATGTTGTTATTATTTGATACTATGACAAAGAATATATGTAATGGTTATAAAAAACCTGAGAATGGGAATATTGTTTTGGAATATATAGAAGACATATTCACTCTTTTGAGGTATTTCAATTGAATGTATGCACGTGTGAACTGTAGCACCGTGTAGCACCATCTGTCGGGTTGGAAAATACCCGGATTTAGGGGCGTCACAAGTTCTTCCTGCGCAAGGCTTCTATTATGTAAGTTCTACTGAATTTAAGTATAATTGACTAATACAAAAAAAAGAGTCTAATTTGTAAAATTTATGAACACTAGAGATGTAATTAATTAATATTATTTTTATATTTATCTCTAAATATAATATTCCATCCGTTTCAAAAATATATTTATCCTACGATTTTCTTCCAAAAATTTACCCACTCTCGTATTTTCTCTTGCAGATTTTCTTCCAAAGAATTTGCATAGCTACAAGTACAGAAAAGTTTAAAGGAGATTTTTTTCTTTTCTCTGTATTTTTTTCTTTTTTGATTTGATTCAAAATTGCATATTTTTATTTGAATTGAAGGAGTTTATTTTTTTGATTATTGGTTAATTGTTTGTCTTCATACGAATTCTCTCACCTCTCTAATTAAGATTATGATTTTATAATGATGATAGCTTGAAGATGCCATCAAGTATGAATTTTACGTTGGTTTTGATAAAAGTAGGTCATAAGATTTTCTGTTTTGGTTCCACACTAGAACATCTCAGACCTTATGCTTTTCTTATACTTTGAATGATATTTTATGCATGTGGAAAGCTTATAATTACTTTTTACTTGTTGATAAGATTTCATATTTGATTCAAAATTAGAGATGTATTTTTTATTTTCACTTTTATTATTCTTATTTATTTAAACAAAGTAGATAGTTCGTGCAAAGCACGAGCTAGTGATGTATAAGTTAAAAAACTTAAAATAGTGATTTAAGTACTGCATGCATACACATCAAAAATTGAGATGAACATTACCAACAAAATTCTATAGTTGTATGCATTATATTGAAGTAATCTCAAACCAAAAAAATTTCAAACAATAAGTAAATTATAAATAAAGTAATGCATTGAAAAATGAACAAGCATTCAAGAATCTCAAAGAATTTGGAATTAAGAATGCTACATGAGAAGTTGTACTCATAGAACAAATATTATGTAAGAACACAATAAGTTAAAATATCTCAAATAAAACTACTTGAACTAATACTCAACAACTGTTTGCTATCAATAGATTTGCCATGCATTGAGTGAACTTTTTCCAAAAAAAATTCAAATAGAAAGATCCACTTGTTTTCATCTTTATCATTACCTAAGAAAATACAATCAAAAGATTGTTTTATTAGTATACATTATTATGAAATACCAAGGATCCACTTGTTATAAAGCTGACTTGCAATGAAACATGTTTCCACCACATTCTCCACAATAACCTTTCCAAATATTTTTCAAGTTGTTTGTCTTCAATTATGAAGCTATATATGTATAAATACAATATACTTATTTCAAAATTGCATGGAACTTTTCCTGGAACGGTTTTAAGATTGTTTAAACCTCTGTGCTCTAAAACCATGTAAGAAATATTTTTAGATGTTTTTCGATGCAAATATGAATAACATGAAAAAAAATATGAACAAAACAACAATTTATTTCATTGAAACATTATCACAAACATCTTGTAAGTTAAATATAAAGTTACCTTGCAATTTCGTATATTTGGGGTGTGAGCCCAAAGCGAGAGAAACCGTCTTTATTATTTTGATTTTCAATCTAAATTATGTTTTATTGATCGACCATAAATTTGAAAAAAACACTAATGGTATTCGCAAACAAGTAATGTGTACCTCAAAAGGAATAGAAGAATTCCATTTTGGCCCGTCTTTTCCCATCAATCTCCTTTCCCTTTGTAAGACCTCTCAATCTTCTATTCATAGTTGAATTGAAACAACCATGAATACAAAATGCAAAAGCAAAACTTAAAAACTATGAAACTCAAATTTTGTAATACTATCTGTAGACACTCCAAATTTTTCTTTCCCTGGACTAACCTTGCAAGAGGGTAAAAGAGTCACTTCACTTCAAAGACAACCCCGAGGTAGGGCAAACACATCATTTCACCTCGGTGACAAACCCGATAAGAGATCAAGGTACAACGATGACCAGACACAGAGCGAACCGAAGGAGGATCGCAAAGCTGAGGATGTGAGCATAAGACGTCACCGCAGCAACTACTGAACCGCGAGCTATCGAAGTCAAGCCGATTTATGACTCTCGGGAGATGGAAGATACCTTTTAGCTACTTGCATCATCTTCCTGGACTCCAAATCAGTCAAAATCGATTGCATTTCGCAGCCTTTTGCAAAGACTTTTCAAGATTTTGAGGTACAAAACTCAACCATCGGACGGAGACCTAAGGCACGAACTTCGAGACAACGGGACCCGTGAGGCCCAACCTCAGCCTCAGGTGTACCTGCTCCAGCCGTAGGTACCTGTGGCTGCCTTCGATAAGCATAAGATCAGCAGCAGAAGCTCATAATCCATATATGAAAGAAAGTTTGGAAAGCTAGAGAGAAGGAAGAGAGAGAGAGAGAGCTTCAGATTTAGCATTTCTACAACATATTTTCGTTGTTTAATCTCATATCATATACATATTGTAAGTTTTGAGTAATATAAGTTGAATCCAAGCCAAAAGAATTTGGTTCACGCGTTCCCCAAGGTGAAAAACACTCATTTCAACCACTTTCTTCGTAATTGTTGTTATAAATACCAGTTTTATATAGATATAACAGTTTATACTGGTTAAATTTGTTGTTTTACATATATATTGTGTATTAGTGGGTAGACATTGAGTTTCTACCGGTTAATGTGTGCATATTCAGTTGTAAATTAGTTATTTGACTAGATCTACCTAGATCTAGAAAAATCTAACATTTTGAGCGATTATGAAGCATGATACTCTAACCCGTATGCTAGATTGGCTTAGATCTATGATAGATCTAGATATTTTACTACTTTTGGTCAGTCCCAGTCACTCTGTAGAGCCCTATATCTGTATCTAGAGGTGAGGAGGTCCTAATGGCTAGATATGGGGATTGTAACTGATGAAATCACCAAATATCAAGTCTAGGATGTTGTATATACATATTTAAGCATATCAATGCGAGCCTAGAAATCTTGGGGTTGAGATCTACTGAATGAATCTTAACTAGATTCCAATAATGGACCTTTTGGTTTAAATGTCATGTTTAAATACTGCAAATCGCTGTACATGTAATATTGGATCTTAAAACGATTTCGAGGGGTTCGTCCCAAGAATTCATATTTAAGATCCCATGATAGATGTAAGACCCCAGCTTTTATGAAGAGGTACCTGTTAAAATCTTGGATAAGAAGGATCACATTCTACGCTCCAAGGTTATACCTCAAGTCAAAGTTTTGTGGAGAAACCACGATGTTGAGGAAATGACCAAGGAGTTAGAATCTGAAATGAAGTCAAAATATTCTCACCTTTTCGACATACCAGGTAGGCACCCTAATTTTGAGGATGAAATTTTATAACAAAGGGAGGTTGTAAGACCCCAACTTTTATGAATAAAGATTAATTTTTCTCGAAACATATTTTTGAATATTATGGTGTGGATTTGATATAATGTTATAGTTGTGGGTAATATTTATAAATTTTGCAAAGTAAGTAAGTGGTTATATAATATTCGATTGGTCGGAGAATATTCGTTTTAACAGAGAATATTCGTACGACGACACAATCATTGGTGGACCCTATAACGAAAGTATTGTCGTAGTTAGAAAATGACAGAATTATCTTTTTATAAAAATAACGGCGAAAGTTTTACCGTTAAACTGTTGAACTACCCGGTGGTTAAAGTACAGTAATACGCGTGGTTATATAGTAGCACACAGTATTGATTATTGATACTTACGTGAGAAGTCACTCAGTTATACTCAATTATTGCTACAGTAATTGCTGCATAATATCTCTCATATTATTGATTCAACTATTGTCACAGTATCATCTGCATAATATTTTATATTATTAATTCAATAATTGAGACACAAAGTTATTCATATTATTATTTGTAATATTGATAATGTCTAGAAAGTTCTGTCAAGGAGAGGTTTGGTCACCTAATTGCGCGCTAATAGGGAGAAATCCTTATCGAAAAACCCCCTCTTTCCTGAGAATGATCTGGTTGTTAAATATTGTGAGTTATAATATTAATGATGAATAAGTTCGTGTTGATTAAAGATGAAATTGATAGTTCCATTGTGTTGGGATTATTAGTGTTAGTAGAAATCAACATTTATTTTGATAATAATTGATGTCTAGAGGTTATATTGACCAATCGAGTAATTGATCGGATAAATGAGCAATTAATTACTATTAATTCACATGCTTATAACTATTTGTTCACATGTGTGTACTATTGATTCACATGCATGTACTATTAGGGGAGGTGCTGCAAGATTGATAATACTTGCATGACTAATTAAAAATAGAGGTATAGATGAAGGTACTATACTGTAATTATTTTTTTCACATGTATAGAACTATTTGTTCACATGTGTGTACTATTGATTCACTTGATGTACTATTAGGAGAGGTGGTGCATGTTTGATAATACTTACAGGACTAAATTAAAAATTAAGAAAAAGATGAAGGTGTTATACTGTAATATTTCGAACCCCAAAACGTACAATTATTGAAACTATATTTTCCTATAAATAGAAGCTCATTCTTCTTTCATTCTAACCAATTCACTAAGACTCACAAAAGAAATTATAGAAAGAGAAGCTATAGAGAGAGAAGCTTTAGAGAGAAAGTGTAAGACCCCAACTTTTATGAATATTAATTTTTCTCGAAATATATTTTTGAATATTATATTGTGGATTTGATATAATGTTATAGTTGTGGGTAATATTTACAAATTTTGTAAAGTAAGCAAGTGGTTATATAATATTCGATTGGTCGGGGAATATTCTTACGACGACACAATCATTGGTGGACCCCACAACGGAAGTATTGTCGTAGTTAGAAAATGACAGAATTATCTTTTTATAAAAATAATGGTGAAAGTTTTACCGTTAAACTGTTGAACTACCCGGTGGTAAAAATACAGTAATACGCATGGTTGAATAGTAGAGCACGGTATTGATTATTGATGCTTACGTAAGAAGTCACTCATTTATACTCAATTATTGCTACAGTTGTTGCTGCATAATATCTCTCATATTATTGATTCAATTATTGTCACAATATCATCTGCATAATATTTTATATTATTAAATCAATAATTGAGACGACGCAGTTATTCATATTATTATTTATAATATTGACAATGCCTAGAAAATTCTGCTAAAGAGAGGTTTGGTCACCTAATTGCGCGCCAATAGGGAAAAATCCTTATCGGAAAGCCCTCTCTTTCCTGGGAATGATCTGGTTGTTAAATATTGAGAGTTATAATATTAATGATGAATAAGTTTGTGTCGATTAAAGATGAAATTGATATTTCTATTGTGTTCGAATTATTAGTGTTAGTGGAAATCGACATCTACTTCGATAATAATGTATGTCTGGAGGTTATATTGACCAATCGGGTAATTAATCGGATAAATGAGCAATTAATTACTATTAATTCAAATGCATATAACTATTTGTTCACATGTGTGTACTATTGATTCACATGCATGTACTATTAGGGGAGGTGCTGCAAGATTGATAATACTTGCATGACTAAATTAAAAAAGGAGGTATAGATAAAGGTACTATATACTGTAATTAATTTTTTCACATGATTTTACTATTTATTCACATGATTGTACTATTGATTCACAAGATGTACTATTAGGGGAGGTGGTGCAAGTTTGATAATACTTGCAGGACTAAATTAAAAATGAAGGAAAAGATGAAAGTATTTTACTGTAATTTTTTGAGCCCCAAAACGTGCAATTATCGAAACTATATTTTCCTATAAATAGAAACTCATTCTTCTTTCATTCTCACCAATTCACTAAGAGTCACAAGAGCAATTATAGAAAGAGAAGCTATCGAGAGAGAAGCTTTAGAGAGAAAATAGAAGAGAAGTCTGCTACCTCACTTTTCCAGTATCTAGTCTTCTTCTGAGTTAAGGAATATTTTTTTTTCAGTATTCATAGAAATAATATTGTATTCCATACTCTGTAGTATGTGAGTAATATTATTTCGTCTCGTATTCCTGATTATACCCTCATTTTGTTAAAGTATTACTTCTATACTCCGTGAAATTAGTAGACTATCCTTGAAATTTGTGCTTCATCTAGTATCGTTTAACAATGATATTTTTTGCACATTCTTGTTAAATTTTTAGCTTTTCATGTCGGAGTATTGTCCATGAGTAGTATTCATTTTTATGATACTATTCACAAAGTACTATTCACGGGGTACTATTCACAAAATACTATTTATAAAGTACTATTCATGAGTACTATTCACAAAGTATTATTTACGGGGCACTATTCCCGAAGTACTATTCACGGGGTACTATTCACCCCGGGGAATTATTCATGACAAAAATTGATTTTTTTGCTGTCCAAATCATTTTTGTTATTCTTGAATTTTACTCCACAAAGTAGTATCATGTTGACAATTTGGATATTATTGAATTCTAGATAAATTAAGTTATAATTTTTAAAAATTTATCCTTTGTTTTCTTTTAATTGAATTCTTATATCATTATCATCATCCTCATGCTTATATTGTGATAAAAGTCATATGTGGCTTACGTGCATAGATGTAGTATTGATTGGTATGATTATGACCAAGGATTATTCGGTATAATCATGACCGTAATGTAACAAATGATGTGGTGAAAATCCTCATTGGCCTGTAGTGCATTGATAGACAGTTGTTGGTATAATTATGACCAGGGATTATTCGGTATAAGCATAACCATTGATGATTACATGAATATTCTTGGCCCGTAGTGCAGGGATGATTCGATGATGTGGTTTATTTATTAAGCTGAGTCTCAGCGATAAAACTTTTGATAAACTTTTTAAATCATAGAAGATAGTAGATATCATGCTCTACTTGACTCTTCTAATGGATTACTTGTTCTGCTGCAGTTAAATTTGATGTTTATTATATTTTATCAGTTTAACACTGTTGAAGGCTAACTATAATTTATTCTGCATTATCTTAGTCATAATATTTCTTACTGGGCTAGTTGAGCTCACCCTTTTACTTTCATTGTTCTCTTTAGGAAATGAGAATGTAGCTGGAACTAGTCGGAGAATATAGTGATGGTTCAGATGTTTACATTAGTAGTCCTCACTATTCAGTGAAATAGTGTGATAATAATTGTAATGACGACTTCATTTGAGTTTGAATATTGTCTATGAGACAATATTCGTGTGAAAACTCTAAGCTATGCTTTTGTTGTATTTTATAAAAGAAGTTTGTATTTGATTTATGTACCATGTATTCAGCGACTCAGAAAGGGTGATGTATACCTATTTTGGGGGCGTCACAGTTGGTATCAAAGCTTAGGGATATGATCCATGGCTGAGATGTGAGACAAAAACTAGGAGGGGAGAGACGGGGAATTCCTTCTCTAGTATGACCTACCTAAGTTTATTTGATATTTAATTGGTCGGTCAGAGTATAGGGATAATATGTGATATGCTAATTAACCCTTGTTTTATGGCAATATTTGAAAATGGCATCCGAAAATATTGAGATAAGCAATGAAGCATATGAGACCGTTGATTCACTAACGATCAATACTCAGGATAATGTGCATCAGGATGGCAATAATCCTCAAGAAAACAACAACGCTGACTAAATGATGCACGATGGGATGTTCAAAGGCTTTATGCAATTCATGCAACATCAGGCAAAAGCAGCTCCTGTTCAAAATGCAGGTGGAAACACTGGCAACCCTCGGACGGTCACCGCTAAACAGTTCAAGAAGTTAAGACCACTAGAGTTTATTAGAGAGCCAAAACCACTTAAGGTGGAGACGTTGATAAAGCAGATCACAAAGATATTTGATGTCTTGTGTAACGACCCCAAAACAGGTCCATTCCATCCAACCCATTCTGAGTCGTCAAATACATGGTACAGAAAACAACTACAACTCTATTACAACAATTGTCGTACAAAATACAACAACACATATGCTGTGAGTTTGAATACAAATATATACCAAATGTGACACATGTCCCAACCGTGGACAACACCTCACAGTAACACCTTACATAAGGGTATAGTCAAAAACTGTTTTAGAAACTAGAATATTTGGGAAGTGCTCAAGGAAACCTTCGTACATGGGAGACCACGCGTCTAGGTTATGATAGATATCATATGGCCACAGAATTATCCTTGGTTGACCCAATAGACCCCAAAGAAAAACGAGAAGATTACTATCATATTCTTCCCAATGGCGAGTCTTCTCTTGACTTATCATTATCTCCACTGTCTCTAATTAAGAATTATACTTCAAACAAACACCAAGATTATATAGGTAGTGCTCGTATATATACTCAGCAAGTGGATGAGCACATCCCTATCTTATGATGACACGAGGTTGTATGTCATTAGACATCTTGTATGATAGTGACAAAACACCCTTCCAACGTTGGGTTCGCCTCACCCTATTTTCTTCACCAAATATAACTACTAAATGATGACCACCGTTCTATTCCCTTGTTACCCCCGCTCGACCCAGCTACACTCTTATTACCTGAAAGGAATTGTGAAGCAAAAGGGGTGAGCACAACTAGCTCAGTAAAGAATATCATGACTAAAGATAATTCAATTATCAATAGCCTTCATCAACAATAAATCAGAGATTTAGAACATATGGTAAATGATAAAAATTTCAACCATAGTTGCAGCGGAACATGCAATCCATTAGAAGAGTCAAATAGACCATAAAGTCCATTATCTCTTCCACGTTAAAAATCCACCAACAATGTTTTATCCATGTAACATCACTCAATAGTTCCTTTCCACAATCATATGAATAACTTAATCATAATTGTGACTCTAAATTTTTCTTCGCACCCAGGACGAATAATATTTTCATCACCTGTCTTTACCTGAAACATCAAAGATCATGGTTATACCAAATCACAGTTCCTGTTTATAATCATACTAACAAATCCATCTTTGCACTACGGGCCAAAGATATTCATCAACAAACCATCTTTGCACTACGGGCCAAAGATATTCAACAACAGTTCATCTTTGCACTACAGGCCAAAGATATTCATCAACAGGCCATCTTTGCACTACATGCCAAAGATATTCATCAACAATTCATATTTGCACTACAGGCCAAATATATTCATATCTCAAAGAAATATATAATCATTTCAGAATTTATATAAACAATAATTATAACCATGTTGATCAATTCACCTTTGCACTTAAGCTTAAGATATTCAATTATAAATTCAATGGTCATGATCATACCAGTCACAATTCAACTTTGCACTACAGGCCAAAGAGAACCCTAGTCATGATCATACCAATAATCTACCCATCTTTACACTCCAGTGAAAGAGAATTTCAACATCAAGGTTATAAAAATGTTATATATGATGATAAAAATAATATGATCAACATATAGTTTTAATCTCAAGAGTAATATTCGTAACTCATGAATAGTAAATCGTGAATAGTAACTCATGAATAGTAACCCCGACACAAAAGATAGAAATTTCACAATAAAATCCATACCAATATTTCGGTATAATGATATTGAAAGAATAACATTACTTAAATTTATAAATAATTTATTTTAATTGTTTACACTTTACTAATTAATGCATTTAATCATCATAAAATGCCAACTCTTACAATTTCATCATCAATAACCAAAACCCTCATAAAAAATCTGCATATACCTCATATAGGATTCTCAAGCCATAAAATCCTATTTTCCAATTTTCTTTCTTCACAAAACATATTTAATTCAATTACTCATAACTAGACCATTTTTATGAAAAATACCAAATCAGTTCCAAAAATATTTCTTTTCTGGATTTTAGCATAATATAGTCCCATAGTGAACATATATTTTTCTCAGAATTTTTAAAAGTCATTTACTATTTTTCATATGGCCAAAATAGCCAAATATTTAGACATTTATCAAAAATTGTACTTTTGTCTAAAAATTCTGAAATTTACAGAGTATACTTCTATCATATACATGTACTCCCAATAAAAATTTCATCAATTTTGGAGTTAACCACAAGGAATTATAAGCTGTTACTTTTAAAATAGTCTTTTCTCATAAAATTCATAACTCTCAATCTATACATCCAAAAATCACCATTTTTTGATACAATCAAGAAAACTCATCAAAATATCATTTCAAATTTTTCCAGAATTTTTGAAGATCAGAAAAATTACGAAACTGAAAATCATAACAACCCTTAAAATCCCTTAATATCCCTTACTATCCCTTACCTCAAAAGAGCAGTACTTCTGGCTGGATATCCGATATGATGCTGAAGGAAACTTGCACTGAATAGCAACTCTCAAAGTATCTAAATACTCACAAAATATGCTTCATAATATAGACAGAGAAAGAGAGAAAGCTTATGTTTCTGGTGTGATTTTCAATTCTAACTTAGCCCTCTATTTATAGGAAAATTTTGGTAGGTTTGACCTGTAACCTGATGGCTTTACCTGCTACTATTCCCACCCACCACATTTGAAATATAATTCAGCACATTTCTTCACCAACCACAAGTGGGGCCCACCAATTCTAGAATTTTCCACCAAAATGATAAACTCCGAAAATTCAACAATTTCTGAACCAGTCATCCCGTAAAATTCATAATAAATCATACGTTCATTTTTAACGGTTCAAAATTTGTGGGCATATACTCAACTTATATATGTATAACATATCCAAAAATTACCACGATCCAACGGTCGGATTAAAAATTATAACCCCCGTAAAATATCTCAAAAACCCTGATTTTTAATACCTTCATTCCGACAAAAATACGGATAAAAACCTCAACATTAACTCCTTCATTTTTAACCACAAAAATATATCCCTCGTTTATATCCACATAAAATAAATATTTCCTTATCATATGAATCAATAATTAATTATTCACAAATAATATTACAGAATCACATTTATGACAACCAGACCGTTCCCAAGAAAGAGGGGGCTTTCCAATAAGGATTTCTCCTTACTAGCGCGCAATTAGATGACCAAACCTCTCCTTAGACAGAACTTTCTAGACATTGTCAATAATGTTATCTAATAATATTATTCAAATAATATGAATTATTGATCTGATAATAGAAAATACTGTGCAACAACAATTATTGAAACAACAATAATATAAAATATCAACGCAGCAATTATTGAATCAATAAAATAAAATATTGAACAGTAATTACTGTAACAATTATTGAGTAGTGCCTTCTTACGTAAGAATCAATAATTTCAAAAATACTATGCAATACCGTGTGCTACTATGCAATAACGCGTATTACTGTATTTTAACCACCGGATATTCCAACAGTGTTAACGGTAACAACTACGACGTTATTTGTAAAAACTCAAATTTGTCGTTTTCTTCACCCGACAGTTATTCGTTATGGGGCCCACAAATAGCTGCGCCGTCGTACGAATATTCCCCGACAGAAAGAATATTCCATGACCAAACGAATATTCCCCGACAACAATGATTATTTTATAACTACTTGTGTATTTTGAAAAAAAATCATATATCACCCTTAACTTTAACCTTTATCAATTCAACCATTTACTGAATAGTAATTATAAGAAAAATTGAATACTTTAATTTCATAAAATTCGGGGTCTTACATCTTGGGATGCTCCAAAGTGCAAAATATTTCCTATGCCACCTTTATGTTGCGAAGAGAGGCAGATTACTGGTGGGAATTGGTAAAGCGTTCTCAACCTGCCGCACTGAAGATGTCTTGGGAGAAATTCCAAGAACTGTTCAACGACAAATACTTTCCCGAAAGTATTCGTCAAATAAAGGAGGTAGAGTTCATCAAGCTGAAGCATAACAATATGACCGTGTCACAATGCGAAGCTAAGTTTACCGAGTTGTCTCGGTTTGCGTCCCACTTGATTGATAATGAAGAGAGAATGACACGGATGTTTTGAAGAGGTTTGAAACTCGAGATACGTCAATACTTAATTTCTCACAAACTGTGTTTGTATTTAGATGTTGTAAATAGGGCTCAGTTATTGGAGCGCGATAACGAGTTAACCCAACCAAGATAGAGCAGCTGACAAAATGTTAATACCAGTGGTAGCAGTCATCGAAGCGGTGACAACAAACGTGGAGGGAATCAACATGCCAAAAATGGTAACCACTTCGGTGGTAATCATGGCCAAGACAATAAAAGTGGTAGTTTCAAGAAGAGGGGATTCAATAATGATGGAAGGACGTCAGCACCAGCACCTGTTGTTAAGGAAGGAGAACGACCGTCGGTCGTATATTACAAATGCGGAGGGGAGGGACACATCAGTCCAAACTGTACGCAGTAGTCCAAAGAATGTTACAATTATGGAAGAGAAGGTCACCTAGCCCAATTTTTTCGTGCACCGAAGTCAAGTCCAGTTGGGATGGAGGCATCAAAGGCCGTCCCAGATAAGACAAAATAGGTAGTTCAAGGGAGAGCGTTTGTCGTAACCTCCCAAAAAGCAAGGAATCTAAATGAGGTGATCACGGGTAAGCTAATCATAAACTCTAGCGAAGTCTATACCTTATTTGATACCGGTTCTACCCATTCTTTTATTTTTCCTACTTGCGCTCAACGTTTAAATTTAACTCCGGAGAAATTAGACTTTGACTTATCTTTTGAAACTCCGTTGGGAGAAACCTTCATTACATCCACCGTTTATAAGTCTTGTTTGATTCAAATCGGTAACCGCACGTTACCTGTCGATCTTATCTCTTTAAAAATACTTGCATTTGACGTGATTCTAGGGATTGATTGGTTAACTACTCATCATGCTAAAATTAATTATTTTCGTAAGGTTGTTAGCTTTCATATTCTTAATCAACCTATTATGCGAATTCAAGCAACCAAACCATTAAAATCAATCACGGTCATCTCAAGCCATAAAGCTATTCGTTTATTAAAAAACGGATGTCAAGCTTTCTTATCTCATGTCACAGATTTAAACAAAAATACATCAGATTTGAATGATATTTCTATTGTTAATAAATTTCCTGACGTATTCCCCGAAGAACTTCCTGGCCTACCCCCGGAGCGTGAAATTGAGTTTGGTATCGACCTTGAACCATATACAAAACCCATTTTCAAAGCCCCATATCGAATGGCTCCTATTGAACTTCAGGAGTTAAAGACCCAATTGCAGGAATTGTTAGACATCGATTTTATTCGACCTAGTACGTCTCCTTGGGGTGCTCTTGTTCAATTCGTGAAGAAGAAAGATGGAAGTATGTGACTTTGTATTGATTATCGGGAGTTGAATCATGTCACCATCAAAAATAGGTACCCGTTGCCTCGCATTGATGACCTATTTAACCAGTTGCAAGGCGCCAAATTCTTTTCAAAGATCGATCTTCGTTCTGGATATCATCAGTTGAAGATTAAAACTGATGACACTCCAAAGACTGTTTTCAGAACTCGGTACGGGCATTACGAATTCCTAATCATATCTTTTGGATTGACTAATGCTCCTGCTGCCTTTATGGATATGATGAACCGAGTATTCAAGGAATATTTGGATCACTTTATGGTCGTCTTTATTGATGACATCCTCATTTACTCCCAAAGCCGTGAAGATCATGAGCAACACTTGAGGCTGATACTCCAAAAGCTTCGTGAAAATAAGTTATATGCCAAGTTGAAGAAATGCGTGTTCTGACTTGAGGAAGTAGCATTCCTTGGGCATGTGATATCAAATCATGGAATATCTGTTGACCCGGCAAAGATTGAAGCAATTAAAAGCTGGGAGCAACCTAAGTCAGTGATCGAAGTACGTAGCTTTCTCGGCTTAGCTAGTTATTATCGGAGATTCGTAGAAGGGTTTTCTCGAATCACTACTCCATTAACTCAGCTGACTCGAAAAGATACAAAACTCGGTTGGAGCGAGGAATGTGAGAAGAGTTTTCAAGAACTCAAGAGGAGACTCATTTCAGCACCTGTTCTGATAATACCATCTGGCTCGGAGGGATTTGTCATCTACAATGATGCTTCAGGCAAAGGTTTAGGATGTGTTCTCATACAATATGGAAAAGTCATAGCCTATGCCTCATGACAACTCAAAGAACATGAAAGGAATTATCCTACTCATGATCTAGAGTTGGCAGCTGTCATTTTTGCGCTTAAGATTTGGAGGCATTACCTGTATGGAGAGAAGGTGGAGATCTATACGGATCATAAAAGCCACAAATATTTTTTCACCCAAAAGAAACTCAACATGCGGCAACGACGATGGCTTGAGTTATTGAAAGATTACGATCATACCATTCAATACCATCCTGGAAAAGCGAACGTAGTAGCTGACGCATTAAGTATAAGATTATATGCGGGTACAAGTGCGATATTATCAACGCAAAGGCCCATTTTGTATGACTTACAAAGGATGGAGATAGAGTTAAAGACTCCAGGGACCCATGTGATGATGGCGAATATACGAGTAGAATCGACTTTAATCGATAAAGTTAAAGCTGCTCAAGCTACAGACCTGGAGCTGATGCGTATGAGGAAGAAAGTGCAAGAAGGTGCTATTTCGGAAGCAAGAATCGATGAAGAAGGAATACTTCGAGTTAACTCCAGACTTTGTGTTCCTAACGATTCTGACTTGAAGTATAAATTCATGATGGAGGCGCACAACACACCGTTTTTAATCCATCCTGGGAGTACCAAAATGTATCGTGATCTTGACATACATTTTGGTGGAGTAATATGAAGAGAGAGATAGCGGGGTTTATCTCAAGGTGTCTAACTTGTCAACGAGTCAAGGCAGCGTATCAAGTGCCAAAAGGTCCATTGTAACCACTTGAAATTCCATAATGGAAGTGGGAGCACATTACCATAGATTTCGTTACTGGTCTTCCCAAGGTTTCTCAAGGCATAGATGCGATTTGGGTCATTGTTGATAGATTGACCAAGTCTGCTCATTTCTTACCGATACGAGAAATTAATACACTTGAACGTCTTGCTCGTATGTACATAAACGAGATTGTAAGATTGTATGATATGCCAGTATCCATAGTTTCTGATCGAGACCCAAGATTCACTTCACAATTTTGGGTTAGTTTGCAAAAAGCTATGGGCACGGATTTATGATTTAGTTCGGCATATCATCCTCAAACGGACGGGCAGTCGGAGAGGTCTATTCAAACTCTTGAAGATTTATTAAGACTCTGTGTCCTTAACTTCAAGGGAAGTTGGGATAAGTTCCTACCATTGATAGAGTTTTCCTACAACAACAGTTATCAAGCAAGTATTGGCATGGCTCCATTTGAGGCGTTGTATGGAAGAAAGTGTCGCTCTCCAGTATGCTGGGATGAGGTGGGTGAAGCAACGTTGTTGGGACCGGAGTTGGTACGTATGACTATGAAAAAAATTCAAACGATCCGACAATGTATAAAAACCTCACAAGATAGACAAAAGAGTTATGCTGATCTTCATCGAAAGGACGTGGAATTTAATATTGGAGATCATGTGTTGTTACGTGTTGCTCCATGGAAAGGAGTTACGAGATTTGGAAATAGAGGAAAGCTCAATCCTCGATTCATTGGCCCATTTTTAATCCTCAATCGAGTAGGAACTGTGGCCTATAGACTCGCCTTACCGCCAAGTATGTCTCGTGTTCATAACGTTTTTCAAATATCTATGTTACGTAAATATGTGAAAGACCCGAACCACGTTATTAAATTAGAACCGGATGAGATAGTTGAAGATTTAACGTATGAAGATGTACCTATTAAAATCTTGGATAAGAAGGATCACATTCTACGCTCCAAGGTTATACCTCAAGTCAAAGTTTTGTGGAGAAATCACAATGCTGAGAAAATGACCTGGGAGTTAGAATCTAAAATGAAGTCAAAATATCCTCACCTCTTCGACAGACCAGGTAAGCACCCTAATTTCGAGGACGAAATTTCAAAAGAAGGGGAGGTTATCAGACCCCAACTTTTATGAATAAAGATTAATTTTTCTCGAAATATATTTTTAAATATTATGGTGTGGATTTGATATAATGTTATAGTTTTGGGTAATATTTACAAATTTTGCAAATTAAGCATGTGGTTATATAATATTCGATTGGTCAGGGAATATTCGTTTTAACAGAAAATATTCGTACGACAACACAATCATTGGTGGACCCCACAACGGAAGTATTGTCGTAGTTAGAAAACGACAGAATTATCTTTTTATAAAAATAACGGCGAAAGTTTTACCGTTAAACTGTTGAACTACCCGGTGATAAAAGTACAGTAATAAGCGTGGTTGCATAGTAGCACACGGTATTGATTATTGATGCTTACGTAAGAAGTCACTCAGTTATACTCAATTATTGCTACAGTAGTTGCTGCATAATATCTCTCATATTATTGATTCAATTATTGTCACAGTATCATCTGCATAATATTTTATATTATTAAATCAATAATTGAGACGACACAGTTATTCATATTATTATTTACAATATTGACAATGCCTAGAAAATTATGCCAAGGAGAGGTTTGGTCACCTAATTGCGCGCCAATAGGGAGAAATCCTTATCGGAAAGCCCCCTCTTTTCTGGGAATGATCTAGTTGTTAAATATTGTGAGTTATAATATTAATGATGAATAAGTTCGTGTTGATTAAAGATGAAATTGATATTTTCATTGTGTTGGGATTATTAGTGTTAGTGGAAATCGATATCTACTTCGATAATAATGGATGTCTGGAGGTTATATTGACCAATCGGGTAATTAATCGTATAAATGAGCAATTAATTGCTATTAATTCACATGCATATAACTATTTGTTCACATATGTGTATTATTGATTCACATGCATGTACTATTAGAGGAGGTGGTGCAAGATTGATAATACTTGCATGATTAAATTAAAAATGGAGGTATATATAAAAGTACTATACTGTAATTAATTTTTTCACATGATTGTACTATTTATTCACATGATTGTACTATTGATTCACATGATGTACTATTAGGGGAGGTGGTGCAAGATTGATAATACTTGCTTGACTAAATTAAAAATGGAGGTATAGATGAAGGTACTATACTGTAATTATTTTTTTCACATGTATAGAACTATTTGTTTTCATGTGTGTACTATTGATTCACATGATGTACTATTAGGGGAGGTGGTGTAAGTTTGATAATACTTGCAGGACTAAAATAAAAATGAAGAAAAAGATAAAGGTATTATATTATAATACTCCCTCCGTCCCATAGTTATAGGCTGATTTTCTATTTTGAGATGTCCCAATATATAGGCTACTTACTATTTATAAAATTTAGTTGGTTCATTATTTTACTTTTATGCCCTTATAATAAATATTCAATCATTACTCTTTTTTTGAAGAACAACATTCAATGTCATTATTTTTATCACCACATTTAGTGTTGTTGTATTCTCTTTGGTAAAAGTTCTATGGTTATGGACTTTAATGGTCAGTACACGTCAATCAATGAAATTGAGGGTTCCAATGTAATAAGTAAAGAGTAATTAACTTATTCATTAATTCCATATTAAGGGGTATATGTGAAAAATTATGTTAAAAATTATCACTTAAACTAATTTTCTTAAACAATGTGCCAAAAGAAATCAGCATATAACTATGGGACAGAGGGAGTATTTCAAACTGTGACGCCCCCAAAATTAGGTATACATCACCCATCTTGGGTCATCAAATACATGGTACAGAATAAAAATTCAACTTACTAATACAATTGTCGTGTACAATACGACAAAACATAACTGTGAGTTTGAATACAATTATTGTCTACTAGAGACTATACAAACTCAAAAGGAGTCCTCATTACAATTATTGTCACACTATTTAACAGAATAGTGAGGACTACTAATACTATCATCTGGTCCATCACTTCGTTCCCCGACTCGTCCCAGCTATATTCTCATTTCTTGAATAGAACAGTGAAAGAAAGGGTGAGCTCAACTAGCCCAGTAAGAAATATTATGACTAAGATAATGCAGAATAAATTATCATTAGCCCTCAACAGTGTTAAACTGATAAAATATAACGAACATCAAGTTTAATTGCAGCGGAACAAGCAATCCATTAAAAGAGTCAAGTAGAGAATAAAATCTATTATCTTCTATGTTTTAAAAGGTTTTTCAACACTGTTATCGCTGGGACTCAGCTTAATAAAATAATCCACATCATCGAATCACCTCTGCACTACGGCCAAGGATATTCTTTAGTATCACGACCACAATTATCCATGCACTACGGGCCAAGAATATTTGTGTATTCATTAAAGGTCATGATCATGCCAACAACTGTCCATCAACGCACTACGGGCCAATGAGGACTTTTACCACATCATTTGTAACATTACGGTCATGATTATACTGAATAATCCCTGGTCATAATCATACCAAGTCCATCTATGCACTACAGGCCACAGATGACTTTCAACATATTATAAACATGAGGATGATGACAATTCAATAAAATAAGTTCAAGAATTATTTTATCCAAGCACTAATAACGTCCAAATTGCCAACATGATACTGCTTTGTGGAGTAAAATTCAAGAATGCTTAGAAGAATATTTTCATGAAAAGATACTGGATGAAACACAATTATCAAAGATATTCCACTAATTTCATGGAGTATAGAAGTCAAAACTTTAACCAACTGAGTATAATAAAGAATGGAATATCAAAAGAAATCACCAGGCATGCGATAGACCGCACAGACAGGTTATTTTCAATAGAATAATAATAATGGAACCAGGTCCAGCGTAGAACGCACAGACATGATATTTCGACAGAATAATAAAGATGGAACCAGGTCCGGCGTAGAACGCACAGACAGGATATTCCGACAGAATAATAAAGACGAAACCAGGTTCGGCATAGAACGCACAGACCGGATGTTCCAACATAATAATAAAGACGGAACCAGGTTAGGCAAAATTCGCACCGACAAGATGTTCCAACAGAATTATAAAGAACAGAATAACAAAAGAATTTCACCAAGTATAGGGAAGTCCGCGTATACAGCTTATTCCAACAGAATAATAAAGAATTGAAAAACAAAAGTTCTCTTCATGAATATAAAAGAAATAATATTCCCTACCGTTTTAAAGAAGAACTGAAATAAGGAAGTAGTTAAGTAGCAGAATACTTTTCTTCTCTCTCTCTATAGTTTCTCTCTATAGTTTCTCTTTCTAGAGTTCAGTGAATTCGTAAGAAATAATGAAGGAATGAGCTGCTATTTATAGAAAAATGGAATGCATAGTAACTAATCCATGAACGGTCTAGATTGATTACTTTAATCTAACGGTCCATATTTAAAAAAAATCTTTTAAATAAAATATAATATATTCTATTTATAGAATAACTTTAATAAAGTATTCTGTTTTATATAAAAGATGTTTCTGTTTTATTACGTTAATAATACGAATAAAACAAAACGTCATTATCGCTAAATAATTCATATTATTAACTGATAATAATTGAATCAAACTGAGTGACTTCTCACATAAGCATTAATAATCAATACCGTGTGCTACTATGCAACCACACGTATTACTGTACTTTTACTACCGAGTAGTTCAACTGTATCAATGATAAAACTTCCACCGTTATTTTTAATAAAATATTTTTGTCGTTTTCTCAATCCGACAATAATTTCGTTGTGGGGTCCACCAATGATTGTGCCGTTGTACGAATATTTCTGGTTAAAACGAATATTCTCCTACCAATCGAATATTATATAACAACTTGCGTACTTTGCAAAATTTATAAATATTACCCACAACTATAATATTATATCAAATTAACTCCATAATATTCAAAAATAATATTTATAGAAAATTTATCTTTATTTATAAAAGTTGGGGTCTTACACAAACCCCAAAACGTGCAATTATTGAAACTATATTTTTCTATAAATAGAAGCTCATTGTTCTTTCATTCTAACCAATTCACTAAGACTCACAAGATGAATTATAGAAAGAGAAGCTATAGAGAGAAAAACTTTAGAGAGAAAGTAAAAGAGAAGCATGTTACCTCACTATTCCAGTATCTAGTCTTCTTCTGAGGTAAATGATATTATTTTGTTCAGTATTCATAGGAATAATAATTTCTTCCATACTCTGTAGTATGTGAGTAATATTATTTCGTCTCGTATTCTTGATTATACCCTCACATTTTATTAAAGTATTGCTGCTATACTCCGTGAAAGTATTTATTTTTACGGTACTATTCACGGTACTATTCATTAAATAATATTCACGGGATACTATTCACAAAGTACTATTTACGTGTACTATTCACAAAGTATTATTCACAAAGTACAATTCGCGAGATAATATTCCCGAAGTACTATTCATTCAATTACTATTCACCCGGAGAATTATTCATGACAAAAATTGATTTGTTTGCTGTCCAAATCATTTTTGATACAATATTATTCTTGAATTTTACTCCACAAAGCAGTATCATGTTGACAATTTGGACATTATTGAATTCTGGATAAATTAAATTATAAATCTTTAAAAATTTATCATTTGCTTTCTTTTAATTGAATTCTTATATCATTGTCATCATCCTCATGCTTATTT